>JAYXSF010000034.1:1418439-2836879 GCA_037356135.1 Talaromyces sp. F31
GGTCTGAAGTTGGGTTAGAGACGTACAAGTTACGACGAATTCTGCATGGTGTTGCTGAGGGACAGCAAGAGATCCTTCGCGAGTCCTCGTTGCCGATGGAGTGTAATATGGATGTTACGCAGGCTATTGATTTTAGAAAGGGGTGCTATGTGGGACAGGAACTTACTATTCGGACTCATCATACGGGTGTTGTGCGGAAGCGTATATTGCCGGTACAGTTGTTTGGGGTTGATGAAGATACCACCGCCTCGTCAACGCTCAGCTATGACACCAGCACGGACATACTCCAGCCTCCCACCGGGGCGAATATATCTCGAGTCGGCACTCGCAAAGGTCGCAGCGCAGGTAAATTCATCAGCGGCGTAGGAAATGTCGGCCTTGCGCTTTGTCGTCTCGAGATGATGACTGATATCTCGCTTACGGGCGAAAGCAGTCAGTACAACCCTTCGCAAGAATTCCAGGTTGCATGGGGTGCAGATCCGGCAACTGTTGGATCTGCGAGCTCAGGCGCAGTCAAGATCAAAGCCATTGTGCCGTCGTGGCTCAAGGAGTATATTGTGGCGAGCACAATGCGGAATGTCTCTTCTGCAAGATTGAGGGAGAATGATGAGGGGCTTAGAGCGAGGGAGCTGGTAGAAAGGCTAGATGAGGAGGAGGCTGAAGAGACTAGATAGAGGTTGTAAGATGTAATGTCCGCCAGAGATTGGATTTCTACTGTATATTGTGTACTCTACTCATGATTATGATCATTTACATATACTTATTACCTAGAGAATTTAGAAAGAGACATGCTTTTGTAAAACTTTCATTGCGATACACGAATAGAGGTAAAACTGGTTATTAAACCGACCAATCGTAACAAGTCGTTCATTTGAAATCATTTGAAAAGACCTCATGTTGAAGGTCGACCTTCTCCTTCCCTCAAAAACACAGTGTTCATTTCCGTCCCTGGGGACAACGTAACCTCAAACCGCAGCACAGGATCTTCAACCTTATCATGGCCCGATACAGGAACGGCAATGATCTTCTCATAAACCTGCAAAACCCGTGTAATCGTATACAACATCTCCAACATGGCAAATTGCTGTCCGATACAGATTCGAGGGCCGCCATTGAACGGGATGAATTGCCAGGGCTTGGGTTGCCAGCCCGATGTCCAGCGTTCGGGGATCCATTGACCCGGGTCGTAATACTTATCGGCTTTGGTTTGGTCGTAGAAACTTTCTTCTCGCTGCATTAGAAGTGTTGAGTAGACGATGCGGGTATCTGCGCGGACACCGATGGGGGACTGGCCGTCTGGACCGCCGCCACGGGGGAGAGTTGTATCGTTTAGACTGTAGCGGACGTTGAAGGGGACAACGGGATAAAAACGGAGAGTCTCGTTGATGACTGCGTTAAGATATTTCATGTCCTTAAGGTCTCCATATGTTGGGATTCTGGCATCTGCGCCGACGCCGACATGTTCGGCGATTTCCTGGCGCAGTTTTGCGACGACTTCCGGGTGGCGAGATAATTCAAATGTGCAGAAGGACAAGGTGCCGGCTGTTGTGTCGCGGCCTGCGAGGAGCACGGCGACGATTTGGTCGCGGAGGACACGAGGGTCGCGGGTGAATCTTGCGAGGGCGTCGAGGAAGGTCTCTCGCCTGGAGAGGTTCTTTTCTAGTTCTTCGACACTGAGAGAGAGAACTGTTTGGATGTAGGGCTGCATGAAGTCTTCCATGACTTGTAGTTCTTGACGGAATTTTTTCCGCGAGAGGAGTGGGCTGAGTGGTCTGCATCTTGTTAGTACATAAAATCATATCTTCAACTTAATAAGGCTTACCCCATTCTGAAATAGATTGCCTGGCGTGATTGCACGTAACGAAAAGCTTCCGCAAACCTCGTCTCAGGGTTCTCAAGACTATCGGTTCCCTTACCCAGAAGGTAATCCGTTGCGGCATCCAGAGTAAATCTGAAGTATAGACCTCCAACATCGACTATCTTACTGCCATTCGCATTTCCGCTACCGCCAAAAAGATGGATGAGTTTCTGGACATGAGTCTCAAAAATCCGAGTGTCGACGATGCGATCCTTGTTGAACATAGGTCTAAGAAGATGGCGGGACGAAGACCACAGTTCCCCATCAGTAGCAAAGATACTATCACCTAGAAACTCTTTCCATTCCCGATGAAAGGATTCTCCCTTGCCAAAGTCGTGGAATTGACCGGTCAAGATGGCCTTGATATTTTCTGGCTCAATAGTAAAGATGAGGCGGGTTGAGATGAGTTGATTAATCTCTGCTGTAAAAGGTAGAAAGCCCAGCTTATTGGATTTCTGGGCTTGGACCATGCTCTGTTTCCAGAATGCTAGGTCTTGGTTCTTTTTGGCTGCTTGTGTCGAAGCATAGATGAAGTCCGCGGCTGTACGATTGCATTAGTAGATTTCTTCAAATAAAACGGTCTTGAATGCTTACCAACAGGAAGATGAGTCGGAATCTCAGGCGACTTTCCTCCCAGCATATGGATCTGACGTGCAACACGGAGTTTCATCACCCAAACGAGGACGACCAGACCCAGGCCCAGCCCCAAGGCTGCCCTTGAGGGTGAGATATTGGACAAAAGTTCTTCAATCATAATGTCGGTGAGTCCTGACTATGTATCGCGTCTGGAATACAGATATTGATCGATAACCGAGCAGGCGGACGAACGAGGCAGGGTCTTTGCCTTAAATAGGCCCAGGGATATTATTGATCTGCCTACTCGACCGCTTCTGAAACTTCTCTAGCAGCAGAAAGAAATCAGGAGAGACAGAAGTTGGAGGGTCTTCCCCGCAAATGATCTAAATTGGCTATACTCTAGCAAGCGCTATTAAAGTCGACTGCCGAGAGCCGAACCAGATGTGACGTTCCACCTCAAGAAATCTGCGAACAAGGCAACAAAGCCAAAAGAAATAGATTATCTTATGCGGTAAAGACCGTTCGCATAGTGTGCCTATTTCTAGAAGCAGCACTTTGCTCAAGCATGTCTCGACTCCGTACACATGGTGGCACAAAATGGCGCTCGGAAAAGCACAAGCGTGCGTGAACCGACCCTCGACATTTGATCTCCGTTATGTTGGGGCTCGCACGTACAATGACGAACCAGAGAGCCACAGAAAGTATGATCTATAATCTGTGGTCCCAGAAATACGAGCGCGAGCGACTTACGACGTCTGTGATGGCGGGTGGCCAGTCAGAGGCCTGTTCTCCAAATTGCTGAGTGGATTGCACGTGAAGGAAAACCCCCGCAACCTCGGACCGCTGATAAGCCTCCACTGCCACCATCCAGGCGTCTAAATGGTCCTGACTAAACACATGTCGGGTCTCTGTAGTCTAGAGTCGTTTTCTTGGTGGTTAAGTGCTTTCGTGAAGCTGTAGGTAGGTTTACGAGAAAGAAGATGCATGATATCCTCATCACGTGATGTAAAATCACGTGATGCAACACTGCGATTTTAGCTGGCCAGATCAGCCAATCAGATCTCACGAAGATCGAATGGAGACTAGCGCGTCTATTGGTGGCGTCCCTTTTTGATATCGCATCATATCTTTTCTCACCTTACAAGGACACAGCACCCGCAGCAATACTTGAAACCAACCTAGAGCAGCTCTTTTGGATACCTCTCGTTGCCTAAAATTACGCGCGCCGCTGAAATCAGTTTGAAGATCGCTCCAATCATCCTGTCCTAGTCCACCACTGTCTTCAGAGATTACACGCAGACCTGCGACAGAACCGCAAAATGCCAGTGACAGTGGCACCAGGAACTCCGCTGGCGGAGGCCTTGGCTAATGTCGTGCAACCAAAAATGGTAGAAATGGGATGGAGTGCAGATAGCGGAGAGGACTCTGCGTTGACGGAATACGTGATTCTGATGTTGGTCAACGGCAAAACCCAAGAGCAAATCGCGGAGGAGCTATCGAACGATCTACTCAACCTGGGAGAGGGTGATACACAGGCCATCGACTTTTCGCGGTGGTTGTTCGAGCAACTAGAGGTGCTTAACAATAATATTAACGGAGTGACCTCTGCTGCCGATGCGGCGCCGTCTGCACAGGGATTACCGACAAGCGACAATCAGAACGGTTTTGAGGCACAAGATCAGCAGGATGCTACCATGGATGAAGCCTCAGGCCCGAGTGATAATATGTAAGTTTGCAATCTTCATTAATCCTGACGAGTTGCTGTACTGACGTTTATTGATAGACCCACTGGTCCTCGGGCGATGCGAGACAACAATAACCGGGGCAGAGGCCGAATTCTGAATCAGATAAATAAGACCCTGGAACGTGGACCTGATGCTATGCTTCATCGTGTACGCGGTCAGAACAATAGCGGTCGAATCAACACACATGGACGTGATTTTCAAAAGAATCAACGAGGCCAGTTCGGAGCTGGCCGGGGCGGTAGAGGCAGAACAGGATTCGGGCAGCACATGCAGGGACAAGCATCCGGAAATATGATGCAGATGACACCTGAAAATCAGATGCAACTTATGGCTCTTCTCGAAGAGCAGGCTAGGATGATGTCGCAGTTTATGCCCGGATTTATGTCACCGGCGGTCAATCCAAACTTCCAGAATCAGCAAAACCAACAGCAACAACATGGTCGGTCGTTGTTCGATCGAGTTGAGCGTCCAAAGCAGCGACAAGGTGGCGACTTTCAGTCCCGAGCCTCCCAGAACGGCATTGCTGCGAAGCAAGGCGGAGATGGTGACATGGATATGACAGAAGACCAGACCACAGCCGATGGTCAAGCAAATACCGACAGTGTTTGCCGATTTAACCTCCGCTGCACAAGGAAAGATTGCCCTTTTGCCCATCAATCTCCAGCAGCCCCCGAAGGTGCTCCCGTTGATGTCTCTGATCCTTGCCCGTTCGGCGCAGCCTGCAAAAACAAGAAATGTACCGGACGCCATCCATCACCTGCTGTCAAAGCTTCTCACCAGGCAGAAGAAATTTGCCGCTTCTTTCCTCACTGCACCAACCCTCATTGTCATTTCAAACATCCCAGCATGCCTCTCTGCCGGAATGGAGCCGACTGCACTACTGAAGGATGTAAATTCACCCATCTTACCACAGCATGCAAATTCAATCCGTGCATGAATCGGAGCTGTCCATACAAGCATACCGAGGGTCAGAAGGCCAGCTTCCCGGACAAAGTATGGGTTGCCGGCCAGGAAAAACCTCATGTCAGCGAACGAAAATTTGTCGAAGAGGAGGGCGGTGAGGAGGAGCTCATCAAACCTGATGCAGCTCAAGCGGAGCAAGTCATCACTTGAGTATTCAAAATTCCTGGCTGGATGAAGAAAAGTTGAATATGTATTCTACTCATTATAAACCATGCATGGGCGGGTTCAATTGGGCAAGTGGCGTTGACGAGTTTATTGTACATTCATTAGTTTAGGTAATTGAAAATTAGACGGCATTCCTGGCTACTACTGGTTGATATTTCTTATGAGAAAACTACGGGTCTCCCAATGTTCGATACCTTGATGGTACGTAAGGACTATGTGTTTTCTCCGAGAATAGGTGCCAGAATACGAATACTATCAATCCTGAATATCCAATACATCAAGTATTTGTCTGTATAAAATTCAAGGGTTGTCGTCTAAAAAGAGGACACTCGGCAATAACGTGCAATAAGCTCCGGGTCCACTACATCCGCCGTCGATCAAGTGATGCAACCGATCGGTCTGAACCTCGATCAATCGCTTCCTAAGAACTGCCATACGGGCAATTCAATCTCCCCCTTCGAGTACAAATGCGTGCATAGCTCCAGCGGCAGCAATGCGAAGATCCCTTCTCCCTCATGCGATTCGACTGAGTCCCAAGCTTTCCACATCGACAGCGACCCGCCGATTCCTGCACCGGGTTCGCCATGAGACCAAACCGTACAATGTCGCGGTAATTGGTGGCGGTCTTACGGGACTTACAGCTGCGTGGAGATTAGTCCAAGATCCGAAATGTCAGAAAGTCACACTCTTCGAAAAATCGCCTCAGCTTGGAGGTTGGCTTCAGTCCGAGAGGGTTGAGGTTGGTGATGGGAAACATGTTATGTTTGAGCATGGACCTAGGACAATACGGGCAACTCAACCTGCTGCATTGCCAATGTTGGATCTGGTAAGATATAAATTCTGGCTGTGCATTGTCTGATTTTTGAGCACTGACGTTGCGCAGCTTTTCAGCCTGGACTTGGCCGAGCAAATAGTCCTCATCAGCCAAAGGTCACCCGCCGCACGCAATCGATATATCTACTATCCCGACCATTTAGTTCGAATGCCCGGTCCCCAGCCCGACATGGGATTGCTGAGTACGATATTGGATGCGCTCAAGACTTTGTTCACAGAACCCATATTCAAGGGAACTGTTATGAGCATTTTGAAAGAGCCTGCCGTGGATGTTCGCTCGGATTTAAGAAAGGATGAATCAATCGGAGACTTCTTCTCACGCCGATTCGGTCCCAAAGTCGCAGATAATTTCTTATCCGCCATACTTCATGGAGTTTACGCCGGCGACATCTATAAACTGAGCGCCGATAGTATACTCGGAGTGGCACGGCTGATTGAAGTCCAGAACGAGTCACTTCTAATCGGCATCTTGGATGGGATGCAGACAAAGAAATCGTTTATACCAGCTGATTATCTACTGGCACTGTGCTCGGTAGTAGGACAACGGCCACTGAACCACTTTGACCGTCTCCGTACATTGATAAGGCCCGCGAGTGTCTTTACGATCAAAGATGGTCTTGCGGAGATAGCGCGTGGATTTGAGAGGGGGTTCCAGAAACACTCTGACAAGATCCAAGTCGTGACTGATGCTCGGATCAACGATATCAAACGGGAGGAGAACCATGATATTACGGTATGACGCTGCCAATCATTGAATCGCTGAGGAAAAGTGCTGATGTTTTATGCAGATATCGTTGAAAGATGGCAAGAAGACTACAGCTCAAACATTCAACAGAGTCATCTCCACGGCACCACCGACCGAAATGGCGAAGCTGATTGAAGCGGGCTCTCAAAACGATAACTCAAAACCCATTGAATCCATATCACGACTTAAAGCGCAAAACTACGCGGTGAACGTAATGGTCGTCAACCTATTCTACAACGAACCAAATCTCGTCTCTTACCGAGGTTTCGGGTACCTTATCCCTCGCAGTGTCCCCTTTGAGCAAAACCCAGAGCGAGGATTGGGCGTGATATTCAGCTCCGAAACAAGTGAACACCAGGATACAGCAGTCGGCACAAAACTGACTGTCATGATGGGCGGTCACTGGTGGGATGGCTGGGCCGAATCTGATTTGCCTAGCCCTGAAAAGGCGACGCTCATGGCTCGATCGTTGCTGAAGCGACATCTCGGTATTGATGCTACTCCCGCAGTGACTAGAGCCAGACTTCAGCGTGACGCTATCCCGCAGTATACCGTAAATCATTTGGTGAGAATGGGTGGACTCTCGGACGCGATTCGAGAGGACTTTGATAAGCGCCTCACGCTTGCCGGAAACTGGTACGGTGTGCATGGTGTGGGTGTCAATGATTGTGTGGTTCAGGGGTATCTGGCAGCTACCTGGGGCGTAGATTCGCTCGAGGGCGTCAAAGATTTGACGACGGGTATGCCTGGTGATCTTATGGATGAGCAAGTAGGCGGTATCCCGACTTCGACGAAGCGGTACTTGATACAGCAAGCGCACAAAGTCCAGAGGAAATAAATCAAAATGTACTATAGATTATTGAAATGTCGATGTGACTATTTCTCGGATATGTTTAGGCATCAAAATGTAAAGACTTTAGGAGCTCAATATCGAATGTGTACATTCATTTGCCCGACTACCAGTTCTAAGTAGAAGATGCCTCTCTGCTATCTGTCGACCTCCTCAAGGTTCAGACACCTCTTTTGCCGTCTGCCGTTTCGAATCCATACTAATCCAACCATCTCATGGTGGTGGATGTTGACCCATTCTGAATGAATATCAGTAATGTTATCTCGCCCTTGCCAAATAAAATCAACATAGTATGTGACGGCGACAACTATTGCAAAATCGGCGTCACTAGGCCAGATATTTGGTGATAGCCATACCAATCTTCAGCTGAAATGGTGTATGTATCCTTCGGGATAACTTCTTAGACTTATTCCACATCTTGTTTTGACTCAAAAGACGTAGATGATTCCATACGATGCAATCACACATCGGCCTTCTTCTTCTCACCCTCTGGATCGAATCCCAACGCATCAAGCTCGCGAAGCAATTCATTGATCTTGATAACCTTCGCAAACTGCTCTGGCAGCAACGACTCGCCCTTCTCCTTCTTTTCCGAAAGTTCACGAGCCTGTCTCAACTTTTTCTTGAGGTTGCGCGCTTTCTTCTCCTTTTCAGCTTCTGGATCGACGACAGTCTCAGGTTCAGCTTTAGGCGTATCTTTTGTCTCGGTCGTGTTGGTGTCCTTCCCTTCGTTTGCAGCTTCTTCCTCAGCCTTGGCTTTCTTCTTGGCTTCGCGACGTTTGGCGTTTTTATTACTAGCCGCACTCCCAGCTTGCTGTGCATTATTTGAGGCTACGGCTTCGGCGCCAGGAACCCCGCCACTTCCACGATTTTTCCAGGCTTCTGCGGAGCGGTTCTTGTATTTTTGCACGTCTTCAGGTGGCTGGTAGCCGGGGCGAATGCGAATTTCTTTACGTTTTGTGCCGTCGGCGCGCGTGGAGGAGGGGACGTGACGTTGGCCGGTTGTTTCGTCAACGACGATGCCGGAGGAGGTGACTGGTTCGGACGCTGGCATTTTGAGGTCGTTTTGTATTTGCAGATTTGAGATGCGGGGATGTCGTATGACGGTTGGACGAGAGGATTGGCGTTAAGATTGTTTGGGCGTAGAAAGCGTATGACAATGTCGTCTTCCCAACAGTCAGTGAAGACTCTCCGGATTCTATCTTCTTGTGTACAGGGTCCTGTAAAATAATAAAGTAGTGAATTGCTTGGTGACTGATGAGCTACCGGTTACATCGGCCAATAAGCGAGCCGGAACTTCTCGGGTCGTTTGACTAACGGAACCTCATCTTCAAACCTCGCAAGGTTATTTCGACCGCATCCATCAACCATCTCTCACTCTCCACGGTCGCCTTTGGCAGTTACTTGCACGTCTGAAACCATGGCCGGAGTAAGAAACCTGTTTGTATCATTCAATTGACTGCATCAATGGCTAACATCTCTCTCAATTTGTCGCAGATCGCACAAGCTATTTACCAGCAAGTCATCCCGTCGAAATCGCCGCAACCACTACACACCACGCTCACGACTTTACTAATACAATGTCTTTGACTGAATAGGACTCTTTTCCAACGAAATGCTGTCTACTTGACCAGCATCTTCGCCGGCGCCTTCGCCTTTGAGGTGTACGTTGCATCACGTTTCCACGTTTCCGTGTCCGCCCATTCCGGTCGGAAGATACAGTGACGATCGTGTATAAATGCTGACAACATGCTCAACCTACAGTGCCTTTGATACCGCCTCCAACAAGATCTGGGACACCATGAACCGAGGCGTATGTTCCAATCTCTTGTCATTCTGCCTCCTTTCGATATACCGAGCTGACCTGAACCTTTTCTAGCGCCAATGGAAGGATATCCGCCACCAGTACATCCAAAAGGCCGAGGAGGACGAGGATGAGGAATAGAGGATACTCGCTCGTGAGAACGAATGTGGTGTTTCTATAAATGATGGGGTAGATGGGGGAGTCACCTTGTACTTGTGTATGATGCTTGGTCGGTGAGCGGAAATAAATAGAGAGTTTGCATCATTCATTATTGTCAACAATAATACCATTTGTTTTATACTATAGATACAGGATATCAGTAAAATCAGCTCACCGAATATGATACGTGGCAAGGCATAGTCGTGCTGTGATGGTTGAAGGCTAGAGCATGACGGGATTGTCTCCAGCGAAATTTGCCGGAAGATGTCATCGCAGGAAAGAGTCCGATCCTCAACAACAACCTAAACTCCACATCTCAACTGGTCTGTTGGAATACCCAACCACAACACAACAAAGTGCTCCAGATCAGCTCAACTCTTCAATTAAAAGTGTCATACTTCTCTTACCATACCGAGGAGCGCTTTGTTGCGTGTAGCCTCAGCTATAGATCACCCCACAACTTGCTTGCATAATACCGACAGTACACTCAAATCCAGCCGTCCGCAAATTTCACTGTGACTCCTCTGACTAATTGTCCAATAGACTATCTAGTCCTTGCAAAGTGCGACAAATCGAGCTCCCCTTTACACTTGTGGTTCATACACCGATCCAGTCTACACGACGGAGCGTCTTGGTCGATTACTTATCGCTTCCCCTCACCTCGCCACATCCCCGACAGTTGATCAACATTACTCTCACGATTTAAAACAGCCACATGGGTTACTCCGCCGGAACCATTGCTTAGAAACAAGATACGATGCTCACAGAATGTGAGAAATTGCTGGGCGATGGCCTTTTGCGCCTGCCAGCCAAGTACAGCTACCATTACAATCTGAAAGCAGAGGAAGATTTGATAGAGCTTCTCTTTCGATCACTATGCGGCAATGATCCTCAACGATTACAATTACTTTTTCCTGATGGTGCCCCGAGCGATCGAGCATGGAAATTAGCGGAAGCGCAAGGAGCTCAGGAAGGCGCGGAGTACAGTGCCGCCGCGAAGGGAAAGCGATGCGGTCATATATTCAAGGCTGGGGAAGGGACATATCGATGCTTGACGTGCGGTGCGGACGACACATGCGTTCTGTGTAGTCGGTGTTTCGACGCTTCCGACCATACGGGTCATCAGTATCAGATTTCGCTGTCTCAAGGGAACTGTGGATGTTGCGATTGTGGCGACGAAGAAGCATGGCGAGTACCCTTGTGCTGTGCGATTCATACCGACACGGGCGAAACGAAGGGTAAAGAAAACATCAAAAAAGGTCTGCCGTCGGCATGGGTTGAAGATATTCGAACGACTATCTCCCGAACGCTGGATTATTTCTGCGATGTCATTTCGTGTTCGCCTGAACAGCTTCGTCTCCCGAAGACAGAAGAGGGAATCCGCCATGACGAGGTGGCATCCCGCTTACGACCGGGATGGTATGGTGAGGGCGACGAAGAAGAGGAAGAACCCGAGTTCGCTCTTGCTCTATGGAATGACGAGAAGCACACGATTCGAGATGTGTCCCACCAAGTCACACGCGCATGTCGAGAACGTTCTAGCTTTGGAGATCTCAAGGCGCACGAGACGAATGAAATTGGGCGCAGTGTTATCAAGTACTCGAAAGATTTGAATAGGCTTTTGCAGGTCTCGAAAATAATTGAGCATATCAAGGTCACTGTTACTATTCGTTCGGCTCGAGACACATTTAGAGAAGGAATGTGCGGCACCATTGTTGAATGGCTGTCGGATATTGCTGGCTGCAGCTTCGGCGAAGACAACGAAATCTTACGAAATGTTATTTGCGAGGAACTTTTGCGTCCGTGGCGACCGGGGAGTGGTGCGTACAATGCCGACATTGGAATGAAAGGCATTGATGACCACGAACGAAATGAAAACGCGCCCTACTATCGTACAGCGATTACCTTGACAGTATCTCCCCAAGGCGGAGTCATTGTTGGAACGGAAGATGATGACGAAGACGACGATGATGAAGTCGACGAGAACGAGGCAGACCAAGGCCAAGACGACGAGGAAATGGAAGGGGATGAGGATTTCGTCGTGAATGAAGACGATGACGACGATTACTCAGAAGTTATGGACATTGAGAATCCACGCCTTCGCCATCTTCTGGGTATTGGCTCGGATGATGATGTTGACATGGGCAATGCGGATGGTGAAGGACCAGAAACAGATGCAAGTACGCCCACAGCTGCACCGATTGGAGAAGAGACACAGCCGTTGCAAGCGCCCCAAAACCAAGGCGAGACGGACGATACTTCCCATGTGAAGATTCCTAGAACTCCAACTGCCCCAGTCAAGTTGTCTGCAGCAAAGACTCCAAGCCACTGGCAATCCCGACCTGCTCGTCCGGCCGGAAATGTGCCGGTATATGAAAATCTCAATCAACGTACTCGACTTGATTGGATGATCCTGTTTGACCTTCGCTTATGGAAAAAGACCAGGATCGATCTGCGAGACTTGTATATCAGCACAGTTGTAAATGTTCCTCAGTTCAAACGAGTCATGGGATTGCGTCTTGCCTCGCTTTATACAGCATTAGCCCAGCTGTATCTAATTGCTGATCGTGAACCAGACCATTCCATTGTCAATGTATCATTGCAGCTCCTTACAACACCGTCAATTACCGAAGAGATTGTCCATCGAGGTGATTTCCTCACAAAAGTTATGGCCATCCTTTACACCTTCCTCACCACTCGTCAAGTAGGAGAGCCATGGGAGGTCAATCCCACCGCCACCCTAGCATTTGACGCTGGCTCCGTCACAAATCGACGACTGTACCATTTCTTCCTCGATCTGCGTCATCTTCTCCTCTCCGAATATGTACAGAGCCGTATTCGTACCGAAGAACAATACCTCCTACAGTTTTTGGATCTAGTCAAGCTACCGCAAGGTATTTGCCCGAATGTGCGGGCTGTGGGCGAGCATGTGGAGTACGAAACAGATGCTTGGATCAGTGCTTCGATCTTGATGAGGGAGATTAATCGACTGTGTCGTCAATTTTGTGAATCGTTCCGTCATCCAACCGCTGCACATGACCCAAACCTTGTGCGAGCGATCAAAGCCGCGGCTATTTATGCCATTGCCCATTCAACTGGTATTGAGAGAAAACGGTTTGATCAAGCCGAGATCAAGGAGTACATCAAATTCAAGCAGCTTCCGCCCTTCGCCTTTGAGGCCACCACGCAGGGTCATATTCAGCGTCATCGAGTGGTTGACTTCGTTGTCGATAAGGGGTCTATTAGTTTTCATCATGCTCTTCACTACACCCTTTCCTGGTTGCTTGAATGTGGTCGCGATATGAGTCGTAAGACGATACGAGATATTCTGCTGGATGCTGCCCAGACAGCCAACAAGGATCTTGTCCACGACAGGCATCTGAGCAATGAGGACCTTCTACTAGCCATGTTCGACTATCCGCTCCGTGTTTGTGCATGGCTTGCCCAGATGAAGGCCGGGATGTGGGTACGCAATGGATTGAGTCTGCGCCACCAAATGTCGCAGTATCGTGGAGTCTCTTCAAGAGACTTTGCATACTATCGAGATATTTTCCTCTTGCAGACTGCTCTTGTCACTTGCGACCCGGACCGAGTTCTCGCCTCTATGGCCGAGCGTTTTGGGGTCGTGGCATGGTTTACTGGAGACTATCAGCCCCGTCAAGGCTACGAAGATTCTCAGATTATCGATGTGGCCGAAGAGTTCATACATTTACTCATTATCCTGATCACCGACCGTACCTCCCTCACAGTTGACGAGGATGATGCGATGCTCACTCGCGAGAACATCAGTCGTGACATTGCCCACGTTTTATGCTTCAAAGCACTTTCGTTCTCTGATCTTTCCACACGGCTAAGCGATAAACTCTTGGAAACAGACATTTTCCAGGACGTGCTGGATGATGTGGCTACATTCCGCCCACCAGAGGGTTTGAATGACACTGGCACATTCGAACTCAAGCCGGAATACCTCGAACTGATAGACCCATACAGTGCTCACTACAATAAGAATCAACGAGACGAAGCAGAGAGTATATTCAGAAATTGGATGGCGAAGAAGACCGGCAAGAAGCCTGCTGATATCGTTTTCGAGCCAAAGCTTCGCTCTGTGACAAGCGGGGCGTATTCTGACCTCTCAAATTTTACAAGGACTCCATTGTTCGCTCAGATCGTCCACCACTGCCTTGACTACGTCTTGTGTTCCAAGGAGAAGACGCCTCAGATACCTGCCACAAGAATTGAAGCATTCTTGCATATAGTACTTCATCTTATTCTCCTCGCCACCATGGAAGATAATTCTTCAGAAGATGAGATGGATGATACGCCTGCTTCGTCTTTTGTATCCAATGCACTATCAAAGTCGAAATTGACGCAAACGGATGCCCATATGACTATTGTGGGACTGTTAGAGAAAGTATCAGTCGCCACCGAATTCGAGAGCTGCGGTGCGAAGATTAAACATATCATCAAAATGATGTGGCATAAGCGACCGAGATCATATGCAAATGCCACTGAAAAGCTGCGATTCCCATATGAACGACTTGACACCAACTCACCGGCGAGCACCGCTGAATCTGATCAAGAACTCAAAAAGAAGCAGGCTTTGGAACGCCAAGCCCGTGTCATGGCACAATTCCAGCAGCAGCAGCAAAACTTCCTCAGCTCTCAAGGTGCTTTTGACTGGGGTGATGACGAGGATTTGAGTGACTTGGAATCTGAGACTGCGGCTGACGCGGAAACCAAGACTTGGAAGTATCCCAGTGGCACTTGTATACTTTGCCAAGAGGAGACCAATGATTCTAGGCTCTTTGGAACATTTGCATTGATACAAGACAGTGGTATACTGCGCTTGACGGATGTGCAGGACAGAGACTGGATACGTGAGGCGCTACGGACTCCCGTGAGCCTTGATCGCTCAATTGACCACGTCCGACCTTTCGGTGTTGCGGGAGAGAATCGTGTTATGGTCAAAAAGCTCGACTCATCAGGTGGCGAGGTTATTACCGAGAAGATCGGACTCAGCAAGGGTTTTTCTTCAAAGAACACATTACGTGGCCCGGTCACTACTGGATGTGGCCATATTATGCACTACGCTTGTTTTGAAGTCTATTGCTCGGCCATTCAGAGACGTCACTCGCAACAAGTTGCTCGTAATCACCCCGAGCATTTGAACCTCAAGGAGTTTGTTTGCCCGTTGTGCAAGGCACTCGGAAATGTGTTTTTGCCCATCATTTGGAAGGGCAAAGAAGAGTCTTATCCCGGTGTTTTGACCACGGAGAAGCCTTTTGATGAATATGTCTCTGCAGGGTTGAAAGCTAACCTCACCCAGCCACCTAACGTCCCAATCTTTGCTATGGAAAGCGAAAAGATACCGCACGATCCTTATTTCCACATAGCTACTAAATACCTCACCAAATCGCTGGTCGCACCGCTCTCCACGGCCGTCGATCAACGGAACCAGTGGCCTTCGACTGCGCCTGTATCGCGACCTACTTCTTGGTCTTTTCAGGGGCCCAGGATTCTCATGCCAGGCGAATTTCCTACCGTCGAAGAAGGTGGCGCAACCAGCCCCATTCGCCCAGCTGTACCAACGCCAGTAGAAATCGCAACACCAGAGCCCGCATCCGACCCGATGTCTGAACTTACGAAAATCTACCAAAGATTAAAGAAGACTCTTCAAGCCAATCACGTCCCATCACAGTTCTCCCACAATCAGAATCCCAGTGCGCATGAAGACCTGATTCACACCGACTCTCTTTTTAAGAGCTTTGGATTCAGCATATCCGCGTTGGAGATCTCTCAACGTGGTGTCGAGGCCGATCCGGGCACTACATTGCTTGACAAGATACCTCAGCTGACACTTACCCACCTCCGCGTTTTCGCTGAGACTGCTTATTCTTACGCTGCTCTTGGCGCAGCCACGAATTACTATTACGGCGATAAGAACGGCACGACAGAAGAGTTCCATCAGATCCATCGTCAGAAACTGTGCCAGCTCTTCATTGGTCACCCGATCTGCAATCAAGGTCCTTTGGTCAACGAAGTTCGAAATATTACCCCGTTGCTCGGAGCGGATATTTTCGTTTTCCTTGCCGAAGCCTCTGTGGCATTGGGTCCTCTTTTGAACATTGAAATCAGACATCTGATCCAATTGTGTTATATGGCGGAAGTCCTCAAGATTGCCGTCACGTTTATCCTCTGCAATCATCACCTCAAAGAGGAACTCGCTAGGCATGAAAGCGATGATTACGTACAAACAGAGTCGGCAGAGATCAAATATGCGATTACGCGTAAATTCTTTGATGCGGTGGTATCTGAAATGAAAGCGAACACCATTGGACGAGCGGCAGGGTCTTCTATAACAAGTGGCTATCTTGGTCAAGGTGAAGACTCGAGTACTCCAACTCTAGTCATGGCTCTGCGACGTCTCATTTCCAGCTACGCACTGCCATTCTTGAGAAAAACGGTCATCCTTCTGCATGTCCAACATGGAGTCAATTTTCCCAACACAGGCTTCCAGGAAGAAAACGCGTCGGAGTTAGATCGCTTGACCAAATTGCTTCACCTTCCCACCCTGGATGAGATCTTTGCTTTGTTCTCATTTCCGGAGAGTGTCTGCTACCGATTATTCTCGGGATGGATCTTCCACTGGAATGCCTCGCGGTCAGCTAGTCGATTCGAAGATCACCGACTCTGGCCGAGCCTATCGCATCCGGCCCCGTTTGAACTCATTGGTCTTCCGAAATACTATGATCTGCTGATTGAAGAAGCAAACCGACGACGCTGCCCCAACTCGGGTCGAGAGTTGAGTGACCCAAGTATCTGCCTCTTTTGTGGCGACATCATGTGCTCGCAAGCAGTGTGTTGTATGGACAGCAAGAAATATGGCGGTTGCAACCAGCACGTCGAAAAGTAAGTCCCACTTCAATCTTTCTAGTAAGCAATGACTAATTAACAGCAAAACAGATGCGGTAAAAACATCGGCCTATTCATCAACATCCGCAAATGCACTGTCCTATACCTCCACAACCACAACGGCTCATGGCACTATGCACCCTATCTCGACAAACACGGCGAAGTCGACCCCGGTCTCCGCCGTAATCGTCAACTCATCCTCAACCAGAAACGATACGACAAACTCCTCCGGGACGTGTGGCTTTCTCATGGAATACCTGCAACGATTAGCCGGAAATTGGAAGCTGAGATTAACAACGGCGGTTGGGAGACTATCTAATCTTGTTGCGTGTTAAATATGATTTTTTACGGACTATATATATTCATGTCAAATCTACTTGACTTTTTTTTCTCTCGAATGCATTTGATGACTGATGGGGCGTGTTCATACGTTTTCTTAAAGCAGCGATACCGTGACTATTTTCATCTTGTTGGACCGTTACTTTCCTCGTGTTTCCTTGAATATCTGGCGTTAAGGTTCCTTTCCATAGTCAGTGAGATAAATAGAATGATCCCATATTTATAAAGCGCTTATGGTGAAAGCAGTGTGAGGTGTAGAAGCCGGTCAAGTTAGGGTTTTGGAACGCACGGACCAAGCCTGTATTTGCGTAGACTCCGCCGAAACACCGCTTGCCGCATTTCTTATCGACAACTTTTTTGACATCATCAATCTTCGCATCAACAGCGACATTGATACCTCGAGACACACTTTCAATGTTAATGACCCTGATATGATGAGACGATAAAACTATAATCTTCCAAAATGAATAACGAACAATTCCGCCGCCTCGTCCTCGACCAACCTGGCAAACGACCAAATACTAATAAAGACAGCAACACTATCGACAAAAATGCGCAAACACCAAGTTCCTCCCAGACTCCATCATCTCTGGGCTCTCGGATGCGATCCAGTATCCCAATGACACCGCGGCACGTCCGCGGCGGAATGAGCAACACAAACGAATTCGCGCGCCAACTCGCCGAACAACGTCGTGAAGGCGACCAGTCACAGCCGCCTGCGAAGAGATTCAAAGCTTCTGCGGCGCCAAAGGGTACGAGGTTTGGGAGCGGGTATCAGGACCGCACAGCTTTGAGGAGACAACAACAGGATGATGAAGCTGCAGAAGAGGAAAAAGAGGGGGTTGAACAACGACTCAAAGCGTTGGAGGAGATGGTTAAATTGGGACAGATTGATCAGGCGACTTTCGATAATCTACGGAAAGAGATTGGTGTAGGCGGTGATCTGAAAAGCACGCATTTGGTCAAGGGTTTGGATTGGGATTTATTGCGTCGAGCCAAGGCCGGGGAGGATCTGTTGCAAAAGACTGAAGAAGAGGCAGCAGAGAAAGAGGAGGAGGGTATTGATCCAGCCGATGTGGACGAGGAGTTGGATCGTGTCCTAGACGAGAAAGAGGATGGCTTTGTTGCTCCAGCGCCGAAAGAGAAGAAAGTCAAGAAGGGAAACCTTGCAATGCCACCTCCTCCAGCTTCGGGAAAGTTATCGCGAGATGAGATCCTGAAACAGCTCAAAGCAAATCGAGCTGCCGCAGCAGCATCAGCAGCACCGCCAGAATCAACACTAAGCTCCAAATTCAAGAAGATTGATAAGTCAGACAAGAAACGATGGATTGAGACAGACCCAAACACCGGTCGACGCAAAGAGATCCTCGTCATCACCGATGCAGAAGGAAACACAAAACGGAAAACCCGTTGGCTAGACAAGGAGCCACCTCAAAAACAAGTCGAAGTCACTCCGAAAGTTGATAACAATGGATTGTTGTTGCCAGGTCAAGACGCGAAGCCGTTGGGAATGGAGATACCTGCTGTAATCGCGGCGAGGATAGCGGCTGAAAAAGCGGCGGCGGAGGAGGCGGAGGATGATGATATTTTTGCGGGTGTGGGTACAGATTATTATCCTCTTGGGGATTTGGATGAGGATGATGAGGATTCTGACGATGAGAAAGAGGAGAAAAAGGACGCGGCGGACGTCAAGGACGAGAAACCCATTACGACAGCATCAGCTACAGAGCCATCTACTCAGCAGCAACCGCGAAGGAATTACTTTAAAAAGACAGACGAAGATATTGCCGAAAAAGAAACTCGCACAAACCCTCTCACAAGTGATCCAACTCTAATGGCTGCACTCAAACGCGCCGCCGCACTGCGACAGGCTTCCACAACACGCGCAGAAGGAGATGAAGACCATGACCACGCCGTGGACTTGGTAGAAGGCGAATTCGCCGAAGATGTCGATCCTGAACGCCTCGCTCGTCGCAAGAAATTCCTCGAAGAAGCGCGCCGTCGTGATGCGCTCGACGCGCTGGACCTCGATTATGGGTTTGGTAGTAGTCGAATTGAGGATGAGGAAGATGAGGAGGGGCCCACATTTGGCGATGGTGAGCAGCCACGGGGTGGCAACAAACGGAAACGTGGACCGAAGAAGAGAAAGGGTGATAAGGATTCTGCGACGGATGTTTTGCGCGTTATGGAGGGACGGAAGAAGTCCTGATATTGTACTACACCTACGAATATGAATGTAGTTGTCGAAGTGTATATAGACATACCAGTTGACGACTATCCACGTTGGTTCAATCTAACCTTGATACTATTTCCACGATTGTGGAACTCAAGTTCGCCTGTCTGGATTACATATCTGCAATTGGGAGTAGGATTGGAAGTGGATGAACAATGTGGTTAATGGAATGAGTCTGTAACTAACTACATGCACAAGCCTAGCTAACCCTCAAACCACATTCCAAGCAGAATTATCCTGGGCATATCATACGTTAGCGGTGGAATATCTGAATCAAAGAGCGCAAACATCAGAAGATAGGGCTTCTTATAAAAAAAAAGGGGGGTGCGGGATATCGGATATCCCGCAAAGTTTGTGTTCTCCCACTCGTCCGTTCGATCGATCCGCGTCGCTCGACCCGCCTCGTTTGATCGTCCCGCTTCGACTGTTCGATCCGCCTTGTCGGATTCGGTTGTTCGTTTGGTTCGTCTCAATCGGTAGGTCGGTTCAGTTTGTTGTCGGCTAGAGTGAGTTGGAAGCGTGCACAGTTGTACAGATATGAAAGTGGTGTTGGCAGTGCCAGTAGCTACAGAAAAGAAAATCAGATGCAGTTGGTATGACCCAAAAATGAGGAAAGCAAGAATTTGTCTGAGAGGTGATGGCGGAACGTTGGTTTGACTCCCCCTTGCCCCCGGCCGGTAGGCTGGATATCTACATGATATCCAGGGGAGCTGGTCGACATCGCCCGCCAATCGTCATTCAGATGTCGTTCGCTTGGGACAGGGATCGGGTTGGTGATATCAACACCAGATAATCCCGCGTAAGATGCTGTATATTAGGGCTACTGTCCTATGATCCACTGCTCCGCTTGTCTCATCGGTTCTGTCGCTCGACTCAATTCGTTCGTTCGTTCGATTTGTGGGTTCAATTCGTTGGTTGGGGCACTCCTGGCTGGCTGTGTATTCTAAATGGTAGTGGGAGCGGCAGGATGTGGACATCCACTCCGGTCAATTCAATTGCCCCATGATCGTCGTCGATCGTTGTTCCATCTCGGTTGCCTCATGGCTGTCGATGATTCGATGCACCTAGCTCGTCGTTCTCGTCCGGTATTGTCGTCGCTTCGAGTTAGATAGACAAAGGCGTAAGGATAGGTGGAAGGATAGGTGTAAGGATAGAGGGAAGGATAGAGGAAAGAATAGGAGGAAGAATAGGATATGGTCGAGCAGACTCAGCAAGATGAAACATCGAGAGTCAAAGGATTATACAGTGGATTCGCTCAAAGGTCGAATAGTCGATCATGCGTTGATGTCGGATGTTGAATGTTGGAATATCTCGAGAGATATGAATAAGTCCTACACCCGCCCCCTCTTAGCACGATGCCTGACACGTCTGAAAAGCGACAGAGCCAGTGAGACCAGCGCTTGGCCAAGCGACTCAAGAAAGAGGGGGGTCTCACCTAAATGCTCCAAAGTTGACGCCACCATATTTTGAGTTGATAGGAACTCGTTGGAGAATGAACTGTAGAACCTATAACCCCTCTTAGCACGTCGCAATGCAACAGTGCCAGTGAGACCTGCAACGTCCGAAGACGGCGCGTGCCAAGCGACTTGAGAGGGTCTCACCTAAGTATTCCAGAAGCGATGATGCCAGTTGAGGAGTCACAATACGTGTTGAAGGTCCCAAGAAATGTGAATAAGGCCTACACCCCCTCTTAGCAAGTTGTTGAAACGAACCAGTGAGACGTGCGCTTGGCCGAGCGACTTGGAAAAAGAGGGGGGGTCTCACCTGTATCGCTGTAAATGGAAAGGCCATTTGATGATGTGGTCATGTGTTGGAAGGTTTCGAGAGATATGAATAAGTCCTATACCCAATCCCCCTCTTAGTACATTGATTGGCACGTCTGAAAAGCAACAGTACCAGCGAGACCTGCTTGGCCAAGCGACTTGAGAAGAGGGGGGTCTCACCTGCGAAAGTCTATGTGTGAGTAGATCAGTCAAGCAAGGAAGGAAGAAAGAAAGAGAGATGTTATGATAGAGGGCTGAGAGAGAGGGGTGGAAGAACAGCAGGATATTAGAGCGAGATTGTGGGCGCTGGAGCGAGTTTGGGGAGAATAAGAAGGGAAGATGAGTTGGGGGAGGAAGGGAGAAAGGACGGGTCTTTATAGATAGGCCGGCCAGGCAAAAATGGGATGCCTGAGGGAGGAAGAGCCGGCGGAGAAGGCAACGCCCGGGCAAAACACTGGTAACAGGGCCAATGTGAAACACAAGAGAGTTCATCTGCCTGTTGTTGCCTGTCGAATTGGCCAATCGACGAAAAAGGAAGGAGGCCCTGGGGGTGTTTGCCTGGCCACTTTAGGCAGGAGCAATTGACTTCTGACGCGAGGTGATATATGTGATCATCGCGAACCATGGATTAGTGCGTTTCATGCAGGCAGAAGGGCAACAGCCTGCAGTGTAGTCCCTCTCTCCTGCATTTTCTGCAGTCTAACGCCCTCCCAGGTAGAGAATTGGATTTTCCGTGACTTGCCACCGTGACCTCAGGACAGGAGGTAGCCTAGGCATTGTCCAATTGCAATAGCCGCTCAACTTTCTGTCTAGTCTGTCGGTCAATTGAATATTGCCGATCGAGTTGTCGGTGGTCTAGAGTGCCGATTTCCGACCTGGCTGTCGAAATTGTTATGCTTTCGACACCCAAACGTTGAGAATGCTTACGAATCTTACAATTGTAGTCTAGGTAGACGTAAAGCAGCAAAAAAGAAAAAAAAAAAAAAAAGATCCAACAATGCAGAAATAATAGTAACTCCATACTTGTTGTAACGCTTGAAACGAGAGAGCTGTCCGCGATCAATTTGCGTCAGAATGGCAGGAGCACAGGGTACTCGACGGAATCTGCCAGGAGTCATGCCTCAAAGCCATCAATTGTGTTAACAATGATTCCATAGACTACTTTATATACGTCCACAGTACCTGATTTATCAATTTTAAGTCAATTGCCCCCGAATAGAGCTAGGTTGAAATACAGATGTCGTCGGTCGTCTGTTAGCGAGCTGTCATACACAACAGTGGAGAATCGCGGTCCCACCACCACCGCCACCTCCACGGTCGGAGAATTCACCCGTACTCTACATTCCAAAAAACGTGTTAACAACCCAGTAACATCGCATGTTCTCATCTCTGCATCAAACATGTTGTCCAACAAACCCGAGATAACCTTCCTTATCGATAAGCAGCAATTCAATCGCGAACTATCGTCGTTAGCGTCGATCGTCCGGTGGAACAGCCAGGACGGCGCGCCTTGGCAAGTCCGAGCGTTTCCCGACGGGTTGGTCCAGCCGAGCGCTTCAGGCACAGGTCAGTCTGTGGCTAGCTTCTCGTTTTTTTCACCCCACCTACACTGTTTTTCAGATCATGTATGTGTCATGCTTAGCCGGTCACAATCGGTGTACATCAGCGTCGTCATCTCGAGCCTTGAGTCCGCGATCGATGACTACATATATGGTAGTGTTTCAGACTCGTTGGGATCTGTCCTCCGAAACACGTCAGCACATGTAAGTTACAATGCATCGTTGAGCAACAGTGCGGATAAATTTGTGGATAACAGCCCAAGTAATTATGCTTAGGTGGCTTGACCATGTTGATGTTGCGATTGTGACTCTTTTCAACTTTTCTAGTCACACAAAGCTGTCATCTTAGGGCAGGGTGTATCACAGAAATGTATATGTATTGCGTACGCTTTGCAGCTGCCCGGCGTGGTACTAGTATTTGATGGGGCTACAACATTAAATCGGGGAATCACAAACACTTGGCGAAACATGGCACTGGCGGTTCTGCATCGTACTATATGCACTACAATAACGGTATTAGACTGCGTAGGACAAGTGTACCTGCGGATGAAAACAAAAGGGTAGATGAAACACCAGATTAACCACAAACAGACTCAAAAAGAAGCACGATATTCAGGACAAGGCTCGGTATTGGATGATCTAGAAGTGTCTGCCGGGTCTTCCAGACTATTTCGTCCAATCAGTGCACAAACCCCGCCCATTCCTGTCTATCGGCCAATTAGAGGAAATTAGGGCACAACATGGCTTTTGTATCCATCTTTCTCCAGCGCCCATGGCGTTTCCACGACCGACAGGGCAGCATCGATTAATCAAACTGGCCTGTCACACCCACGGTAACATGCGCTAGGCATGGATGCAGACAAAGAGTCGGATACTGACAGGCGAAGTGTGAGTGATGAGTCCCAATCAAAAAGTGGAAACAGCCCGGGTCTGGACTCCGGGTCACTCTTGCCATGTCACCCTTTAGGACTCACAGCACCACACCATTTAAAAAGAGGCAACCGCCCTTTTCTTCTCCTGCGTCTTCCTGCTTAGTTATTTCCTGTCATTCTTGTCTATCTTCATTTACCTGACCGTGTGCCGAGCACATATTCCTTCCTTTCAAAACACCAAATCTTCGGTCATTCACTGCGAAGTTTGGACTCTTGCAATCCAACTACATCACATTCTACTGTATACTTGCTCTTTACTATCTCAGGTTGATCCTGACACGCACGCTCCTTTTTCCGCATATTCTACAATTCTCGATATACTTGACTTGTTCAATCCTAGCCGCCATGTATGTCATGAACGCCTTCCTTGCCACGGTGATGGCCACCGCTGCCGTGGCCAAACCCCACAACCTCCATGCTGGATTCCACAAACGTGCAACCTCTGCCACCTCTACCAGCAAAATCGGCGCCGCCTACAATGACGTCTCTCTCGTCTCTCTCGTGTCCGGTGCCTCTTGGGCCTACAATTGGAATCTCGAATCTGGAGGTTCGTTGCCTCCTGGTGTCGACTACTGCCCTATGCTCTGGGGCCCCAAGATGTACAGCGACTGGAGCTCAGCAGTCAGCACCGCTCTTTCGTCCGGCGGAAGTAGCTGCGTTCTAGGCTTCAACGAGCCCGACATGGCCAGTCAATCCAATCTGAGCCCTGCACAAGCTGCAGCCGACTACCAGACCTACATCACCCCCTTGGCCGGCCAAGCGACTCTTGTCACACCAGCAGTCAGCAATGGTGCCGGTACCAACGTCGGCCTAGACTGGATGACGAACTGGCTCGCAGCCTGCAACGGAGCCTGCAAACCCAACGTCATGGCCGTACACTACTACGCCAGCGCCGACATTTCGTATTTCAAAGACTTCATCAACAACGCCACCACCCTTGCAGCCGCCAATGGTATGGACAGCGTCTGGATCACGGAGTTCCAAAACACCGGAAGCACCGACGACCAAGTCGCGTTCTTGAAGGAGGCCATTCCCTGGCTTAATGCTAATACTGCCGTCGGTCGATATGCGTACTTTTACGCTGCTGATGGGTACTTGTTGACGGATAGTATGTTGAGTACTGTTGGCCAGGCTTATGTTTCTTCCTAGTCTGGCACTGTGTCCCGAGTATCAAGGCGGCTGGAATACCGCTGAATCGATTTATTGATAGGCTATATACCCAGCAACTATATCCCGACTATTATGATATACGAGCAATGACCGGTTTTACACGTGTCTTTATTTGATTTGCATTTGCCTTCTTCTGCTTCTTTGCGTATTTCGAGTCAACTGATAGTCAATACACCAAAAAAATTCGTGCGACAAGACTCCCTCCCCACATTAGAAAAGTTTTCATCTTCTAGAACAAACTCCATCTAAGTGGATGTTAAACTCTAAAATCGTCTCCGTAAAGGCCTAGATTTACAATATACACAGATTGAAGTGAAGACGGCGCTCTGGGCGGAGGGCTGTAATTTCCCGCTACCATGGATTTGTGTCTGAGGGGAAAAAGTAACCTTCCCCTCAATTTTTATTTGATGGCGTTCCGTGGGTCGGGGTTTGTACCTGACATTGTGACGGGAAATGTTTCCGCTGTCGTTTCCCTACAGCCTCAATTTAGCGATGGATTATATTCTAGTCGTGACTTTATCATGACAAGAAAAACGTACGTACGGTGTGGGACAATCGCAATCGCACCCCGCAGAATCGAGAAAGATGTCGTGCATTAGCGTGAGGGCTAGACTTGCATAGTGGATTGTTGGAATTTACGGTTTCTTATCGACTTATCGATAAGAATGATTAATCTACAGGCCCTTCTTGAAACTTCATGAGTGAGAATAGAATAACATGATACCGATGAGTTTCAGTGATTGTACAATAAAAACAGCCCACTTCGGCGTTCGACAGGCTAATCCATACCGATATCCGTGTACAAATCAATGCAATATCACAGAAAATTAGATAGGAGTTGTCATACTCCCTCCATTTACCCAGTGACTGATATCCTGTACAACCTCATACTTCACATTGCCAGGATCAGTATATTCTGCTGGCCTTGAAGGGCCTTTTCCAGTCACAAAGCAGTGGTTCAGATTCTCATATAGGTGAAACTTCGCATTGGCGTTGTTTCGCAAGCTGGCTTGAAGCTCGTTGTAATTGTCCACAGTGACTTGGTAATCTCGACCTCCTTGCAGAATCAGAACCGGCTTCTGTATGTCTCTTGTGATTTGGACCGGGTTGAAAGCACGACACTCAAGCCAATATCCCGGACCCAGGCCAAATGTTAGCTGTGTCGCCGGTGTCGCTAGACTCAATTCTGGACTGTCTGCAAGATCGGCTTGCTTTTCGAAGTCTTCGAGACTTGGAACAAGTCCTTCGAGAGAAATGGGATCTTCTCCAATGGAAGCTAAATAGCGGACTTGACGGATCAGACACCTATAAATTGATTCGGTGGGTGTTGCCATTAGTATGCACCCGGCGACTGAGTCGCTGGTTGCTGCGAGATGGGCTGCCATCAACCCTCCCAGACTGTGACCGAGGATGAAGATCCTTTCCGCCTGAATCGCGGGGTGATGCTTGAGACGATTTATTGCATCCAGTGCATAACCATACTCTTTTGTAAGGGTAAATTTTTGTTTATTGAAGCCGAATACACGATACCAGTATCTGTAGATGAAACCTATTTTGTCGATGCGACATACAGCTATGTTGTTCTTTGCAAGGCCCAGCGCGATATCTTTGAGTGGTTTTAAAGCTCCCACGGTCGAATCTCGGTCTGTAGGTCCTGAGCCACCGAGGAGTATTAGACAGGGGTATTTACTACATCCAGGGGACGGTGCAGGAAGTGTCAAGGTGCCGCCAGTTTTGGATGTCCAATTCCCAAATGACATATTTACAGTGCGCGTCAAGTTTATGTCGGCGTAAGGCGGAAGATTCCATGAAAGAGGTGCCATTACTAATCCAAATAGATGGCCGGAGAGAGTCATGCTTAGTACAGCGTTCAATCTGGTTTTTTTGAAATGGACCGGCACGGTGGCAGTCAGAGTAAGCCATCCGACCGAGCATGTTGGCGAACCGATGTGTTCAAGTGGTCCGAAGTTGCTTTCCACTAATTTCCATGCATTTATCAGAAGTTTCTCGGTGATGAAATAGCGCAATAGAGGGAAGAACTGTTGTCGCAAGTCTTGCCAGTTGCTGTCGCGGAGGGCCGTCAGTGCCGCATTAGCGGTTTGTTCAGCCACTTTTTTTCGAGCTTGAGTTTGAGTAGATGTGATACGAAGCCATACTTGTCGGATTGAAAAAAACATCGAGCTCTGTCTTCTACTTCCAATTTATTGAGAGTAGAGAATGAGATGCAACATTCATACGAAGAGAAACAAGCGTGATTCAGGATGGGGCGAGGCTCGGCCTAAATAACCGCTGCTATTTGCTAATTAGCCCATGCATGATTTAATTTGCTGCAAATAACTATGTGAAGATCGAAAAGAATGAGAAGAGAACAATGAATTGGTAGATGATATCTCAATCTTTACGTTGAAGATCTAGGGCCTCTGCACACTTTCCTAATTAGGCAATTATCAAAAGCATGCAATTGTTTAGCGAGAATGTGTCAGAAGAGATTACATGACTGCTGTGCTCCATTCACATTCAAGCCCGTATATGAGTCCGTATATTAGGCTGTATTGTATATAAGCTTCTCTAGAATGATTAAAATTAGATAGATTTATTTAGTATGCCAATAAACGTATATTGTGTAGAAGGTAGAAAAATGTAAAATTGGTAAAACACGAATTTTGTCGGTAAGGTTGATAAAGCCAATGAGTACTTTAGCTCTGTGACGTTCAAATCAGCCTGTCAGTGAACTACCGGTAGTGCATGTCGGCAACTTCCAAATCCGATTCCCACGAGATATGGCACATCAAATTCCTCTGCACAGGCGCTTCTGGAGGAGTTTGACCCCTTATGATAAGAAAGAAGAATTTTTCTCAAACTTCATACAAATTCCATGGCTTGTACCGTACCCTCCGGTTAGGTCAATGCGTTCGCGGTCAAAATGGAGTCTACACCATTAGCAAGCAACTACGGGAGACGGTTTGGCTTGCAAGGTATGAAGCTGATGCGAATCTAATGGTAGATTTGGCCTCTCATAGTCTATTTAGCAGATCCGGAACCGACCGACAAGTGATTGTTAAAAGTGTTCATCATTTTCGCCTTCAGAATGAGCGTGATGTTCTGAACCGCTTTCAGTCTCGCACCCCCTTCATACGTCCTTTACTTGACGAGATAGTCGACCCAGCTGATCCACCAGCGATAGTATTGAAATATTTAGATGATCACCTTCTGAATGCTTCTGTTTCTAAACGGCTTACGAATAAAGAGATTAAATATGTTGCAAGAAGGATTTTAGAGGCGCTAAAAGTTTTACACAAAGATAATTTTGTGCATACTGGTAAGTGCCGTTACTGCCTTAGATTAAATATATAATCTTACGCAGTTTGAAGATATCAAGCCCGACAACGTTCTTGTAAACTATGGTCAAGGGGATGTACGGTTTACAGATGTTCAACTTGCGGACTGTGGGGGTACTGTTTCTGCGGATTCAGCTTAGTTCCTTTCGAGCCGAATATCTAGGGCTTGTCTGACACATTTTCCTAATTGGGCAAAAATACAAAACATGCGGTTAGGTAGCCAGAATTGATCAAAAGGGATTATAGAGCTGCTATAAATTGTTCTGTTCACTGACTATTTCATCTTCCGAGGGCTCCTACCGTCATTGATGACAGTGTGCCTCCAAAACAGTCAAACAATCGAAAAGGGAAGGCGGGGTTTACCGCCAAAGAGATACCATTTTTACGGCCTTCCACTGATAAAAGTTATGTTTCTTTTTTACTCTTCACTCTTATTATTCTTCTTCATACTCGTCTTCGTCACTTCGACAGTCTCTTCATTCACATACAAGATTCGACAAAAGACCTTGACACGTACTCACGAACCTTCTCGAATACACGTTCTTCATCCCTCTCCTCTATCGAAATTCTACGACGTATCCCGAATCCTGGGACAGAATGAATCTCGAGCAGTTCCTGACACACATACACCTTGGCGCATATGATGTCGCAAAACAGTTCTTTCGGTACGAGTTGGCGAATCAAGATCGCAAGCAGTTGAGACTTGTGTCTCGAGCCACGAATCTCGTAATCTTGGAGTATCCTATCCTGACCACCTTGTTTATCTCTACGTTTTCGCCCGACTTGGAATATCTGGAAGTCGTCTCCAAAAATGACAAGCTGTTAAAACATGTTTCGCAGCTCTGGTGGGATAATTCGGTGTTCTACCTCTGCTTCCTCCTTGGAGGGAGTTTACCTGAATATTATGCCAGCTATGAACATAGCACCGGTCATCCAGAGCAAGCCGATGAAGAAGCTTCCGTAAGGGCATGGCAGGCTCATGGTGCATCTCAGAAGAGAAATCTTGAGAATGATCGTGCCCGCGCAATACTTGAAAGAATCTTGCCATCGCTCAAGAGCATCAATCACCTCTGTTGCTTTTACCGCACACAATATCGCAGGTTGTTCAATGCCTGATACATGGCAGGTGCCGTCACCTACTTATCGCACGTACAAGAAGATTTCTCACGCAAAGGAAATTTCCGCACCAATTTGCGGCGGGTGGATGAAGGCAGCCGGAACCTATCTCCCTTGGTCAGGAAAGAAGTGATGTAGAAATAGAGGGATTGCAAGGTTCGAAGCGCAAGAACCCAAAAGCGAGTTTTGGAAGTCTCTTCCAGTACGCGGGTTTAAGATCTTTCGTGATTTGTTATCACAAGAGCAGAGTAATGGAAGCTTTGATCTGAGCATAAGCTTACAAAATTTCTTCCCAAAGCTGGAAAGCTTGGTTCTGAGAGACTTTCCAACAGAACTATGCTCATCAAGAATTGGTGGTCCATTCTATCAAGTCATTCATGAGTCTTGTATACAAGAATTACACATACGCTTGTCAGAGTCAGATTTCATGGGCAGTCAGACTCCCGAGTACGATCCGGCAGTCATTCTTGCAAATTCAAGGTCTCTACGATCTCTAACAATTGACTGTGATGTGGACATGAGGTACGGAGTAGATATGCCTCCTATAGTGCGTGTCATATCTGAGCTCCTACCACAGCTTGTTGCGTTAGTGGACTTGACGATTTCTTTGGAGCCAACAGAAACCAGTCACAGTGATCTTGTCGCCTTTGCAAAGGCTGTTGGAGCATGTAAATCACTGAAAACGTTGGACATGGGTGAAATGGCTCTAAAAAACGGCGAGGTCTGGGAAGATGTTCTAGACTCGTGGAAAGAGTCTGGAGACTTGAAGGGTTTGAATGAGATCTGGTTTGAGCCAGTTAGGTATGTTATGGATATAGAAGGTAATACATGGCGTATACAACATTCCGACAGAAACAGGT
This sequence comes from Talaromyces sp. F31, assembly GCA_037356135.1. NCBI lineage: Eukaryota > Fungi > Ascomycota > Eurotiomycetes > Eurotiales > Trichocomaceae > Talaromyces > Talaromyces sp. F31. Next base: position 1,448,361 of record JAYXSF010000034.1, read on the forward strand.
CGGCAATCGTGGATTGGTTGCACGGAGAGACAACGCAATTCCCCTTTAGGCCAGCTCACTATTACATGGTCTGATACACTAGTAATGCCCTCCTTCCTCAAAGGCAACATGCCTTTTGACTTTGCTATTTCGACTGTTCTTTACTACTCGTTTGTTCTTTCCTTCGAGCTTGGCCATTCTCAGAACCTTAAGAGTATCTGCTTGATGAAGAAAACCTAGACATGGACAAAATGAATGCTTCATATTATACCCCCTTCAATGTACGCATATTTGAGACTTTAAGATCTTCAGGCTCTCACGAAAAGGGCTTGACTAGAACTACATTAATGCATTTCCAATTTTCCAGATTGTCATTCTCTGTACAATATACTTGTCTCGCTCCTGCGGCAGCAAAATCTCATCACTGGGCCTCTCAGAAACCATGCTGTGATGCCCTTAAATTTTCTAGCATGCTACACTGACAGGACCAGCGAATACGTATATTACCATGGCCGGGAGGTTTGTGTAACTTTGTTCCTGCCGTGCTGAATAAAGGGCGTTGCAATGATTTCTCTTCAACGAGTGATGCCTATTGGCACGAGTCGCCAGCTCCTCCCGATTAATGCCCTTTGTACACGCCACCTTTCACTATTTGTTGTTCTTGTGAACAGATCCATTCGTGTACCATCGTGCTCTTCAATACACGGAACTCCACCTCCAGCCTGCACTCGACCAATACAATCCCGGACTTGTCAGGGCTACCGGCAACTTTTCTTACCTCGAGTACGCAGGCAATATCGCGAATGCAACAGCGGCTGTATTTCCCTAGTTCCACAGATGCCACAGCTATCAAGTTCGTAAACATTGCATTGAAGTGGCAGAAGTCTGCATCTGCCATACTGAAATAAGTGATATTATACAAGAATATTGGGTATCTCCATTCAATTATCAATTTCAAGTGTCTTGAACCTCGTCCTGAGCCTCCATGGCAACAGTCTCATCCATCACTAAATCCATCTTATCACCGCCGTCATGTAAAATTGCTGGTGAAGACTCAGGCTTATTATCCTCCGTAGCCACATCTTCAATGAAAATCTCTTCCCAAACACGAACGGTCTGATCCAACCCACAGCTAGCTAAGAGCCTCTTTCCGTTGAGTTCGGCCGTATCAACTCCCAGAACCACATCAGTATGCCCTTCGATTCGTTGCAGAATATTCTTTTCGACCACATCCCAGCATACCAAAGCCCCGTCTTCGCTGCCACTAACCGCAAAGGCATGCGCCGATCCGTCTGGTGCTTGATACGTGCCAAAGTTCCCGCACAAACTGTATTTGCGATTGACATGTCCCTGGTATGTCTTTATGCATCGTCCTTGCACATAATCCCATAATCGAATACAGTCATCCAGCGTCCAGGCGAGGACATATTTACTGTTAGGTGAAAATCGCACTGCCATAACCGGCGGATTATCTTCGTGCACGAGCGTGCGCAGGCATTGTCCCGTCATCGTATCCCAGACTCGAATCAGGCCGTCGGACGAACAAGACACGACGAGCGTGCCATCGTGGCATACATCAATACCAGCGACGGGATCTGAGTGAGCAGGTAGGGAGCGCATAACTGTCGCCGTCCGGACATCCCATAGGAAAACAGCCTCGTCGTAGGATCCACTTGCAAGTATATTCCCTTTAGGCGAGAAGGCAATCGAATATACGTAATTATGGTGGCCGCTAAACGCTCTCGGATGAGCCTTGCCGGTCAAAGCATTCCATAGTCGAATTGTCTTATCGTCTGCACCCGTAGCGATGGTTTCATTGTCTGGACTCCAAGCGACAGTTGAGATTCCCGCAAGATGGCCTTCAAATGAGTGTATGAGGTTACCGGTTAATGTATCCCAGACCTTCAATGTGCCGTCGGCTCCTATAAACTCGTGAGTAAGGATGTCTCGGCGCAAATGTAAGACAATGATATGGGAAGTCTACCTCCACTCGCGATCATAGTTCGATCTGGCGAGAATCTCACGGCGGAAACACCGCGCAGATGACCTTTTAATACATATTTTTGAACATAATTGACACGATCTGGTTTTGGCGGGGGAGGAGGCGGCCCAGGCTCAGACGGCGGTTGCTCAAATTGTTTGGGAGAGGGTGCATCATTAGATTCTGTATTATTCGTGTCGTCATTTGCTGGCGTGAAATCACCAGACTCTTCTCCCTTTATATCCGACTCCTCCTGATCCTCAGAATGGTGCTCTGGATCCACCGACTCGTCCCTCGTAGGTGACTCTTGACGCTTATTGTGCTTCCACGGCTCATCCGCATCCATAGCAAGTTCGTCAGGACTATCCGAGCCATTTGGACTGTGCGATTGATTTTTGTATTGCCGACGGTTTGCTATTGCTTTCTTAGTAGACCAACTCGCTCTGCGACGCTCCAGTTCGTAGTCGGAGGTTGCGGCGAGTTCGTCGGAGGAAGACGATTCATCGCGGGCTCGAGATTCTCGCTCGGACTGATCTTCGGTAGCGCTGTCGTTGAGTTTGCGACGTTTGAGCGGTGGATTCGCGGTATCTGCTCTTGGGCGAGCCATAGTACGACTCTTCTAAAAGAATAATGAGCAGAGTGGTATTTAGACGATAAATTATCCCTAGCAAGGGTCAAACAAGCATCTTTTGATGCGGCACAAATTCCTGCCGGACGCGGTGATAAGATGCGCATTCGGCCAATAGGAGCAAAGGCGGTGAGGAGAATCAACCACTTGGATGAATTCATGTTTACATAGTACGCATCTTCTATTTACAACCAACTTTATAAATTGACTTGACTTTTCTTCATCGTCAGGTCCTACAGCAGTACGAGATGGCGACCGACGACAGCACCTCGCCCACCTGCATCCGCATCCTCACCCTCAATTGCTGGGGTCTCAAGTACCTCTCCAAATTCCGTCATGAGCGCATGTCAGAAATCGGCCGCCAAATCGCCATCGCCGAGGATCCTCCTCAAATCGTCGGTCTACAGGAATGCTGGACTCAGCAAGACTACAAGAGTATTCGAAAGCAAACCAAACACTTGTTGCCATACGGCAAATTCTATTATAGTGGAGTATTTGGCGGCGGACTAGCGATTCTCTCCAAATGGCCGATCGAGGAGAGTAGTATGTTCGCATATCCGCTGAATGGACGTCCTACGGCGTTTTTCCGGGGTGATTGGTATGTCGGAAAGGGAGTTGCGTGTGCGCGGATACGTATGGGACCGAGGGTGGATGATATTGCAGAAGTTTTCTGTACGCATTTACATGCGCCGTACGAGAAGGAGCCGCACGACTCATATCTCTGTCATCGAACCGCGCAGGCATGGGAAATCTCCAAATTGATGCGCAAAGCTACAGAGAGAGGCCACCTAGCGATTGGATTGGGAGATTTCAATATGGTGCCCATGTCATTTGCGCATCGGTTGATTACGGCGCATGCTCCAGTTAAAGACGTATGGCGACATTTACACCCGGACTCATCTGTAGGGGCCGCAGATTCCGCCGCGGAGAAGAAACGAGGCAAACCCATTCCATCGGCGGATTTTAATATCACCGAGAACGGTGCTGCGAGTGATGGTCCTTTTAATACGTGGCGCTGGTCGAAGGAGCAACAGAAGCGACTTTTTAAGGGCGAAGATACTTTGATTGATGGTAGCCAACCAGACCCCAAGGGTCGACGGTTGGATTATATATTTGTTGGAGACGGTGGCTATCCACCATCTTTCCCCACAGCTCGATGGAACATCGAGGCCGCCTGGGTGACCATGATGCAACGCCATCCTACGCTTAAGGTCTCGCTTAGTGACCACTTCGGCATTGAAACAGTCATCACACGCAATCTTGGCCAAACCACCACAACCTCACCAGGGTCGGAGAAGCGTCAACCCGAGCCCCAAGATCCCAACGATGATGGCCTCGCCATTCATTCCTCGTCACAGCTGCACCCGACATCCGCACCCAGCTCCGCGCTCACAGTCGAAACATACGACGAGATCCTCGCCATGGTGGATACCTACGAGCTCCGCGAGCGCTCCCAACGCCGCTGGCGCTTGGCGCATTTCATAGTCTCCATTCTTGTCTCAATCGGTTGCTTCGTCGGGGTATGGTGGACATCTGACGTGATATATGTCGCTTTCATTCTTACCTTTGTGAGCACTTTGAACTTTGGAGCTGGTATCTTGGATGGGTTGATTGGTGGACTATTTATGTCGGCTGAGTTGCGGGCGCTGAAGGAGTTCAAGTGGGAGGTTAGGACGGCGAGGAGGCTGGCCAGCGTTGCTGCTGGGAATAGTAAGGATGCTTTGGGGGACGAGGATGAAGATTTGTAGTCACATCCATTCGAGGTGTCGGCAGTAATTAACAATTTGTACATATAGAGACTGACCTCGCCTGATAGTTAGTTGCTAGTTTGCTACATTTTTTAATATTTTTGTGAATGTCATGATATGATTGCTGTTCGCAGCATGATTCAATTCAGTTTTCAACGTGTATGACTAACTGACATGCTTTGCATTAAACGAGTGTGGCCTATGATGGGCAAATCGCACATCGAGCAGCAGAATAACAGCCAAATTACTCAGCACATTCACGCTTGCGCTGTTCAATAACCTTGAGCGCCTCCTCGGCAGCCTTGACACCACTGAGCACCATAGCACCAAAAGTAGGGCCCATACGATTGAATCCGTCGATCTCGGACAACTCCATGCCACCAATAATCAACCCCTTAGTAACCTCACGAGTGTTCTTCACAATTGCATCTTCAGCGGCATTCATATCCAATCCGCGCATACCGCCTAGTTTCTCGATGGCGGCCATAGAGACAAGCCTCTTGGCACAGAAAGCGCCGAATGGACCGTCATGGCCCGTAGTGCTGATCACGAGAGGAGCGTTGATGGTGTTGGGGTCCATGCAGGATTGGTCGTCGTGATGCATCGTGACCAGAGTCCAGTTTGTGACTACACCGGCGATGCGCACATCCTCAATACCGTTTGCGCCGGGGCGGGTGATCAAGTCCTCGACAGCGGTGGCGTTGAAGAGTTTAATGTTGGGGAAGGAGAGAACCTTGGAGAGGAGAGTGGATGTGAACAAGGCGGCGTGCTTGACGACGACGTAGTTGGGGTTGCTCGCGTCTTCTTCGTAGGGGACGCCGAGGTCGTTGAGGAAGATGTCTGCGGGTTTGCGCATGACCATGGCAGAGAAAAGTTGGCCACCGAGCCAGGCGCCGCCACCTTGAACTCAGTCAGAATGAAATAGTTATTCAATGAGACAGGGACGTATACCAGGCGAAACATTAGCCTCAACAATAGCAATCTTCAAGTCCGGACGAGCCTGGCCGAGAACAAAGGCAGTACTCAGACCGCAAGAACCAGCACCGACAATGACAATGTCACTCTCCGCATACTTGTCAAGGTCATTGAAGTAGCGGCGAGTCATGGCACGCGAGACCTGGCTCTCACGGATAGGAGCAAATTTGAAGTTGTCCCATTTTCCGGCAAACTCATCCAAGAGCTTAGTCTGCTGCTGACCCTGGGTAGTGAAGGAAAGCACCTCGGGGGTTAACTTGTCCTTCAGACCACCATTAGTAGTGGTCATGACAGGGGCGGACTCAAAGATGGCTGCTGGAGGAGACATTGTGATTCAAGAAGGTTAAGTTTTCTGCAAACAGTCAGCATTCCCCGATCAATCGAGATGAAAAGGAGAGGACAGAAAGCATGATCCTTTCGCTGGTATTATCCAGATCAAGTTGTGACCGTCTGATTTCAGCCAGACCCTCAGAGCCATTTGACTATGTACCGAAGTATATATAATCAAAGGATAGGGAGTCAAGCACCGGTTCATGCCACTACCTGTACCATAGATACCTTGATGAAAACACTGGAATGTCATTTTTCCAGTGCTCAATAGAGCGAAAGAGTTTCAAAAGCTTTCTGCCTCCCATTGAAGGGTAGGCTAGATGGTGGTGGTTTACATCGTTTGTGTGAACGACTAGGGGTGCTACATGTTAGTATTATTCTGAATCCTAAAGGGCAAGAGGAAAATACAAATCTGTGAACTGCTTGGAAGCTGTGATTCGATTGACTGATTTATTGATGTTGGTTGTATCAAGAAAAGAAAAGAAATTGATGCAAGTGAGGGGTTGCGGGGCTTTTATACCCAAGCTTTCCAAGATTACCCACGTCCCAATGTTTATTATAGTCAATTACCTTTACTCTTACTCTAAATTATCCGAAAGACCCGGAGCAATCAACCCCGGCAAATCATCTTCGTATTCAGGTGAGCACACTGAGACTGTTGGGGAGTACAGCTGTTCCGGCTTTTCCCTTTGGTTCCACTCCGTGACGCCAGAATGAGTTAAAGAGATCGACAAGTTTTACTTGGAAATATGATCATCGATAGTCATAAGCCAGAAGATCTATCTAGATACATACTATTGTATTAAATGTGTTGTTACATATGTGCAACCCTAAGAGAAAAGCTCGACTTGTATACTGACCCCGTAATCTCCTGCATGTCTCTCTTCTGCACGAAGTCGATACTCTGCCCTGACCCAGTTCTTCATCTTTCCACACTTCTCAATTACACTGGCTGTATCTAGTAAAGCTTCCTTCGTAATTGTCTGTCTCGTCTCTTCGTGGAATTTGACTTGCAAGCACAGACAGTCCGTTGTGCCTTGTTTCTTCTTGAACGTTTGCTCCCATCTTGTGCTGAAGCCAATACGTGGCTTGGTAGCTACACGGCCGGCCGGATACACATCTCCAATAAGCGAGGCAACTCGGCCAAGATACTGAGACCACCACGCTTCTTCCGCCGAGACAAAGTGACTCAGACGTGTCCGAAAGTGTTCTTCGGCCGGTGCAAGATCTCCAGGCCATCGTTCAGATAGTACCAATGCAATGATTGCTCTATCTCGGTGTGCGAGGCTGTTTGCGGATGCTAGAATACCGGTGGTAGTGCTGTAAAGTCCAGCAGCTGGTCGAGTCTCCCTCGGCACGGATGCATGGACAAAAAGAAGATTGCTGATGGCATTAAGCAGACTAGGAGAGAAAGACTGGGGAATATGTTGTGAATTTATAGGTGAGGAAGTATCCGGTAATGATGACTGAAGAAGGTCGTAAAGGGCATTTGCAGAAGATGTTGCGTAGGGCATCGTAGCAACGAAAAGGGGATCTTGTTTTCGGATCTCAGGCTCGAGCATATCGAAGATAAATCCTTCACGCACGCCTCCTTGGCAAAATCTGACGGACCTAATGGTAGGAAGAGACTCGGTCAAGACATTCACGAGCAGAGCCACAGCCGGAACTTGTGATGCCCTTCGTTTGGATACCCGAAATATCTTGTTGTCTTCTAAAGTTGACGCCGTTTGTATGATAGTGTACGTATCCTGGAAATCGACTGGCTTTGCCTCGAATCCGTTGATGATTGGAATAGGATAGGGATTCAAACTAGACCGACTCATAAGTAAATAGCCCCAGCCCCGGAATCCTCCACCGGACAAGTAGAGATCGAATCCGCCTTGCGTGTTAGCAGCGTGCTCAAGGCTGTTGGGAACCTCCAAGTCTTTATATGCATTTTGAAAATTCTGCTTCATTTCTGCAATCAATTCCTTCTCAGCCTTGGATCCCTGATTTCTGGCTTCTTGTAACCTTCTCGTAAGTGCAGCGGCACCATACGGAAAACTGATAGACCCTCGTGGACTGGTTGTAACACTTCCATTCTTGGCGACCATCCATGTGAGTTGCGTGCTTCCACCACCCAGATCCATTACCAAGCCTTGCACAGCGGCAAAGCTACTCGCAACACCCAAGGCACCGATACGACCTTCGTCCACTTTTGAGAGCATCTGAACATCCCATCCGGTACGTTGTTTTATTGTATCAATGAACTCTTTCGAATTGGGTGCCGTTCTAGTAGCTTCCGTTGCCAAAACGTAGATATTCTCTGCTGGAACCTCAAAGTCCTCACAGGTTGTCTTGAAGCGCAGTAGTCGCAAAATCACATCCTCTATTACTTCTGCTGCAATTGGGCCTCGTTGACCGTCGGTGGTTGTGAATTGAGCGTCGTATAATGAGATGCCTGCGCGGTCCTGGAAAATCGTGGGCATGATTCGCGTTGTCGGCGCTTCGAGGTTGGAAATAGAGAATCGGATGCCATTACTTCAGTCTATTAGCTCTTTTCGTGACCATAGGAATTGCACTTTTCATTACCTGCCCATGTCCACCACACCATACAGGTTCTCCGGTTTCAATTTCTGCATCGAAGCCATTTTGCGTGACCGGGCTGCGCAGTCTCGGTCCCTGGGAAATACACTGTATAAGAATACTATGAAAACCTTATCAGAGTCATTGATGGGAAATATACCAGGTTTGAAAAGATATATTCCTCAGCCTGCAGGCATGTATTAATGTTCGAGTGAGCCTGAAAGTATAAACAAAAGCAAAAAAAGCGGCGAGGGGGAAAGATGGACCTCTTATCTTATCGGCCGATGACGTCTCGCGGCCCCTTTACAGCTTCTTTATGTGTTTGTTCTACCACAATAATTTTCCAGCAGGCAATTTATTGCCAATGACCTCTAGATGATCTCTGTGTATCTCTTGAGAAATTCTGCTCTCGCCGCCTCCTTGCTTTCTCCTCCTTCTCCTCCTTCTTTGCCTTTCTTTCCTCTCTCGCCGCTTCGACCTTCTTCCAGTCAATATAGTGACTTACCAGGCCTTGCTCATTCCAAACCCTCTCATCTCTGTTCCACTCCAGCATCAAGATCTTTGCAAGTATTTCTTTGATTTCCGCTTCTGCTTCATCACTGCTTTCTTCGAGTCGCGTTTTGTGCTGGTCAAGATAATCAAACAAATAGGCAAAGTCAAGGAGGCCATCTCCACAAAAAACACACTTGACCATTCTATCATCATGTATTGGTAGCGCGGTTCTCACCAACCGTACCATGTCAATAAAGAAACATGCTAACTCATGTAGGTTCCAGTGGCCAAGTTTCGTACACCTTATACCGGTGAAAACGAAGTGTATTGTGGTTTTTGCACATTTCTCCAAAATTCGATAGACTAACGTCTGCAGGAACTCCATGGACCGTTGGTAACCCGGAATTCTTGAATTTTCGGGTCTGATCGGTTCATGGGTGACCTTGCATAAGCCCCAATCAAGATCTCGTGTGGATGGTCTGGTGGAAAGCTCTGCCAGTATGGAATCCAAAAGTATAATGCCCAAGGTACGGGGGTCCAATCTTTTGGTCGGAAGATCATAGCAAAATATGTGTAAAACCCACACCTCACCCTCTGGAAAAATGCCCCCATCAGATGTATGCTTGACGGACGATGCTAGGTAACGTTCTAACAAAGTCGCCATGGCTTTATGGTGAGCATAGGATTCTGTGTCCAAGTCGAGAATAGTCATGTTGAAATGATTTACATTTCTGAACCTTTTTTTAAAACGGCGATATCGTCGTAATAAATCTACCCGTGGCGTCTCTTTTTCAGCTTCAGGAAGCACAGAGCCTGTACGGAGGACAGAGTCTACTAGGTCGTCATCTATTCGATGTGTGCGCCTCATCTTTTGACTACTACCCTCCAACGCACCTAAGGTATAGTATTCAGTGCGTGTGTGATGTGTCATTGCTGTGACCTTGAGTTGGTGAGCTAACAAAAATTCCTGTATGATATAAATTATTCAGTGGAAATACTTCAATAACAAATCAATGCTTGGATTTCCCACCAAAGTAAGAGAAACTGATTGGAAACCTTCCAGGATTCTGCTCACGATCCGTGTGTTCTCTATTGATGCACAGAGTTCTGAAATGACTTTGGGGTTCGTCTTCGAACGGCTAGCAACAGTAATTTCTGGAACGATATGATGTTTGGAAACAATTAAAAGAGAACAAAGATACGCTTAGCCGCCCTTCATAAATAAGTGATGGTCATCTCGACTCGTAGCGAGAAGAGTCATTTCAATAGTCATTCGGATTTTTTCGACTCACGGCTTTCAAATGTTGCAATCATTGATGAGTCAACATTGAATCGACTTGGATTTTAATGAAGTCTGCTATCTGATATACTTTACACGGTGAAACGTTTACTTTTCAGCCATCCAACTTCACGATCTCTCTAGGTAGCCATTCTATTTCCCCATTTTGTCGCCTGTCGAAAAAAAATCAGAAGGCACTTGAGAAGAAGTGTTATAAAGCATGCTTGAAAGGCGTTGCAATCTAGCTAAATACAAATTTGGTGCCGTAGGGCAATATTAACACACAACCGAGTGTATGAAGCTCGAACTGATGTCACGAACCAACAGAAATCCCAAAGAGATCACCAACTACCTAGGTATGCAAAATTTATCGAGCTATATGAGCCACGGAACTAGTCAATCACCGATCCCAACTAAGCTCAATATAATCCCTTTGATTCCAGGTCAGCATCAACATTCGCTTATACTTTTCCTCAGTTTTCTTTCCTCTAGTGTCAATATCCCTTTTCTTCTCCCATTCAAGGTAAGGGATCAAGTACTCGAATTGCAGAAGACCAGCTCCAGAAAGAACGCACTTGACCATTCTATGAGCTTCAGGCGGATCGACATACTCCAAAATCCGTTCCATGTCAATCAGGAAACGTGCCATATTGCGCAATGTCTTCGCGGGATAATCCCTCCCAATCATTATACCGCTGAATATGAAATGTACGGCATGCCCTGGGCACATTTCCAGTATCCGAGAAATCAACGCCTTCAAAATTTCCATAATCTTTTGGTAATCATTATTCTCGCCTCTAATTTTGGTCGGTTCGTGCTCAACCTTGAATACATCGCACTGATGAGTCTTTGTATTGGTTTTGCTGGTAAGCTTGGTCGATATGAAATGTAGCATTAAAAAGACTATGCCTACAGGTCCCAAGTTTTGTGATCCGGACCTATTAGAGCATAATAGATGTATAATCCACGTTGTGCGCTGTTCGTTGGCCGAAGGGGTCAGATCGTCTGCCAGGAATCGAGAAACGACTTCGTGGATTTCGAATCTCTCTGTCTTCAGGTCAATGACGAGCATGTTCTTTCTATCTGTTTCCAAGAACTTTCGATTATAACTAGAGTTTTTTGCTAGTCTCACCAGCCGTGGCTCCATTGGGTTCCTTTCGGGAAGTTCGAATATTGGATGGAAGGCTAAGTGTCCTAATTCGTCATTTATTCGATGCTTGAGCATGAGATCTCGACTTAGCGTTCGTATTTCTTCCAGAGTATATTCTCGGACAATGCATTGAGTACCGTTACTTTGGTCTTGAGTGCCTGACCTGTCAGACATACCTGGTATCGGTGAGCCATCAGCCATACTCCAAATGATTCTTTTATTGTCTCGTAGTCATAAACTTACTCGAAGTTGCGGTCGGTATACCAGTCCACTTTGTATTCTCTTTTGATTGGGCCACTTGGTGATAGGAGTATGGAAACCCGAGTTGAATGGCGAAGAGAGATATTTCTTGAAAATATAGTATTCTTGAAGTGAATCCTTAGTGTGAAAAAAATGTAGCCTTTTGTGCACACATTGTGCTCATCTCGAGACATTTACTCATAGCAAGTAGAGTCATTCAAAGACCAAGTTTCTCTCGACTCAGAACGTTGCAATCATTGATGAGTCAAGAGGCACCGACCATACTTATAAGATTATTTCATGAGTCTGATATTACGTATACATAATGGTATTTTCCTCTCGGATATCGTATTGCTTGCTACTTAGTCCTAGGCAGATTCTTGCTTAGCTCAAATACAAAGCAGTCAACAATCTATTAAGCAAATGTCGAGCTCAATTATGCGTCAACATCTTTGTTGAATTCATCAATCTGGATCGCATGCACCGGATAACTTTGTTAAGTTGCAGTCTCCAGTTTCCAAACGCGTTAGGAATAGCTGACGTGAACGCCGTTGAATGGATACTTGTAAATCTTGGAATCATCGCATGAGAGACGGTCTGCTTGCTCTTTCAAGTAAGATCTATGTAATCAGGCTGAGAACATGCATGAATGATGTCTATATAGGTGTCACCATTCAATCACCTCCTGCTATCAATTTGAAGATAGCTAGCTCTGTCCCATACGGTCTGGTGGACTCTGGACACTCAAAGAGTCGTCAGAGCACTCGAAGCTGGCACAAGTTCCAATGTTCTCTTTGTCATCAAGTTATATCGGCGCTTGATCTTGTTCTTCGCCATCCTTTATCATGCCACCTCAGGACCAACATGCGATTGATTATCGCTTGCATCATCAAATCTTGGCCTTTTATTTGAGATTGAACGCCTGCCCAAACCAAGGCAACGGTCAATAGGGGGTTTATTGATGCTTGTCTCGCGATTCCTTTTTCATCGACGTATCTTCTTTCGAAAGGGTTCCAGAAATTTGTTCCACAGAAAGTGGATTTTATCCGGCTTCCAGATTTGATTTCCCTTCTGACTAGTTCCATGAGCCGTCCCAACATTAGTACGAAACTAGCCAGTCGCTGCGGCTGTGTGTAATCTTTTGTTATACCACTGATGATTAATCTCAAGCTGACCTTTGGGAATTCGTTGAGGATCCGGATCACAAGTGGTAAGAGAATATCAGCTGCCTTTTGGAAACCGGGCTCTACATTCTCACTGCGAGAATGAGAAACTTTAAAGATTTTCGGTTGATCAGAGGCACACACTTTGCTGCGTAAGTAGTCTGTTAAACGCTTTAGTAGTATAACAGCCAGGGCAAAAGGTGTCAGAAGCTTAAAGTCGTCATAGCAGAACACGTCAATCACCCATTTGTTATGGTCCTTATGAACTCCCTATTTGTCGGTTTTCCACTTAAGGGTATCGTGCAGTGTTTTTGCAGTGATTGAATGATCCCTCGCGTTCTCTGTTCGTAACTCTAGAAAACACACGTTGAATTTATCTCCTTTTAAAAAAGCCCTTGCCAAACTCGGGCATTTCTCTTAAAAGTTGCATCCGATAGTTAGTGAGTTCCCCAGTGACCCTTTGAATGATTCTATCATTTATTCCGGCTTCCACTTGGGCTCTCTCGATAAATTTATCTAACTCGTCAAGTCCGTACTGTTTATGTGCGTTTTCGTATATATCATTGCTTTTATTTGTCCTTGGGGCCCTTCTCGACATTTCTGTGCCGTACAACTCAGCCGTGAATAACGCTCCGTTTGATAATATTCTTAACGTACCTAAGTATCTTTTGAGGTCAAGGTAAGTAATGACTGAAAGTTTTAGAAAATTTTATTTGGTTCATTCAAATAGTTTACCAATCTAATGGCTCCGGAGTCAAATTTCGATTATGAATTGTCGAGTAGGAAAAAGATAGAAAAATACGATGTGGGATAGAAATAAAAAATTTCACGCCATTTAGAAGCATATTGTGCTGATCTCAAGATATTACTCACAGCAAGTAGAGTCATTCGATCCTTGTTGACTCAACGATAGGTCGAATGAGATGGACTATTCTTGATGAAAACATCTCAAATCCCGTTTACGTCGTGCACCTGTTATGGAGAGAATACTTCGGACTTTCACTCCTGTATAAATTGGTGAAACAAAATATCATGTTAATAGCGCCAAAGTAAGCCATTACTCAGAATTTAAAGGAATGTAGACTACTGTTGATATCAAACCTCAAAATTATTCCAAAACCCCGTTGAAATCAAAGAATATTCTGAGAAAGATTCAGAGGACTATTAATTTTACAAATCAATTTCTTGTAAATTCAATTTCAGCATGAAGGCCGACCCTTCTTCTAGAAAATTTTTAGCCAAGTTCAAAGAGTCTAGAAAACTATCTCTACAAAAAACAAATTTAATCGATATGTCATCCTCGAGTTCACCAAAGATAGTTCGTACAATATCGACCAACTTAGTCATGAAACCTTTTTTTGTCGTCTCAGAGGGCCGGCGACCGCTGAATATAATAAAGTGTATGGACTTCTTCAGGAAACTCTCCTAAAACCTCTCAAATACAATCTGCTATACACTTTCGGACAACATGTTAGCTTTAAATACCTTGTTCAAAATCAAGATCCAGTCAAATTTATCTATCATTAAATTTAGGATATAAAATCTATAACTAATATCAAATCCCAACAGATACTCTCAAACGTCGTGGAGCCTTAGCAGGAAATGTGGATAGGATAAAGAATCCGATGATGTACCAAATCCAGGTGCCGAGTATTGAACCACTGGATTTTATCTGGATTGTACTTTGGTGCTCCAATGAAACCACAAGTAAGGACCCTCTCCCCGAATTCGATCCCATTTCAGCATCAGAATCTTCCTGAATATCTTCTGCTCTTCTGGATCATAACACTTTACTTTTTTCTCAGATTTGAGGTCATCGAGTAGGCACCCGAAGAGAATATCACCACAAAAGACGCATTTCACCATTCTCTCCTCCCCCTTCGGAAGAACTGTACTTGCAAGGCGACCCATATCAATTATGAAACGTGCTAGAGCGAGTCGCTGGTCCTCATCCGTGTCGCATGGTTGTATGCCGCTCAATATAAAGTGCATTGTCTTTTTCTGATGCTTTTCAAGAATCAAAGAAATTGAAGCTTCCAGGAGTTGCATGGTCGATTCATAATACTTTGTTTTATTTTTGCGTTGCCTGAATACCGACTTTGATGGAGAGACAGTCTCCGAACGACTCGGGAGGTAGCAAATCCATAACAAATTGGAGGAGCGCAGTACTCAAGCAAAAAGGTGTCAGCATTTCCACTTTTCCATAGCATGAAATGTGTATAAGCATTACTCCAGACTTTGGTGAGCTGTTGACCAATGAATCTGCTATGTATGTTGTTATAATCCCGTGCTCATATGCTGAGCTCGTATCCAGATCAATGATTAATGTATTGTAGGATCCTTCTTCCAAGAAATTCCTGCAAAACCTGCTATCATTAGATAGTACTTAACGCCGGTCTGTCATTGGAAGCGGTTTAGGGACTTTGAAATTTGCGCCGAAGAATGCCACGAGATTTTCTAATTGAAATTCCCTGCAGATGTGATTAATATCTGTCTTTAACTGTTTCAGGCTATATTGTCTGGTGCCTCTTTCTGTATAATCAATTTGAGCTTCCCTCTGTGAGATGCCAGACTTTCCTACGTCATATCGATTAGCGACGACCGGAACTCGAGACTGAAACCTGAGGGTAGTAAACATGATAAGAGAGGATTAAACTAACTGGAAGGTAGTCGTGACATCGATTTGGTCGGCTGCGCTGCGGATAGGTTGTGATCTTTGGTTACTGATGTTCTGTCATCAGTCTTCTCTCGTACTTTAGAGCTGCTTGGTTTTGCTATGTCATATCAATTAATCACAAGTGGTATTTTATACGTGATCATATTATCTCGCAGTACTGGGAAAAAGACTAACCAGAATTTGGCTGTGATCGTGGTTTGTTTGGCCGTATTATCAAGAGACTTTACTTTTCGCTGGGTCCCGTGCTCATACTGGCCTTGTCTTTCATATTTTGAGAGCTCCTTGAATTTCCTAGACTAATTTCTTAACGAAAGATCATTTCAAGACAATCTTCCGGATGCTTGCAATAACAGAAGGATTGGACTAAGTAGAAGAGGATTATCTGTGTATTCTCAATATCATTTCACAAGGGTCACGCTCTGATCTCGAAGACAACTGTCTCAGAAAAAGAATTGAAGAAATAAGAATTATCAAGAAAAAAGTAAGAGGAAACTTTCACCACTTCTTGTAATGATTTACGCTTTTCCCGAGATTATATTCAGAGCAAGTAGAGTCACTCGGTTCACTACGACTCACAGCATTGTAATCACAAGTGACTCAAAAATTGTCCATGCTGCAATACATTCCTATTGTCCATCTAATGTTTCATGTCTATGGAGGCATACATTTATCGCTGAGGGTGTCGCTGCCGTTCGAGTCAGAGTCGCCGGTTAGGGCTAATCTGAACTTTCCCATTATTTCCTTTTTGGGGAATTTTGTGATCACGATGATACGTGACCAATTAAGAGGCAATATGCCATGAGAGTTACCTACGTCACTCTATAAATTATTATACACATTAGATGGACATATGTGTCATTATTTCTCTTCTTTTGAAGAATTGATGATTAGCTGTTGGTTACATTCTATTGATTGATGTCTACATAACATCGACCATTTGAACGCGAACTGTCAAATAAACACATTAAAAAAGGGTTACGGAAGTTCCCGTATTGTTTGTAGACAGCGGTACTTGTTTGGACATGGCTTGACTGGGCGAGGGGCTAGCCCTTGCGTAGCCACAGTTAGCTACACACAAGCACACACAAAGGACAAGATAGAGATATCCGGTGCCTCCCATGCTCATGTAATTTAGTCAGCCAACTTTGCCTCCAACACGGCCTGACTCGAAGCCTCACTCTGCCACACCTTAACCAACTTCAACCCTGAAGCAGTAAAAAGCTTCTCGAAATCCGACTTTGTGCGCTCCCGTCCACCAAATGCAAACATGTTATGATCCATCCAGTAAGGAGCCATATCCTCGACACCACCCGGGCGAACACTGTTGAATTCTGGGACGACCATTTCACCGATGAGAATGCGGGAGTCGGAAGCCATAGATGGAACGATCGCTTTCAGAATTTGGATGCAGTGTTCGTCTGTCCAGTTGTGTATGCAGCGGCGGATATAGTATGCATACGCGTCTGGTTCTCTGTTAGAACAGAGGATTCGGTACAATGAATAATAAGAAACTTACTTTTCACAGGCTGCTCAGTGAAGAAATCATGAGGCATCTTTTCAATACCAGGCAAATCAGGAAACGAATTGAGTACCATTGGTCGATCCTGAAGGATCATTCTTCCCCGTAGCTCAGGCCACTTCTCCTTGATCTGTAACAATGACTGGCCTCTACCACCGCCAATGTCAACTATCAACGCTCTATTACCCAGATCAGGAAGATCAAGGAGCTCCTCGCCAAAGGGATACATTCCCAAAACGGGCAACGTGTGGTCCTGGGTAGACATAGCGACGTCAAATTGCTTGATTCGGCGTGGGTCTTGGGAAATGATCTCAAAGAAGCTGGATCCTAGCTTGCCGTTTCCCCATGAAAAAGGATTTTCAGTCATGCTGGTGGTGTCGCGGCCACCGACTGTGCGAAAGTACTCAGGAAGACGGGATGTGTTTGTAAGAATTTCATCACAGCTTTAATTTTGTTAAGACGTGGTGTACAAGCATTTCACAAATAAATACGCACCATAATTTGAGAAAGTCCACTTCATGTCCCTCAATATAAGCCATAGAGTAGGGTGTATGAGCATATTCATTAGGGCCAACCATGGCAAAGATACCGGTCACAGTCAGAATTCGCATGAGACGAGCTATTGACGTATCAGAAATTGCGACTTTTTCCCCCTAATCCGTCATAATTGTACGTACCGATTAATGATGCATCTGCCTTGACTTTCTCCGCCAGTTCTGTTGCTGAAATACTTTCTGTAGTGGGAATATTCTGCGGTACCTCCAACTCCAGCAAAGCTCGCAAGTTGACGAGGGAGACGACCTATCCGTCCGGGAAAAAAAGTAAGCACGACTTGTAAAGAAATGACTTGAAGTTTGAAACCATACATTGGTCAGATGATCGAAAATCACATCCTTTGGATCTTTCAGTTGCAATGTCAACCTCTCCAATGACTGGACCAATCGTAGACGCTCAGCTCGACTGAGATTGTCCTTCGAGGTCTCAAAGTCCTTGATTTTGGAGACAAGTGCCTCAGCCTGTGCGGAAATGGGGCCTGACATGTCGATGTAGATGTATTCTCGATTCTTTCTCGAGCCGAAGAGGTGATCTAGTATGTACCCAGGTACCCAGGTCTTTTAAAGAGATATTGAGAAATAGGCGAAGAGGGTTGACGCGTGTAACCTTTGAGACTTAGAAACTCGATAAAAGTGCTTGAGTCACGCTAAGCCCAAGACGTCTTCAATATCTTGTTATCAGACGATTCAATTGATCCGTGGGTGATGTTATTGACCGTCCTACCTAGATTTTTGAAGGTTGTACGATAGCAAGAAAAATTAAAGACAGGAAATTAATAGCGTTACAGGGAAGCCACTTTCTTGTACCTGTGGAATTAAGTGTATCATTGGCATAGACTACAGACCCGGGAAAATGGATTAGAGGACACTTGCTCCCTCTAGTCTGTAATCGACCCACGTGCCTATTACGTATCCGGGTTCGGTTTGCAACATAAATTGGACGTCTCAGAAGTGACGGTGTGGGAAATATGTGGAGTTGTTTGCTGTCTTGCACTAGAGGTATTAAGTGAAATCTAGTAACCTAAGACACGACAAGAAAACACTGAATGATCGGCAAGGTTGGTTAAAGAGCTTATGCAAGTGTGAATATAGTTATGGAATTGATCAACGTAGGTGACAGGTCGAACCATGTGGAAATGACTTGCGTCTATTATGGTAGGGCTTTCAAGAACAAAGAAAGCAATGGGATTCTAGTATGACGGACGGGAAGAATAAATTGGGCTGACCATGGTATAAATGAAAGGGTCAAAGATCTCATGATCACGACTCTGTAATTCACGCAACAGATGGTGGGCAATTGGATCCAACATTACATCCAGGCTTACCTATAGAACGCCATGATATATAACAATCAATATACGAAGTCTGTGTGTTTTTTGTGGACACCATTAAACTTTACCTGCCCCACTAATTTCTCCTCTTCTCGATAAGTGACAAGCTATACTTGCTATTGCTATCTCCTGTAACCGTACATGTTTCCGTGGAAATCATATCATACCCAGTGTTCCGAAACTATCGAAGCGCATGATGCTTTGTGCTACTGAACTGAGATCAGAATGATTCGGGGTCAGCGAGCACACGTGTCACTGTCATGAGACGGGAAACCGTCAAAGTAAGTGGCTCTGTAATACTCAAAATGAGAATACTCCCTTGAATCAGCATTTTTGGAAGCTCGTGTTCTCGAAGGGAGGGGCATGGAGCTTAGGGCATGGAGCTTTGGACCTGTAGATCGTTCCAGATATGATTTAGAATGAGAACAACCCGACCTGAAAACCCATAAAAATATTTCTTAGGGCCGCATTTGTATGCTATGCTCCGATTTCCATACCATCGGGAAGGAAAAAGAAAAGGGTGAGGAAGCACAGAGTAAAAAGAAAAGAAAGCCGACGGAAAAAACGGGCAGTTGGTAAAGCATGCTATTGGACAAATTCCGATGGTTGATAAATCCATGCCTCAAGTGACCAATAATGGCTGATACCAACTCAGTTTGTGAGGCCAAGGGCTGGAACACTGCAGACAGTTTGCTGGCAGTTGTCATACATAAAAAGTGCCTAAGGTTTCGGCAAAGTTACATGCATGATCCGTAGAGCTCCGAATGATTTGTTGGACTTGTTTCCATGCTATGCCATACGATGCAGTTTATTAGCTCAAAACCAGGCGGGATCACAATAAGGTATGCTTGTGCATATATGTACTACTAGATATACTTAGCTCCGCATATGTACCTAAAATTAAAGCCCATGTTCGAGTAGGTCAGGCCTACAAGAACACAAGCAACAGCACATAAATGAGTCAATGCAGCTGAATTTCAGTGCTCCTAGATGTTGAAGAAAGATTTTAATCACAATTTTGGAACCGCGGCTGAAGCGATGATAAGATCTCATGCCATGAATTCACTTACGAAGTGTTTTTTCAATGCCCGTGTCAACCTTGGAAGATTATGGTTATTTATAATATCTGAGAAAATGCACGACTAATAACATCCTTGATGCAAGTCTGGTAGTATTTCCTTTGATATTTAATCTAAAAGACTGCATTTAATTCTTTCTCAAATTCCTGCCAACCTGGACAACCGACAACGCTATTAGAAAGCCTGACCCTGCTAAGCATAAATCCAAAACAACTTGCATGTAAGGATACCTCAATTGCTGCGCTCGGTGAGAATACCTGCGATAGGGTGACCAATCAAGGCTGTGAATCTGATACAGAAAACTATGAATCCGGTGGGGTCCCCGATTACTGGTTGTCTGATATCTTACCTTATATCGGCCACCTTTCCTGAGACGATTCGAACGGCAGTACTGATCAAACATGTTCGCTTTGCTCATATAATCTCTCAACTGTGAAAAGTTTACCTACAATGAATTGTCATTTTCAGGAGCCAGATATTCTACAATGCACAGCATTGAGAACGGTGAGACATCCCGGCAAGAACCCCCCAAGGAATATCGTGAAACGAAATGAGGCTCATTGAGAAACTTCTCAAAATCTATGATGTCGACTGGCTTAGGCGTATACCGCAGTGCTGACCGAAGAAAAAACTTGGAATGGCAAGCAGGCCAAGCGACAAATTCGGTAGTCCAGACGGCCCACTCAAAGCACAAGTTGCGATAAGCCTGCAAGACTAGGACTCTGCACCAAGTGAGCACAGTTTAGCTTGTGTATGAAATAAGATAGGGTGAAATTACGGACTGATCAAACCTCCACATACTGAATTCGACGAAGCAATACCCAAGGCCAAGGCTCTGTTCTGGTTGAACCACGTCGCGATCGATTTGGCTGATGAGTAGAAAAATGTCAAAGATGTTCCCCACGACTTAACCATCGCCAAACACAATAATGTCTGCAGTGATATTGTCCACGCAGTGAATAGTAATTTGACTGATCCTTTATCGATCGATAGTCTGGAAGAGACCAACCGAGTTGATCCATCCCAGATTGATGAACATGCACCACCATCCCGCGGTCATGATACTCCAGGTAGAACATCCTCTATTTACGAACCATGGCGGTAATAAACCTACTAATGCATTCGAAAGCCTCCACAATTGAGTGTTGTCATTTTCTCGCCCGCCCTAAATTGACCCTTTCTCTCCCTCTTGCAAGGGCTGTGTGTCTGCCACTGGCGCGGCCACAGCACCAGCTTCCTGAAAAATCTCCGAGTTAGTGAGGATGCGGTGAACATCGCAGGTTCACGGCGGTATAAAAGTACGAGGATCCAATCCGAAGGTTTGTTAGGCCTTGCTTGAACCTGATCAAAATAAATCGTAGTCTTACAAAGTATACGTAGAGCCTCCTTAAATTAACTGGTCCCTTTTTTGAAAACTATGATCCTCAAAATAAAGTAATCAGATCCGTTATAAACTTAAGCATTATATCCGGAAATATGTATATGATTAGAGTTCCCAATGGAGGCTTTGAGAATCGAAATAAGTTGACTGGTAAGGCTCTGCATCTGCTCGACTGTACAGGTACTCATCATCATCATCATCAATCGTAATCAGGCTTCACACCAGACCCTAGATATTAGATTACTGGATTGATTGCACAATCCTTGCCATCACACAACGGATTAAAGTATGGCAGTCTAGCGCTACTTCTTCGATGTCAATATCAATTTGACACGGGATGATTGCAACGCTCAATCAGGTAGAATGGCTTGTTTGGTCATTGCGTACAGGATTTTCTTTATCTCTTAAGCTATTTTTTCAGTAGCCACGTACAAACCCCAAAAATTATTTTTCCTTTACAGTCAGAAGACATAGAACTCTCCAAGTGCTGACTCTAACGCTGAAATGCAAGTAGAGTTCTGGCCAGTCAGCTTGCTTTGAACCATTCATTACCACTCAAAAGTATCTCTCGCGAATCAGAATTCCACATGTGCACCAGTCTCCGTTCACGTATCTGGCCTAATCAGCTGTTTAGACTCTGCATTACTTCAACATGCATGCAAAAGTCCCTTATCATACGCCTTCCCGCCACCTACTTTCCCAGAACCAACGGTACACAGTTTACATCCTTTCCTTTTATCGGGATGTGATAGATCGAACACAGTAATGCCCCCCCGCTCTTTTTTTTTTCTTCTATGAAAATAGTTTGCTGTTCAAAAAGGCGAGGATGGATCATGGACGGGACGTGCCGCTACCCGTCCCGTGCCAATCGCTCGACATGCAAGATTTACACGCTCTGACCACTCATGTAGCACGTACATTGGAATCCACTCATTTGGTCGATCATCATTATATATGAGTCAAGCGATGATATATATACGACTATAGTCAATGTCATTGGAACGAAGAATGAAAGATGGCAATTGTGAGAGTACATATTCGAGTAAAAAGAAAGGGTATAGAGCACGCCAATATACAAATCAGTAAGGGAAAAGCAAAATCGAAAACGCCTAGAATGATCGCAATCGGTACCTAGGTAATGGAGGTACGTCAAGCCTGTTCAATCATACGGTGACCGATTGTTCCGGTTTCTGGCCGTAC
This sequence comes from Talaromyces sp. F31, assembly GCA_037356135.1. NCBI lineage: Eukaryota > Fungi > Ascomycota > Eurotiomycetes > Eurotiales > Trichocomaceae > Talaromyces > Talaromyces sp. F31. Next base: position 1,470,632 of record JAYXSF010000034.1, read on the forward strand.
ACGACATGCCTGTTTTTTGATGGTCAGTAAAAGAACCGGGAGACAACATATCAAGTGTGGACATACACAGCAATGTACATCTGATTTTGCATATCATTGAATTCGGAGCGCACTTTGGCCAACAAGATTCGTACTTCGGTCGGACTCCAGCCTAGAAATCGCGTATATAAAGCCAAACTGTATCCTTCGACCCCCTCATTCATGGCTACGCCACGAATCCGACCGATTTCTTTCATGCGGGGATCATCATGCCAAGGGCTCAGGGGTAGCTGCGTCTATTAGCGCTATGTCACGCAACAAAGACGAAACAAATAACTCACTCGGAAAATTTCATCATGCACATTGACAAAGCCGGCATCGATCATGTACTGTTTCTGGTCTCGGGCGACATTGAGTCGCCTCCCACTTAGGATGCTCGCTTCGTCCAATTTCTCCAAAAATAACTTCGTCCATTCGGGACACGAACCGTCGTCGCGCTGGAACCATGCATCATTTTCTTGCATCTCAAACCATCCGCCGGGCTTTAAATGATCGAAAGCTTGTTTGTGAAATCTTGGCCAGTCCCTTATGGCGCCGCATATTGTTCGGGTATGGATCAAGTCGAATTCTTGGGCGTAGAGCCAGTCGTCTTCGGCATCGTCGATTTCAAAGGTGCAGCTTGGGGGGACCCTGTTCGCGGGGAATCAATCGTCTTAGTACCGTTTCTTCGCACGATGAGAAAGAGAAGTCGTGGCATGCTTGATAATCAATGATCTACCTACCATATTGGTTGAATCGGACTGAGGTCCGTGCCAATCACGCGCGCAGATGGGTACGCCCTTAGAATAAAAAAGGTGAGCTATCATGCAGATAACCTTCATAGGAAATTAACACATACTCGGCAAAATCAATCGCCCAATCTCCCCTTCCGGTACCGATATCCAAAACATTCTGGGGATCACCGGCAATAGGTGATAAATGCAACTTGCCATCAAACACCAGCTCGTAGCACAGATGCATCTGAAATAAAGTTTAGCCATCGCGATCCGTCCCGTCAAGGCGTAAACCTTACCAACATCAACTTGTTTTGTTCCTGGTCGTCGTTTGGCTGGATGGCGTCATCAGTATCATAATCGGCGTGTTTGTAATCGATTTTGCAATCTGGGTGTTCCGGGCTTCTCGTACCATAATGTATTTTCCTTCATGGTAGGCATGATATCGTCGGCCATTCTGCGGATAGAAATCAGAGAATATCGAGTGATCAGGGACCGATCGAGTTGTACTTCAAACTGATAATTCAAAACGCTGGATGATAATGAATATGTCGAGTCACCGCCATATCTGTATGTCGCAACGAGATCCCGAATCTAAGCCATTCGCCCTCAAATAGTAATGAGCTAGAGTTGCAGACATACAAACTACTCAAGATGGACATGACATCGCTCCCATCGCGAGACTCATTGCCTTCTTCCGAAGTCCATTCCGTCGGAGCTGTGGTGCAGGTCTTGTCCGTAAAAATTGAGCTGGTTTCTGAGTCGCTATGGTCTGGATTCATTATCGATGGTTTTCTGTCTCTCCGTTAGAACGAGGCAGATGATTCACATTCTCATTCGTGCCGAGTATGAGGTCGCCGTGAAAATCGAGTCATCTGCTGGATCAAAAAAATAGAGAAGATGATGGAGAAGTAGAAGAAGAACGGAGTGAAGCTATAAGTAAATTAACGTTGGCGATTAAGACTAGAGATAAATCAATGGCCGTGAACGTGCCGAAAGACGATCAATACAGCAGCTGTATTGGCCCGTAATGAGCTAATGAGCTAGACCGTTGTCTTGTAGTTATCCATCTCCACCCATCCACACTGCCGCTCATCTAAATTGATGTGATTGGTTTCTCATTGCCTGAAGAAACGTCAAAGTCGAAAATAGGTACTTAGTCCTGTTTTGGCTTAGTCTGTGAGGAGAGAAGTTGATAGAAGGAGCCAATCGTGCTCAATATAAATTACCTCTCTCAAACGTCTCCTCGTTTTGATACGCCTCGTATACACTGGTAGTATTAGTGATAATATCGTATGACAATGTACAACTGCACCATCTTCTCTTCCCTTCTTTCTCATATTGATACCAAGGCTAATTTTATCTTCCGAATTCTGTGGGAGAACGAAAGACTACAAATATGTATCCCAAAGTCTGCATTCTCAATCGTTCCTTTATTCGTTACATCGACAAGCCCAGATCCGCAAACCCTAACAATACCTATCGGCGGAACAGACTGGTAATAACAGCACAGCAATCTGGGCGGCTAACCTAAAGTTGCTGACATCTTCAAATGATGCTGGAGGTAACGGTTGGACAACTCCGACGCTGCATGCATAATAGCAAGAAAACAAGCAATACGGAAATCCGTCCAACACCTTGTACGACAATCGCTTTACGAATGAGCCTATGATCAATCGCTCACAACACAATTCCAGTACCTGTCAGTCGCGCGGATATTGTTACTATTACTAGTAACGCATGCCGACGTGAGAGACGAATAAACTGAAATAGTCCAACGTGAACTATAATTTTGTGCCAATGTCGTTTCTTGGAACACGGGTAAGTTTCCAGAGTAAGGCATATACGGCGTTGGATCTTGCACTTGACGCTGTTCAGTGTTGACAGCGATATAATGCATGTCACAACGATTAGACAATCGGAATATTGCTACATTAGCTACGGGAGCACGAGGGAGGTGACAGGTGTGGCGTGGTACGCAGTCTGGCGTTGACATTACAGCCCTGCAAGACTTACGCACGTAAGTGGTTTGATGCAGGGGGGAAGAAAGGAAAGAGTCTCAGAGACAATTCGCTTCGGCATCCGTACGCCGAAGACTCTTTGTTCTTTGCAGGGAGTAGTTTCTGACTAGTGTGTTAGGGTCGATATGATCAAAGCCCAGCAGCAACCGAGCTGTCATTATCTTGATTTTTCGCTTGGACGGTACGATCTGATTTGGTGATTGACTTCTCAGTTGATTGGCAGTCGACTTGTAGGTTGTTGTTCATCTTAGGGCGTAGACTGCTTTGATTGATATATGGCTATCCCTACGGGTATCGGTATCATAACCTACTGCGGATGGTTTAAAAATATATAATATAGTACAATTTTAAATATCATTGATCGCCCCATGTTACAACTAGATTATCATTTTCAATCAAGATCGGTCACCTCAATTGGTATACTAAAAGCATGGTACGATAACCCGAGTCTTGAACTCCAACCCAGAAAAAAAGGAGAAACCTCAACCCTCACGCCTCATAATACAAGCCTTAAAGAAAATTTCTGCCTGTAAGCAAGAATCACAGATTAAAAAATCTACGACATTTCATCGTCTTCAGGATGATGTCCCATCTCATGATCCGATGCATGAAAAGCATCTCCAAAAGCCGAGTTTTCGAGATCCGGGAGATCCAAGCCGTCATGCTGATCATCATACGCAGCCAGCGCATCACCTGCAGAGTCCATGTTGGTGAAGGTGGCTGCATCATCGAAATTGCTTGTCTCCACGCCAGACGCATTATTCGTGATCGGTTTGTCTGTAGGAACAGGGACATTTCCAGTATTCTCGTTCCCTACCACCACCCATTCACCAGTCTCGCCGGCAGCAGTACCCAACTGTCCGGGCAGATTTGCTGCACCTCCCATCTCGACGTCTCCATCTCCTGCTGGGGGAACTGATTGTGTAGCAGGAACTGCCGTAGAGATTGGTGCCTGTTGACCTACCTGCCCAGGCGTGGACGTAGACGAAGCAACAAATTGATCTAGAATACTAGTTTCCATCAAAATGTCTGCGTCTGCGCCAGCTGTATCTTCAGGTTGGGGTGTAGGCTCAATCCGTTCCAGCAAACCGCCTTTCTCAACGCAAGTAATGCTTGTAGCTGGAACGATAATTCGACCGTAAGTCTTTTCCAGGTCTTTCACCACTTCATCTACCTGATACCGTGGCATGCGGAGTGAAATGTCCTCGATAGTCTCCTCGATAGGCGCCTCCTCCTCATTGGAAGTGTCGATACGACCTTCCAATCTCCAGATTTCTGGTCCGGTCTCGGAAGGGTTGGCTCCTGCCTCACGCAGTCGTTGTTCGGCCTCTTTCAGTGCGGTCATCCGGCTTATCTTCGCCATTCTCCGTTCATGGCGCCTCTTCAACTTCTCGATTTCTGCCGTCATATCAGATACTTTCTTGGCGACTCGATCGGCAAATTCCTCCGCTTTTTCCGGTTCTAATTTGCCTCCTTGAAGAGCTGGAGTATTGTCCTTGCCATCTTTGGAGTGAGTCGATGACACAGGGGCCTCGAAAATGCCAGCAGTCAACGATTCGAGCTCCCCTTTGCGGCCAATACCGAGATCGACGGGTATGATTTGTTTAATTGTATAAGGCGACGCAAAAATTTCCTCCATCCATTCGTGATGTTGTTGATAACGAATCTTGCTGATTTCCCGAGGAGTCAGCATATCAAGCATATCGCCAGTAGAAACATCCTCATCCTCCATTGCAAAGTCCGCAGCAGCTGCAGCCGCTGCGCCTGCAGATGTACGGTGACCGCGGGGTGCTTTTACAGGTGCTTGACCGGCGGGCACACCAGGCTGCTGAGGAGGATAGTATGCACCTGACGGTGGCTGACGACCAGGACCTGCATTCGCGTAGTATGCTTGTGGTTGCGCGAATCCTTGTGCGCCAATCTGAGCCGGAAATGTGATTGTAGGCCAGTTGTTGCGATCGTGCAACATGAACTCTTTGCGGACGAGCTGACCCTGAGTTTGTAGAAATCGTCGCTGAGCAAGCGTTGTCTGTACTTGAGGAGTAATCGGGATACGCTGAGCGGGAATGATATCGTTCTGGGCGGCGCGCGCATAATGAATTATCCATAGGGAAGGATCGGGCTGAGGCGCATTGGGGGGAACTTTGGAAGGGACCAGTCGATAACGGCGGCGCGAGTGGCTTGCAATGTTTTCCTGCGGAGGGTGATAACCACTTCTTTGAACCCACATCTCGATTGTCTATTTGCATTGTTCGTTAGCATCAACCTGAAATATAAAGCGATAGCAACGTACGTAGCCTCGTGTCTCGAAAGTGAAAGCTTGCTCCGCGTCAGCCCAGACATATCCATCACTCGCGAAAGTAGTCCCCAAATGACCAAGTGGCTGCCATGTGAGTAGTGTGGTCCCATCTTGAGGACCATCTAAGAATGTCCAGGACATGGGATACATCTCGCGGACAACCTTGGGGGCAGCAAGCAGGTAGTCAAGGACAGTTTCGGTCGGTAAGGCAGTCATCGCTGGGTATCGATTTCTTGAGACCAAGTGCATGTGCGGCACCTGAAATTGATACGATTGTCAGCAATAAGTCCAATCTTGAGTCTTGATACAATCGGAAAAGCTCACCAACTGGCCGGGGAGTCCACCCGCCGGGTCCTGCATGTTGGGCGAGTGTGATCAATTTCGAGATATAACGAATGAGAAGAATCGCAGTGATTTCGAAGCTAGTCGCTCAAGACTCTGTAGACGAAATAGCGAGTGTCGATGGTCGTTGGGTGAGATAGACAAGCTACTTGTGCTAGCTACTTCTTCTACTCTGGACGCGACGCGGAATTGGAAGTCGCTCAAAAAGTCGATATGCGGAAGTCGGGCGGGCTACAACTACCATCCATGCGCTAATGCCTAAGGCTACAACAAAACTTTATGCCTGAGGCATTCAAGATGATGTTCAATCAATTTGACTTTAGATGACTCAATTTGTTTCCACCTTCTTCATCAACGTTTATCAGTCACTCAACTAGCAGCCGTTTTTGGCATGCGCAGCATATAGTAGTACTTGTATACTCCCCAACCCATATCGCCTCCCTGCGCACCGGCTGCCCATTGAGACATGTCAATCTGCAAAGGCGCATCGACGTCTTTCCAACCGACATGTTGATAGAGTGGATGTCCGACTGGGGAAGCAATCAAGAATGCCGGAACTCCAGCTTCGTCCGCATACTTATGACCCCATTCCAACAGGGCGGTCCCAATGCCTCTTCGCTGAAATCGAGGATCGGTCATGAGAAGTGCGAGGTAAAGATGTTTTGAATCACGACTCCATGAAGCCAGGAATTGCTCGAATTGGCCTTGAATATAGCCTTCCAGCGACTTTGAATCGGTGTTTGAGACAATCCTGCCACCGCTACTCGTCAAGGTCCTATTCAACACGATACCGCCAGCTGTGAATATGTCATCCGATTGAGGGCTTAATCTGTATCCCCTCTTCTGCCAAACGGCCATAGCCGTGATCTGTTTTGTCTCAGGGTCCAGAGCCTTTAATACGAAAAGATGCGGCTTATCGAAGTTATCTTCGAATTGTTTGATTACCTCCTTGGCGTACTCCGACCTGCTTTCTTCGGTGGGGAAGTGATAGAACATGAGAAGATTGGTTCTTTCGGCTGCAAGCCAGACGCGCACTAGTTTTGGAATATCATCTCGCTCGGCGAATTTGATGATGGGTGGAGGATAGCGAGGGCGGGCCGGCGTTCGCATTGTGACGGTTGGTTGATTTCTGTAAGTTCCAAGCTTAGTTTATGAGCTGTTCTACAAAATCTACAAGAGTGCTAATGTACTAGATCCTTGCGAAGATAAGCAATGCGTCGGTCTTCCAGTCGACCTATCAGAGATCGCCGAACTTCAATTATTTTTCAGCTTTCAACCTGTGGGCAATAATCAAATACTGTTTGAACAAGAGTAGGTGATTAAGACAAGTCACAAATTTACGTCTCTAGATAGATTTTATCGGCCGGCTGAATGCATTCGAATAATGAACAACAATAACAACATTTGAAACCATGTTCCTAATCCCGCCCCACGACAGGTGACAAGTCTAGATCGAACAAGTGATTAACCAGCCAATGATTCGATTACTGTCCAGGGATCAGATTGCACAGCTTTTTCTCGAAGGAATATTTGCCCGAACTTTGCGGGGTATTTTCGCAAGCTTGAAAGAACGTAACAGTGTAATCCCAACATGATCTCGATTCAGATACAACAAAGCCACCAAACTGCGTACCTGGGGGTTGAGACTCGGTAGCGAGAGGCATCGTTGCAGAGTCATTCACGGGGACACAGACAACTCATCAACAGATAACTCGTCAAGTTGTAGCAATTACAGGAAGAGTCGAGATGGGAAAACATTTACCCTCTTCTCAACACGGAAAATGATCGACACATTCCGGAAAAAGTGTTCAGCATCCCGAACCCAATCAAGTCTCTACTTTTCCTCTGTATATCGAAGCCATTTATGGAAAAGCTTTTTAGCTTAACGCGTGACCATCTCCATCATTCGGCGTACTCACCGACTAAGGATCTAAAAGAGCTTTTATTTCCGTACCGTGCGTCTTACGTCAAGCGAGTGGTTCGGGTTATTTGAATAGCCCACCAGACGTATTTAAGGGTGCGTTCGCTCCCACACACTTCGAGACAAAGGATTTTCTTTCCTGAACATCCCAAGTGTGTGACTAGTCGTCGGGTTTTTAGGTTATTTGTACCTGGTTAGTGGTAACACTGTGCCTTCCTTGTACTTATAAAAAGGATTGGACTTGCTACCCCAGGTTTCGCCCGCCCCCCCGGACCCTGTTCCAATCCCCACGCTAATAGTATTCGAGCCTATCCCACAGCAAAATGGCGACCATCGAGGAAAACAACGACATAGAGGAAGCGCCGGCTTCGTATTCGGAAGTTGAGAAACCAAATGACGCGCAAGTTGAGCGCGATGCGGAGCTGGCGCCTATCACGATTGGGATTGACCCGGTTATCGAGAAGCGCGTTCTCAGGAAGCTTGATCGTCGGCTTCCGGTGATTACTGGGTTCATGTGTGTGTACACCCGCCACTCCTTAATCACTGGGATCAGCTTGCGCTAATTGCTGTGGGCATCTAGTTTTGCTCTCGTATTTGGATCGGAGTAACATCGGGTATGTCTTTTACCTTACTCAAGTACTGGAACGAAGAACTATTCTGAAGAAAATGGACAGAAACGCTGAAATTGCTGGAATGAAGACAGACCTAGGCCTGGACAGCGGGAAATATGCCTGGCTTTTGACCATCTTCTACATCTCCTACACTCTATTCGAATTTCAAGCTCTGATGTGGAAAGTCCTTCGGCCGCATCAATGGGCTGCATTTATCATGTTTGCATGGTATGTACCATATATCAGCACAATATCTAGAAGAAGCTGATAAAGAAGGGGCGTAATCGCAACATGTCAAGCCGCAGCCCAAAGCTGGCACGGAATGATGGCCCTCCGCTTCCTCCTGGGCGCCGCAGAAGCTGGGTTTGGTCCCGGTGTCCCGTACTTACTTTCTTTCTTCTACAGTCGTCGTGAGCTTGGTCTTCGGTGCGGTATATTCTTGTCTGCAGCTCCTCTCGCAGCAACTTTTGCCGGTGCTCTAGCATACGGCATCACATCAGGGCATCCGCATATCGCAAACTGGCGACTTTTGTTTCTCGTGGAAGGTCTCCCTACTTTGGCCTTTGTACCTTTTGCGTATTTCTTACTGCCCGATTCACCGGGAGAAGCCAAATTTTTGACTGAGGAAGAAAGGCAAGTTGCGAAGGCGAGGAGTTTGAGGCGCAGCGGAGAGGAGGTTGCGTCGCACAAGATTGATTGGAAGGATATTGGGCAGACGTTACTTGATCCTAAGCCTTGGTTTACCGCTGTACGCCCCCTTTTTAACCGCACCCCAACGCAAATATAGAAAAACTGACTTCTTATAGTTCATGTACTTCAGCTGCAACGTCAGCTACTCCTCCCTTCCCGTCTTCCTGCCCACAATCCTGGAAGACATGGGCTTCACAGCCGTGAACGCTCAGGGACTTGAAGCACCGCCCTTCTTCCTCGCATTTTTGGTTACCATATTCTCGACCTGGGTAGCTGATAAACTCGAACAGAGAGGTCTCGTTATTGCAGTCTTGTCGACTGTTGGTGCGGTGGGATACGTCATTATTGCTGCTGCTGAGCCCGTGGGTGTCCGATACTTTGGCGTGTTTCTTGCTGCTAGTGGCGTCTTTCCTGCTATTGGTAACATTTTATCTTGGGTTTTGAGTATGCTACCCTCGTCCCCCTTCCTTTTCGTCCGTGATCTAATAAAATTGGTAGATAACCAAGGCTCCGACACCCGCCGCGGCATGGCGATGGTCATGCTAAACTCAATCGGTCAATGCGGCCCTTTTCTCGGCACAAACTCCTTTCCTTCAAAGGATTCTCCCCGATATGCACGCGGACTATGGATCTGTGCCGCATTCATGTTCTTCAACCTGTTCCTCTGCCTGGGGTTGAGGACGTTGTTGGTATTTGAGAACAAGAAATTGGACAGAATGTATGGCACGAAAAAGGAGAGGCAGGCGCAGCAGAAGAGCGACTTTGTAACGGCGGAGGAGAATTATGGAGAGAATTTCAGGTATATGCTTTAGGCTCCTATCATCAAGGGATCGTTGATTGAGGGTGGTATGGAATGGTGAGACACAGCGAGGCAGACTCCTACATAGCTAGCAAGGTCTACTTAGGTAGTGCTAACAAGGCTGATGCCCCTCAATTTAATTCAAGTACTGTCACAGTGATATGATCCGACGCATCATTGAGTAACCACATGACGATATCTGTAGGCTTCCTCAACATCAACACCTCTCAAAATACTCTGCCACACAAAATAACACACGCGCAAAGCTGATCCATCATCTTGCCACCCCTCGTTCTCCTGAAACCCCAGATTAGCCATTCTTTCAGCCTGCCAAAACGCAAAGCCGTACTTCCGATAAGGCTCAAATGGTACACCCGAGTAACGATATCTAGGATCTGAGGTCATTTCCTTATAGAGTCTCCATCCCGCAGGCGGCTTTTCAACCATCTCGTCAATGCTAAAAGCTGCTGGAAGCAGATCATCAATTGTCATTGGCTCTCCCCTAATCTCTAGTATGGGTTTAGGCGGTAGACAGGTCACGTGATAACCACTCTCATATACTTCTACAGGTATATCTTTCATAAACGCTTCTAGTTCTCCCAAACCCGGTTGTAGTTCCGTCTTTACCGCTGTGATATCGACGACAAAATCAATCAAGCCTCGAAATTGCTCTGTCTCGCAATATGGGTTCCAGTCAATATAACTGCGAAATAATCCTTCGTATGATATTTCGGTGAAGTAGTGGAACAGCCAATCGACATTCCAGGTTTGGACTTTGCGACATTCGTCTACTGACCAATGCCGCAAATACTCTTGCTTAGCAGCAATTTGTAGGTCAGTAAATACTTGCAGACGCCAGAGAAGTCGGATGAGTATCTGCTCTTCCTCGTATGTTGGGGGACCGGTTAGCTTGGGCTGAATAGGAAGACCTTCAGGCTGACTTCCCAGTTGCGAGTGATCAAATGGTGGAAGGCTTGCATCCCAGCGCTCAGGCTTGATGGTCATCGACTTTTCCACGTAACAGTCCAAGCAGGCATGTGCTACTGCATGGATCTTATGCGCCACTTCGACCATGTTGCGCACCGCAAAAGCCACCTCTAAAGCCAACTGCGGCTCTTCAATGTGTGGCGACAAGGCTTCGAAATAATTATCCAGGGCTTTGTGTCTCGACATGTATTTTGTGACATCCTCGATATCAGCGAACCATGATGGTGAGATGCGTCTAACCAGAGCGACTCGCATGAGGGCTTGAATGCATGGCGGCGTCTCCTTTTCGAGGAAAGTATCGAAAATTTCGAATGGTAGCTGTAGAAATAGGAAGTTGAAACGAGGAAAGGCGTTCATAAGTGCCCAGAGTGACGAGAAACTCGGCAGGAGCTTGACTATCTCGATGAGGATTTCTGTTGGGAGGTGGCATAGACGGGAATCATTTGAGGTAGCCATATGGAATACCGGTGCTTGTTTTGGTCCAAGCGTCTGGTCCACGAAAATTTTCAATCCACGTCTGCAGATGATCTCATCCTGTGTGATAGAATCTGAAAGAAAAAGGAGAGAAGATCAGAGAAGGAAGAAAGTCGTGGAAGGAGTTTTTGTAGAAGGCAGTGTGCCTCACCATCGAGGCAGGCACCAGCCACACTTCCCCTCCAAGCAAAACTAACATCCAGAGAAATGTATTGTAATAGGCTCTAATGCGATAAAATTCAATATACTTTCTTCATATGACGATGTATGATTTGCCGGTATCGCTATAAATATGCAGGAAGTTATTGATATTGTTGACATCGTGGCGCAGTTCTCCCGTTGTGCCTCTTTGACCTCTCACGACAGGACGATTCAGCCTCGAACTCGGACTCGGCCATTTTTATCTTGGGTAAGTCTTGCATGACATAGTCATTTCTTTTAGTCGGTAGACACAAAAAATGTGGCTGTTCAGTTCGTCATACTGTCAGGTACAATGCATGTCATGCGAGGGTCTTGGTAGCTAATTTTCCAATTTGGTCAAGTATCACGCGCTACTGGGCGTTTTGGTGAGAGAGTAATTTTGTATATAAAGAACCATTGTTCCATTGTCTATGGTGGATGGTTACATTAAACTGTCTTGCTTCAGCCTTATTCAGTGGAAAGTCCTATCAATATCAAAGCCCTCACACGCCCTCAGGCTAATATAAGAAGCTACCTACATCTTCTTCCTGATTAAATCCACAACCGCCACATTATCATTACTACAACATCCTCAGAACAAAAACCCACAAGACCCACACACTACACCATGTGCTGGTACGAAGAGATTGAAGAACCCTCATCATCCATCCGGATCATTCAGCGCCGTCGCGTCTACCGCGAATTCCCATCTACTCCCACATATTCTTACTCTTACAATTCGCCGTGCTACTGTCTCGTCACGCGCTCGCCGTCACCAACGCCGTGCTATTCGCGCTCGTCATATACGACAATCACTCGCACCCGGCGCCGTACTCGTTCGTACGAAGTGATCCCTGAACGGTACGAGCGGAAGCCGACTTATATCGAATACCGGCGGCGAGGAGGAGATGGTCGATACATGGACGTGCGCATTATTGATCGTTCTCCATAGCCTCTTTGCATTTTCTTAATTCGAGTCATTGTTGGAGTTGGCTATTTTAATTCATGTACGATAGTTAGAGTTTTGGAGTCTATGGTCTGTTTGTCTGCGTCGATTTGGCATTTGAGCGTCGGGGTTGGCGAGTTTACGGATTGGTTGGTTGATACCCTGGGATTGATAGATTGGCTTCGTCTGGTGCTATTGGTTGATCTGAATTGAATTGTATCATTTGTTCAAGTTGTGCTCAGTGTTGTTGTAAGAGACTCTCAAAAAAGCGAAAACGAACGAGTGGGAAGCTGCGGGTGACGTCAGCTCCACTTTTGGGGGGGAAGCGATCGCCCCTCACGCCTCCAACGTCACGTCTTTGCGTCTCTTATATGCTCCGAACTTCCACCAAGACTAGTTTTGCTCTTCATTATACCCAATTAATCATACCAGTTGAGGTACTTGAAACAAATAATACAAAACGATCACAATGTAATGCTCTTTGTTTCGTATTTTCGAAGTGAAAGCTAACCGCGAACCTAGGAACCGCTCACTCTCTATACGCTCCGCCAGGAAAGATGGCAAGGACAAATCCAGCAACCGCCATCGCTTTTCCATGACAACTCTGCGCGGCTACCAACAACCTGAACTCAGCAAGAAGCTCTACAGAATCATCAAAAACGAAAACACCGTAATCGGCGCTTACGAGTCTGCAGGCCGCGAACGAGTCGCTATTGCGTCTCAGCTCTCGGACTGGGGCGAAGCTACCGGCGACGAAAGCGTGTCCGATATTTCGGATAAGCTAGGTGTGCTGTTGTCCGAAATTGGAGAGCAAGAGGATATCTTTGCGCAGAACTTGGAGGAGTATCGTGGTGTGTTGAAGCAGATTCGGAATACGGAGAGTTCGGTGCAGCCATCGAGGGATTCACGAAACAAGATTTCAGATGAGATTCAGAAGCTAAAGTACAAGGATCCGTCCAACACAAAGCTTGTTACCTTGGAGCAAGAACTTGTTAGAGCCGAGGCGCAGAATTTGGTTGCTGAGGCGCAGCTGTCGAATGTGGTATGTACTCTTTTCTTCCATTCTGATGGTCGACAACTAACAATGGCTAGACACGACAAAAAGTCAAAGAGGCATTTGACGTCCATACAGCCGCTATTATTGAACGCGCTGAGAAGCAAATCATCCTCGCCCAGCATGCCCGCCGCCTAGTCAATCTGCTTGACGACACACCCATCGTCCCCGGGGATGCCATCAAACCCTATGAGCAAGGTACCGCCGCGCGAGACATTCTCAACGACGCCGAAGGCGATTTGCGCGCTTGGGAACCGTCCATTTACCCCATCACTTCTAATGCAAGTGAAATGGGTCAGAACTTGGTACCGAAACCAGAGGCTGTAGCCGCCGGTCAACAGCAAGAAGCAGCCCCAGCCGCGGACGGAGTTGGAGCCACAGAAACTGAAGCTCCCCCTGCAGCTGAGCCTGAAGCTCTCGGGAACAGGCTGTCGCTTACCACCGATCAGAACGAGTCGGCTACTATTGCAACACTATAGAACTGATCTGGTTATTACTGTATAATCTTGTATAGCTTTCTTTTGTTTATGAGATTACGCCTGTAACGATCCTTATTTGATGCTTTGATGTGCGTTATATTTTAATAATCTGATACGATGTTTTATGACATGACATTATTCCTTAGGTTGCTGTAATTGAATGATGAGAAATAGTTTGCTTTTCTCGAGACGACCCTGGGACATATTTCTAAAATGTCTGTCTCATTTACCACGAGAGTAAGAAAGAGGAGGGCATAGGAGGAAAGTTTTGGGGTGTGTAGCTCTACAGCCTTCAAGAATCCCTTTATCGTAATCAATCAGAATTAAAATTTCGATCATGCTATAATTCTGAATATGTATTAACGTAGTAATTTAAGTGGTTAATTACGGCTGAGCTCAGGGTAAGTTTTGATTAGGGCTTTAGGGTTACGAACGTCAAGCAAAGCTGATTACTAAATCAGTCACGTGACCAATCAGGCAGCTGTGACGCGAAGCTTCGGAGCTTCCTTTCTTAGCAGGAGCTATCATCTCAGCATCTATCACCACCTCCACTACAGCTCTTCTGTATAATATTCATTTCTTTCTTCATCGCCATAATATCAGAACCGTCTCCTTTTCATTGATCTCTAATACCAATAAACCGCCCCCCGCAGACGAATTCAAGATGGATACCCTAGTCGCCAAGTACTCCAGCTCTCCGTTTCAAGATGCAATGTACTCCGAAGAAGAGCAGCGTGACCTCACATCCACACCGTCGTTGTCGTTGAAATTCAACCTTCCTCCTATTGCAAAGGTATGTTGCTGACGAACATACTGATTATTTTTTGATATCTGGATGTGCGATCATGATGCGATGCAGTTGGAAGAACATCATCCAATCAATCTGCAGCTCCGTATCATACTTCTATTTGGGATGAACAGAACACTAACCTCTGTTTATCTATAGCCCGCCTCCTTCCTCCGTGCAATGACAGATGACCACTCGAACCCAAGCGCACCCATCAAACTTGCCCACGGAACGACAACTTTAGCTTTCAGATTTCAGCACGGAATCGTACGTTATACTTGGATTCATCCACGGACGCCAGAAAGAAGAAACTATAGCTAACACGAACGCTAGATTGTCGCCACAGATTCCCGAGCTACGGCCGGTAACTGGATCGCCAGTCAGACAGTAAAGAAGGTCATTCCCGTATCAAGGCTGAATATGACTTTGAAGAAGGATCAGGATGCTCCTGTTCCCGGATTGTTGGGAACTATGGCTGGTACTGCAGCTGTACGTATCTCTTTGGTGTATCCGCGATGATCATGCTAAGATGAGATTTTAGGATTGTCAATATTGGTTGAGATATTTGGCTGAGCAATGTACTCTTCATGGTATGACGACCTCCTTGTCTGGACTGTTGCTAGGTGACTAATTATTACAGAACTCCGACATAAGCGAAGAATCACTGTTGCGGCAGCATCAAAGATTTTGGCGAATTTGACATACTCTTACAAATCCATGGGGTTGGGCATGGGTACTATGCTTGCAGGAGTTTGTTTACCTCAACCACAGGCGATGAAAAAGCCAGGCTAACAAACCGATCAGATGACCCCCCAAGAAGGCCCAGCGCTCTACTATATTGATTCCGATGGCACCCGTCTCCCCGGAAATCTGTTCTGTGTCGGCTCCGGTCAAACCTTCGCCTACGGTGTGCTAGACGCTGAATACAGATACGACCTCTCCACCGACGAAGCCCTCGAACTCGGCCGACGAAGCATCCTTGCTGCTACTCACCGTGATGCATACTCTGGTGGTTACATCAACTTGTACCACGTTAAGGAAGAAGGATGGGTTCACCATGGATTCAACGATACCGACCCTCTTTTCTGGAAGACCAAATTGGAGAAGGGAGAATTCACAAACGTTACTGCTGAGGTGTAATTTCTTGATTTTCCGGCTAACGCATGTATGCCCGGATTTCCTTCCATCAATGTCTTTTTAGATTCATCGATAGTTCTAAATTGGGACTTGATACTATTAGATCGTCTAAAGTAGATCGCACACGTCTAGATAAAACCCGTGTGTATCCACTCAAAAATTGACAATTGACTAAATACAATGGCGTAAACGCCTAGCTGTATGCAAAACAAAAGGATCAATAGAAAAGAGACAACAACCCATTGCTCAAAATTGACATGATAGAGTATACATTCATTCAGCCACGAAATAGAAAAACTTTTTTCTCATCTTGACCTATTTAGTGATCAACCTTGAACTTGAGACGGATACCCATAGCCGCCAACTCGACGTCCAGATATCTCAACACGCCCGGCACAACGACAACGGTTACATTGTCACCACCAACGAAGCGGTTGCCATCGCCATCCTCCCAGATCATGGCGCGCGAATCGTCGAAGACAGCTTCGCGTGCGCAACGACGGCATCGCACGATACCGTTTGTGCCGCCGAGGGCGTTCACGGAACTTATGCGTGAAGTATTGGATGTGATGACTTGATTGTTTGGTGTAGCCTTTGCAGCTGCTGCGAGAGCGGCTTTGCTTGCTCCGGCAGTCAAAGCGGACGAACCAGTGGAGGAGACGGCAACCTGAGTAGACAAGAATGAGCCGCAGTCACGACAGATCCAGGCACGCGTAGAATCAGAGCAATTCATCAATCGATCCTGCAGCAGGAACGCGCAACCGTGAGCCAGCAAGGAATCACGCTCCATCTCTCCGACACGGATACCGCCACCCTTCGAACGACCCTTGACCGGTTGCCCGGTGACGCTGTTCACGGGACCAGTGGTACGGACTTGAAATTTATCGTTGACCATATGTCGGAGACGTTGGTAGTGGACGACACCGAGGTAAATGTCGGCGGCAAACTCTGTGCCCGTTATTCCGGAGTACATGGGTTCATTGCCGTGGTAGTTGTAGCCTGCTTTGCGGAGCTGGTGGCCGAAGTAGTCGGCTGCGGTGTTTTCTTCGTTAAATTGGAAGGGTGTGCAGTCTACGGGGTGGCCGTGAAGAGCGCCGGCTTTGCCGGCCATGGATTCAATGATTTGAGCGATCGTCATACCTGTTTTGTTAGCTTGGACTGCCTGATTGGAGGAACGGTGGTAAGAAGGACATACGAGAAGGAAAAGCGTGCGGGTTGATGATCAAATCAGGCATGATACCACTCTCGGAGAAAGGCATATCGATCGCAGGCCATAGCTGACTACATACTCCCTTTTGACCGTGTCGAGACGAGAACTTGTCACCGATGATAGGCTTACGCGGAAGACGGAACTTGACGCTGATGGCTTGCAGTGGTTCGTTTCCATTTTCATTTCCAACAAGACGGACGGTGTCGATATATCCTTCTTCCGCATCCTTGTATTTAAGGAAATGGGTTTGTCCGTCAACATTGACATAAGAGTCGCTGCCGGCATCGTATCGAACACTGTACCAGGCTGCCACGTAGCTACCTTCCTTGATCTTGACACCAGGGTGAGGCAGACCGTCCTCGTCGAGTGTGGTGCGCCATTCAGCCTTGATTTCGGCGCCTGGAGCAAACCCGAAAAGCTTGCTGATCTCGCGTTTAGACTTGTTTCGTCGCGAATCCTTGTCGTCTAGATTGTAAAATTTGGTTTTGTAAATGGTTCCATGTCCGAATCCACGCTCATGCGAGGACTTGTTAATGATCATAGCGTCGTCCATACTGCCCAACATTACAGATTAGTAACCGATTATCTTCGATTTGGGAGGGTTCAAAATACTCATATGCAGAATACGATAGTATGGCGACTACGCTATTGGCCCCGTTAGGAAAGTTATCCAAGCCATAGGCGTTGTACAATGGTGATCGAACGATTGGTGTCTGACCGGTCTGGAGCCGGTACAATTTGTTGTCGGTGCGGTAGGCGATTGAGGTTCCCGGAGTACCCATAGTCTGCTTACTCATCTGACACTGGTACATGTTACGGGGCGACTGATTGTTATCAGAAAATGGTGTCATGTTAGCAATTATTGAAAACATGTTGGTTGGTGTGAACTCGATGTGTGTTGAGAGGCCGGAGCGAATGTCCTCCTCCAAACAAGCAATTTCCATAAACGGCTGCTCAAAAGGCCCCACATAGTCAATTTTGTCGAGTGCCAAATATTTAACAGGGCGGTACATTCGTGCTGGTTGTGAGGACATGTAGATACCGGGATACTGGCCGCCGTTCATGTTCGGGATGTAGCCAATTTCAAGTTCTTTGGGAATATCGTGCGTACCCTCGACCTTCCAGAACCGTAGGGTGTCATGAATCATCTTAGCTTGCTTTGGTGAGCAGTAACCGATAACACGTCCGTTCAATTGTATACAGACAAACTCAGTGACCTCAGCCGATGATTCGGTCTTGATGCCCAATTGCGCCAAGACACGAGGAATATGCGCAACGTCCAAGTCGTTTGTCGAAATAAAACACTTATGAGCCAAATGATTAAGTAATCCACAAGGAGATCCATCAGGAGTGTGGACAGGACACATGAAACCCCAACTTTCGGGCAACAGCTTACGCACTGTCGTGGTCTTGAGTTGAGCAAAAAAGGTACCTCTGTGGACCATGCGGAAGTGGGCAATAAATCGATAGAAGTTGATCTTTTCAGCAACAACAGTGAAACCAGTAGCTTGTTGCATATCCAATCCAGTTGGACTGACCAAATTGCCCGTGGACAAGAAATATTCCAAAGCTCCACCCAAGTTCTCATTTGTGCGTTTGATAACCTTGGAAATGAAGTCTTTTTCGAAGGAAGGATCCGTAAATTTGAGGTTGCCGCCCTTGTATGACCAGTCCCTGAGGAGTCTGCCAAAACTCAACAACCATTCTTCAAGCCTTTCCTTCAACAACATGCCGTAAACATAACCACCAAGCATGACCTCCTGATTAGAAACAGCATCAGGGTTGTCTGCGGCACAGTCGCCAGCAACAAAGGCGTAGAGCTTTCGGATCATGAAAAGAATCAGTTTAAATTTGTCGTAGTCTTGTGTGGCCGTCACGTTTTGGTTGCCAAGATGTGGTAGCACAATCTTGCGTAAAAATTCCACACCAGCCTCCTCGTTCGACCACGTAGCTGGTGCAAATATGACAGGTCGAAATTTGCTGCCAAGATAACGTCTGGCATCTGCTCGAGAATAGAGGTTGTAACCATGGAATGTTCTAAGCAGCAGTTCAACTCGGTCGGTGACGAAGGTGTTGGCAGATCCTTTTGATGAGGCATTGCCGACAATACCTTCAAAGATTTCGCGATCATTGGTCTCGACGAGTGCCTTCAGAATCAACATGACAGGTACGAGATATTCTTGCTTTCGCCATGAGAATCGAAATGTGACATTTCCATCGGACAGATAATGAAGGACGTTGGTCTGTGTAGTTTGATCGGGTCGAGCGGATCGAATCTGCACACCAAAACTGGTAAAACCGGCGCCACGTTTTTGGAAGGAAGGTCGATTGATAGCCATAGGGAAGTTGCGCTTGGGCATGATCAACATTCGGATAAGCTTCTCGTTTCCATTGACAACGAAATAACCGCCCAATTCTTCGGACTCTTCTTTATGATCAACCAATTCCTGGGGGCTGAACGATTCCAAATGGCATCTGTTAGATCTTAACATTATCGGTACCTGGCCTAATTCTCGTACGGACTCGCGCCATTCTCCATTGTTGACTTGGTATTGAAGTCTTGCGCGCAATCGTCCTCGGTATGTGGCATGTCGTTCTCTGCATTCGGCAGGGTATATGTTGCGGTAATCAGGGTTGGCAGTAGCAGCATTGCGAGGGACGAATTTGTTGGTTGGCGGCAGCACGGCCTTGTCAAGGAACAGCTCCGTGATGCGCAAATTGAGACTATTGCGTTGTGGAGGTGCTCCACCACGAGCCTTTCGTAATTTTCGCTGTTCTGGAGTCTCAACATCGCCATCCAAGAACGTTTTGGTTCCCATATCCACCAGAGCCTCCTCCATGATCTTACTTTCTCCGAAAAGCGCATTGAATGAATCGACGTGAGGTCGGATTGCCGCCTGTAGCATAGGATAAGGGGACTTATCTTTTGGCGGATTCTTGAAAAGGTTTTCTCGCCGGAGAGTGTCGAACCCTACGGTCCATTCTGTGTCGGTAGGCGCGGGAGCCATTTTGCGATTGATCGAGTTGTGAAAATCTTTCTCTGTGTTGTCAATGCAGAAACAGAATGCAATGCTGTGAAAAACTAGTTGTTTATCTCATCAACCGACAGACCATTTCTTTTCGGGTGTGATGGAAGAGAAATGGCCTGAGAGCATTCAATCAGTAGGTTGAATGTCTCTCGTCGACATTGTTAGACGAAGCCCATCTCGACTTTTTCCTCCGGAAATTTTTAGAGTGGATCGGTCCGTTATCATCACGTGCTGATAGATCTGTTTTCGTCCAATCATGACAGATACCTCACGTGATATTACTCTCTTTATTTGTCAGCCGCTCTTTCCGTTTTTGATTTGTTGATTGGAACAACTTCTTCATCTTCTTCGTCTTCGAAATATTAATACTTGCTTAATTCCAAAGTCATGAGAGTCGAAATTGGATTTATTGTTAAGATATCGCTCACTCGAGAATTCGAAGTTGCGGTGCTTTCGTAAGATCATGCTTAACTTCGCCTCAGCAGCTGGCGACGCCATCAACAATCAGTGGTGCAGACGAACTATGTACACCACCCTACCTCGTGTACACATGATAACTTTTTCTTTACTTGCATCCAGCATAAAAGCGAGAACACATCCAGATGATTGCGCCAAGCGTTACATCCAGCACATCTTTCTTGTCGATCATTTTATTGTCCCCTGGCAAGCCATCCATTTAGACTGAGGCTAACAAAAATGGCGCCATCTGAGAGGTTTAACAGTGCTGACACTGCTTAAGGTTGTTTCTGGTCGATCAATTACCTCGTGTAGACTAGAAATACTAGACGAAATTATGGTGATTGACAGTAAGCATTGTGAACCTCCAATAAAATGCTCAAGTTGACGAGATATTTGTTATTTGACAACCTTGCTCATAGTAGACGGCGCCTGAAGTATTGTCGGCACATTCACGTCCTATCATAAGGCTTTATGTCAAATTACCAGATGTAGGAGTGTGAGCAGATCCCGAGAATACGATGTCAAGGTCTGCTTAATGCTACATCTGATCCCGTATTCAACACAACTGAACAATATGACATCTATGACTATCTCTGTATGAGCACAAAACAAAAGTGATCCAACAATAGTGTGGAATGGCGTGTCGAATGCGATGAGGAGAAGTCGAGATGGCGACCAATCCGAATCCTCATTGTGACTCTGTCGTCGGTCATTTAAACATCCGGTGATTGGAAGACGTGCTGGCAAACACCTGTCGATGTAACCATTCGCACTTCTAGTGTTGAATTGTAAATTATATCCCGGTTTTCGTCAGACTTGTCAGGACGCAGAGAAGTATATAAGGTGGGTTGCCGCCATGCGAGTAGACTTTTTATCAACACAATCACAACACTTCCTCATCGGACTAGACCTTCTTGATATCGTTATCAGATCTCTTGTTAGTCTTGAACGCAAACATGAAGTTCACCGCTACTACCATTGCTCTCTTTGCAGCAGGTGCATTTGCTGCACCTTCAGACCATGGCCTTGCTGCCCGTGTTGCTAGACGCAACCACCTATCGCACCCCAAGCAGACCAACAACACCCATGTTGACTATTCTTCCAACTGGTCCGGCGCCGTATTGACTTCGCCTCCATCAGGCACCACTTTCACCTCCGTGTCTGCTCAATTCACTGTACCAACCCCTCAGGCTGTCAACGGCCAAGCAGGCTCATCCTCCGCCTGGGTCGGTATTGACGGCGACACCTACAGCGCCGCCATTCTTCAGACCGGCATTGACTTCAGTGTTGACGGCAGCGGTGATGTCTCCTTTGATGCTTGGTACGAATGGTACCCGGACTACGCCTATGACTTTTCCGGCATCGACATCAATGCCGGAGACACCATTGCTGTTTCGGTTGTGGCCAGCTCTAGCACTTCCGGAACCGCCACCATCGAGAACTTGAGTACCGGCCAGACCGTTAACCAGGACCTGACTGCCCCTGACTCCTCCTCTGCTCTCGGAGGTCAGAATGCCGAATGGATTGTTGAAGATTATGAGTCTGGCGGCGGCTTGGTGACCCTTGACAACTTTGGAACGGTCACTTTTACCTCTGCATCGGCTGGTCTTTCCAACGGTGAATCTGTTGGCACCGATGGAGCTGATTTGATTGATATTGAGCAGAATGGCCAAGTTCTGACATCTGCTTCTCTTCCCAGCTCATCTGAGGTTACCGTTACCTATGTTTAAATTTTCTTGTTGACAAACCGCTGGTCGACTACATGGAAAGGATAGTAACAAGATGACAAGAGTGACCAGTATGAAATGGCGCGGTGACATAGATAGTGATAGGAAGATGCAGTTATGAATGACATACAACATTGAGTGGATGACAGCCAATTTCCCTACCGTAATCGGTGCCTTGCAGCCTTCCAACCCGTTTAATCCCCGTGTACCTTGCACCATATAATTCTAGGCTACAAGGCAGCCTCACTTCATGAGCTGCCTATATAGTACTATATTACATGTACACCGTAACTTATCCGATCCTTAGCTCTAGTCTGTGCGAGCTGCTAAACACCAACGTGATGTCGTGCATATCCTAATAATCCCTAGTCTCTGGATAAACATATCAATAAACCAGGCAGAAAGCCAGAATTTGAAACGAGCTAGCCAATCGGCGGACAATAAAGTATTGATATGACCCATTATTATCCAAAATTCAATCATATTTCTCCAAGGTAGAATGATTAATGATAAACTACTGTACTAGCTGGTAGAGTAGCACTTATCAAGGCATCCATTTGTTCTCCGATCGGTCATGTGCGTCTTGAGAATTTCCCACATTGGCTTGGATGAGAAGGAATGTGGCACCATTTCTCTAATGTGACAATACAGTATTTACTCAAAAGCATACGATAATAGAGGTCAAAATAGTAGATTGTTGACTGTAGAAGAAGAAACCGCGTTGAGGCCTAAAAGCAAAGGCAGCCACCCCACTTGGCCTTTTTCGATCAACCAAAGACTTTCCCATCCTCCAACAAGAACCCATCCACTTACTTAGCGACCCTGGGACATAACCTTCAACGCCATACTCAACACTACTTAATCAATAATCAATAATCGATAATATTGCTCGGATTACTCATTCACTATCGATCGCACTCAACTCGGACCTGCTGGTCAGCCGATGGAGGGGGAAGAAAAGAAAGTCTTGGTTGCATCAAAGATTGCGATTTTGCCGACTCTCGAACGAGCATCGACCATACTATCAGCAATACTATTACTGCTTACTCGGATTGCGTCTTTTGACATATCATCGTTATTCTTACTAGTCGTTCATTCTTCCTTACCTTTGTTCTTCTTCCCTTGACCGCTCCCAACCCACCCCCATCATCATGGCCGGCATCTTTCGAACCATCTATGACTGGCTGTTGCGCATGTTTTGGTAAGTCCGAGTCGGTGTCCATACGTCATCAGTTCTCTTTCATATCCAGAAAATAAAATGGATCGTCTCGCGGAGATGGCGCCGATGGCTGGATACGGGTCGACCCATATCCCGCACGAACCAGAAGCATGCATTCAAAGTCAACTTGCCATGCCTATTGATCAACCGGCTAATGACCGTTCGTCTCTAGGGCTACTGAAATGGATGTCACCATGATCGGTCTCCAGAACGCCGGCAAGTCCTCGTTGCTTCGTGTTTTAGCTGTACGTCTTTCTCTTTCTTTTCCTTCTTCCTGTCGACCTATTGAACTCTACTCACATCAACCCACAGGGAGGAGAATTCACGATCGAGTAAGTCCCCATTCCAGCCAATCTGGGTGTGACCGTGATAGTGGACATCAAAACGGTCACAAGGGAAACCTTGAATCGGGACCCCCTCACGAGTCAAGACTAACGCGTTGATCCCCCCCCTGTAGTTCCATACCCACTATTGGCTTTAACACGAAAAAGGTCCAGAAGGGCCATGTGACGTTGAAATGGTTCGTCCCTTCGCATTTTCTAGCGTCGTCCGATAGTGTGCTGATTTTGTTGGTGAAAGTTGGGATTTGGGAGGTCAACCGCGATTCCGACCGATGTGGGAGCGATATTGTCGTGGGGTAAATGCTATAGTGTAAGCCCACCAACATGAAAATGACAACTCACAGGAATATAATCATTGACTTGAATAGCTATATCGTCGACGCTGCTGACCACGCAGCATTGCCGGTCGCAACAGAAGAATTGCACGACTTATTAGACAAACCAAGCCTAGATGGCATCCCACTGTTGGTTTTGGGCAACAAGTCCGATCTTCCGAACAAGTTGTCGGTCGACGAGCTGATCGAAGAGATGGATCTCAAGTCCATCGTGCGTCGCGAAGTAAGTTGCTATGGAATCAGTGCAAAGGAGGAGACGAATCTGGATGCCGTGTTGCATTGGTTGATTGCGCGGGCGAGTCGGTAGTCATCCATCCGTCAACGGATTGAAGAATAACTGCGAGGAAATGACTTAATGAGTAACGATCTGTGTATCTCTTCTTCTCTTTTCTTGTCAAGACGCATGCAGCGATATCTGCGCGCCAGCGATGGCGGTTCTGTTTGTTCGTTTTGTGTTCGTGTCATTTGCTTTATTCATTTAGGCTCGATTTTGTGGTTTTGTGACATTCGGTATTTCTCGATCTTCTTTGGTGTTGATATAAGGAGCTTTAATCAGCGATTGCACAATCTGAACACTTGTCCTAGTCATGTCGTAAAAATTTTAGGATAGTGAGAAAGGACTCGGTTGGCGTTCCTCCGTGAGAGGCTTGGGTTAACTGTACACCCTCAATTTCTCTTTGTAAATCGGAAAAGTTTTTCTTCCGTAGCCAACTTTTCAGAATTTAGAGATGAGAATAAAATGTGAACCACTCAAAGAGAAGTTTAGTTTCACTACTTGGGCATCTCCGGAATATAACCTCTTGCATGGGTAGCAGTGTGATACCATCATCCGATTGCCAACTCATCGTACATGAACACTTGCTTAATCATCCATGGCAGATCCAACACAAATCTTCACCTACATTGAGCATGCAGCCACCACATTATTAGCCAGTATTAATTGCTAACTTACCGGTAAAAGACGATGTGTTGGCAATTTGTACATCCACACGCCGGTAAAGGATGTATAGACACACGGACCAAGTGATGTGTTGGCAGTGTTGGGAGCCTATCGATTGTACATCCTGGATTTGTCCTAACCCAAATACTGGATGAGGTGCATGCATGCAATTTATTCAGGGTTGGAGGTTGGATATCTGCATATAATGTATACTACCTAATGGTTCGTGAATTGGATCATTGTTTCTGTGCTTGTCAGATTGAGTTCATACAACTACCAGGTATAATCTACCTATCTCCCGCGCTATATGCCCAGGCATGTCTATACATGATTTTGGGGTACATACGTGTTTTAGGCAATTCTTCGCTTTGATAAGACGATCATACTGTGTATGAGTTAATTCACCAGACTATCAATCAATCGCACATGTTTTATATAGGTTATGTTACACTAGCGGATGTGATAGAGTCTCCATCTATCAGTGTTAACCCTAAAGGGCGTGTGACTGAAACTGTATACCTAGGTATGCATCTAACTATGTACTACAAATAAATTTTCGACCCAAGAAGAGAAAAGGTCATACAATTCTGCCACTCTCAACTATCCGTCGATTGTGTACCTTTAGATCGAGATATCGGCTACGCTAGTATCTTTCGAAGGAGGTTTTCACCTTCATCGAATGGCCGTCTGGCGTTTAGTCACGGCCCAACGAATGCCTTTTCTACAGCAAGCAGTATCTTCGCAGTGATTTCATCGGAAAAAACAACGACGACAAGATTCGAGGGGATCAAAAAAAAAGAGAGTGGAATACCAAGAACGAGCTGCAGTGACTAATTACAAGAACACTGCGTTTTCTCAAAGAACACCCTGCTTCGGTCTCCATCTAAAAGCTTCCCAGACAACACCTGTTAGTATTTCGAGAAGTCAGGCGAGAGAATGACTTGGAACTCTGGGAAGAAACCAGAGGCAGGCCCATCGCTCACCTCTGAATGGATGACGGTCACTGCCTAATATTCTACTCCACCAGACCTCCCATTCGAGCTTCAAACTTTCAACTTTCAAAGCCCTAAATCAGTGTCCATGACTGCGTACTCTAGCGATAGCGCAACCGGCAAGTTAGATCAAACTTTGTAGTCTGTAATTCGGAAGTAAGTAAGACAATAATGCTTAGCTTTCACATCCCTTTTTATTAAACAGGAAATATATCGGTGCACAAGTATACAGGTTCATCACTAGGTAATTCTTATCTAAATGCCATGACAGAATCCTTGTCAAGGTTTCATTGTAAGATGTGAGCGGAACACCATCTTTTGATCCTCAGGCATGAATAGTTGAGAAGCCCGAAGTCCCCAACCTGGAAAGTCCCTCGCCTCGCTACTTTATATTGCCCCTGTGCATACTTCTAATTTCTGGGGGTCATAAAGTAAGTTGAGCTAATATGTGCAGACTGTGGAATATGAGACAAGATATCAATAGATGTATATGAACTCATCCTTCTTTACACTTAATGCCGCTCGAAGACTTCTGCAACATCCCCGACTGACGACACTACAATTAGGTTATTTGTGACATAGCAGTGTTTAGTGATCAATTTAATTATGATCTTTTATACCTAGGTATCAACGTATACTCCAAATACACGAACCGGATGATGTCGGCCCCTAAGATGGAGAACCGACCAACACGTCGTGTGTGGACATGGTTTTTATTGTACAGTAATCATCTAACGCTTACAATGATTGGTGAATCCATACGGTATAGGATATCCATGGGTCTATATGGAAAGGTGCGTATAATCGAAGCACCGCATGTACTCAAATATGCCGAAATGATAAATATCGAAACACACCCATCCTTTCGTTGGATTGTAATCAACGACAGAGGCTTCATGAAATATATGTGCAAGATCTACAAGCAGCAATTTGATCACAATGGCTTTGGAACTCTATCCTGATATCAGCAAATCCACCACCACATCCGACGGCACAACATACGCCTACATTCGCATCCCAGCCGCAACACCAACAAACCCTACCTTCTTGCTCCTCCACGGCTTCCCGAGCTCAAGTTTCGAATGGCGACATATGGTGCCTCGGTTGAGAGAGAAAGGTTATGGCATCATTGCGCCTGATCTGTTGGGATATGGAGATACGGACAAACCTGTGGAAGTAGAAGCATATTCACACAAGCGGATGTCGGATCAGATTATTGAGATTTTGAGGGTTGAAGGTTTGAAGAAGGTTATTGGTTTTGGACATGATTGGTCAGTCTCTTCTGTTCTCTGTTTTGCACCTGATTTTGCTGATTGATAAAGGGGTTCTGCATTTCTATCTACAGCTGCTCTGGCTCATCCATCCTATTTCTCTGGCATCGCCTTCTTAGCAGTCGGTTACGTCCCTCCCGCACCATTTCAGATCGACTTTGTCAATTCCCTCTCCGTGCAATATTTCGGACAAGAGTGCTACGGATACATGAAGTTCTTTAACGAGGACGACGCCGCTGCCATCGTAGACGCCAATGCGCCTTCCCTAACCTCGCTACTATATTCTACAACACCCGAAGATTGGAGAGTTCATATGGGCCCTACAGGCGCTGCCAAAGAATGGTTGAGTACCGGACAAGTCGCGCCCCAGCCCTCGTGGATGACTCATGAGGAGAACGAGACTCATATACGAATTTTTAAAAAGGGAGGATATACGGGACCACTAAACTGGTATGTCATTCTTACTCTAGACCCAACAAAAGCACAAGAATTCATCTCCGTCAAAGGTATAAATCATACGTCCGCGGCATCGATGAACCATTCTACTCAAAATTCATAACGGACGAGAGCAAAAACCTTGACATTCCCGCTCTGTTAGTCACAGCCGAGTACGATTATGTATGCCATGCGGCTTTCCAGAAACCAGGGTTTGAGAAGCATCTTCAAAATGGCCGCACTGAGCAGTTTGCTTGTAGTCACTGGATTCCAAGCGAGAAGCCGGATGAGATTGTTGCGTTGTTGGATGAGTGGGTTGGCAATATTGGTATTACTGTTTAAGGAGAGATGCGTATTTATCTGTACTTAGGTATCTGAGGGCTAGTTGATCGTCAGTCACATCCAGACAGGTGTGCGTATCGACTGGAGTCGGTGCTAGAGGGGCATAAAGTTGTACTTTTAACGACGTACTCGTCTATGGATATGTATGTGCGGACAGCAGCGGATCCGCAACTTGATGGACTAGGTGCCCTAATTCCTGTTGAAGAAGCCGATACTGACGCTAGTCCTTACAAACTCATACTACCAACTAAATTGACCACTTGCAAGCGCCACCCTGCAAAGCACGGGGACCCGGGGACTAGAATTACTGACAATTGGTCGCTAGCCTGCCCGTCTTCTAGGCGTAGCGCCGGTATTTACGCTTCGTTTGGGGGCTGGATTACGCTCTAATCTACGTAGTACGTAAGTAGGTACTCGCATTTACGCTACGTGATAGAGTGACGGTCAGAGTGACAGCAACCGGCGGCAGCGTCCGCTCTGAAGAATCTTGAGTTTATTTGTATGCACCGTACATACAAACACTGGACATAATTAAACTGACAGGCTCTAATGCTCCTCCCAGTCAGTCCCTTCTCGCTTTGCCGCCCCGTCATTTCTTGTCTATTGTGACTTGCAGATCAGGTTGATCCATTTTGACAGTGGGGATCTTTCGTTTTGCCTTATTTTCAGCCATGGGATGGGATCTTTGTGTTCTTGGTAATGACAGCAACTATTCCCTGTACACGCGTTATGCTTGAGGCCCACACCCTCATGATGGCCTGATTTCGAATTGTGGCCAGCAACATAAAAAAAACAGATCTTTACATACGACTTTACATGCGACCAACACAATATGACGGCCGTGGATAACAGCCAGGCCCCCGCTATCCTGGTCACAGGCTCCGTATTTACGGCGTTGAGTGTACTGGCCGTTATCCTCCGTTTTGTCGCGCGACATATCAAAAGGGCACAACTTGGGTGGGACGACTGGACTATATTGGCTGCACTTATTATGTTTATACTATGCGAAGGACTGGAAATGACAGGTGCGTCTTGCGGCTCTTTCTGTTTTCGTCGCATGCTAAAGAGATACTCGATTGCGCAGGAGCCAAAGCACTACTACTTGTCAAAAATGGGACTGAAGATCCGAACTATCGGACATATGCTAAAGTAGGTTGAGATATTGAATTCTTGGCACTGCGAAAAAGTTAAGGATATTGACAATCGGGCACATAGTACATTTACATATATGGAGTATTTTACTACCCGGCAATCGCCCTCACCAACATATCCATCCTCCTCCTCTACCGGCGGATATTTGACACCAGCTGGTTCAAGCGCGTCGCCTCATTGTGTCTTTTACTCATAATACTACAAATCATCTGGGCGATACCCGCCGCCCTTGTAGAGATCTGGGTTTGCAACCCGCCATCATCATATTGGGAATCTTCGACGCCACAATGTATCAAATTCGGCACTTATTGGATTGTGTTGATGCTTACGGAATTGGTGTTTGAGGCCTGTATGCTTCTGCTACCGATCAGTGAGTTGTTAAAGTTGCAGCTTTCGTTGAGACGGAGGTTGAGTGTTTGTGGGATCTTTATGCTCGGGAGCTGGTATTGTCTCCTCGCCTAACTCACAATCTCGATGGCACGAAGTAACTAACACGCCAGAATACACAGCGTAATTATCACCGGCATTATCCGCGTCGTCATCTGTTACCGCGGTCCCGGCGCACTTCAACTCGACAAAGACGCCTTATGGCTTAACATCCATACCGGTATTGCCATCGTCTCGGCTTGCCTACCAACTTACAAACCTCTCATATCCTCAGCAAAAAGCAAGATATCTGCCTCTGGTACCGATCATTCTGTTAGTGGTGCCGAAAGTGTCGCAGACCCTCGCGCCCAGAATCGTGGGAGCAGGTATAAAGATTCTGGATTTGTCGATGCGGACCCGGATAATGGAAATAATGCCACTGGGCGAAAGGCTAGTGCAAAAGGGTGGATGAGCATGGATTCAGTTGATACTCTGAGAGAAGAAGGCGCAAGAGATGAGGAAGCGGATATAAGACTTGCTGAGCTGAGAGATGGCTCGCGGGAATAAATTGATGAGACATATTTGCCTGCTTTATATACGAACATAGGATGTGGCGTTTGGCTCCGGAGCATGGGACGGCTGGGTCATCGAGGTCTCAGGAGAGTGGTAATGCATGACCATCGGCCATGATTTGAATGTTAGGATACCCTTGAATAATAATTCATAATAAATACGGGCAATAATTCTCTTGTGTACCTCGGTACGTACGTACTAGGGCAGGCTCGTTGACGCGCAGCTAACTGGTGAAACGTCAACATGTCTCAACTGTGCCTCGGAGTCAGGCATGTACACATACATGAGAATCATTACACAGATAGTGAGGCATTATTGAAAACAAGATTTATCTTTCTACTGACCGCTGGTGGTATAATCTTCAGATATCCTCCTTCGAACAACGGTTTGCGAGTCTCTGATGAATTAGGGCTAGAATCTCAAAGAGGAAGGAAGAAAGAAAGACGTCAAGACTGAAAGCGGAATAGTCCGTCGCTGTCATCCAATCAGATCACCCAGAGAGAGAAGATTATGAGCTCTGATTGGGCCGATTGGATACGCAAGACGCTGACGAATCCACTGTGATTCCGAATCAGCTATTCCTAATACGGTAAAAAGTAAGACAAAAGCGGCCTCTGATTGGCCGAAGCTGACACAGCAGTCCGGATTGGGCAAGACGTGAAGCTTTGCCAGCCAAGACGCTCAGCCACTTTCTTTTGCTCAGCCAACCTTCTAGTATGATCTCACTTTATTTCCCTCTCGTGTTACTTATTTCTTCCTCACTGAGAACGATCTCATGATTCATTTCCATCCATTTCCGTCTATTTATCAGTCTTTCTCTATCGAATTCATAGACTGCCCGGCTATCTGTTTGCTCATTCACACGGAAATCTTGCTCTCATATATCTTTCTCATTCGGTAGATAAGCATATCGTCACATCTAGGCGACTTGTCAACATGGGTGTCATAAATCAACGAGATTACTGGTATGTCAGACACACCATAATCAATCTAAAGAATTCGAACTGACCTCTTTTCTAGTTATGATGCTTTTGGAAATTATACCAACTGTTACTCGTCGTGGAATAATTGGGGTCGATGGGTGGCTTTTGCCGTTATTGTAGGAGCTGCTCTCGTGTTCTTCTTTCTATTTGCGTGAGTCTCCCAAAGTGATAACATGATTCTGGGATATTCTTCGTGTACTGACTTGATTTCATACAGCTGCCTAAATGCTCGCCGTCGTCGTGCGCGCGGTCTTAATCCTATGTACGGCACACATTGGATGGCACCACCACCATATAGACAAGGCGATTATCAACCCGCGCCCCCTCCTCAGTATGAACGACAAGACCCAAACCAAGGATACTATGCTCCGCCACAACAGCCATACCCTCACCAAGGCCCTACCAGTCCATACGGCGGCCAACAAGAGAATGGAATCGAGTTGCAGCAGCCCCCGACCGCGTATCATGGCGGAGAACAAGTTTATGCGCCGCCTCCGGGACCACCACCAGCTAAGAAATAAGTTCGCACATTGGTCATTCTAGAATAGGCATGGTCGTGGTATCGGAGGGAGGATCTCGTGATGGCAAGATAAACAAGCGCAGGTCTTCTGTATATTTGATTATTTTCATTTTTCGGAATTGTTTGGTGTCAAGGTGTTGATGTTCCTGATATAATTTTGGTTTCTGCTATTTACACACCTTTTTATGACCGCTCTTTTGTTTCTTGATATAATAATTCTGGTCCTTGGGCGGGAGATGAAATGTCATCCGTACCGAGGTTGCGGTAGTTAACACAATGTACATAATGCTCGACACATTCTGAACAGCATCTTTTGACTATATAACGCAGCTACGTAAATTACCACATTCTGATATCCGCTTCATATTTTATTTGAGCTAGAAAGTTGACGCTCGAGTAGTGGAGATCTTCTAGCTGGCGATCTCAATTAAAAAACTTTTTTCCTCAAAGAACGTGAAGTTGTACAAGAATCAGAAGGGCATGCATGGGAGTCTCAAATGGAATAACGAAATCCCAGGTAGTTATTGAGCAACAAATACTGATGACATTGTGCAAAATCAATTTACCTGTAAGTGTCATATCAGGCGTACCACGTTCTGATGATAGACAAGCGGGAGCCCACAAGCGCTAACGTGCGCTAATGGCCTTTTTTATGGAGTCAATCACGAACTCCTCTTGCACTCCTCTTGCTTTAAAAAAGCCGACCCCAGAGAAGGACACATTCCTTCTTTCAACCCTCGACTACATCTCACGAGGGGGGCTGTCGCCGTTATTCCTGTCGTTTTTAATATTGTCTCTCCTTTTATCAGGCTGTGAGATAATCGCTGGTTACACCTGTCACCTGTCGCCTGGAATCTTGAATTGTCATTTTCGTTCTAACCCCAGCCTTCGCTCGTTATCTCTACAATCATCTACGACTTCAACTGATTCGGAACGCTGCCGCAATTTCGTTCATTATACCATCTCTAAACGACTCTCACGCTCACGATCTCTTTTAAAAATACTCCGAACGCGAAAGAGGGAGAATTTTTGAACCACTCATTCTTTTCTCGGCGACACACGACTCCCGCTAAACTACAGACACAGCCTCCTTATCCGAAACACATGCGCGCGCATTCGTTCGACTAGCCTTAGACCAGTCGCGCTCTATATATATGATTTTTTGCCTCGAAGTTTCGACTCGGATTTATTCTGCGATTGTCTAATTTATCCCGCCTAAGATTAGTCGGTCCTACATTTGCGAGAGCAACCATGGGTTCGACAATCGGCGACAGAATGATCAGATCGCTCCTAGAGCGAAGCGTCGCCGATGAAGCCAATTCGGTCAAATCGACATTTTCTAGTTGGGATAATTGTATGGCCAAGACTTATTGCAAGTGCGTAAATTTACATCTCTTAGCTCTCGAGACGGAAACTGACGATTAGTCGACCAGATGGCCTGTTATTGCTGGTATTATTGTCGGCTCTATTATTATACTGGGTATAGTAGGCTGCTTGGTTAGCTGTCTCTGCTGCGGTTACCAATGCTGCAAAGGCTGTTGCGGCTGCTGTTACAGTTGTTGCGACTGCGGCGGCTCTCGACACAATCGCGGAGGAAACAAATATGCGGAACCCCCTCAACAACAACCATACTACCAACAACCTCCACCGCCAGAGCCTATGAACTTCGGGTACAGACAACCCATCGCCGCAGCATCGTCGCTATCCGCCGGACCCCCTCCCGCATATCGTGGTCCCACTACTGCTTCGTTTGACCAGCCCAGCAAGGCGGCGCATGTGCATGTGAATGAAGATGAGCTTCCACCGATGCCGACGTGGGCTGATGCACAAACCCGGCGGGTTGAGGATCATCATGTTGACCATGAAGAGGTGGAAATGGACAATCTGCAGGGAATTCGAGATCATTCTAAGAGTCCTCTATATCAAAATCAACGAGTTTCGCCTAAGCCGGTGGCTGGAGGGTTATCGCGCGGTACGTCACGAGGCGGATATGACCAGGTTCCTGGTACTTATCCCAGTCCGCATCCGAGCCCTCAGCCAATGTACGATGAGGGATACTCCCCCAATGGACATGCAGGTGGTTATGATGGAGCACACCCCGGCAATGCCAGGGGTGGGAACCTGAGTGAACATGACGCATACTTTAACCACGGCGATCAAGGACATTATGGGGGTAACCAAGCGGACAAGCATTACTTCAATCAGAGTCCCCATTCTCCCGGGACCCAGTCACCCGGATATGGCCCGCCAGCCGCCGCGGGATACGCTCCTCGAGCATCGCCTGCATCGTATCGCGGATTCGAAAACCAGCCTCCTCCTTCCAGGGTACAAGTTCCGAACTTCAGCGGGCCCCGCGCGTACAACCAGGCCTCGTCACCCCGATCACCTCCAGCCACGGGAGGCGGCTTCTCACCGTACGACCAGCAACAACAACGCCAACCACCAGCCTCAAACGGATACTCTCCATACGACCATCAACAGTCCGATTATTACCAACCCACAACCCAAAGCCGACCACCATTACAGCAGCAACAACAACAGGGTCATCAAGCTCCTCAAGGCCAGTATAGAGCGTTCTCGCCTCGAATCGCGTCCCCACCTGCGCTCAATCAGCATCATCAGGGTGGCTCTTTCCTAGAAGATCCGGACCATCAGTCGCCTAGTGGAGAGGACCGGCCACCTAGTTTGTTGATGGCTGGTCGACGACCAGCGCCGAATACTTATCGCGCTGTATAATCTTGTTTTTCACTGGAGTTGATGCGTTAAAAACAGCTTTTCGCAAAATGATTGTTTGTCCTCTTCCAAATTTGGCGTTTTGAAGGGGTTTGACTCCGCGGCGTTTTTGGTGTCGTTTTTGGAACTTGAGGCTTTCCTGGTTCGGGTACAAAGCATGAATGTATACAGACTTGTCTAGATGATTTGATATCGATTGGTACTAGCAACGAATGGGGCTTGTTTACTCTGACCATGTGTAATGGACCAATTCCTGGGTTAGGAATAATGGATAGGAAATGAGAAACACGCACTGAAGTCGGGTGGATTGTTTATATGTACATACTATGCTTGTACGTTTGATACCTGCGACACCTGGTTGATAGGTGGTATCTATAAATGCGTGGACTGTTTTCAATACATTTTTTTTCATGATACTGCATGCACTGAGGCCGACGTACTTGTATGCTACAGAAACATATTTCAGAAGCAATCCGCATACATGTTCAGGTACAAATGTACCTAAGAGCCCAGTGTGGCGGTTCAGCGCTGCGGTTTGGGCACTGAGCCGAACGGCCGGCCAATGCCTCGTCACGCCATCCATATGGGATGCGCTCCTTGCAATGCGAACCGTTGGCTGGTTTGCATTGGTACAGACGGACCGAGTCAAAAATCACAGAAGGTAGTAACCCGTTGGACGCCGTGTGATGAAATGACCTGTTAGAATTGGACCGATGTTTTTTTTTGGCACAATGAGGCTGTTCGTTCATCACCAATTAGAGTGAGACGAGGATACTTTATCATGAGAGTGGCGGGGTTTGTGCAGCCTTTGCCCCTCAGCCTTGTCGTTAAAAGCCTCCGTTGCCTGCTTTCTCACACTTTCACGTTCAAATCGAACATATACGAATGAGCTTTTTGGTCTCCGAAGTCCCCTCTTATTTGCCCCTCATGATCAGTAGAGGCAGATCAAACCCAGCACCAGCTGCCAAATGTATTCGACGAGAAGATCTCGACTCCAATGTCGCCGTCTTCTGAAGCGCACTCACCACGGCCTGAGTCACGTAGTGAGTTCGAAATCGCCATCATATGTGCGTTACCTACCGAGGCGAGTGCCGTAGAAGCGGCATTTGACGAAATCTGGGACGATGGAGGAGACAAGTATGGCAAATCGACCAGCGATAGCAACGCCTATACAACAGGGTTAATTTGCAATCACTATGTTGTGTTAGCTTATATGCCAGGCATGGGCAAGAAAAATGCTGCCAGTGTCGCGGCTCATTTCCGGTCAAGCTTCCCAGGCATCAAGCTTGCTTTACTGGTCGGTGTCTGCGGGGGAGTTCCAAACGGTGGAGATGGTGAAGAGATCATTCTGGGCGACGTGATAATCAGTGACGGGGTGGTGGAATACGACTTTGGGAGGCGTTTCCCTGGAAGTCAATTCGTAAGGCGAGACACACCGATGGACAGCCTCAGCCCACCTAGAGCTGAAATACGAGCAATGCTGGCCAAGTTGCGAACTCAAAGAAACAAGAACCTCCTTCATGACAAGTTGGCAAAAAACATTGATGGGTTATGTCGGAAGCTTGGCCCTCGAGGGACTAGATATCCTGGTACCAAGTTAGACCAGCTGTTCCGCCCTAGCTACCAACATCGACATCACGAATTCAGCGATTGTAAGGTTTGTACAGGAGGTATAATTTGCGGCATTGCCCAAAAGATGTCTTGTCAGCAGCTAGGCTGTGATCAGACGTATTTGGTATCTCGTCAAAGGCTATCGATGACGGAAAATGCCACCTCGGCGGCATCGCCAAAGATTCACTTCGGCCGAATTGCGTCTGGAGACACGGTGATGAAGTCTGGAGAGGACCGAGACAAGATAGCAGAAGAAGAGGATGTAATAGCTTTCGAAATGGAAAGTGCAGGAATCTGGGACATTTTCCCCTGTCTTGTCATCAAAGGTGTTTGTGATTACGCAGACAGTCATAAGAACAAAACCTGGCAACCATACGCAGCAGCGGCAGCTGCAGCTTGTATGAAGGCCTTGTTGGACTTTTGGGTCACAGTGGATAAAAACAGTAGGTGAAGCTATTTGTCTCAGAAGGTACAGTGAGCTGAAAGTACGAATATAGAAAGAGCTAGACCCGCCTTTATTTCTCTCCCTTTCAATGTAGAAAAAGAAGGTAAGTAGTGAGCAGGCCATCAAGCATCCTTTCCTATCGGATTCCTGCATCAGGTTTTAGCCGTCAATGTTGTTCGATCACTGACATCAATCAGAATGTGGCCGTACCCTCAGTTTTCGTAACATCGATGCTCGCTATCAAGATATTTCTGTGGCCCATAGAAGCACTTGCTCATGGATTTTGAAAAACACAGATTTCTGGCATTGGCAAAATCGCCATGACCTCCAGAACAACAACGGTCTTCTTTGGATCAAGGGTAAGCCTGGAGCAGGGAAATCAACATTGATGAAGTACATCTTCAAGCAGTCAAAGGAGACACTTTTCAAAAACCACGTTATTGCCGCATACTTCTTCAATGCTCGTGGAACAGATCTCGAAAAAACCCCAATTGGAATGCTTCGATCATTGGTATATCAATTGGTTGACCAAGACAGAGGTGCATGTGAGCGCCTTCTTGTTCTTTTTCGAGATAAACTCAAAAAGCACATTCAGGGACATTGGGATTGGGGAAGAGGAGAGCTTGAAGAGTTTCTTTCTGTCGAAGCAAATCGGACCCACCCCAAGCCCATAATCTTTCTCATTGATGCTTTAGATGAATGTGGTGAGAAAGAGGTTCAAAACGTCGTAACTTTTCTCGAGTTGTTGAGCACAGATGCTGTGCAAGCTGGAGTCGAATTACGTATCTGCCTTTCGAGTCGTCATTATCCTACAGTCAGTATAAGAAAGTGTCTGGAATTGATTGTCGAGGAAATAGAGGAGCACGACGACGACATCAAAGTATACATTCGGGATAGACTGATAGAACGAACCGAAAAATTTGAAGGCCAGATTCTCGCCAAAGCATGTGGCATCTTCATGTGGGTTGTTCTAGTTGTGGCCATGCTCAACCACGCGTTCAACCATGGAAAGATAGAGGCGATGCAGGCTCTGCTTGATGAGCTTCCCCCTGACATTGAGCAGGTCTTCCAGACTTTGCTGAACCGAGATATGGATAACAAGCACGAAACAATACTTGCAATACAATGGATTCTCTTCAGTAAACGGCCGATCCAGCCGGTCGAGCTGTTCTGCGCAGTGCAAGTTGGAACTACTCCAAAAGAAATCAGTCCCTGGGATACTTCGGAAATCACGAGCAACAAGGTCAGTAATCGTATCATTCATTCTTCGAAAGGTCTGATCGAGAGGCGGAAAGGGGAGACCACTTTGCAATTTATTCATCTGTCCGTTAATGACTTCCTACTTCGTAATGGAAGATTGAGGACGTTAGACTCGAAGTTACGGAACAACCCTGTCGGTACAAGCCACGACTATTTGAAAAGATGTTGTTTTGCGTACCTGATGAGCATGCAACTGCCCATTGAGAAGGACGCATTTGTTGCTCAGAGGAGCTACCCTTTCCTGCCGTACACATCCAAGTACATATTCTACCATGCCGAAACTGCACAAGCATCTGGTGTCTCACAGCGATCATTCTTGCAGAGCTTTTTGACGCAACCTCAAAAAGGGAGGATCCTGACTGCGTGCTACAGGCTGTTCAATGACTTTCGGTGTCGCAATGTGCTGCAAGTCCTAACACTGAACGGCTATATTGAGTTGGTTCGTGAGTTTTCTCGTTGTACAGGCTTTGATGTGAATGCACACGATAGCGGGTACTATGGAAATGCGCTCCAGGCCGCTGTCATTGGCGGAAATTCGAAAATGGTGAGTCTGCTCTTGGATCTGGGAGCCAATGTCAACGCAAAGGCTGGCAAATACGGCTATGCTTTGCAAGCGGCAGCATGGCAAGGTAACAAGGAGATTGTGGGAATTCTGCTGCGCCATGGAGCCAATGTTCATGCGCAGGGAGGACGGTATGGTAGTGCTTACAGGGCGGCTGAAAAAGCCGGGAAAGTATCCATTATGAAAATGTTAGATACAGCAGAAAGCGTAAAGGGCGAAAGCACAAGGTCGAGTGCTTGTATCCTTCTATGATCTTTCAGTCACTTGCGCGGGGTCATATGGCCCATCAGTAAATGTATCGGTGTTGTAACATTTGCATCATTAGGACATGGCTTGTATGTGATTTAATCCGGCATATGATTTTCACTATCCCAGGCATTTTTGAGAAACACACATGTCATACTACCCTAGGGTACAAAGTTCCGATTGACTTCTTTCTCTATTAAGGTCTAGGATGGAAAAAGTATATAAAGTCTGGTGCAATAAAGAGTAGAGAAGGATGCCAGGGGAGCAATTTCAATTGCTGTCAAGGGCCCATTTCACACGATCAATGGCAGCGAAGAGTGGTCTTGACTCGGACCAGCCTTTAATTTTCGATAAGAAGTGACTTGACGAGAAAAATCCGAGGAGACACGGGTTTCGAACGAACGCAGTTGTGATTCTCTGGGATGTGGTGGAAGAAATGAAGAAGACAAGTCGATACGTTAGCGGGAGGAAAGCGAGGAGGACAGCACAAAAGGGTTCCTCCTAGCTGCATTTCATAACCCTTAGGGCTAGTGACTGACAACGAAACAGTCTACGTGTATTATATCAATGGAAGGAGTAAAGCTGCTGTATACTTGTACTATGTGTAAAGAGTACCTGAAAATTCTGACTGGGGTCGAAATTATAATTGATGCAAACATCGATAATTATACATTCCCCTTTACTCTTCGTAGAGCGTATCGGTCAAGTGGTTTCTGTATGAGAACATTGTAGTAGAATGAAGGAACAGATAAACAGGGAAGCAATAAGCCAGGAACAAGCAGTAAGGAAAGAACGTAGCAGGATTGACACGGACTCGTTCGTTACGTAGCCTACACTGTCAGAGCACTGCATCTTCAAGCGCTATTGGTGGAAACGAGCGAATTTGATACTCAATCCCCAACAGACACTCCCATTCCATTCGCATCTCATCGAAATCATCGTGCTACTTCTCGACTCGATCCACGAGAATTGTAATCGGCTGCACTGGCTTTCCATGGGCTGAAGGATCCGTCTTGCGAATGAGAACCGTCTCTTCATCCATTTCTTGCATCGAATTGTTGCTGTAGTTTGTCGCAACAGATGAAGCGGATGACGAAGCAGACGAATTGATCCGAGTCAAAGCATTGACATATCTGTCGGGGGATGTCGGGTCGTCCAGCGATTCTGATTTAGGCTGCTACGGATGCCTTGTTGTCAGATTCCCGTTTGATAAGACAAATCACATAGCTGGCGGTATGTATGCGTGCCATAAGAGCAGCATGCTTCTCGCCTTGAAAAAAAATTGCCCGACGTACCTGTACAGAGAGTTCCATGATTTTCTGAACTCGTAGCCAGGAATACGCTGCTGTTTCAGAAATTGGAATTCGTCCAGACTTGGAGGATGAAGAACGAGTGACTTGTGAACGATTCTGGGTGGTCAAGGAAAAATAGGACGAAGATGTGACAGCTGTAGAAGTTGTTTGGTTTGAGCTCGACATTTTGAGTTGAAGCACGAGGCTCAGATCGTAATTGTTAGGACTCTGTAGTGTACAGTGGAGCATCAGAGATGGGGATAGAATCATTCACGCGACCTTCTTCCAAATCCAGACTCATGTCAGCTTTTATACTTCGTAAGCTAATTAAAGAAACGCACAGCTCCAGGCTCTTCGAGACTGGTCAAGACCATATGTCTCATGCCAGTAATTGGTGGCGATTATTGATATTGTCAAACAACCACCGTCGTCATGTGTTGATGCAATGAGCGAATCAGGCTATTCTGTGTCGAGCTTTGTGATGAATGGTGGAGTCGAATAGTCTCGGTCAATGGGGTCTAAGCATACAGCAATATGATATGGTCAGTTGACAGGTCGGATGAAGAAGAAAAGATACGAAGATTGACTGGATTAGATGTCCTATTCCGGCAGAGATTTTAGAAGTCTTTTAGTGAAGAAGGCCGTGAAGGTGAGCGGCTGAGGCAGTTCCAACGGATCGCTCCTTCCTTCCGGACAAAGCCAGTTGATTCCTTCTATCTCTTCATATTCTTGGCCAATTTTCTATTGTTATTATTCTTCTTCCAGGGAGAAATCATGTTTCTTGAAGGCGTCCTTGAAAGCCTCGACATCTGCAACCTCGTCCTCCATCGATTGCCCACATTCCCTCCAATCCATTCTCTTTTCGAGTCGTAACAGCTTCGCCATCACCCGACGCCCATATTGCAAATCGAATTTGAAATCCGGAGTCAGCGGCAGAATCAAAATCTTTTCCGAGCCATCGTTCTTCGACCCCGCTCCTTCCTTCGAGTCATCGGTGTCGGCTGCGGGTCGTGATATCCAGACCCGAAAGTAGTCTCCGACTTCGTTTGCACCATCTTCATTTGAGGAGGATGTGATCTTTGGGTATTGCAAGTTCTCGGCTTCGACTTTGAACGCCGCTTCTACCAAGCCTTTGGCTATTAGGTCTGACGCAACAGGGAGGTATTGCCAGTGTACGTGGATACCATTGCCACGACTGACTTCCCAGGTGACTGATCCCAGACTGCTTTTGCTTTTCTCACGAACCATATTGTTTAATGCATTACGGTACCGCTGCATCTCATCATATGTGCTCTTTCGCGCCTCGGGGTCCGCTATCGATGTGAACGTAGGGGAGTGTATGAGAGGGATTATCAACATGTGGCCAGGGAAACCTAAGAGCGGGTAGGTATCGGGCTTTGTGAGCGGACCTTTTGCTGTGGTCAGGTAAGCGTCGTTGCCAATTGAGGTAATGATGTGTGTGGCTATGTTCGGATTAGATAGACAGAAAAAGCACTCTCCTGGACCTGGTGGAGGCCGTCGCGTGCGTTTATGCGGTCTCTCATTACTGCCCCTTGAGAATCGTTGAAAGCCTTCATTTTGACTCTCCAAAGCAGGTCTCTTTCTAGCAAGACTAGCTAGAGGGGATACTGTGGTACCGGTGGGAACAGTATCGGGAATTGGGGCTTTCGGATCATATGTAAACGCATACATCCATTTCTGCCCTGCTGCATTTCCATATGGAGCCATGTTGATAAAACGAGTCAAAGACTTCACGTCCGGATTGTCATCTGTCGGCATATGAAAGAACGGTTCTCGTTCGTAGAAAAAGTCGGCCTTAGAAGAGAAATGATACCGTGGTTTCAGTGTCGAGCAGACATCAGCTACGCACTGAACGCCTTCAGGGGCTACTTTGCCGTCTGATAGAGGAACCTGAGATCGTCCTGTGATCCCCTTAGGCCACTCATGCGTAATCAGGATGTCAGTATCATGAACGCCGTAAAGCGAACGGGCGTCAGATTCTGTGTAGAGCGAGTGGAACCTCTTGTTGATGTTTGGGTCGGAATGGCCGTCTGTAGCGACCTCACCTCCGAGAGTAGCGATTCTGATGCCCTCCGATGTCTTTAATGTACCCCTTCTTCCGATGAAATACAGGTTAGGGCATACTTCATCGTCTGCCTGGATTTTTTCAACAACCCTGGTCGGAATTGGGTGTTTGCCGACACTGAAGTATGTTGGCAGAGGAATGGTAATATTGCCCGCGAGCAGAGCTGAAATTTGATTCAGTTCCTCCCCGCTTGCGCCTTCACCAAATAGATCGCCCACTACAATGGCAAATGCAAAGTTCTGCTTTATTTGAAGTTTGGCGACCTTGGTGAATACTTGTTGAAAGGAGCAATTGACATTGCCCAGGACCAAGCTGGTGGATATAGTCAGCTCATTTGATCTTTTTGTGGACGGGAAACGAAAAGCAATACATTTTTGATGCCATTATTGTTCAAAGAACTTGTTCAGAATTTGAAATGTATATGGACTTCACGACTCGAATGGCAAGGAGATAGTGAATGTGTCACCATTCAATTTTAAATATTGACCGGAACGTCAATTGACGCGCTTGCAAGCTCAGATTTACCAATATCAGTATGCTTCTGATGTTTTCGACGGAGAGAAATGAGCGGATGCCGTCATTGGAGAATGCGAACAGATCACGTGCTTCTCCGCGGAGCTTTTCGACTGAAACGGACTAGTGCGGTACGATAAGCGGCGCAACGTTTCTCCTGATCCGACAACATTTTTTTTATTGATAGCGCCTACCTCGACTGCCTCAAACGATATCAACATGCCGTAACCAACCCGCCTACTGCCACCCCCAGTCGCCTATCCATTCTCCGAAAATGGTGGCACCTTCATTAAGCTCGCGGGGAAAACCTGCGAAGTTTTTGAAGAAAGGCACCGAAACAACAAAGTCTCATCGCTTCGAGACTTTTTCGCAGCGAGTCTCGAAATTGAAGATCGATCCGATTCACCGCGTGCGACGAACCGACTTCGGCGAAGAGGATGGCGAAGATGACGAGACTTTTTCACACTTCCGGTCCTCGTTGGACCATTGGAGTGAAATGAATCTGTCTGAGTTGTTTACCGAATTCGTTCGCCGTGTCAATTCGCTCTCAGAAAGTCTTCCGCAAGTGCTATACCATGAAGAAAAGATTATGGCGCTATTGGTCGAGTTCATTGATAAGAGGGACAAAATGTCGATCGAGCCGCTTTTAAGCCTGTTATCACAATTCGCAAGAGATTTGGGTGTACGATTTGAAAAACACTTTGCGACTAGTGTTACTTTGGTCGCATCCGTCGCGGCGCTTCATCCAGATGTTGAGGTGATAGAATGGAGCTTCACATGCCTCGCCTGGATCTTCAAATTTCTCTCTCGACTTCTCGTACCGGACTTGAGACAACTCTTGGGAATAATGAGCCCATACCTGGGAAAAGAACGACAGAAAACGTTCGTCGCACGATTCGCCGCCGAGTCCATGTCCTTCCTGATTCGCAAAGCTGGACTTGTGTACCATAAGAACAAAGCTCCATTGAATCGTGCTATATCTTTCTTGTTCGAAGATCTACGAAAGTCTACAGAGTCGCGAAGCCTCGAGACCTATAAGGAAGGCTTAATGGTCATGTTCTCGGAGTCCATCAAGGGAATCAAAGGAGGCCTCTACTCCAATGCCTCAGATATCTTGAAGTGTCTGATAGAAAACGCTACCGTCGATGAGGAAGTGCACTTCTCTTTGGCTGAAGAAGTGGTCTGCGGTGTAGTGACGAACATCATTCACGTTACAACGTCCGAAACATTCCCCGAACTTTTGAAAGTGGTTTGTGCATACGTTGAGGCTGACGAAGCGGTATTTAAAGCGTCTCGTATGAAGCTGTCTTCGCATCTAATATTTGTCTGCGTGACTACTCGAAAAGCAACACGAGTCAAAGATTGGAAGGACGTCCACCAAAGTTTGTTGACTCTGCTACAAAGAGCATTACAGGGATTAGAATATCATCGTGATAGTCTTCCGCGAATTCTTACTTCCGCCGCCTACGCCTTACAACTCTCGCCTATGGACCAAATGATGCCTTTTATGCGACCCATCATGGAACTTGTATCCGACGAGCGTTTGGCGCCTTATTTTTTGTCCTTTTGCTCAACTTTCTCCGAATTCGGGCCCGAACGGTTTCAGATCGTTGTCCTGCCATATTTCCAAAGGTAAGAGCACCTATGTAAATTCCGTCCCTTAACTTTGCTAATTCCCATGGTCCAGATTTTTGATTTCTTCTTGGAAGACTCGAGAAGAAGACCTGTGTTTATCACTCATTCAGCTAGAGGAAGTCGGTTGTGTCACATCCATACCTTCACGACCAGGCTTCATTGCTTGTCCAGCCGAATGGAGAACGCACATTCTTGAGAAATTAAATAAGCCTGGCCCATCTTTGACTGAGGCTGCAATGCTCAATGCTTATACCAAACTTCGCGCGGCGATCTCACTCTCCAACGACACTGCTTTTCTTCCGCAGATAGTGCAATCACTCCATAAGTTGGTTACGGAGTCATTCGATGAATCAGCTCTCGAAGACCAGCCACTCGATATGTTCTCCAGTGGTCAAGGGTTTCAGACTTACGTTTTTCTCGCCGATCAATGCGCTTCGCTGGATAG
Organism: Talaromyces sp. F31; assembly: GCA_037356135.1. Classification (NCBI taxonomy): domain Eukaryota; kingdom Fungi; phylum Ascomycota; class Eurotiomycetes; order Eurotiales; family Trichocomaceae; genus Talaromyces; species Talaromyces sp. F31. Next base: position 1,514,833 of record JAYXSF010000034.1, read on the forward strand.
ATCTCTTTGGCAGTCGATATTGAAAGTTGGACCTCGATTTATTCGTCGAAAACCATTTTTAGAGGCTACGTTAAATTACATAACACGCCTACCCGGCCTTATCACTGAGACCAAGGAGGATCTGGATGATTTTGCAGGTAGTCTCATCGAAAATCTTACATCGCCGTCACAGGCATTGAGATTACTCTCACTGAGATTACTCCTCGAGCTGGCCAAGGCAACAACTGGCGATCTACAAAACACAATCGGCATCGCAATCGAGATAGAAGAAAGTGAACTATCCCTACAGACTTCTCGATTTCTATCTATGCAAGTCCGCAAGCTTGGCTTATTATACCCACAGATCATCGATCATGCTTGGCTCCGCAAATTAGTTCCCAAGTTCTGCTTTGGCCTGTTCTCCAAGCAGCTAGGACAATTGTGGGTTGATTCTGCTGAGACTTTAAAAAATATCAGCCAAAACCCTGCTGGGGAAGCTGTCGTTACTGAATTGTGTATGCTGTGGTTACAGCATAGTGCTGATGTCACAAATGATGAATCTACAGACGAAGAGCCAGGGAAGAATTGGTCGGAGTTCAAATGTGATAATTCGCTGAAGATCGAAAAATTGATCGAGGCCAAATTTGAAAAAGCCAATGACCCGAAAGACACTTTGATAGGAAGCTTCACTACCAGCCATAAAGTGTCTGAGCTGATTCCCGTGACCGCCAGAGCTCGATCTTTACAAGTTCTCCATGTGATTCCTGAACTTGCAGAGAAACGTGCTCGACAAATTGTGCCTCTTTTCCTTCGATGGGCTTCGACCGAAATTGACAGCGTGAAGATGGTGGAAAGCGATATGAAATTCTCCGAGGCTGTTGGAGAGGTGGATGTCACTCCAATCTGGGCTTATAAGGATCGCCTAGCTCTCCTTGGACTGTTCGAGAAGTTCATCAACCCACGATCTCTTTTCAAGTCTTCACAAGTGTATGATGCGTTATTGAGTCTCACCGCCCATGGAGATTCTGCAGTCCAAAAGTCCGCACTTAAAGGTCTCTTTACCTGGAAATCACCTAGTATACGTCCCTACGAAGAGAACCTGCTCAACATTTTAGACGAATCTCGTTTTCGCGAGGAACTTTCTGTTTTCGTTCATATCGATGATGAAGATAGTAAGATCGAGAAAGGTCACAAGGCAGATATCCTGCCGATTCTTCTACGTCTTCTCTACGGACGTATGATATCTAGAGCTGCGTCTAGTTCCGGCTCTGGTGGCCAAACCGGAAGAAGGAAGGCCATTCTTCGTATTCTTGCTCAACTGTCGGAGCCAGACTTCGAGCTCTTTGTGCAAATCGCTTTTGGAGTTTTTTATGATGTGAATCTACTGAAAGATGGCCAGGTTGATAATCAATCTTTCGAGCCGGAGTTAGCCAGCGAGCGGAAGCAGGTCGGTTTTCTCAAAATGGTTGAAACGATGCTAGAGACTCTTCAGAGCCGCATGCATACCTATGCTACCAAGTCAATGGATGCGGTGTTCTACTGTCTTGTGCGAGCCTCTCGCTTGCTTGCATTGGACTCGCCGGACCTAGAAAGTAAAGCCGCAGTGCTGCGAGAGATTCGCAGCATGGGTGTGCGCTGCGCTAGTATGATTTTCTCTATCGCTCCAGATATTGACTGGACACCGTTCGTGGGTCTGCTATTCACTGAAGTAATCAATCCCAGACTGGAGAACTTCGCCATCGAGAACGCGCAAGGCGTTTCTTCTTTTCACCGACTTTTCCACGAATGGGCGTCTGCTCCGAAGTCCATTTACTACTTGACGCGATTCAGTAAAGACGTGATTCCCGCTGTTGTCGACACATTGACTGTTCCATCTGCGCGCGATGATGTCAAGGTATTTATTTTGGAGCAAATAGTACAGCCCATTATCAATCAGTCTACTGGTAAGGCTGTCGATGAATCTGGAGAGATGAGCGATATCTCCTTCCAAACTATACGCGAGGAGATACTTGCGCCATATGTGGATCGCATTCTGGGAAACCTCAGCAAGCTTTTGCAATCAAATCCTGCGCGTCCTGTTCTTGTGTCTGCTGTTGAAACATTATCCCTAATAGCGCCTTGTGTAGAGACATCTTCTGAAATCGCCAGTCTTGTGCGTATATCCACCTATCTTCTACGACAGCCCCAGGACAAGATTTCACCCAAGACCAAGTCGGGTCTGTTGCACTCTCTGCAGCATTTTATACCTTTGTCCTCTATAAATAAGGACCCTTCATTCGCCGAGGAAGTTTTTTGCACAGTGTCATCTCTCTTCGACTATTTCAAGGATGAACAGAACCGCAATGTCTTGTCTGCGGTTCTATATGAATTTGCCAAACATGATCCTGAACTAGAGGAGATCAGCGCTCTCTGTGCTGATCTCAATTCTATTGACACATCGAAGCTTGATAGCATTGATTACGACCGGCGACTTGCGGCTTTCAGAAAGATTAATGAAAATTTGTGGACAAGTCTCAATCCCAAGCAGTGGCGCCCTCTCCTGTTCAATATGTTGTATCATGTCAAGGATGAAAAAGAACTCTCTATCCGATCTAGTGCTTCACACGGTATCAAACGTTTTATTGAAAGAGCTGCAGATGGTGAATCGAATAGGTCCGACTTTGCTACCCTCAGAGACAGCGTTTTGCTGCCAGCTCTCCAGAACGGTGTCCGTCAACGGTCTGAGCAAGTACGATCAGAATTTATAGTAGCCCTGGGTCATTTGGTGAAACTCAATCCCACTCTACCAAGTGTACAAGATATGCATGTGCTATTAGTTGCTGGAGACGAGGAAGCTTCATTTTTCAACAACATTCTTCACATCCAGCAACATCGACGTATGCGTGCACTACGCAGACTTGCAAGTGAGGCATCAAGCGGAAGGATTAATTCTACGAATATAAGTTCGGTCTTCTTTCCTCTGGTTGAGCATTTTGTTTTCCATATCGCTGAGGATGAGACTGCCCATAATCTAGCTGCAGAGGCTGTGGCAACTTTGGGTGGTTTAGGTGAGTGGTTGGAGTGGAGTCAGTTTCGAGCAATTTTCCGCAGGTATCGTGCAAATATGACAAGCAAGCCCGAAGTTGAAAGGAACATGATCCGGTTGCTCGGTCGTATGACTGACGCCCTTTCAATCGCTTTCACACAACGCAATCCGAGAACAAAACCTGAGGATACTATCGAGGTAGATGGAGAATCTCCTTCAGAACAGCCTGCTAAATGCCGCCTAGCCCTGACGCTACCCACACCGGAAAAGATTTCAACGGAGCTGACAACGCACTTCCTGCCATTCTTAACGCAGTTCGTGCATCATAAAGATGAAGCTCAAATGAGTCTTCGTCTTCCTGTTGCTGTGACCAGCATTAAGTTACTCAAACTTTTGTCCGAGGAAGATATGGCTATCCGCCTACCAGCAGTTCTGTTGGATGTCTGTTACGTTCTGCGAAGTAAGGCACAAGATTCCCGAGACAACGCTAGGAAGACTCTTGCAGAAATTGCGATCATTCTTGGCCCAACTTACTTTGGCTACATTTTGAAAGAGCTGAGAACGGCTCTCGCTCGTGGTTACCAGCTCCACGTTCTCTCTTTTACTATGCATTCCATTCTCGTATCGACCACCGATGAATTCGAACAGGGTTCTTTGGACCACTGTCTCGAACAAGCTGTTGCGATTGTGATGGATGATATTTTTGGAGTTGTTGGCCAGGAGAAAGATGCCGAAGATTACGTTAGTCAAATGAAAGAAGTCAAGAGCAGCAAGAGTTACGATTCGATGGAGTTGCTTGCTAAGAACAGCTCCGTTACCCGCCTGGGTGCGCTCATCGCGCCTTTACAAATGCTCTTACGGGAGAAACTTACAGCTGTTTTGGTGAGGAAGATTGATGAGCTCTTCAGGAGAATAGGTCTCGGTCTACTGCGAAATCCGGGTGCTGAGAGCCGGGATATTCTTGTATTTTGCTACGAAGTCATCAAAGAATCGTACAAAGATCAAAATGAGTCACAGGCACTGTCTCACACAGAATCGGCAAGGAATAGGCGATTCCTTATCAACATGAAGGGCATGAAAAGAGGAGAGAAACGCGGAACTACCTCGTCATATCTCTATAAGCTATCGCGGTTCTCGCTTGATGTCCTCCGATCAGTCCTCAACAAATACAGTTCCATACTCACTGCGAACAATTTGGCTGGCTTCTTACCCATTGTTGGAGACGCAGTGATTCAGTCCTACGAAGAAGTCAAGATTTCCGCTATGCGTCTGCTCTCAACCATTATTAAATTACCTCTTCCTGAGCTCGACCGGAACGCGCCAACCTATCTTGCCGAAGCTGTTAAAGTCGTTAAAGAAGCTCCAAGCACTAACACGGAGGCTGCACAAGCTGCGCTCAAGTTCATCGCGAGTGTGTTGCGAGAACGAAAGACGGTAGAATTGAGGGATAATCATCTCTCGTACCTTTTGAAGCGTCTCACAAATGATATCGAGGAACCTGATCGCCAGGGTTTAACCTTCAACTTCATTCGCGCTGTGATGGAAAGGAAATTCCTTGTTCCCGAACTTTACGAGTTGGTCGACAATATTGCAAGAATGATGGTCACCAATCAGACCAAGGCTGCTCGTGATCTGGCTCGGGGTGTGTATGTTCACTTTCTATTGGAATATCCTCAAGCAAAATCTCGCTGGTCCAAACAACTAGCTTTCCTTGCAAAAAACTTTGACTACCAGCACCGTGAAGGACGAGAATCTGTCATGGAAGCAGTCCATCGATTGTTAAACAAAACTGGCGGGGACCTTGGCCAAGATATCATCAGCACTTTCTTCTTACCTGTTGTGCTTGTCATGGCCAACGACGAGACTTCCGAATGCCGTCAAATGGCAGGTCTTCTTCTCAGTGAGTTCTTTGGAAGAGCTGATCGGGAGCGTCTACAGATCATGTTGAAGCCACTGCACTCTTGGCTCGAGCAGACAGAGAATAAGCAACTCGCAAACACCGGTCTACAGGCTATGAGAATTTTCTTTGAGGCGGAAGGCACCGAGAAGGAAAAGGAAAGCCGATTCGTGGTCGAAACCTTGCCTGAGCTAATCAATCCAATTATCGAAGACCCTGAAAGCGAGGATTGGGAGACGGTCTATTTCTCATGGCAATTATTCCTCAAGGTATGCAAAGCCGTACCTTCGGTAGCCTTTAGTGAAAAGTGTTTGGGTTTGTGGTCTAGCGTCCAGGAATCTCTCTTCTATCCACATGCTTGGGTTAAAACCTGTGCAGCGAACTTGGTTGGATTATGGCTTGCAGATGTAGCCAAGTCGAACGCGACCGAAGGCTATGCCAATGTTCCGTTGGCCGGTAAACATGGTCTGAAGCTTGACAAAGACGGAATGATCAAACTCACCCGCGGCAGTATCCGTTCCATGCAAATTCCAGGGGTTAGTGAGGAGCTTGCCATGCAGAGTGTCCGTAACATTGTCTTCTTGAGTCGATGCTTTGCAATCAACGGCGTTGAATTTTCTTCGAAAGAGGCCGAAGAAGCCAAAGGGGATGGTCCGGACGATGAGAGCGACGCAGAAGAAGTGAAGACTGATATGGAAATCGCCTCGCCCAAAAGCCTGCTACGCTATATCTTCCAACAATTATCTAACATACTACGTCGAGAAACAATCTCCGGAAAACCCAGTGCACTTGTACCCAAGTCCGCAACCATGGCTCTTTTGGCAGCAGTCTGTCGTCACCTGGACGCCAAGAAGCTTATAGGGTTCTTGCCAATTATTCTTCTACCTCTGCAGCACTTGATCGACCCAAATATTCCAGCTCCTCGATCCAACGACCCAGACTTTCAGACAGGTTGGAAGTCGTTAGTTACAAATGCCCAGGAAATCTTAGACCTGTTGCAGAAGAAGCTTGGTACGACCGAGTATGTTGACCAGATGGCTCGTATTCAGGAGAATATTAGAGCACGCCGGGAACAAAGACGGGCCAAACGTCGCATTGAAGCTGTTGCCGATCCAGAAAAGTTTGGCCGCGAGAAGAAACGTAAGAATGACAGGAAGCATGTCAAGAGAAAAGAAAGAGGTCAGGAATTCAGGGAGCGGAGACGAGGCTTCTAAAATGTGCATAACCCGGCGTTATTTTTGTCGGTATCTTTGTAAATAGTTTAATGATTAAAAGTGAATTGAGAAGTATGAATGACTGTCTATTGTACATGTTGAAGATCGACCTAAACCCATGCCTGTAACGCTGCGTGAACTGATCTAGCAAGATAAACACTTTTCTAGATATGTACATAGTATATTACAAGAGACCTCATCGTGATACTCATCGGATCAAAGCTCCTTAGAGGAATCAAGGTGTCGCCTTGGGACTGACATCTGAGCTGATATCAATACCCTCCTTATTCGACCCAGCCTTATACACAGACCCATCCTCCCAAATCTCCAAATCGTCATTAAGGACGCCCTTGGTAATCCTCATACCCTTCGTACCCAAGATATCCTCCAACGAACTCTTCTCATCCATAAATATCCCGAGATGATCACTAATGACGTGGCGCGCGCTGCATGACGGGCACGTAATCAACACCGTGCCCTTGTGATATCCATGCTTGGACATTTGATGATCCGACCGTTCACCGCAGGGCTTGCATGTGAATACAATCCGATAAGCTGGTTCTTCTGCTCTCCGTGCGGCGTTTTGTTCTGCGTTGGCTGCGTCGGCGGATGCGCTGGGGACGCGGTCGGTTAGTGGTCGTAGATTGGGGTCTGCTGCGTCGGATGAGCTGGAGTTGTATCTTCGGGTGTTGTATGCGTAGAGAGTGCTGGCCCTTGAGGAGAGTGGTGATGGTTTATAAGTGCTGAATGGAGATGGAGTTTTGATGGAAGTCCGAGTCCGAGGGAGATGGCCGCTTGAGGTGCGGAAGAGACGGAGGAGAGTTGTTGGTGAGCGCATTCTGATATTCTATCGTGCTTTACCGAATTTCTGAAAAGATGCTTGCTTCGTGAGAAGTGAAGATAATGCGAAGACTGGACTGTGACTTATAGTATGACATAGTTGTCTGTGGCGGAGGCAACGTATGAAGCTCTCAAAAGATTGCGACGGATCAATACTTTATCCGACTCATACTCTTCCGGAGAAGATCGCGGAGAAGCTTTGAGGCCTCGAGAAGTCACGTCCAACATAATCGAGTCTGCTCTCATTTCTTATTCATACTCATCTGATCCCTGGGCTCTATTTTTAGTTCAGATGGAGCACTGAGTCTGAGATTGACACCAATCAATCTCAGGCTTTGACTGTTCACAACCCCTCAACGGCTTCCGGCCCCGCCTATTGAGCTCTACTGCACCATCGTCGAACACAGTCTTATCTACAACATCTGCTTTTTCGATTGTCGGAAAGATGGCAATGAGAGCGAGGCAAAAGGTCCGGGCTCCTAGAAGGGTAAGCAAATTCTCAATTTTTCAATATAAGCAGTGCTGTCTCAGAAGTATACTAACACCTCCGGTAACAGGCACTAGGCAGCAAAAACGACGACTTTGAAGCCATCTGGTCTGTCCTCGGCTCTGCACTACGCGAGATTCACACCAAGAATGCCTCCTCGTTATCTTTCGAGGAGCTCTATCGCAGCTCATACCGAATCGTGTTAATGGGAAAAGGCGACGAACTCTACGAGCGAGTCAAGCAACTCGAGCAGGAGTGGCTGGGCAGTCTTGTCAGTCAGAACATCATGTCTTCGGTGTCGCCGGTGTTGCTTCTCAATATTGAGCCTACGGATACTACGGATCAAGCGAATGAGCGCAGAGCTGCTGGGGAGAGGTTTTTGGCGGCAATGAGGGGGGCTTGGGAGGATCATCAGCTTTGTATGGGCATGATCACGGATGTGCTGATGTATATGGTAGGTTCAGTCAACCCTACTATGACTGACGACGTTGACTCGTTCTGTTATAGGACAAAGTCATGAACAATGATCAGAGGCCTTCGATATACACGATAGCCATGTGTCTGTTCCGAGATCATGTCTTACGTTCAGCAGTTCCGGACAGTAACCTGACTATATACAAAATTCTCGAGTCTACGGTTCTTTTCATGGTCCAGCTGGAGCGAACAGGGGAAATGATCGATCGACCTTTAATCCGGCATTGCATCTATATGTTAGAAGGACTCTACGAAACGCTGGAGGAAGAAGAATCGGCCAAGCTATATCTTTCCGTTTTTGAGCCCACATATCTACAGATTAGTACGGTGTTTTACCAGAACGAAGGAAAACGGTTACTTGAAACTGCAGATGCAGCTACATTCTGTCGCGTCAGCTCTGAACGGATCTCAGAGGAGGAAGAGCGTTGCCACGCTACATTATCACCCTACTCGGAGCAAAAGATCAAAGCGGTTATTGACGAACAATTGATCAGCAAAAACATTGCCGATGTTATCAACCTTGAGGGCAGTGGAGTCCGATATATGCTGGATCACGACAGGACACAAGACCTTGCCAACGTATATGAGCTCAATGCTCGAATCGACCCGAAGAAGGGCGCATTAACAAAGTCCATCCAAACCCGCATTGTTCAGCTGGGTAATGAAGTTAATGCCACAGCCAAGGCATTTGCGACTGCTCCTCCACCGGCCAAGTCCACAGAAGCCGATGGCGAGAAGAAGTCAGAAAAGGAGAAACCGACAGCGCCACCTGTGAACCAACAGACAGCAGCAGCAATCAAATGGGTGGATGATATTTTGAATCTCAAGAAGAAGTTTGACACGATATGGGAACGGGCTTTTGCGTCGGATCAAGGCATGCACACGTCCTTTACCAACAGTTTTTCGGATTTCATCAATTCGAATAACCGAAGCTCGGAGTATTTGTCGTTGTTTTTCGATGAGAATTTGAAGAAAGGGATTAAGGGTAAAACTGATGCCGAGGTTGACAGTCTTTTGGAGAATGGAATCACGCTATTACGATATATTCGCGACAAGGACTTGTTCGAAACATATTACAAGAAACATCTTTCGCGACGGTTGTTAATGAAGCGATCAGTCAGCATGGATGTTGAGCGACAAATGATCTCCAAGATGAAGATGGAGGTTGGCAATCAATTTACACAGCGACTTGAGGCAATGTTCAAGGATATGGCTGTTTCGGAAGATTTGACGAACAATTACAAAGCTCACATGTCGCGAACAGCAGCTGACTCGAAGAGATTTGAGCTAGAAATTAGCGTCTTGACGAGTACGATGTGGCCGATGGAGATCATGTCAAGCTCCAAGGATGGCGATATGCAATTGCCTTGCATATTTCCCAAGGATGTCGACACAGTCCGACAAAGCTTCGAAAAGTTCTATCTCGATAAACACAGCGGCAGGAAACTGTCATGGCAAGCATCGATGGGAACGGCAGATATCCGAGCTACTTTTCCTCGCGCAGAGGGGAAATATGCCCGTCATGATCTGAATGTGTCGACCTATGCCATGATTATTCTGTTGCTTTTCAACGACCTCCCTCTCGATGATTCATTAACGTATGAAGAAATTCAAGCTCGCACCCGCATCCCAGACCACGACCTCATCCGAAACCTACAATCCCTCGCCGTGGCCCCCAAAACCCGCGTCCTGAAAAAGGAACCCATGAGCAAAGACGTCAAGCCTACGGATCGATTCTTTTATAATGCCTCCTTCAAAAGCCAGTTCACAAAGGTGCGCATTGGCGTGGTGAGCAGCGGCGGCAACAAAGTCGAGAATCAGAATGAGCGAACCGAGACGGAGAAGAAGATGAATGAGGAGCGAGGGGGGAGCATTGAAGCTGCTGTTGTTCGCATCATGAAGTTTGTCTCTATCTTCCCTTTCTCTACAGCATTTGGCTAATATCGTGGCAGACAACGCAAAAAGCTCGCTCACTCACAACTTCTCACCGAAGTCCTGGGCCAACTTGCCGCCCGCTTCGTGCCGGACGTGAACATGATCAAGAAGCGAATCGAGAGTCTGATTGATCGTGAATATTTGGAACGAATTCCGGATTCCGATCCACCTGCTTATGGATATGTAGCGTAATTTCTTTTCTTTTCGGGTCTCTTTTAGCGAGATGGCGCAGGTCAATGATTATACGACAGGGTTGGTTGTCTTTAGACGCATGATACAGGCGCATGCATGGGTTGCTTGGGTTGCTTGGGTGGTGATAGCTTATATTCATCTAAAATGGAGCGTTCTGCAGTATCCATAACTCTGCATATCTCGAACCAGTCCTCGTAAGTTCATCCCATGTTGTAATGCACCATGTACATCCCAAGCCCAAAACCCCTGTGCGCAACCCATCCATCTATATATTCTCAAAACGCCATACCCACCCAAAATCACAGTATTTCAACATCCCCCCTCTCCCACGCCTTCTTTACACCCTCCCACCTCCCCACCCAAATCTCTCCCATCTTCATAACCACCTCTCCCTCCCTCTCCTGCTCCAAAATCTCATCCGCGGGCACCACAACCGCAACCTCAGGCACCAAACACCTCACAACAACAACCTCACGCATATCGGGTCCCTGGATCATACTCGTCCCTCCGGCATTATCATCCAGGCGTCTGAGTTGCGGCGGAAAGGAGGCTAGAAAACTCAGCCTATAATGCGATGCGAGCAGATATTGGTGCGAGTACAAGAACTGCGCTTCTGATTCCGATAACGGCATTGTCGATTTTGTACCAGACGCTGATGAAGGGTTTGGCAGTGTATCCTCTGTCCTCACGCCTCCTCCCCCTTCCGGATCCTGCGATTGGGAAGCCGCCGAGGGCGCTGGCGGCGATATAAGAACGAGATAATGCATCGCAAACCTCGTGATTTTTGATAATCGTTGGCGCAGATACGAGCGAATCAGGTACTGGGTCCGCGACAGATCGGTCTGCAATATCGAGAGCTTCAGATTGAGTGTATTATTCTTATTACTATTATTACCGCTTGTATTCGTGTAATCGTTATTCGAGTTATCATATGAAGAAGCTGTGAGGTCTTCTATATTCTCAACCTGCGCCGACCAAGCAGCCCGTCAGCCTCCCACTTCGATTTGAGTTTCCTGGGGGTTTGAGATACCTGCTTTCGAACCCTCTCCATCATCCTATCCATCAATTCCGCCGGCCATGGCAGCACTTCCGACACAGCGCGTTCGGCGACCCATAGCCGCGTGAGGTGTTGGTGGTCGATGGTCACGGTTTCGGGGGAGGAGAAGTGGTCTGTGGTAGCGCGTGTGACGGAGGCGAGGATGTCGTCTATGTCCATGATTGAGTTTTTATAATCCGGTGAAGTGCGTCTTCGAAGGCGTTTTTGGGAGAAGAAGAGAGGCGGTGATATTTCATTGTGTTGAAGTGGTGTATCGAGAAAAATGCGGAGTAATTCAAGGTTTGTACTGGTGGGGAAATGTACCTTTTTAGGTGGAGATCGCTAGCCCTATCTCTTCTTACCTTGCAAGTGATTACTACAACTACGGGATTCACACTGAACACAAAGGATAAAATCAAGGATATCATAGCTCAGCTACATACATCTAACGGCGCATCTCATGCTCCTTCCTCGCTGGTTTCCATATGTACAATTCTTTTTGTGTGCGTGCCCGTCCAAGATGATGGTGATTAACAAAATTAGAATGCAAGTATCGTGGAGTGCACACTTGACAAAACAATCCTCCACAACAAATGCAGTATTAACAAGGCACAAACAGACTCGGACGTATCATTTTAGGCAATATTGTCGTTGTGTTATGACAGAAAACAGTACCGCGAAAACTGTACAAAGAATTCAAGTGATTTCGCGTGGTCGAATAAAAGAGTAGGCTGGAATAGGATGCAGAGAAGCGGAAGTTGGACAATCAATTAGTTATATGCAGAGACTGTCCGTTTCTCCGCCGGTAGCGGGTGATGTATCGGGTGATGTTGTATTGTTGATAGCAGATGCCATCTGAGCAGGTCGTCACATAGGAAAGAGGTTATTGTTGTAGAGTATGTAGCGATCGATTTGGTGGCTTTGATCGAGTATCGCATCTGTCGTGGGTCAAATTCACATAAGGAGATAGAAAGAAAAGGCTAGCTCGAAGACAATCAGTCGTGTTGTAAAAGTTGAAATAAAAAGGGTGCCTCGGCACCAAAAGACAGAACCGTATACGCCTGGGTATCGAGAACATTGTATGAATAGTCGTCCTATACAATGTGTGGAATTCTTCCTTCGGAATGTGGTGTGTATCGATACAAGTGATGGGGTGAGGCGAGGAGAAGAAGATCCAGTCTTGGAGAGATATCCGAAAGTCGAAAGGAAAAGAAATAGAAAAAAATAAGGATAGGCATGACAACCATGATATGCGTCATGTGTGTTGTGTAGTAATAGGCATAAACCGTAAACGTCACCCATCAAGGGGACTCAAATTGCAGCTTAATAAGAAAGCATACGACGACCAGGCATGCGTCCAGCTTCAGGCGCTTCGAAAGGCGATTCCAGGCCTCGAACACGGTCGTTGTTGCTGCTGCGGCAGCGTCCTGTTGGGCTGTCTTCCATTTGAGGAGACTGCTGTCCAAAAGCAAATGTCTGAGCGCGGATAAACTTTGATCGCTGTTTGACTCTTCCAAGCCCTCGTTCGCAAGCAAATTCGTGTTCCTTGGATGTCATTTCCACATAATTCTGGGGATAGCAGAGAGATCGATGTTGCGCAAAGAATGCACTGTATCCTCCGTCCAGAATGTACATTTCCGGAAAAGTCAAGTTGGGGTATCGTTCAATGTTGAACGCGCGGTCCTTGTGGCGGATAAAGGAGGCCATGATAGGAGCCCGGTGGGCAGAGTATTCGCAGTGGAAAATGATAGTTGTGCCTGGTTTAGGATCGGCAAAGAGCTGGGTGGCCAAAACCTCCTTGTCATTGAAGTTCACGGCTCCGTTAATATGTCCACCTTCGTATTCATATTCAAATCGGCAGTCGATGATCATTACATTCTCGCAACGATCCTTGAACTTTCCATCCAAAATATCAACCAAAACGCCCTTTTCAATACGAGGGAGACTATCAGGTTGGTCTGCAGGTATGAAGTGTGGCAGCTGAAGAGTATGTGTAGGCTCTTCGTCCATGATCGATGCTAGAGTGGGCTCAGGAACCACATCCGGCTGCTTCTGGCGTACAATGTCCTCGGGATGTTCAAACATACTAAGGGACCTCCTGCACTGCTTGCGCGGGCGCATGAAAGGGTTTCCACTAGCGTTCTTACGGACAGCATTAGGCACTGGAGATGCAGAGCCACTGTTACGACCAAAGGGTTGTCTAAGGCGAGGACCAAGCAAATTAGAAGACGAATTTTTCACATTCATTCGATCTTGTGGCGGCGACGACTCATTGAACATGTCAGCTAGAGACATAGAGTTGGACAACCCGCTGGTTCCATTGCCGAATTGGAAAGGAGGGCACTGGCTTTCGGGTGCCACTCTGTTGACTCCGGTCTGAGTAGAGTAGGCCTTGGTGCGAAGCAAAGATGGCCGCAAAGTGGGTGGGCGTCTACGTCTGCCATCAAGATTAGTAAGGTTACCCGGCAAGTTAAGTTAATCTCACTCTTGCGAAACAGCAGGCGAATCATCTTCCATGGGTGATGCTTGTAGAGAGCCCCCTGTGCCAGTGCTAGCAGTCGAAGGCGTTTCCGATTCCGGTGTCGGTGACTGGAGCACCACATCTGTCGTTGCAATAGTGTATGGAAGTTTGTGAGGAAGCGGAGATGTTTCCATGATATCTGTCATGGGCGAAGAGGCCGGCAACGGGGGTGTGGTCATCATTTCGTCTGAGATGTTAGCTTGACGTCGCATAGCAGGATGACAACTCGCTTACCCTGTCCGTGAAAGATGTTTGCTGAGAACAATGATCGCCGAGGCGTAGCCAGTTGCGGGCTATTAAATTAGCAATTGAGTAGAACGAGACTGCTGTTTGACTCACCTCTGGTCGATATGAAAATTCTGAGACAAATCGGCAGCCAAACTCGCAGCGGGGGAAGGGCCTGTGAATTGTTTGACATTGAAGTAATCGGAAGTGGGAGCCTTCTTCATAGACAAGTCCTTAAAATTGAAGCTACTAGGCCCAAAGCCACCAATTCCGCCCAACGATCGAAATTTGGGAGCATCGGTCCCGAAACAACGGCCAAACATCATTGAGGGCGGCTGCATAGCAGCGAGTGGTGAAGAATGCTCCATGTTGAGGTGGATGAGACGAGAATCAATTCAGCTCAACCGATTTTTGTTGTTGTCCCATAGACGATCATCCAAATGACGTGAGACGATTGTTTGTCTTGCTCCCAACGGACGACGGTCCCAGAAATTTGCTTTCCGTCTTGACTTTATTTGTAACTTCCAACTGTAATTCCAATTGTATGCACCTTATAATTCCAACAATATTGTCCAACACAGGTGAGGAAGCGAAGTGGTGGTACGGCGGAGGCGAGCAACGAGTTCAGATCGACATTGTTTGCAAAAGCGAGCAAGTGGTCCAATTCGTGAGCGATCGTAGATATCATTCGACAGTTGGCCAGGACTGTTCGTAAGACTGTGAGGTCTGTCTGTCGTGAGAGCAGTCGGAGTGAAGAGTACGACAGAGGAAGAGGAAGAGAGGTAAAGGTGGAGAGGTAGAGGTAGAGGTGAAGGTAGAGAGGTAAAGAGAGGATCGTGGTCGAGCGAACAATGGACACCTTTGTGGATGAAGAAAGAGAGAGAGAAGAAAGGAAGAAAGAATGTTGAAAGGAAAGGGCAAGTTAAAGAGAGAGGGTAGGTGAAGCTGAAGAAGAGGAAGAGACTTGTTGTTGCAATGGGCAACCAGCAGAAGGGCAGTTCCTGGTAATTCTTGTAACTTACCCGTACTGGAAGTGGGGAGATGTCCGCTGCCTGAGGCTGCTGTACGCAGCAATACGTACTTCGTACGTATTGCCCTATTGAGTCTCTTCTTCTATGCTTAGCATTACTATCTTTACGTACCATTTGGTCTATTCACATATATGTTTGTACTCTCTATTCTTAGCAGTCTTGTAACTTGTATTCAACATACAATATACTGGCATCGGAGGATACTCGCACGCGCTGGCAACAGGTCACAACCCGCCCAGCAGCCGTAGCTAAGAGTAACACGTTCCAGCTGCACCTTAGCGACCCTCTCGGCGCCCATTGGGCCAAACCCACGTCATCTACATAGCTTGGGCGGGCCAAGGGGACAACGATGTGAGCTCAGGCAAGGAACAAGCATGTAAGGTATTCTGTGCGGAGTATTCACCTTGAATATTTACCCCGTTCTACAATTAACATCCATTTCTATCGGCTAGTACGCTTCTATCGAATACAAAGTACAAGTGTACTCCTTGCGGTCGGCCCTTGAACCCTTCGCTCTAATCCTTCCTCCTTCCTCGTACGAACGACAAGAGTCAGAGTACAGCCTTGTACGGGGCTTCACCTTAGTAATAGTCAGATCACTGTAGTAACGAATCTAGCGATTGATTAATTTAATCTAAACTAATCAAATGCCACCCAGCCAACCAGCTCGCCCTAAATTCCGAGCCATAGCCCGTATCATAGGGCAGAGCGAACAAGGCTAGAACCAAGTCAGTAAAGGCCGATAGGCGCTGCTCAGCAACAACCGCCTACGTCTGACGGGGTGCTTGCACGGCTAACAGTTTCGACGGCTTAGCACGATGATTATCGGTTTTAGGCTTTAGCTGCGTAGCACGTACGGAGTAGTACTGTACATAGTATGTAATGAGTTAGCGTCGGTCTTGGTCTTGAATCAAGGAGCGAGACAAGCAAGGAAATATCCGGCATTCACCATTCAGTACATATTTCCTATATATAGATTTAAATAAGAATAGACTTTGAATAAAAGAGAATAATTGCTTTCTTCTTACTTCTCTATTCTTTCAGATCTTCGGTCTCAGTATTCTGCTTTGAAAAAAAAATACAGTATAC
This sequence comes from Talaromyces sp. F31, assembly GCA_037356135.1. Classification (NCBI taxonomy): domain Eukaryota; kingdom Fungi; phylum Ascomycota; class Eurotiomycetes; order Eurotiales; family Trichocomaceae; genus Talaromyces; species Talaromyces sp. F31. The sequence goes on from JAYXSF010000034.1 coordinate 1,530,778, forward strand.
GGTGTACTCCGTACATTGTACTCCATACTGAATGAGGCGGCTTGGTCAACCCGGCAACAGAGCCAGCAAAACTCTGGCTCACTATATCTAGCCTCGAAAATTTTTCTTTCTTTCTTCTTTTGGTCGTTCTTTTGTTCTTTTTTGCCGAAGTCTAAAATTACTTTTGCGAGACCGGGATATAAACATCTTGACAAGCATCTCTTTGTATGTTCAGTCGCAAATATTATGAATTTCTAGCGGCTCCGGTCCGTGAGTTACAGAACAAGTAAATCTGGTGTAGTGCGTGCTAGGAGAAATGCTATGTAGATCAATGCTGCTTTCAGCAATTCCTGTTAGAGTTCAAACATGTGGATTATGCGATCGTCGTTCGATGCAATTCTCAGCAAGTACGCAGCTACGTAGCTGTAGGTAGCTGCTGGTTAGGGCTTCTACTTAACATCAATTGATTCAGACGAATATCTAGACCCAACACAATCTCGTCTCCCGTCTCGATTCTCTACCTCGACGGACCAAGTCTCGGTCGTAGAAATACAGCATACGTAGCGTACCCACAGGCAATTCCTCTCCGATCCGCAATCGACCTTAAAATTTTTCTGTTCTGCTTCTCGTCGTGTGCCGTTCTCCACACGCGTTCCCGTGCCTTGGGAGCCCCTCGATTGAGAAGAATGGGGTGCATCAAGTATGACTACTGTACTAGAAACAAGAATGCGATCTTCAAGATATGTGCAGGTGTATGTCTGGATGCTACGTAGTATCCGTCTCTTCTTTAGATTGCGGTGTTTGTTTGTATTGCATCGAGTCATGGACCTGCAAGTTCAGCAGCTTCAGCAAAAGAAAACAAGTTTGGATGTTATGATTGGTTGAGTCAGAGACTCAAAAGGCGTATCTGTCTGCAGGACTGCAATAAGTAGAGCGATCGGATCTGTCAGCCATCAGCATGGCACACGCATAAGAACGGAGTAGGGCGTGAATGACGGTCAGAATGGCGAGCATCGCCGACTCGCTGAGTGGCTTGGCCTGATCAACCCCGCACTAGTATGGAATATATTAGATGATCACTCGGTCGATTGATTAGGTCGTGTTTCGATTATTGTTAATTCGTTACAGTCTGCGTTGAAGAACTGAGGAGTTTACTAGGTGTGATTAACAGTGCCATTGTTCCCCATCGCAAACTGCGGTGTAGAATTAGAATAGACACCTCCAACATATGTAGGACAGGATACCCTGTCATCCGTCAATAGTCATTCGAACGGCAGCGTAGAAGGGCCGCATTCATTCAGCTCAGCCTTCTCAAACTCTGATTGACCCATCACGCATCTCACTCACGGCGCTTAAGCCTTATGGGACTCGAACGATGTTAACTGATTGGCCGCCGACAGGGATCCCGCGCCATGTGTTTGGAGTTTTGTTCTGCTAGCTGTGCTAGCTTACTCTAAAGTGATGCACTGATGCAGCGCTGCGACCTCGGTCTAATGTGCTATTCTCGTTTAAGCGGTTATACGCGAGCCATGCAACGAGCGAATCAGCATCTCAATAAGGACAGGATTATCGTATCGGATTGCGTTCGACGAATCTGATCATGGGACAACTCATAATGTCTGACTAGCAGATAGATTAAATTGCGTTTTACCCACTAACTGGGCTGTTGGTGTCCATCGTCCGGTGTTTCGAGATTAACCTTCCAACACTGGGGTCTGCTAGTATAGGTACTCCGTGGGTTCCGTACAGGCATGACATGGGCCATAGCCAGCTGAAAGGTCATCCTGGTAAGACGAAAGCTCAAAAGCCGTCGCGATAGTCGCCACAAATTGCCCTGAGTGAGGACGCACATGTTCGCCGAGCAAAAAGAAGCCGCGTCGCCAAGAAGTAAACAACGCCGAAAACGCGACTAAGATGCCAAGTCCCGTGACTGCCGGCCTGTGCTACGCGCTCTGATTGGCCGAGTCGGATGGCACTCTTGTGCCTTAGCCTTGAGGCACCTCATGCACTCCGTCTTTCTCTTATCTCTCCATTTCCTACATTGGCAAGACAGAGGCGATTTATCATTGGGGGCCAATTGACGTCAATCGGCTCGATCTGCCCCTCTTCGTGAGTCCTTTGGTGTCTCGACTCGCGAGATCGCCCGCAGTTATGCACACCCATCACATCCTGGTTCCGACTATCAAAACAAACACCAGCCGACAAGACGTGTAAGACCAAAACAACATGAGACACTACCCCTCATATTTCTCCCTTTCGCAATCGAACCGTAACTCACGCGCGGTAGACTGGTCTTGCTAAGAAGCAGGAACTCACGCCCAAGAAAAGCTGTGAAACGCGTTCCTCAGCACAGACCTGTCACTGAGCCCGTCAACACTAGCGACTCTAGTCTTGAACCAGCAGACCCGTTTTTCAATGGCTGGACCATCTGTGACGTATCTGATTCTGATGATTCCTTCAAATCTTGTTCTGCCCTCTACATACGTAGTATGTGGACTGTGTAGTGAGTACCTGGTGCTGGTTATGACGATATACACTCTTCAACCGACGCGTCGCACGTACTAAAAACAGTAAATAAACATTGTCAACACGGGACCGCTCAAACCCTAAACCAAAACAACTCTACTACGTATAGAAGTCACTAATGGACAGACTACGTAATTGACTTTTGACTGTTTGATGTTTGTTATTGGACAAAGTCTCGACATTGGATCAGTCGAAAGTTGAGACTAATGTAAAACATGAGATGGACTAGATGAGTACACCGAATGTCTGACATCATATGTAGTATCTTTATACTGATTTACTTCAGGAGAGCATGTAAACAAACATCGTTGCCGCTGTTGGTAGATGACTTGCAGTTCCAGATGCGAGTAGTAGTTTAATGAAATGTGTAACGTAATAACGTAGTTAACCAAATCCATGGGACGGTCCTGGAGGATGCCATGAGCCATGCCATGCTTCATCAATGGACGCCACGTTGAGAGGTGCATTGAGCGTTGATTATTCCATGGACAGGGGCATGTCTGTACAGTGTTAGAAATCATGCAAAGTTATAAAAACATGTGGTGTTTTGCGTACCTAATATATCAAAAGTGAAGATCAAACCCTAACCCTTGCCGCAGAGAATTAGGGTTTGTCTGATCACGGCAAGGCTTACTTTGTACTGTATAGATGTAGACATCAGATGATTTCCAATATTTAACATGTATTGTAAATGAGTAGATTACTGGTCTGGCGTTACAAGCACTCAATTCATCAATACGGCCGTGGTTCCTTCTTGTCGATGTTGTCATGCTGCAAAGAGATCCATGAATATATATCACGGCCCGATATGTATATTTTCCAATATCGACGCCATTCGAGGACAGATGAATTGATGCCTGACGTATACTCCATGAAAAGAGCACCCTCCAGGAGAATACCCAATTAAGAAAGAAATATAATCATGTTTCTGGGTAAATATACGACCTTGGCTGTCAGATTCGAGTTACCACCTGACGTAGGCCACTATGATCACTGGATTACACTGAGGAGTGATTGAACACTGGGTATCTACTTCACTAACAGCAATGTAGTTCTTGGGCTGAAGTAAGTGCCATTCCGGCGTGGCCATGTGTCTAGAGCAAGGTATCGAACGATTTGTGGTTCATATGCCAGGGAGAAGGTATTGCATATTCCAGCGACTCAGGCGCAGCCCACAACGTGGAAACGCCTATTGAGTGCCTTATGTACATTGATTCATTGTAGTAGGCTTCGAAGAAAACCCAACAGAGACCAGGCTGAATATTGGTAAAATCCTTCAGTTTTGGTACCATTCAACCCTGGATCTGGATTGCCGGTTGTAGTCTTTGATTTAGATAGAGTGATCAGATTATAGCTATCGAATAATACAACTAGCAGTATATTTAAAATCTACCAGACCACGAGCAAGGAGAATCGCCACAGCCCCACGATTGATACAGAGTCTCACACCATTGAACGAGATCCTTGAAACGAGCAACCTAAAAATCACATACAACTACACAGCATCGTATGATTAGCTAGCCTATACAGATTTCTGTTCGGAGCCTATATAAAGGAAACGAAGGGGTTACACAAAAATCCCTGTCTTGGCCAAAACTTCCTAGTCAGGTTAAATCCCCAATCAAGGGAGGCACCACGAGCAAGGAGACAGAAATCAATTCTTTCTCGCATTGATCCATTCTACTTAAAACTACTTAGTATATACATGCATATCAAACTCCTGGCAGGTGGTCGGAAATGTACGAAATATCCCCAACTCTCCGCAATTTTTGCGTCTTCTTTTTACTTTTTCTGGTTCGGCTTTCAGAGCCGGTGGGGTGAGTGAAGTAGATCGCCCTTGGATCTTGCATTGTCTCATTTCTTCATTTGGTATGTTCGGAGAATTTTCTTTTTCTTTGATAGAAATTTGATCGCTCTTTCTGTCATTCCTTTTGTCTTCGCTTGTTGTACTTGTGCATGCCGGTGTTTCATTCTTTCAAAAGATGATCTAAAAATACCGCGTACTATATATTGAACTACAAAGAGCAAGTCTGATCCTTGAATCCTCTTCAGTGTCAAGAATCAAGATTTAAGGAATTGCACCTCCTTGCTCCCAAGCACATACATAACCCACGAGCTAGTCTACTCAACCCGGGGAATCTGCACATCTCCAATAACCTGATGAACTTGAAAAGGGGAATGCCAAGTCTATAAATAATGGATCTATTACATCTATGTATTTCCTACCCCCTTCCAGTAGTCTGGTTCGATTTACGTGGTTCGTGCCTTATCCCAGGGATGTAAATGCATGTAGTAAGGGGTTTGGCGATGGGAACTGTCAACGTGGAGAGACGTGACTTGCATGAATAGATGTATTCAAATGCTGGGGTTTGATGTGAAATAAATTTAAAGTTGCCCTGTCCTTTAAAGGTAGTTAATCGTGTGCATGTATTTTGTTGTAATACGCTAGGAATACCTGCTAGATGGTAGAATATGGAATACAGGGAGCCTGAAAGGAATTGAGAAAGAAATTGAGTTTGGACTTCTGAGCAGCCCTTATGAGTAGAGCTTCAATACAGAAAGCTCAGGAGATTTGATGATCCATCGATATTTTTTGCCTGGTGTCAACATTTACTGAATGCAATTACATACATCCATAGATGTAATCTACAGACTGTGCGCCACATTGTGTTGACAAGAGGGTAATCCTTAGACACTCCAGCCCTAATAACCAGTTGACATACATCTTCCTTTCACGGAAATAGAAAGCGAGTAGCGTCTATGAGCGGTCTGAGATGACACTTGTGGAGTGAAGCGCAGTTTCTACCTGGGTGGTATCTAAACTCAGAATTCAACTCAAGACATTACGAAAAGGAGAATCGATGTAGACAAATGTAGACAAGTCCATACTCCAGGGTCAATTAAACTGACATGGTCATGACCGGCAAAGTAGGCCTAGTCTTAACAGGTTTGCGAGATACTTTGTGGGATTTTCATCTGGCTTATGGAAGACGCTTGTCCCTGATAGCCAGAGACTTCTAGTTCATAATGAACTCATAAGCACGGTAGTAAATTAACGAGAATATTGCAGGAAATTGGATGCATGCTTTCCGGTGTAATAACATTCTGAATAAAATCGGAAAAGAGAAGGGTCCTTCTTCAAGCCTTATATGAAAGTGAAAGAGATTTCGCGCGAAGCATGTGTTCTGTTGGAGAGAAAAGTCAAGCATTAATACCACTCATAATTGTTCATACACCCCTCTTCTTCAAGCCTCCGTTTAGATGTCGTTGAAAGCTACCCCGGGCTCGAAGGGCATGCACCGGCTGATCTTCAAGGAAGTTGAAGATACCAAAGAAGACCAGAATCTCACCAGCACCTGAAATGTATCATACGAGAGCGAACACAACTTTTCCAAGAAATCGCGGGACAAATATCTTGCCTACAATTCGGATAGAAGTCAAACTTACATTCAAGAAGACTCTGAGGTTCACAACTATCGGGATCTTGGACTCGACGACCCATATTGCTGCTGGCCATAATTAAGCACTCTTTCTTCATGAAGGGTTTGTCCTTCTCCACTTGTCAAATGCAGTCACCTCACTATATCAATGTCAATAGAATGCTTTCGATAAGCCTTGGTAGATCATGCATAAAGAATCGCCCCATTCGAAAGGGTCACACGACTGTATATTCTTTTCTGTCCACCTCGCTTAGAATACAAGAAAACAATCTTGCAAGCCATTGTGAAGCACAGAATACTAGAGACACGGAAATTAGCTGTCACGGGACATGATTGTCCGCGCTTGACAGGGGGTCCCAATGTGGCTGAACACTTGCACCGCCTCCGATGGCGTAGACCATGTCAAGGACTTGCAAATTTATGCTATATACTACCTAGTAGGAAATCATGCCGAGCTTCTTTCTCCCGGACAGAACTTGTATGTGTAATTCGGTCCTGTAGGGTTCAGCCTAGGGCAAATTTATGCACTGTGCCGCCCGAGATAATCACGAAAACGGATCGCATGAATGTATGACTGTCAGGCTGTGTTAGTATACGTGGCTTAGTATTTCTGAAGCACTGTAGCCTAAAGCGCATGTCATTTTATCTCCATGCTTGTCCAAGGACTTTTAACGCATAAAATTCCATGTCATGATAAAATACAACTCAGCCACTGATGTGCCACAACAAAGAACATACAACTGCATTCACTCCGAGGAACTTTTATAATTGGTTTGTTTCTTGTAGAACTGCGCCATAAAAATAAAACAAACGCTCAGGACAAATGGATTGCTTTAAGAAAGGCGTAATTCTTTGACTATGTCATTAGGGCTAGAAAGAGGCAGAATTCACGGAGATTAGCCGTCCATTATGCCATATGAAAATGACCAAGCAAAACCAGAGCTTGTCGCTTGTGGGCTCTCTATCATTATAAATTGGGATCTTATCTACGTTCAAGCTGATTTGAAGGTAGACAAGCCGACTGCCTGACAACTTTCATATTCGTTCCTCAAAAGCTCCTCCGTCTGGCAGCTGTCCTAGAACTCTCATTCAAGGTTTCATCAGCCAGAGCAACCATGGCCAGGAAATCAAAATCTACCACTTCTTCTCATATCAAATCCTTCTTCGATGACTTTCCTGGCTTCGTTCCAGAGCCCTCTGCCGGTCTTCGTGAGAATTTCTCACGTCTAGCCGCTCACAGACAATGGAAAAATGGTTCAAAAAACTACCAACGCAACTGGAACAAATATGTCAGAATGGAGTTTGATAGGGAGTACGGAACAAACTATACTCGATTGGAGTCATGGCAGAATCTCTGCGCCGAATTGGGGATCGAGCGTCTTCCATCAATTACACGATGCAAAAAGGTGAGAAAAATTGTTTCCAATAGAAGGTGGCAACGCTTGATACTGACAGTGAAGGATTGATCCTGTAGGCACTATCGGTAGTCAACGTGAACATCGTCGATTTGATGGACTGCCGGAGATCCGGGACGAAACCTCGCCTGTTTCAATCTCTGAATGCGCTTCGAAAGTATACCAAAGAAAATGATCTATTTTTTCCTCGAGATGCAGCCAAGGAAGAGGGATTTGTGAAGATTTTGCTCAAGCATATCCTCTAGTACTACCCAGCCATTCAAGACGTGAATTATGTTCGAGGAACTCAGTAGGCTGAGGATACAACGGGGGGATTGGAGTCCATTCTGTGTGTGAAGGATTGATTTTGGGTCATGATAGCTTTGCTGTTCGTTAAAAATGAGTCTATGTAGCATCTGCCAGTAAGATTCATCTTTGACTAGATCAGTTCACAGTCAGAGCTTTAGTATCGTAATGGTCTTTATACGTAGCTGTATATTTGCCTAGAACATACCCTGACATCCACAAAAAGAGTAAAGCATAATGACAGAAAGAATATCAATTATGTAAAAACAGTAAGATTAATTTGATAGAAAAATTGGAACCAAAAACTCCTTTAGACAATACAAAGAGCATTTGATAGCGTTGCAACTCCACCTGGCATATTCAATGGCGCTTTCATGAACAAGAACGAGTATTTAACAGCCTGTCTACACTTCTCCGACATGCGGATGTTGCGAGAAGGCTTTGAAAGTGATCATCAAACAATGGTCGTCTCTATTCGGCTCAAGGTGGAAAATCAAAACAAGGATCTATGGACATTATACAGCGGAATGTGGTTGCTGTTTTCGAAATAAAGGTTGCTATCGGTCTAATACTTGGTTTGAGAAGGAAATTAAACCAAAATCGATGGCTTGATGTGGTTGTACGTTATAAGCAATTGCCTCTTCAAGAGAAAAAGGAGATATCAATGTTGCTGTCAGAATTGGAAACTTATGAAATATGAAGTAAGGACATCAAAGGATTTATACTATCAATAATCCGTTCCATTAATTAATCTTATGCTCTTTCGATATTTATGTTCGGTTGTCAATTGTTTCAATTCAATCTCTACTACATAGTATATAATGCACAATTTGTAATTGGTCTATTTTCAAGCACTCAATTTAATCCACCTAGTTCATTATGGAACAACATTCGGATGCATGAAGTTCAAGTATATCAATGTGATGAAAAGTAGGTTAAAGCTTTCTCCATTTGCGCCTGGAGAAGATGAACGTGTCCAGGCGAGGGCAACTCAAAATGATCTCCCGACACAGACAGAGCCATGATCTCTCCACTGGTAAACTTTTCCCAACCATTTGGGCCTAAATTTTCAGCTCCCACCTTATCAGGGACAAAGCATGCAAACGTTCCTAGTTTGGGGTCTTCCATAAAGCCCGGATAGGGCCTGATTGGAACTCCCTGTTCTTCCAGCTTTTTCATCAGCTCAGGGTCATCTGAAACACGGTTGACCAAACCTCGCTCAGCCCAGATGACAGCTGTTCTCGCAGGTCTTTCCGCGGGGGTCATTGGTTGGGGTGTATATTGGTTCATGGCAACAAAGAAGGCGCGGAAATGATCACGGCTGGACCCGAGTGTACTCCATAGACCGTCCCTATTGACGGCTTCCTGAAAGACCTCATAGCTGAACTCATCCTCAGCAAGGAGTGTGCGCTGATCCGTCAACCGCGACCGCGGGCAGCACATGTCAATCAAAAGGAGACCTTCGACCGTTCGCCCGGCTGCGGCAAGCTGCCGCGAGACCTCAAAGGCGACGAGACTGCCAGCAGAATAGCCACCGATCATGAATGGACCCGCATCGTGCGCTTTGATCAAAGTCTCTACGATTAGCTTAGAAACGCCCTCAATACCGACGTCGCTCTTCATGCGGGACGGGCAGCGGAAGTATGGAGAATCGACGCCGTAGACGGTTTGCTTGGACTTGAAAGGCCGTAGGTGGATGAAACAGGCAACTGTGCCTGTACCGTCGGCTATCAGGTACAAAGGCGTCTTGCTGGTATTTGCGCGGCCCTGCAAAAGTGTGATCCTAACGTTCGGAGGTGGTGAAGTATCAATTACTTCCGGATTTGGGGGTTCTAGTTGTCTGTCGACATTTGCCACGCTTGACTGAGTGTTAGAGACGGACTCTAGTACTGAAATAGGGACAAAGTCACTATTAGGAGTAGGGGAATAAGAATCCTCATCTTCACTAGAATATATAGCCTCCTTGACGTCTTCTGGGGATTTGTTAACTTGCCCGCCAAACGCGAGACGGATATCGCCAATTGTGGGATAGTCAAAAATGAAATTAGCAGGTAGTTCGACGCCCAAGTCCTTGGTAGCGGCGACAACCTCGATAGCCATGATGGAATCGACTCCAATATCAGCTACAAGAGTATCGTCTGTAAACTCAGAGATGTCACTTCCAGTCGCTGTGGCAAGACAATCCATAATTACTTGTACTTCTCCTCTGTCTGAAATGTTATCTTGGATATGGGCCTTATCCATTTTCTGTTCCAAAGACGCTACCACTAAGGCAGTAGACAGGTCATTTCCTTTCCTACTTTTGGCAGGGACAGATTTTCGGACTCTGGAGGTCGCATCGACGTGTTGGGATTCTGAAGAATGTGCGCCTTCAAGGATACGACGCCAAACAGCCGTTTTGAACTCTTGGTAGCGCAAATCGATGGCTTGCATAACAACATTGAACGTTTGGGGGTCGAATACATAAGCTGCGCAGAAAGCCGTACCATTTTCCCATCGCGAGATGCGTGTGTATGTCAAATACTGCTTTCCAGGTACGACAGGAGCTAGCTGCTCAACAGAATCGTAGCCCATGACAACAAAGGTTGACTGGGGCGACTTGTTCGGGTTGCCATTAACCATAAATCCCGCCAAATGCAGCAAGGCCTCGGCCCAGTATGGTGATAATGTGAATCGGGTGTCCACCGGATCAGGCTGCAGCACAATTGTGGCTGCAGCCTCTTGGAAGTCGCTGGCTACATACGCCTCCTGAACTCCTCTAAAGTCAGAGGAGAATTCAACAGCATTGGCAAAGAGTGCGAAGAAAACATCGGGCTGGATTCTGTGGCCTGAGCCTTCCTTAGAAAGCCGGATTCGCTCTTCCATTTTAGCCCTAATGAAGAATGACACACGATCCAAGTCAATCCGTGCCTTTTCAGGGCTTCGATACTTGACTCTGATTGACCCGAGGTTGTGAGTTTCGCCTCGCTTTGAAGTTACCTTGAAGGTTACCAAGACCAAATCGGCAGTTATAGTCTCCATGGTGGCCGTGGATATCAGTGTGGCCTCTTCCCCGGCTAGGTCCCGAGTCAATGGCGCGAGGAGCTCAGGGTCGTGGAAGCTCAAATGGGCCATGGTGACATGTTTCCTGCCGCTGTGTACAAGTGCATACTTAGCTACCGTTGCAGCAGCATCACTAAAGACACTTCCTGATGCAAGCCCAATATTTTGCATCTTATGACCATCAATAAGGCCCATAAAGCCGTGTTTAGAGATACCAGCTCGGAAGGTAATTTGAACCTTTGGGGAAAGGGTCTTTTCGACGAGATACTGTGCGGTCGTTGATAAGAAAGGCTCCGAGGAGGCTGTAGCTCTGTCCCTGTTCGCAGATCCCAGCACAATATTTTTCTCACTGTCGGTTATCCAATAGTTCTTGACGTCCCATGTATATGTTGGGAGCGGCACCAGCTCGAGGTTGCCCTCGTACGGTGCGTGTAGTGCAAGCCAGTCCACTTCAACACCGCTCGTATACATATTCGCTAAGCTGCTGGAAATACACGACCAGTTGCTCTTACTTGCATCAATGCTGTAGTTGAGTTTCCTAGGCGACGGTGCAAGCGTATTGCGGATAAACGAGGTGCAAACCGGACCCGGTCCGATCTCGAGCCAAACCGGATCCTTGAGTGCAGACTTGATGACATTGAGGCCACCGCAAAAGTCGACTTCCTGGCGTGTTTGCATGACAAGATAATCTTCGCTGAACACGCCTAGTCTATCGACTAGCGATGCTAGTAATGTTGACACTACTGGAATCTTGGGCGCCAGGTAGGTCACGCCGCTTGCGAGAGTCTTATAGTCATTTAAAATTGGATCAACCTGGAACGAGTGAAACGCAAATGGAATGGATAAAATGGTAGTGCGCGTCTTGAGGTCGTAAGCCGTCATGTCAGCTTGCACCGTTGTCAAATCCTCAATCGTTCCGCTGATTACAGTAGCATTAGGGCTATTGATGCAGGCAATGTCACAGGATGTGTCGCCGAGCTGGGCGAGATGCTTCCGCACAATGTCTACCGGGGCTGATATTGAAAGCATAGCGCAGGAACCCGGTTCACAATGCTCTAAAAGCAGTCGCGCACGGTGGCCAACAAGGTACAGTGTATCAGTTATTGACAACACACCTGCTGCTTGGAGGGCGGCGTATTCTCCAAGACTATGGCCGATGACCATGACGGGTACTATTCCGGCGGATCGCCAAAAGGCAGTAAGGGCAATCTCCAGCGTGACAGTAGCAAGCTGGATCTGTGTGGCGTTCTTGGTCAACAAATCGACGGTCTCGTCAGTGATGATGTCTAGGAAGGCTGGAAAGCCGCTAGCGTCGCAGACCCCAATGCAGAAATCAACAGTCTCGCGGAAAACAGGACTCGTACGATACAGCTCAGCACCCATGCCAGCATAGCTTGAGCCTTGACCAGTGAAGGCAAAGATAACCTCAGCAGGTGAAGACTTAAAAGATCTGGCCCCCTCGATCTTGGTCTCGAGCTTGGAAATGGCCTCTTGTCGCGTAGATGCTACAAGCGCAAACCTGATAGGATGATGCGTTCTCCGTGCTGTGGTTGAATAGGCTATGTCCTGAATCCGAGCATCGGAGCTTGCTCGCAGCCAACTAACAAGTCGACGCATGTGAGCAAGGTGCGATGCTGGCGTTCTGGCTGATATTGCAATCACATGAGCCGAACGGGGATCAGCGTCTTTGTGTCTAGCCGGGTTTTTCTTGTACTCCTCGAGAAGTACGCATGAATTGCCGCCCTGGAGATTCTGGGATTAGCATAGCTGCGAGTAGTGCAGAAGGGGGTGAAACTTGCAGCCGCGTCAAAATTGTTAATGAGAATTCGTCTCAGCTTTCCAGTGATGTCTTGGAACTGGATCGCCTCTGTTGGAATCACAATACTGCCATTTTGCAAATGGACACCCACTTTGGGGTTCAAGCCATGCGGCATGCCAGCCTGTGGGGGAATTATACTCTTCTCAAGCATCATGATACTCTTCAATAACGAAGCCATTCCAGCAGCCTAATATAGATAAGTATCTATCGTACCCTACACAACGAGGAATACTCACTGATTCACTATGGCCAATATTGGCTTTGACGGCTCCTACTGGCAGAGACTGCCCGTTCGGCCTGGGAGAAAAGACTTTGGCAACTGCTGCCATTTCTGCCTTGTCCCCGACTTGGGTTCCTGTACCGTGCATCTCGACATAGGAGACGTCACTTGGGGCTAGACGGGCGATCCGTAGAACTTTGTCAAATAAACGTTCTTGTGCGTTTTCGTCCGACGTCGTGATGGATGTGGAGTTTCCAGAGTGATTTCTGGCCGACGAAGCAATTACAGCCGAGATCCGGTCATTGTGGGCGATGGCATCATCGATTCGTTTTAGAACGACTGCACCACTAAAATCTGCACGGCAGTATCCATCTGCGTCGTCACGATATGTCTTACAGTTCCCAGTGTCAGACAAGACACCAGCCTTGCTAAGAATGGAGAATGAATGAGGATCAGACAACACATTTGCGGCGCCAGTGACCGCCATGTCTATATCACGAGAGAGTAGGCTCATGCAGGCAAGGTGGAGAGCAGAAGTGGCTCCAGCACAAGCTGAATCTAACGCATAAGTTGGCCCCTCCCAGTTCATTTGATAAGCTAGTCGACCTGGACCAAAGCCTCGCTGGATACACTGCATCGTGTAGGCGTCGCAGCCCAGCGCACGGTGGCAGACCTTGTGCCAGTCCTCGGCGCTTTGACTAAAGAAGACGCCAATTTTGTTCGGATCAGTCGTCCTGGTTTGTCCTGCTGAATATCCTGCCGTCTCTAGCGCCTCATAGGCATTCATCAAAAAAAGTCGGTGATTCGGATCCATCAGCAAGGCCTCGCGCGGCGAGATATGGAAGAATTTGGCGTCAAAATGTCCCGGATTATTTATGAAGCATCCATGTCGACAAGTTATGGTACAACTACCCGCTCCACCTGTTCCGTGTTTGGAACAGTAGTATTCGCTTATATCAAAGCGATCTGCTGGAATCTCTTGGTGGCAGTCTTGGCCATTGACCACAACATTCCAGAATTCATCCAAGTCCTCGCTGCTAGGTCCTCTGCCCGACATTCCCACTATGGCGATACCATCTTGCCGGATACTCTCGTTTGATGGACAAGCCATGAGATCGTCGATCGATACTTGTCTTTCTGATGTACCAAGACCAGCTTTGAGAACATTGACGAGATACACCGTGTGACCGCTGGGGCCAATCAATTTCACATCGATATCCTGTGACGTCTCTAGATAGGTACTGAGCTTGCCCACGGTTTGCACGATATCCAACGGTTGAGATAGGGTCTGTAATGCCGCGACTCTCAACAGGTGGCCCCAGTCCAAATACGTTACCTTGGCATCATTTTCATCCATCCCCCATATCTTGTACCCTGGTCGAAGAGGTGTAGATAAGAGACTAGACTTTCCCACAATGAAGTCAATGTCAGTCTCGGAGACGTTGAGAGTGTGCTGCATGGCACGTATTCCTGATAGCTCGTTTTTGGGGAACCTTTTTAACTCTGAGCACTGGTTAACAATGACCTTCAAGACAGAAGGCGGTCCTATTATTGTATTCCAGCGATCCCCCATGATAGCGACTTTGACTCTTTTTGAACAAGGTATGCCCTATTTATGTGTCCAGGTCAGTGTGCTATCTTTAAGTCACTTTCTCCATGGAAGTGATGTTACCATTGCATCTTGGAACCGTTGTAGAATTGATTCGAGCTCAGCAGCTGCAACGTCGACGATTACCCAACCCCAAACTCCAGGGCTATCTTCCATAGCTCTCGATCGAGAAAACGTAAGACTGCAAAGTCGTGCATATGCCCGGCCGGCCTCGATAGAAGCATCATACAGATTGGAGAAGCTGGCAGCAATCGGCGCTGCAACAGCGTTCCAAAGACCTCCAGATATACCAACCAAGTGCGTCTCTGGCGTGCCGTCGCCTGCGTTGAGCAACAGTGGTTCGCGGTGTGCTACCCTTCGAACGGTCAGCAAGTCACGTTAGGTCATGATTAGTGGAGAAACGCACTCCAGCATGAGTGCTGATCTCACTGTGTAGAGAAGCAAGGCGTGCACCATGCCTACCGGGTCGCCTGAATGACGATATGTCTGAGCAAGCTCTTGGAAGCTGGAACATGTTCCAAAACACTCTCGCAGAAAACTTTCCATAGCTCTCACCTCGGATTGTAGGGCGGCGAACAACTGTACCAAATATGAATGGAGCCATGGTGTTTTGGTAGCGAGGTCGTAGATGTAGTCTATTCCCTCAACCCATGAGTCCGTTACATCCCCAAAGAGGAGGACGACGGGATGAGTTGAGCCCATCGTTGTTCAGTAGTCACGATGAATCGCAACAGATGCCCAGCACAGCACTGATGAAGCGTGCCATACACATCCTTTTGTTAAGCTTCTGGGAATGGGACGCCCCTTAGTAGTCGCCTTACGCTATCCTCATCCCTCTTATCTCATATCCTTTGAGAGGTCCGCACCAGCCGCAAATGCAATCTGGCTAAGTTCCCGGTTGCTCAATCGTCATGTCACCTGGTGGGCCCTCGAGTCATAGCAAAATCTGTCAAGCATGTCCTCGATTCCCGACCGGGAATACAGGGGTCTTCACTTCGGGCCCTAGGATCCGCGTGTGGCGTGCTAAGGGCCAAGCGGCCTCTCGAGCAAGAGATCCGGATGCGCTACTTAAAAGGAGTTTAGCACTGCCATATGTTCTATGTAAATTACTAGTCTGTCACAAGAATGACTAGGCAGTAAGTTTGTTATATACAGCCTAGGGATTACGCCAAATAGCTTGCAGGAATTACCGGCTGAGTAACTCGAAAACTTAGGTTTAGGCAGAGAATAGCCCTAAGGTGACATTGACCGTAACGTAATCGCTTGGGACAACAGCAACATCAGTTTATTTTAACTTGTACTAGGTAGTAGCAATAATCAAGGATCAATTTGCTGGCATATATCATTTGTGTTAATATTCTGACACATTCCATTGCATACCTAAATTTTGCTGGCACCTACAATATCCTAGAACAGCAGGTTGTAGATATGTTTTCATTGATCTGCAAGATTTCTAGTTACATATGTATGTAAGATTGCTCAATCCCCCGGGTATCCTATGTTTACCAAGTTTCCTCGCAATTCAAGCTAAAGTAGCTGCAAGAGCTGCCTTTGACACTGCAATCACGTCGAACGACAACACGTAGTCATTAATAGCGTCAGTGGAATCAAACTTGGCTCCAGGAACATACTTAGCAGCAGCTTCACGAACGCTTTGCGGTGGAGGAGGGTTGGTGTTAGAAAGAACCTGCAATGCTGAACCTCTGTTTAGTCTGACTTGCTCAAAAATCTGTAGCCGACTTTCAATTTCTTCTTTGTCATGAAGCTGGTCAAACAAGATACCCAGGGCTCCTCCATCCTCAATTGCCTGTCCACCCCCTTGACCCTGGACTATTTTCCTGGAATCAGCAAGCACTATCCCTACAAAATTGGAATGATCGGGATGACTACTTACACGTAAGCATGGGATGAGCTGCGTCACCAATCAGAAGAAGTTTGTCCTTGTGCCACTTTTTTATCGGTCCTCTAGCAATCAGTCTCCAGAATTTAACGTCTCTCGCTTTTCTGCATCGTTTGTTAGCAGGTTGCGCCTGGTAAGTACAACTTTTTCATTGTACTCACTTGACGATGGCTTGCAGAGCCGGAGCAAAATGCTTTTTGGAGTATTCTAGGGGCATGTTTGGCTCCACCATGGTTCGGAAATCTATATTCAGTATCATTATGGGGTGCTCGTCGACTGTCAAAACGACTCAACAGTGCTACTCCATACCTTCTCCTACGTGAGAAGTATCAAATTCTCGCGAGAGATACAAGAAATTCTGCACCTCGTTACTACACCGAAGCTCAGTCAGCAGCTTTCAGGTCAATCTTGTTTAGGAAATCACAAAGATACCTTCGACAAGGATACCAAACCAAGCCAGCGGCACCCTCGGCTGCCGTAAAGTATCTCGTGGTTGAGTCTTGGATCATATCCGCAGTCTCCGGATCTGATAGTAGCTCATCTTTCGGCACCAGCCACCGCATACAGGCCCAACCTGTGTCACCGGCTGTGACGACCTCATCATCGAGGACGTGCTTGACAGCTTCGGAATGCACGCCATCTGCGGCGATGATAAGATCCGCCTGTAAAATCTCTCCAGTATCTATTGTGACTTTACCACGTGCGGCATCCTGGTGTGAGTGACATGCGTGTTAGCAGCATCTTATACAAATCTAATTCGAATTATTTTATTTCTGCTTACTTACGTAATTGACAACCTTGGACCGCACTCGGATCTCACAGGGACGTCCAGGCCCTTCCTTTTGGGTGGCAAGCAACCTCAACTGGCTGTGAAGATCTTCTCGATGAACAGCATACAAAGAGTCGTCGACATCCTTGTAATAATTTGGGACCAGCACCTGCATATTGGTGCCGTTAACAAGGCTCGTTCTAGTTATGGAAACCATTCTGGAACTTTCAGGGACAAAGTCCCACGACTGAAGGACCCGCGTGGCATTCGGCTTAATCGTGATAGCTGCGCCTACTTCGTGCAGCAAAGATGATTGCTCGAGTATCTGTGTACCAATCAGATAATACCTCCAACCAAGGCAGAAGGAAACTAACTGTCACATTGTGTCCTGCTCTACGCAAACTAGTCCCTGCTCCGAGGCCAGCAATTCCTGCGCCAACGATGATAATGTCCATGTCTCTACTAAGCTAGGTGCTACCGTAACTGTGTCCTACTAATAGTAAGTAGATCTCGATCACATATTGCTGCTGAATACGCGCCCTCGTTCTACGTTTCTTCATATATACAGTTTTCGTGATAAGAATCTGAATGTCGGCGATTTGAGTTCTCCACTCACTGTCATGCAAATAAGTCGAACTGAAGATTCTTCGGGATCAACTAGACAGAAGATGGTTTCATTGGGACATCATCAGAGAGCACTGCATTAGCTCCAGCCTTCGGCGAAGCGGCCCTGCGCCGGGAATCGTTCGCGGAGGAGGCTTTTAGGCATCCAGTTAGGGCACTTGATACGAAGACATATGCTAATATAAGTCATTGTGTATCCGTTTTAAGATACAAAACATACATCGACACGTATTTTACTACCTTTACGTGCCGGTACAGCTAGCGCTGAGGAAATCCTCCCCGTTATCACCTGTCCTCTTATGGCCACCAGGCGATCCAGATCCCATCTGACACATGGTTAGCGCAGCTGTTAGCCTAGTTCACTATTTTATCTTATGACTACTCCGTAGTAGGTAACTACAGTGGCTGCCCCCAAAGTATCCGTTTGCAATGTTTAGTCGTTCACCTAACTGGTTACTTTAATAGGCTGCTGGATCGTTAGCCCGAACAATCTCCTGAATTTCGTTTCCACACTGCATAACCGCCCCCATTCTGTTTAGTACTGGTACGTATTCAATATATAGCTATTTGGCTATAATAGGTACCGATAATTGTTTCTAGAAATTTATTTCTAAAGCAGTGGAACTCGGTTGGAGATGCTTGAAGTGGTTAGAGGCGAATCGATATACAGAAGCGTCCAAGGTTAAGGCTAAGAGCTCTCAGCATCTAAGTCTGCTGCACAGTCCGTCCCAATTAAGTAGCGTATTATCCGGTGTAAAGATTCCCCTTTTCAAAAGTAACTCCGGGAGCTTTCCCTTATAGGTTTCTTCAATAAACGTCGAAATTATAGCTCCACCAGTAAACAGAGCATTTGAGATTGATAGCGTTAATTGACCCTATCAATCGAATGGCTACCCCTCCAAAATGTCTTACTAACATCTTTACAAGTATGCATTTTCATGCATGCTAAAATCTCTTAGATATTCGCTGGAAGAAATAAGCGCGTTTAACATGATTGATCTTTCCATGCATTCATCATTATGTAGATATATCAATGCCATCTGGAGCTTTAATAAATGAGCCGATCCCCCGGATGCCAACCTCTTTCAAGTATTTCTAGAAAGGGATCTTTGCTTCTACTTTCAGTTATTCCAGATTTCTGGTATAAGCTTGGACTGTATTATCTATGCCTTTATCATCCTTCTCAACAATAATGAGTAATTTTGACGACATTTAGGGCGAGCCCCGCATGTAAATGATAATAGAGTTAAAAGTACTTATAAAGCTTGCATATACGCACCGTTTTATCCAAGGATCAACTATAGCGCGTGGTTCTCGGCATATTCGTGTTTAAAGGGACCTACTATAGGGTCTCTTTAAGGTTGTACGCAGCGCTGCCAAACACGCCTTCAGCTGTGATTAGCGTAGACCCTAGACTCTTTTTGTTCCGTATAGCGATGCCTATTCTTCAATCCAAACCACCGTACCTGGAAAACGTGCCACTATTGGTCTACATATGGATATGTGCTCGTATCGCCCTGGCCTGGCATTGGTGCAAGGGTACATTAGGCGACTAGAGTGGAACATTAATACTCTTTCAATACTCCTGTATTAATTCATAATTTACACATCTCACTGACTATTGGTGTATGATTGAAACAAACCTCTCGTCGAAATTGGAGTCATGACCGATCTTCTAGAACGGCGCGATGGCCAGTAGATGAGACAATGAACACTGAGGGGTCGACTGCGACTAGCACATGTCAAGCGCAGCTTCAAAGCATCCCACAAGTCTCCGCAATTTATCCAGACTCCTTACGCTAGGTGACACTTGTCTTCACAACAAACAAGTTCATCAGTGGCAATGTCAGGAAAGACAATCCGATTACGAGCATCATGCAACGCATGCAACGAGTCCAAAGTACGGTGTAGTCAGGACAAACCGACATGTGCTCGGTGTGAGCGCAATGGATTTGAATGCATATATGGTCTGTCCCGGCGCACACACAAGGATGCGCCGCGCATCTCGATGACGCCGTCGCAGCGACCCTCGCGGTCTTCGTCAAATTCCAATTCCGATACTAGGAGCGATAGTCAAAGGCACGGATCGTGGTCAACGAAGACAGCTGGTGATAGCGTAACCAAGAGGCGTGCAACGTCTGGCAACCGTTCAGCTGGCACGCACGATGCAGCACTGCTTGATGATTACATTTCGTCTGCCGAACTACACTTTGTGATATCATCCCAAGAACAGAATGATATTATCAAAACGACGTCGCAGGCCCCAGCAGCCTCCGGACATCCGGAACAGCTAGCAGACTTGAACAGCCTTATCGATCCTCTCATTACTTCCGCCACGGACTTCCTAAGGCCAAGCGCCCAGTATGCTAATTCCTGGGTTATAGACTCCCTCTTTGGGGGTAATCCTACCAACAAAACCGACGTGACCATGTTTGAGGCGCCGCAAATAGTACCGCCCAGTTCAAACACAGCGAAGTCGTCACCAAGTGGCGGCGAATGCAACTGCTACGAGGGCATCACAGAGATCCTAGTCTCAATAATTTGCGGCGACGAGGACCACCGACAATTATCACTCGACGCGCAGCTTGCTAGGTTGAAGCGATGTATGGTGGCATGCGAATCTTCGATGGGATGCACGCACAGTCGTGAGGATGCGGAGCCTGTACATGTTATGACTATCTCCACACTGATTGGTTATGTCATTGACGAGTTTGAGCTGCTCGCCCGTGAAAACTCGCAGCGCGCATTGTTGGCGAGGGAGATGACGGTCTTCGGACACACGGAGAGAGAAAGTAATGACTTTTCGGGCTCGGACGAGTTTACATCTGGTAAAAGTGTCGTCACTGGCGCCAGCACGTCCTTTCGGAGCTTTCTAGAACCTCGGCTCTCATGGGGAGTACTCGAGCTGGAGGATGATGATGAGCTTGATCTCCGCCGGCGCTTGTACCTGCTATCGTTTCGCAAGGTGAAGAAACTGCTACAACAGCTGACATTATGTCTGCGTGAGCTACACGACACGCGAGTCGGTCCTTATTGTCAATCACGGCACATGGCATTCTCGATGTCTTGTGAACACACGCTACTCTGCCTGGAAAAAAGGGCTAAAGTCGTTGGGAGGCTTTTATCATCCGCTCCAGGAGATGAGATGACAGACCCAGCGCTCACTTAGTATATTACTTTGTGACGGGAGTTCGAGATTGACGGCCTTATGTTGTTGTCCACTGTCTCATGGGCGCTCTCTTGATCTTTTCTTATGACGACAAGATATCATTATAATACAGATAAAGATTGCAGCAAATAGATTACATGGATTGCTCAAAACTTACATTGCCAAAATCTCGGACCTCTTCCTTATTATTGGATTTCTACAAGTCATTCAAGATGATTTTGGGACCTACTGTTACTACTTAGGAAAAGTCCCCTGCATGTACGAGCTCTATTCCCTGACAGCTTGCTAGCCGCGACAACACACAGCAACGATTACACAAATTATGAGTTCCTTATCTGGTCTCAATTGAACAAGCAGTCATTTTTCCGAATCTCGTATTTCAACCCATCCTGGTCTTCCCCAGGACTTTGAATAGGGCGCATACCACATGGAAGTTATCTTCAAGCATCCAATTGGCTAAACTTACCACTTAGCTGGGGGCGGTATGCAGTCCAGCTGCCAAGTGGGATATTTCTACTAAGCAGGGGGCCTGCGGCTTCGTAAGCGATTAGTATCAAATTTAGATTAATACCAACAAGGCCTTACCTACAGTATCCACATACAATACATATCTACATATGGAAACGTACTCTTACAGCGAATGAAGATTCGTAATTCTACCATCTTAGCCGGTGAGGACGTTAATTGAATCTCAGCCAGCACGCCACGCACAAACCCACAGCTGCGTATATGTCACCCAGGAAAAGTAAAGACTGCCAATATGCATAGCATCGGGGGTAGATGGAGAGACGACATGATATATTGCCGCTTGTGAACCTACTTCTAGCGAGATTGCAGGATGCTGGAAAGATCTTTTGATGCTTGAAGCGTCATTATGTTTATTAGAATCTAACAAATATTGCGTGGTTGCGGCTGTAATGCATAGGCTACGACGTGCTCTCATTCTCAGTAATTCTCATTGCATACTAGGCTGGGCACTACGGTATGCTTCAAGTTAGGCTACCACATGAGATTTGGTTTAAACGCTCATAAAATGATCTTATGTCTTGTTTGAGGCTGAGCAACAGATTCGAACAGGCTATAGGGGCTTCGCCATTAAAGTCCTACACGTGCCGTTAACTACAGGCTAGGCACCTTAGAGCTGCGCTGATAAGGTCGACTTTCTTCAGAGCTGACATGGGCGATCCACAAAATGAGTGTCTACAGCAACCGAGCCAAGCTCTGGCATCGTAGTTTGCTTCGTCTTTTTCGACTAAGTATAGATCTGAATTTAAATTACAAGTCGAAATATTTGGCGGTCGTTACCAGGGCTCTAAAAAATAGATAATGTAACGTAATTACGCGAACCTTACTTAGGCCAACCGTGTATGGTCTGATGTGCGCTTTCGGGAAATCATGAACGATTTTCAGACAAATCTGCTTTAGTTATGGATAGACACAATATGTCTTCAAGTACCCAATACACACCGCTTATCTTTACAATGCCGACTTGGGCCGTCTGCCCGATTCCTTCTCGGGAATCTCGCGAGGACAAACCTGACGCAGTTAGATAGATGTCAGAAGATGAGAAGGCATTGCTTACAATCTGCGCGACGTACAGACATTATATTGGGCTGTCTGTCATCTGTGATGCATTGAACATGACGCATTGTCAAAAAGCCCTGTGCACAAATGGCTAATGATATACCCATCGCAGTTATAGGGCTGGCATGCCGTTTTCCTGGCGACGCCAGTAGCCCATCAAGGTTTTGGGATTTGTTGAAGGAAGGCCGTGGTAAGTAATAAGTCATCCAGAGTCTAGTAATCTACACGATGAGCACGCGCTAATTATATAACCAGACGCCTACTCTCCAACGTCAAGCAGATGGAACTCGGACGCATTCTACCACCCCAATAAATCTCGCGTCAATGTCCTCCCTACTAAGGGTGGGCATTTCCTTTCAGAAGACCCGTATCTCTATGATGCTGGGTTTTTTAATATCACAGCGGCAGAGGCAATTGCCTTGGATCCCAAACAGCGGATCGCCATGGAGGTTACATATGAGGCACTTGAAAATGCCAATATCAGCCTCCAGGACGTCTGGGGTACCCAGACGACCTGTTATATTGGGTCCACAGTGAGCGATTATAGAGATGCCCTGATTCGTGATTTTATGCAGACGCCTAAGTACCACCTTCTCGGCACTGGTGAGGAGATGATTTCTAATCGAATCTCACATTTTCTCAACATCCACGGTCCAAGCGCCACGATGACCACTGCGTGCTCGTCGAGTCTTGTAGCTACTCACATGTCCGTTCAAAGCATCAAATCGGGTGAAGCGGATATGGCTATCACTGGCGGTGTTGGACTCATGCTCACTCCTGACTATACCACAGTAAGATCCAATCCTCTTAATTTTCTTTATTGCCTTTCGTCTCCTGGAATTACCGGTTGCAATTCCAGCTTTTTCTCGATATCAATCTCTTATTCAAAATCTTCATCTCGTTCCTTCAACAATGGCGTTGCTTATTTTCAGATTCGGAAATCATGTCAGAGAAACACTGACACGAAATTCATGTAGCATTTGGCGAATCTGTCATTTCTCAACCCGGCTGGCCAGTCCAAAGCTTTCGACGAGAGTGCAGGTGGTTACGGTCGTGGCGAGGGCTGTGGAATTATAATATTAAAGCGGCTCGATAAGGCAATAGCAGATGGCGACAATATTCGAGCCGTCATACGAGCCACAGGCGCAAATTCGGATGGCTACACGCAGGGCGGTACGTGTCGCATGTATCTAATTTAGACACCAGCTGATGACAGTATGCTTTTTGCAGTGACAAAGCCGTCTTTCGAGGCCCAGGCGGCCCTCATCAAGCGCGTTCATGAGACGAATGGCTTAGATTTCAGCTCCACTCAATATGTTGAAGCGCACGGCACCGGTACAAAGGCTGGGGATCCAATCGAGGCCGAGGCCATTTATTCCACCATTGGGATGCATGGCGCCAGAAAAGGAAAGCTGTGGATGGGAAGTTTGAAACCAAATGTAGTACCCTCTCGTAATGGATTCTGTATAAAATAAAGCTGACCAAATACAAAACAGATAGGCCATCTCGAGCCCGCCGCTGGCGTAGCATCCATAATAAAGAGCATTCTAGCGCTAGAAAACCGACAGATTCCGCCCAATATTCATTTCTACAATCCGAATCCGGCCATACCCTTTGACGAGTGGAATATTGCCGTGCCTACTCAACTTACTCCGTGGCCAGCGGCTCATACAAGACGGGTGAGCATCAACGGCTTCGGTATGGGCGGGACGAATGGCCACGTAGTGCTGGAAGCCTTTAATCCAGCGACCTTAGCGAACGGCACCGCACAGAAGCTTGACAGAAGCCTTACTGTAGCCAGACCTCATAATAAGCCCCGGCTATTCACATTCAGCAGTCACGACCAGGCTGGGTTCAAGCGCAATGCTAAGGCCCTGATCGAGTACCTGACACGTCTCGGTCCAGGAGCATCGAGGCCCGAATTATTAGCGAACCTGGCATACACACTCTCTGGTGCAAGATCAAAGCTCTCGTGGAGGACTTCCTGCATTGCAGATAGCACACCGGACCTTCTCGAATACCTCGAAAGTCACTCAGGTGAAGGCGCATCCCGGGTCAATAGCTCTAGTGGCATCTCAAAGCGTATTGGTTTTGTATTCACAGGCCAAGGCGCTCAATGGGCACGCATGGGCGTCGAGATGCTGGACCGCCCTGTCTTCAGGGCATCGATCAACATATCTCACCAGTTCCTCAGTTCCATGGGTTGCACATGGGACCCCATCGATGAGCTTCTTAGGGGCCAAAAAGATGGATCTCGCCTTAGTCAACCTGATATCAGTCAACCCATCTGTACTGTGCTGCAGATCGCCTTAGTTGACGAACTACGAGCATGGGGCATAAAACCAAGCCGAGTGGTCGGCCATTCGAGTGGCGAAATTGCTGCAGCTTATAGTATTGGCGCCTTAAGTCACCAGGACGCTATCGCCGCCGCCTACTTCAGGGGTGTAGCTGTGATAAAGCAGCGCATTGAGCAGCCAAAACTCAAGCTTGGTATGATGGCTGTAGGTTGCTCGCGTGAGGAGGCTGATGCCTTGATTTCTGAATCCAAACTCAACCGTAATGGTAAAGCTACGGTTGCCTGCGTCAACTCACCATCGAGCGTGACGCTGTCCGGACAAGTTGAATCACTGGAGCAGCTACAGGCCGTGCTGGAGGAGCGGAAAATCTTTGCACGACTACTCAAAGTTGAGACAGCCTATCACAGCACACACATGCATAAGGCTATGGACTTTTACCATTCAAGTATTGCCGACATTGAGCCTTTGCCGGAATATGAAGGCCAAGGTACGATGATCTCGAGTGTAACAGGATTTGAAATCAGTCCCGAGGAAGTTGGGCCATATTACTGGGTGCGCAACCTCGTATCACCTGTGCTCTTTTTAGATGCTGTCAAGGAGCTTATTTCGCCAGATGAGGAAGACGGTAATACAGTCGACCTACTGATTGAGGTCGGTCCTCACAGCGCTCTTGGCGGACCCCTTGAGCAGATTATGGACCACTACGGCATCAAGGAAGTCAGCTACGAATCAGTGCTCGTGCGAGGCAAGGATGCGCTCATGACGAGCCTACAGCTTGCCTCTAAGCTATTCTCGGCCGGCGTCCCGCTGAATATCGACCAAGTTAACGGCGATCTAGTTACTCATCTGCTGAATGATCTACCGCCGTACCAATGGAATCACTCGAAGGCCTTTCGCCACGAGACGCGTATCCAGCGGGAGCTCATGACACGGCAATTTCCCCGAAAGAGCCTTCTCGGCACACAAAATGCCATGATGGATGAGACTCAGCATGTCTGGCGCAACTTCATTCAGTTAAGTGAGGAGCCCTGGATCTGTGACCATCAGATCGGCAACACAGTCCTGCTGCCGGCAGCAGGCATGATCAGCATGGCTTTTGAGGCGGCGCAGCAGCTGGCCGAGCCTGGAAAGGTACTGCGCGCACTACGTTTGCGCGAGGTTTCATTTGTTGCTAGCATGGCGCTCCCAGAGGAGTTAGGGACTGAGGTCATTACAACGCTGCGGCCTCATCTTGTAGCGACATCGAGTTCGACATCGGCCACTTGGTGGGAGTTTACAATATCGTCAAGCGTGGGTATAGATCAGCTACGCGATAACTGCCGCGGTCTCATCACTCTGGACTACAAGGAGTCAACAAGCGTACAGATGGTCCAGGAGAATGCTGAACTCGAGGCCGCCCGAATTACTGATTTTCACCGCATTCTCAAGGAGTGTCCCGACACACTATCCAAGGTGGACTTTTACGCCCAGTGTGCTAGGGTTTCATGGAATTATGGCCCCTTCTTCCAGGGCGTCGAAAAGATTCACCTCGGTGACTGTCAGACTGTGTACGACGTCAAGCTTGTCGACCTTGGTGAGACACACAGCCGGGGTTTAGAACGCCCGTTCCTGATTCACGGACCTGCTCTCGATGCCATCATCCACGGAGTACTAGGTGGAACTTACAGGAATAGCCGCCTTCAGCAAGAGAAACCGCTGCTACCTACGTACATTGGCGAGCTTGAGATAGCACTAGATATTCCTAGCGACACCGGATACGTCCTGCCTACCTCTTGCATATCCAAGAAATTTGGCTTTAATGCAATCTCTTCAAATATTGTCTCGTTCAATGATGCAGTCACTAGGACTTTCCTGCATATTGGCGATCTTCGACTTACAGAACTAGACAATGATGATAAGCAGGGTAATGACAGTATTGAGTCCGATCCTACCGAGATCACCTCTGAGGTGCGTTGGAACTACGCACTCGATCTCATCAGGCCTGAAGAACTTGCGAATTTCATCTCTAGAGTGCCTCGAGATGATCAAGCTGCCGAGGTATGTTGAAATCGTATTTCCCCCTCACAATTCATCCTATAAGTAGTAAAGCAATGCACGAAGTAGAATCATCTTCATTACACATTGCTAACGCTTGTCTCAGCTTCTTCATCTAGTCATACATAATAATCCTGCGGTAACCGTCATAGAGCTAATTTCGGATGACGACGAAGCTCTTTCGCATGCAATTATTCCACGACTACCAAAGGGTACTATTTTGCAAAGCAGGGTAAGGTACGCTATACCTCCAGGGTGTGAGGCAAAGTTGGATGATTTATCCATGTCCGGAGAACCATTCTCACTAGGTGATCCTAACGAGCCCTTGCCGACCGATATCGCAACGGCCGATGTACTGGTCGTTCCCCGTCCAGTGAGAACCCGCGATGACTCGGAAGTCATAGCTCGCTTAGCTGGACTTTGCAAAGAAAGTGCGCATGTTATCTTAACTGACGACAGTGTAGCCTCACTTGCATTAGAATCAAAAGGATTTTATCGCGTTTTTGGTGTTGAAAGGGCCGTACTGTACAAGCAACGACCAAAGCATGTCAACGGCGTGAATGGCACCTCGTTAAGCAAACGCGACTTTGTCATCATTGAGCCGTCCCATCCTTCCATGACGGTCAAATCTTTCTCTAATGCTCTACAAAATGCTCTCGAAGAGGAAGGTCACAAGTCAGTAGCCACTCCGTGGAGGGAACTAGCCATCCAATGCGCAGGCGAAGCCAAGGGCAAGACTTACATCTCTCTTGTGGAATTAGAGACACCACTCCTCGACGATCTCTCTGAGCCCGACTTTGAAAAGACCAAAAACTTACTAAGCAACTGTGAACACTTGCTTTGGGTCAATGGTAGCCACAATCCGTCCATGGCCGTTGTAGACGGTCTCTCACGAACTGCAAAGAACGAGTACGCAAGCCTCAAGTTTCAAGTTCTACATCTCAGTAGCCTGGAAACGGCACTGCAACATGGGCCGTCTCTTGTCTCAAAACTCTCGACCTCGAATACCACAGATGATGAGTTTCGCGAGCGCGGAGGTCTGCTACAGACAAGTCGCTTCTTCAAAAGCGTCACTGGCAACGAGGCGATGCGCTACTGCCTTGAAGATTCAATTCAAATACGGCCCTTAAAAATTGAAGGAAAATCAGAGGCACTTCGACTCACGATTGGGAAACCTGGCTTGCTCGATTCACTGTCTTTTATCGATGACAATCGTTTTGATGCCGAGCTAGGAGAGATGGAAATTGAATTAGATGTCAAGGCAACAGGCATAAAGTTCGTCTAAATTTCCAAAACATCCTTCTTCAAGAAAGCGCTAACAGTGTACATAGTTTCAAAGATGTAATGGCGTCCATGGGCCTAGTCGAGGTATCACTCATTGGCCATGAAGCTAGCGGCATTGTCGTCGCCACAGGCAGCAAGGTCGTCGAACGTTTTCAAATTGGAGACCGGGTTGTTGTATCCGGAGAAGGATTGCATGCAACAAGACTCCGGAGCGATCATCGCCTAGCTGTGAAAATACCCGACTCTGTATCCTTTGAGGAGGCAGCTGTGATGCCAACGGTACATGCAACCGCATACCACGCTCTCGTCAACGTTGCCAAACTCCGCCCAAACCAGAGAATCCTGATCCATGCGGCGGCTGGCGGAGTAGGTCAAGCGGCGTTGCAACTGGCCAAGTATCTTGGCCTCGTAGCCTATGTGACGGTTGGGAGCGAGGACAAGCGCGAACTAGTCATGGAAAAGTATGGAGTACCATTAGAGCACATCTTCAACTCTCGCGACGCCAGTTTCGTCAAGGCTATCAAGCGCGTCACGGACGGTCGCGGCGTTGATTGTGTGCTGAACTCGTTGTCAGGGGAGCTACTTCGCATGTCGTGGGAGTGCGTCGCCCCGTTTGGAACATTCGTAGAGATTGGGCTCCGTGACATCACCCAAAATATGCGCCTTGACATGCGTCCTTTCATGAAATGCACCACATTTGCCTTTATCAATCTGACTAACCTTTTCGAAGACAAGGACATTGCCGGTCAAATTCTTCAAGAAACTTTTGCTCTGGTCCAGAAGGGTGTTCTCTACGCGCCTACTCCATTGACAGCGTACCCTGTCGGTGAGATTGAGACGGCTTTCCGTATCATGCAGCGCGGCAAGCATCGTGGCAAGCTAGTTCTATCATATCCCGAAGGCGCCTCGATCAAGGTGTATCGACGCGCCAGGTCTGCCCTCAAGCTCGACCCTAAAGCTACCTATTTGATTGTTGGCGGGTTGGGCGGACTGGGGAGAAGTCTTGCACGTGAGTTCGTAGCTTGTGGTGCTCATAACATTGCGTTTCTGTCTCGATCAGGAGCTACTGGTACTCAGGCACGTTTTGTTATTGAAGAACTTTCAGGGTGCGGTGCTCAAATTAAGGCCTATCGCGCTGATGTTTCTGATGAGACGTCATTCCTCACGGCCATGAAGCAATGCTCGAACGAGCTACCGCCCATCCGCGGAGTGGTCCAAATGGCCATGGTGCTGCGGGACGGAGTCATAGAGAACATGTCCTACGCCGACTGGAAGGCGCCTCTGCAGCCCAAGGTGCAAGGCACATGGAACCTGCACAAATTCTTCGATCATTCGCGACCCCTCGACTTCTTCATTGCCTGTTCGTCCGTGTCTGGCGTGTGTGGTAACGCCGGTCAGGCGCAGTATGCTGCTGGAAACACATTTCAGGATGCGTTAGCGGACCACCGGCGCTTGCAAGGACTCAAAGCCATATCCATTAGTCTGGGCATTATGCGCGACGTCGGCTCTCTCGCTGAAGCAACTGCTACTGGGATAGGCAATAACTTATCCCAGTGGGAGGAAATAATTGGTATTCATGAGTCAGCCTTTCACGCCCTCATGAAGAGCCTCATTATTCGCCAACGCGACGACGACACCTGCCCGGCTCAGGTGTGCTCTGGCCTTGGCTCGGCCGACCTTATCAATGCTCACAGCAAGCCTTTACCGTACTACTTCGCTGATCCACGCATGGGGCCTTTGGCTGTGACGAGCGTTGCTGCTCACACGTCTACAGGCGAGCATGACACAGCAGCATCGCTCGCTTCTCGCCTCGCGGAAGTCAACACCCCGGAGCAAGCTAGTGTCATCGTCCTAGAGGCGCTAGCACAGAGAGTTGCAGACATGCTACAAATTCCTGTGTCTGAGGTCGATTCTAGCCGGCCTTTACACCGTTATGGCGTCGACTCGCTTGTGGCGCTCGAGGTGAGGAACTGGATCACAAGGGAACTCAGGGCAAACATTGCGTTATTAGAGATCCTAGCCAGCGTGCCAATGGCGACGCTGGCCGTTAAGATTGCCCAGAGGAGCAAGTTATGTGTAGGTTCAGATTGACCGAGATCTACCTTTTATGAGATAGACTAGGTAATTTGTATAATGACGACAGTAAGATTGTAGACAGAATTCATAATAACCCTATTTAACCCTAATCAATGTCGATAAGGAGAAGCGCTAAACCCGTTTCGCTAGCTGTTGCCGCGGAGCTTAAAAAAATCAAAATTTCTCATTTTCATGTCTCCGCAACCAAACAATCAATCATATTCAAACACTTTTCAAAGTAGACACAGGAGGTCGTATTTGATCTCTCGGCGTCTTGAAAGAGGTTTTGAATATGTCGACCGTAAATTATTCCAAAAAACGCCGTCGCGAACCCTTCAACATCGATGTCAAACAGGTCGAGATCTACGAAGACCTCGCCAATGAGAAAGATGAAGTCCGACTTAAAGCTGCACATGAACTAGTCTCGCGCTTCACGCCAGAGAGCGAGCCCAGTGAGGATCAGGTGCGAAAGGCGCTCCAGAGGCTTTTTCGTGGTCTTTGCAGTGGTCGCAAAGCGGCTCGTATTGGGTTTTCGATTGCCTTGACGGAGGTGCTAGCGCAGGTGTTTGCGTCCAAGCAATCTATTGTACTAGAAAATATGAATGTTTCTGAGGCAGTCAAGATTTTTTCGTCTGCGACGGATCCTTCGGCCGGTGAGCCTGGTCAAGTATGTTTCTTTTCTACATAATCCGTTCGTGTATGCAGGGTCGCTAATTATTCGCTCAGGAACGAAAGGATTTCTATCTTGGTAGACTTTTCGGGGCTGAAGCCATTATCAAATCCCACATCCTGTTCCAATCAGGTGTTCCCCTCGAAGAATGGAACACCATCGTAGGTATAATCATCGACATCGGCAACGCCAAGCCCTGGCTACGAGAAGAGTCCGGCTGGGTTCTCTATCGAGCACTCCACGAACTAGCAACTCAAAAAGCTGACGTCAAATACTGCGAGAAAATGATTGAAATCATTAGCTCAAACGGGTTTGTGAAATCGCCAGAAGGTGTGGCCATGTGGCTCTTGGTTCAGGACTCGTTTCCTGATGCGAAGCTGCCGTCCAATGTTTGGAAGTATAACAATGATCCACTCGACCGCCATGATAGACGCACGCTTGCAAAGATCATGAAGCAAGTTTCCGAGGCGGAGGACCAGTCAGCTGCATTAGGTGTTTGGAATTCGAGGTTGAATTTTGCCTGGGATGCTGTTCTGAGTAAACTTGCGGATTCTAAGCCTGAGGGCAAGAAGGAGAAGAAGGACAAGAAAAGCAAAGAATCCTCTCGTCTTACGTTTGAGGAGTTCTGGACAGAGGTTGTTGAGGGTATGTCTTCACACGCACCAGGGTATAGCATCTACTAACGAATTCTTTACAGACGGTTTGTTTGCTGCTGCTTCTTCCGACGAACGAAAATACTGGGGTTTTTTGCTCTTGATGAAAATCATCGACGAAAGTACTCTCCACCGTGCAGAAGCCGTCTTCACCAAGAACGTAGTTAGGTGTCTCATGAACCAACTCGCCGTTGAAGATAGATACCTTCATCGGATGGCAGTCAAAGCCGCGAAGACAATTCAGAAGCGCGTATCAAATGAGCCGCCTTTTGCTGCAATTGCAGTGAAAGGCCTTCTCTCTGGGTCGTTGCAATTCGATCAAATCACGAAAACGAAGACTGTCGAGAAGATTGTTCTCGAAGCCGATGCCGAGTCCCTACAGATAATCATTGAACGTTTGGAGCATTTGATTGCCACTCCGGGCGTAGAGGAGGCTAAGGCAGCTGCGTCAAGCCGTCAATATCTCGCAGATTTGTTTGTATCGGTTGTCCGAATTCGGAGCCCCGCTGGCGAAGAGTTTACACCTGTCTTGCAGTACATTCTGTCAATTCTGGTCCGCTATGCCTACTTTGGAGGCGAGCAAGGAGGTGCCAATCCAGCAATCTCTTCAGCTTCCCAAGAATTGTTCCGCAACAGGATCAACAGCTGTCTGAACAGTTTGATCAGCAATATCAAAGACCCGGCTGAAGTTGCATACACTGTTGTTCGTCAGGTTCGCGACCTTCAAAAGTCTGAAGAATACGGCAAGTTTATAATTGTGATCGATGGAACCATTGCCGAGTCTGTTGATGCGGCTTTCAAGTCTCTCAAGAAGCTTTCGAGCAAGGTAAGCACCTCATTTCTCAGATTCTTGGTAATACGGTACTTACGATCTTTAGGTCAATCAAGATGACAAAGCCAAAGACGCCAGCGTTCAAGCTTTCCGCCTTATCTATTCCCTTACTATCCTACAAGTCTACAACGGTGACGCAGACGCCGTCTCTATGCTTGACGAACTCGCATTCTGCTACTCTAAGTTCTGGAGCGACAAGAAATCAAAGAAAGAGGACAGATCTGACGCATCCAATGCTTTGGTGGAAATCTTGTTGAGCTTTGCGTCCAAGCCCTCGAAGCTGTTCCGTCGTATGAGCGAGCAGGTCTTTGGTGTTTTTGCGGATCAGATTACTGCCGATGGGCTGCAGTCCTTGATTTCGGTGATTGAGGTCAAGGAGAACTTAGCTGGTCAGCAGGAAATGTTTGATCAACAGGATGACGATGAAGATGGAGACGAAGAGATGGAAGACGCAGATAGCCTCGATTCCGACGTAGAAGTCATTGACGTTGATGGTTCCGACGAAGATGACAGTGACGATGATGGGGAAGATGAGGACGAGGACGAGGACGATAATGATGAAGAAGACGAAGAAGAACTCGCCGCCTTCGACGCCAAACTCGCCGAAGCCCTTGGCACCCACCACCCCGGTGATGACGATGAGTCTTCCGA
This sequence comes from Talaromyces sp. F31, assembly GCA_037356135.1. Lineage (NCBI taxonomy): Eukaryota > Fungi > Ascomycota > Eurotiomycetes > Eurotiales > Trichocomaceae > Talaromyces > Talaromyces sp. F31. The sequence continues at coordinate 1,563,656 of JAYXSF010000034.1, forward strand.
CGCAGACATGAACGACGATGAAATGGAAGCCGTCGACGAAATGCTTGTCAAGGTCTTCAAAGCACGCCAACAAGCAACCACCAAAAAGAAGGACAAAAAAGACGCAAAGGAGACTATGACCAACTTCAAAAACCGTGTCTTGGATTTGCTCGAGATCTATGTGAAGAAGTGTCATACGAGCGTTCTGGCGCTAGATTTGATTTTGCCGTTGTTAAGGTTGACACGGAAGTCGACTGTGAAGCAGATTTCACAGAGAGCGAACGAGGTCTTGCGTGAATATACTCGGCTTTGCAAGGGGAACGCAATTCCGTCGTTGACCCCGAACGGCGCAGACAGCGATGCGGAGGAGACAGAAGACACAATTGAATCCGTCTGGGACCTCCTCCGCGCCGTCCACAAGGAAGCAATGATCTCTGGACCAGCAGCACACTCTTCCTCGGCTAGTCAAACAAGCATCTTCCTCGTCAAGGTGCTCGTAGCACAGGACAAGCAAAACATTTCGCAAATTGTGGATATCTATGCAGAGACAAGAAAGGCGCAGATGTTGAGTAACAAGTGTCATGTGCAACCGGGATTCTTTACGGATTGGAATAATTGGTGTGTGAATGCGGGAAAGAGCATGAAGAATTAGGTTGTCCGTTCGTCTGATTACCAAGTACATATGTATATTGTTGAGAAGTAGATAGGCGTTATAGATGTCGATACGTATCGTACATGATAATTCAATCTCAAGGGACTAGGAATCGCAATGGTAATAAGAAATATCAATATCCCCGTCTTCCATTGATGCTTCGACAAACCCGACAGAGTTAATGAATAATCTTATGTTTATCCGTCTCCTTCAACACCTCCAACTGCATTCCAACCTCAATCTCCCCTTCAATCCGTGGAACACTATGCATCCCAAAACACGGCTTATATTTGGAACCCTCATCAACTCTACGGTAAGACATCAGCGTATTCCACGGCTCGCGCTTGTGTTTTTCGGCAGTCGTAGGTTCGACGTTGGGAACTTGGCAGCGCGCGCAGCGAGCAACGACATCAATGACGATTGGCTTTGCCTCTCGCTTCACTGCTGCAGCCTCATCCGACGTTGAAGACTGAGAAGAAGAAGATGTAATCTGCACAGTAAGCCACGAATCCTCCGACCAAGCCCGATTCCCCTTAATGATAATATTCGGCCTAAACCGCTCAATCGTAATCGCCTTCTCCCCCTTTTGCGTCAATCTCGAATTGAGTTCCGTAATCGACGCATCTGAAGCAATGAGCAACGGCATCTGATCCGGGAAATACGTCGATTGAGACCGACCCAAAAGCTCTGGTTTTGCATTCGTGTTGAGTATGCGATCCGTTGGCCCTTTGTAAACGAGTAGCACCTCCTGACCCAAAAAGCGGGAAAAGGGTGAATTGACGTCGTCACCGTACACGTATCCGTCTGTATTATCGGACCAGATTTTGACGGGCATGAGGGTGAGGTTTTGCGCTAACCATTCACGACTCGGGTAAGCGTCGATGCGGATTTGCTCATCTTCCACGCTGAGGATTAACTGTTTTCCATCTTCGCTGATGGCGGTTCTAATGAGAGTCATGCGCGGATTTTGACGGATGGTTACAAAGTCGTGAGTTTTGGCGTCGACGAACATCCATTGTCGGTCTAGGTCTAGGCCGTGCATTTGCATTTTTGTTTTGCGGAGACTGATGCCGCGGCATGATTTGACGGGGTATACTCGCAATTCAATAATATCATACACTTTTCGCTCACCCAGGAATTGACCTTTGATCAATCGATTGAGTGTGGAGGTTGATTGAAGTTTGCGCAGCTGTGTCGGCGCAAAGGTTGCTAGGATCAATGATACGATGATCACGGCGGTTGCGAAGAGTATTGAGAGCGAGGGGAGGGTCAGGCCCCGGATGGATATATTTCCGATATCCATATCGAATCTTGAATTTCTATGATGATCAATTGGAAAGTTGTCGTTCTATATGTGTTTTTGATGTTGTCTGATTTTGCCGACGTAACTGCAGGACCGAGTTATGACCAATGATATATATCCAGACGGGCAGAGCTATGTTCCACAGATTCGACAAGCGATTTATCAGCAATGACTCGGTGGTCAAGCTGCCACTCCTAGTACAGCACAAGAATCGGGAAAGGAAGAAACCTGAATAAAGTCAGATTGCGAAGGATGATTTATAAGAGCCGGACCCACTAAGCAGACATCTTCCAACGCCGCGTGAGTCCATTGGCCAATCATAGGCCGATTTTGGTGGTATCTATATACCTGCGAGAAAGTTTCCTGGGAGAAATATTTTCGTGGTTGTGCAGGGAGATGTTAGTTTATATATACTGTGAGTACTGATGGATCCAATATCTTTTTTGCTTTGATTGTATGTATGTCCTAGATAGGTATCATTTCCGTCCGGTATATATGCAGAAAAGAAAGACAATGAAAATGCAGATATTTACAGTCAATTGATAAATCGATCCAAAGGATAGTATATACAGATACTCATGCCAGTCGTATGTATAATACGGCGTCACATACATATCCACAAATAGGCTAAAACATGCTTTGAAGCTATTGAGCTGAGAATCATCTGAAAAGAATACCCAAACGGTCGATCACTCACCATCCACCCAACACTTAATCATAGACTTAATCAAAGCAACAGCGACCTTGGTCCCCAACTCTATACTCGCCGGATCCGTAGTGACAGGCACGTGATAAAACACTATCGATCGATCACGGCCTTCCTCGAGAGCCTGCGCAAGACTTGTATAGAATATAAAGTCGCACGCATAATGACCCGCATCATTAGAAGTACGAAGGTCCGTATCTGCCGGTGCCAGTGATTTCCAAACTTGCAAAAAGTGTTCGTTGGCCGGGTACGGGACCAGTTTCAATCCTGATGTTCGAATATCCTCGTCACGAACGCCACCATCAGATCCATCAGCAGGACCAGGCATCAAAATAGGCGGATACCCTTTTCCTCTCCATATCTTCTCGCCATCCTGATATCCCGACCGTCCATCTACATCCGGTATTCGATAATTATCGCGATGCGCCTGCGTCTCTACAGAATAATATGATCGCGTAGAGGCAATACCCATATGCACGATCAAATCAGGCCGGGTGCCATTGTGTTCGCGAGAGTAGTCATCTAGGATGACGGGTACTTGCGCGCGAATGGTGGCGTAGGAGACTTTGATGGGCTCCGGGTGGACATGTATGCGTACTTCTCGCGGAGATGGGATTGCGGTCCCGCTGACTGTCTCGTTATCTTTGGGCGGTAGGGTGAATGATGATGGGAGAGATTGGGCTATCAGGAACGAGGCATTGACGTCAAAGCTTCTGAATGGCTGTACATTTAGATGAATTAGTCAACATCTCCAGACAATGATTCGACGCTAAATAAGAGACTGGAGAATATATGCAAGGATACGATCCAGGCAAGGAGTGCGGGTTTTCATGTGTACGTACTCCGAAACCCGTCACGAGGACGTTTATCTCTTGCGATGTTGGAGGTGATGTTGGGTCGATTGCGGGGTCCACCACGATTCCAACGTCACCCATGGTGATCACTCAGGTAGAGGTTAATGAATGTAGCGGTCAAAGAAAGACGCAAAAAACGCAATGAGCAAAGTTGAATCCCAGCTTTCTTTTTCTATATACAAGGTCGGGCGTCGCTGTAATGAATCAGAAATGAGCAAAGATGGAGATTGATAGTGTACTGATAATTGACTCCGATAAGCACTGACGAAACCAGCCAGATTCGATGGATTTGACTGGCTGTTCTACTGTGGGTCTCCGAAGTATGTATTCTGATTGGACAATACCTTCAGATTACTGCATTTGGGCATTGTTGAGCACGTGATAGTTCAATACCCTCAAATGACTCGACTTTTGACTGAATACTTGCTTTTAATTATTTCAATCGAGATATATAAAATATACTTACTTGGCAAAAATGGCACATATCTACGCGCCGTCCAGAATCCTGCTTGACAGTGCGCGCATCCCACAATCCCGACCGAACACTGACTGCCCAAAGTATTTCCAAGAATCCCAACTAGCACAACCGACTTTCCGCAAATCAGAAAAATAAGAACACGCCCATAAATCCTATTGGCCCAACGAGAGGAAATGCACTGCAATGCAGCATGCAGCCCCAATATATTTGCTTGTTTCTGCGTGATGATTTTCGTGGGTTTCAGCCAATGCGGAACGGAGGTTTGAGTTTCTACCAACGGTAAACCAGTACATATACACGGGGCGTACGTGATACTGTCATACTATGCAAGAGACTCATCGACAGCAGGGTAATGGATGAACAATTTGCTGATGGTGGCAATTATGTTTTGCTCTACTGCGTCACGTAGACAGGCGCTTCAAGAATGAAGTGTACTTTTTACAATAGCAGTCATCTAGAGCTAGATACCTAGGTGAAGGTCATCGGTTCTTCCGCGTGATTCAGTCGCCATTCCTGATTACAAAATCAAACTCCGCATTGCCCAAAATAAGGTTTTCTTGGACTGAATCTCCGATGCCCTAGGAGGCTGGAATCAGCCTATGTCCGCTAGACATCGCCTCTTTCTTTCAACTCCTGCGTAGTATCTCATACCAGGAAACTCTGATGCGAGGCGGAGTGGAGCGGCACAGCTGATGCTTACATGTTGCAGATACATAATTCACGAATCAGTACGTCTGAGGTATCTACGTATCGATGGCGTCCGATACGTATCTACACACGTACTTGCTCTTGTCAGGTAAGGGTTGGTACATACGCCCGAGACATCAAACTGCATATACCATACATGTACAGCATGCGGTCCACCGTGAAATATGTGGGGGTTCCAGTACTCGACCTCGAAGAGAGATCAAGCTTGGTCTTTGCGAGACTCTGAGAGTCAAGATTGGGTAATTCCAAGGGTTGTCTTGATATCACATCACGCCGCTGCTGCTTGCGGATGACAGTCAGATCTCCCCACCACAATATAAAGTTCACGCAATACAGGCCTACAGGCACAGAGTGCTAACAAACCTTGTCCGCTGCCTTATCTTGATATTTAGCGATACGACGCCAGTCAAAAGTCCGGAGTACATCGCTGATCGAAACATCGTCCCAGTTATCCCAACGAACCGATCCACATCCTAGGAGTCCGATTCCTGATAGGCTCAGAACGCGACCACGATGGCAAGTTTTCCCATCCGTTTCAGCTTTACATGCAAGGTATTATATTTCTTCGCTTCACTTTGAACCTGACCTGGTACTTTTTAGGAGTCTATGCATTAGCACGGAGTAACTGTGGAGTGGGACACTACGTAGTTAGACTTAGGGCTAGGTCATAATAAAATACGTAGACGCGGTAATCGGTACGGAAATATTACACTGACGCGCGCGCGGACGCGTTTGCGGGGTCATGAGCGCGTATCCCTGCAAACACGCGCTCTTTCCTTTTTCGGCGTTTCGCAATGTTCGCACTCTTTGACTCTTGTCTCTTCCTATCAGTTTTGTGTCTCACGGCCCGTGCCGAAGACGTTATCTTAATAGTACTGCCATTAAGATTCATCTTCACACTGATAAATTTTAACATGAGATAACGAGAATAGATTGATGCCTCAGGTCTCTTTGTTTATCGCGAATATGAGTTGTCTTATTGAGGTGGAGCGCCTCGACCGCATGTCAACGGCGCATCAAATATCCAGCTAGCCCAACATCGAAAATACTTGGAACACGGCCATTCGAGGGCCGTTTTATGCTCATGGATCACATCTACCTCAATCACTGGTACCCTGATTAGTTAATGGTCGGTACCTTGGTAGATACCGCATCCGACAATCCAAGAATCCAAGAGGAGAATCGCGGCGCGCCGATTAGGTGGACCGTTGCATACAATGCGTAGCACCCCACTTTTCTCTCTTGTGACTTAACATCACCTGGTATTAATTTCAGGCAATCTCGCCGTCTCTTCGCGCGGCACAGTAGTACCTCGTAACGCTGGTATGGTAGGATACAAGACACAAGGATCCATCCAAGGGTACATGATTCGTTGGGCTTGTAATCTAACAGCCATGACTCCATAGTACAAAGTCCAAGCGGATCACTCGAAATCCAGGGCTTCCCAGCCCCCTCAATTTTCATGATTGTCACAAATGCCATAGGGACAGTCATACATGGTGCTCTTACCTGTTGGGGGTGCCGACATTTGTGATTCGATGGCGTATGCGGAATTTTAAGCACGGAGTACAGAGTGCAGCATGACCAAACAAGCCCTATGCCCCCGAGTGTGTCCTTACGTTGTGCTCCGTACGCAGTAGACTCTAGAGAGACGGTGAAGGACCTAAGGTTTAGAGAGATAGAGTACGTACTAGCAATGAGGATTAGACTTCGATCAAAACTTCTGCTACCCATTGCACTAGTTCGTTGTCACCAGCGTTCGCAGGCTAGGTCTTAGGGCCTTAGGCATGACCGTTGTGCCGACACCAGGCACTCCCGTCTGCGAATTACTGCTACTGTTCGGATGAGCGATCCTGATTCGACATGCAACCTGCATTGTGCAGTATGTACTATGCCTCTGTACGTAGTACGTACAGTAAACTGTACATCAGTAGCACCACTTTGGCACTACCGGCGGATTGCCAGACGATCTTGATGTCGTTTTCAGTCTTCACCTTACTAGCGTCGTACCTTCTCTTGTTTTTTTTCTTTTTCTTTGTTGTGGTTAACGTCTGGCTGCTATTTCTTACCCTGGCGATAGCCGTACGGAGTATACAGTAGGTATACAAGCTGGCAAACAGTCAAGCTAATTGAACGAAGGCGTGTGCGCTCTTTACGTAGGTAGACACTTTCATGTCCAGATAGCATTGGACACGATCCTGGTGGCTCCACCGCACAACAGTGAGTTAGCAGCGCGAACAGTCGTAAAATAGGCCAGTTGGCGGGCTCGCTAGACAGGGAGTAGTTAGTCCAGCACTAAGGACTACTAACAGTGCTGCTAGCACTACGAGGAAATAGCAGAGACTCGGGCGGTGAGTGGGCCTGGTGCTGCTGCCCTTGGCGCCTCGCCCGCCTGGACAGTGGACACTGCAAAATTGAGAAAGGGAAAGAGCACAGTCGCTCCCTCGTCCGTTAGTTCCTTCCTCTTTTCCCCTGTCCGGCCGCGCTTTCCTGCTCCCGAGAGAGTCGATTCCTTCCCGTCCTGCCAGCGACCGGCCTCAACTTTCCCTCTTCTTTCCTCTCTTCTTCCTTTTCACCCCATCAACAACGTCGTCCCCCCTTCCCCTTCCCCCTTTCCTCCCCTCGACGGTCAGCATCTCATTTCCTTTGTGTGTTTGTGTGTTGGTGGATTGTCAGTTTTTGGACTGTCTTGTCAACGTTATCGTGTTCGCGTGGATCATTTGGTAATCGATAAGCGCATGCGATCCGGGGAGGCTGGGAAACTCAACTCACCACTGCGTATCGATAGCGCTGTCCCCACGACGACGACTGATTGTCTATTCCAATACTGTTACATCTCCTTCGCGATAACATCGTTCTCTTTTATTTCTTTTTTTTTTTTTTTTTCCACCATTTCTTTGCGCTTAGAAACTCATTGTGCCGGGAGCAACGGAACCTCGATCGCCGGATCGGACTAGCTGGCCATTGGGACTATACTCGACAAGTCGCAATTGGACATTACAATACTGGAACAATAGAATAGGGCTAAAAAGAATAAGCATACGGCATAATATTTTTGTTATTGCTGGACCGCATCAAAGGAAAATCGACAAGCTATGTTGCATTGAATACCGTTGAATCCATAGAGTGAACAACGACCGGATTCGGAGTCACAGCCTGGACTTTGGCCTTCTAAACCAATCTCTCTCGGCACATACACCATTGTCGCAGCCATGGCACAAGAGCGTCAGGGCTTGTCTCGAACTCTTCCCAAGAGCTTCACATTTTCTTCGATCGAATCATCTTTCCCCAGAACTCCAGAACACCCTCGCGTCGAACCGCAGATCCCCCCTCCTCCGCGACATTCGAGTTATCGCATTAGACGGCCACGATTCGACAGTCATGCCAGCATATTCTCAACCATGTCTGGCGAACCCAACATTTTCGACCTCAGTCGTCCGGATGTTCCCGTCCCTTCTATCGAATTCCCAGTATCGGATACGATGTCTGAACCCGATGTCACAACTTTTGAGGCGGTTTCGTCCGAATTTTTACAAGTGCCAGCATTGAGACGTATGGATTTCAAGACACCTCCAGCGCAGATCCGTACAGAGCCTTTCAACTTCCCGCGTGCTACACCCGATCCTACGGAGGATGTTCAAGATGATCCCATTGAGAGGCCAAGCTCTAGGGCTTCCGACTCGTCTGTTTCTTCCATCGAGACATACACTACGCAGCCTTCTCTTGGTGGGAGTTGCACAAGCCCTGAGAGTGAAATATACGATCCGTTCAGCTTTCAGCTTACTGATACGAGCAAATACGAGCTTGAGACGCCTCCCAGCAGCAACCCAAACCGCGGGAAATCCCTTGACCTACCCAAAAGAAAGACACGATGGAATGCAGATATGGATAACCACCTATGGAACACTTATCAGATGTATCTACAGGATCCTACAACAACCCCGTTCAAAACTCTTCCTGGAAGCCTCCCGCCTCTCGGGGTCTCACATCGGGTTGCACGAGAAGCAAAGAAGACTTGGGCTCGGCTAAAGTCAAGGAAGGAGCAGGAAACCTTTGTCATCGTTCCAACCTCCACAACCGCCGACAGTGAACAGTCAATCACCCCGGCCGAAAATAGGAGTGGAAGTTGTACGCCCACTGCCAAGAAACCGGCTCTGCCTCGTTGGCCAAGATCCGAAGCAGCTACACGACGACGACTCAAATTTCTCTGCAAACGCAAGCTTTCGATTGCCCCTCATTATCAACGCTTGCTGCAGTCCCGTAGTCCTTCACCATTCCTTGATGTCTTCACAGCACCTCCCCGAAGACCAGTTGGCCCAGCATTTGACTACAATGCATCAACCACTTTCATGACTCGGGATCTCGGCGTGTCTCTAGTCTCGAGTTCTTTGCCAACTGATTTTGCAAACCTTGGTGCTGTCGAAACATCCACTATCCAGCCGGCCCCCTTGGTGGACATCATGCAGTCACCCCAGCAAGTTTCCAATACTCCAGCCTCCATCCTCAGCCATGTATCTACTGTTCAGGAACCATTCCCCCGTCTTGGGTCTCCTTTCATGTATAATACATGGGGCCCTGAAACCTCGCGTCGCGAAGGTCAAGGCGCAGCTACTCGCGGGCTAAGACGAGATACCATTCATGTAGCTGGATCACGACTGAGGTCACCCCCTCGCATGGACCTTCCGTCAAGCGTCCACAAACGCCGAGCACACCATCGATTGGAATCGAGCCCTAACCCAGGCGACATCCAGCGTGGAATTCGGGACCTGGCTCGGGACGGAAAATTGAAAGACGGCCAGCGCCGTGTACGACTTCGCAATCGTGGCAATACAACAAGTGGCGGCTTCAGCTCCAAGGAACGGATTGAACAACTCTTTTCACCGACCTCCCCTTTCACTTTTCCTGGCAACCAAGCCAGCTCATCAGCAGTCCCTCAGGAGTTCCTTCGCCCTCGCGCCGAGACCATTCGCCGTCTGGGTTCACCATTTGAACCCGAATCCACCCCACGTTTTCATCCCAGATCTCCTAGACATGCCCCGTCCCTGTCTGACCCATTCATGAACTCCTCTATCAAGTCACAAGTTCATCTTCACCATCAGGGTGAAGCAGCTGCTACAGAATCGCGAGTGGTCGCAGGTGGACTTCCGTACGATCCTACTGAGGAAGGACTCACTGATGCGGAGAGAATCCGGCGGCAAATACTGAATTTGCCGTACACCAAGAACTCACTGGTATGTGTCAGCCCATTGTGGTATCTTTCGTCATTAGATTAACGTTGTCGCAGTAATCGCCATTTTTTCAAGACCGCACTAGGCTGTTTGACCAACCATTTCGATTCCCTTCCATGTATAGCATTTTTTTATTTTCAGCTTTTTCAGATGCATTATGACTTCGGACATGCAACAGAACGAAGTACGACTTACTTAACGACTGACGACGTGATCATGTGACACGAGTTCGTATGGAACCACGAAGATTTTTGCGATTTTTGATTTATCTTCGAAATGCTTGCCCTAATATTCATTAATCCGGAATTTTTAAACTTTCGTCCGGATGAACAGCATCTCTACCAACATTTCTATCGACTCAATGTTTTCAAGCGTTTGGTGACTTTTGTTAGAAGCACTTATGATACTCACGTCAGCTATGACTATTCCGCCTATTGACTTCTACGCCAATTTTCTTTTCGCTATGCCCTGATCAATGTGACGCATTGCACTACACATGTTGGCAATGGCCTGACGCTTTCATGCTGATCGACGCATGAAAAAACCAGCCAAAAGTCAACTACTTTCGTTCAAGCTTTCTTTTATTACAACCCTTTCATTGCATGAGGATTTTTCTCTAGACGATACCCAACCCCCATTACAAATACCACCAGAATCTGAACGGTCTGCCGATTGGGACACCTCGCACTTTTACCTCCCCGCTCATACATACTACAGTCATGTCGACGCCACTATCTTTAACAATTTTCTTTCTTTTCCACCTTTTTCACCTCGTCAAATATTTCAACATCCTCTCAACTCTTCGACATTTGAAACACATTCATTCAATCACCCTTAGTGTACAGTCCTGCGTCACTGATCGATTTTCTCAACAATTGTTATCCCATTTTTTGAGGCCCATCGAGTCTCAATTGATATGAATGAACTCACGATGATACGAACTTCCCCCCAAAAAGTTTTGAGGACGACCAAAACATCATTCAATTCAGAATGAACATTTGTTCTTTCTTCTTATTCTTCTCTTCCATTTTTTTTTATTTCTCGTTCTGCATCTAAAGATTATAGATGATGATTCATGATGATGAAGTGATGGATATTTTTTGTTCTCATTTGATGCTTCAACTTTTTTCCGCGATTCTATTCTTATCCTGTGTTTCAATTCTAAAGAATAAAATTATATTATTTTCATACTTTCATCTTTCATGAATGAAGTAGTCCTAGAGAACATTGAAGTAACATGAATAATAATTGTGCTTTGCGAGGGGTATTAAAATTACGGGTTCAACTGGTCCTCGATAGATAGAGTGTTCAACGAAGGAAAGCTTTGTTAAGAATTTGTATACAATTAAAACGTAATGACATAAGAAGCTAATCACGAGGGAACGGTCGTAGACATGCGTGAGATGGGGGGGTATATTGGGGTATGGTTATGTACTGTAGAAGAGGTATCAAAATGCAAAATGCGAAGAAGTAAAGCAGAATTAACAACGCGTAATGTGACCGAAATGAAGGTTTGTAGTATGCGATAATGACAGGTCATGATTTTGCTTCGATGAGAGACGACGGTGGAAAGATGTTCATCGCTCCTTTTCCAATCGCTCGCGTCGGCGGGATAGATGAGCTTCCAATTTTCGGATCTGCAGAGAAAGATTCTTCTTTTCTGCGTTGACGGCTAGCCAGGCTTCCATTCTCTCGCGGACGTGTTTTAGGGATCGCAGGACTGGCAGTGATGTAGATATCGACGATCCTTCTTGCTCTATGCGCGCCCATCGCTCTGTGCACGGGTTCAACAAAAGGTCGAATACGTCGGTCCAGATTTCTCTGTCCCAGTAACGCTTGAATGGTTCACGGATGCGGTATCGTTTCGTTCCTGAATTTCCATCTGCGTTGGTATCTGTGTCATTCAATGAAACCCGTCCACCGGATGAATTACGTCCGTTGTTGACCGGGACAGATTCGAGGTATTTACCAAAGAGCATCGCGTGAATCGTGCCTGCGACTCCGTACAAGTCAATCTGGTATGTCCAGGGTCGCATTTCGCGAACTTCATTGCAGTCATGTTGACTCATCTCCCACTCCGCTAGGAACTGAACGTCTGGTCGGAAGGCTTTCATGTCGATACCTCGGCCGAAATCAATGAGGGTGAGACCTTTCTCTCGCCAACCGCAGAGTCCACGAGCGGAGTAGTGAATTTCACTGGGGTCGGCTATGGCATCTTCGTCTGCGAGATCAAGGAGAGATTCAGCTGGAGGCGATTGCAATGACGACCTGCTCTTCTTATCTTCGAATCGAACTAGACAATTGTCGGGCTTGATGTCTCCATGCAGTATACCGCAAGCATGAAGCGCTTCGACTGTGCGGAACAATTCCACAGAGAAGAACATGGCGAGTGCTTCGTCCATGCCAGCCTCTGAGTTCCCAGTGTTAGTGATAGCTTCTGTCCTTATGATATTGACCAAATCCAAGAGCGTGCCTTGTCCTTGATAGTCCTCTACCAAGAACGACTCATCCCTGAATAGATGAAGCTCATGTGCTTTCACAATGCTCTCTGATGCACGACAGTAGTAAGAGGAAGCACGTATACGATCATGCGTCAATTTGATCATGTAAAATTCCCAAGCGCTGGGAGGATCTGTTTCAAGTTTGATGGCTTCAAGACTATGTCGCTGAACATTTTGCTCGTGCTTTTGTCTGGGAGCAGAAGTGTTATTCCCTTCTGTATCGCTATCAGAAAGGTAGGAGTCAATGTCTTCCACGCTTTCAGCAAGATAAACTGGAGCATAAGCGCCAGCGCCAAGTTCGCGCCTGATTGCATAAGTCCTGCCACTGCCGGGGAAACCTAGTACTGGTGGAGTGGACGATAGTCTCTCGCCGCCCTTTGTCGGTTTTTTCATGGATTTGGAGTATTTCATGATATCTGCTGCATGTGCTCCGAAGCTCGATGAATGATCGTAGTAACCCGGGAAAGACGTAAGAGGCGGTTCAATCATCTTGAGGATCTTGCTGCGAATTGCTCTGTCACTTGGATCACATTGGGCATCCTTGATGATGCAGTCGGCGTTGGAGAATGCGAATGGCGCAACTTGCTTGACAGGAGTTCGTCGTAATGTCTTCACGCCGAGGCTGGGTGAGTGAACATCTCCGACATTCGAGGTCATCGCACCTGCGTCCGGGGTTGCAAGCAATAAATCTTCAACTGGTGAGCCTGACGGAGTATAATCAACCTCGGGAACAGCCTTGCAGGGCGTCTTGGTCTCGTAGTGCCGATTCCTTCCGGCCGTAAAAGAGGGTAAAGAAGACTCTGTCTTCTCGATGATGGGGGTCATAAAAGGAAGCCGGTTTTGAGCCATCATTGCGGCATCCCGATATGGACCAAGAGGTGGATTATAGTCGTCTGGTATTTCGGGAATGTACTTGGTCTTAAAATCTTCGTCATCCGCATCTTCGACAAGGCCGTGTTCCGCAGAAGATACATTGGGAATATGTTTGCGGGCTGTAAATTCAGTCCATTCGTCGTCATGTTCGCTACCTTCGTCAACTGGTCCATCATCGTCAACTCCTCTAGTCTCATCGTCGTCAAATTCGCTTTGACCCGCCGATATCCTGCCGGTGCCAGTGCTTTCGCCGCCACTTGTGTAATCGTCGTCCTCGTATTCACTATCCAAGAAGCTGTCGCCATGGTCTTCATTCTCAGTTTCGGTTTTCAAGGGTTGATTGAATATACTATAAATCTCATCTGTGGCGGCCCGAGTGTGGAATGTCATGGTTGGCTCGGAATTGTTCTTCTTCTTTATCCTTGGTCCGGTTGGAGAATCCAGATTGGTTTTGACTATTTCTGTTAGCGTACGACATCCAGACATCCTACTGATGAGAACTTACTGGTCTGTGTTTCTCCAACCTCCTTGACTTTAATCTTTTTGACTTTGGATAACCTCCTATCTCGATGATCATCCTTTGATGATTCTCCAAGGACGAGTTTTTGCTTCACATCTTGGGCGAGCGATCGGTCTGCAGCTTCTTCTAAATCGGATGGCAAGCGTCCAGCAGCGTTAGTATGAATCTCTTTGAGCGGTTTCTTCGGCCTTGACCAGTCTTTCTGTAGCCATCCTCGACTGGCGGCTCGGAGCTCTTCGAAGCAAACCTCATTGTTAGGGTTTTTGTAGTCAGGGTAGACGGCTTCTAAATTGACAAAAACACGTTCTCTCCTACCAGTCCGAGGGTTAATGGCCTCTCTTACGTGATGCAGGGGTGTTTCGTTCCGTGATGGTTGGGTATTTGATTCAGTTTGCACATTTGATTTTGACTGGATACATATAAGACAAAAAGCCAAAGTCATGCCAGCAATTAGTCCTATGATCGTAAATATTTGGAATCCAGAGGGAAAGAGATTTACTCATGACTCACCTCATCTCTGAATACAGCCATTTTCTGGACCGGTACTGGTTTCTTCTCCTGCTTCAATGTCTCACCAACCCAAGGTTTGGCTTCCATTTCATTTTCCTTGCGCCTATCTCGAATCGACCCAATGCTATCCCAGCCTTTCGACAAACTGCTCACTGGTGGCTGATTAGACTCTGGGCTATCTGAATCGGAGAACACAGCAAGCTTCTGTTTGCCGGACTTGGCAGCAACGCGACCACCGGAGGCTCTAGGTTGAGCTGCTTGAGGGTCGGCAACCCTTGCGGTTGCAAATGGGTCAATTTTTGCCGCCAAGGCTGGCCGTACGGTCGGAAGAGCAGGGGAAGATGGTCCATCGGTGCCTTGAGGCTGTTGTTCTAATCGTGTCTGAAATTCGTCGTACCTGCGCAGTAAGCGCTCCTGGGGACGTGCTTCGCGCTCGATGCCAAGCTTGTAAATTTCCTGCGCCTGAGCCCATCGTCCCGCGCTCTCAAGCCAATTGGCGAATTCTTCGTAGAACAGGGCGAGCCCTTCTCCGACATGGTGGCGAGCCAAAAAAGAGAACGTTTCACGCGGCGCATCTGAGAACAACCTGATATAATGAAGCCATAACCGGAGATATCGAGGGTCATTTCTGTAGTGTGTTGAGTTTAGAAAGGCCTTTGTTGCTCGTTCCAGTAATGGCAGAAGCCCAGATTCTGCTGTGGCCTGTGCCGATGGGTATGCATTCATTGCCCATTTCACGTATCTGTCATATGTGTCAAGTGGATCATCAGATTCGGCGCTTGCTAGCAATTCAGCCTCGTATTCTTGTCGAATCGCGTCATTTAGTGTCCGTGTGTCATTCGGTGATGGTGTGTTGTATTTGTCGCCGTTACTACCCGAAGAAAAAATTTGTGCCAGAGCCTTTGCTGATCTTCCGCCTGGAAGAGACTGAACGTTCTCCTTCTGTGCCTCAATCACGTCGAAGTTGATCAGGTCTTCAGAGACCGGCATGTTGGCGGTCGTCGATCACAAATTTTCCCAGAATCGTCGATTTCCAGCTTTCCAATTTAAATGTAAATGTCGTACCGTTCGAAATTTCTTTTGTCGCTTCTATTGCCAATGATTTGTCAGTGTCGAGTCGAATATCGTATTGGGGAGAAAGTCGAAGTCCCGTGTTGACAGCGGGACAAGAATTATTCCTTAGGTAGAAGGGGAAGGAGCACACCAAACAACCCGCGCTAGTGTTGCCGCGGTAACGGTCACGTGAATCATTCCAGACACCCAGTCCTTATGCCAATCTTGGAGAGCTTTATATATCTGATGCATCTTCATAAAAAACTTTATCCCGTCAACTGATCCGATCAAGACATTGTACCAGACAAGATCTCTGAGTTACCCCGCTCACACTCATCCCTGGTATGCCCACGTTGCTTGATTTCCCAGAGCCTCAGGATGCCTACACGAAATTCACGTCCATCTTCAGATGCCCTCGCCTCGCCCACTCAAAATAATAGAAAACGAGCGTTGGATGATACTCAAGAAAATACATTGTCACCAAGACGATCTAAACGCACGAGATCCACCGTCGATCATTCTCCCGCGAAGCGAGACCCGTCACCTGCAACTCAAACACCCAGGAAACCCGCAAGGCAGGTCAGCGCAAACAGCAAGTCGACGGTCGCAGCCATAGACCTCAAGGAGGAAGAGCTGCTTGAAGTCGGTGGCATGAAATCGTCGATTCAAATCAAGAAACAAAGATCGTCTCCTACAGCACAAGGATCGGATACAAAGGCGAAGGAGGAAGTTGAGATTGAGGGAGAAGAAGAAGCCATAAAGGCCGCAAAGTCTACAAAAAAACGAAAGACAAAGGCCGAAAAAGAAGCAGAGATGCTACCACTTGCTGCTAGAACAAAGGGCCTACAGATGTTTGTAGGAGCTCACGTTAGCGCCGCCAAGGGTTGGTTAATTCCATTCAATGTCATTCCAATGCGCTGAACTTAGGACAGGGGTACAGAATTCCATCCTCAACAGTGTACATATCGGGTATATCCATACATTTCCATAATTATGCCTTTGAGGAGAGTCAGAGCTGACAATGCTCATTAGGGGAAACGCCTTTGCGCTATTCTTAAAATCTCAGAGAAAATGGGAAAATCCACCCTTGCAAGACGAACATAAGCAGCAGTTCTTGAAGTTTTGCATTGATCATGACTATGATGCAGCGAAGTCTGTTTTCCCTATACTCTTCGCTCCAATTTCACTAACATCAGTCAGATATATTCTACCACATGGATCCTATCTTGTAAATTTGGCACAGGAAGACGAAGCAAAGGCGAGTCAAGCCTATGACTCTTTTCTAGATGATCTGCAAAGATGCGAAAAGCTTGGTATCAGGCTCTATAACTTTCAGTATGTTCGGATTCTTTCAAGCAGTTAATGCATACCCGCGTTAACAGCTTAAAGCCCAGGAGCAGCTGGCCAAAGTACGGTGGAGTCAGCTATTTCGCGACTCGCCAAATCGTTGACTAAAGCATTGGCTGCAACCGAAACCGTGACTCCGGTATTAGAGACAATGTGCGGCCACGGAACGACTTTAGGCGGTGATCTTTCCGAGCTGGGAGCCGTGATCTCACAGATTCCGGAAAAGTACCACTCACGCATTGGAATTTGTATTGATACATGCCACAGTTTCTCCTTCGGCTATGACTTGGTGACTCCCAACGGATTCAAGTCATTTATGCAGGATTTCGATGAAAAGATTGGCATGAAGTTTCTGAGGGCATTACATCTTAACGACTCAAAGGCCCCGAGAGGAAGCAAACGTGATCTCCATGCAAATATCGGCACAGGCTTTCTAGGTCTCCGTGCCTTCCACAACGTCATGAACGAGGAGCGCTTTCAGGGACTTCCTATGATTCTCGAAACTCCTATTGACCGACCCATCCCTTCCAGCACATCAACAAAGGCCAAAGGACCTAGCAAATCTAACAAGGAAGAAAATGAAGAGGACGAGTCGTGTGGTAGTGACCATGATATCGACACTCCCAAAAAAGCCAAGAAGGCGCGAAAAGTCCCTTCACAAAACAAACTCGTCGAGGATAAAACTGTATGGGCCCGAGAGATCAAGTTGCTCGAGTCCTTGATCGGTATGGACCCCGAGAGCACAGAGTTTCTTACCTTAGAATCTGAATTGTCCGAGCAAGGACGAGCAGAGAGACAAAAACACGAGGAGCAGTACGAGCGGAAACTTGAGACGGAGGCGAAGAAGAAGCAGAAGGAGCTTGAGAAGGGGCAGAAGAGTTTAGATAGTATGTTCAAGAAGTAGTCACCTTCGATGTAATAATGGCTGTAAAGAATCTATGGATATCTGCAAATATGAACGGGGATAAACATTTTCATGCTTTGAAGCAAAATCTCATCCAAATCTAGGTACCATCTAGTTTAATTGATCCTCTCGTACACCTTGACTGAACATGAAGCCGTATCTAGACAAGCCTGACCAATAACACCTATTAGAGACAATCATCAATCTTCTATACCCTCCCAAGACGATAAAAGAAAACAAAAGAAAACAAAAGAAAGAAAAATAGGAACATCGAATACATCCACCATAAATATTTATATCGGCAACCACCCGGTTGACCTGAAGCGGGAACAGAGCAAAGGGAATTGTCATATTACAACGTAACGTGCATGTCCATGCAAAGGAAAGAAAGACACACACGGAGTAGTTCAGAGTATAAAAATGTAATACATATATCGGGGGTATAGGTTTGCATCATACACCAGTTGGTAAGGAAGTAGTTGTAAATCAAAAACACCAGTACGATGGATGGGAACAGGAAAAATTGGTATCTCGATAAACGATTGTTGTTAGTAAACAAACATAACGGCTGGCTTTTATGCATGATCAGATATGTTCATGGGTGAATGAGGGACAGATTGCGGTGGTTGTTGGGTTGGCTGTCCGACTCCTCCAGGTGCTGCATAAGTTCCGCTGACGTGTACGGGAAATGAATAACGGCCACGTCGAACGTCATTTCGCGGTGTGATGTTTACATTTTCGTCGCCTTCGCCGCTGCTAGAGCTAGTTTGGTCGTCGATGTCTGCTTCATAGGTATCCCAATTGCTGGCGGTGTGGTGGTTGTTCAACGTTTCATGGTTTGGTGCTTGGCTCATTGCGATATGTTCGTCATTCGAGTCTCCCAGATCGGGAGAGACGCTGTACTCCTCGACATCCGTCTTTTTCTCTAATTCTTGTCGTGCGTCACGCCTCATTTTGCTGATTTTCATGTAGTTGTATGCTGCTATACTAGAAATGGTGACAAAGAGACCAGATATATTTACGGGCGTCAACTTATCGTGGAAGATGACGCCCGCAGCACTGATAGTCACGACTTCCTTGAATATTCCGCAAATACTCAAAGTCACCACAGAGGAACGTTTCAATAAGGCAAATTCTGAGGCAATCATGCAGAATGCCAGGATTCCGGGGAATATCAGTAATACAATTCCATTGAACTGCCCACGCGCTTCTGCTAATGCTTTGATGCCTGCAATAATCTCATTTGGTCCCTCAATGCCCAGCGCAATCGCAATCAATGCGATAAACATCACTGGTGTAAGAAAAAGCATCGTCGAGAATGGATTTGAAGTCGCCGGATGCCGGAGCAGAAGAATCTGTGTAAGACCCCATCTGAAACCCGAGAAGAAGGCAGAAGCAATGACCAAAGCAAAGCCACGAGCATCAAAGGCCGTCTCTCCGGCGACCATCATAACGACTCCAAGAGTCATGGCAGCGATAACAAAAATGAGTTTGACTGACGGCGTTTCCAGTCTGAATATAAATGCAAAAAGAAGCACGAAAGCAAGTGCCGACGACTTGCACATGGTGAGAAATGTAAGAGAGATATATTTCAAAGACATGTTGCCCAGTCCAATGTCCAAGGAGGTAGCAGTGCCACAAGGGACTAGGCGAGTGAGATAAAAGGATTTTGTCATGATTGGCTCGATGGAGTTAGGTTGTTTTTTGGGACGAAGCGAGGGCACGAAGTAGAGTATGAGGGCGGCGAGCAGGAGTTGGACGAGCATATGTAAACTGGTCGTGAAAAGCGGGAAAGGAAAGACGACATCATCTTCTGAAAACATCCACTTATTATACTGTGGAATGATTAGTAAAGCTGTGTTGCACGCGAGTATTTTGAACTTACTATAGAAATTGACAATGAAAACAAATACCATAAACCTATTAGACCTGCATTGACCGCAAGTGCCGTCGCAACGTTTTTATCCGCAACCACATTGCTCGTTTTGCCCTTGACGCCCGCAATCTTCGCATCTAATCGTCGTCGTTGTCGCTTGCGCCGTCGCCGCCGTTCAATTTTCTGCTTTGCCGTTAATCCGGTTTCTTCGTCGTCGTGAATTCCATCGTCGGAGTCATCTTCATCTGATTCTGCAATAGACGATAGATCTGATGAATCAGTGTGATCATGAATCAAGGATTGCTGCTCCTCGCCATTGGGTCCATCTTCTTTGGGACTCAGACGACCTTCCCGGTCTGTGTAGGTGTCCGTCGAGATTGGGTGAAGCTGGGACGAACCCACCGCCGTCAAAACAGAGCTCCGGCGTCTATGATGGCCTGTAATATTTCTTGATGCCCCAACAGCCATTTTCTTTTATAGTCTGGCGGAGGTATATTTTCAACGTTTCCGGTCAATCATCTGACGTCTGACGATAGGGAGGTCGGTCAAGTGTAATGTAGGGTTGCCGCTGTTGACGATGGCGCTATACCGAAAGAACGTATCTTGTACTTGCCGATTATTAATTGACAGGTTAGTCAGTACTCCTCACTGCACAGATGCAAAAAGCTGAGTCGTGTGTCACACGAAAAAAATGCGCCGAAGTCTGGCCGTCAAGAGATAAGAACTAGATTTATGGAGACAATGAGGCGGTCGCCCACGAGAGCATTTGGATGTAGAGAGAAAGGGAGAAAGTAAAGGAAAATTTTTCAAGGGAATGACTGCTGCCCACAATGCAACTGAACAGAACGGTAATCGCCTACAATGAAGGCAGCTTGAGGCGGGCTCGAGAGGGTGAGGTTGTGGACGAAAAGCAGGACAATAACACTAAGTTACGTCTCCGGGGTATCCTGGACGCCCCCTTTGGCCTAAGGCAGGATTGGGCTTGGCGGCGACGGCTGGGTAAGGCTCTCGGCGAGCTGATTGGGCGAGACTGTGGACCTAGCGCAGCTCAAAGAGGACTAACGCATTATCTTGGCGCCTGGACTCGGTTGATGCCTTGGTGCCTCGAGGGCTGGAAGTCATGGCCTTAGGGTTATTGCTATGCTCACCGCCTGCCGTTTATTCAGTATTAGGGCTGGCAAAATGAACGACGTGGAATTGACATCCGACCTGAAAATCAACCATTCATCCCGGAACGCTGCTTGATAGGGTGGTTGTCCTATAGCAATGCATGCTCGTGACTATGACAGTCATGTCCCGGTCCACTTGAACGCAACTCACAGAGATCAGACCAGCCATTGTTGGCTATCGGCCTCAGGAGCCATGAGTGGAAAACCACTTGGGCACATGCTTATACTTTGTTCCTCGCCCTGAGCTGTGTTGCTATGATGATGCCATATCCTCGTCGTTGGCCGGAATTACCGGTCTTCTGGTATTCTACGCTGGCTAGTATATCTTGAGAAATGCCCGGGTTTCTCCCACCAGCCGTTGTGTTATCGACATCCTTCCCCGAATTCAAGGTGTTTCGCTGGCCGTAAATCAATATTACTCATATTCTTCGGATCAGTCAGACCTTCATAGCCACATACTCATCATGCCTGCCCCAGGATATAAGGCAATTGAAGATTATGGCATTATCGGGGATATGCACACGGCTGCTCTCGTCAGCAAGGAGGGAAGCATGGACTTTCTCTGTTGGCCCGTCTTTGACTCGCCATCAGTCTTCTGTCGGCTGCTAGACAAAGATAAAGGCGGTCACTTCAGCATCCATGCCAATGTCCCGCATGACGGGATGCCTCTGAGTAAGCAGAGATACCTCCCTTATACAAATATCCTGGAAACCCGATGGATCCATGAGCAGGGAGTTCTCAGTCTGACGGACTTTTTCCCCGTTTCCAACCACAAGTCCCCCCAGTCTGACAGACACTTGTCCGGATACTGTGCCTGTACCGAGCCAGGCGGTAACCGCTGGAAGACTGGTGCCAAGCATTCGGGGATCATTCGTCGAGTGGAATGTAGTCGAGGCACCATGGGTGTTAAAATGGAATTATTCCCCGCCTTCAATTACGCGCAGGATGGCCATACTGTTCGCTGCAACCTCCAGCCAGAGGAAGCAGGCAAGCATGCACAGACTGTATACTTTGAATCGCCCCAAGAACGGCTTCAATTGGACGTCTGGGTAGACAACAAAAGAGAAGGAGAATGTCCGCCCAAAGCTATGTACCGTCTAGAGAATAGACCAGGTCATTTGGGTCAAGGTCTTGTCGTTGATACGGAGATCCAGGAAGGACAGTCCATGATTTTTGTCCTCCATAGTCCTGAGAAAGCTCTACCGGGTCCTACGCAGCTTGCCTCCTACCTCTCGCGACTTGAGTCAGAAACCTTCCAATTTTGGACAGACTGGAGCCACAAGTGCACATTCCGCGGCCATTATCGCGAGACTGTAGAGAGAAGTCTCCTCATTCTGAAGTTGTTGACCTACAAACCCACAGGAGCCGTCATAGCAGCGCCGACATTCTCTCTACCAGAAAACATTGGCGGGACTCGTAACTGGGACTACAGATACTCCTGGGTCCGTGATACATCCTTCACTCTGTACGCATTTCTGAAGAACGGCTACGACGAAGAAGCCGAAGCATACATCACCTTCATCTTCGACCGTGTCTTCCCCCCCTTGACCCAAAAGGAGTATACAAAGGAGTCGCACCGGCCCTTCCTACCGATCATGTTTACAATCAGAGGAGACTCTGAAATCCCAGAGTTTGAGCTCAACCACATGGACGGATATCGCGGTAGCAAACCCGTTCGCATCGGCAACGCGGCAGCCTTCCACACACAGCTGGACATATACGGTGAACTGATGGACAGTATTTACATGTACAACAACCACGCCAAACCAATCCAGTACGATCAATGGCTCGGCATTCGTCGCATGATCAACTACGTGATTCAAGTCCGCGACGAACCGGACATGTCCATTTGGGAAGTCCGCGGTAAACCGCAACACTTCCTCTACTCGAAAATGCTCCTCTGGGTTGCGCTCGATCGTGGCGTGCGTTTAGCAGACAAGCATTCCACACTCCCCTGTCCCGATAAGCAGCAATGGATCCGCGTCCGTGATGACTTGTATGACGAAATTATGGAGAAGGGCTTCAACAAGGAGAAGGGATTCTTCTGCCAGAGCTATGAGAACACTGAAGTGGTCGATGCAGCTCTCATGATTGCGCCGTTGGTGCTGTTTGTGGAGCCGAATGATCGGAGGTTTTTGAGTACGCTGGTCAAAGTGTTGGAACCGCCCGAGAAGTCGGGGTTGACGAGTGCCAGTATGGTATTTAGATACGATCATGAGAAGGCTCAAGATGGTGTGCCTACCCCCTCCTTTACTTCTCTATGACCATTGCTGACCCAGTACATAGGCGTCGGCGGCCGCGAAGGAGCCTTTATCATGATTACCTTCTGGGCTATAGAGTCCATGTTCCGGGTACCACCCATCCCTCTCCTTACCACTCTAAGAAACCTTGCTAACGCCCCCAAAAAAAGGCATCAAAATACACCGACACCCTCCCCAACGGCGACGACATCCGACGCAAAGCAATCGCCAGTTTCGACAACGTGCTCTCCTTCGCAAACCACTTGGGAATCTTTTCCGAGGAAGTGGCCATCAGTGGCGAGGCAATGGGTAATGTGCCGCAGGCGTTTAGTCATTTGTCGTGTATCAGTGCAGCGATGAATTTGCCTGACATTCGTCGTTAGATCTTAATCTTGGGAAGACAAATTGGAAACAAGAAAGAAAGAAAGAAAAGATTAGACTAGATGTCATGATACTAGATTGATATAGAATTTGCTAGATATACTTGAGTAATATTTAATGGTTTTATTTTTTGTTGCTCTACGTTAGGAAGTGATTGAATGTTTAATCTTGTATTTTCATTTTCCTCCTACGGCCTCCCCAGATATATTGATAGTCTTAAGCAAAAGACTCTTCTGTTTTCCTCTTTTCTCTTCTCTAGCGGCTCATGTATCTCTCCTGAGATAGATGATACCGCATAGCTTATAACATAATGTTCAACGACTAAGAACCAACTCCTATAACAGCACAATTTGCCATGAGACAATGACTGTATACTGCATCAGTTCGCTCGTTTTCTCGAATCCACCATCCTGAAAGATAGGTGAGGTATGATGTTTGACGTCTCCCAATTATGGCTCGTGTCACTCGGCGGTACAATGTATCCTCAGCTATACTTCTGTAAGAGCTTCGACACGACTGGCTTTCGAAGCGAGGGGCTAGACCAGCATGGGCGGTGTAGCCCTATTTGATGTATATCATCTAACCACCTTTCCTCGGTGTGGGAACAGGCGAGTTATCAAAGCGACTGGGTACTGCAACTCGGTCTCTATTCTGTCGAGCGAATTGATTGGTACTCCCGATCGCGGCGCTTGCATTGCGTAGTTCGATCTTTTTACGTTCCATTTCCAACTGTGACACGTATTAGTACGCCAACAAGAAGCAAGCGATGCACATTTACGAACCACTTTGCGCACACGAGTCAATGCAGCGGAATCATTCGCAGCCAGCGCCCGGCAATCATCTACCCGATAAGGTTTGGCGATAACAACGGCGTCCGCAACAACGATGCTAGTGCCATCCCATCGCGCAGGCATGGTGCGGCTAAAAGCATCAAAGATATCCTGTGCCTCCCGTGTCACGCCCTTACCGCGCCTAGCTTCAGCTTCTTGCAACTTTGCTACGGCGCTGGCCTCGCGCGCTTTCAGAGCACGGGTCTCTAGAGCTTGAAGCGCAGGAGCTCCGTCGACGACAGTTGGTGCAGGAGAAATGACTTGGAAGGACTGGATACGAGATGCGGGTATAATGTGGTAATCTCCAGACTGGTTCGGGCTAGTGGGGTTTGGCGAGCTTTGAGTAGAGGTGTTGATAGCAACGAGGTTCGTTATAGGGCAGGCGGTAAATAGAGTACCTTCGATAGTGGATGTGTTTGGAGCCGCTGTTGTGACGCGAATGCTATGATTAAGAACTTAGGGTCGTCCACAAGCCTCAATCTCTTCCAGAGTACATACCGTGCACCGATCGCTTTGCTTAATGCTTCGTCCGTCGGGGCGGCTGCACCAGAGCCAGTCGCTTGCTGGGGTTTGGCATTCATACTTTGGCGCTTCGTATCAGCCATGAATTATGATTTTTTGAGGTAGCGTCTAGTTTTCGCTGGATAAAGCTCTGTCCGTTCGATCGATATTCAGACGCAAATCAACGTGCTTCGTCGCCTGAGACACAAAAGCAATGACGGGTCGTTTCCACCACCACGCAAAAAGATACCTCGAGTGTGTAATTCGTCGTGCTGGCAAATTAAACGGCACAGATGCGAAAGACCCGTCGAAGTAAGAAAGAAACGTTGTCGAGAAAGGAGCGACTAGAAACGAAGAATTTGCGTCAACGAAGCAAAAGGGGGACTGAGGGAATAAGAACAGACTTGCTAAACCAGAAGCTGCGAAAATGAATCAAGAGAACAAAAGAAAAGAAATAGGCACAAGTCGTCTAGATATGAAGAAAGGGAGGAGGGATCAGACTCCTCTGGTGGTGATGGAGGAGGAGAGTATGCGACGTTGGCGCAACAGCAAGAAGGAAAGCGAGAGAGTCATTGTGCCCGGTTGGGAGTCGGCCCGATCATTGGTCCATGAGTTAGTGGAGGCTTACAATTTAATCAAATTATCGACTATATCGACTACATCTCTAGATCACTTGTCGGTTTATTGAACGACATTAAAATATTCGCTCATTTAACAGCACAGCAAGCAGAAAATCAATCCATTCGACTAGAAATGGAAACCCGCGAGCGTTAGATGAAGGATTCCCGCCATGAGGCATCAAAGCTTCGAGATACGACCGAAAAGATCTCACTATCTTCTCAGAGAAATGAAGAAATGGGAACAGATCAGTCCTTATCAAAGCCCATACTTATCAGCGCAGATATTTGCCTAGATTAGCTAATTAATGGTCGACCTAAGCCGAAATGATACACAGATTCTACGGGGATATTGGAATCAGAAATCGAAAGTCATCATTTTAACTTCTTACTGTGACAGAATATGAACACATCAATCATTAACTATACGGATCGTTCGTTCGTAGAGAACGTGCGCATTATGAGCACTCTAAATACACGGCAAACACGTTCGTTCTCAAAATTTCTAATATTGGTTTCCACCTGGGAAATGACAGTCTTTTTTGTTCTTTCTCCCGTTTCTGGAGCCCGTTATAATCATGTGCAATCAGCTTCTTAAACAATGTAGGTGGATGCAGAAACGTCACCACCACGGCCAGTCCAGTTAACGTGGATATCCTTGCCCTCGGGGTAGGTGGAGTTGGCGAACTCGGGCTTAATGCGGAAAGTGTGAGCACCGAAGTAGTCACGCTGGGCCTGGAGGAGGTTGGCAGGGAGCTCCTTGGTGCGGTAGCCGTCGTAGAAGCTGAGGGCAGTGCTGAAAGCAGGGGTGGGGATACCCCAGAGGGCACCCTTGCTGACAACGTCTCTCCAGCCAGCCTGGGCGTTATGGATAGCCTTGTTGAAGAAGTCATCGAACAAGAGGTTCTCGAGGTCGGGGTTTTTACGGTAAGCGTTGGTGATATCCTTCAAGAAAACGGAGCGAATAATGCAGCCACCACGCCACATAAGGGCAATGGAAGGCTTGTTGAGCTTCCAGCCGTATTCCTTGGCGGCCTTTTACGGTCAGCTTGTCTCAAACGGGAGAGATGATAAAAAGTACGTACATTTTGAATAAGCATGAAACCTTGGGCGTAGGAAATAATCTTGGAAGCGTACAAAGCTTGCTCAAGGTTGTCAATGAAAGCCTGCTTGTCACCTTCAAACTTGGGGGTAGGGCCACTGAGGACTTTGCTGGCACGGATACGCTCATCCTTAATGGCAGAAAGACAGCGAGAGAAGACAGCTTCACCGATAAGAGTGACAGGCATGCCGAGGTCGAGGGCGTTGATGGCAGTCCACTTTCCGGTACCCTTCTGACCGGCCTTGTCGAGGATCTTCTCGACAAGGGCTGTGCCGTCCTCATCATTGTACTTGAGGATATCACGGGTGATTTCAATCAGGAAGGAGTCGAGGACACCCTTGTTCCACTTGTCGAAAACTTCACCGATCTCATTGGGGGTAAGACCAACACCGCGCTTGAGGATATCGTAGGCCTGTCAAAATCATTAGTCTTGAGCCCTCTAAATGTAAAAGAATACAACTTACTTCGGTAATCAATTGCATATCACCATACTCAATACCGTTGTGAACCATCTTGACGTAGTGACCGGCACCCTCATCACCGACCCAGTCACAGCAAGCCTCGCCGTCGCTCTTGGCGGCGATGCTCTGGAAGACGTCTTTGATGTAAGGCCAGGCCTCTTCGTTACCACCGGGCATGAGGGAGGGGCCGTAACGAGCACCCTCCTCACCACCGGAGACACCAGAACCGACGAAACGGATGCCCTTGGAGGCGAGGTACTTGGTGCGGCGGTTGGAGTCGGGGAAGTGGGAGTTACCACCGTCGATGATGATATCTCCCTGTTCGAGGTGTGGAAGGATGGACTCAATGAAGTCATCGACGGGCTTACCGGCCATGACAAGGAGCATAACGCGACGAGGCTTCTTCAACTTGGCGCAGAATTCCTCGATCGAGTGAGCACCGACGACAGACTTGCCTACTTTTGTTAGCTCCTAACATACGTTGGTTGTCGGATTTGACATACCCTTGGCCTCATTGGCAAGGAATCGGTCGACCTTTGAAACAGTACGGTTGTAAGCAACAACAGTGAAACCGTGGTCAGCAGCGTTCAAGATCAGGTTCTGACCCATGACGGCCAGACCGATGAGGCCGAAATCACCACTAGGTTCAGGCCGCGCCGGAGCGCCGACATTAATGCCGGCGAGGCGCGCGCTGAAGTCAGTCAATTGATCATGTAGGGGAAGATTTGCAAGATAAAACTTGATGCAATAGGAAAGAAGCGAGCGTATCGTCACATCTCACGAAGAGCTGATTGCCACGCATGGCGATTTTGAACAATCTAAGAAGGATATTGTTCAAGTGATTTTCTGAGCAACTAAGCTTCATAAATTCATCGTAGCATACCATCGCTTTCTTGTGCTGAGTGAGGATAACGGGCAGATCAATGATGGCGGGGAAGCTGGCGGAAATGGAGGGGCTAACTTACACAGCTTGGTCGGCCATGACGACAGATATAGCAATGTTTATTTAAAAGGAGAAGAAGATAGTAACCGAATGACGCTGTAGAATTAATCCACAGGGTAATCGAGATGTGAGGAAAGAGGAACGGATGGTTGGAGAGGATGGTGAGGGGAGAAAGGAAAATAGAAGGGAGAAAAAAGGGATTCAGAGGTCGTCGGGAGAAACGGGCAGGCAGGCGATAATATTAATCAGCTGGGGAGGCTGTTACGGGCAAGAACAGAACAGGGAAGGATGGAGTCCTATCTGAGGCTTGCTGGATTCTCTCCTATAGTAGGTGCTTGCTCTTACACATCGAATCTGCTAAACCTATTCCTCCACATTCCGTGAAGCTAGTCGGTCGCCGCTGCTTTACAGAATGCTCGAGAGTGTATCCAGATCCTCTTCTTCACGGCGACCGGGCTGGACGGAGTCAGTCACGGAGGAAGCGGAATCATTGTCATCTCGTTGCCGTCATCTTGTAGCTACGTATGGTAGTATGTACTACGTACTACTAGTACGATGGTGGGACCGTTTTTTCGCTCACCACGGCGGGGCAGTCGATTTCCGCTGGGACAGTTTCATTTTCCACCATACAAAGCGTGGGAGTCTGTAAGATAAGTGGGATGCGCTGTACGGATGACATTACACCGTACGTGCCTACAAAGCCTCCAAGCCGTTGCTATTTTCCTTAATGACACGCTGTATCGACACAGTACGGCAGCCTCCCGTATGACGTAGATGGTGTCACAGCTGGAACATCAACGGTCTCACAAACACCTCTCAATGCTCTCACCACGAACAATTATATTGTTACTCGAACAAAGCCAGGAGGAATTGTAAAGGCAGCGCTTCAATTGCCGACAGTCGGATATCTCGCCGGGAGACAATGGTCCGGAGAAAAAGTGTTGCCGCCGCGGATTTGGAGGGGTAGAGGAGGATGACTACTGCGTACAGTAATAGTAACTAATGGAGCATCACCACCACACTAAGTCGCTGCACGGGCGACCCAGGCTTTCTCGCCGTCCCGGTGAGTACCTTAGTCCAGACACTCCATACTGGTTTTAGTGTCCTATTTATCCGACTGTATCGGCTAATCAACTCGACATTACATAGTACGTGGTAGAACTAGAGTGTACTCCGTGTACTCCGTAGTAAGTTACTAATAAAGACCATCGAGACACAAGAACGTGATTCATGCTGAAATCATGTCTGGATGATGACCAATCAGCGCGGAGCTGAGTCATCAAGCTTGGCGCTGGCCAACTTGATGCCAAGACTCCGACGCTAACGCCTCTGCAGCCAGCAAAATCTTTTTTCCGATGTTCTGTGGCTTTCTTTCCTCACCAGAACTCGCGATAACGTGGATAAGAGAATCTTTCTAATCTTGAAATTGCTGCTCAAGAGTTGCTCGTCGTTCATCACCGGAATTTTCTCATACCTGTAACGGAACATCCCGACGCGACCCCTTCATCTGACATTGGAATAATAGTGCGTCTTCTGGTCTGAAGGTACGTTACTATCTATCAGCTTGCAAGGCTGCAAGCACTTAGCACAAGCACACGCTTTGATCGAACAAGTCGTTCATCATGTCCTTGCCACCACCTCCAGGTCCTAAACAACCTTCTTCCCTCCCACCGCGTCCGCCGTCGTCATTCAAACCAGCCTATTCGTCCGCGCCTTCCTATTCATCTCCTGGCACTACTGCTAGTCATGGCGTAAGACCGGCTGCGTTCACGGCCTTTGCGCCTCGCGCGGTAGCTTCGAGTCTACCATACCGAAGCAGTCCTGCTGTTTCCGCTGCGCCTCAACCTAGTACGACATACCAACAACCAGCAGCACCGGGCTATTCGTCCACTTACCAGAACCCGCAACAGTCCTATCAAGCAGGCGCACAGCCATACTACGGTCAGCAATCGGGATACAGCGACAATCAATATGGCGCCCCTGCCGTGCCTCAAATCGCCAACCCATTCCCGATCCCTGGGCAGGGACGTGATGGTGGTGTAGACCCCGAGATGGAAGCTCAAATTGCGCAATGGCAGAGTGCATACATGAATACAAGCGAAGATGGTTCAGCAGCTACAGGCCAGGCAAAACTAAGAAGCCGCCCTGCACACTCTACCGCCAGCACAACAAACCCAGGCACACCCACATACAACGGCGCTACTTCACATACAACTGTCCCTGCTCAACCGGACTCCAAAACGGTAATTCGCCAAGGAGGCGGTCAGACCTGGACAGATTCCACACTCCTAGAATGGGATCCGGCCCACTTCCGACTTTTCGTTGGTAACCTTGCAGGCGAGGTTACTGATGATTCATTGAAAAAGGCATTCGCCAGATACCCATCGATTCAAAAAGCGCGCGTTATACGCGACAAACGAACGGAAAAGAGCAAAGGATACGGATTCGTCAGTTTCAGTGATGGAGACGATTATTTCAAGGCTGCGCGAGAAATGCAGGGGAAATATATTGGTTCGCATCCTGTTCTTTTGCGGCGAGCAATGACGGAGATTCGGCCTGTGCAGGATAAGAGGGACAAGAAGGGGAAGAAGGGTGGATATGGAGGAGGAGGAGGAGGTAAAAATCAACCGCACGGTACGGTGGGTGGAGGGAAACCGAAGGGAGATGGCGTGAAGAAGCAGGGCTATACCAGGGGTGGTTTGAAGATTCTTGGTTGAGTAAGTGTATTATATGCAACTAGTGGATAATCAAGACTTAATGTTATTCTAGCACCTTTCATGTCTATATATGTAGGTTGAATCGTTGACATACAGGTCAACCATAAACAACAACGCCATTCCAAATTAAACTCCAAATCGAATATGCAGACCGAATATGCTGAAATGAGCTTGTCACAAAAAAACTCGATTGAGTGACGCCTCTCGCTGCTTTCTTTCGTTTCGCACATGAATGCAATGAGCCGGAAAATCGCAATCATCCCAACAATTGCTCTCCAATGGCTCTTTTCTCGGGGCAGCAGCTGCGGGACCCGTGGAAGCGACAACATGCAACCTGCCTGTCCCAGGAAATAGCTTGTAAGCCCGGTCCTCGTCGGCGCCTTCTTCCTCCGCCTCGTCTTCGTCATATGCAAGCGTGCTCTCACTATCATCAGTGTCATCCCCGTCATCGTGTCCCCTTCTCAACGCATTTCTGAACTGCTCAACGTCTCTCCGCCACTCATTCCACTCCTCCCATCCCGCATAATCGAACTGACTGCGACAATATTTTACTTTCCTTCTGCGGTCCTGTCGATTTCGGGATCTGCGAAAGTGGCGCTTGAGATGTTGGTGGTATCGATGTCTATATAGGCTTGCGTCGTCTTTGAGGGGAAGCATGGGGCGGCGGATATCAGGCCGGTCGGCAGATAGTAGAGAGGATAAGAGGGGCTGGCCTGGTGATAAGTCGGTGAGGGGATTGAATTTTTTGCGTCTTGATGGTGGATTTTCTGGCTCTGAGAGCATGCACATGCGATGACTGCAATTTAGGCAGCGGCTGGTTGTGCCTATACGCCAGTTGCGGTTGCAGATGTGGCAGGTCCATGTCCACGACATGGGAGATTTGGGTGGTTCGAAGGGATCGAAGTAAGAGATCGGTGAGGGAGGGGAGGAGGGGGGTGACGTGGGTGACTCCGTAGAGAATGACTGGGATGAAAAGTGCGAGGATGAAGAGGATGACGGTGATATTGGCCATAGAGTCCTAGTGGGCTTGCGAGAGCCCTTTTCGAGACGTGAGAGGAGTCGCATGTTGACGTCTTGACGTCTTTGAGGTTGACAGAGTAGTTGCAGGACAAGTCAAGTAGAATGAGTATTCGAGATGTCAGCTTGAGTCTGACTAGTCGTTGCCCGACTGACTAATGGATTGCCTTGTCAGTGGAAACAGCATGAGCAGAGAAAGGCAAATTCTTATACAAGGCGTAGACATCAAAAAACCTTTCTATTGCCCAACGACAAAAGTATTATCCCTCACTTCTGCTTTGTCTCTATACACCAAAGTCATCAAACACAATCTTGACCAGGGCAACAATCACCATTGTGGCATACCTCCACAATACAGTCACTACAACAATTCTGGAGACAACCTTGTATAGGCATTCATTCTTAACGGGGAACCCATTCTAGACTCTCTGAGTCAGGCCATCTCATTGACAGACATCGATCGGCCATTGTTGAGGTTTCAGCTTGTCCTGGATCTAGACAATGGTCTTTTGCCATCATCTTGTCTGGTAGTTTGTTACTATGTGAGATGACAAAGAGTGATCTTTTGCTATATCTCTAGGATGGCAATATTGATCCTACTATCAGATCAATCCTACGTGTAGAGTACGTAGTTTCGCAGCATGGCTAGGTAAGAAACGTTTCTAGCGAAGCCATAACCCAAACAGGAAATAAATCAGGAACTCCCAAAACCCTAGCCCTAAGTAATTGGCTGAATCGAGAAGGCTGGACACGGTGTGGGTCTGACACCTAGCTCCCGTACACTAATCTCTTTTAGACCCTAGCGTGCTGCTCAAAACCAATCAGAATCGATTATTGTAGTCGAGCAGCCCAGCCTCTCCTTCAGGAAAGAAATGGCTGGGCCGCTGTAGCCTCAGAAAGAGAATATATACATCTCTTCTTCAATTCTAATGAAAATTTACTCTTTGTTCTTTTCATATCTCAGTATTGTTCATACATAATTGATTGCAGCATTGCAGTATATATACACACACCTGTTCTACTACAACTTTGACATTGAAAGTTGGGTAGCCGCCGCTCCACATTCCGTGCGATAAGCTAAGATAACACTTTTACCAAAAGGTATGTCAACATTCCATCGAAAGTTACACTTGTGCCACAGAACCAACATCCATCGCAGCATCAAAGCAAAAGAGAAGAAAGAAGCAAAATGCAGCAAAACGACGTCATCGCTCTTATCGTTATCCTCCTCTTCGTCCTCCTAGCCATTGTCGGCTTCATCATCTACGCCATGCAGAACCACCTTCTCTTCTTTTCGAGGAGGCGCGTTGTGGACGAGGAGGAGGGGTAATAAATCTTCTTTCAATTTTCTGCTCACGACTATTTCCTATTACATACGACTACGATATAGATGTTATGATTTATTATTTGCGTTTGACGACGCTGCACGTTCATATACCCGCTGACACTGGGCGTTGCTACTACCGACTGAATGACGATTGCATATGCGCTGCTGCCGCTTTTACACGAAAATGATGGCCGCACGAGGAGTTTGGAGTTGACTTTTCATTTCGAACATTTCTACCGCCCTTGGATATATTGGAGGCTGATTTGAAAATACACTATCTCGATGATATGGGATGGTTTTTGTTGTTTATATTCCTGAATGTATGATTACCCATGTATGTATGTACTTACCACCACCATGTTGCAATATCACGATCTTTGCCGAATCTTCGAGAAGTGTTTGCTATGCTATCTTTGTGGGTTGATTTCAGAGATGAGATGGATTTATGAGAAATTGAGTCAGAATGTGTCAATTTCCCACATGTGATTTGGATCAACTGTCACTAGCACAACGTCTTTCTTTGCCTTTCATGTGTGGACTACCTATCTCTACGAATCAGACTAGCACATGCCTTTGACTCTGCTTTGATAGAAACTTCTATCTGTCTCTGTCGTCAAAGGACTTGCCCTGTTGTCATGCGGCTTGTTCTCAAAGCAACGTACAGGCGGGGCTATGGGATAGTGCTCTATCTGTATGATGATTAATATCCTCCTCTCATCTTCCTTCTTCCATCACACCTGGCACGACACTCATTACCTTAATTTGAGTGGCAGACTGGCAAGATGTTTCCCTTCAAGAGGATCACAAAGTCTGTGATGACCCCCATGAGGATTGCACAGATCTTGAAGAGCTCTCAGAAGTAAGAGTATCTCCCATGTACTGACAGTTAATAGTGTCTGACACGTCCCAGGACTCATGGTTTGCAGGGACTTCACACAAATAAGCCTTCTCTGCAGCTTGGGCAGAAAGAAGGTTGCACTGGTCAAGCATCCTCCACCAGCAGTGCCAATACCACAGAACCCAAACTGCGCACCCGTCCCTATTTAGCGACATACATCCCAAACCTGCAATGCACAAAAGACCAATACACTAAAGAATTCCTCCACTTCGAGACGCGCGTCAAGTACCTCTGGAAAAAGATCTGGTTCGGCCTATACCAAGTCGAACACGAAGAAGAAGACCGCCTCACGCACGCCACCAAGATCCGCATGCTCTATGCGGGCGCCGGGATGGGACATTTACTCCTTCAACCAGATTACCAAGATGCGAACGTCAAATTTCGCGGGTACTGGGAATTCGTCGGGTTGGGCAAATTGTCCGAAGTACTGGTCGAATCTGGCCCGACAGACTGCTGGCCCGTCATCGGACGTTTAAAGTTGTACGACGGTATGGCGTTGGACAATATGCAGCACATTTTGGTTCTGCTAAAGGAGTACGAGAAACAAGTACACAATTTAGCGGACCTGTATCGTTTCTTGGAACAGCAGCAAATTCCGCGTTTTCATTGTGAGAAGCCGACAGATGGACATGTGAAGGTAGTGCTGCGAGGGTTTCAGGAACGGGCGGGTCGGATTGTGATGGTGTTGTCGAAGCTTGATTTGCAGATGGGTGCTTTGCAGCGGAGTATCAACAAGGAGGCGTTGATGCTTCATGGTCGGTTGGACGGGCCGGAGATGTTGAATATCAAGAAGGAGGTTCTTGGAGGATGAGGAAGACGGCGTAGTTGATGTTGATGAGGGGTTACTGCTTCGGTAATGTATTGGAATAGACACCCAACCAAAATACATTTGGTCCCAGGTCAAAATGGTCCCTTGATCATTGTGGACGAAGCGTGGAGAGAGCCTAATGATTAGCTACATTCGGCAAGGCATTGCTCAGACTCATCAGCAACATCGAACCTAGCTATCAATAATTAAATCGGTATTGTTCTAATCGTGCTCCATTAATATTAAGCTCTGTACCAGGATTAAGCATATCGTTCTAGGTCACCGATTCCTTGGACGCAAGCAGTATCTAATCCGAGGCATCCGGATGCCAGGTCGCACCCCAGGAATGATATCACCATGAACATAGCATTGACTGACCAAAAGCAGAAACTGGACTGAAGATCGCATCTCAATGTTCCCTAATAAACTAACTCGATTAAGCCTGCCAAAGCATTGTAGTCCAGATGTCGAGTAAGGTGGTACACGAAAGCAAGGATCGTGGAGCTACACAAATCAATATGGAGCCAAAGCAGACCGCGCATCGAGCGAATCACTGCCCACTTCAACGCGTAATATACTGCTTCGTCCGTCGAGTAATTAGATATCCCCTGGAGGATAGTTTTATTCGTATCAATCGTGTTAAAAAGTCATCGTACACTAGGTAGTTATCTCCGTTCCTGTGTAAACTGTAATTACGTCACGACATGGTTGCTATTTCCTTGAGCCCGTTTCGATATTCTCTCCTTGCACACCCTACCTAATTAGGCAGGCGAAAAATAGTTATATATACATTTATCCATGGCATGATCTCTTAAATGGTTTTTAGGCGAACGTACCATTCGCCAGTCTCGCTATGGCTACCTCCGACACAGAGCTGCGTGACAACGCGAGGTCCGAGAATGCGCTATCAGAAAGAACAGATTACAATGACTCCAGTTCGGAAGAAACCGAGTTTGCGCCTGTTCATTCTGGCACGTCTCGCCCGCGGAAACACAATGAACATGCGCAACACCACGAAGACGACGACGAGCATGAAAACGAAGACCACTCCCTTGCCCGGCGACAAACCACAAACTCGTCCCTTGGCAGAGAACAAACAAACGAGGACTGGGCCGAGATCGAGCGCTTAATGTCCCGCATGTTTGGTCGCGAACGAAAGGAAAATTCCGAGGAGGAAAAGACAAGACACTCCGGCGTTCTATGGAAGAATCTAAATGTCAAAGGTGCTGGGTTGGGTGCGGCGCTGCAACCTACTGTGGACGATGTGTTTATGGGATTGCCTAGGAAGATCAAAGGTTTGCTTACGAGAGGGACAAAGGGTGCTGGCACAAAGGTTCCTGTCAAGACTATTTTGCATGAATTCACGGTAGAGTTGTCTTTACAGCTTGTATGGCCAAGTCTGACGTTGATAGGGTTGCGTACGACCCGGCGAGTTGCTCCTGGTCCTGGGGAGACCCGGATCCGGGTGCTCAACTTTTCTAAAGGTAATTGGAAATCAGCGGGCCGGATATGAAGAGATCGAAGGAGAGGTTTCATATGGAGGAGCGGATCCACAGACCATGGCAAAGAATTATCGCTCCGAAGGTGTCTACTCTATTCAAGCTTATTTATCACCTCATTCTAATATAGACAGTATCGTATAATCCCGAGGATGACCTTCATTATGCGACCCTCACTGTCAAACAAACACTCAACTTTGCACTTCAGACCAGGACACCCGGCAAAGCATCTAGAAACGAAGGGGAAAGTCGAAAAGACTATCAAAAAACCTTTCTCAGCGCCATCACCAAACTATTCTGGATCGAGCACACCATGGACACCAAAGTAGGCAACGAGCTCATTCACGGTATATCCGGAGGTGAAAAGAAACGAGTGTCCATTGCCGAAGCAATGATTACAAAGGCCAGTACGCAATGCTGGGATAATTCTACCAAGGGACTTGATGCCAGCACGGCTTTGGAGTATGTCCAGAGTTTGCGGAGTCTGACTAGCATGGCCCAGGTCTCAACTTTGGTTGCGTTATACCAGGCAGCTGAAAGTCTGTATAAACTCTTTGATAAAGTCGTGCTGATCGAAGAAGGTCGTTGCGCATACTACGGTCCAATAGACAAGGCAAAAGCGTACTTTGAGAATCTAGGTTTTGAATGTCCTCCACGATGGACGACTCCGGACTTTTTAACTTCTGTTAGTGATCCGCATGCTAGGCGTGTCAAGTCCGGATGGGAGGATCGGGTTCCTCGAAATGCAGAGGAGTTTGAAAGTATCTACTTGAAAAGTGACCTACACCAGGCAGCTATCAAGGATATTCAAGATTTTGAGCAAGAGCTGGGAAAGCAAGAGGAGGAGCGTGAAGCCGCACAGAGTACCATTAAACAGAGGAATTTCACCCTGTCTTTCCATCAGCAAGTACTGGCTCTCACCAAGAGACAGTTCCTTGTGATGATAGGAGATCGACAGTCACTATATGGCAAATGGACTATGATTCTGTTCTTAGCTTTGATTGTTGGAAGTCTTTTCTACAATCTTCAACCGACAAGGTAGGGTCGCTGGTAAACCTCTCGAGATGAACTATTCCTAATTTTGTACAGCTCCGGCGTCTTCCCTCGCGGTGGTGTCATGTTTTATATCCTCCTTTTCAACTCGCTTCTTGCCCTTGCGGAACTCACTGCATCGTTTGCAAGTCGACCAATTCTGTTGAAGCATAAAGCATTGTAAGTGATCAGGTGAGATGCATGAACGATTACTGACTTTTCAGTTCCTTTTATCGACCATCGGCATATGCCTTGGCTCAAGTGGTGGTTGACATGCCACTTGTTGCGGTCCAAGTCATTATATTCGATCTTATTGTATACTTGTGTGTGTCCCAGTCTCGCTATGGTATCGATTGTACTGACTTGCGCAGTATGGCAAATCTATCACGGACACCATCGCAGTTTTTCATCAATCTTTTGATTCTGTTTGTCTTGACCATGACTATATACTCTTTCTTTCGGGCTATAGGCGCTCTATGCTCGTCACTTGATGTTGGTATGTTGCATGATAATGTCCGTACATTATATAGACTAACAAACTACAGCCACTCGAATTACCGGAGTTGCCTTGCAAGCTCTAATCGTCTACACAGGTGCGTCCTTGTGTTTTTAGCCTTCTGAAAATTACTAACAAAGTAGGATACCTCATTCCTCCGTGGAAAATGCACCCATGGCTCAAATGGCCTATCTGGATCAACCCAGTTCAATACGCCTTTGAAGCCCTCATGGCTAACGAGTTCTACAATCTCAACATCGAATGTACCTCACCGTACCTTGTACCTGAAGGCCCAGACGCATCTCCTCAACATCAAAGCTGCTTTATTCAAGGCAGCCAGCCAAACCAAATATTTGTACAAGGCAGCGACTACATTGAAACCGCATACACATATTCGCGATCTCATTTATGGCGCAATTTTGGCATCATTATTGCATGGCTCATCTTTTTTGTCGTGCTGACCATGATCGGAATGGAGCTGCAAAAGCCGAATAAAGGAGGGAGTTCTGTGACTGTATTCAAGAGAGGTCAAGCACCAAAGGATGTCGACGATGCTCTCAAGAACAAGACCAGTCCTGGAGATGAGGAAAATGGAAGCCAAGCTAAAAACAATGTCAACACAAAGCAAGAACCTGCTGATGGAGAAAAAAGGGTGGAGGGTATTGCAAAGAATACGGCTATATTCACATGGCAACATGTTAATTATGACGTTTCCGTAAAAGGGGGCCGGAAGAGACTCCTGAATGATGTTCAGGGTTATGTTAGGCCTGGTCGACTGACTGCAATGATGGGAGCTTCTGGTGCTGGGTAAGTGTCTCAAGTGTCTCCCGATGTCCATATGTCAAAATTATAAGATCTGACAAATGTACAGAAAAACCACTCTTCTCAATGTCCTTGCGCAGAGGGTCAATACAGGATTTGTTACTGGCGACCTCCTGATCAATGGACGGTATGTTTGTTTGTATCTAGAGTTTACCATGTTCTGACCGTTATTCCAGTGCGCTGCCTAGAAGTTTCCAAAGAGCGACGGGATTTGCGGAGCAGATGGACGTTCATGAGCCTACCGCAACTGTTCGCGAATCTTTAAGATTCTCTGCCAGACTACGACAGCCGCGTGAGGTTCCTTTACAAGAAAAGTACGATTACTGCGAAAAGATCATTGATCTGCTCGAGATGCGGCCAATAGCAGGCGCCACTGTAGGTTCTGGTGGCTCAGGGTTGAACCAGGAACAGCGCAAGCGTCTCACAATCGCAGTCGAGTTGGCAAGTAAGCCCGAACTGCTTCTCTTTCTTGATGAACCAACGTCTGGCCTGGACTCACTTGCGGCGTACAATATTGTACGGTTTCTTCGTCGCCTCGCCGATGCCGGACAAGCTGTGTTGTGCACAATTCATCAGCCGTCGGCAGTCTTATTTGAGCAGTTTGATGATCTGCTACTGCTGAAGAATGGAGGCCGTGTGGTATATCATGGGGAACTAGGTTCGGATTCCCGCACTTTGATAGACTACTTTGAACGCAACGGTGGAAAAAAATGTGGAACGGAGGGGAACCCGGCAG
Source organism: Talaromyces sp. F31 (assembly GCA_037356135.1). Taxonomy (NCBI): domain Eukaryota; kingdom Fungi; phylum Ascomycota; class Eurotiomycetes; order Eurotiales; family Trichocomaceae; genus Talaromyces; species Talaromyces sp. F31. The sequence goes on from JAYXSF010000034.1 coordinate 1,602,744, forward strand.
AGGTATGTCGATTCGCTTAAATGCATGATTAATGCTTATTGTGAGTAGTATATGTTGGAAGTCATTGGAGCTGGTAATCCGGATTACAAAGGCCAAGATTGGGGAGATGTCTGGGCCAGCTCTGAAGAAAACAAAGCTCGCACGAGAGAAATTGAAGAGATTATTACAGCGAGGCGAAACGAAAAGGCGAGCCAAGAGACAAAGGATGATAGAGAATATGCTATGCCGGTATGGGCGCAGATGATGGCGACCACCAAGCGCTCGTTCATAGCATATTGGCGGTCACCTGAATATCTTCTTGTATGTGTCTTCAAATATCCACTGGACGTTTGCTGACTCTTTAGGGCAAATTCATGCTCCATATTTTCACTGGTCTCTTCAATACCTTTACATTTTGGAAACTCGGACATAGTTACATTGACATGCAGTCGAGACTATTCTCTGTCTTCATGACTCTGACGATCTCACCTCCACTCATTCAACAGCTCCAACCAAGATTCCTCCATTTCCGAAATCTGTACGAATCGCGTGAAGGGAAAGCAAAGATTTACTCCTGGCCAGCCTTCGTTGTTAGCGCTATTTTACCCGAGATTCCATACTCAATCATAGCAGGCTCTATATACTTTAACTGCTGGTATTGGGGCGTCGGATTCCCTCGAGATTCATTTACTGCTGGTTTCACCTACATTATGATCCTTCTTTTCGAGCTTTACTACGTCAGCTTCGGACAATTTATTGCCGCTCTCTCACCGAACGAACTATTCGCATCGCTTATCGTACCAGCCTTCTTCACCTTTGTTGTCTCCTTCTGTGGTGTTGTAGTGCCTTATGCGGGTCTACCCAGTTTCTGGAGAGCATGGATGTACTGGCTTACGCCGTTTAAATATCTCCTGGAAGCACTCTTGGGTGTCTTGGTGCACAATCAGCCGGTGCAATGTGTCCCTCGCGAGGAGGCTCGATTTACTCCACCGCCAGGCTTGACTTGTGAGAATTATACCAGTGCGTTTACGGCTGAGGCTGGTGGGTACGTCACTGAATCGGATGGAATGTGCTCTTTTTGCGCGTATGCCACTGGCGATCAATTCGTACGTTCCCTCCTGCTTTCTAGGAGTCGCTCAGACTAACAGTGACAACAGGCCTCTAACTTCAACGTGTTTTACTCTTATAAATGGCGCGATTTCGTGAGCTTCTTTTCCCTTATCATTAATTGAAATTCAACTAATTTATAACTATAGGGAATATTTTGGGCATTTATTCTCTTCAATTTCTTCGCGGTGTTTGCGCTGTCATGGTTCTATCTCCATGGCTTCCAGGACCTAAAGAAGGCACGGAGTGTACGAAAGGCGAAGAAGAGCAGCAAATCGAGCGGTGGAATGACTGAGAAGAGTCGTCCGGGGTCGACTTCTTCCAATGAGTAGGTTGTTATGTCCCTGTTGTCTTGGTAAGGTACCTACATAGGTAATTGGGAAATATGGCGTATGGATATGGATTTATGCCATGAAATAATCGAGGGCATGTTCACACTGGATGACAAAATATAAATCCTCCCCACTCATAATTATGACCATAATATAATGGTCATTCAAGAAATTTCTCGAAATACTCTGTATATATGATTGATATTTATGGACGATCCTCTGAGGCGAAGTAGGAAAAATATATATAATAATAATAAAATTAATATTAATTCACATTATAAACTACTAATATTAAGGCTGTAGATCCTGACGACAAACGAGAACTTTCCCGACTAGGCAATTAGGGCTATGGTCTGCCCGTGGACCATCGGGGCTTATCGCGTGGTACTACAGAGAGTCTCGTATCATCTCTTACCTTGAATACGAAAAGATAATATCTGAAGCGCTTCAGGGTATTGAAAGAGACCAAATAGCGAATATTAGCAGTTCGATATGACGGCTAAATGAAGCCGAGCAAGCAAGATTAAGCGTCGGTCAGTGTGGGGAAATCGGCTACATGTCTTCCACTACCTACGTACATGCATACTTATAGACATTACGATGCATTGATAAAGTCTAACTTACAATATCCTAATGAGCGTGTGTCAACATGATTTCATCCTCGAGCACAAGTATTCTCTCCAAGCGCATCTCGGCATCAGCAACCCTAACATTATGGCGCTCAACGCGGACTGGAGTAAAGAGGATACAAGCTTTGCCAAACATAAATTATAAACGTGCATTCTCAACATCACAACCACACCGCGAATTGATGGATTTGACCGGATTTACTGAAGCGCAACTCACGGTCCGCGAAGCAGTGTCGCAAGTCTGCTCTCAGTTCCCGTCCTCTTATTGGCAGGAATGCGATCAGGAAGAGCGCGATCCCAACGAGTTCCATGCTGCGCTTGCCAAAGATGGATGGTTGGGAATTGCTTTACCTGAAGAGCTTGGTGGGTCAGGATTAGGTATGAAGGACTCCAAATACTCTAAATACGATATAGCATTGACTTTTTCAGGCATATCCGAAGCTACAATGATGATGCAGACCATCACCCAGTCCGGCGCAGGCATGGCAGGCGCACAATCCATACACGCCAATGTCTACGCAACACAACCACTAGCCAAATTTGGCACAAAAGAGCAGGTCGACAAAGTAATCCCCAATATCATCAATGGCACCTGGCGCACCTGCTTTGGTGTGACGGAGCCGAATACAGGGCTTGATACGTTGAGGCTTAAGACAATGGCAACCAAGAACTCGGATAATACATACCTTGTCTCAGGTCAGAAAATCTGGATTACATGCGCGCAGGTAGCATCTGTGATGATCCTGCTTGCGCGAACGACGCCGCTTAAAGAGACTCAGAAGCCGACGGAAGGTTTGTCGATGTTTGCTATCAACCTCGACCGCAGCAATCCAGGGCTAGAATTGAAGAAGATCAAGAAAATGGGTGGTAGAGCTGTCGACGCTAACGAGGTCTTCTTCGATAATTACGAAATACCTGCCGACACTCTCATCGGCAAGGAAAACGACGGATTCAAAGTCATTCTTCACGGAATGAATGCCGAGCGGTGTCTGCTGGCTGGAGAAGCTCTGGGTCTCGGATATGCAGCACTCGGGAAGGCCTCGTTGTACGCAAAAGAGCGACAGGTTTTTGGGCGGCCGATTGGCAAGAATCAAGCCATCGCTCATCCTCTGGCAGACGCGTACATGAAATTGGAAGCTGCTAAACTCGCTACGTATCATGCAGCCCGGATGTACGATGCGTCCAAGACCGACAGCTCAGTATCATTCCAAGCTGTGGGGACGGCTTGTAACAGTGCTAAATATTTAGCTGCAGAGGCGGCTTATACAGCATGCGAACGGGCTGTTATGACGCATGGTGGTATGGGTTATGCGGTGGAATATGATGTTGAGCGATGGCTGAGGGAGTGTTTTGTGCCGCGTATTGCGCCTGTCAGTCGTGAGATGATTCTGAACTATATTAGCGAAAAGGTTCTGCATCTCCCTAGGAGCTATTGATATAGTTGATGATAACGTAATTCGCGAGTAGGTTGCTCACCTGGTCGTCCATACAAAGTAGCTCCTTTCCACATTGGTTGATATTCTATCACGAACATGAATCTTGACCTAATACCCTAATAGGTACCGGGGGCAACTTACATAAACCGCAGCGTATGACCGGGTTATATGAGGGGAAGATTGAGATCTGACCCCTATATAACTTGGATATCTGGGGTCAGATAATTGGCTAGTTACCGTACGAGTTACAAAAGATATTCCACTTTTTGCGGATTGACAAACCAAAAACTGGCTGAATTTTCTTAGCACGGTATTCTTCGTACATGAAATTTTTGACCCCATTACATCCCTTAGATATAACTACGCTAAGAAAATTCAGCCAATTTTTGGTTTGTCAATCCGTAAAAAGTGGAATATCTTTTGTAACTCGTACGGTAACTAGCCAATCATCTGACCCCAGATATCCAAGTTATAAGGGGTCAGATTGCGATCTGACCCCATATAACCCGGTTATACGGAGTACAGTGCAGGTTGTGTAACTCGGGTTGTAACTTGCACCCGAATAATCACTAGATATGGTTCTATTGATATCATATTAGAGATTAGAGATTGAAGGAAATTTGATTGAGTGATCATCAAGATCTATAAATTACGTCGTAAGTTTTAGTACGGAGTGGTTCTCTATGCTATTATGCTTTAAAAATACCATTAATAGGTTTTCTTTGGTTACTTCGAAGATATTCTTCGTTTTTATACATAGTTTGTACATAAAAATGTTGAGATATAAAGTTGTCAGATTTGTATAAGATTCAATATGAATTCAAGGGTGAGCAACTTATCCGTGTGAGCAGTCTACCCGTGAATTACGCTATGGAAATGGCCATTTATTGCCTAGTAATGTCGGCTTCGTGTAGAAACAAGCTGAAGTCGGTTGTTGAATGTTCATTTGAGGAAATCGGCAATAGATGTATATTTATCACGTGATGCGGGACGCCGAGAAGATCGACCGGCATTTGCTCGCGAGATCCCCAGATTACTTAATTCAAGATTGGACTTGGAAGATTGCAAGCAACGTGGCTTCGGGCTCTTAGAGCTACTGTTCCAGGATCAGTATTCCTGACTATGCACGATCAATAGCACATACCCATTCGCGCCCTCTACTCGTTCGATACGCTTGCGTTTACCTCGTCTTCTCCGTGTCTAAAACCTGATTCAACACCTTGCGAAAGCCGCGCGAAATGGTCGACACCGAAGACCAAACGAGGAGTCCCGCAGACTCAGCTGCAGGCGATGATGGCGGTCATTCAGGCACAGCTAAAGGTACCACTGCCAAGGACAAAGAATGCCAATACTGCCACCAAGCTTTCACATCCTCCTCGCTCGGACGACACCTCGACCAATACCTCTTCAAGAAGAAGCCCGATGGAATCCACGATGTCGAAGAAATTCGTCGAATCCGCAGTAGTATCACTCGGCGACAGGCGCGCACCTCTGCTAAACACGAAAGTCCGGACATAGGCACGCGCAAAGGCCAGAACGAGTCCCCGAGTGGTAGCGCTTACGAGCCCCCCGCGCGTCTGCGAGAAGGGCCTCGATTTCTTTTCAATACACCTTCTTGGCATGCTACGGGCGTAATAAACAACCTATCCGAAAGCACATCGCAAGATGTTGCCAATTCTTCGCGCGCTCCCGTGTCTCACTCACCTGGTTCGTTGGATTATACAGGTCGAAACTCGAAGACCAAAGATGCGGATACTGTCAGGGCTCTAGAGTTGGCATTACAGGAGGTTTTGGATAATATTAAATCTGCGACGTGAGTACTTCGTGCATTTTGAGAGCTTGTAACTTGAAAGAAGCTGATGATCGTATGTTTAGAAGCACAACCCGCCCTCGACTGTCCCCTTTTGAATTCGATGTCCAGGCCGAAACCTTTCCCTCACTTGTCCTCAAACTACTCCCCCCTCCTCCGACACTATTTGCGGTCCAGCCTTTTCCAACTAGCACATCATTCCCGTTGGACCCTCCTAATGCAGGCCAAGCGGATCTCATCCGTCATGCTCTCAAAGCGCGCATCGAAAAATGGCGTAATGAACAACTAAGCATGTCAAATACGAACCAGATTGGTAGTCGAACAAAGAACAATCATGTCAATGATCCTCAGATGATCAATGCAACAGCCCAGCAACATGATGAGATCAGTTCGCGGCACCTCGACTTGGCCTATCAGAACTGGATGATGTTGTCTTTAGAAGTCAAGAAAAATACATGGCAGTTGGAGCTCACAAGGGCCTTTGTGCGCGAGTCAGAAAAGCGGAAAGATTTAGAGGCACAACTCCACAGGGTGCAGCAAGAAGCCGAAAAGCTGCGAGCGCAAAATGAAAGGCTAAGCTCTTGCCAATGGCCGCGCGAATTTGCGCTATTCCCGCCAGACACGCTGCCATTACCGCGTGATGCAGCTCGTGAGCTAGACGCCATGGACCACAGCTATACTAGCCCCGATTCTTCACGGTGGGACTACGACCAGCTAGTCGCGAAATGGAAGCGTGTTGTTATGCACGACAAAAGCATGGGACGAGTCGGGGCGCCTTCGTATAGAAGCCTTGATGAACCAGCTCCCGAATCCACTATGCGCCCTAAACTGAATGCTCCAGGCGCCGAAAATCATAGCGAGTTCCCATCATTCGGATATGTTGCGCCAACAACGACGACTTCGGCTAATATACCCACACAACACACGTCGCCGTATGATGCTGCGCACCAGGCAGCGAAACGACAACGACTGATGAACGGAACCGCGAAAGATGTCGGCCCTGTTGCAGAGAATGACCATTATAGGGCTAGTCCACAGCTCGCGAATGGGACCACAACGGGATGGAGCCCAGCTTCTGTACAGTCACTTTTGACCTCGAGCAATCCACCGTCTACTTCAGTTCCTGCAAATAGCAATCGATATGGCCCTCCTTGAGGGATATGATGATATGAACAAAAAATAGTTCTTGAGCGTTCTTTTCTTCCTGCTATCGTGAACTTTTGTTTCTCAGCTACATTTTGAAGATGCAGTGGAACATTTTACTTGAGCGATGAACTTGGCTGCATCTACGAAACCACACTTGCATAGGAGGGAATAATCATGGATGTAATGTATATTGTGAACATACCCAAATAATCAGACATTTGATAACCTAATATCTATCCATACGAGCGAGAAGTCTCAAGACAATCAGAGCTCATAGCACGTTCACAAGGCGTTTCATCATCATTGTACCTATTGAGCGGACATCATCGACTCCGTCATCTGCCTAACATTCAAGTTTATCCTCTTCCTCCCCATCCACCCTTGCCAATTAGAATACTCCGGCCCTGGCCAATCGCACAACCAACCGGGACACGTCTCCGGTATAATTTTCGGCACACCATGCCACGCAAATCTCGAAGGACCAGACATATACACCGCATCTCCCGAGCGAAGTCTGATCACCTCGCACCCTTCCCCGTCGTCGTGGCTAATCATAAACAGCGCGTCGCAGCCGATACTGACGCTAATAAGGCCAATGTCGCATTGTTCGCTTACGTCGCGATGCATGGATAAAGTATCGTTGGCGGAGTAGAAATTAACGATTGCTGCCTGAGCTTCTGTCTCGGGGAACGCCGCACGCAGTAGATGCGCAATGTCGGTTGGGAATGCGGGTGGTTGCCCATCGGTGTATACTTTGGCTGTCCAGTTGTATTGCCCGCCGAGTGTGATCCAGCGGAGTTTCTTGTCGAGCATGGCTTGAATGGTCATGGGTTTGTGGACGTGAGGATCTTTGGGTGCAAAGGTAGACGTTGGATCGGCTTCAAAGAATGAGGTGGGCAAATTATTAGGGGCTTGGGGGTATTCAATGTCATAGTGGAGATGTAGATTTGTTTGGTGTTCTGGGACTGAGAGATCCCGGTGAAGCATCAAGTCCAGCAACTTGGTCTGAACTGTTGGCGGATATAGAGATGGTATCATATGAAGACCTGCAATACACCTCAGTCACGCGACACTCAAATACATATTCAAGACTGATTTACCAGATACTTTCTTATGCGTCAAGATAGGAATGTTCTCAATAAGGACTCCGCCATTATGATCCCGGGTAGTTGAGGTATTACCAGTCCTGCCGACAAATTCATCAAACACCAGACGAAGCTCTTTACTATCTAAAAACCCAGATATCGCAAATGGACTGGGCAGATTGTCGACGTCCAATTTCTCCAAGTCGATTATATCTTCGTCATGGTCAACCTCTGATAGCTTGATCTTCTGGTATTTCTTGTAGACATTGCGGACCTTTTCCGGAGGGCGATCATGGGCGTTGAGACCTTTGATTGTTGCCATTTTGGGACCACCACCAGTTCATGATGATGTATATGGCAGTGCGTGTAAAGTTTGCGTTGAGCGAACATAGACTGAAATCTATGACATCGTTTTCTCAATGGTTCAGACCTTTCACATGCATCTGAACGCAATCTTGAAAGAAAAGGAAAGAAGTAGAAATTCGAGATGACAATTGTGGAATTCAATTCTGACAGAAACAGGCAAAGCGTCTTCTTTTGTTCTAGAAGCTTTTTAGCGCCTTTAGCGCAACACAGCACCACGTGACGTAGCCTCTGTCCCTCACCGCCCTGGACGCGGCGACGCTTCCCTTTTTCTGTTTTGTTTGTGTACAAAACGCCAACTCTAGCTTGGGCTTAGCTCTAACTGACAGACACTCAAGGCTTCGTTCAGCCCACCATCACATCCATTGGTTGACGGACAGTACCTTCGGGCTCATTCGTCGTTGTATCTTTCATTATTTACCTATTGGTACCGATCAACTATTTCGACTGCTCTTTCATGATGTACTGTTGAGATTGTTGATATCCTTTCAAGCATACTAACCAACAGCAACCCCACGATCACCACGCGATTGAGCACTCTGTGTCGTTCACCCACCAACGTCTCTCTTCAAGCAATTGCTGCTGTGTCATACTTCCTTGGAACTTTCGATTAAATCTGTCGCCTCCGCCAGCCAACATGGAGAATTATGAAAAGATCGAGAAGATTGGAGAGGGTATGCTCTCTTGCCCCACTGTGACCTGTCATCTGGTTCCATGTACTAAAATACTTTCTGATAGGCACCTACGGTGTCGTCTATAAAGCGAGAGACCTCAACCATAACCGTATCGTGGCCCTGAAAAAAATTCGTCTCGAAGCCGAAGATGAGGGGGTACCCAGTACCGCTATCCGAGAAATTTCATTGCTCAAAGAAATGAACGATCCCAACGTCGTCCGCCTATTCGATATCGTGCATGCCGATGGCCACAAGCTCTATCTCGTTATGGAGTTCCTCGATCTTGACCTCAAAAAGTACATGGAGGCACTCCCTGTCAGCGAGGGTGGTCGTGGAAAGGCCTTGCCGAACGGTTCGCACATCAACATGAATCAACTCGGTCTAGGAGAAGCTATGGTCAAAAAATTCATGGCTCAACTCGTGGAAGGTGTTCGTTACTGCCATAGTCACAGAATCCTTCACCGTGATTTGAAACCACAGAACTTGCTTATCGACCGGGAGGGTAATTTGAAATTGGCAGATTTCGGTCTTGCCAGAGCGTTTGGTGTTCCCTTGCGCACCTACACACACGAGGTAAACTCTTTGTATTTGCTTTTCGAAATCAGGCTAATATTTTAGGTTGTGACGTTATGGTACCGCTCACCAGAAATTCTCCTTGGTGGACGTCAGTACTCGACTGGTGTTGATATGTGGTCTGTTGGTGCCATTTTTGCCGAGATGTGCACTCGCAAACCTCTCTTCCCAGGTGACTCGGAGATTGACGAGATTTTCAAAATCTTCCGGTAAGCATTGACCCATCCTACTTTTTTCTTCTCAGGTCTAATTCACATAGGTTACTCGGAACTCCCGACGAAAACACGTGGCCCGGCGTTTCTTCCTTCCCCGACTTCAAGTCTTCGTTCCCCAAATGGAGACGCAACATGAAAACTCCTCTAGTGTCTGGACTGGAGCCTGCTGGTTTGGAGCTTCTTGAAATGCTTCTGGAATACGACCCAGCGCGTCGTATCTCCGCCAAGCAAGCCTGTGCACACCCCTACTTCGCACAAGGCAGTGAATACTACTCTGGCCGCACTCGTGTCCGCTAGAACTAGGATGTCACTTTATGCCTTATCTTTATGATCATTTTATGATTGATTCTCGCTCACGCATGTGCAAAACGCCTGTTTGACCGTTAACCGCGTGGTTTTCAGATTCAGAGGCACCGAGAGTTCCATTTCTCGTCACGTTCCAAGATCCCTCCCCCATCATTCTCTAGCTTTCACGATATCTTTATTTTCTTTATGTCTGGGCGTCTTTTCATTGTGTGGTTCCGTATGGGAGTATTTTATGTGGCATAAGCAACGGATAGGAGATGGTAGGAGATTGGTGAATGGGTAAACTGTTTTATATTATTGATTGATGGGATTATCCATACAATACATACCCTTTGTTTTGTTCTTGACATGCTTGCAATAGGCTGTTCTTCGAAATCCGTCTTGAGTTTAGGGTTTCTCTAATCTGGAGTAGACGTCCTCTGGCAACAATTTGCTTCTATTGGCTTGCCAAATCACCAACTTGTCGCCTTGGTCGATTTCATACCTGACAACACCAGCTCCGCCATTTGCTTTTACAATACTGATAATCTTCTTGACCAAGACAGCCAGCTTTTGTAAGTCGCCTTGGTGGCTCTCCTCCCATCGCTTGATTTCGCAAGTGACATCTTCGACGTGCGGTACGGCGAATAGGCCTTGCTTGTGATATGCACGGACAAGGCTTGGAGTTTGAGATACCCACAGCTGCGGAAGGACTTCTTGAATGTCAATAGGTTTGTAGGCGGTACGTGTCTTGATTTCCAGCGTTGATTCGATTGGGACTACTTTACCCTCCTTTCTAATCATTAATCTAGACTTGGCAGAGGCGGGAGATACAATAGAAGAGGTTGGTTGGAGAGACAAACTTTCGATCAGCGAGGTGAGATCGGCGCTGTCCATCTCTTTACCCTTTGTCGGCGCATCATTGAGGTACCCATCTGTCTCGTAACGAACGACGATCTTTAAACCACTGAACTGATACGAGATGATTCGATGATGTCCAGTGCCCGCCACTGATCTGCTCGCTAGTGTACGCCTTTTCGAACTCATGACCATACCCAACGAATTCATGTGGGGCGATAAATTGGGATACCTCGGCCTGTGAACGACAGAGGATCGCAATTTCGTCGATAACTTCGACCTTGATAGTAAAAGGTTCCCTTGTATTCCTGCTCAGACTTGGGTTGACGAATGACAAGAGTTTGCGGATGTTGTTTCGATCAGTCATGAGACTAACCGATTGAAAGTCGAACGAAGGGTTTGTAATGAGCAAGGATCGAAACAGAGGCTCGAGTGGACTGTCTGGATGGCGAGCAGCATTCTGGGCTGAGTATATAAGGCCAGAGTCTTTCGCTACTTTTCGAGGTGTCTTTGGAGGAGTCCAAAGGGCGGGATTTCCTGGGACGGCGATGGTGGGTTCAGGCGCTTCAATCCAGTTGTAAGAGAATAAATGATGGACATCAGTGATTGATGCTGTAGTTGTAGATCCAGTTTTTGCCAAATCTCTGCGCACAATATCTGCAATCTTGGCGGAATGCATCGTGAATCATGAAGCTCGTCACTTGTGGATACCTTTCAGGGATGTGGGCGTGGTGACAGGTCAGGCTCTATGAACTAGCAGCGAAGAAGAAGATATCTGAGAACATAAACTGAATATCAGAATCAATGGCTATGTATGATTGGCTCTTTCGAGTCGCTGGAGGGCAACACATCCATTGCTAGGTCCAGAGCTTGATGCATCTAGTACTCAAAGTCCATCGCCTGATCCACCGATTATCGATCTACCAACGTCCAACAGCACCAACCATATTTTCACCAGTGCTGGAGCACAACGAGTATCAACGTAAAGAAGTCACCTATTGCTACCGCCACCAGACAGATCTCCACCGCATGCGGCATCAAGAACCACATCGCCCCTCGTACTGCCTACGAGCATAGGTCATCAGAGAAGCGCGTCAGAGAATGCAAACCTGTCAAAAATTTCTTCATTCACGACATCAAGACCATAGGCTGAATACCTTGATGGCCCAGCCCAACAAAAGCATACATTACGACCTTAGATGCAATCAATCCAGCCTTTGCCTGCAGTAGAATCCATTACTGACAGAGGATCTAAATCAGCCGGCTCTTCCGTGACTTTCACTGGATCAGTATCTAGATTAATTTTTCGACTTCTTGGAGCTTTCAGGATCTGGTGACATAGTTTTAGGGAGTGGATATTACAGAGCGTCCGTTAAGTATCAGGAGCTGGTAATTGTTCAGAACTCAGGGGTAGAGCCATGAGCAAAGGCAGGAGAATGAGATGTAGACTTTTTCGGGAAAAAGATATTATCACGTTCAGCGACGATCGCTTCATTGACAGCAGCCCAATAAACGTAGATCTGTGCATATAAGAGATCTTTGAAAATGGTCGTCATCCAGTTAGGGTTTGATCAACTGGGCTAACCCTAAGATCTTATGGGTGAGTACCTTGGGGACAGCGCTCGGCCATTTGGAATCAATAAATGGATCTCCACGACTTTGCTCTTAACTTCTTTCTATTTTTATATTTACTTCTTCAACCTTATTCCAACCTCATGCTAAATTCTCTTAAGTGAGACGACTTTGTATACCATGGTGTTCATGATGTGGTACGAACGGGCGGATCAGAATGTGTTGCTATCAATGCCGGCGCTGTCGGAAACGAGACACGCAGGTACAACGAGTTTTTGGACGTAGAACGTCCACTTTGGCAGGGAATTTGTTTGCTTAACATATTGTTGCAAACCGCTCCTTGTGCCTATACTGGAGGCAAACTGCCACGGAATGAAAACTTACTGGACCAGGCATGGAAAGCGCCCGCCTGCTATCAATGGATGACTCGAAACATGCTTGAATGGGACCGGTACCCAGACTCGACGTCCTCGGGCATGCAATACTGGGACTATGGATCGACAGCGTGGTCACGATGTCCTGCTGGGAAAGATTTTACTGCTACCTAGGCAGAGTGGATATGATTACGAGGTGCCTCCACCAATGAGCGCCAGGAACGCTCGGGTTGGGGATTGCTTGGGGCTTTTGCAGTCTTTGGTGACTCAAGCCACCGTTGGGCATATGAAGGAGTCGAGTAGCCGAATTTTTGCCGTGCAATTTTCTTCGCTTCTGAGCACAATCTCGTCAACAGTCTTTCATGTCAACATTGAACAACAAGTCAGCCATGGCATTACACATGAATCAGTCCCAGCGTCTGCAGCTGGTGATTTGCATATCGCTATGTTTCTTCATTGCGGAAATAACTGGTACAACATGCCTTCTTCTCGCTCAGCCATCAGTTCTGACTGTTGTCTATTAGTTGGATTCTACACACGGTCGCTTGCCCTGGTCGCAGATGCGTTCCACTACGTCCGAACCCCTATCTCTCATGTACCTACAACTTTTAAGAGACTAATACGTCCCAGTTGAATGATCTGATTGGATTTATTGTTGCATTTGCCGCACTGAAGGTAGCAGTATCCTTTTCCGCGCTGGTCTCTCAATCTAACTCCAACCAGATATCCGCAAAAAAGGACTCGCCTCAAGATCTGTCCTTTGGCTGGCAGCGATCTCGACTCCTAGGTGCTTTTTTCAACGGCGTTTTTCTTCTTGCGTTGGGTGTCAGCATATTCCTACAATCAATCGAGCGATTTGTTTCTCTCCAGCGTGAGTGATCTCTGGATATGTCATCCATTATTTTGCTAATAATGCTGTAGGCGTGGATCATCCAAAGCTTGTGCTCATCATCGGCTGCGTCGGCCTCACTCTCAACATCATCAGCGCTTCATTCCTTCACGGTCCGACTTCTTTCAAGCTTAAGCCACGCTAATCACCTGCTGACGGGTATCTCCTTCCAGAACACAATCATTCTCACAACGAGATTTCAGGGGCTGTCGATACAGTAGCAAATACAGAGGATGGTACAGAACTAGTCAGTATATCTCAAGCCCCGAATAATATTTTCTCCACGTGCTCATCTCTCTCAGGTCTTCGCGGTGCACGACAACCACCGACACAACAACCTCCAGCCATCCACGAGGGGGCACGATCTTGGCATGCTCGGTGTCCTGATACATGTAATTGGAGATGCTGCCAACAATGTCGGTGTCATCATCTCCGCGCTGGTAATTTGGCTCACTACGTACCCGGCTCGATACTACGCCGATCCTGCTGTTAGCATGGCTATTGCGATTGTTATCCTTACTACGTCGATCCCGCTAGGTACGGATCCCCATCTCATCTCGCAATGTTAGAAGCTAATTGGCATATCATTCAGTGAGAAATTCTGGCAGAATCTTACTGGAAAGCGTCCCGACTGGCATCAACCTTGACGACGTCCGACACGATCTCGAAACTGTACGCCCCAGTCTTCCCTCACTTGATTTTTGACTATTAATCAAATAAAAGATCCCAGGTGTCCTGTCCGTACACGAATTGCACGTATGGCGCCTCAACCAAGAAAAGGCACTGGCATCAGTCCACGTCGCCATTTCCAACGAGACCGTTTCGGATTTTGTGCAAATCGCAAAGACGATGAATGATTGCTTCCATAGCTATGGTATTCATTCTGCTACGGTGCAGCCGGAGCTGGGATCGGCTCTGGCATCGGTGAGTGCAACGAGTGTTGATGGTCAGGATGACTGGTCGCAGCTGTGTCAGGTTAAATGCGGCGCTTCTTGCGAGGTGCTTACCTGCTGCGGTTAGTGTTATACTTGGATGCTGCCGTTCCGCCGAATGGACGCATACAGAGATACTCTATCTGGTGGAAAATTTGACCACACCGCAATCACACCGCAATCAGTGTAAATCTAAGTGAGGGTGCCATTATATGCGAGATAAAAAGCCAGATGTTGACATAGCATTGCATGTATGTGCTTGAATTTATTATATACATGTTCAGATTGATTTGCCAATTCTATTCAATCGGTGACATATTGGGCAATTTCCTCGAGACCCGCTCCAACAGAATTCGCTTATGTCTGATATGTAGACTTCGTCTAGCTTGTCGCAGGAGTAACTACAGTGCTTGTAAAAGTCGCACAAGTCTGCCCCGTCGGATCAACTGTGATCTGCGCCAGACTATCATGTCCACTCTGACAAGCACCACTTGCACTCTTCAATTCACCGCCGGTGAACGAAACAAAATCGATATTCGGAGTAGCGCAGTCCTGGGCCAGGAAATCTGTGCCGTTGAAGCCGACGCAGGCCTGCACGTTAACGAGATCTGGGCGAAAACCGGCTGTGAAGGAACGCTGGACGAGGAGGACGTTCTGGTTTCCGACGGTGGAGGGGGTCACTTGTCTGTCTGACGAGGTATCGACACAGGCGGCGTCGACGATTTCACCTGAAGAATTCAAGTATTAAAAACATATGATTAAATAAGATGATGTACATAAGTAGTCTCGTACCATTATTGCGGAAAGTCAAACACTCGTTTCCGGGGACACCGTTGACTTCGAACAACACTAGAGTCTGGGAACCTCTTGTGACGGTCGTGGAGCCTGTATCGGCATTTCCGGCGGCGGCAGTAGCGGTGCTGACAGTAGCAATAGCAGCTGGTGTTGCTGTGGCAGAAGGGTTTTGATGGTGTTTTCGAGGTGCAGCAGCCGCGAAAGAAGTCACACATAAGAAAACGTAAAGGGCCTGAACGGTCTTCATATTGAATATTGTAATGATCCGGTCAATGAAAATTAAATATACGAGTATTGAAAGATGCAGGCCAGCCGCTGATGTTAAGAAATGAAAGTAAAAGCAGATTTGATGCCATACAAACTTGTGTAGGGGGCTGCGAAGTACCTTTTATACTCCGAGCCCCGGCCACTTCATCTTCCCCATTTCATATGGAGAGAACCAATCTGAAGTACAAGATAGCCCAAAATATATGAGACCGGAAGAATTTCCGCTGGAAGAGTTTCCGGTATCCAAATGTCTCAAACTCAAAATTTACTCTGATACGGTGGAGCTATTCGGGAGACGATGCGAAACCCTAGCTACCAGTGATTTCACCGTTAGAGCACCCTTCATCCACAAATTCGACACTGTAAGAAATGGACCCGGGTAAGTTGAATTTTTGAAGAATCTCCGAACTCTATTCCAAATAGAATAATTCCACAGTTGATGTAGCTTCAGTTGTTCCACGTGCCATTAGCGCCGACACGTGGTTTGAGAGGTCTATACCGCATGATACAATTTGGGAGCCATGATTCGACCTAATGAAATTCATTTACAATTTGAATGGAACTTGTTATAGATTTGGATGTGATTAGGACTGGAAAACCTGTAGAGAATGGTGCACAAATAGGGCTATGCTATATAGTTAACCCTTAGGGTTTCTCTTATCTTATCGCCGTGCCGTCCTCCCCAAAATAATCGGACGACCACCGATTTCTCCCCATCGCGTAACGACAGATTCAGTGCTTCTTCATTGCATCAGTAGGGGAGTCTGAGGATGTGCCATGCGCTTATCTATTCTATTTCGAGATGCATTAAATATCCAGGGAAGCTCTCTTAGCTCCCTAATCATCGCACGCGACGGACTGACGGCGCGTCGCGCCTTTGTCACTCGCTGTTTGAGACCACTTTTTGTACGTCGAACCTTCGCATCCATTGCACCACCTCCATTGGTCGAGGACGTAGTGGAAGTACCTGTCGGTGGAGCTGGTTCAATTACACTTACGTGAGTTATCACTTCTCGACTTCTTACGGGCCATTGCCTAACATGGAACAGTGTACTAAGGCCGATGACGGACAATGCCCGAGCAAATCTAAAGGTGGTCTTGTATCTACCTCGAGGTCCTATTTTTCAAGATGAATCAGTAGTGGGCGTCAGATATCAGCAGACGCTAGACTATTTCGCGCTTGATGATGACCATCATGGCACCACGTTCTCAAGCAGTCTATTGAGTCATGGTCTCTCCACTCCACAGGAATTAATAGCTGCCATCACGGAGGCAAACGTTGTGACAGTCAACTACCGGCTCGGATATACAATTGCAGAGGCAAGAATATCTGAATCAGGAAACAGCCGTACTCGCCCATTCTACAGATACCCTACGCCGGTTCATGACACGCTCGCCGGATTTGATTGGGTCTTGGAGACTCTTCGTCCTGAGCAGCTATTTGTTTTCGGGTCGAACATTGGAGGATCCTTGGCTACTATGCTTTCCTTGACAGAGTCTCAACATATACACGCCGTCGCAGCCCACGAACCCGTCTGTGATTGGACTGGTCTCGATGACTATTGTACTATCGACTCGGATATGTTTACTGGATCTGGAAGTACTATCGAAACCCAATCAGAGCTCGTCGTGCCCGAGGGAGAGGAGTCACAGCAATCCTCACCGCGGCCTGTCCAGACAAAGCAACCACCAAAACATAGGAAGAAACCAGCACCATTCGACCTCGTACCTCTACTCAACACGAGAAAACATCTATTCGAGACACCCTCCAAATATTTTGACTCGTTTGCTTCGCCCATGTTGTTCCTACGCTCTGCTGGAAAAGATGTTCCGAAGATTATGCCTGAATACTTGACTGGACCGGAGTACCCGGTCCCTGTCTTGAAGACAGCAGTTACCGAAGAAGAGTTAATTGACCTATGGGACATTCAAATGCATATAGAAGACGGGTCCAAGATCACCGAACTTAAGACTACCGAAGACGACCCGCCGGTCGAAGAGCGGTCATCACGGCGTCGCAAGGCCCTCTCGCGATGGCCACCATATGGCCTAGATGCGGGCAACGATGGCAGAAGTAGATTCGCTAAGCCTACTCGACTTCAGATTACTTTGCCATGGGTTAGATTCTATGCACGACTTGGTTTCAGTGAAGAATCAAGTGATGCAGCGGTCAATTGTATTGATGACAGCAATACACCTAAAGCCAAAGTCATTTCAAGAAAATCATTAACCGAGAGTAGTTCTGTTCTGGCGACCCAAGCTAAAGATATGGTTTCTGTCATGCGCCGCGCATGTTTCTGGGGAGAGGAAGCTGGGAACGGCGAAAAGAAAGTGACGCTGCGCAATGTGACTGGTACTGCGACCTCTGATCCTCGGCAACTCACAGATCCAAATTATCTCGAAACTGTACACGAAAGCGCCAATTGGTTTAAAGAAGTGATGTCGAACTCTCGGTAACATCGTCGCGGGGTTTACGCAGTTCGACGAAGGAGTCATGCTTGAGAAGGACTTTTGGATCAAGTACTACCGTCTGTACTTACGGATTTATATCTAGAAGGACCTAGCGTAGAGTCCAATTTACAATATGGACCAACGGAGGCCTCCTTATCCTGATCCTGTCTCTAAAAAAAATGCTTAAATCGATAATGAAGGGCAGTTTAATGTGCCTCTGTTCTTTAAATAATGTTCTATAGATCACTTTGTAGTTCTCATCTTATCGGTGTCCCCACTTTCTCCGCATGTTGATCATCTCCGCATTTACACCATCCTGAACCTCAACCATTTCTTACACTTATTAAACAATCACAATTGCAATCAAACATCATGGGCGGCGGCAACAACTGGCCCCCTTCACACCTCCCTCCCTCACCTCCATCTCCATCTCCATCTTCAACAAACCAGACTCTGCACTCCGGCAACCCCATCTTCCCAGGCTGGTACGCCGACCCAGACGCACACATCTTCTCCTCCCAATACTGGATATTCCCTTCCCTCTCCCTCTCCTACTCACAACAAACCTATTTCGACTGCTTCTCCTCTCCGGACCTGGTACACTGGACCAAACATCCACGCATCCTCGACTTCGCCGACGTCTCCTGGTCCACGAATCGAGCCGCCTGGGCACCGACCGTGGCACACAAAAATGGGAATTATTTCATGTATTTCTCTGCCGGTGACGGGGCCGGCATAGGCGTCGCAAAATCGAAGACGGGTAGACCCGAGGGTCCCTATGAGGATGTTCTCGGAAAGCCGCTTGTGGCTGATGTATTGTTTGGAGGGCAGCCGATTGATCCTGCTGTTTTTGTGGATGATAACGGAAGGGCGTATCTGCTTTGGGGTGGGTGGTCGCATGGTCTCGGCGCGGAGTTGAGTGATGATATGATTTCATTCAAGAGTGAGCCAGTGGAAATCACGCCGCCGTATTATGTGGAGGCGCCGTATGTAATAAAGCGGAAGGGAGTTTATTATTATATGTACAGTGTTGGAGGGTGTGTCACTTCCCTTTCCTCTGCTCTGGTTGAGACTAGCTAATGATTCGTGGCAGTTGGGGCGACAACTCCTACGGCGTCGAATACGTAACATCCACAACCTCGCCACTCGGCCCATTTACGAAAACTTCAAAACATATTCTCTCTCCAGATCCTGATGTCGCGCAGGGTACCGGTAGTAATGGTGTGATAAACGTCCCCGGTACAGATGAATGGTACATTGTGTATCACCGTCGGCCGCTGGGGGATTATGATGCTAATCATCGATATGTCTGTATTGATCGGATGGAGTTTGATGATGAAGGCGGTATAAAACCGGTCAGGATTACGAAAGAGGGTGTTAAGGCTAACCCTCTATGATTTGAACTGTATCTTACTTTTGATGAGTTTTGATTTTGTCATTGATAGACCCCCCTAAAGTATACATGTTGCAAAAGAGTAAGTTATAACTTATACCGAAATGATAATATACATCTGAAAGTACCAAGATTGTTCGTTTATACATCATCATAGTGCAACGCTCTACTCCTTAAAGAAGAACGAAGACCTTGTTTCAAACGTCGCCGAAACAGCCGGGTCATCACGGTCCAGCGGCGCTTCACCATCGTAACATCCCGGCCGGACAACTTGCAGCTTTAACTCGGGATCTTTGGAGAATACTTTTAATCCAACAACGCACACTGCGTTCCATGGGTTGACGCTTCCATCTCCTCCGCCGCTGTTTGGTGGTGGCGGGCCTGGGAATGATGCGGTAGATGAAGGGGAAGGATGTGCTGGCGAGTGCTCCGGTGGCATGTCAAGGTCAGAGTCGAATTCAAAGTCTTGTAATAGTTCCATCATTTCCTGGTAACGATTGGCGCTTGTTTTAGGGTAGTCTGTTCTGAGCATTGGTCGGATCGGTCGGCTTGATCCACGCGCTCTTCGCGTTGTTGGCTGCGCAGATTGCAGTCCGTTGCCATTTCCATTACCATTGCGTGCACTATTCATCTGATCAAGATTGTCGTGTCCATTTTGAACTTTGGGAGTCAAGTCTGCATCTTCTGCGTCGTCTTCCGGCTCGACGTAACAGTGCTTTTCCACTTCTACTTCCTCTCGAAGTCGTTCGCGTCTCATCATCCTCTCTCTCCTTGCTTGAATCTTTTTCTCTCGTATATGCTGTAGCTGTAGCTTTTTCATAGTTTGATCACGAAGCTTTTGTCGTTCCAGAAATCTTTGCCGTTCTTCGCGCTCCTCGCGCTCTTTCTTCTCGGCTTCTGTCTCCAATGAAAGGCCTTTGGTATGAGCCAGATCATATGAAAGACCAATCTGAACCAGCTTCTCTCGTCGACGCGACGCAGTGAGCCGCACTACCTCTACAGGGCTGTTCACATTCTTCCGTCGGTACGCCGTCACTTTAACCAGGACGCAGTATCTTCCGGCGTCAAGAGTAATATCTGTATTCACTGATCGAGACATCATATAATTCGTGGTGCTGCGAACGATGTAGTCCTCTTCGCCTTCCTTCTGGAGCCGAAATTGCAGAGTAAAGTCATATTCCCCTTCAAGGCCTCTGAAATATCGGGTGTCAAGCTGTGACATCACAACCACTACCGGACTAGTACGCGAAATTTCAATCACAAACTTTTCGCGAGCATAATCTGCTGACCACGGCACGTTCAGACTCATCCATTGTTGAGTAAGTGTCCATTCGGGTCCGAAAAGGCGCGTCCGGTCGAAGTGCTGATACTTTCTAAGGAGGTCCTCATACGAAATCCAGAATACCTGACACGTCAGTATAAATTTTGACATTGAGTAGGGTCACATACCCCATCATTGCCAAACTTATGATTAAGTAACTTCATCCACTCTGGAGTCCACTCTTCGGAGCCGTCACTCCAAGCGCCGCTCCACTCTTTCTTTCCCCATGGATTTCTAATAAGATCAGTAAGCTCTTTCCAGCTAGCTTCATCACACTATGACTAACCTCAAGCGAAGTAGCCTGAATCCGTTGATTTCCTTTGCCTCCATGATCGAGTATGAGTGTCCTTCAGATATACCTTTACGCTCTCTCGGTGGTCCCTGATACTTTGGATCCAGCCAGTTTGAAAATATACCTGTTGCACAGCCGAAAAGGAATTGTTTGTTGACATTCATCAACTCTTCCTTCCAGAATTTGTCTTTGTCTAGAATATTGGTCGATAGAATCTCGGAAGTCACTCCGCCTGTCAGATCCTCAATTGCCTCTCTTTAGTTGATAAAAGGTCAGCAAAACAAGTCTTGTCTTTGCAAGTCGACATGTAACACGTACCCGACAAAACCACCCTCAATTGCAGTATAATCTCCATGTGCCTTGGCGTACGCCTTTTCTAACAAAGGAAGCCATGTCTCGTTCTCGTCTGAGCACTGTGCAAAATATAGTGCTCGAGATCCGGTCTGCCAAACCTTGCGATATTCCTCCTCTGTGTCCTTTCGATTGATGTCGTCCCAAATCGGTCGTTCGTCGACCGACTCGTCATAGTCAGCAGCGCGTAGGTAGAGCTTATCGTCAATTATACATTGCTGCCATTCACCGTCTGCGGTGAAAAATTAGCCAGTGTCGCTCCACGGAGCGGTATACTAACCTCGATAAAATACGAAGCCATATACACCGACTTTTTCATTCCGAGCAACGCATAATCGGTCAATCAGTCCTTGTTTATTTCCCATTGTACACAGAGCAGCCATAAGCCAACAATCTCCGTCTCGTCCCTGGCGCACATCACCTGCTGTCGGGCCGTTGATGTAAAATTGTGGGTGGTCGAAAATATCCTAGAACATCCAAAACAATCTGGTTAGCTCTTGTTCTCTGGCACAATACTAGATACATACCGTCACCCTCCTGACGCCTCTGGGTCGCATTTCCATATTCTCTTCGGCTAGACCGTCGAGACAATTCCTCTTTCCAGTTTTCAGATCGAATTCAATATCGAAATGCGGATCACTGTATCTCTGATTGATACGTTCGCATTCTTTGACGATGCGCTCAACGGCTAATTCGCATTCCTTCCGGGCTTGCTCATAGGATCTCGCGGCGTCCAAGCCTTGAACGACACCAGTCGGTCGTTTCGCAGCTTTACTGCGAGCATAAGGATTGTCAGGTAAGATGGTAAAAATTTTTCCGGGGTACCTGGTGTTGAACTGATTCCAGAATTGCTTGATTGTTTCTTGAGGTGCTTGGTTTGGAAGAGGTTTGTTACGGGGTGTTCGACTGCTTGAACGCGGGGACTGCGAGTATTGCCGCATTATTTCGATCTCGTCTTCTTCCATTTTGCAGATTTTGTATCGTCCTTCAAACACACCCTTTGCGCAATCGCTTTGTCACTTTGGGAGGAAAAGGGCCAATGCGGCGCGGAAAGATTAGCGGTGGTCTCTAAGCAGCGAGCGTAGCTATGGTGCATCAACAGTCAAAATTCCCAGACTTGAAATTCTTGAACTTTTGCACGACTGCAGGAACCTCATTCTAGCCAGCAGACGCTTTTAAAAAGCCTGCTTCGCCCGTCGCCATGACTTTTAACAGTCAACATCCCCACATAGCTGAACGGCGCAGGAACGGGGAGACCGATTTAGCTTGAAGGTAAATTGTCCAATGTGGTCGATTGGATCTAGAATGGCGAGTGGGCTCGACTAAATAAAAACACGCGATCAGCTGAACGGCGGCTGGACAGAGCGGCGCCATTGGTTGGTTTCGGGCCGTTTCTCAGCTAGCCTATCGCGCCCCTTTTTCACCCATTTGATGTTAATGGATAGAGGCTTGCAGCTTTCATTTTACATTCTGATGGTGTGTTGAGATATTTGGGGCTGAACATGAATATGATCAATAGTCAGCGTCGACCTGGAGAGCGATACAGAGTTGTTGAAGATTGAAGGTTGCACTGTGCGGGAAACTACCCTGACGCACGTCCCTCCGATAGAGAGATAGCTACTACTCCGTAGTCTGAGTCCGATGCCTTTTTAGATACTCATTTTATTCTTCCTGAATGCCCTGAATGTATGCGGAATCAAAGTGATTTTGATTGCTCATCTTTGTGCAGGTTTTCCTGGCTCGTTGAGATCTCATTTTCTGTAGACCTGGACCATATGGTACCCGAATGACGTATTGTTTGGGTTTAACCCGATTGGTAGGGCTGATTGGCCCAATGTTCTCAGCTTGACTACATACCACTTTGATCTGCAGGTATGAAATGTATGGTCCGGTTTCTTGCTTCGTAAGCTGTTGATGTCTTCACAGGCCGCATTCAAAGTAAATACTACTCTGTAGTTACAGCAGGTAGAAGAAGCAAGAGTAAGGAACTAACAACAGGCAAGGAAAATACGATACAACTCCAGCCAATCACCATGCTTTTTAAGACCCACTTGATGCCCGCTAGGTCTCGTGATACGCGCTTAAGCTCACATGATTCTGTACTATTCCTATTGTGGAATAGTCTGTTGATAGCATCAAGTGCCTCCACTGTCGATTTTCTACAGATGTACGATATGTATTTTCAATAACTGTTGATTTATCAACAATCTAAAAGTATTCTTTATCTCAGTAAATAAAATATTGTAGACGGATTCTTCCGTTCTTTGTGCTGCTTGCAGATTCGTAGTTGTCGACGTATTCCGGCCAAGATAGACCAAAGTGGTTAAGTGCATCTCCTCATCATGCGCCCCGCCAACTTCCGAATACTTCGACTTCTTGTCCGTTCTTTAACCAGAACATCAACAAACATCGCCTCTGTTTTGTTGTGGCTTATCTTGACACGAGACGTTTTCGCTCTAAATAACACAACGGAGCTCCTCTGCTCGGTGTCTCTTCCTCTTACAACTTCTTGGTTGCTGTCAACTGCACCCAATACCTACTAAGTAAGCCCTCCCCACTCGCCCGGCTGATTGCTGAAACTTATATCCACTTTGTTCACGATTCGCCCTGTTAACGCCATACGTTATTGTACTTTAATCCAATAAACTGACCACAATTAGGCTACATTTATACCTTCGCTACCTACCCCGCTGATACGATCACTTATCCTTGATCGAGTACTCCAAGCACATACGTATTGGGCACCGGACCTATTCACTAGTTCGTTAGTACCGACCCCTCCCGTTATCGATAATCAACGATAAGTAACTCGTCCAGGCATCCAACTCGTTTGGTGGCCTAGACAGTTACTTACCTTCGCTTCCTTTCTTTCATCAAGTCACTCTTCACCTGCTTCCGTTGAGTTACCTCTACTGTTCGTCAAATGCTCTTATATTCTTCGTTCTTCTTTGTCTGATTTGGCTATATCATTCCTGGACAGCTATTAGACCCACATTCATATCCGTCGTTGTCTGCTTCCATCCTTAGATTGACTGCTACAACCACACGCTTCCCATGACATCGGGCAGCCCGCTGCTGCTCTAGTCAAATTGCCGACACCATGGCTAATTATCAAGAACCAAATAGCAACTTCGATCCAAGCGCCACCCCACGCCTTCGATATCCGACCTTCCCTCCGTTAAGCCGCTCTGTCGAAGAGTGGTTGTCTCAATCACGACCGACCATGCCAAACCCCAGCCATCTACAACACGAACGTCCCTCTAGCGCCCTCAGCGAGAGCTGGGCCACGCTTAGTGTTTCGGACATACACTCTGAAGATGGAACGCGTTCCGAACAAACGGATATGGCTTCTCTCATCAGCCAGAATGGTCCGGATGATGTAGCTAGTCTGGATGGCCGAGAGAGCAGCAGTTATGACGAAGATGACGTCCACAACCTCAATAGTGAGGAAGAAGATGACGTGAACGAGGACGGAGAGAGTGCTATGTCAGATTCACAACAGCTCCCGTTGCCTCTATTTGCTCGTGAGCTCCCATCAGTGGAAGACAGCAACCTGACAACCAAGCCCTTCATGTTCCAGTCATCCGACTCGATCGAATTTTCAGAACCCGAAAGCTGGCCTGAGGTACAGCGGGTTCAACTCAAGCACACAATCAACATTTTGAACGATGAGGAAACTGCTGTCTTGAAAAATCAGCTTCCTATGAACCTAGATGACTGTCAGCTAGCCATTACTGTGCAGCAGACCATGACCAAACAAGGCTTGGATCTCGACAAGCCTTTTCGCGTGCTCTACATGGGCACACCCGAGTTTCGCAACATCATTCTTGACAAGATCGGCGACGTGCTGGTATCGAGCTCTACCCGGAGCTTAGGAAGCAGCTCAACTGAGTCCTCTCGATATCATGTGGTTCCTACCTCGTTTGGCATCGGAGCCACACCAAATTACGCAGAGCTTCTTCCTATTCATGTTCAGCTAATCGTCGACGAATGCATCGGTGCTGTCTCAGAGTCTCACCGAACACCTAGTGGCTCCGACATTACGCTCAACTTCAAGAACCGCCCATCTTGTTCTTCAGTGTGGACTGGATCTGAGCATCAAATCCACTCAGAAACTGAGTGGACCATTCCTGATCTTGCATTATTCCTTGTCTCAGATCGGGATGATGAAGCCAAGATGCGTGCTAGGCACCTCGCTCAGAGCTTTATGAAGATTCACGGCATCCCCGCTTTGATCATTTCAGAAGAGCCTCTCTGGAAGAAGCCTGGGCAGCATCTCTTCCCCTTTGATCATCAGAGCTTACATCTCTGTCTGGAATCTCGCCGTGCCCTTACAGGGGAAGTTGTCGTTCTTGAGCGCTACCCGATTGATGTCAAGACCTTTGAGTCAATAACTCCCAGCCAGTTGAATCGGCATCTCGCATCACTCTCAGAATTGCGTCCTAGAAAACAGTCTACAACTTCAACAACTCTACCACCGAAATCTATCGAACCGAACCTATTCTACGATGCGGAAAAGTATCCTTCGTCGAGCTTTTTGTCAGCATGTAACGGACGCGCTCAAGAGTTTGCGCCTTTACTACGTGTCTTGATGCTATCAATTGTTCTCGCTATTTCGGTGTCTCTAGGATATACTGCCTTTCGTACCGGGGCTACCTTCATTTTACAGGTATTCGGAGGAGCGGCCATATCTTCGTCGGCTGCTAGTGGCGTTTCGGACACGATTACCACAACGACAACGATATCTCCTTCTACCAACACCGGGCTGGCTTCGCTTTCACTCAAATCGCATTCTACTGATTTGAGTGAGCGGTTCGAGACGCTATCCGTTTCAACTGTAGGCGATTTCTCCGACATTTCAAAACTACTTGACGATCGACCAAATAAGAATGACGGCTTCCAATTCCAGGTTGTTGGGGACTGCCATGTCATCATCAAACAACCCACAACAGCAAAGAATGTTAGATTCGATGTGCGGGTGACACGGTCAAATGTCTCGTTACCTTACGAACTAGAAAAACTTTTTGATGGTGTTTACACTCTTAGGCTGAATCGTGAGTATGCATATGGACTTGTCAATGTTACTGTCTCCACACGATCTAAGCAACCTCGCGAGGAGACGCTTGAGGTAGACTTTGGCACACCATGGTTGAAGATTGAGAATTGGAAACGGGCGGCGCACGCGGTATCAACACAGATCAAGAAGGACTTGGACAGTGCTCAGGTTGGCCTTTCGGATATCTATGCTCGTATCTTCACAGACGTCCAATTATGGGTGGGTGATGCAGTCAAGAAATCGCACAACATTCGAAAGGAGGCAGAATCTCTTCGCTACGATACTGGACAGCTCAAAGCAAGCATGGAAAAGATCATGAAACAGTCCAAAGAACTCGGCGAGATGGTCTCTCGTAGCGCCTCACACCAAATTGATGCAGCTTCCGCAGCCTTGGAGAAAGTACAGAAACATAGCATCGCTATGAACAAAGCCGCTCATGGCTTTCTCGAGGAGACTTCTAGTTTCTTGGGAACTTGCCTGAAGGACGTCGACGGCCTGGTGCACGACGCTATTCCTTCAGACATCCTGTCACGGGCCCAGAAGTCCGCAAAGAAGCTTACATCACACAACTTTTGGCCTTCACGCCGACCTTGAGACTGCGGACTAGAACATGATCTCAGATCTATGGATGAACTATGACGGATATGGCGAATCGGCTTTGATACGGTTTGGTTTGATTTGTTTTTTCTATTTGCTCGTGTTTCGGAAGGAGAATGTTCATGGGTTATGGGATAGGGAAGCGCATGGGAACGGGTCGGTTTTTTCTAATATCAGAGCGCTACGACACAGATACGGGCACATTATATCAGGCGTTATGCTTTATTCTTGGTTTTTCTCTCTTCTCTTAACTATATAGTTATGTTACTACTTCAGTGCCTTTGTCTTATAAGAAATCATGATCGTAAGTCTGTCTGAGTTGTACCTTGGATTATAAAAATCGATTGATTTTTTTTGTAGAATGGACAACGATCTATCAACGATATTCAATAACATGCTGAAAAACGACAGGCTAAGCAAACAACTATAATACTATTATGTATGTCATACCGGCATCATACCTTCTCTCAGCTCAGACTCAAGCTTCAAGCAGAAAGGCGCTTATTCAACTCCGTAATCGCCTGATCGATAAAACCCTCAACCTCCACATCCGAAATAATGGCATGTCTCCTGTTGATCTCCTGCTCAATCTTTTGGAAATCGTTTCCGACGCCAGGAGCGCGCCACTCGTAGCAGTCACCTGAGAACCGACTGCTCTGAACAAGGAACTGGCATCGTTCGCGTCGCACGGCATCAAAGGTTTCAAAGACGGTTTGTACGTCGGCCACAGTGGAGACCTTGTCAGATGCGAGCATGGAGGCAAGAATGGCGCTGCTTTCAATACAAAAACCCGCACCGGAGCCGTGGTGAGGGGACGTAGCGTGCGCGGCGTCGCCGACGATGCAGATGCGGCCTCGGGAGAAGGTGGGGACTGGGTGGTCACCTAGGTCGAAGATTGCCCACTGTATTAGGTCGGTTAGTGATGCAATTGGTAGTCAAGAGGAAAGGGAACGCACGATGTCCAACTCAGGGTTGGTGAGTTTCAAGAGTTTCTGGATGTAGGGTGCCCAGCCCTCAAAGTCTTTGAGGAGGTCTTCTTGACGGGCAGGCTTGGTCAAGTGGACACGGTCTTCCCATTCGTCTGTTGTTGTGCGGAAAGCGACCAGGTTCAGTGTCTCGCCTTTATTGACAGGGAAGGTCAGGATATGTCCATCAGGTCCCATCTACACCGTATTAGCGCTATTCAGGTAAACTCTGTTGGAATGATGTAAAAGACATACGTGCATATACGAATTCTCAGCCATCTCCTTTCCAATAGCCGCAACGGCATCATTCATCGGTACCAATCCACGATAAGCGTACTTGTGCGAGTAACTAGGCCAAGCATATGGGCTATCTTCACCAAACATGTGGCGTCGCACAGCAGACTTGATACCATCGCAACCAATAATCGCATCGGTTTCAGCACTTGTGCCATCTGTGAAATGAATGACCAGTTTGCCGCCCTCCGTCGCAGGCTCATCGATGGTAGTAACACGTTTACCGAAATGTGCAACCCCGTCAGGGATCAAATGAACCATCTCCTCCAAAAACCGAGCACGATGCACACCATTCTGACCCAGACTGTTGGAAATCGTAAATGCAATATCGGGCGTCTCCTCGGCCGTTAACGCGGTACCATCAGCCCTGGTCTTGCTATAGCCATCGACATAATCAAACCACACTTTCTGTTTGGACTCCCACTTGTTGCGTGTGGCGACTTTTGCGAATGCTTCGTGGACTCCGTCGTGGCAGACCTTCATGGCTCCGACGGCATTGGGGCTGAAGGAGACTCCCGCACCGATTTCGCCAAAGGCGTGCGCGGCTTCGTAGATTTTGACGTTGATGCCGCGGTGGTGCAGGGCGATGGCGAGGGTTGCGCCTGCGATGCCGGCTCCGATGATGGCGATTTCGAAGTTTTTGCTCATTTTGGGGAAATATTTATCGTCAAGTGTTATGAATTGATTCTCTGGAATGAGTCCTTGTGATGAAGAATTGTTTTAGACGTTGCTTGTGATTCTGTTGCTTTGAGCTGCTGTGTTATCGTAAAGTGCTATGGATTGATTGTCTGGATTGAGTCCTTTTGCTGAAGTACTGTTTCAGACGTCGCTGGTGATTCTGTTGCTTTAGGCTGTTGTATTGTGTTTTGTGATGTCTGATTGAGTGCATCGAGGACTTTTGCCTTTATATACACGATTCCCTCCATATTGTCTCTATCCAGTCGGCCACGACGTAATGCACAAAAAGAGGAGATGGGACATTATCCGCAACTCGAAGAATACATGAGGCCGTAATGGCCAACGACGTAACCGCCCTACTACATAGCTAATCAGCTTGCTTAGGTGGGGTACCAGTCGGAGAAGGTACTGATTGGATAACCGGCCCGTAGGGCCACGGATAACGACCCGCAACATGTCTGGAAATACGGGCTAGCGTGCGGATAGTCTACTCACTATCCGATCACCAGAATCGCTCTTCTTTAATCTACATCTGCAGGTAATCAACGAAGTGGGCTATGTATATGCATCCGAAAGCTTAGTATTCACCCTTGAGCGCTGGAATATGCAACTATGGAGTCGAAAATCTGTATCATCAAGCTATTATCGATTCGGGCCCTGCTGCCGAGCTTTCCGCGCCGATCATTATGCTCATCAGACGATTGAGAGGACAGACAGCGTTGAGAACAATGGCACGCATGTAGTCATCCAATGACTAAGAACTGACCAAGATGATTCAGCAAGCCAGAACAACGGCAGCAGAACGGCCATGATGACATTCTTTATTGATTGCAAGTCAAGAAATTCTCGGCTCGTGGTCGTGCCGTATGATGCCGGCTCAGGTCAACCTACCTTGATTGAAGCCATCAGCTATCTGCCGGCTCTCGACTACTGACTGCATCCTGACTGCATCATTGATGCATTGTTCGCAGCCTTCCAGACTTTGAGCTTCTAGTTGGTTAAGACACGTTTTATGACCTTAAAAGTAGATATAATAAAGGGCGAACTCCTAGAGTCTTTGATTGTAAATAGACAACTCTCTGCGTGCTATACAAGTTGGCGGAAGTAAAGGCCGCCGATGTGGCTCTTATGGCAGTCGCCTACAATATCTGAGTCTTCACCGCGAAATAGCACTATCCCTACTAATGATACTTCTCCAAATAATACTGCGGCCGTGGAGGAAGATGTTGGACCATTACAACCCGACATACGAACAAAAGCTAATTTTCCCATTATTACTATATTATTATTTTTATAAGTTGTGCTAATAATCTAATCTTTTACAGTAATTATCGACGATTTAATATGGTGCGGTTCAACTGGATTGAACCAGAATCTGGTCTAACTATAGCTAGTAACTACTAGTCATCTAACAGCTTAGAATAGTTCAGCACCAGTGCACCTAACACCGCACCACGGTTTTTAGATTCGCTTCTGGTCCTTTGATTGGCTAACCGGAAACCGCACGGTGCAATATTTACATGTCTATAACCGCACCGGACCGGACCTCATACATGTCTAATATTTTCTTTCTTGGTCATCCTTAAGCCTATATCCTTAGCTAAACGCCCGTGTACTAAGTTGTGAAAATGACTGGTTATGGTTAGCTGCTATACCCAAATACCTTCCCTTAATAGTACTAGATTCTGCTTAGTATCATGTAAGTTGATCTTGTAACATCTAGTCTCTATCGATATAGAGGGCTTAGAGGCTTTAGAGGGTTCTTGATAGGTCTCTATAAGAGTTTTCTGGTGCTGAGAAGCCTATAAGGCTCTCTAGAGCGTGAAAAAGGTGCTGTTTTTCAAAAGGTGCCGAAACTCGTGTTCCGGCCTCTTAAATACTAGTTTGATTATTATTACTTTGCTACATTATAGTCTATTATATCAATAACAACCTTAGAATCTTTATATAGTTCAACAAAGCCTAGAATACCTCGACAAAACACTATTCAACTAAGGTAGATCCAGGTCCGTGACAATAGATACCAGAATACAAAAGGATTAAAACGGGATAAGCGCCAGAACGAAATTAAGCACGCTTCGTCTCCTGAGCCACCTGCCGTTTGTACAGCTGAACTGTCTGGGTATGGCAGTAGGAGAGAAGGCCCTGCTTGCCCCATTCGCCGCCCACACCGCTCTGTTTCCAGCCTGAGAAGTATCCATAGGGATTTGGAATTGGGAAGCTATTGATCCAGACCGTGCCTACTTCAAGATTCCGAGCAAGGCGCTGAGCTAAAGAGACGTCCGCGGACCAGACACAAGCGCTTAATCCACTATCCGCTGCGTTGACTCGCTTAATGACTTCATCTTCTGACGTCCATTCACATAGAGGAATTATTGGTCCAAACTGTTCTTCTTGAACAATTTTGGAATTGTCGGGTGGCCGATCCACAACAACGGGGCGAATATAGAATCCCGGCTCCTCCTTATCAGTGGCACTGCCACCATCGTAGATCAATTTATAGCCCTTTTCCCTACAATCAGAAATTAGTCCCTTGACGATATCAAACTGCATTTTGTTCTGAATGGGACCAAATGTCGAGGGAAACTCGCGGGGCGTGTCCACTGCAATGGCTCTTACAGCGTCCACAAACGCCTGTCGGAATTCCGAAAAGATATCTCGATGAATGTACACTCGCTTGGTCGCCACGCACATCTGACCAGAGTGAAAGAAGCATCCACTAGCAACTTTGGATGCAACGTTCTGTACATTGACATCTGGAAAAATGATGCTCGCATCGTTTCCTCCCAATTCCAATGTCAATCGTTTCAACGACTTTGATGCACTCTCTGCTACTTTTTTCCCCGTTGCTGTAGAACCAGTGAAACTGATTTTGTCGATGCCCGGATGCAGCGTCATCAGTCTTCCAAAATCGTTGTCTCCATTCAACGCCTGCAAAACACCCGGTGGAACAACGGACATAGCAATCTCGACAAACTTCAATGTGGCGTACGGTGAGAATGGGGAAGGCTTGACGATAATGCAATTGCCTGTCACAAGAGCTGCTGCAATCTTGGCAACAGCCAAGACTAGCGGGAAATTCCAAGGACATATTGCTGCCACGATACCCAAAGGATGGTGACTACTGATGATTTTGAGCTCGCTATCTTCGTATTGAATCTCATCTGGTAAAGATTGTGATGCTATTCGAAGTCAATGGTGGAAGTAAAATCCCCAATTGAAAAACTTCTTCTCTGCTTGTAGACGTACCATTAAACCTAATGAATTTTAATGAGTCATCGATCTCCATTGCAGCCAGAAGATCCTAGGTTTTCAACAGTGTCAGTCCCGAAAAGTGAGCAATACTTGAGGAATGTATCCATACAGATTTCCCGCATTCTCTCGCAAGAAAATAGCATATCTCATCTTTACGCTTCTCAGTTTCTTCGGCAAGTTTCAACAAGCAATCTTGCCTCTCCTCTATGGGGACTGATTTCCACGACGGAAATGCGCCTCTCGCAGCTGCAACGGCATCATTGAGATCAATCTCATTGGCAACCGGCACGTCCCATAGCCCTTCCTGGGTTCGAGGATCGATGGATTTTACCATCTGCTTGCTAGAGCGCTTCGAAGAACCCACGATATTGAAAAACATGTTTTAAGCAATCAAAGAGTATTCTGATACGCATCACACGTGCCGCATAGTACTATACCCAGGAAACCGGCACATGGCAATTTAGAAGATGATGTGGTGTCAGATATATGCCAAAAACCTCCATAGTTGATAGATGAGAGCAATCGGAATGTTATTTGTGAAAAATGCCGATACAGCAGCTGATGCCTAGGCATAAGTTTGACGAGCGCTCTTCAAAAAGTGAGTGGAATGATCAAATACCGAGACGAACAGCCGAACTTGGGTTTCCCCGGAGATGCTGCAAAAGGCTTAGGTTTAGAGTTTATTGTTTTTTTCCCCGCTCAACAGGCTCAGGAATAGAAAGTGGTGGTGAATTTCACTCTTTCGTATTTTTGTAAATTTCGTAAATTTTCGGTGTTTACATGTAAGTACCGGTGACTAGATTTGACTACAACGTTCTTTTATTAGGCGATTTTTGAGTGAACTGAACATAACACATATTTCAACACTAGCTTGAGCAAATTCGACCCCTTCGAACTTGTTTTTGGTGCGGTGAACTTGGCGGCCAGAATCTCCGTACGCGTTTGTCACAGGCTATAGCAGGCAGGAACCTATGGAATGGTATAGATTGATGGTCCTAGTGTAACGCGGACCTTCCTTAATTTTAGGGGAAAGACGTGAACATGGTCGAAGAAACAGCAACTAGGTCTTCTAAGCTCTAGATAGATTTTATATCCTCAGATCTACTTTATCAAGAGCTAACAGATTTCAAGAAAAGAGGAGGTCCTTAGTTAACCCTATTAGTACTAGGAGATAACTAACCTCTTAGAGCTAGGGCTGGTTAAATAAGGATAGCGATACATTCTTTAAAAATCAGAGAAGAGCTACAAGTAAGCTAAATTAAAAAAGAAAAGAAGAATTCTATAAAATAATAAAATAAATAGGCAAAAGACTAGCATTCGAAATAAATATCTTGATGTTGGAATCTGCTTACTCTAAAATACTTAACCTCTGTATAGCACCTAGTGGTTTTACTGTAATAGCCGCATAAAAGCTTCCAAACTCACTTATTAATGCCATCACACTTCCTTTTAGAGTCGGTGGCTATAAGATTATAGCAAAAGACGTTTGCTGGAGTATTATATATGCCGATATCATAATGTGTTTAAGGGGGATGGCTGAAGAGGAACATATTCTAGTAGAGCATCCTGATATGAATAATTTCGAAATGTCCTGGCCATTACTTAGTAATCTGTACGATATTGTCTTCTGTGGGGAGCAGTGGGTAGGGATTATTTGAGAGAGTCTTATTGCAACAACTGTGAGTCACAGTGTTTAAGGATTTTATAGTTGGTGTTTGCAATACATTGTTTTAAGTCTAAGGGCTTATTTATCTTGCTTCTTCACTATGTCAAGTTATAGGATACAGTATGCCTACTCTACACTTTTAACACATTCTCTAATATTCAACTTTATAAACACCCCAGGGCCTATTCTATTATATCATCATTCTATCTAGTTGCAAAGAATGTGGATGTGGACTATTATACTACAAGAGAGTCCATCGCATACTAGAAAAGCCTCGGAAAACATCTAACTTTTAAAGGATTTACAGACATCCCTTTACCACAATCAAACCTTGATGAACACCAAAATGCTTTCATTCAGGGATTATTGGATGGATTTGGTGGTCAATTCCTCGGGATAGTATAATCTACATGGGAAATCCAGGCTGAAGCCCTTCAAAACATGTCCTTTATATAACCTCTATAGGTATTGAATGCTACATTACTTATATTCGTGGCAGTGGCATAGGCTAACCACCTACGGTCACATTCAAGTTAAAGGCGCCCAGAAAAATATGAAGGAGAAAAATTGGGGGGTGTTTTGTAGGCAACGATCAGCAGCTCAATAAATTCGAATTTTACTGAAAGGGTTTCATGAATTACATGTAGTCTGAGCTTTTCGAATTGGGCTGCGGAATGACATAATGGAGAAACTGAGGACAGGCCGCCTTAGGGCAAAATCAAGCACTACACCCAGTCATGGTCTTTCTATATAGATGTGAAACAGCTATTGGAGCATGGTCGTTTATCTGTTATATTTTAACAGGTTGGATTTAAGCACCTTATCCAATGAGAGAAATTATATCTTAATGCTATTATTAGTGATAGAAAAACTTACTTATTACACTTAGGAATAAAATAATATTCTGATAAATAATTTCACTATTTGAATGAATTTCACTCCTAATAAATGTTGAATACCCTGGTGGCCGTGCGGCCCTGATGTAGACTGTTAAAGATTAAGTTAAGGGGCCGATAGACTGGTTATACACCCTATATGCATGGATCTACTTTATCATCTTGTTTTCAGTGCTATTCTTTACTATTCTTACCACTGTTTTTACCACTCAATTCAATTCAATTTGCACACTGCTTTTTGGACCCACCAGCTGCTCTTTGCACCATACACTGTCAACCATAGTGGTTGCAATCACTTACATCTCGGTACAATATCGAGTGACGTGAGAGGTTAAACTCGTTCATCAATCCACAATTTCACATCACCGCCAGATAAAACGTAGTTTCCAGATAATAATTTCTTTTAGATCGGTGTGCTCACCATCATAATTATTTTGCTTGACGGTAACTGTATGTGGTCCATCGTTTGATGATTGTACGGAAAATTACGTGCGAAATATGAAGTCGTTTGTCCCTGGGTTCTTTACAGACCAAGGCTTGATGTAATGGAAGTAATTGTTTTTGTAATCCTAACCCTGATGGGTCAGAATCGCCACTTGTTTGGAAGTTACTCAAAAGCATGAATTTGCAGGCGGAAATGTATTGAGCGGGATCTTTTATTACAAGGTTCAGCCAATCATTTCCAGGCTTACAATACATAGTCGTATTTTGTGTATGAAGCCGTAAGCACAAGCGGCAAAATGCGGGCGGTGTCCCTGCAGCGGGGAAAAGTAACCAAAACAACCAACTCCTTTTACACAAAAAATTTCCAGTGCAAGATCTACGCCAACTCCATCCATCTATCTTCATTTTTCTATTCAAGAAAAATAGTATACCATACTCTCTTCTCGTCTTTCCATCTATAAAACAATCTACGAATAATTTCGCCAACCAACAAAATGGCTGACACCACCGAGACCAAGCCCGACCCCACCACCACCTCTACAGAGGCCCCTGCTCCTGCTGTCGAGAAGACCGAAGGAGAGGAAAAGTCGGTCACTGAGAAGGCCACAGAAGCTGCTCTCAACGCTGCTACCAAGGCTACTGATAACGTTTTCTCTATGTTTGGTGGCGGTCCCAAGAAGGAGAAGAAGGAGGAGGCTGATGATGTCGATGAGCCATCTGGGTCATCCAAGGCTAAGGCCGGTGAGGAGGTAAGCTTATAATTCTTTGAGGGGGCTGAGTACAGCTTTTTTCTGTCGGATTACTCTATTGCTGCATGAACCTGAGGCGGCCTTGTGCGTTTGCGTGTGCACGTGTGGGGTACGATGACTTCTTGTATAGTTGCTAACGATCTATTTGTAGGGAGAGGAGGAGGTTGAGTCCCCTGAAGTTCACTTCGAGCCCGTCATTCACCTCACCGAGAAGGTCGAGACCAAGACCAACGAAGAGCTGGAGGAGCAAACCTTTAAGATGCGTGCAAAGCTTTTCAAATTCGACCGCGAATCTCGTGAGTGGAAGGAACGTGGTACTGGCGATGTCAGACTTTTGAAGCACAAGGAGAACCAGAAGACTCGCTTGGTTATGCGTAGAGATAAGACCTTGAAGGTTTGCGCGAACCACTACAGTATGTTTGTTCCGTTTCTATTGTAGTATGCAGTGCTGACCTTGATAGTTGTTCCTGATATGAAATTGTCTCCCAATGTTGGCAGCGACCGTAGCTGGGTGTGGAACGCCGCTGCTGATGTCAGTGAGGGTGAGCCCGAAGCTCAGACTTTGGCTATCCGTTTCGCCAACAGCGAGAGTAAGTGACATCCATTATACAATACATGGAAGATAAAAACTGACTTTGTTAGATGCCAATCTCTTCAAGGACGCTTTTATCAAGGCTCAGCAAGAGAACGAGAAGCTATTTTCTGCCGAAGCTTAAATCACATGAAACAATATTGTCACGCGCAGTCACATCGAATTTTAAAATATTCTTAACTGCGCCCCAACGCCGTACCCCCATATCCCCGATTCAATCCCACACTCGCGATTTAATTCTTCACTCCCCGATTATCGATTCCCTTCTTTTCCCTCCCCTTCCCTTCTTACGCGAAACACACCAATGCTCCGGTGCGAATGAATGATACCGTGTACGACACTTATGACGGTGACGATGACATGGAACAATATCGACGACAAGGCGAACTTGGCCGTTGGTAGCCTTCGTGATGGCTGTGGTAGAATAGGTTAGAGCATCAGCTTCTAGGATATCATTGATATACACAACAACACATGCACATACTGTTCATCATTACTTGGTAGAGTCGTAGAACCATAACCATGTAAATTACTGTTCACTTGTGAGATAGACAAACAACCGGAGGGGCTAGCTACTCTGATTGGCGCAGGCCAACCCCACCAAACTTATCCCGGACTAATCTCTTTTCGACTTGATCCAACTTGGACAACTGCGCGCGCAATTCAGACTGTCTTTGGCAATTTCTCTTTGACGCACTGTCATTCTCTCAATTTGCCCTCTACTGCTTGTCTACGAAAGAAAAGACCTCCGAGTGATTTGAATTTCCATTCTTTCATATAACCGCTTCTGCGAAATCTAGTGCTACAGCAGCGTCGAGCGCGTTTATCTTGTCTGCAACAAGCTGTCCAGAGCTTGACTTTTATCTTTCAATCCACGCTTGAAAGACTGTCCTGACTGCTTTTCAAGATGCCTGATGTAAGTCATGACTTTTGAAGACCTGTTCTGGTTGATTATAAGCTTCAACGAGCTGCATGAAGATCCGCGCGGTTATACAGGGCCCGGGCAAGCTCTGTTTGAGTCAGTGGTAACTCATGCTACACAAGAGATTGTCCTACGCCGTTTTCTTCGTCTCTCATTCAGACTTTCCTCTTTTTCATCTCACCTTCGTACTTGAAGCTAATCTCATCAACACATGCAGGTCAAGCGTACAGTCAAGCTCGTGACGGAACAGAGTATCATGTATGTCCTCTGTCCTCCATGCGCACCCTACCGTCGAACCGTCGCCTCGTCCTATAGAAAAAACTAATCGGATATTACAGCCAGGGCCGAGATTCAGGCGTGGAAGGATTCCCTCTTCGAGCATGGTCGATTGAGATCTATCTCTTGAACGAGCATGGCGAGGAAGTACCTGCAACACTGTTCGACAAAGTGATCTATCGTCTCCATCCCAGTTTCGGTGACCGCGCAAATCAAAGTACGTTTTTTGCCTAGCTTTTCTCAACATGATAGTGCGCTTAAGGCTAATACACGGGAAAACAGCAATCAAAACCCCACCCT
Source organism: Talaromyces sp. F31 (assembly GCA_037356135.1). Classification (NCBI taxonomy): domain Eukaryota; kingdom Fungi; phylum Ascomycota; class Eurotiomycetes; order Eurotiales; family Trichocomaceae; genus Talaromyces; species Talaromyces sp. F31. The sequence goes on from JAYXSF010000034.1 coordinate 1,640,563, forward strand.
TCCGCATCCAGGAAGAAGGATGGGGTGAATTCGACATGCAGATTGGTCTTTACGCCGACAAGGAGCACTCGATCAACCACGACCTGAACTTTCAGCAGACTCGATACGAGTCGAAGCACACAATCGTACGTTGAATAAGACGAGAGGTGGACCGCCGATATAGAGATTTGCGTTTCTGACATAGTATAAAGACTTTCAAACATCCCAAGGCAGCTCTCCTTGAAAAACTGAGAGAATCTGGTCCGGTGCCTGGGGACGAAAATGGCGTCAAGCCGAAGCGCGGAGCAACGGGCGAAGAGAGCGTGAAGAAAAAGAAGAAGACCGAGAAGAATGTAAGTATTGTGCGCTTCAGTTGGCCATGAACTTTTTTGACTTTATTGCGCACAGGTCGACATGGACAAACTAGCAGATGGACTCCAGAAACTCGGTGAAGACGATCTGTTGCAGGTCGTTCAAATGGTCCACGACAACAAAACAGCAGATTCGTATACAGTGAACGACGTTGAGCGTACGTCTTTCCAACAGCCCCCTTTATAGAAACACCCAGCTAATCCGCGTCTTGACACTCAACAGAAGGTGAATTCCACGTAGACCTGTACACATTGCCAGACGCCCTCATCAAAATGCTCTGGGACTTTGTGCAGACACGCGGTGTCGTCTGATCCTCGAAGAAAGACTTATATCACTCTCCTGTCTTGACAATCCTGGCCTTTTTTCTCAATCTGTTTCTTTGCATCTCCTCACGATTCCATCTTCCTAAAAATTTCCTTCTTTTCAAATGACTATTTCCCTTTTCAAATAATGGATGCAATGCAATGCAATGGTTTTAGCGCAATGAGATCAATCGATGACTTTTATTCTACTTCCCATTTCCTATATAGAGGTTTCTTTAAGGGTGTATATGTACAGACTTCGCGAAAGTAGGTTAATGCAATGACTTTTTATATTCAGATAGTTTCGTGACTAGGATTACATAAACGGACCAATTATTGTACAGCAGGTAGAAAGTTTTGCGGACCAGAAGGTCAGCACTCATCAATGATATGCATGCATAGCTCCAACTCCCCAATAAACGCAAGCAAAAGAAGGAAAAAAAGACAGGATGGGATATCTCAACAAATCAGATGGACAAATGAAAATGACGAGGACAGCATGGCATAAGTCGGGCAGATTAAAAAGGTAGAAGTAGATGCAATATAGTGCAGGAGAAAGTATGGGATGGGGGACAGGCCAGCTGTCGCTCCAAAGTTCGTGGTGTACTGTATCGAGAGTTTGCGCAACTTTTGACTTCTATCCAGAAAATTTCAAAGAACCCGATTTCTGTTGTATATAATTAGCTTCTTATCCTGTCTTAGGTAAAGAATAGAGAACGTACTGTATCAATAAATCCTCAATACTAATCGAGCTAATCTCGCCTCCGCGCGGAATGTGTCTGGGAATATCGACAAGGGTGCTGATGACATCACCAGCCTTGTAGGCCAGCAGAGCCGGTGCATCAATGTGACTCATTTCAGCAATCTCATGGTGCAGTTTGATGAAGCGGGTTGTGATATGTTTGCGCGCGACGACTCCAATTGCGTCTTCGACTTGGGCGCTGACGGATGACTATTTTATCTGTTAGTCAACTTTTCAACGAGGAAAAGGAGGAGGGGAGGGTTACCTCAGGATCATAAATGCAAACGACAACCACGGTATCCGATGCAACGCGCTCAATCGCATTCAAATACCCCTCAGCATCGACCGTATCAACGCGCCCATAAACCCTCTTCGAGGGGCTGGGTCTCCTCTGATTCCGCTCCTGCAGTTCCTGCATTCGCGACTCGCGCCAGCGACGCATAAACTCATCTTCTTCATCGCTGGGCGGACTGCTCGATGTCTGGCTATGTTGTGTGATGTTGTTGCTGTTGTTGCTGCTGCCGTTTCCACCAAATAACCTGGAATTCGAATCGAGGCCCGCGGCACTAAGTAGTGTCCTGCGAAACGACTTCTTGCGTGCCCGCTCGAATGATTGCGCGTCTGCAATGACACCCTTAGGGCCGGTGTTGGCTTCAAAGACTGTCGAGGGGACGGTGTAGGCGGCTGTGCGAGAAACCATGTTGCCGTCTTTCTTTATATGGTCGGCGTAATCTGAATCGGCGTCTGACAGTTCGTACTGGTCGTCGTCTGCAGCGTCGTTGTTGTTGTGGTTGGCGGGGGAGGAGTCGCTGTCGGATTGATCGTGGTCTTCAGGATGAGTGCGGGATGAATCTCTATTAGCCTGGATGAGGCGGTCGAATTCGTCTTGTGCAGAGGACATATTGAAGAAGAAAGAGAAAGGAGATCGATCTTGAAAGGGGGGGGGGGGGGGGAAGAATCCTTTTGTATGAATGACTACCAGCTAGTGTAATCTGAAGATACGTAACCTGTCCAGGAAGGAATGGGGGGGAAAAGAAAACGAATTTACTCCGTGATTCGGAAAAGAGAGTTTGGAGTCACGAGTTGGCGGGTCAGCCCAGCGAACGGCGGGTGGGTTGGGCTGCGGTTGGATGAACCGTCTTTGCATCCTCTCGGATTTTTCTCGCGGTTGACGAACCAGGTTCAGATCCGACGCTTCGCTCGGACTGTCTTTTTTTTTTTTTCTTTCTTTTTTCTCTTAATGGTTACAACGGTACCGTGACTACCGTCGAACAACAGTCAACCTCGCAGAACTTTCGATAATCCGAAACGTGGTCCGCTTGCTCAGCTACTACTCTACGCATACAGGGGCCTTGTTTGGGGTGCATGTTTCAGAATACTTTTAAGACAAGACGTATCGAGTAAAGCCACTTGCTTAGCATCGAATAGAGGTCGCCACGCTAGACTGGTCGTATGCTTAGAGCACGCGAGAGTCGCGGAGAGTTTGATTAGTCTTTCGCGAGGGAGTCGATCAACGGGCTATCCAACAAACTAAGGTCAAGCCCAGCTCTTAGCCTGGAATCTTGATAGTCGATCATTATATTACTTCCACATACATAAGGTTTGATACGAATGAGGCTGCGGAATGAGATTGAGCATCTCTTTTAGCTCAGATGCTCATCTCGCAGAATAAACTAGGACTAGGACATATACGTGATATTCTCCGTGCGAGAAGTCAAAGACTGCATACGTATGTACAGAACGGAGTGCCTATAAAACCGAGGTTATAGGCATCCACGTGGCGGCATGAGAACACAACAGCAAAGTGCCGCATCAGTTGTTTCATGTTATTTATGCGTGTGACTCTGACTCTGGTCAGCGCGAAAGCTGACTTGGTCAGGGGAACCTTCTCCTCACAGAGTTGCGGTCTGTAGAGGATCAACCAAAACATTCAGAGAGAGAAAAAGAAAAGAGGGCCCGTCCCTACATATGCCGTTCAAGGTCCGGAGGACTTACGGAGTACTTACGGAGAAAGACTAGAAATGGCTGTACAGGAAACCACACAGTCAAGATGTGGTTAGCCCCACTGTAAGGCCATTTTAGTGCGTTTCAGAGGTGCCGATCTTCTGGTTTGGGGGTTTGATTCGCTGAGACTGCCCACGCTAGAAGGCGCGAAGAATACTGGAAGGCTTCTAGCGTGTCTTCTTTTTGGCGGTGTGCATCTGTTCTGGATGTGTTCTAGAAAGAATGTGAAAAGGAGAGTTTGATTCTAGAATATGTCAATATGGCCATGTATAATCAGGACCACGGGAATGTCGGTCTCGATGTGATTTCATGCAGGATTAGTGCCGGTATCCCAGGATACCAACCCATGGATGGCATCAATTGATGACTTGTTTCAGTAATGAGACCAGACGTAAGCCAGATCAGAATGGAATCAAACACCTCCATCAATCGTCATATTTCTCAGAACATTACATCAAGAAGTTCATAGAATACAATTTGTAGACCCTGAATGACGTTGCCAGATATGTTTCACCGCGACAAACAGGCGCCTGTTCATGGTGTAACTAGGGCAATCCTTGAAGACCAGTGTCTCAGCAGTGTGGAAATTAGGGCTGAAAGCCAACCAAATCCGATCCTTTGACGCTATATTTGGACGACATCTGGATTGTCAGTCTATCCTTGTATAATTCTACCCACGTGGATGTTTGTGAGAGGAGCTTAGAATCCAACAGGCAAAACCTTATACCTCTGGAAACAAGAACCTTGACCTAGCAACAGCAATGACGTATCGTTATCCATTCATATTTTGTTTGTATTCATTGTATGTAGTTTCAGGACCGAATGTAGATGACCTTCAGTGTTGGAAGCTCGCGCCTTACTGTTGCAGATACGAAATCAATATACATCCGAAACAGTGTATAGTCGTCAACAAAACAACATCAGACAAATCATCTCCTATAAACAGTAAGCTCCAAAACCAAAAACGCAACATAAGCAGCCACAAGCCCAACACCAGCAATGCGCCCACACCCGAACAAAACAGTCAACAAAAACACCGCCGCCGAAGCCCAGGCAACCCCCAACTCAAAAATGACCACTCTATCCCCGCTGACGCCAATTGGTGGTATGCTAGAAGTAATGGCAACAACACCAAGACACAGCGTAAGTAAGAAAACGTTGCTCCCCGCTGTACTTGCGACCATAATCGATCCATGACCCCGCGCACCACTGAGGACAGCAACCAATTTCTCCGGCAGCGTGGTCGCGAATGAGAGGATGGTGACTCCAAACACGGTGCCAGAGAGATGAAGAGAATCGGCGATCGAGCTGGCGCTGTGAGAAAGGACGTAACCTGATAGAGTTAGAGCAACGAGCCCGATTAGGAGCTGGGTGATGTGGTAGAGCAGAGAACGATGTTTGCGGCGTTGTTGTCTGGCTGGTGGTAGGTCTGTAGGGTGCAGGAGAGGGGATGTTTCTGTTGCTGGTCCTGTGGTATCATCGTCCTCGCCGATGCCGCTGTCGCTGTTGTCGTCGCTTTCGCTATCACTATCGGAAACTGGGATATTCACGCCGTGGTACATAGCATATGCAATTGAGGCAATATAAACTGTGAAGGTAGCAACCAGCACAACCCCCGTGATGCGATTCAGCACATCGAAGTATATCACCCCAACCGCAATGGAGGTAATCAGGAATGCTAGCGCTGTATATATCTTGGCTGTAGTATCGAACCTGTCTGCCGTACCCAAAACAGGAGCAGACTGGAAAAGTAACCCCAGCGAGAAAGCGCCGAGAATGTTGGAGATACTGGAGCCGATTATGTTGCCAAGTGCTAGGGGGGAGCGGTGTTGCAGGATTGCTGCGATGACGACTGCGAGCTGCTCCATGTCAGGAACTATCCACTTACGGTTTAAGTACGTAGGAACAGGGGAAGGAATACTTCTTCATATTCAGCACCAACTGTCAACAGGGCAATCAGTGTCTGCGATATACCCAGCCGACGACCTACGATGACGGTATGATCAATGAATTTGTCGGCTCCGAAGTCGAGCACGAAGACACCGCAGATAAAAGTAGCGATGTTGAAGGATAAAGTGTCCCATCCCATCGACGTCGTTGTGGAATAATATTTTTTATGTAATTTGATATGAAATGTTTGACATGGAGATGCATACTTGGTACGGATGATGTCTGAGAGCAGTCCTGGGTCTGTGGTAAAGTCTTATAGTCGCTGATTCGCTACCTGTCATGTCTCCTTGCTCCACATGCGTTCCTCTCTTTATCGACTGCCACGCAGATCAAAAATATTATGTGGCTGATTAATTGAATGCATTCTGCCGGGGTGACAGCTCACTAACGAAATAGCAAGCGGATATGTATAGACTCAGACAGATTGTGGTATGATATCTAGAATTGCAGGCAATAATGGTGTCAAGCACCAAAACCAAATTGGTATCAGTATCAGAAGTTTAATTGATGATGATGATGATGTCGTTGGTGACATGGTAATGCGGAATAACTCAATCAAATATGATGAAATGACGAAAAGAAGATAAATAGATGAGGTATCTGATAATACAAACGCCGTGCGGATTCCATAACCCAGCAGGTTGAGGAAAGAAAAACATAGCCACAACCAAAACCTGAAATGGTAATCCGATATGCCACATAACCGCACGCATCCACCCTCCTGCCAGAAAGAAAACAAAGTTACAAACCAAATTTTTCGGTCACGGGAAAATTATGACGTTGTCGCTATGCAAACCTGGGCTGAGCCAGGAGATCAGAACTAGATGCAATGGATTGAGACATGAAGAAGATTCATGAGGATTATGGTGAGGTGTGGCACCAGTGTCGGTGCCAAATCCAGGCAGCTTTTTGGCATTCTTTGCTGCAGTACTTGGTTCGACGACAACGTCTGCATTTTGCAAACTGACGTTGATAGTCTTCCCACTTTCCACACTCGAAGTGGGCGCATTGGCGAATGCCTCCACGGGATTCATCTTTGCGGCACAGGTTTCTCATGACAACACACGCCCAGTATTGCATATCCTTGGAATGATGTCGCACAGTAAACTTTTCTACTAATGGGAAGATATTGAGGTTGTCAGGAAGCAAATACTCTTCTTCCTCCTCGTCATCATCGGCTTTTCCTTCGTCCTTGTCATCAAACATCATGTCGCCGTCAGCTCGTTCACCAGTCAGGAATGTCTTGTTGTGCTCGTCCAGCAAATCCAATTCCCGACCGATCTTGAGCTTAGGAACCAAATGCGTATTTTGAAAATAGCTTCGAAGGTTGCAGTATTTGGAAACGTAAGCAAGTAGTTGCAGGGCCATGAGCACGTCTTCATCCCTGGGCATGCCCTTCAAAACACCTAGTGGAGAGTTATGATTGCGGAGGAATGTGGAATAAGGGCTATGGTTCAAGACGTTCATCACCGGAGAGTTTGCGTTCGCTGGACCAACTGTTGGAGAAAAGCCTAGCGCGCCAGCAGTCTGAGGGTTTGTGGTGTTGACGAGACTGCCGTCCACAGCAGATCGATGAGTGATGTTGAATGTTTCAGCATCCTGGTTTCGTGATGGATCAGCCATAGTGAGGCCATGAGAGTCAGTATTCTCTAGCATCGACTCGTCGCCATCAACGTTATCGATTTCCATCGAGTTTTGTACACCGACAATAGGTTCCGATACATCACCCGCGGGCCCTTCGTCAGCCATTGGAGAATCCTCTCCATTGGCATCGTCCGAGTCGCCAGAGCCAGACTGGAGATGACGTAGCGTCGGTCGCACGAGTTGCACCGCAGGCTGGGGTATGCTACGGGCTTGAATTGGACCACTAGGTGTAGTGGGCGAATCGGGTTGAGAGACGAGTCCAGCAGTGCGAGGGGTGGCTAGATGCATACTGGGGAGACGGAGGGTGTGTTGGACGGGCCTATGGTGAACTCCATCGGCAGTATCCATGGTGGGCACAGAGGTAGCGAGGGGTTGCATCTGTCGAATATCTTGTGTGTTGTTTTGATATCGAAGATCGTGAGATCGAGGATTAAGGACATCACGGCCAAAAGTGGTTCGTTCGGGAGGAGATGTCAAAGCTGGCTGGTGGAATGGGGCGAATTCGGCGTTGGAGGCTTGTGCTTCATTATTATTATTATTATTGTGATGATGGTGATGGTGTCGGTGATGGTGGTGATGATGAGGATGGACGTTGTCTTGGTTGAAAGGTTGGGGAATCTGAATGGATGGTGGAGGTGCCTGTCGGCGAGAGGGTCGCTGTTCAATGGCGGCCGAACGTTCGAAGATGGTTGCTGCAGATGTAGACAGGCCAGCCTGTTCTCGCACGAAATGATTGTTTGATGAGGATCCCACTATTCTTGATGAAGTCCGATCGGCATCGGCACGAGCGCGTACTTTGTCGACGACTCGAATATAATTATCGAGAATAGTAGCGATCACAGGGACGACGTCGGCTTCGACCACACGCGTTCGCACGGCTTCCGATCCTCGTACACCGATGTTAACGGCACACTGGAAGGCAAGACTCCATTTCCACATCTCCATCAAATCCCCACTGCGGCCCTCCTTGAGTATGCATACCAAGCGCTCGATACCGCCATCGACGGTGAGGATGTCTCGAATTCGGCCCGAGGACGTGGTCAAATAGGCCAGATGGTTGAGAGAGTTGATGAGAGGTAGTGTCGATGTGCAGTCCAAGGCTCGTCTGTCGTACAGGGTGGTTGTGATGTTGACGGATGCCTTGTTCACATTAGGGATGCTAAAGTTGACCTCCCTCATAGTGGCGAGGGTTGCCGAAGTTTCAGCGACAGCAATTTATCGGATTTTGCCTGGTAATGGTGAAGTAACAAGATGAATTATCAAGAGGGATAATCGTCGAGAGCGCAGAATTAGTCGTGTCGATTGTTGTTATCGTCGAAGGTCGAGTTGATGATTCACACCGCCCCTGAAGTATTTGCGATGGGAGATGCGAGACGGTATGAACAAGGGGGACGACGAAGGGAACCCGAAAGTAAAACACCCGCTATTATGGAAAAGAATCAAATGAAACCAGATGAGTCATTAGAGATACGTTGATAGTATCGTTGGTGGTGATGAATGGTGAAGGAGGAGAGAAAAATGATGGATGAAATAACGGAGAGTGGAGGAGAGAGAGAGAGATTGGGACTGGCACCGGACTCGGCGAAGGCGATGGAAATGCAAGCGTGGTTGGAGGGGGTCGGACGGGTAGATAATATTACCAATCTCTGCTTTTCGGATGAGGACCGACTGGAGTCTTCGGTGGCGGATTCAACACTCAACCAGCTGAGCGCAAGAGAAATTAAAGGGGAAAACTCGAATAATAATGAAATTGTTCAGCATGCTTTGCAGGAGTATTTGCAGAAGGTTCATGGAAGGGAAAAAGAAAATAGATGAGTCCAGAAATCAGGATGTCGGGCCGCCACGATGAAACCAGGAGACAAAATAATGTACCTCTCGTCCTTAGTAAGCATGGTACCATAACAACACCCTTGGATGCGCTGTTTGAAGACTAGCTACTTATTTACATAATATTACTATCATCTACATTTAGATCCGAGTAGTGGGATGGCCAGTGAATAGTGAATTCGTATCCTATTTTGATCACAACACGATCACCGAATCTGAATGGTCCGCTGGCTGGCTGACTCTTAGTCTGGAGTCGCCACATTGTAATTATAGAATCTTCAGGCTGTCCCCGATCACCTTGCCTAGGAAATCTATGGCTTTTGTACTAAGAGTCCGGCATCAAAATCCACACCATCTTACACTTATTGATTTCTGCCACTGTCAATCAAGGTACTTACACCAGATTTTAGAGTATCGAGAGGGAGAACGCAACCCGAGTCAGCAGATACTGTATTGGTATGGTAATCTGCTGACATCTGGCCAATCACAAAACATCTGACGCATCTACCCGAGACAATACGACAATACGTGCTACAGCCTGGTATGATTACTCCGCACCCAACCCCTCAATTCAATGCCTCCAAACACCATCTACCCTCCTGTTTAGGCAAATACAAGGTCACCTGAATGAATCTCAGGAAGAAAGAACTTGGTTTTCCTGATTCTGTTATCCCGATATGCTTACAACTTGGCGATCGTGTCACGGAGGGTGGTTTCTGTTGTTACTTTTGATATCACCTGAGAGAATGACCTTACTCCGAGTCATCGCAAGCATGCAGCAGTTGACAAACTGCCGACGATCTTTAGACATTTGACACCTTGATCGGATTGAGTTCCAAGGTGCACGAGACCAGTATACGAATGAAACGATGTGCCATTACATCACCATATACTCTGGAAATGTTTCTCATAAGGATCTTGAATGATTAGACACCTTACACCTACAATGAATGCAACGTCCGGCAAAAGTATCTCGGCAGATCGACTCCAATCAGACTAAAAGCACGATGCACAGACAGAACAATGATGGGTAGCCATAAACAAAACAAATTAGACTTGAGCTACCTCTCGGAATTAATCCAATCTTCAGTCAGATCTAGCCACGAGTTGGTTGATATCTCGTGCTCTAACTGGCCACATAGTGATTAGGGTTGTTTTTAGTGGCATCTAAGATTAGAACCGGCGGCTATTCTGTGCCTCTGGCTGGTTTATCACGGCTTACCGATGTGGTCGACCTACATCTTCTATAAACAGATCCCACTATCAACTACAATCTAGACTCTTCAAGACTGCTGGACGTGTTTTATTTTTGTTTTGTGTTTCAACTCCTGATCTTCTAGATTGGGATTGACTGCATAGGCGCCATCTGAGACTGGCGCCATGGAGAGTCCTATTGGTTTGCATCTCATCTCGTTTGAGGTTGAGGGTTATTAATAGCTCTTGCTGCATGTGAAGATTCCTGGCTGCTCTATTATTACAATGGCGCGTCTGGACTCTGGACTCAGTGTGTGTCTGTACCAGACTGCTGGGATGGTCTAATTTTACACATCGCTGGCAAGCGCGCATAGTCATACACCTTGGTGTAGACAATTCAGTCTCCAAAGTAAGTGAACCGAGGTCTCATATATTTGTCGCTCTACTACAGATCCATGGCATCAAAATACAAGGCAATGGCAGTAAGCCGACAATCCTTCGCTATAATAGTTAACTCATATGCCTAAACACTGGCATCCAGCACAAACGACCATTGACTTCGACCGACCACAGACATAAGCACCTTTGCCCATCCCCTAACCTAACTTATTAGCATTGCGTACTAAGTAACCAATCAATCAATAAATCATAGATTAGTACGCGCAATGACTATTAATTGACCTTATATAATATAGGCCTGATACAGCACGACGAAATAAGTTTCTGCATTCTTGTGCGGGTATAAAGGGTACCGGGGAGCTCCGAACACTTATTTCATCACTGTATACTCCGTTCCTACTGAAAGAGGGAACTTTTGCAACGGCGTCGATCCGACAGGTCATATTCTTTTGACGCTGGGAATTGGAAACCGGCTAACGTTTAGTACGTACCGCTAGATGAGGGTGAAAAGAGACGGTTGTCGCAGATCATCATTATGAAGATTGACATTTTCGGCATGACAGCTCTGTACCTGTACCGCCTTTACTACAGTCAATTCATGTTGTGCTGCTCCATACATCATACGCTGCTGTACGAACACCAGAGCAAGTGTAGGGACATGCCCGGGATTAAGGATTTACCCCTGAGTCCCTGGAAATCAACCCTGATCCGCCCCTACAATGACACAAACACTACTACGTAGTAACTAGTTAGTTGACGCAGCGGCCGTGGTACTTAATAATTGACAATATTCAATCAACCAACTTAGTTATTCATGCACGTACAAAAGAAGAATGTTGACGTTCGTATGTGGAAACGTTCCAGATTCTAGAATCAGGTTTGGTTTTCGATGGTCTGGTATGGAGTAAGCCACTTGCCACTTGAGCATTCTCATAGTCTTCTAGTATGTACTACGTACGTACTGTACGTATTTAAGACACGTACACCGTACATACGTAGTACTAACACCAAGGAGTATTAAGGGTTTGAGTTTGCGATATTAGTAGGTGGTGCCAAGTTAGTTTGATGTAACAAGCTTGAACAAAGCGAGTCACCCGGATGATGTTATGGCGCTTTTGATTCTCTAATCAAGAAAACAACACCCCATAAATCGTGGGCTATCATCGTAGTATCAAAGCAATATTCATTCTTCGTAATATTCCAGAACACATCAAAGAAGCTCTTGCTGCACTTGTGCCGGTTCGTCATGTCCTCAGCATCGAAGCCAGGGTTCGGGTTAGTGCCAGTAGCATTCCCAGCGTTGCAGCAATAAGACTCTGCTAAATATTGCTCAATAAAGCATAGTATGTCCGCTAGCGTGGCTAGACCCATTGGCTCTACGGAGCTGCCGGTGGCTAGGCCAATTGAATGGCTGAAATTGCCTAATTCAGGGTGCACTAGACCACAAGTAGACTAGTTGAGGTTGCGTTTGCACAGACCATGAATATGCAAGTTATATGGGCTATTACTACGGAGTATTATTATGTGTATGCACTAAAGCCTAGTGCGCGTATCGTTTTGTATTTGCCGTCTTCCACGATACTCATCCGTCTGTCAAAGCTCTGATGATTTGGTTTCTTTTTCTTCGCCATGTTGTTTCGCCGAGCCTCGTCTATCGTCTTCGTCTGAACGGCAACCCCACGGATTTATTTCTGGGATGAAGATATCAGGAACAGCGCGATTGATTCGCACAGTGTATTCTTCGTCTCAGCTGATCGGGTGACCCCTATTGTCTGGTAACGGAGTCCAACTCCGTATGGATGGGTGGATGTTTGCGCCCCATCTGAGAATCGCTAGTCGAGCCCACGTCCCCTCCCCCAAACCCAATGTTCCAATGTCTGCTCCTCTGTTGTTGCCCCCCTTCTTTTAGCTGCGTGGAACTCCGAGTTGATTGGCTTGCATGCATTATCTGGCTTGAGTCTTCGAGTTCAAGACTTCAATTCGATCAATCGATCGACTATTCTTTGTTACCGCATGCTTTGAAATCAGTCTGGCTACCAGAAATAGAACTGTATAGTTTTGCTGATACACCCGTATGGTAATTACCTGTGGCTTTCCGCAGACTGACTACAGTCCAAAGTAACCATTGCCAAGTCGTCAGGCAATCCAAAGTGAGTACAGTACGGTACGGTAATAACAATACGCACCGAACAGGACATTCTTTAGGGAATAGTGCGCTCTGAGTGGTCCTCCAGCGAGCCAGTCGCCGTCGCTGCCAGCAGCCGCCGTCCCGTGATTGGGTGGCCCCTGCTCACTAAGCGACTGAGCAGTTCTGCTGGTCACTGCGTTTCTCCCAGTCCCATCCCGACTTCCAATGTTTCCAGTTCCACCCTGACAGCGCCGCCGCCCGCCCCCCAAATTCCTGTTCATTGCTCTCTGTGTTGCTCATCCTCAGTGTGTCCTGTGCTGTGTGCTGTGTCGCTGACTGATTGACCGACCACTCACTTCGTACCGACTGGTCTAACAGTCCCTTGTCTCCCAATCCAATCCCACACCTCCACTCATTCGTCCTTCAACGTCTCTTGGGTCGTGTCCAACTGTCCATACTCCCTAGGGGATTTGATCTCGTCGACCTTGATCCGTCGTCGTCGCCGTCTGTTCATTCGGGCTCCTTTGTGGTGGTCAATTGCTTTCTTGTCTCATCTCCCCCCTCGCTTTTTTCCAACACCCACGTACCCCCAGATCGCCCTCGGGGTTTCTTGCTGGACACAATGGCGGCCGATATGAGCGGCGAGCAGATGCAGGCTAAGATTACAGCAGCCAGACGCGAAGCAGAAGGTTTGAAGGATAAGATTAAACGCAGAAAGGATGAGCTCGCCGACACGACCTGTAAGACCTCCAATTTCAATCGAAAGAAAGATGACCGTTTGACTCGCGGCCCGTCCCCGATCTGTTTCGGGATCAATCGAACACATTTATCTTTTCGTATATCTACATTATCGCTGACCCCAATGATCTAGTGCAACAAGTTGCATTGAACAATACCGACCCTCTCCCGCGCATCGGAATGAGGCCTCGTCGGACACTCAAGGGCCACTTGGCCAAGATCTACGCCATGCACTGGTCCACGGATCGACGACATCTCGTGTCGGCCTCGCAAGACGGAAAACTCATCATCTGGGACGCCTACACAACAAATAAGGTGCACGCCATCCCCCTACGGTCGTCATGGGTCATGACTTGCGCGTACGCTCCCAGCGGCAACTATGTCGCCTGCGGTGGTTTGGACAACATTTGCTCTATTTATAACCTTTCCGCCCGTGAAGGTCCAACCCGTGTCGCACGCGAATTGTCCGGCCACTCCGGCTATCTCTCATGCTGCCGATTCATCAATGACCGACGCATTATCACTTCGTCTGGAGATATGACCTGTATGTTGTGGGATATCGAGTCTGGATCGAAGGTAACCGAATTCGCCGATCACCTCGGCGACGTCATGTCTATCAGCATCAATCCTACCAACCAGAACGTCTTTGTGTCTGGTGCCTGCGACGCTTTCGCCAAATTGTGGGATATCCGTACTGGCAAGGCTGTGCAGACCTTTGCTGGCCACGAATCCGATATCAACGCTATTCAATTCTTCCCAGATGGAAATGCTTTCGGTACCGGTTCCGACGACACCTCCTGCCGCCTGTTCGATATTCGCGCGGATCGCGAACTCAACACCTATCAGGTGAGCAGCTCGCTTGCTTATAATGATCTCCATACTAATATGTTTACAGAGCGACCAAGTCCTTTGCGGAATCACATCCGTCGCCTTCTCCGTGTCTGGACGACTTTTGTTTGCTGGTTATGATGACTTTGAGTGCAAGGTATGTCGCCGCGTTGTATTTTCGCATTCGCTTGCTTACAAGTTCAGGTTTGGGATGTCCTTCGTGGAGATAAGGTCGGATCCTTGAGTGGTCACGAAAATCGCGTTAGCTGCTTGGGCGTAAGCAACGACGGTATCAGCTTGTGCACTGGATCATGGGATTCCTTGGTATGTTCTATCGCTTCGCTTGGTCTACTACGTACTTGCGGTTTGCTAACACCCCGATAGCTCAAGGTGTGGGCCTGGTAAATCGATATCTGAGCCATCGAATTTTGATCGAACGATTCGTCCGATAGTTATGACTTGAGCCAAAAGCAGTTTGCCTGTCTCCTTTTGTACGATACTATTCTCTTGACCTCGACCGCCAACCACGTTGAACCGTTTACCACAACCATGATAATGCACAAATCGCCATCGCTTTAGTCATCGACTTGGATACAGCACGATTCACTGGATTGGACTCACGGACTCGAGTGTTGTACCTTTTTTATACACCTTTTTTATGCTACCTTTGACGTTAATGGTCCCCCCACCTTCAGCGACATCTTTCATTGGTCGTTCACTATCTCGCTTTTTGGCCATTTTGTGTTGAATGTTTCCGCCTTTCTTTTCTATTTATATACTATGCTTTTCGGAAGGTGGAGCTTCCAGTTCGGGTTTGATGGTACTATTATGTGTCTCTTGTATGTTTGATTTGACAGCTTTCTCCCGGCAGCGAGACATGGATGCTTTTTCTTTTATTTGTTTTGCTCAATCTTCGAATAACTCTTCACGTCCACTTTTTTCATTCTTGAACCCCTTTTTTACACTATTTACCTATTTTCTCGACATGTCAATTGCTCTCCGGATGAAAGCAATTGACACGTTTTATTTTGTATTTGGCAACGATCCAAGGATGTAAAAAAGCATGATCTGACCTGCTTGATTTTCACTTTCTTCGTTTCAAATGTGTTTTCTGGTTCGTTGCAAATTTTTTGATGTTCTAATTGTCTTTGAAAGTGGAAACTGACGGGACTGTATTTTGAGGGTTGTAAGCGATTGGGGACGGAAGAATAACATGTTGATTGAAAGAGCTGTTTTCTATTGTTATGATAAGAGAGGGTGTCGGTGTGTGATAAGAGAGAGAGAGGATGGAAGGAGCAGACTAGGACGGAAAATCAATTAGGCAGGTCGTTTAGCTAAGCTGCTCATGACAGATTGATTCATGTGATCCAGTGGACATTCTTGGGGTTGAATTTCTCTTTTGTTCTATATCCTTGATGCGTTACATTTAGATCAATCACGCAATGGCTACTCTTTTTCTTTTCTTGTCTTTTGGGTCCAATACCAAGTACGAAATGAATTTATAGTCTGCGTCATTGATTCAGACCTTTCATAAGGTTATACCTCCTCACGCTGCCCATAGGTAGCTGACAACCTTAAATCCAAATACTCCTTCGCTGTCATCGAGCTCCTCTCCTTGAGTGAGCCAGCACCGCCCCCAAACCCAACTCTACCCGCTTCTTCGCCGGCCGCAGCAACCAATCTACTCGGCACAGGAGGAACGAGATTACAATCATTCAGCGGATGACAGAAAAACACAACGCTGTACCTATCCACCGGCTTCTCATCTGCAGAAGCCGATGGGGAACGCTCAGCAAGCGGGAACACGACGCGGTGGACAGTCGATTTGAGTAGCCCATTGGTCCAGAAACTGAGCATATCGCCGATATTGATTAGAATAGGCGGGAAATCGTCTTTGTTTTGGGTCTTTGAGGCGTCAGGCCAGATGGGGACGGGTGCCCACTTCTCGTCTGCGGTGAGTATCTCGAGACCTGGTTGACCGGGTCGTTGGAACAAGAGAGTGATTGTGCCGTAGTCGGAGTGGGCGCCAGCGCGCACGTCGATGTCGTGTTGGTAGCTGGAGGAGGCTGGAGAGTTGATGGAGGGATAGTACAGGAAGCGAAGGATGCAGCCTGTTGAGCCGCGAGAGGCGTCGTGGCGGGTTACGAAGAACTCGGGGTCGATCTGTTCATTCAAAGTTCATATTAATGCGTTTTGCGGGGCTTGAAGACAAGGGAGAGTACCTCCAGTCCGAGCGCGAGGAGACGCATCACGCGTGCAGCAGTTTTGTTGCATAGGTTCGTGAAGTGCTGAATATCGCCTTCATGGGGCTCCAGAGCCGGAGGGAGTGGTTGTTGAAGTTTACCGTCTTTGAACTCGCCAAAGTTGAGGGCTCTATTCTTTGTCAACAACTGGATGCAATAAAGAAATGGCAGTTATACTCTTTGAAGTCGCCGGTCTATTACTCGTGTATTAGCATACGTCAAGCAGTCATTTTGCAGCTACGTACCCTTTGATGCTCTGGATCTAAAATTTCAGAATGCATTCCGGACCATCCTCGATTCTAAACTCCCTTCGTCAGCAAGATGCTCCAACTCAGGGCGCAACCTGACATACATCCGTCCTGATACGGCATTTTTCTTTTTCCTCCTTGGGCAACGCAAAGAATTTCTTGGACTATACACCACCCTTCAGTATCCATAGTATCTATTTGAGGCTCCTAATCAGTGCTTACTAGATCGAAAGTAGAGTCGACCTCGGCCGCTGAAAAATCACTTCCTTTCCCGTGGACGTAGAAAAAGCCGTATTTGATGGCGGCATCCAGCATGTCCTTCCCAATGGCTGGATTGAGAGGATCGGAGATGTCGATGATGGGGAGCTGGATTGGAGTTGCCATTGTGCGTTATACTATAGACTAGCTTGGTACTAATTCATGCTCCAAAAAAAAAAAGGAAAATTGAGGGCCTTTATGTTCTTGGGTATGCGGGGAACCGGAAGATTAGGAGTGGGCCGGTCGATGATAGTGATACGGAAACGAATTTATTTCAGATCAGATTACATCCTATCTCTACATTTTGGCTGGGTATAATCACGAGCGTGCGGCAGATGGCTGAGGTAGTTATTGGGCCCTTCGGAGCTCTCCGCATTCGTCCTCTGCTTATCGTCCCAAGGAAGTGGAAGCGAATACCGAACCGAGTAATGTCATTGACATGACTCATTGATTGATCGGGGTGGATAGCGGTGTTTTGAGTCAATATACAAACTTGACACCTATTGGTCTTTGACTTCGGCAGTGGGCATGTTTCAGTGATTCTGAAAGTATCTTATACAACTTTTATCTCGTCGATGTCTGCGAACAGATCACGTGCAAATCGCAAGCCGATAAACTAGTATCGTGAGAATCTAACCACATCCAGACTAGCGGATCTTGCGCGAAGAGTGGGCCTTCACCTTCCTAAACAGAAACAGTCAAACTTCTATGGAGTCAAGCCTCAGCCTAAAGTCCTAGCTCCTCCATATTCCATAATTTCTGTTGTCAACATCCTCACAACTTGCTTGTGGCCTGATTGGCGTGACTCTATTTCCTCATATTCAGCATTGAGTCCGACCCCTCATCCGATCAGCGCTCACTCCTGAAAATTAGGGGCTGCTCGGCTCTCACTCATTGCGGCGCCTGCATTCTGGAAAACTACGCACTTTAAAGCTTCTAGCTCTCGTCATCATGCCCCGTACGTCCGGCCCAATTGCTTCCATACAATCACACATCTCTCTAATAAATACCAGCTGTTCGTGCGCTAGATGACTGGGCTACCAGCCGTGCATATACCCTCGCTCTCTCCAGCCTTAAAGGAACCGTCATCGGCATCGATGCCACCTACTACCTCTACCAACACCTCCACCACCCGTCTACTCGTGAACCACTTCTGATTGCCCTCGGCGGCTTCCCCTTTGCTCTTCGAGCGAATATCGAGCGGGAGCTGAAAGAGCTCAAGGAACTCGGCATTGGCTGCGTTTTTGTCTTTGACGGTCTTCAATTCGGTGTCGAGGATTCGCAGAATCGTGTCCGGAACGATTCCAGGCGGGCTGACTCTGCGCGCGCGTTTGAGCAAGCTTGGGATTTGTATGATCAGCAACAGGCTGATCAGGTGGTTGATGCTTTTAGCAATGCTGGTACGTTGCTCGTGAAATGAGGATTTGAATCGAGTCGCTAATACTGCCATGAATAGGCAACCCGGAGCCAGTCGAGTTCTACCGATTCCTGCAACGCATTCTCTACGAAAATAATATCGATTTCTTTGTAGCTCCTTTCAGCGCTGCTGCCCAGGTATTTTTCAATGGTTTTGCAATTGATGGAGGAATTTTGCTGACGGGTATAAAAATACAGCTCAAGTACTTTGAAAGCACACCAAAACCTTTCGTCGACTTTGTCTGGGGATCGACCGATGTGTTTCTTTTTGACGTTGAAAAAGTTATTCTCAAACTCGACCTCGACGCCAGCCAATTCCTCTGGATATCCAAGGAAAACTGCCGTGAAGAACTTGGCCGACTTACAAACGAACAATTCCTTGATTTCGGCTTGTTACTAGGCTCTCGGTACCTTCGCACATTTCCCCCCTTCGAAAATTCCACTTTCCCGGGTAAGCCATGGAATATTCGCGAAGCATTGAATATTTTCAACGGCGCCAATCGACATGCCACCACATTATGTTCACAATTTGAAGAGGACCGACGTGTGCAGGACCTTCAATACCTTGACCGCTATAAACGAGCTTACATGTCGATCAAACATCATGTGATCGCCGATAACGAAGGTCGTGTTGGTCCTTTAGATCCAGAAACGGCCCCATCGGACGTGCATGAGTTGCTTGGACAGCGTCTACCAGAGGAGCTGTACTACTACATCTCTAGGGGTGCATTGGGGCCCAACATCCCCAACTACCTAACCACTGGCCAGCTAACTGTACCATTGCCATTTGGTGTGGAAGACTCTGAAGTGTACCGCCGTCTTGCCGGTGATTCACTCATGCCAATTCGCGAACAAGCCGTTGGCTTGCTTTCCAATTGTCTTCATCGTTTCTATCAGACTAAGGTCATCAATGTGCGTCTTTGGCATGAAGAGAACTCAACCCGCACCATCAACCTCAAAACACTACCCTCAGTCAGAGATTCTATCCGCAGCTGGAGAATCAGTCATAAACAGTTGCCGACTGAGTTGGCTAACGTTCAGGTTTGTTCCACACTGAGGTTGACTTTGACTGGAAGATATTGACGTCAAGCAGACTCCTCGCGGATCGCTGAAATTTGCAGCTGAGAGCTTGACAAACCCGGCATTTGTGTCAAAGACTTTCTCTTCTAGAGAATCTGTCGTAAGTGCGTTCACACTGTCCTTGAATCACCTTACTAATTCACGATAAAAGGCGCTCTCTTCGGAAGACGAAATCTTACATCAGACTCTTTTAGTATTCTTGCAGCTTCGCGGCTATGTAAACAGCAGGCACGAGCTCACAGACTGGGGAAAGTGCTTTGTTGAAGCAATCAAGGCACTCAATTCAGCCAACGCTTCAGTCGATTCTCAGACGTATGAATCTGTTTTCACTGCCGTCGAGATGCTGCGCATGGGAGTTCTTGGACCTAGCAATTGGTTCCCACACCACTCAGGTGGTCCAATGCGAGGTTCAGGTATGTTGTATAACCTTTTTGGACAAAGATGGAGGCTAATGAGTTACAGACGAGGACAAATCTTTCAACCTTCTCATCTCGCGTGTAGCGTGTATTGGAAAGCTGAAGCACAAACCAATTGGGTACTCTGGACCGCTCAGTCGCCAGCTCCTTTCTTTCCGCTCTCTGATCTCTGCTGTTCGGCGAACTTTGAGAGAGTTGGTTGAAGTAGTCCTAACTTCAATGCTATTGAGTGGCGAAGTGGACCGAAAAATTGGCAACGAAGGATTGACATCAATCAGTTATAAGTGGGTTTGACCTTCGAAAAACAAGTTTGCTTATACTAACAAGCACTAGGTTGCCATTTGTCGATGATAATGATTGCGGACTTGGCATCGCTGTACGGACTTATCTTGATGACCTACTCTACCAACCGGAATCATCGTCACCCAAGACCCGTGATGAGGTTAGGGCCAAGGGTAAAGAGTGGTTCCAGCATAGTGAAAGCTTCGAAGATAATCTGGATGCTGCTTTTACTCTATGGGATGCGGTATGTTAATGTCCTTTACAGAATTGAGAATGGCGCTGACGATGTGACAGGTTTATGCGGCTTCTCAAAACACACCGAAAGACTTCAAAACGGCAAAAGTATGGGACGATGCTAATAAATGGCTGGCTCGCTACCGATGAACCAGGCAATAGCAGTTCTCACTGATTGAGATGGCATCAATATCTTGTAGGACACGTCGCTTGCAGCTATGGTAACTATGTAACGTATCATTACGCATAGTAACGACGGAGGAAAGAGAAAACGACGATACCAGGAGACGCTTCCCTAAGTATGTCGGGTGATGGAAATATTGTTATATATGCAGCTGCATATACAGATCGGATACTCCGTACAGCCATAGCCAATAGATGATAGCCTTGTCCCTGGTTAGAAGTTGAGTAAACATGAAACTGGCTGATGAATAATGTGCCAAAGAGCGGTTGTATTAGTAATTACCATCAATACTAGTTAGGGCTGCGGCAAGAGGCAACGTTGCGGAAACTCCAGCTGTCCTTAATTATCAAGCTTCAACCACAAGCACGCATTATTTGGGTTTCTTTTAAAATTTGAACAAAGCGGGCTTCCAACAAATTCTCATTCATCCAATATTGTTCTCAAAACATACATTGCTATATCGTTGACCGAATAGCATCAATATGGCTCGTCTGAGCTTCATCCTGAGCAGCCTCGCGCTGTTCATCAGCATCGTGAGCGCCGCTTCTTCCGTCCTCGACCTCCTCCCCTCCAACTTCGAAGACGTCGCCATCAAATCCGGAAAACCCACGCTCGTCGAGTTCTTCGCCCCCTGGTGCGGTCACTGCAAGAACCTAGCACCCGTCTACGAAGAATTGGCACAGACATTCTCCTTCTCCGATAAAGTGCAAATCGCAAAAGTTGATGCCGATGAGCACCGCTCCCTAGGCAAGAAATATGGTGTTCAGGGTTTCCCAACATTGAAGTTCTTTGACGGCAAGAGTGATACCCCTACTGAGTACAATGGTGGAAGGGATTTGGAGAGTTTGTCGGCTTTTATTACAGAGAAGACTGGCGTTCGCCCCAAGGCTGCTTATCAGCCTCCCAGCAATGTGCAAATTTTGACTGAATCGTCGTTCAAGGATATTGTTGGGGCTGCTGATAAGAATGTTTTGGTTGCTTTTACTGCTCCTTGGTGTGGACGTAAGTTTTTTTTTCGTTTCTGGGTGTTGAATGATGCTAAGTATTGTGCGATATAGACTGCAAGAAGCTCGCTCCTACCTGGGAAGACCTCGCCAACGACTTTGCGCGCGACGAAAACGTGGTTATCGCCAAGGTCGACTGTGAAGCCGAGAACAGTAAATCGCTTGCCAAAGAATTTGGAATCCAGGGCTTCCCCACGATCAAATATTTCCCTGCTGGCTCCTCTGAGGCTGTTGCCTACGAGGGTGGTCGCACCGAGAACAACTTTGTGGACTATATCAACGAGAAAGTCGGCACTCACCGCGTCGTTGGCGGCGGTCTCGACGAGAAGGCCGGCACTATCCCCACGCTCGACTCGCTCGTGGCCAAATACGTGCCTACCAAGAGCTTCGCTAAGCTTTCCGACGAAATCAAGAAGGCCGCTAAGAATGTGCAGGAGCAGTATGCTCAGTACTATATCAAGGTTACCGAGAAGCTGAAGGAGAGTGAGGGATATGTCACCAAGGAGTTCAACCGATTGACCAAGATTGTGTCCAAGGGTGGTCTTGCGCCGGAGAAGCTTGATGATTTGATTTCTCGTAGCAATATCTTGCGTCAGTTCTTGGGTGAGACCGAGAAGGACTCTAAGGATGAGCTATAGATTCGTCTCGGTCTGATGCGCTTACGGTCCGTGGTCGTTGAGTGATATATACCATGGTCCTCGAGTCACCTGGACTGTGCAGGACATGGCAATTTTTATTGTTGTATAAAATTTATGATTAAGAGATTGAGACAGACCAGAATGATACCTTGCAATAGTAACATTAAATTGAACTATTAGAACATGGACTTTGTTTATTAGATGTATGTCAGGGTAGAAAGCGACGAGACTGTAGTGCCGCAGTTGAATTATAGCTTATGTACGTCTAGAATCTTGTATCAAACAAGGCTTCGCTGCATGGAGCCCAGCTCATATAAACAATCTCAAGTCTGCCGATACTATGCCATTCGTTCCTCTCTTTCTTGAGAAGGAGATGGATAATTCACGACTTCGATCCTCCCGCATTCTCCTGTACTTCCCCCAAAGAAGCCTCAAGCTCATCTAGCCGTCTAGTCATATCATCCACTGCAACAGTGTCAGTAGTCAATCTTGATGAAAAGAGAAGAAGACAAAATAGAGCAAGACATACGCTTGCCGAAGATCTCGGTAGAGACACCGTCGAATTTGTGCTGTAGTTGGTCGAGGAGTTCATCGACAGCAGCAGCGAGTTCGGGTGCGCCTGTGGAAGGTTCTGTTGGTGTCTACTTTGGTCAGTATAGCCTTGTACAAGACTAGGTATTAGAGCTCAAATATTTGAGTCCCAGGGTGTATAAAAGGGGAACTTTGCTGAATGTACCTGTATTTGAGCCCCTGATGGGGAGTCTTTAATATCAGTTGACATGGTCACTGATTTATAGATCGATCGGAGCTTGTGACTGAACACGCTGTTTACTCACAGCCCTTGGCCAATCCAGCTTGGTAATTGTATCGGCTATTGGCAAGTAAGATGTATTGCATCAAGCAGTGTATACAGAAGCAACTTTTATACTTATCCAGGTTTGACCTGGATGTCTCCCGCATAATCATCCATGGATCTATCGCGGAACCGCACTAGTCTTGAATGAGCTAGCGTCTGCTGTTATCGTTGCCAGTCCATATCGGTTATAGCGTGGTACTGCTAAATCTTAAAAAATTATTTGCTCCAGTCTGAGCTTCTGCTTGTCAGTCGAGTAACCCTGATTGATTACTCTGATTACTGCGCACACTTCTTGTTTCTTTCGTGGCTGATAACAGAGAGAACTCATTTTTGCCTAGCATTATTCACATACGAAAAACAATCAAAGAAAAGCGAAATGGTGAAGAAGAGCAAGTTGTTCGCGGCGCTCGACGCCCATAAAGGCAGAGATTATGAGAAAGAGCGTCAGAAGAAGCTAGCAAAGGCTGCGGAGAAGAAGAAGAAGGCTCAGAAGGGAGAATCAGAGGAAGTCGAGAAGGTATGCTGTCCACCTCCTCATGCAAATCGAATGCGTACGCTAATGTCCCGTTTTCAGGAAAATGTAAAAGCTACCAAGGACGTCGAGACCAATGACGAAGAAGAAGATGAGGAAATGGGCGGCGTCAAAGTCGCAGAAAACAAGGCACGAAGCGAAGAAGAAGAAGATGATGATGATGAAGAAATCGAAGGTGAAGAAGAGGAAGAAGATATACCACTCTCAGATCTCTCCGAAGACGAACGAGCAGATGTCATCCCCCACCAACGTCTCACTATCAACAACTCCGCCGCCATCAATGCCTCTATCAAGCGCATATCATTCATCACCCCCCAAACCCCATTTTCCGAACACAATTCCCTAGTTTCTACAGATGAAGTGGACGTTCCCGACCCCAACGACGATCTCACTCGCGAATTAGCGTTTTACAAAGTCTGCCAAGCAGCTGCCATTGAAGCTCGTCGTGCTTTGAAAAAGGAAGGTGTGTCCTTCACCAGACCGACCGATTATTTTGCAGAAATGGTCAAGACGGATGAGCACATGACCAAGATCAAGAAGAAGTTGTTTGATGAAGCCGCATCCAAGAAGGCGGCGGCAGATGCGCGACGACAACGTGACCTGAAAAAGTTCGGAAAGCAGGTGCAGGTTGCCAAGCTGCAGCAGCGCCAGAAGGAGAAGAAGGAGACGCTAGAGAAGATCAATAGTTTGAAGAGAAGTACGTCCTTCTTTTCCGTTTTTTGTATTTCTGTTACTAACATATCGCAGAACGTAAGACCGAATCAACCGGCCCCACCGATAAAGACAACGACCTCTTCGATGTCGCCATCGACGACGACAACAAGAAGTCCTCCTCCTTCGGCGGAAGACGCGGCGGCAAAGACGCAGCAGGCGGTGCAAACCCCAAGCGACAAAAGAAGAATGAGAAATACGGGTTTGGCGGCAAGAAGCGATTCGCAAAGTCCGGCGATGCTATGTCTTCGTCTGATCTACGTGGATTCTCAGCTAAGAAGATGAAGGGTGGCAGTGGTGGTGGTGCGAAGAAGAGGCCTGGGAAGAGTAGGAGAAATGCTATGAAATGATCAAAAGTAGTCCATTGGTTTTGTCTATTTACAGGAAGGAATTCTGTTGTTCTCCTGCTTTTCACTGTCATACATAGTATCATAGTCTTTGGGACGAAAGGAACCTGGCGTCAGGGAGTTGAGTCATTATTGAAATAATAAGACTTGAGGTATCTTGTGTCAAGTCATCCAGTTGTAGATGTCCTTTAGCGCAAGAAAAACAAAAGTCGTGATCATAATAGCTCATCATCCCTTTTCGGAAGTAGACGCAGAAAATTCGATGGGTGGCATCACATTGCTGTTCAATGGTATGTAGCTATTCCGGGCTTTACCAATCGGCTAGGTACTTTATCTAGCCAATTCCGCGACTTGCTCCATTGTCTCTCCCTTGCTTTCAAGCCATGTAACACACACACAATGTGTTTTTTATAGCTGGAAGCCAATGATGTGAGCCGGCCTGATGCGGTCGAAAGTATATCGTCGCGAGTCTTGAACAATTTGAGTACTTGAACCACCAGAGTGTCGACCGATCGATTTGTACTCATTTGTACTCATTGTATTGAGTTCATCGCATCGTGATTTCATCTTCTGACTCGTTTCGCAGCTACATCAGCGTCATCACCATTAATATCATCAAGTGTTCCAAATTCACGAATGCGACGCAACAGATTATCAACTCCTAGACCAATGTTGAGTCTCTGCTCTGCAAATACGAGATCAAGTTTTGTCTGCGTATCCTCCGCATGCATTAGGGTGTGGTCGCCGATGAGTTCTTTGGATCGCTTCGAGCTGGCTTTGTATATCACCTTGCCGCATCCTTCGACTGAGCATGCCCATGTATCTTCGGGTAGATCATTGGTGATAATGCTACTGTCTTCATGAATGATTGATGCTGTATCGGGCCCAGATAGGTTCGCTGATTGATGTGTTTCTTGTAAAGGTGTTCTTCGGATCACCAGTGAAGTCGAGTCGGCATCTGACAATATAGAGCGAGCACGGCTGTTGAGAGTTGTCACAGACGGCGGAGGTTCTCGGACGAGGTTGTGGCCACGAGACTTGCTAGGCGTTTCTACGTCTTCGGCAATGTCACTGTCTTCAGATAATTGTGCAACATCTCTGGCTGCTCCAGGAAATTTCCCGCCGCGCGTCTTTTTGCCCGCTTTTGTTGTTGATGGTCGTAATACAGACATGCGCATACGATGTCTGCGTGCCCGAGGGCTATCATCCTCATCCTCTTCATTTTCGTCTTCATGTTCGGAGGAGCTAGTGCTTTCGTCAAAAGACATTCGAGGCCGAAGTGGAGTGATGGCGACTTGACGAATATCGGCCTTTTCTTCGATCTGCTTCAGTTCTCGATAGATAGCCTTCTTCTGCCATTCAAAGTCTGACTGCTCCATGCGCTCAATAACTTGAGCGGACCTGGCGGCGATTAGATTTCTAGCGTAGTCTTCCGAGGCTATATCGAATCGACTCTGCAGAGTGCTCACGACCAGGTCGAGGTTCAATTGACGTTTGGCCAAGGCACCGGCTGCTTTCAGATCCGTTATAATACCAAATATATTGTCTGCCTGGGAGTTGGAGATAGTCTCAATGTTGACCGCCTCCCTCTTTGTCCCTGCTTCAAGATCTTCCGTCGCCATTTTGTCGTCCGGTTTTTGCTGCGCTGTAAGAGCCCGCTCGTATTCATCCTACCTGATATTAGTGGAAAGTGATTAATGTAGGTAGCGGTCAAGACAAACCGGAAATTTCTTGACCAGGTGATTAAAAACATCTGTCTCATTCCACTGCACATCTTCCCTTCCCTGAACCATTTGTGAAAGCAGAAACGAGGCGTGCTTGTAAAAAACCTCCGCAGAATCATCGCTATCCTCGCAAATTCCGTGCGTATGAGTGACATACTAATTGAAAGCATCAGCAAAGATTGTAGTATAGAAAAATCATTTGCTGTTTTACCTCATCACACAAGTATTCAAAAGTCACCTCTCCACCTCGGCGTTTCCGTCTCGGGCGCTGATTTCTATGACGGTCGACTAAAAAGTAGAGCAAATCAACTGCTTCTACCATATCGTTGAACATTGGCTTGTAACCTTTGGCGGGGACAATGGAGAACCAGCCAGCTTGGCCAGCGACCCAGACGCCAATCTCGCCGTCGGCATGTTGACCGTAGGCATAATGAGTCACGTTTTCGATGACCATGCGTTTCGAGAGGTAATCTTCATCGAGGACTACAAGAGACAGACAATAATGTGTCAGCTTGAGCGAGGATGGTTGATGATAGATGCGGGGGTGATTGCAAGATTATTGTCGTAGTACAATAAACTTCCGCGGGGAAATATGATGTACACTCAGACCATGAGCAAAAAAAGAAATACATACCCAGATGTCCTTGTTCATCTTCGACCTCATTCAAACTCCCAACGACCCTCACCGGATTGTCCGGCGACGCATCCAGCAGATTGGCATAACGCGACTTGCCGGGGATCAGCACCTTGACATCGGCCAAGCTGAACTCTTCCCATTCGTTCTCGTCTTCGACCGAGGGATCTCGGGGTTTGAGGATCTGGTCTTCGCGGGACGTCATGACTTGGATGGATTCGATATGGTGAGCATGATGTATAGCTTCAGTCTTGGTCTAGATAAAAAGAAGAAGTGACGGAATAGAAGAATGAGTGTTGATCTGGGATGGAATGGAATGAGGCACGCGTTCGGAGTCTCTCCGGAGGTAACTAACACTACGTAAGCAGCCCTTCGAAGTTAGACCCGCTAAAAATTAAGCTTCCTTCTGGAATTTTGTCTACCATTGACAATCCCTCTGCACGACAATCATCAATTGGTACGCTACATATAGCCAATTGCATCGCTCTTGATTAGCTTGATGAAGCGAGGCATCATTCGCGGCGCGCAGGTGTATCAAAACACAATGTCAGCAGGAAAAGTTTACGAGGGTATTTTGCGTATGTGCCAACATCACCATCAATCATCTTGCAAATAGAACGAAATCCTAACGCAAAAAAGCCGTCCACAAACCAGAAGGCGTCACATCAGCCGACGTCCTCCGCAAACTGCAAAAACACTTCAATCCCTCCACCACATTCCGACCCTGGATCGAAGGCGAAATCAACCGCCGCCAGAACGACGTCAACTTCCGCAATCGACGCAAGAAGAGACCCGAAGTGAAAATCGGGCATGGCGGTACACTTGACCCTCTGGCGACAGGCGTCCTGATCACTGGGATTGGCAGGGGTACGAAACATCTTATCAAATTCCTGGAGTGTCCCAAGACCTACGAGACGGTGGTATTGTTTGGTGCGGAGACGGATACATATGATCGCACCGGCAAGCTCGTACGAAGGGCGCCCTATGAGCATATTACGCGGGACGTAGTTGAGGAGGCTATGAAGAAATTTCGCGGAAAGATTATGCAGCGTCCACCGATTTTCTCGGCGAAGAGTATACAAGGTGTGAGGTTATACGAGTACGCGAGAAAAGGAATGGAGCCACCGGTCGAAATCAAGTCGCGAGAAGTCACAGTTTATGATTTGCAGATTTTAGAATGGTATGAGCCTGGGACACATGACTATAAGTGGCCAGAGGTGGAAATGTCGGGTGAAGAGAAGGAGGTTGCAGAGAAAATGTTGGATAAGGAGGCTACGATTCCGGTAGCGTCGGAAGCAGAAGACGCCGAGCAAGCAGCAGCGAACTTGCTTTTGGAGGATAAGAAGAAGAGAAAGGCCTCTCCCAGTCTTGATGAGAACGGCGCAAACAAACCCACAGAAACAGAAACAGATTCAAAACGGTTGAAATCTGATACCGAGACATCGGAACCTACCCAAACTTCCACCGGCGGTGCAAGGAACGAAGACCAAGATGCCGAGAACACCACAGCAGAGACTGAAGCACTGAAACAAGAAAAACGGCCCAACCCGCCAGCCGCCAAAATCACCATGACAGTCTCCTCCGGCTTCTACGTCCGCTCCCTCGCACACGATCTCGGCAAAGCAGTCGGAAGTTGCGGACTAATGAGTTCACTGGTTCGCTCCAAACAGGGTGATTATACGCTAGATCCCGAGAAAATTCTGGAATATCAAGACCTGGAGGCTGGAGAAGAGGTTTGGGCTCCCAAGGTCATTCGGCTTTTGGAGGAGTGGGACGAGAAAAATCCGCTTGTGGAAAATTCATAGCTTTGTTCCGTTTGGAGAGGATATGCCCTGCACGATTAGAGTAGAAACTACATGATTGCAGTTCAAGAGACGTGTCATGTCTGATCTCCTTGTGAGGGAACCGTTCTATAGGGAATATCTATGTAAGAAGCAGGGAACGCCCTCCCCACCAAGATGATAGAGATAGCACCAGGATAGCAAGAATATGGAGTCAAGAAGGGTAAGAGACAAAAGTACATGAAGTGAATGGAGACTCATAACAGAATAAGATAGTGAGAAGGAAAAAGCAACGGCGTCAAGCAAGTGTGGAAAGGGAGCATGTGAGGTGTGGAGGTATATGATGAGATGAGTAAAGGAAAAAGATGTACAACGCTAAGCGGTAATGTGGCTATTTTCATGAAGATGATGCCATGACCGGTCAACCTGACCCTCGCGGCATAGATATTGTAAAGAAAGAGAATACACGAAGAAGAGCGATGAAAAGGAATTTTGATAATGCTGGGTATAACCATGGACTCGAATGCATGCGTACCGTACTGAGATGACCAAAGAAATTGAAAACGATGAACGATGGAAATGAGCGCTTCTTAGTGGAAGCTTCTTTTTATTGTTGATAGGAATTGTGCGCGTTGACGAGTGCTATACACCGTTAGTCACATGCCGTTCATTGGGTTATAGGTCGACTTACTCTGCAGTGCAGCGGCCTGCCCTTTCCGGGACTCGCAAGCACACTGTAAGGTGCTGCCGTCACGGAAATCAAGCAGGATACTATTCGGCAGCTCTTGTCTTTCTTCATCCGGCAGGCACGGTGTTTTGAATTCGGAAAGGTGGTACCGTTTCACGATATTGCGGGCGCCGGTATCCGTACTGCCTGGTGTCAAAACCAAGTATCCCTGGTCGTCGATCCGCAGGAATCGTCGCTTCCAGAGTAATGTGTCTGGGAACTGAACGTTGACTTCGCCAATATCAATGGCTGGTACTGATGAAGACCGAGTCGATTGCTCTGCATGCGGCGATGGTAATCGTTGTTTGTCTATTCCAGGTGGAGGACTGATCAGACTCTTGCGCGTTGGAGATCTCAGCGACGACATGCGTCGCATGAACCTAGACCTACGAGAATCTTTCTTATCATCGGAGTTTGACACCAAATCTCCTGTCGACCCGTTCCTGTTACTCCAATCCTCAACTTGCGACCGTAAAGAAGCTCGACTTTCCGAACGAGAGACGGTTGTGTCAGTTCCTGGTCGCGAGAAGTTGTTACTTCGAAGTTCGGTCGCACTGTCCGATGGCGCATGTTCCGATGCTTGTGTATCGAAAGAATCATGTCGCACGATGAGGGGACTGCGTTGAAGGCCGAAGACGTTTGCGTCTAGAGGACTGGCACTTGGCTCGGTCGAAGGAGTACTGTGGTCTCGAACGATACGTGCAGTGACGGAAACCGAATTCGTCTTGGGTAGTGATCTCGAGTCACTTCGGTTCAGGGGTGAGGACTCGGGGACAGAAATGAAAGATGACCTGACACTAGTAGTCGTCGCTGAAGGGAGATTACCATTCAAAGATACAGATGCTCGCTTGCGGAATTTTTCAAAAGCCGACGATGCTGCCGGCGAAGCGACATTGCCTGGAGGTGCAAGGTTGCCTGGAGGAGCAGGGTTGTTTGAGAACATCTCCAGCGCCTTTATACGCTTCGAGATACCAGAGGACACATTGACCTTTTTAGCTTGCATCACCGGTGCGGGTCGCACCGAGCCCTGATTGTTATTGTCTATGAACGTCGCCGATATCGATCGTGTTTCACCGGAAAGCGAGCTGAGTTCATTAGGACGTCGACTTGGGTTCGAAACGGCGCGTGTCTGCCAGGCTTCGAGCGGTGTCCGCGGCTCTCCATCGGCGGATAAGGGGCCCTTGCCCACTGAGACGGGCTGGGCCTCTTGCACAGTGGCAGATTTCAGCTCCTCCATCAATGAATCATCCGACAACAAGTTCTCATCGTCCGAAAAGTCAGGCGTAGGGACTTGGATTGGTTCCAACAGGGCGAGTCGTTTCTGTTTCTCCGACTTTTCGATTTCTGCTTGCTCGGGTTGCGGGAGGGGTTGTTCCTGGACGGTGGAGACCGGCTCTAGCGCGGCCTTAGTGGGAACTTGGTCCTTGAAATCGTCCCCGGACTCTAGCGGTAAAGGGATGTCCTCCGCCTGTAAGATTGCATTTTCTTGTACTTCTTCGGTTGTGGCAGGTGTCACCTCCTGAGATTCTGGCTTCAGGTCATTCACTGAAGCGACAATGGTAATCAATTCGGTTTGGTCGTCCTCTTTATTGGCTTGTGATCTCTCTGATGGTTCGTTGGTCTCTGGTGTCTCCACTGTGGTCTCTCGTACCGTGGTATTTACCACTGGAGCCTCTGCTGTAGCCCCTGTTTCATCTGTAAAATTTGTTTCTTCCTCAACATCCGGAGGACCAAATGCTTTGATTGTATTGTCTGAATCGCTTGTCCGTGGCGTCATCGTTTCTTCTTCGGAGTTTTGCGCGGTTTCCTCGTCATTTGTAGTTTCCGTTTTCTGCTTGACATCATCTTGTAATGAAGTTTGCTCATTTAGCTCAGGCTTTAGGTCTTGCTCGTCTGCCTGCTTATCGGGGGTATTTTCTACGTCGCTGCCCGCGTCTTCTTCTACCTCGATGTTGGAAACGGGAGGCTCGGCATCTTTCGATACTAAGGCTACCATTTCCACTGCAGAGTCGGCTTTCGCAATATCTGCCGTTAGGGGCTTCTTATCTTCAATTCCATTCGTAGTGACGGCAGGTGGTTCCGTAACTGTTGTATTGCCAGTCTCGGGTGGCGTCAGATCGCGTGTGTCATTTTTTGTTAGATGTTGCTCAATTTTCTCTTTATCTTCAACCACTTCATTAATCGTTGGCTGTATTGCTGCCTTCTGCGCTTGTTTCTTCTGCAATTCCTGTGTCTTCTTCTCCATTTGCTTTTTGCGAAGTTCAAGAGCTTTCATTAACCGTTGTTTTTCTGGTGACATCCCGGATGACGGAAGCGCATTCATTGACTTTGCACCTGGCGAAAGCTTAGGTTTCCCAATTGATAAGGTAGGTGGAGGAATCAATAATGGCACTGGAGGTGCATTCCTGAGAGAAGCTAAAGTGGGCACGGGAGGTACGTCGGGAGTAGATTTGGGTCGGCTAGGATGACCAGCAGGTTTTCGCGAGCGAACACCGGCAGGTAACGCCGCGGTTGGACGATGCTCCTGGCCGCGCGACATCGAGCCGGCTGTGCGGGGGCGACCATTTATATCTGCCGACGGACGATGTTCGGTCTTCACTTTTTGACGATATGGGGCAGCATAATGTAGCTCTTGAAGTGAAGGTCTCATCGACTGTGTGGAGCTCCTGTGTTCAAATGAATCTTGCTGGAATTGGTCGAGGAATCTTCTGCGCGACACAGATCGAACTGAAGCTGTTTCTGATCGAGCATCTACTTCACTTTCAGGGGTAGGAGGAATATGCGATTCGTCATTCTTCGCTTTCGGCGGGACCGCTGTCGCATCCGAAGCCTGACTGAGCCGTTTATCATTGGTGTCCTCTGGCGATTGAGGTGACTCGGACTGTCTGCTACTAGTCGCGGGGGGCCCTTCCTCGGCATCCTCCGCAATCTCCATCAACCGTCGACGGCGCAAAGAACTCGAAGAAGACGTAATTGACCCGGATACTGCATGCAACAGACAAGCTGACGATAGAGCACTTTCGGTGAGGTCTCCTGGGGATTTAAATTCGAAGGTGGTGTCTTGAGGAGAGAACTTGTCAAGGATCGACTGGAACTGGACTGTTGTACGGGCTGTGAATAGGCAAAGTATCAGTATTTAGTCAGTGTTGCGATGAACAACAACGGGGTTCAGCGGACCTTGAACTAGCCGAGACATTCCATCAGGGACATATTTAAGCACTATCTTCCTCCTGCGATATTGTAAAAAGCCGTATAAGGGCGATTTCTCCTCATAACCTTCCACCGTCGCTCGTACATCCGGTACACCGCCGGTTCCTCGGCCTAGCAAGGTGACCTCATCTCTGGACGCATATTTGAGAAGGAGCCTAACCAGAGACAATGTTAGCCGTGGTCACATTGTGTCGTCATCTGTCAGACGCCGTTCGTCCGTTTGGAACCATCTCATTACGTGAATGCGAATGAACCAATCCGAGCATTGAGGGGGTATTGACGACTGTAAACCAGTGTCGACACAGGAGGGGTCACACT
This sequence comes from Talaromyces sp. F31, assembly GCA_037356135.1. Lineage (NCBI taxonomy): Eukaryota > Fungi > Ascomycota > Eurotiomycetes > Eurotiales > Trichocomaceae > Talaromyces > Talaromyces sp. F31. Next base: position 1,673,513 of record JAYXSF010000034.1, read on the forward strand.
TACCATCCTCCTGCCTCCGACAAGGCGTTTTGATAGGCATCGATGACAGCGGGACCATCTAACCCATTGAGCGACATGGCGGTTGCCGCATTGGAAAAGACTGGTAGCCGTCCTTGTCCGAAAATCGCGTTGTAGTCGTCGCACTGGTTTGGAGAAGACAGTGGTGATATCAGGCCGTGGTGTGTAATTCCTTGTAGGGAAAGAGGCGAGAAGGACAAGTGAAATTGAAACAATAAATGTCTAGACGTGCGGGAGGGGGGGGAGTTGCTAGTTGGGCAGGGGAAGATACGGGCTAGTCCATTTCGGGGTGCTAGCAGGGAGCTCAGGCGGACCACAGCTAAGCTAACCATGTACTCCGTACTGTACTTTTTACCTTTGCCCTAACTAGATTTCTGAGAAAGAACGATGAGTCTTACAGTACGTACATTAGTTAGTACGCTCCTATGGTTCGTCACTCAGGAGGGTCTATTGGCATGACCCAATTTTGCTCATCGACCATTGGCACGCAACTACTATATTTGTGGAGTACCTGTTAGATAGCGTTCCCGAAGTCAGGAACGATCGAGAACATGTCTCGAATGCGCTGATACTGAAACAGTGAAAAGAGTAAACATGGCCGCATATCTGAACATCGCAAACGTGCGAGCTGTAAGTAACTACGTTAATTGCGAGTCAATGACTCAGAATAGGCGAGGATAATGGCCCGTTAGAGAACGTTCGTACCATCGATGCAGGCTTTCAGGGGTTCGATACTTTGGAAGTTCCGTGCACAGCCGCAGATCGTACTTCCACATCAAGACTGTTAACACAACACACCTCGGGTCTCCACAAGCAAATGTCATCGCCGCCGTGTACCTACCTCAATGGAGGGATATCTATTGAATCTCGAGAATGCAGTCAAACGTTGTCTGCCCTACGAGTCCGGACTTACTTGCTTCGTTTAGGTGGGGCAATCGATCTTGCGCTAAACCTGATTAAAACTCGATTTTGAATCAAACCCGGTTTGTGAGATTTCAATCTCGGGATCGACTTCAACGCCGTGATTACTAATAAAAGCGTTTTAAGCATCATTTCTCATAGCGTGGCGATGGTGGAAGGTATATTAACTCGAAGTCTCGCGATGCCATCTTGGAAAGAAACACTGGAAATGAAAATACACATCGCCCCTCATGTCTAAGCCATTTGTCGCCGTCGCCGGCGCTGCTGGTGCAATGGGAAAGCTCGTGACAGTTGCTCTGATCAAACGAGGCGTGTCCGTCAAGGCCCTCGTGCGTCCCAATACTGATCCATCTCGCACAAGCGACCTGCTCGACCAGGGCGCGACGATCGTCCCAGTGGAATTTTCAGACCTGCCAGCACTCACCCGCCAACTGACCGGAGCAACCTGTGTCGTTTCAACGCTTCTGGGGCTGCAAGAAGTCTTGCTTGTTGCTCAGGGAAACCTTCTCGATGCCTCTGTGGTTGCCAAAGTGCCGCGGTTCATTCCTTCTGACTTTGCCCTTGATTTCACAAAAACAAAGCCAGGATCGAATCGCAACTTGGACTTGCACCGTGAGTTCCATGCCAAGCTGAATGAACCGGGCATCAGTTGGACCAGCATCCTGAACGGCGGGTTTTTGGATTTATTGGCTGGCGACTCACCGATGATCAACCACAAAAGCCGCAAGGTCCCATATGTAGGCAAGCCGACTCAATTGCTCGACTTTACTACCATGGCCGACACTGCTGCGTACACCGCAGCCGTGGCGACAGACCCAAACCCCACGCCTAAGATCCTGCGAATCGCCGGCGTCTCTGTCAGCGTACAAGATATCGCAGATACACTAACAGCTGTGAGAGGAGTGGAATACAAGCCTTCCTGGATGGGCACTGTGGGCTTTCTAGAGTTCCTGATCCGCGCCTTGCGCCTGTTTGGAGGCGAGAATGAAGTATTTCCAGCATGGCAAGGCATGCAATACATGGCGAACATGATGTCTGGAGCTGGGAAGCTGGATCCGTTGGATAACAGCCGATATCCCGACCTCAAATGGACCAAGCTGGAGGATTTCCTCCGCGAGGACATGAATAAGAACAAGAAATGATCAGCTTGCAGTGGCCTGGATTGTCGCATCAATGCTGCACGTACATACCGCCATAGTTTCCACCTATGTACGTAGACTGACTAGCATATGTTCCCAAACTCTCTACTCACTCTTTGTTGTGCCTCGGAGTACATCCACCTTGTCTTTATACTGTGTATTCGAGCGTGCAATCCGTGCTCATAAACAATACGGTATTGATACACAGCCTCTTTTTAAGTTTTCTGGTTCCTGTGGAGAAGACCTAGTCTGCTTGTAGATTAGCGCCGAGTTTTCTATGATAAGCATACGAGCTTGTATTTACGTATTGTTCGCTAAGTTATAGACGCAACGAGTGTTCTCCCTGTGCAAATCATACACTTGATAGATGCTATCTGACTATCAATGATTGATCAACTCTGCTACTGTGCTGACTGAGATATCAAGCACAGGAAAAGTATCGCATGCAAAGCAAATACTCATAGTAGATATTAGCGCCGGCGGCAGGAAAAAAGAAAAGAAAAACCCAAATTAAGGAATCAACGAGTCGGCTCGCGACTGCCGATCTTTGTTTCACGTTCATCTATAGAGACCGCAAAACCAGGCAGGTTTAATCAAATTCAGATATCGATCGTCGTCGGGGTAATCGGACTAAAATCAATTTCGGTCTTGGCGAACCATGTGCCGTGCGTAGACTAGCCAGTTCTGATCAGTACGGAGAGGCAGATGACAATTACTTTTACTATGTATGTGCAATATCTGATGGCGAGGCACGGATGAGATGAATAATAGCATTGCAACATTCGTGTCTGTTACTGAGAGAATGGGGGTGCTTGGATGCATCGAAGAATCATGAATTGCGATGCAGGCGCCTTCCGCCTCTTATCGGCAGCTTCCGACGTCAACCACACATAAAGTCACCCCCTCTTAGAACATTATATACCACAAACAATATCTCCAAGAATAACTCGTCAACACCAAGATCAGAAAATGGCAGCCCCAACCCTTCCTCCCATCACATCCCTCCCCACCTTGCTATTAGACGACCAACTTAAAGCACTCGACACCCTCTTCGAACCCTCCCCCGAACTCCACACCATCCTCCAACCCATCATCTCCTCCAACAAACCCTTCCAATCATACGACACTTTGATCGACACAATCCACACCAAACTATCAGCCCTATCCGCAACGAGTGACCCACAGCAGAAACAGACTCTATACGGTATTCTGGGCTCCCACCCTCGCCTCGGCGCAGCATCGCCAGCTGCGCAGGCCGGGCTGAGCGAGTTGAGTAGACGCGAGCAGGCGAATATTAACAAATTAGCTCAGAACGAACAAGCGGCTGCGGACCAAGCTGCGAGGTTGAGTGCGCTGAATAAAGAGTATGAGGAGCAGTATCCGGGGTTGAGATATGTGTATGATCCTCTATTCTGATTTCTTGCGACTAATTTTGGTATTCGGGTGCTAATGGGAAGATAGGACGTGGGTGAATGGACGAGGCCGGGATGTCATCATGGTCGATATGAGGAGGCGCATTGATCGAGCAGACTTTGAGATGGAAGTCCGGGATAATATTGAGGTATGCCCACACTCCTTATGACCCGAGAGCCTGAGGGCTGATTGATTAGGCTATGTGTGATATTGCCAAAGATCGCGCAAAGAAGTTGCAAGCCAACTTATAGAGGCTGTCCTCTTTACGGGAATTGAATTTTGTATAGCTCTACGGATAGCATTGAGCTTAGATTGGTCTCACTGATTCAATTCTGCCTTTCCATGGAAACGGTGGATGCAGTACAATCTGGATGTAGAAGTGTAACAGTACTTGGCTGATGAAAAACAAGCTATGTCTTAGTTGATAAATTCGGCTAGAAAAGGATCGCCGCATGTATAAACTTCTCTTCGTTCAGATCAAAACAATATGTTCAATCCACGTCTAATTACTATCGTATTCTCACAGTCCACATCTAATCACAATTTAAATCACATATTTCAATGTACCCGTATTATTACATATCATCACCTCAAACCTATACCAACCTCTCTCGCATCTGCCTCAGAACCGGACATCGCACTACGAACGTCAATCATCGAACTTAGCCTGCCTGGTACAAAGCAGGCCCAGCAACAACATGGTCATTAATCAAACTCAAATTGAACGGTGCCAAAAATATGTCCGAATCCGTAATTGCAATGAATAACGTTCCATTAACAGCAGGATCACCCGCGAAAGTCTGAACATCCGGCTGAACAGTTGATCCAGAGTTATTGCCACTTAGGTTCAACGGGGAATAAGTCACGTTCAACTGCGACACCCATGCAACATAGGCTGGAGTACCGGCTTGGGATGACGTGACGTAGCTGTTATTTGGTCCAACGAGTTTTCCAGGTTGATCCCAGGTGAGATTGACCACTCGACCGGGGTACGACAGCGGAATGCTGCGGTTTTGGGTAATTGCAGGATTGCAGCTGCCGCTTTGATTGGTGCTGTTGAAACAGGCTGCTGAGCCGGAAATTCCAGTGCTGTTCAGTGTATTGGTTCCTGCACCAAGAGTCTCATTGTAGCCTTGAGAAGCGTTGGATCTGGCTGGATTGGGTTGATTCAAAATCCACAGGGCAGGGAAATTCTGCCAGGCTAAACGAGTCTGGTTCTCGGGACACGAGCTGATGTAAGGAGCAAGCAGAGTCCAAGCCCAGGACTGAGGCACTCCAACTTCAAACCAGACAGGCATCGGGAATAAGCCATCGAATTGTCTGAAGATCAACTGTTGTCGAGCTTCTGTAGAGATACTCTGCAAGAGCAGCGTTGCAGCCTCACGGCTATCGAGATGAGCCAAAAAGCCGTACACGCCAGACTCACCAAATCGCGTGAGCTTCTGGCAAAAGTCCACAAACTCGCGCACGTTTGTGAAGGGATAATTGTAGTTACATTGCTGCGGCGCCTCTGCACCAAGAATGTTACTGATCAGTGTAGCATGGCCAATTTCTTGTTCTGCCATGAATTCGATTAAGACACGATCCTCGGCAGTCAAGCCAGCGTCCTCAAAATCGGAATTAGAAAAGGTTTTGAGTCCGTATTGGAAAAGATCTAGCTCGATCCATTCTTGGTAGAGAGCGAGTGCCTGTATGAATGCCGAATTAGTGGTTTGTAAGCAGAGTTATGAACGGTACATGGGGATCAAACATACCAAAGATTCGTAGTCAAAGTCACTTTGCACGTTGTAGATAGGAGTCGTGTTGGTGCCAACACCCCCTGCGGGAACATACGGGGCCGGTTGGGCATCATGCAATTTTCCGTCACTGGGATACGTCGTCTCGGCTGGGGGTACGCCTCCCACGACAATCCCAGTGCCAACAGAGCTGGCTTTCAGTGCGCCAGTCACCGTCGCTGAGCCGCTGAATGCGCCATGAGAAACTGACGACAGACCCGGACGAGTAGATGGTACGCTTGATGATGCCGCAGATCGGGAAGGCCTGCTGCTGACCCTGGAGGAAGAACTACCAGACGAAGAAGTTGTCGATGTAGAAGTAGATGTAGCACCTTGTGGAACGGCGGCCACGAAAGTTAGCGACGCCAACAAGGCAACGATCGTTTTTTGGGCCAGCATCATGACGATTTGACCACTCTTGACCAAATGCTTGCTTTACCTGTCGACGGAAAAAAGTTTTAAAATCTTCATCCTAGAATATGGGGGACTTCATATATAGGAGAGAGGTGATGAGCAGAATGCTCTTGATACAGATGACGCCACCACTCCATAATGTAACCTAACAGATCTTGAGACCTGTTTCTCAAAAGAATCAAGTTTCTGCATTGGGAAGCAGATTACACAGAGTCGAGTGGCCGTTGACTGTGTGGGTTGTTGGGAAGGACACATGAAGTAAGCATAACGTGCCGTGTAAAACCACGCCAATCTATGGCTAAACTCCCGACAGCGAATTCCGAGAGTCTGAAAGCAGCAAGCTCAACGTCGCATCAAGCCGGCTCGACAGGCCTTGGTGGCCAAAAATTCCGGAGCGTACGATACCCATAGGTCGTGTAGGTAGCGGTTGTGGGGGTTCAATTGTGGAACAAGACTGCCTAGTATCGGAGAGAGAATTCCTGGGCGAACCCATACCAGTGGATGTCACTATTATGAGTGCAAGGAGAGCTTATTGAGTGGAAATGGGTCGTGGTTGATCACAAAGCTAACCCTAATTGCACCTTGCTCCGACTGCTCCGAGCTGCCAGTGCACCATACTGCATTCATCGTTACTCGATTCCTGCTGCTGCTGTATGATTGGACTGGCAGGGTGTTCGATGCTGAAGTCATCGATGAGAGAGACGAGAAGGAGAGAAGGAGAAGAGGTAGGTAGTCATGACGTCCCGAGTGGGCCCCCAGCTGCCGGACAATCCAGCCCGCTCCGAAGTGCCGACTTGCTTTACACACTTACGTAGTACTGTGTATAACATTGTTGCTATACAAGAAAAATTATGGGCAGACGTATTATTTTAGCGCTGATCAATTCGTGAGCTCGACGTTGCAATGTACGTTTTGCCATCTGAGATGCGAGAGCGAGGAGGATGTGAAGTGCTTATCTGATCTGAACCATCTAATCTAATCTTATCACACGTCTCCACAGTGATATCCTCAATTGTCGAATGCTTCTCTACCCTTCAGTCTCTCCTCCGTTCTTCATCTCGGATCTCAATTTCAATGCGCTTGCCATGTATACGTGGAAAATATTCCACTATGGAGGCTCGAAAATTGGATTGGCGACTCCATCTCACAAGATCCCAAATCCCATCGTTCACGTCGGTATGTCCATGGTCGACAATATCCTCATTTTCAAGCTGTCCGCAGTGGATTAGAGTAGAGGACTTTTCTTAGAAATCTATTTCAATATCAGAGGAATTGAGAATACTTTTACCCAGATAAACGATACAATGAGAAGCAGTGTTTAGACGTTCGTCAAAGAAAAACAAGAGCACGTTCTACGACCCTCTGAAGGCTATTCTATGGACAACACAATGACTCCTTGTTTACCAACAGAGGATCTTGCCATTTTCTCTCAAGTAAAAACAGTGGATTATCATAATGAATAATGCGCTAGATTTGTATAGAAATAGACAAATGTCCATCGCCCTTTAAGCATGAGTCATGGATACAGACGCAATCTTATCGGATACAGCAAGGAAAGAGCTTATCTCGTCCTTCCCCGCACATCCCCTCATCCAGTCCAGCGTCAACAATCAACAAAACAAAGATCAACAAGGCATCAGCGGATCACTAATTCGTCTCTGTTTCTCATCTACAATACTTCAAGCAAAATGGCATCCCCAATAGTCGACGTCCACACCCACGTCTACACACCAGCGTACCTGGACATTCTCCGAGCACGCAAAAATGTGCCATACGTCCACGATCCTGCCAACGGCGCTGACTCTCGTTTAATCATTCTCGCATCTGACGATGACGCTGGCACAGCACTGGACCAACGAGGCCGTCCTGTCGATGCATCCTATTCCGATATCGAAGTCAAGCTCGCGTTCATGAGAAAGCACGGTATTACCACGAGTGTCATATCGTTGGCGAACCCCTGGTTGGATTTCCTAGAAGTGGACGATGCGCAAGTGTGGTCGGAAAAGATAAACAACGACCTGGAGAAAACTTGTGCTACGGTTAACAAGGATAGCGAATCTATCAGCGGAGTGAAAACGCTGTACGCTTTCGGCGCCCTACCACTCTCCGCACCAGACCCATCTATCATCGTCAACGAGATCAAAAGACTCAAAACCCTCACACACATGCGTGGCGTGATTATGGGTACATCAGGTCTCGGCAAAGGTCTCGATGATGCAGACCTAGACCCCGTCTGGGCAGCACTAGAAGAAACCCAGACCATACTCTTCCTTCACCCTCACTACGGTCTCCCCGACGAGGCCTTTGGTGGTCCAGACGTTACTCAAAGATATGGCCATGTTCTCCCTTTAGCACTCGGATTCCCGCTTGAGACCACTATTGCAGTAACTAGGATGCTTTTATCGGGTGTCTTTGATCGGTTCCCTAATATCAAGATTCTGCTGGCGCATTCGGGTGGTGCTTTGCCGTTTCTGGCGGGGAGGATTGAGAGCTGTATTGCGCATGAGAGGAAGTTTGTTGCTAACGGTGGAAGTACGCAGGGGCCAATCAGGGATGTGTGGACGGTTTTGAATACGAACATTTACCTTGATGCGGTTGTGTATGGTGAAGCGGGGTTGAAAGCAGCTATACACGCAGCTGGAGGGCATGATAGGCTATTGTTCGGTGAGTATATCTTGATCATGTTTCATTTCAGAGATCAGCTTTTAATACTTATAATCATAGGTACTGACAACCCCTTCTTCCCTCCACTTTCCGAAGAGGATGCGGCCTGGCCCAGCGTTATAACAAACTACAAGGCGATCGAAGGGACTTTGAGTACCGACAAAGAGGCAGTCAAAGCAGTTCTCGGTGGGAACGCAATTCGCATTCTGAATCTCAATTAACATATCCATAGACAAATTTAATACATTTTGAAGCCCTTAGCATTTTTTATGATTCTCGCTTCCATTCTTCCAAATAGATTCGAGTATATCCCATCCCAACAACCGCCAGACTTCCCTCGAGAACCATTCCGAAGGTGGTTCTAAGTGTTTGTTGATTTCGACTTTCAACTCATCCCCTGCAGGTTTATGCGGCTTTTTCAAAGACTCTAAGAACAACGGCTCTTCTTCGTGAAATACTGCCATGAGTAGAGTGTTCTGTAGCCGTTTCTTAGACAGATTCAGAAGGAGTCCGGCATTTGAGCCTTTCCCGTCACTGGCATTAGTCGTATCATGAGACAGTGACGATTTCATCGAAATAGAATGTACCAGCGCAACAGCTTTTTCCAAGATCCATACCAAATGATATGTTTCCGTCTCGTACGCCTGTAAAGTTGCTTCAATGGCATCATTTTTCCCAATACCTGCTCGGCGAAGGCCATCTGGCAAAGGTAACTTGTCTGAGCTGGTTTGGAGATCCGGGCTAGTAACGATATCTTTGAATTCGAGAACCGAAAGAACAGTTCCCACGCGAGTAAGAAAAACATAGATATACCCTTCAAAAACATTGTTCAGGCTAGAAGTAATGAGAGTAGTTGCCTTCAACATCATGCCCGCAAGTACACGTCTTAGAGTCTGCAAAATCTCATCAGGAGAAATTTCACAATGCAAAGTGTCAGACTCAGCCGATGGCTGCTGCATTGTATTCTTTGCTGATAGACCTTTCGAAGACTGTTTGAGCTTTGGAGGTTCTTTGCTACCAATTTTGGGATCGCAAAGTTTCGCCAATGCGTACAGGACTGCTTCAAAAAGTGAGATCAAGTGATATGTGACTTGGCCCTCGTATTTCTTGCTTTCGGAAGAATTCGCAATCTTGTTCAGAGCACGGCACAAAATAGTATGAGCAGACTCAATCACTGCTAGAACGACTATCGGATTGAGCACTCTGATGTTGTCAGCGCTGTTTGACTGTCTTGATTCAGAACCCGAGCGTTCGTAGAGGCAAGAAACAACTGAGCAAGTTGCTACGCAAAGATCGAGAACATTCGAGTATATGGCTGGCCAGGTGGGTTTTTTTTGCATATTCTGCTGCAGTGCTGATAAATGTCTCATAACCAAGTTGATCTCTACTCGATATTAGCAAATAACCAGCCATTCGCTGATATACTACTCACTTGAATTCGTCAAGTTCTCTTGACAGATCAGCTCACTTAATCGTTCCAACTCGGCTTCACTACTGCTTCCCACCTTGGGATTATTGTTTGTCTTCTTCCGTTTCCTCTGTGAGTCCGGTGCTGCCGGCTCCTTGCTCTCTTTGCGCTTGTCTCGTTTTGGCGTATCGCAATCATTGTCCTCTTGCTTCAATTTGAGCTTCAAAGTCTGTACTCGTTGTTCCAGCTCATAGATACGATCATTTAACTCGCTTTGCGTAGCTTCGGCCTTGGTATAAGCCTGTTTCCAGAAGGCAACACTATCAAAGTATTTATCGCTTGAGCTGGTCAGACTAGAAGATTTAGGAGAATGATGAAGAGATCCTTTGATGTGTTCACGAATTTGCTGGAGGTGATCTTCGAGTAGTCAGGATATATTTTGATAGGAAAATGCAGCTGACCGTCGCTTACCTATTACGGAGACATTTGCGGGCTTCGAGTTGACAATCGCCATTGCAAGAGCCAATTGACCCTGAGAAGGCACTGGAAGTTGATTCAGCGATATCTCCTTTTTAGCTTGATTCATTTTATTTGTTGTTGATAGGATGTTGTTGTTGCGAGAGAACGCATGGCTGGGTCGATGGCAGCTGGCTCCTTCCTCATATGACAGGTGAACACGTGCTTCCAGCATTTCAACTTCCACAGAACTACGACGCTCAAGTACTTCTTCAATAATTCCAAGTTGTTTTCTTAATCATTCATTCTGATAAATTTATCGCCCGAAGTAAAAGAAGTGATCACACTTTACTGTGCCAAATCAGCCTCGTCAAAGACACGAATCAATTCGTGGTAAAACGTCAAGCCCTCCATGTGAGCATCAAGAGCAATCTGATGTTAAAGTCAGCAAATACGTATCTTCAGGCCTGGAAAAAACATACCCGCTCATTCACTGAATGCAGATTACCCCATCCCTCATCGTGCCAAATTCGAACCGGGCCAAAGCGATAAATCTGTTCGGACAGATCCCAGTAATATTTGGTATCTGTATTTCCTACTGCCATTGTCGGAGCAACAATAACATCGTTGCCGTCTCCTGGTTCGTCAAAAACATGTTTGATCACACCAGCAAGATGGTTCCAGACAGGAGAAGATCGGTGGCCAGATACCGGAGAAGGTTCGATACGCCGCCACCAAGAGATCGATAATGAGTTGACCGGCAACTCCTTATCACTATCGTCTTCCTCTCGCACAATCAAGCGCAAATTGAACTTCTCGGCTAGAGGTTTGACAGTCTCTACAATCCTTTCCTGTACTATGGAGATGTTTTCTTCGTTGGAGATGCGGTAATTTGCTAACATTTCGGCGTTCTCTGGAATGACGTTGGCTTTGTTCCCCGAATTAAAGATAGTGATTGCTTGGGTTGTATGGAGGTAGATATCAGACTCGGGGTCCTCTTTCACAAGAAGCTCGGTCAATTTTGGGTGGTCAATGTCTGGACGACCGGCCTGATTGAGAATTGCATCTCTCAATACAGGAGACATATCTGCATGATCATCTTCAGCGGCACAATGAATCTGGTAGTAGTAAGGATTGTTCGAGGTGAAAGTAGACGGAAAGTTGGGCCTGTAGCTATCTTCCAAGGCTGAGACGACTTGAGACAGTATCCCAATTGATCCATGTGCTGGAGGGTTTGAACTGTGTCCACCAGGCACATGAACACGGAATTTGACGTCCAGCATTCCCTTTTCCGAGGCCTGAGGAATACCAAAGGTACGATTGTATTTCTTCTGGATGCCGATCAAACCTTCGTCAAGAAGCAATGCAAATGGTAAAGAGCCACCAAATTCGTCTCCCCAGACACGCTTCAAGTGGCGTGAGATATGATAAGCGCCAAGCATGAGTGTTGGGGACTCTTCGTCGAATCCGAAACCGAGCACAATTGTACGACGAGGCTCAAAGCCTGCTTCTATGAGGGCCTCAATCGCGGCCATGATTCCGACGACGTTGTTCTTACAGTCATGTGCACCCCGGCCATTGATGTATGTGCCATCGAAGTAGCCAGAAAAGGGAGGATACTTCCAATCGGACAATGTATCTTGTTGAATCGGTACCACCTACGAGCATATCTTCATCAGTACGGTACACTGACATACAGAGAGGCTTCATACATCTTGATGACCCGTAAGGAGGATCGGCTTCAAGCTAGGATCTGAACCGTGCCAGGTATAAACCAGTCCATGAACATTCACTATTTCTTGCTCGAGTTTTTCATGTCTGTTTTTTATTAGTCATCAAATTGATGCTAGGGATAGATCGGAACGCACAGCAGAGGAAAGGTGTCGCGGAAATAATGTTCCAAATCAAAGAATACGTCCCAACGCGGGTCCTCCCCTATGGGCCCATTGTCGTCGTAACTGACGGTCGGAATCTGAACCGCGCCACTGAGTCGCCTGACGCTCAAATTGCGAAATTCTGCTGAAGGAAAAAGAACTTGTATATTGCGTTTGGTGATGTCGGGGCTTGAATGAGGTGCAATGGCATATTGAGCCGGGCATTGTGTTCCAACTATTGATGATGAATCATCGTAGTGAGTAGATTCTGTGGATTCCAATATGGGCCCGGTAATGAAAGTCCATATGTTGACGTAAAAGCAAGTGAATAGGATTATACATGCGATTACAGACTTGAGGACGATGATGGCTACTCTTGTGCGGCCATGTCGTGGTTTATGGCTCGCGTAGTAGTTGGTGGTAGCTATCCCGGAAAGGGCAGCATGTCGATTTTTCTCATCCATTACTGGGATCTGACCATGAGGTCGTTGAGTTTGAGCGAATTCAAGGGTTTGATAATGGGCTTGTTATACCATTGGTATGACCCGAATTTAAAATCTTGGATTGGAAGGATCACACCTACCATAAACGGTTTTGTTAGCGGTCGGTCTAAGGTCCGGCGTTCTCCACCCAATTACTATATAATGGTAGTTACCGGAGCAACTTTGAGTTTTACTAATACCGGCAGAGGTATGATATTGAAGCTGAAATAACTCTTACGAAACTCGAATCTCATGGAATACTAATGCAGACAGCCAGACTGATCCATCTCGAATGATTCTAGGGCTAATTAATCTTCTCGTTCCAAACCAGAAGCAGAACTACCTAAACACCAACTGGCTAAACCTAATAGGGCAACTTTCTGGCTCGTCCGGTCTAATCCCTGCCAGATAAGCCTTCATTTCTTTCTTTTTCCCTACCGAAAGACGGTCCTCTTCGAATGAGCCACCCTTCAAGTGGATTTGTTCAAGTCAAAAGCGCTGGATTTCGAATGATATTGCTCTTATCTAAGGCGTTCTAGGCATGTCGCCATATCCTCAATGAATGATCCTATCTTGCTTGCCACGCGATTTTGATATCGAAGTTTAAAAAAAACTGCACTAAAAATATTACACGGACGAGATACCAGAGCTCCCCGGACATATCGACATACATATAAGTCTTCTTACATCCTTTGGTTTCGAGAATCCAATCAATTGCACATAGCGAGCTTTTTGTCATTTCCTCGCAAAATCCGAGTGAAGACAAAAGAGCAATCATGAGTGACGATAACGCCGGTATTCAAGCCGAACCTGAGAAGTATGCATCGCAGACAGTGTCAACCACCAAAGACAATAATGTGATTGATGTAGAAGAGTTTGGCGAGAAGAACTCTCCAAACTCTTCCTCCATTAATTCTCGTGCTCAAGAAGAGCCCGAACCAATTACAACTCGCATGGAGTTGTGGGCGTGGTATTTCTATTACTTTGGCAACAATTCTGCAGGAACATTGTCATACGCTCCGCTGAGTGAGTCTTTGTCCAAACTCGCCTTACGCAATTTTATATTCGCTCATATAGATTTCAATAGTTTTTCAGTACATCTTGAGTTTAGCTAGTGTCGACTCTGAAGATCACAGCCTTCCATGTGGCGACGGTGCATGTGTTGTGCAGTTTGGCAGCAGATGGACCAATATCGACACCGTGGTGCTTATTTCTAATGGAATCGTGTTTGCCTTCCAGGCATTTTTCCTGATATGCTTTGGGTCGATGGCCGATTACGGTCCGGTCAAGAGATGGGTTCTCATTTTCTGGACTGTCGTCTGCTGGGCTACACAATTTGCATTCTTGGGTCTGCAAGACGCTTCGCAGTACAGAGCTGCCATTGGTGTTTATATCATCACCTGTGAATTTACTATCCTTCAATGACTAGAAGATGTCGATACTAATATACATCGCAGATCTGTCGTACAACCTTTGTCAGGCATTCTGGACTCCTGGTCTTCCTCTCCTTGCCCGCAACACCCCCGAATCTGTTCAAGCTAAGCAAGAATATGCAAGTGGAGATATCACTGAGGATGAGTACCAGGGTCGTGTCATGTTACAGCGTAACAAATTGAGCAACTACGCATTCGGCGCCATGTCCATAGGTTACACTCTCACCCTTATCATCGCTCTAGGTGCGGCCTTTGGATTGCATGCAAATGATTCAACCCAGAATAATATACGCGCCGCCGTTGTCATTGTTGGGATCGCTACTGGAGTCTGGATAGTGTTTGGAACACCATGGTTCTTCATTGAAAAGAACCGATCCAACAAACTCGAGGTGCCGCTGCCAGACGGCTCTGGCAAACATTCCACCTTCGCTGAGGCCAGACAATACATTGTGACTGGACTCAAGGTCTACTGGAATGTGCTGAAGCATATTCCTCATCTGACACAAACCTGGTTGTACCTGGTTGGATTCTTCTTAATTTCCGATGGCTTTGCTACCACCAACCAGATTTACGGTATCGCTCAGAATACTATCGTGAGCTATAGCACAACCACATCTACCGAGCTCTATATTGTGCAGGGATTTTCCAACCTGGTTGGAATTGCAGTCTTCTGGCTCATTCAGCGACACTTCCGCATTCGGACTAAGACTATCTTGATTGTGAATTGCATTTTTGTCATTTTGAATGCTGTCTGGGGTATGTCCCGCCCAATCACTCCCGTCTGCCATTTTTTCTGGATGAATACTGACATGCAACAGGCTGCATCGGTATCGGAACAACCAAATTCGGTCTCCACAATACATGGGAAGTATGGGCCTACTCTGTCTTCAACTGCGCCTTCGCCGCTCCCTTTACAGCCTTTACAGCAACTATGCTCAGCGATCTCTGCCCCAAAGGCCGCGAAGTCACTTTCTTCTCCCTATATTCGCTTGTCAGTAAATCGACGGCCTGGATTGGACCTATCATCTCCGGTGTCATTATTGACAGGACTGGAAGTACATGGAAAGGCTTTCCCTTTGCGTTGGGTATGTCGGTTGTAGGATTTGTTTTGATTTGCTTGGTAGATGTAAAGAAGGGTCAGGAGGAGTGTGAGAGGTATGTCAAGCTTGATACGACTTTAGGGAATGATGAGTAGGGAGTTTCGGAAGGTCGGTTAAATGAATGAGTCGGATATCATGTCATCTCATTCAATTAACGGATCCTCATCGGACTCATGACTATCTTGGCCGTTAGTGCCACTAATAATTACATTACTAATATCATCTCCCACTGCCGCATGTCTAACGTTCCACGCCGCATAAGTCGTAAAGGGCACACTGAGCCAAAACACTACACACGAAACAATCAGATTTGTCATCAGAGATAGCCTCGGAGTTGCTCCGATACCGTAAGAAATGGCAAACCCAAGACTTTCTGCCGAACGTAATATGGCTGTTGAATAGGCTAGTTTGTTAACTCGGACGTCGTACGTGCCGAGGATCCAGTAGGTCCAGACTACGGATGCGTTGCTTCCGAAGCTGTTTCACAGTTAATTGTAGTTCTGAGTAAGATGCGGGGAAAGGGGGGACAGAAGCTCACCTGTAAAGACAATAAGCCGCGATAGCCTTCGCATATGCCAGATCAGAAATATCCAACACCAGCTTTTCCGACCCCTTCTTCTGCAACGTCGTCTGCATGGCAAAATTCAAACCCCATTGTGCCGTATACACAACCAGAATCGTCCACCAACCAAAGTTACACGCCAACCACCTCCTCGAAATTCGTGCGGATATAAAACTTCTACCATTGGGATTTTTGCCGTCGAGTAAAATACCCCATAGCAATGTGGCCATGATACCTAGCACGGTGGATATAAATCCGGCTAGGACTCGTCCTCGAACGGTGAAATATTCGGTAAGATACATGCCCTGGTATGTACCGCTCCAGCGGACGGTGATGTATACGGGTAGGAGGATGAGGATATGTTTCATTCTCATAGTTTCCCACAGGTCATTAATTGCGGCTTTGATTGTGAAGTTTGTCGCTGTTATCTTTGGGTTGATGTCGGGGTAGTTCGCATTATCCGCTAATCTTTCAAATGTATCGCTTTGCTTCGTCTGGCGAATCAGATCCTTGGCTTTTGACAATGTGAGAGATAGTGGTAGTCCAGCACAGGATAGTCCGATCAAGATGAGATAGGTCTTGGGATTGATGCTGCCTTGACGTCGGCCATCTGCGTTCATGTTTGTGGCTAGTTGGATGGAGTTGCCGGAAAGGGAGCCGATTTTGTTGAGGGCCATCCACGTTGCGACTTTTTTTATTAGTCTAGAATGTACAAGTTCAGGTGAAATTTAAGATACGTACTGAACACGCCACGACGTTCAGGTTCGGGGTATCCCACTGCAATGGCAGCTTCTGACACCCACAGCGCAGCAGCCTGTGAACCGATCAGTAAGCTTTACATGTCATATATTTTGAATTCTGTGAAACATACCGAGATGCCACAGGTGACTGCGCCCACAATCAAAAACCACTGCGTATCATTGACACTGTTGCAGTACAGTGCAGCAAAATAAGGCGTATAACCCAGGGTGCCTGCAACCAGGACCCATTTCAAGTCCCAGCGGTTCCCTGCAATAGCCCATAATGGGCATGTTATGATCATAATCACATAGGTGATGACATTTGCCGCATTGACAAAGGTTGGAGAGGCGAGACCGCCAGCTCCAAGACCTAGCCTCAAATATTAGCTAACTTATATTGAGTTTGTCCAGTTTTGGGTAGGAATACGTACTGTTGAGAGCATCCCAAATCCCAGGCTGCGTAAAACTGACCAGACCGAGGATGATTGCCTGGTATATGGTGCTCCGATAAAACCGTTTCAGAGATGCGAGTGGATCATGGAGATTCCCTTCTGGCTGTTGTTGGCTGGTCATGATCAATGATATCAATCAGATGATCACTTGATCATTCAATTTGAACAGACATACTTCAGATAATCACAAATCTTGACTCATGAATATTGTGATTAGCTAAAAATATTCGTAATGCGTTTACAGATCACGCAAATTCAATCGCAAAAAATACAGGAATTAGGGCCTGCTGGACGGCCCCGCATCAGATTCCCTGATAAGGTAATTTTCTGGCTCGACAGTTTCGCATGCTAGCGCTGGAGAAGAGCAGATAACAGCCAATTGTCAATCTGGTAAAACATATAATTGATTGCTTTTTCCTTGAGGAGTTTGAAGACGCAATATACATCAGATAATCGAATTGAGAATACAAGCTCGCCGTGCGGATAGTGAACATTTCTAGATAGACGGTTCGGATATACCCGACAATATGGCAACTACTACTACTACTACTACTACTACAACAACAACAGTATCAACAGGGTTACCGGACTCCGAGGTCAAACTACCATCTACCACATCAATCTCACTTCCATTTCAAGTATCTGACATCACGGATGATGACCTCTTGCCAATGCCTGAGTTTGACCCAGCCATCCACCTCGCTTTCGAACTGCCTACAAAACGACATACATTCTCCGAATATGGCTTATCGAAACCAGACTCATGTCCCGATGTTTGCTTCACTGAGCCATTTTCACTGTTCTCAGAGGAAGGCGTGCGCATGTTACGACGGGAATTGCTGCAGAAGAAAGTTTTAGATAAGCATCTGTGGTCTTGGGATAGAGCACCTTGCTATATTCGTGCTATTGAGCCGGTATGTCTAAGTCTGTCGTACAAACGTCGTATTCCCATCTGACATCACGGTAGACAGCGAAATGGATCAATAATGTCTGGAATCACCCTGCCGTCACAGAATGCATGAGCAAAGCCTTTGGTGTACCTCTCAAGGTGCTCGGTCGCAGAGGCGAGATAGCACACGTCAACGTTCAACTGGGACCGGAGGGAGTCGAGGGCGTTTATAAACTCGGAGAGCAACCATCGGCACCGTTTTCTCCTCTTCCCAAAGACAATGATAATAATACACAGTGTGATGCCACGCAGTTCATAGATAGCTGGCACCGAGACTCGACACAAGTCGTCTGCGTGCTCATGCTGAGTGACACCAGTACCATGGTCGGTGGCGAGACAGCAATAGACCTAGGCGATGGCCGCATCGTCAAAGCGCGCGGTGCTCGCATGGGCAGCGCTGTTATGATGCAGGGCTGCCACCTCCGCCATGCAGCGTTGCCTGCCAAAAACGCCCCTGAGCGGATAAGTATGGTGACCAGTTACCATTTCGTCGACCCGGATCTGGACGACAGCGGCACTTCTCTGAGGAGTATCAGTCCGCAGAATATGGACGTCCCCATTATCAACGATCACTTTCTCCTTCATAAATTGCTCAAGTTACGCGAAAGGATTGATAGAATGATCGGTAAAGTGCAACAAACGCACAGGTCAGGGGCTATGACTGCGAGGGAGGCGGTGGAGCCGTGGGTTGTTGAGCAGATGAAATTCTTGAAGCTCACGTCGTGGGAGTTGTGTGAGCGATACCCTGAATGGCTTTACAAGGATGTGCCTGAGGAAATAAAGCAGAAGTACCTGCCAGGCGTGTAAGGAATTTACAGTCGATATGCATATTACAATCGATACGTAAATTACGCTTTTGTACAACCAGTGTTTTAGTACTCCGCTCTGTCCCCGGTGTCGCCATCTGGTAGCAAATGGTGAAATCGCTCCGTAACTTACCCTACCTATGACTCGTGCGGTATTCACGTGTCATTACCGGGACGGAGCTACATCCGACATACAAGCTTCCCCTATGTAAGGTCGGATCTTACAGGTCGTTACAAGCGGTTATTTACGGTTAAGGGTCTCCCAACTCTTATCATCCACTCTGCTCGGCTTATCTGACTCAGTTCTTGACTTTACGATAGCATCACCGAGTACACGGGGCGTCCAGTCTTGAGGGGAATATGAGGGGAGCTTTTCACTGTCCGAATTAGTCCAGATGAGCTCTCGTCCTCCATCTCGACCGAATTCTTCCCGAAGAGGTTGCTGGTAAGCTACTCCACAATTCATGCGCGACAACTCTAATGACTAATTCCGTAGGACATGTAAAAGGCATCATCGCACGGTCAGTCTGGGCCTGAATCTGGGTTGATTTCTTATGCGCTGACTATGAATATATAGTGCGACGAAACAAAACCTTCCTGCCTACGATGTAGAGAGTATGCGGTCGAGTGCGAGGGCTATGGCGCCAAACGAGTGGCATTCCGGCCGGCAAACAAGAGAAATGCGAACAAAGGTCGCGCCACTGAGAACTCATCCCAGACGATGACTGCCGTTGCCCGCACGTCTCGATTTGCATCAAAAACTTCAAATATTCCGTCGCCGTCGCCTTACTCGCCTCTCTCAAGTTCAGGCATACAGTCATCAACACCGATTGACTACCACCAGCGCACCTTATTGAACCGCTTTCTCAGCGACTTTGCCCCACTGCGATCCTTGTCTCCTCTCCAAAATATCTTCGAAGAAGATATTGCCCCTCTAGCCCTCAGCCACCATCATGTTCGCACGGCCATTGTCGCAGTAATATCGGCTTTGCAGCAAAGCCACGGCTCTAACCCTCAAATGCGGCACAGCGTGGATGCATTCCAGCATTATGAAGAAGCTGTGCGATTACTTCGGCAGTCTGTCGATCGCTTTGAGCAAGGCAAAGAAGTTGTGATATCTTCTCATGGAAGCCCTACAGATGATATGAATGCTTGTTTGGCCGCTACCTATCTACTTACATGGTTCGAGGTACGTACGCATAGCAAAAATTGAGGATGGTTGATTATGCTGATTTTTTGTGATAGGTATTGGTGTATGATCCTCAGAAATGGGTGATCCATCTTGAAGCACTATGCAGTCTGATCAACAGGAGCGGACCATCACTCATTCAAACAACATTTGGTCGACGTCTACTTCATGCAGTCGCCAGACTAGACTGTCAAAATGCACTATCCAACCGCGGGCGGCCTTTGTTGGATAACTTCTGGTACGAAATCCTGGAATCAGACACCACATATATGCCTATTATGATCGTCGATAACGGGGACAATGTCGGTCTCACAAAAGCCGATTTGGAAGTCATGGCTGTTGAGTACTGCAGAAAATTGCATGGATTGCTTGGAGCAGCGGCCTTTCTGAGTTATGAATGGACCAGCAATACGCCGCGGGTTACGGGTGACAGTTTGAGAGAGCGGGTTCTTCATGTTCTTCATCGGTTGACTTTATGGTATCAGTCATTACCAATCACTCTACGCTGGCCTGAAGATGTCGAAAATAGTCCCAACGGCGCTGAAGTGATCTTTGAAGCTGACCAAGAACAGTATGGAGGTTGTTTTGAAAGAGAGACGACTTTTTCTAGTGATGTACCCCACGACACTATTGACCGTCAACTAAGGAGGCGTTCTCACCTGCAAAAGATGATACTTTTGCACTACTATGCGATCCGTGTCCACTTGTACCACATGCTAGACCCGGTACGCACCCCAAGACTGATGCAATTATCCATCAATTTGGCACAGAAATGCCTCTACATCATTCGCGCCCTTGACAAGACTTTCTCCTTCCCGACCCCTCGAACGGAAGATATACACAGGGCCACTCAAGGCATCAAGAAAACAACGACAACAACACACAAATCAACACATAATACTAAACCTTCCCAATACCCAAGCGACATGCCAGTATCCTTCGTCTTCGCTTGCATTGGCGTCGTCCTCCGAGATCCGTCTCAACGAAGTTGGATCAGTGAGTATCTCATGCAACTAGGCCGCGAAGGCATCTGGTGCGGCTATGAAAGAGCACTCTGCCTACATGCCTGGTGGAAAAGCGATAATGCCATTACCGGGTTTGGTGGGGAAGCATCAAACACAAGGAAGAGACTAATCAAATCGATTCCCCGTCGCCATGAGGTTCCGAATGGGTCGTTGACAACTTGGACTCCGGAAATGGGGATGGGAGTAGATATATTGTACGAGGACTTGGAGACGGGAGAGACTGGATTTGACCGGTATCGTTTCAATGGCTATATGCAAACCCAACTTGTAACGATGGATTGATTCTTAATGACCTGAACTATTTAATTCTTCCCATCGCGGAATGTACATACGACGTGAATTTAATATTAATGACTGGTTAAGATTTGCCTATCGCCTGTTCACTTTCAGTCCACAAACAACACCAGACTCTCTCGGTGGTACTGGTTATCAACGCTAGTACTGTTCATGGACAACGCACCCACAATATAGATTTCTAACTTTAAAAAAAGAAAGCTTGATACGCTGAAGACATCAATCGACGTAAATCAACAGGGAAAAAGTTGCAAAAAAGATGGACTCGCAGGGAATCGAACCCCGGACCTTCCGCATGCAAAGCGGACATTATACCCCTAAACCACAAGCCCACGTTGATGTAATGGGAAGGAAAGGTACGATCCATAAACAAGACATATTTAAAATAGCATAGTTTGCGAACTGAGATCGTCATTACGTTGCGAAACTAACTTGGAAGGAAGCTCAAACTCAGTTGCCCCTCCCCCTATTTCCACTCAGCACAAGCTTTAAAGCCACGTTTCATTCATATATTGGTGGAACTTTCATGCTCATGCGACCAGCTTTGTAGCATTCGACTAGTTCAGGAGCTTGTTGGTAGCCGCTAGCTCGTGTGTTGATCGATCTCTTGCCGTGGAAGGAAGCTGGTCATGGGGGGAGGGATGCTTCTTGGTACCTTTGATTGATCAGGACTCACCACTGTGTGTCTTTTTCCTCGGAATATCGCTCGTCGCTCGTCTTTGCCAATCCGCTCCCATTACTCCGGTTAATCACGAAACGAATAAAGGATAAGAATATCGTTGGGCAAGGGCAATTCAGGAATAATTGAGGTCGCGTGGCATGCGACGTTGCGGAACGTGAAGAATCCAGGAAACCAGCCCCTCGCAAAAAGGGCTTGAAGAACATACAAGGTCTTTCATCATGACAATCAATTTCTCGTGGATTGTCACTGCACTTCTAGCTCCGCTTGTGGCGACTGTTTTCTGGACGCTTTCTTCAACTTCTTCTGGGTTCAACTCTTTTCCCACCTTGCACAACAAGCGCATATGTCTGCTTATTGCACATCCTGATGATGAAGCAATGTTCTTCGCGCCTACTGTGTTGGCGCTTACAAAACCAGAATTGGGCAATCATGTCAAGATACTGTGTTTGAGTACTGGTACAGCTGCTTCCTTGCATCCGGCAATTACCTTCAACATAAGCATTCGTATAGCTAATTCGATCCGAACACAACAGGTAATGCAGACGGATTAGGCGATATCCGCCGAAAAGAGCTCCAACAAAGCGCCGTCCATCTAGGCCTCCGAGACGAATCGGACGTTTTCGTGATCGATGACCCTTCCCGTTTCCCCGATAGCATGACCACAACATGGTCGACGAAGGATGTCTCGTCCCTTCTGGCGTCGGCCTTTGCTCCCGAGCTTGCATCTGGGCGAGCAGGGCGTGAAGACGTTGCTCCCAAAGCTACCATCGATGTCATTTTGACCTTTGACGAGTACGGCGTTAGCAACCACCCCAATCATCGATCCCTATACCACGGCGCGGTCGCATTTTTGAAGGCTTTGATGGATGGCAAGAGCGGATTTTCAAGCCCCGTGACCTTGTACACCTTAACAACCACAAACATCGTCCGGAAGTATTCCGGTATCCTCGACTCGTTCTTGACGATGGTGGTCGGTGCATTCACAAACCTTGGTGACTCGATGACATTGGCAGGCAAGAAGGGAGCTGCAAAAGATAATGGCTGTGCCAGTCGTCTTTTGTATATCAGCTCGTTTCAAGACTGGGTACAGGCTCGCACTGCAATGACTGATGGGCACAAGAGTCAGATGCTGTGGTTTCGATGGGGCTGGATTACTATCGGACGATATATGTTTGTCAATGATTTGAAGA
This sequence comes from Talaromyces sp. F31, assembly GCA_037356135.1. NCBI lineage: Eukaryota > Fungi > Ascomycota > Eurotiomycetes > Eurotiales > Trichocomaceae > Talaromyces > Talaromyces sp. F31. The sequence goes on from JAYXSF010000034.1 coordinate 1,696,499, forward strand.
GGGAGAAGATATGACCATGTTCTCCTTCAACACCGTTGAATCTTGTATAGATATAGGCAGGCAGACTCTACGCTCGTAGTACTGTATCATATGTATTCAATAGTACTGTAATAGTAAGTGACCTATGGTCAATGAATATGTATTATTTATAATCATTATTGAATGACACTTGTCTTGAAAGATCAGTTTTCAGGCTAGCTCTTTGTCTCAGCTCTTGAACTCAATGTTCAGATGAAGTATGGATCAAGGTTCAGATGGCGCGTTGTGCGATTCAGGTGTTTTGTCAGCTTGAATTTACTCGGTCTCACTCAAATCATAAATTTTCCACGGGCTCGAATCTCGTCCAATGTCATCGGTGAATCTGTACAGTGTATGAATGAGCCACTATTCTGATTGGCGGAGCGAACTAGGCGAAAGGAGCGGACCCCCTTGAAGGAGACAAAGAGGCACGGGACAGCTTGTCAAAAAGTCAAACCTGTCGAAAATCCGGGGAATCGCTCCACAAAGCCTTCCCGCGATCCACCAACGCTGTCCCCGCATTCCATTATCTTGATCAATTGCTTCAGATACACGTTTCTCAGATACTATCAGCTGAAATTCTCGGTGCTTATGATTTCATGCCGGTATAGCGGTGGATTGTCAAGATGCTCGCTCTCGCTGGGCGGGGGCGCCAGTCTCGTTTCTGCCTCGTCGCTGCCCGGCGTCTTTCGAACGCCGGACGCGTGACAACAAGTTGTGACACAAATGTCTACAAGTTTCGTGTTCAAAATACATCTTCTACGCGAATCATCTCGTCGGTCGATTTCGCGTCAGCCAGATCATTTTCTACGATTTTCCCGCATCATCAGACGCTACAATCGTCCGAAGTCGCACCAGAAACACAGCCGACTCTTCAAGAACGAACTGCAGAAGTCTATCGGGTCCTTCGCAATGGCGAACCGAGACAGATACTCTTGACGCTAGGCAATCCAATCAATTCACAAGTGGTCAATTCATTGCCCGACAGTGTTTTCGTCTCGGCTCTCCTCCTTCTGACGCCGGAATTCTTCCTTGAGCCTTTCCTGGATATACTAACGCCGATGCATGGAGCTCTATTGGAAACCAAAAAAGTCAACACCCATACAGATTTGAAACATCAGTTCTTGGGACCTCTGAACCAGATCCTAATGGCACGGGCCGCTGATGGTAAAAGAATGGGACTCGTCGAATATCGACATCTCCTTCGAATTGCAGCTTCGCTTGGCGAGCTGAAAAAGACGGATACACTTTGGAAGAGAATGGAACGTGACGGAATTAAGCCAGATACTCAATGCTACAACTTCATGATGCACGCCGCTGTATGGGAACTTGCAGTTTATGGACCGGCGCGTCATCAATTACGCGTGACACCATACTATTATCGGCAACGACGCCATGGTGTAGTGATCAAAGGATTCGGTACGGCTGGGAGAAGTGTGCGAAAGGAAGTGCGTTCCATTTTTGCAGATATGCAAAAGCTGGAATTCACCCCCGACGAAGACACATACATAAACCTTCTTCTTGGGAGCGCTAGGGTTGGGAGTCGTGAGGACATGAATGATATTCTGAAAGACGTATGGATGATTGATGTGAAAGCCATACTGACCAAGTCTCCTGATCAACTTCCTGCTGCCAGGCCGCTTGTAGAATCGTCGCCAATATATCCGACCCGCAAGTTGCTCTTTGCAGTTGCACACGCGTATGGATGCAACAGTCAGCTCAAGGAGGCGCTGCTGATAATCAACTATATTTCGCAACAATATGGAATTGAAATCACGGATGATATATGGGCCGAATTGTTTGAACGTGCATTTGTTCTTTCTCGAAGACGTGTCGGTAAATTTAGCGAGGAATTTAGTTGGGGCCAAGTTGATCGCGGGCTACTCTTCGAACTCAAAGACATGTTACGGCTTGACGGCCAGCCTTACGACATGTCTGTGTACCAGAAACTTGCAAAATCTACCTGCCATCACAGACAATATCGCCCGTTTCAGGAAGTGGCAAGAGAAGCGTATCAATTGCTGCGGAGAACACGAAGAGACCGCAATCACGCACTCAAAGTACTGGAGAACTCCCTCAATATTCCTTTGCGCATCGATTCTGTTTTTCCTCCAATCGAGGAGTCCGTCTTGCGGGAAAAATGTGAAGGACCACACGTCTGGAGAGCTCTTGAAAAATATGAAAGACTTCGCTTACTAGTCCAGCAACAACAAATCTTGATGGAAAAAATAGTCGAAGCCGCAGTCGATCTGAAACGGTGGACGGATCCGTGGGACTTTGAGTGGACTCATCGGCTCCTCCCAAGATTCCTTGCGGAGTGGAAGGACTTCCTTCCGGAATCATATAGTATCACCCTTCCTAGTGGTGCCGGTAAGATAGAGTTTCGGGGCAGGACGAATTTCGAGAATGCCAATATACGAATCCATAACAATGAGCCAGTTCGTTGGTCAGATTGCGGGGAGTTTGTTGCGGACGAAGATGAGCAGATTCAGCCTAGGCATGAAGCTCTATGGGAGCACGTCAGAAATTGCCTTGGGGAACTGAATAATTTTCTGCCTCTCCAGTGGCTGTTGCTAGCGGAATTGAGGCAAGACCCAGACTCCACTCAAAAGTTGCCTGGGCCGGAAGTATCGGACAAAGCAGACAAGTTGAGGGAAGATTCAGGACTCGATGCCGTGGTGGATTTGGGCGCATGGGATGGGCAACGACAAGAAGCCGTTTCACAGGATTGCAGGCCCGGTGGCGCAGCGGAGCAGAGCGTACGGGAGAGCTGGACTGCGAAACCACGAAATGTCGAACATGAAGTTCCACAGCATTGTTTCTATGTCTCTATGATACCTGTTTATGACATTGCTCTATGATATCGTGAGTCTGATACCCGTTTGTAATACCATTTCGAGCGTGTATATATACATATGTGATCATTAGCCACTTAGTCAGTGATTGTATAGAACATCATCACCAAATACTATGAAGCAATCAATGAATATAAAAGTTCAGAAAGGGAAAGTTCAATTTAGATCATTCAGACAATTGCGAACGACAATGTGGATTGAATTATGAGCTACGCTTGAATTGGATTAGCCATAATATATGTTCTATACCAGCACATATCAGGCTAAGCCTTGTATTAAATACCGGAAAATGTGCATTATTACCTGTATCCCCCTCTGCAAAAGTCTTGGCATTGTAATCCCGCGTTCCAAGCGGACTTCACAGCTCGGAAGCTAAAGAAAATCAGAGAGATCGCTTCTTCATCCTCTCAGCACTCCCTTCGCTACAGCTGGACGAGGTATCAATATGTCAGACATCGAAGCTGGAGACAACTCTGTGGCGGAGCCTCTGGACTTGGTCCGCTTGTCGTTGGACGAAATCGTGTTTGTCAAGTTACGAGGAGATCGGGAACTGAAAGGACGGCTTCACGTGGGTTCTGCGACAGAATCTCAGTTTAGGGCGCTCACTGACAACTCCTCTACATGATTAGGCCTACGACAGTCACTGCAACCTGGTTCTCGGAGATGTGGAGGAAACAATCTATGTGGTCGAGGAGGACGAGAATGAAGAAGAGACTGTCAAGGTGTGTATTGCCGACGGCAGCGGTTATCGAATTACGAAGGGTACGTCTGACAACTGAATGGTAATAGACGATAAGGAAACAAGAAGAAATGCTGTTTGTTCGCGGTACGTTTGCGCATCAATTGACTACGTTACAACACTTGAGCTAATGGGTTCTAACGCAGGTGACTCGGTTGTCCTTATATCCCCTCAGGCTTCTTAATAGCTTCCTATAATCGTGCGAGCTGAAACACAACATCCAAGCAACGTGAAACGCAAGCTGGAAACGAAGGTGGCTGCCTAATATTGAGACGACGATGATGACAGAACGTTTCCAACCTCAACCATCGCCATGACTCATACGAAACTATTGGCGACGATGAGATTGCCTTCAAATTTACGGGATATGCGAAATGGAACACAATATCGAGGTCGTGCTTCTTTCTATGAATACGACCCATAACACAGCCTCTTGATCAGGGCAGTGTCATAATTTGCGTTATGTAGATAAATGATTAGCTACACCACCTATGGAAAGATCACGCTTTAGTCGGTAGATGTGGATGAGTCAACTCGGCACAATTGGCCAAACATTCGCGAAGCCCTTGTTGCCCCGAATTGTGACTCACTTGTTTTGTAGGAGTAAATTAAGAGGCTCTACATGGTAGAGTCTGCCTGATGACCTCTGCCGGTTTATCGATAAAAGCGGAGCAATGCCCCGCGATCCACACCTGCTGGTCTGCTACGTAGTTCACTCTCAGCACTCTCAGCACTGTCATCACCCACTCTTTACTCCCTTCATTTATGCTCATACAGACCTTATCACTACCAAATATCATTATCCAAGATGGCTTAAGGGCTTGACAGCTTGATCTGTGCGATTTACCATCACATCTCCAAAATAATGATATTACGAATACAGTATTGAATGCGCCTACGGCGATTGACTACCTACTAACATTGGACTGAGCACACCGACCGTAATCTGACCACTTGGCACTATCGCTTGCAACATGCCGCAGGTAGTTTCCAAGCAGACCCCGGAAGAGCGGCGCAGGGGTGAATTGGTGAGTACAAGACATAAAGATGCGCCTGATAACTTTGACGGCTTTCTAGCTCATTACTGCTAGGCCCTCAGCGAGTTCGCCGAATACGTTGAAAAGGAACAAAAGCGTCGCGCCGAACTCGCCTCCCTGACTACCGCAGCCCCCCCTAGCGACAGCAGATATGGCACTACCAGTCCGTCAGCCGTGACTGAAGAACATGCGGAACTTGATATCCTTGACCAGCTTGGTCTAAGCGATGTCCCAAATCTCGCGAAACTCAAGGATGTCCTTCTAGGAACGGCGTCAACAGAAGACGAGAACAGCCTTCAGGTTCTTGCAGGAATTATACAACGGCGTATCGATGAAGGTCAGGGAGAGACATTGTTTGACCTAGGTCTTGAAGACAATGGAGACCCGATGAACCTTGAGCGATCCCAGTGGGACACAGCGCTTGAACGTCTTCAAGAAGCCGCAAAATCAATTCCTGCCCAATGCCGTGTGCTATTAACCTACAACGTTGGCGGTGCAGAGGAAGCTCAGACACGCATTGAGAGAATGAAGGGATGCTGTGGGAAAGTGTTGATCCGTCAGATTCCGGATCGACCTGAAGAGGTTATCGAAACGAGAATCGCTGTTGTAGGCAACGTTGATGCCGGAAAGAGTACGCTTCTCGGTGTCTTGGTCAAGGGAAACCTTGATGATGGTCGTGGTAAGGCGCGAGTCAACCTGTTTCGACACAAGCACGAGATTGAGACTGGCCGGACTAGTTCAGTAGGCATGGAGATCATGGGATTTGACGCTCGAGGAGAAATCGTTGGAAGTGATAAGGGCCGTAAATTGTCATGGGAAGAAATCGGCAAGAAGTCAGCTAAAGTCATCTCCTTCTCTGATCTTGCGGGTCACGAGCGCTATCTGCGAACCACCGTCTTTGGAATGTTGAGTAGCAGCCCTAATTATTGCTTACTGATGGTTGCAGCCAACAACGGATTGGTGGGTATGAGCAAAGAGCATCTCGGGATTGCACTCGCGCTAAATGTGCCCGTGATGGTGGTCATTACCAAGATTGATATATGTCCTCCACAAATTCTGCAGCAAACAATAACCCAGCTCACGCGAATCCTTAAGTCTCCTGGTGCTAGGAAAATTCCTATCTTCATCAAGGATATGGATGAGACAGTCAACACAGCTACTCAATTTGTCAGCCAACGTATCTGCCCTATCTTCCAGGTTTCCAATGTCACTGGCGAGGGTCTCGACTTTGTTCGCACATTTCTCAACATTCTACCCCATTATGGCCATTACAATGCGCAGGCACCTTTCGAATTTCTTGTCAACGATCATTTCTCTGTTCCCTTCGTCGGTACAGTGGTATCTGGTGTGGTGAAGTCGGGAGTTGTGCATGCGGGTGACTCGGTACAGATTGGACCAGACTCTCTTGGCCAGTTCACTTCAACAGTAATCAAGTCTATTGAGCGTAAGCGGATACCTGTCAATGTATGCTCAGCTGGACAATCAGCTTCATTTGCTCTGAAGCGTGTTCGAAGAAGAGAGGTTCGAAAGGGTATGGTCGTGATGGCCAAGCAAGAGAATGAGCCTCCTAAAGTGTATCGCGAATTTGTCGCCGAAGGTAGATTACGCCCTTTGTTTGATGCGCAAATGTACCGGCTAACCGAGTAATAGTACTCATTCTTTCTCATGCTACTACCATCCGTCCCAAATATCAGGCTATGCTTCACGTCGGAGCAGTCAGTCAGACTTGCGCAATCATCGATATTGACCGCGCCTTTATCCGCACCGGAGACCGAGCACTGGTCGCATTCCGTTTCATCCAGCGTCCCGAGTTTCTGTCTATCGGCGACAGGGTCCTGTTCCGTGAAGGCCGCACCAAGGGTCTTGGTATCGTAAAGAGCGTTGGCTACGATCCTAAGCACCCATTGAATCCTGGAGCTTCTACTGCTGCTACTTCTAAAACCACTACTGCCGCCGCCAATGATACCCAGGAGAAAGGCAAGACCGTGGCCACTAAAAGCGCATGATTATGCTAGACTTTTACTTGCAGGAAGGGGGTTTAATTTCGTCATTTCTGCTGTTGTCTATCAGGCTGAGTTGCATGACTGGTTGCATTGCGCGATTGACTGATTGCATGGTGTCGTATGGTAGAGGTTTCGCTGCGACTCTTGGAGTTGGCTGTTGTTGTCGTATTCTTATCAACGTTTAAATCAATTGTTTTCTTGTTATTAGCTAGCTATGTTATTCTTGATTGCATGGATTACTTATCTTCCTACGTAGGAGAAAGTCGAAGGATTGTGGCTGATGGTAGATTTCCGCATCGGGAAAGATCTAGGGATGACGTCACGAAAGTACAGCGCTTTCTTTGCAGCGGCCAATGAACAACGTGACCAGCCAAGCCCTGACGTATGCTTGGAGTCGATTCGGTCATCCCCTTGAGTTGTGGAAGCTTATTACACTTCTTCGCTGTCTATATATTCTCGTTCTCTTTCACAGCGCCAACTAATTGACAACCAACATCTAAACAAAGCTCCCTGCAATTATCTTCAAGTTCACATACACCATGGAAACCGTTAACAAAGTCGTCGACGCCGGCTATAAAGCCATCTGGGGCGAACAGAACACCGACAACACTAACAGCCAAATGACAGCCAGTGGTAGTCAGCCTACAACATCGACAGGAATGACCGGCATCCCAACCGTCGATAAGGTCGTCGAGGCAGGCAAGAAGGCGATCTGGGGTGAAAGCACAGAGTCTCAGCAACAAACGTCGCTGGGCGAGGAGCCCGTGGCTGGAAAGAGGGGATTGGGTACAGCGACAGATCCATATGATGCTGGAAATCGTGATGGTATACTCCCTTTTCACCTTTTTCATAGATGGTGCGTTGTGACTGACCGTCATAGAACAATACGATGCTCCCTCGGTCGAAGCCGGCGGTCTTCCTACGACCATCCCAGTTAGTGAGCAACGAAATATTGAGACGACAGATACCCGCCTGAATACAACCAATATGGGCAGTAGCTCCGGAACCGCAGCAGTCGGCACAGCAGTCACTCAAGAATTGAAGACTACCACCACTGGACTTCAACCTGATCCTGCCCAGCCTGGAAACGCAGCTGATTCCATTTCCAGAGCCATTCCTGATGGCGGACCAGGCCAGACATTGAAACATACCAGTGAGCCATTCGAGGAGGAGACTCAGAAACTCGCCAAAGATTTACAGAGTATGTTTCTCATTTTCACCCAAGAAGGGGATACAGTATTGACAAGTCAAGCAGACATCAAAGTGGACGACGAAAAGCCTAAAGTCCACAAACAAGCCGGAGGCATAGCAGTCAGCAGACCAAACCAGACCGTCCGCTCCAAAGAAGACAGTCTCTCACCATCATCCTCTGAGTCTTCAGCCGGTGCTGCCGACAGCCAGGGTCAAGTACAGAAGAGCAAGACTAGCAAATTGGAGAAAGTGAAGAACAAGCTACACATTGGCAGCCATTCACCAAAGGCATCACGATAGGCTACTATCATCTAAATTGTTCGGTCACTCTTTGAACTAGGATTATGATACGATACCATTTTGATATGATTGTGTACTTCAAGTTTCGGGACCGGTCATGCAAGACATCTTTTGTGGGGTGATTTTTATGTATGTATCAGGTTACGAGCTTACCGGCGTTTCGTATATTATTTCTTTTCTGTTCTTATCAGCCTCGAATACCATCAGTGAACTTGATATCTATGATTATGACGAGTAATGTCATTCGATCCTAATCCTGCAGGAGTTGGCTCATCAATATAGCTGAAGCTAGCGTCTCAACGCTTCAACGACAAGTTATATTCTCCTATCTACGTATTTGGACATTCAGTCCTGACTCGAGTCATGCACGTAGGTCTCCAAAACGAGGTCATTAACAAGCTGGATGTTTGAGGGGCTGCATGCTGCAGAACCGTGGCTTATCGACTACATGCATGGCTATCTATGGATGTTCACGTGAATTGCATTCTGTAGAACATCCTTGCTCTGAATACTAGCTGCAAATTCGTATATGCAAGGAGGCATGTATATTTAGGTTCAATTTAGTCGATTCACTAGGTTCGAGACGGGGGTCTATACACCCCGATACCGTTGCTATTTTATAAACCTGCTCCCGTTTCTATCCTTCAATATCCATGACCAACGCAGTCCGTGCAAACCCACACGAACAGAAAGATGACTGCAGAACGAACGCACACACTCCATGGCTTATATCGCGTTTCATCTTGAGCAAGGTGCAACCCTGAGGAAAGGGTACCTGCATCTGCATGAACGAGGTCAGAATCCCCGGACTGGGGTGAGTTGTCGTATAGCAGGTTAACTTCCGAATGGAGCTGAGCGAGGCACATGGAGGTTTGCCGTAAACGACGCTCGTGTCGAAGCATGGGATTCGTTTTACGTACAGATGTATGTATCTACCTTGTCACGGGTATGCAGGTGTTCGGGGAATTTGCTATTGGGTACGTGTTAGGAGGCCGAGCCTGTGGACTTCGGGTGGCTTGCATTTACGTATGTCGAATGTTCTGTTCGATGTATGTGGGTGTTTGACACACCAGGGCAGTGGAATTGCTTGTCATACGTACACACTGCAAGGGCAGTTCGAATATGCAGCTCGATGTCAATGAGGCCTTTCGGGGGGTTGTACGACTTTCGATACGGAGATATTGTTCCATGTCTCGATGGAGATAGGTTCCACAAGGAGATATCGGGCCAACAATGATTAAGGAGAGGATAGCTTATGATGAAACGAACAGACGATCTACATGTATGTGCAGTAGATGAAACACCAGCAAGAACGCCCGACATGGGCTCTGTCTAGATTCCAGTAGCTTCGATTTTGCCATCAGGAATGATGACTCTACTGTTCGAAAGAGAGGAGACGACTAAATTGGCACACCCAAAATAATTTTGGGGGAGAAATAGCACCCTTGTCGAAAAGCTACAGTCTATTTACATTGCATGGCTGGATTGACCTTGAAACATCCCCTGGCACATTAGGAAGAAAAGAAATATGTCTGCTTGATATCTGTTGGTTGGCTGTGATACAGTCGATTCTATTCTAAGAATCAATGCAAGACAGTGACTGGTACAAATGAACTTAGTCCTAATAGTGGTCTTAGCGTTTTTGTGTATCCATCACTGATATGCATCCTTGCATAAGCTGTACTCGGTTGGTTCCAAGGTCCACCACCCTTTGGCTAGACTTGTTAAAAGAAAAGAGAGAATACGATCTATGGATCATCGTAGAGGATAGAGAGGAAATCAGCAAAAAATTGGACTCGCGGGGAATCGAACCCCGGACCACTCCCATGCTAAGGGAGTATTATACCACTAAACCACAAGCCCGCGATGTAAGGGGAAAATTTTTTGGCTATATAAAGCCAAATTCAAGTTTCTTCGTACGTTCCACACTAGCCCCCATATCAAAATGACGAGTCGGCGCTGATCTAGGCAGGTCAACCAACAACCCTGAATTCGCCGATTCGTAGATCACAGCTTCCGCCCAAGCCACCTATGCAGGTAATCCTTGACGTGGCGTGTGGCCTAGGCACCTAACGCCTTGGGGACCCTGAATTGCGGGCTGAAGGGCGCCCCGAGAGCTTAGTTCTAGGCTACGCCAGGGCGTGTTGTTCTTCTCTTCCTCGATTGACTTCATTCCAGTGTGCTGTGCTACGGAGAAAGGGATTGCTTGAGCATCATACATGAGCCTTAATGTACGTATAACCTCTCTTCATATATCCACATCCACCAAAAATAATCATAGACTGCAAGGATTGTTACGTAATCGTCGCAAAAAAACTGGACTCGCGGGGAATCGAACCCCGGACCACTCCCATGCTAAGGGAGTATTATACCACTAAACCACAAGCCCGCGATGTAAAAGAGTTGAAAACTTGACACTATAAACCTAAAATTGAATCTCCAACTTCCTAACCATAGCCCTAAATTCTCGTGGACATCGCGTTCCTTACGAACTGCGACTCGAAGTCCAAATGGCTTGTTGCCAATAAGATAAATTGAAAAGGTTAAAGCTAGGATTCTATATAGTTATTTGCCCTCTAATAATCGACCTGCAACAAAGTGAATACGTCCGGAGAAATACATTAACATTATGTTGTCTCGATATAACATATTATAATACAGCTTCTCTGATATAGCTTCAACGTCCGTGGGCCAACTGGGCCACAATGGGTTTGAAGAATGGGGGTCAATGGGGCCATGGCTTCTGGTCAGCCGATAATGGACAATACCGCCATATCGAGTGGTTTGCTGCGTAAAAGCAAGAGAGATTCCACAAGACCGACGAAATACAAGCATCCGATGGCCGTGAGATTCGGAAGTTCCGTGCACCTTTTACGTACTGAAGAACATCATCTGAACCATACCATTGTCAGCTATTATCACAGCCGGATGCTACTTGACGCTCTTTTCTTGACAGCTGAAATAAAGCGTACGTAAGTACGTAGCAGCACTACTGATAATGTTCATGGCCAGAGTAAGCACCATCACTCAAAAATTACAACTAAACGCACCTAAAGTACCAACCAAACATCGATTAAGCAACATCAACTTGTTAGATATGATCAACAAAATAGGTACTCCGGATGCAATTAGCCGTGTAGCAGGCTCAATTTCAAATTCTATCCTGGAGCGTTTCCCTAGTATCTAAAAATAATCTCACCCGATCTTGACGCCTCAGCCGTTTCAAATTTTCGAGCACCGACAAGTAACAGCAACTCAATCCGGATCACAACGAAAATTATGCAAGCCCCTGTCGAAAAGTTAGATGAAAGCAAACTCCAACATCAGATCTACGCATCGGGTAACCCGAGATCAACGTTGTGTTACTTGACGCATGTTGGTTCTAGGGAACCCATGTCCTGTTGGTTGGAAATTTGAAAAACCACCTGCTAGCAAAGCAAGTAATAATATGACAGACACATGTACTACAGGGACCTTTTAAAAAATTTCTAGACCTAAAATGGAAGCGATACTTTGGAACTATAATGGATTGATAGTTTTAAAGCCACTACTAAGCTCAACCCTGTCCGAAACACTCTCCGTGAATCTTTCCTGATGGGGATAGATTCTATAGCCCGAGTTTTGTTTCTATTTTCTCTCCCTATTTTTGTTTCGTTGCTTTCTAAATTTGTAATTTGACTTCTGCTATCTGATCCAATAGACCCGAGAAAAAGAGAAGAATGCTAATGGAGATCTTCCATCTAAGTTAGGTAGGTGGCTTGATTAGCTTGTTGATTCGAGGGCTCTATCTTAGACCGGCCCTAGTTGAAAAGTCGATAGATCCATGAACCAAAACAGTCAAGTTGCCACATTGAAGACGGTTGGTCTTACATGGGTCCGTATACTTCGGCGTTGTTATTATTCCTTGTAGTTTCACATCTTTTACATCACGTTATGAACGAGCGAATTTGGTCATTACCGCGAGAATTGAGACGGGCCTGGTGGTTCCACCTGATCCTCAACGAACGGCCCGAGAGAGTCGAATTCTTCGGAGTTCTGAGCGGAGGCTTGATCCTTCTGTCGCTAATGAACTTTCTAACGAGCAACTATTCCACGGGCGCAATGGCCCAGGCCAGTACGTGGGTTGTCCGTCTTCCAACTCGGTATTTCGAAGCTTGGTTCACCCAGCCGTATTCTGTGATGTTTCGTTGACTCAGAAAACGTACAGCACATGACTAGTTTTTAATGGAGTCCTCCTGGGCAAATCAGGCTCCGCAGAAACTTTGATGTGCAGCAGTCTTAATCACTTCGCAACGACTGCGTATTCGGGTATGGTGTAAAAGGCCCCAAGAAAGCTGAAGACTAGCTGTGCCTGACACGTTGTTAAGACGATACGTAACCGTTCGTATGATCAAAATTCCCTGTGAAAGGGGAGAAAATCAACCGATTTTATCATATTTTACTGACTTACTGAGAAGTGTCGGTGACTGTTAGGTTTCCAGGCCCAGTTTGGCAGTTTCTAGAACTCTTCCATACGTTGATCAGCATGCTCATCACGGATGGCAATCACTCTCATCCATTGAATGTCACTAAGCATCTACAAACCTGTGCAGACCAATTTCGCTATTATTGGCCATTCTAGACATGATCGGCAGTGAGCATGTGCCGAGCATGCTAGACCGAGATCGTGATCATTAATCAATCTGTTTTGTGGATACGTACCAGCAGTGGATACGCCGCGACTCCCGTCAGTAGTCCCAGTACTTCGCCCTTTGACCCGTAACTGCGCACTAAATATCTTCATTTTGCTTCGATACTACCTTGCACGTACTGTGATAATCAAAGACTAAAATCTCCATTGGGTGATTGGCCTACAGGGCCGACGCAGGTACAGAATGGACTGCAGAGTAGCAACGCTGCTTGCTTGGGTTGACATGCCATATCACAACAACAAATGTAGTAACTTGGGGATACACCGCGAGGTACTCATCCTTGGAAAACTTGGTTGTTGACCAAGCTCCGGGTGTGTCGGTTATTTCACGCCACTGGGGATGAAGTATAACCGGTAGGCTTACTGCAATCGTGGTGGACGACTCCCAGAATTATGCAGCCATGTAGCACCTACTTCACCTTATAGAGTGCTACGTATCCGTGCGATCTGGGTAGCAGCAGGTGGTATCGTCGTAGAAATTAGTGAGGGTTGGAGTGATTGAGTTGGAGCCACGGGACCGGCTCAACGGCGGATGAACGTTTGTCCATCCGGCCCTCCGACCCCGGCGACCTAAACAATCTTCATCAGACTTCGTAAACTCCCTATCTGTAACTCTACATCCATATCGACCGGTGTACCTCTTCCAGAGCCGCACGGATCTTCTGGTCAGCCAGGTGAACACTTTTCAAATAGTATTTTTCTTATCAGCCACAAGCAAGTCTCGACACTCCAAGCAGAATGGAAAACATCTCCAACCGATTTGGCGTTCGGGTGACGCAGCATAGGCTTGTCTTTTTAGCCCCCTCGCCGTTTCGGGGCCAATGAAGCATTTAGCACCGTTTAGCACCGTATCTTCCAATGTTGGCTAATCCCTGACTGGCCGGAGCTGGTGGATAACTTTGTACAGGCTAACTGGAATCGAAGGGCTAATACTGAGTCTAATAATCCAACTGAACGAGCCTAGTCGGCTAGTCCTATGCACATGGTTGCATCGGTGATTGAAATTATGAAGACGGGGGAAGCTACCAGCCTACCACGCTCTAACTAAGCTAGTGCGTATCTCTAGTCCATACGTACTGTCGTGACTTTCGTCAGGCCCCCAAAAGTTCCGCTCCCTTGTCTGGTCAATTAACTTGTCACTAACAGCTCAAAATTACCAGATTAGTAGATCAGCTCAACCACCGAGCAATCAGCTTCAATCTGTTTGAAGCTAAGCATGTGCCCCAGTGGTGCAGATCTTAGAGCAAGCCACAAATCCTTCGTACAAGAAACCTCTGTACAGAATACAAGAGATTTACTCCGTAACGCAGAGGCGGAGGGAGTGACGGAGTCTTGTCCTTGTAAGAATCCAGTATGTGTTGGATAACCCTGCATTTTCTGGAGCAGTCTATCTGTAACTTTTCTTTTCCTGTGATCGTCTGTGCCCTGTGGGATCACCTGTCGTTCCGGCGCTCGCTTTATTGGATGCTCCTATCCAGGATCGTGCTAGATTCTTCTATGAATTATCAACATCTACCTTGAACTAGGTATCACGTACTACGCCTATCTGGGAATATCGACATGATGACCCTGCTCGCCTATTTTTAAAGCCGAACATGAAACGCTCAAGAACGGTAAATGAAGTCTGGTGGCTGATGTAACTCGACACGACACCAACTCTCGATGGAGCCTTCCCAAGCAGGTCTACCCGCGATTGTTAGCCAGGTCCCTTTTTATAATCGGTCTTCCACTTCATTGGTCCTGTCGAGTTGAGCGGGGGGGTTATGGGGCTGGAATTGTATTCGTCCAAGGCTGGCATTTGTTCATAGTACTACGGGTACCGTATAAATCAGATAAGTCCGTACGACCTGTGAATATATGGGTTAGCTCATAAGTCGACTACATCCCACTGTATCGCACATCTCGTCTCGTCACTCTGGACGTACACCTCGACATATCACATCCAGATTATTTCCATATAGTATATACATAATGGTGAAGGCTTCATCAAGCACCAAGGCCGGTCCCCGGACTGATCCGGAAGCTATCGAGCGTAGGCGGATGCAGAATCGTCTCGCACAGCGCAAAAGAAGTAAGTCTGTCTGTTGAGATATTGAAGTCTTGGGTAGCATACTGACTCCCAACAGGACTCAAACGTGCGCAGATTGCAAGAGAAGAGAAGGAAAGACAACAACGTCTTCAAGCAGCCCAAGTAGCATCCCAGCTCACTTTTATTAACGACGGTTACCATCTATCACTCAACCAACCCCCAGTCTATCACACCCAGCAACCAAAGGTTCTCCCACCGGTTGCGAACAACTACTTTGAATATACACCGCCTCAGTTTGAGGATATTTTCTCTTCATCTCCATACCATCCACATACTCCTATACCGCCATTTGAGACAGATCCATCATTTTTCGTCAATGGATATCCCTCACCATCATTATCACATGCGCCATCCACGCCACCACTGAGTCTATATACACCCAGTCTCATAGATGAGGATTTGTCCAACAGTATAAGCAGCAGCAACGCCAACACTGGCAATATAGATATTGATCCGAACCTATATATGAGCTCATCTACTGGTGTCGTGTCCCCCAACGCCAAGGGACAGCACTCCTGGGATGCATTTGGACTCATGCCATTGCAGCCAGTTCCATCACCCGTGTTGCAGGCGGATAGGCATCGATCGACTTCTCTCCCTACCCCGTTTACTCCTCCAAGGTCCGTTCCGTCTTCGTCGTCACCGCCAGTACCAACTATGACGAGGAACCGGGCACCTACTACACCAAGCATTATGCAAGGGAAGAGCATTACCTCTCTCAATAATAATATGAACATGAACATGAGAATCAACGGTCTCAACCTCTTCAACACAAGCATCGATACCAGTCCTCATGCCGCTTCTAGTGCTGCTATTAGCACAACTAACAAGACAAGCCTCCACATCTGCGCCGAACAGGGCAACACCCACGCCGTGCACCTCCTTATAGGCTATGGCGCAGACATAGATGCCGTCGACGAATACGGGCGTACACCACTCCACTATGCCGTCCAGAACAAGCACATCGACATCGTAAGACTGCTGGTTGAGCGAGGCGCAACGACAACCATCCCAGACATCAACGGTGCAAATCCCATGCAGCTTGCGGCCGATTCCGGCTCTGAAGAGATGACGCAGATGATGCACATGATGATTATGATGACACCCCCCGTGATGGTGCCAGGAGCGCACGAAATCAATATGAACTCTGGACTTGTTGTGTCGAAGTAGTTCCGGATTATATGATAATGTTTTTTTTTCTCTATTGATCTTGTACAATCATATATGAGCAGAGATTGGTGGTGGTTATTTATGTAGATATGATATGGCTACCATGGGATATTGCATGGTTAATGGTTGCATTACGGACACTCGTTTATTTTCTTACAATTACCTTCGCTTGTACATATGACTGAATAGAGATTACTTGACTTAATATCTACCTGAGCAGACATGTTACTGAACGTAGATCATGATGCAAAATCATTTCGACCTCAAACGCTCTATGAAAAGGGCACGCTTTCATGCCCAACCTAGCAGCCAGATCAATAGAATAGGAAAGTAAAATCTATTTTATGCACAGCCACTAATGCCATAGTCGAAAAACAAACACGAAAGAGAAAGGTTTAGACAAAGTCACTTCTTCCCCTTTCCCTTCTTCTTCTTCCCACCACCTCCACCACCCGAGGCAGCAGGTGTAGCAGGCGTAGGAGCAGCAGCAGCAGCAGCAGCCTGACCCTGGCCCGGCGCCTCAGCCATCTCTACATCCGCCGTCGCCGTCGCTGCAGACTCCTCCGTAGCAGAAGTAATCTTCACCCCAGCACCCAACTTGCCCAATCCCGAAATCAATCTCCCCACTTCCGCCGCCTTATTCGTCTTATATTTCAGACATATTCCCGTTACCGGATTGTATGTTTTGAGTGTAAGAGTTGCGAATGTCGTTGTTTGTGTATTCGTTGTTGAATCTTCATTAT
Source organism: Talaromyces sp. F31 (assembly GCA_037356135.1). Lineage (NCBI taxonomy): Eukaryota > Fungi > Ascomycota > Eurotiomycetes > Eurotiales > Trichocomaceae > Talaromyces > Talaromyces sp. F31. The sequence goes on from JAYXSF010000034.1 coordinate 1,713,334, forward strand.
TTGTTGTTGTGGCTGTAGGTTTTCGTTTGGAGACTTTATGGGTATCGTTTTTATTCGAGGGTTTGGGGAAGGAGTATTTTGTTGTTATTCTTGTCTATATTGCGAAGTTATTGGGGTTAGTTATGGAGGAGTCTTGGAGTAATGTTATAGGAGAAGCGTACGTTGTCGGGATATGCCTCTAATAAGAGCGAGGATTGCTCCAAGAATGCGTTGGGGGTTGGTAGATATGGCATTTTGAAAATCTGTCCTTCAAGGAATCGAGATTGAGCTGTCTGCGCTGGGGGTGGTATCGCGCACGCGAGTTCGGGTTAACCTTGAAGTGAATATTCGTGCGCCGCTCAGTTGACCGAGAGAGAGCAACACCGCTCAGAGTGAATCGGTTTGAGGAATAGTCTTAAGACAGTGGATATTCGATCAAAAATTCTGGATTATTCTTCGGCGACCAATTAACGTTGTGTTGCGACAAATTGACAGACGTCGACATGAAGCCAAAGTCAAATGCTGGAAAATGGAATGTGCGGGGAGAAATATCACAGCTACAGGACGGGCCAATCAGATTGTGCGCTTGGCTTGATATTCAACATCATCTGCCAAGTACAAATGGACAATTAGAATTAGGATGGAGTTGATATCAATGTAGGTAAGGGTCTAGCTAGCTTTTAAACCTGTCATTACATAACGTACAAACATCATCTTGTTATCATACAGCCCATGTCCTGTGTGCCATGGATTTAGAGACAAGTAAGTATTCACACACAATCAGATCTCAAGAGAAAAGAACCAATATAAACAGAGTCATATGTCAATATTTATCCAAGGGCAGTATTACACCTCACACAGACTAGCTTTTGCCGACCGCCCTTGGTTTTCGTCGCCCGGAAATTCGTTCCTCGACATCGTGGACATCGCAAGGTTTCACTTTCATCTAGCTCATTATTAGGCGTCACGTCGTAAGGACTGTCGTAAGCAGACCCCATATCGCTGCTTAAAGCACTAGGCACACTTGATTTTCGGCGCATAGCTTCGACATCGTCGGTTTGCATCCCATAGGTAGGAGTCAATAATCGCTGCGATCTGATGTTCCGTACAAACTCTGCGCTCCGTGTCCAAAAAGCGTTGCTTTGACTGGTTTCATTGAACTGAGGTATTTCCGGTAATTCCGCTGTTTTGCCATTGTCATTTCCTTCTTTATCGGCCACTTCTGATTCCTCTGAGGCGTAACTAGACCGAGACCCAGTATCTGAAGCTGAGTTGGTTCTATTTTCCTCGAAATTTTTGCTTTCGGGCTCTCTTTGTCCATCTGCTTTCTCAGACTCGTGGTCAACCACCGAATGTGACATGGGAGTCGCATAGCCCGATTGCGTCTTGGCTTCGGGGCTATGCAAAGGACTGGAATGCCGCGAACGCCGTTTCAACAATGACTTGCGCGGAGATGGAGTACGATTCCTACTTCCATTTGTTGACGAGTTGATGCTTGCAAGTTCGGTGCCGGTAACCGAGCTCCTCCATGCTAATATCCGCTCAGATGGTGTCTTGGACTCGCGTCCGATAGATGACGCGATACTATGACGCGCCGAATTCGACCGTCCAAGAAGCTTCTTCGAGAAAGTCGACGTCACATCCCAGTCATTTGGACGTTTGTTGTAAGCGCAGTCTTGACGGTATACTTTGATCTGTCCCCAGCAATCTGCAGCCAGGATGATATTACCATCGGGATGGGTCGATCGAGCAAGGTATGTCGGGGAACCATTTGCCTTTGTTATTGTGGGCGTGGATTCTGGATCTTTGCCACGTTCCTCTGTTTGATCATCGCTTTTTTTAGATGATCGAGTTGAGTCTATTTTACTGACCAGAGTGACCGGCGGGGGATTGCACAGATCGTACAGGGGGTCGCCGGAAAGCCCTAGTAGCTGTTTCGTAGCTATTGGTGCCATGATCGCACATGTGACGATATCAGTTCGCATTTCCAGTTCCTCGAGCGCACGCTTTTCCGAGTCTTTCTCGGTAGATGCGGTTGGCCATATGTAGGTATGTCCGTCTTCGCTGCCACATATTATATATTTGCCGTCCTCACTAAACGATGCGCGAATCTGGCTCGTAGAGTTCTCGTTCCCTCGGTATTTCGCTTCGAGATTGCGGTCCTTGAAATTGTACAGTCGAATTCGAGAGTCATTACTAGTGATGAGCAATTTGATGTCCCCATTGGGGTCATTAGGAGGGTATACCATCGTGTCGATGCCGGTTATCTTGCTACCCTTGGCGTTGCGTCCCCGAGCAGAGCGCACATGTACCTGTGCATTTGCTTTGAGTCCGTCGGTCTCATAGACGATACATAGTCCATTAAGACAGCCAGCAATTGAGTATTTCCCGTCTGGTGTGAAAGCAACCGATGTGATCATGTCGCGTACGGTCGCCCAGAATGCGACGCTTTTATCTGGAATGCTCCAGAGTCGTAGTTTTGAATCCAAGGAGCCAGCGAGGAAAAAACGGTCATCGCGGGGGTGGAATTGAATCGAGGTTACGAAATCACTGTGTCTGAAGCAACAGAGACATTCCGCGCGACTGATATGCCATAGGCGGACAGTGCGATCCATAGACGAAGAAAGTAGGAAATTGTTCTAGTTACTGTCAATATCCAATCATGTCAACACGAGGCAAAATAACCATACCTTGCTCCAACTGAGATCTAGAACACTGCCCGTATGTCCATGGTATTCACGAATCGGCTTTGATTTGAAGACCGGTGCAGTTAAGCGCATGCCCTCGCCGCCTTTTACCTCGTCTTCTTCCTGTTCATGAGCCTCGCGATTTTCTGCGTTCGTAATGACAGCCCACACTCGAACAACCTTGTCTTGACCGGCCGCAGCAAGATACTTGCCATCCTTGGAAAATACCATTGCCCAAATGGCTTTGTTTTTAGATGCTTTGTCTGGCTTCTCGTCGCGTATAGGCTCGCGGGCTTCACCATCCAGTTCCTGGGCCAGGAAGACGCGATCGAACGTTTTTTGTCTTTTGTAATGCGCTCTGACTTTGATGTATTTTGGAGGGGGCGGGAATCGGGGGATGAAGCCGATCGGATGCGCAAAGACATCGTTCCGCCCATTGGTACCGTCTGCTTGGGAGACCGAAGCATTGGAGTCGTTCGTTTCAGCGACTGGTTGAGGTTTCTTTGCGCCAATAATGCGACTGAGGAAAGATACACCTTTTCTGTATCGCGCCGAATAGAATTAGTATCTAGCCTTCATCTCAATGCGAACTGATAGCGATTTTGGCTTACTTTTTCTCCTTGGTCTTAGGACCTAGAGGAAACGTTTCGCTGCGATTGACCGGATCCGTTGGACTGGGCTTATTTCCATCTCCGCCCGAATCCTGGCCATAAGAGGTATGCGATTTTAGCTTGTAGGGAATCGATTTCTCGGTTTGCGTCCGTTTCAGGATATGCTGGCGACAGCGTTAGTACATTGCGGGTGACCAATGGTATGCGCGAAGCTTCTTGGTAGCCAGAATTTTGGATCAGTCACCGCGTACCTGCGAGAGAGGGTCAATCCCAGCGCTCTCCGAAGATTCAAGCTCCTCAGCCGCTGTTCGCGACCTGGTTGATAAAGAAACATCCGACTGCGCGTTATCGGCGCGTTTTTCAGTGCTGTTGTTTCGATCTACGTTGTCATCTTCGAGTATTCTAGCTGCGCTTGGAGGGGTTTCCGTTCCTTAAGTTGAGTCACAAAATTAGTAAGAGGCAAATTAATCATGACCCAGGTATGTGCATGTTCGCGACAAAGAGAAGCCAACCGGCACACCCGGATCGCAACACACCCTATCATCGCATCGCGACATACCGTTTGAGGCATTGCGCTGTCCTCGAAGCGCTCCTTCCGACAGCTGCGGCGAGTTTAGTTGATTGTTGCTATTGTTGGTCAGAGCAGCATTCCTCCTAGTATTAGTCCCCTCGGTGCCGGTCGAAACCGTGGTCATGATGAGCGACTCGGGATTGGTGACGGCCGGTGTACATATCAATTGATGGCGAGTGGTAGTAAAGTAAGTATAATAAAATACAAGTAATGTACCCAGATATAAGAAATACAAGAAGTGAAAGAGAAAAAATGAAGAAACTGTCTATGTCCAAGGAGGAAAAAGAAGTATGAATGGAAAGTGACATCAACGGCCCGCCTGGAACGAGCTTTGACTACGGTAAGCCCGTTGCTAAATCCGTGCCGCCGGACCGTTTCTGGCCTCGTCCTCTATACGTCTCTCAGCTTAATTCGATTTCAAAGCACGTAATCTCATTAGTGCCACGGTCCGGAGTGCTACTACGTGCTACTACGTGCTACTACAAGCTTGCAAGCCTCACGAAGCGATAAGAACGTTGTGGAATCAGTCCGACTTCCCTGCAACATTTTCCGAGAGGAGCATAGGCATAGATAAGGACTGGTGGGCACCGTTGGCGAGTCGTCCCTCAATCTACCGAGTCTACAAGTGGAGTAGTTAATCATGTATACACTGAGTTAGTTCTGAGCTGAGTATTTTACACTCCAGATTGTATGCTCGTAGAAAAGTAGAATCAAGCTTTGTTCGATGCATTGCTGATAAGTGAACGCGGAGGCGCCCCGCGCTGATACAGATCTCAGCCCTAACTCAATGGCAAACCCTAAGACAATCCCAGGTTGGATTATCTGCGAGATTAATGACTGACTAAGATTACCATTTGACCCTATGCGTTCGACTCATTACGTGGCAAAACTCAGTATGCCCGATACCTGTCGCAAACCATACCATTCTTGGTGCTCTGCTCTCCTCCTCGTTCACTCAAAGTCGCCATGTGCCCGGACCAGCAACTTTCCCATTGACCCTTCGCGCAGCAGTTGATGGCATCACTGAATTGCAAAACAGCTTGGATGATTCCATAAACTCATTACTCGGTGATTCCAAGTTCGATATATGGACATAAGAATCATGGGCGGTGCAGCTTACATCCGTCGAAGAGACACTCTGGAGCTCCTCCTCTATCGCCAATGAGTTAAAGCCAGAAGTTGAAGAAGACACCAGCTTTCGAGTTGCCAGTATCTCTAAAACCGTCACTACGTATGCCATGTTACTTGAGAGTCGATTGATTTGTATTATCCCGTGACGATCTATGTACCCGAGTTGATGCACAGAAAGGAAGAGCCGTGGCTTGTTGGTTGGGAGCAGGTTACGTTCAGATCTCTTGCGTCCTACCTTAGGAACATGTCTCGCGATAGTAAATTAGTCTCAAAGTCATTTCAAGTATTTAACTTATAGCGTGCTACCAGCTGGTAGCCCTTCGTATGCCGAGAGATGTTGGAAATAAGGTTTAGCATGAGGATCTTGCAAAGGCGGGATTGACGACATCCCTTGGCCATACCGGTCTGCTCGAGAACATGACATGCACATCCTCAGCCTACGGTCTAGCATAAGAACTCTGTGGAACAGTTCGTCTTACACATAACGTGCGACCGTTGGATCTCATACTCATGACCGGGTCTCTGCACGGGCATCACTCGTGCGCAATGCTGATACCTGAATTTGGACAGGGTCGATTGGTCATAGTTGCCGGGAAAGCTGGTACCATGGAAGTCATCAGAGAGGCCGCTATCAAAGCGTTGATTCCTGTCATTGAATCTATTGCGCGAAAGCAGGCGGTTTCGCGGTATGCTGGAGAATACCAATATATCGGCAACGACGCTGGCAACGGCGCTACCGAGTCTTATATCAGTATCAAAGTCGACCAAGATGGTCCAGGACTGTACATTGCAGAATAGACATCTGGTCTTTTTACGGCTACCTCGAAGGAATGGCAAGTAGGGCAGGGTCATGGTCTGCAAAATTCATACCAGCGAACAGACCGGAGGGCACGAGCCTTAAAATATGGGGAGTTATATTTGTTGAAGATGTCAAAGGAGAGAATGGCGGGTGTTTGGAGATTTTCGACTAACGGACTTAGATAGCCTAGAATTTTGAGGACAAGGACTTGGAGACATTGTGGTTGTACTTGATAACAATTCACGCGCATTTGAGATTTAAGTTCAGGCCCTAGCAATGTGACTGCAAAGAATTTTTTAGAAATCAATGAAATAGATGCTAGTAGGGACGCTCAGGTCGCTGTTTCCATCGAGTTGTGTTGATGTGTGGGATAAGATAGTTGAGTCGAGAGAGGGAGAAATGAGATCTGAGTTGTACACTCAGTAATTGCATAGACATAGAGGCATATTGAAGAATGACTATTTGCTTCTCATGAAGTGAAGTGTGGGCAATGTAAACAAATACAGACTAACCGCATCGAGCGACACCCCACCGCGGAGGTAAGACAAGACAAATACTTTAATTCCATGCCGACTCAACTTACCATACGACATCTTTCACCCACTGAAAACGAACAATCTACATCAAATCAGAAATACACGCAATGCCCTATAACCGCAAACAACGCCGCGCTGCAGCCGCAGCCGCAGCAGAAAACGAAAACAGCTTTGTCGATTCCTCAATCCCTCTCTCGCGGCCACCCGAATTCACAAACAAGAGCAACAAGAACAGCAACACACGACAAGCTAAAACCCTCCTCGAAATCGCAGCCGAGCGACAGCAAGAACTAAACCAACACATCAACAACGAAGGAAAGAAGAAGAAGAAGAAGAACAACAACCCGCAAATACCAAACGGACAGTTTATCGACCTCAACGCAACAGAGACACAATTCCTCGAACTCTCATCAACAGGACAAATATCGAGCCTCGACCCAAATTCCCTCCCTTCAAAAACATCCAAAACGAAAGACGAAATCGAAAAAGAAGACGACGAAGACGCAGAAATACCACCCCTAATCGACACCCTATTCACCTCCATCCCTCTAACGACCGTCCACTTCACCCTCGCCTTCCTCGCCGCGCACCAATATGTGCAACACATCATATGGAAAGATCTGATCAAGGAATCACTCTTCATCGCGTTTCCAGTGCTGACCTTCGTCGTCCATCTCGCTCACGGCCACATAATTTCGTTTTCTCGACGGAAAGGAAAACGCAAACCAGTAGTCAAGCCGAAAGATGGGTCGGCTTCGTCGGTGATATCAGAAGCGTTGATAGGTGATCTTTTCACTGCACGGACGCTACTCTTCTTTCTACCTCTCGCAATCGTGCTCGGTGGGACGCTCGTGCAAACTACAAACCAGGCGGGATACTACGCTGTCATGAAGCGGGCGCCGAGTATAGGCACAATGTGGGTTTGGTGTGTGTTGGAGATATCGTCTCCGTTAGCTGCGTTGGTGGCTTTATTGGTGCCCTTGGGATGGGGAGTGGGTGTTATGGGGTATAAAATATACTAAGCAGATAGCAAGACTTAAGCTGTAAGAAAGAATAGAATAGAAGAGAATTGTATTATTATATCGCAGTAATGGGGGTATCTTTCTGCATAAATTGGCCGAAGCGTAGGGCCTTGCAGGATAAAACGAAACATACAAAAAGGCCTCCCATGCCACCCTAATCGTATCGAGTGATATCACATCGCCGCGCGGAACTTTTCGCAATGACAAAAGAAAGGTAATAAAACAGAAAGATGAATGCAGTAACAGCAGCAAATTCCGGGTATCATCGGTACCGTGTTCCATAAAGTCCTTTTTGATTTTGATTAAAAGTCATAAAGTCGTAAGAGTTGAGCTGAATTAAGCAGTTTCGCTTGCTTCGATGTTTCCGGCTTCAACAGCGTCTGGTGTTTCTGCCTCCGCCTGGGCAGCGCTGCGAGGGGCTGCCACTTCAGGCTCAGCAATCAGATCGTCGGCTGTCAGACGAGACATCTCGCGTGATAGTCCGGACAGGGAGGAATGCTCGGATCGATCTAGGCGTTCAAGATCTTCGTAGTCAGGTAGATCTGGAAGTGGCGAGCCAACGTAGTCTTCCATCTCGCAGCCACCATTGACGCTAAAGTATCCGGGAGGGCTAGCGGGAACGTCGTCGTAGACAGGAGGCATTTCCTCGTCCCAGCTAATTCCCAAACCACTGCGGTCAGTGACGAGCAGGTTGAACTGCATACGCAGGACACGAGCAGCGCCGGTAGGAGTAATGAGCCTGGTGTTTCGGTTTGGGCAGAATTCTTCCGCAACGATGAGCTCGATGACGAGGTTGTGCTTGACTTCCATATGGCCCTTGACGTCGAGATCGCAGATGGGCTTGCTTCCGGGCTTGATGTTGGCCAAAAACTCCATGTTGATCTCACCACCAGCGGTGTCAAAATCCGTTTTCCAGCCAGTCTTTTCCTCGTTGTGGCCGATGATGCGAGTTTCCTGGTGTAGAACGCCCTTTCCTTCACCGCCAATTTTGTGGGCGTGCTTTGCACAAGAGCTGGAAACTACTTTCTGGTGTTCCTCGATACGCCACATCATCTTCCTGAGTCTCCATCGAGTTTGAGTCTCTTCCCCCTTCTCAACAACGCCGCTGAGACTCATTTGAACTGGGAAGGCGCCAATTGGGTGTACGACAGACGGGAGGATGACTCGACCGGTCAGATTGGTCGGAGGGAAGATGCGGACAGAGGCGCGGTCGTTGCCAGGCAAGATGGCACGGTGAACGGTAAGAGGAACCTTTTTGACAATCTCGGCTCCAGTGGAGGTGATGGCACGAGCGATGATCCAGTATTCAATAACACCAAGATTTCCCGAAGCGCTGGCAGGGAGGTCTCCTGGGAACAAGTAGCTGAAGGGGAAGTCATGGTCTCCCTTTTTCAGGGTCACAGATTCCGTCAAAAAGTCCCATTTCTTCAAGATCTCGACACGAGAGGCGCAGCCGGAGCAGTCCCTGGAGATTGGTTTCTTGGTTGTGAAGGTCTTGGTGAGATCGACCTTGAATGCTTTCAAAGTGGCAGAACCCTGTTGCTCAGAGACGGTAACGCGCATACGCCCAGAAAACAAAGCTCCCGTCGAGTTGGCCGGGGTGCCGTAGAAGACAAGTGGGGGAGACTCAATGACCACGTCGAGCTTCGGGCCGGACACAGCACGCGGAATTTCTTTGGAGGATTTGCTGCGTTCCTTTGACCGAGAGGACCTTCCCAGGCTTATGCGTTTTTCCTTGTGGGGGTGAATAATGTGCTCCATGGCTGCTGAAATGCGGTTTTCGAGGGTGCTGTCATGACCATCGGCAGAGGGGAAAGACCACGAGTTTCTCTTGGACGACGTGTTGGATGTCGATGGCGTGTCGCTCACAGAGGTAGTCGACGGAGAGCGGGAAGCTGATGTGATGGCATGTGGCGAGGATGAGCGTACCAGGCTCGACAGCAGACGGCCGGGCATTCTAGTGTAGGTAGACCTCTGTCTAGGTGTAAGTGTAGATGTTGATGATCAGAATGAAGTGTTTGATTCAGCTAGTCTTGTGGTATCTGATGCTAGGTGATGTACGTGGTGGGATGTGTGCACAGTATGTATGGAAGTATTATTGTTGGAGGGAAGAAGTTGCAAAAGTTGGACGCACAGAGGAAGGAGGCAGCCCTTTGTAGTTTTGCCTGAAAGGAAAACCTTGACAGCAGCACCGATCCACCTGATCCATACACAGTGTTGTTTCAATTCAGAGTTTTTTTTTAGTTTTCCGTTTCCCCTCTTGAGATCACACGTACTCGGCCCGTGGAAAAGAGTGCCTTGGTTCCAGTACCTTCTTGCTATGATACAAAAAAAAAAGTATACTAGAAGAGTCTCGACGGTGGGGAACAGCCAAAAAAAAGATGATGTGGTGGGCCCAATTTAAGGCGGGTTTGTAATTACAATACGAACTGATTTACGCGCCAATCAGCCGATGAAGCGCCCTCTGAACACAATGTGAGTCATCTCTTGTTGGCTCTACTGAGGAGGGCCAGGAGATTGATTATATGGAATTTGTAATATTGAGCTCACTGCTTCTATCTGAGTCGCACAACTGCCCGACGGCGTTGAGCTTCGTTGATCGACTAGTAGTAGACATAACGCGAGAGCACGCGCTTATGACCTGATGAAGCGTGTATGATTCATAATGAAGTGCTCATCAAGACGCCATCAGCAACGATCTCCACCAGATGAATCTAGAAAGCAAATGATCTGACGGATCAGTTTGAGGACCTTGTCGTCGTCAGTTCAGCCTACGATGATACCATTTCATGGGCGATGAGCTGATGGCAGACAAGTCGCGCACCACGTAAGCAACAGCAATACATCATACATCGAAACGGTGTGTATCAATGTGGATGTATGTCGTGTAAGGGTTCTCACGTGCCTGAAGCACAGAGTCTCATCGTACGAACGGCGCGATCGAGAAGACTGACTAACCATGACGCGATCCACCTACGTACCACCATGCTAGTACTACTGCGGATGTACTCAAAGTACAGTTACTACAGTGTAAAAGTCAAAGCAATCAAGAAAATTTTTTCCCAGCAGGTGACGTGATTTCGATCAGTGCCCATCGATCTAGTAACGGATACTCATACTAGCCGTAATTTTGTGGCTTCTTTTCTCTGTCGTGCTTCCTGATACGGTTAGAGCGCAAATCATTCTGCCTGATATGGTTAGCGCACATGTATTAACCCCGTACGGAGAATGTATTGCTTTTTTTCTTTTCTTTTCTTTGCTTTTTCCCTGCTTCTCCTGCTTCGATCTCTGCTGTACCCCGCGTCATGTGCTGCTTAGCCTGGCGCCATGCTGAGCCATCTTGCGGTGAACAGACCTCTACTGACTTCATTGATTCATTTCAACTCGATTGAATATTCGTGTTTGAAGTGAAATAAAAAAAAAATTATAAAAGGCGATACCCTTCCAAAATAAACAAACATCCCAAACGGTCTAGAAGCACCCTAAAAGACACCGTGCTGCATACATTGGACAATGGGCCTTGCTATTACATAACAGAATGCAAGACCACGAACTAACCACTTCGTACTAGTGAAAGATGTCAAAATAAGCACAGATGGGCCCCTCAAGGTTTCAGCTGGAAAGGGCAGGGCGATGCGGCAGGCTTACTACAGGCTGGCACTAAATCACGCGGGTATCGGCACCCAAACTTTGCACGCCGGTGCCCTCGTATGTTCGGCTTAGCCCTAAATTCTAGGGCTACCTACTCCGTATGAGGTACATTAATAGTACTAGACTCATCGACGGGCCGAATGGCAAATGGCAAACTACGCAGGGGCACATGTGATGGTTGGGGCGTTGCTCTCCTCGGAAATGCTGCAATTTCCGATTTTTCAACCAAGTACGTACTGCGTAGTATGTACCTTACATTCCATTGAACCGGTACCTTGTATACTACCCAGGATTTATATCGGAGACCGCCGCCGTGACAGCTTTAGGTGGATCTGGGAGGATTTCGTTAGTCATCAGGTACCGGCGGTCTACCGAGTACGTAAATAGAGCTCCATCCTACACTTTGCGGTTGTACGGGAGCAGAAGTTGTCGCCGAAGCATCGGGCTAGACCTTACTATTCGAGAAGGCGGACGGAGTTCTCCATAGTCTGCTTTCAGGTCCATTGTACGCTTTTGGGTAGTGTACCACTGAGAATTGCGTGACTGTATGGAGTATGGGGTTGTGCGATTTTGGTCTCTTTCCCCGAGCAGACCTTGTATTCTTGGCAGGGGTCCGCCTGCGTTCTTTCCGCAAAGTGCTATGAGATCGATATAAAATATCATCAAAGGAGCGAAAATTAAGACTATGTACATGCCTTTGATCTAGTCCAGTATTCCGAGTCATGTACACGTATATATCGGAATTGATGCCCTGAGTTTACTCCAGGGCTTGCTCAGCCGACGGTTGGCCGCTGAAACCCTATTTTCCACGTGCTTATTCTCCGAAAGACCCTTGGAGAGCGTTCACTTTCTGACATTGCGATCTTCAGAGAATGCTCTGTCCACGTGTCGCGCCTCCACTGTTCTCGGTCGACGATGACACCTGTAGATCGTACTACGATTAGCACTAAGGTGAAGAAAAAGACGTTGATTTAGTAATCATATGGATGAAGCACTTACCAATTCTTTCCAGTGGTGATGACGGCGGCGGCGATTTCTTGTCGTTCTTACTCCTGATGCCGTTGTGTCGTTGATATTATAGCTGCAGCGGTGTCGTCGTCGGCTACATGATATTGATGTCGAACATTATTCCTCACGCAATTTCCTAGACCCATGAAGCTCATGCAACCAAAAGCCTCACTACTACAGCCCTTTGAGCAGATTGCCCAAACTGTTGGGTCTGGCTTCGTCTTATAGAGACTATGATTGAAGATATATCCCATCTCAAGTCAAACAACAGAAACAATTTTCTAGTCTCGGGGGTTTGGAAGAGGATTGGATCATGAGTTCTGCGATTGTCGGCATCGTGAAGATCGAAACTGTGCGGAAACTCGAAGTATTCTTTCAGGCACATATTGAGTTCAGAGAGTTCCTTCTCTTGCTTGACCTGTTTTATGATGGCGCCAACTCTTTCCAGGTCAGAAGGCTCCTGCGTAGATAGGGAGCAGTTAATCATATGTCCATTGTTGGGACGCTAATTGCAGCGCACTTGTGCGGCGAAGTAGATCGTAACAGCGATGTTCGAGTTTTGCAATATCGAGGCACACTTTTGTGGAAGAAAATGAAAAAAAAGTTCATGAAGACATCCAGAATAGCGGAATATATTGTTTTAAGACCACCATGGAGCACTTCAGAGTAGAGTCCTCGTAGAAATTCTCCCAATTTGAAGTTTAACGGTGGTAACTCTCCAGGCAGTGGTTTCATAAGCCTGTCGTGGGCAAGGTAAGTATCAAATGAGAATAAAGTTCGCAGTCTGGGTGAACATACTATAACTATTGCTACTATATATGCTCTTACTGCTCCTAATTTTCTCCTTCTTGATGCTATCGTGGTGGTGGTGATTGTGACCGGATGTCTGTTGCTTTGGCTTTTTGCGATCAAATTGTGAGGAGCACTTTGGTTGTAGACACAAGCCATTTCAGATCTATCTCTCATGCTTTTACTGGTAAGCAGTAATATTTTGATACGATGGTGGTGTTCATCGCCGTCATTGTCGTTGTTGTCTTTATCGTAGCAGTACTAATACTGGTCTTGTCGTTGACGAAGATGATATTGGTCCTTTGATAGTAATCATAAAACCCTAAAATGTCCAAGATGTTAGCAAGCAACGCTCGATAATATCTATATATATTTTTTGTAAAAGGACTCACGACGGTTATTGCTGTTGCTGTCGCTGTTGCTGCTGTTGCTATGGTGGTGGCCATGATCGATGCAGCAGTAATGGTATTAGTCTTCTCATTTAATACAGTGATTGGATCTTCGATATTGATTATCGTGCCCTATGATATCCAGAAACTTAGCAAAAGATGCTTAAAGATACGATGATACTCTCCGCGAAGACTCACGACTGTTTTCACTGATCCGCGTTGCCCATGCTGATGCTGCATGGCCCAAATAGCTACAGCTACTTTCAACTCGGTCGGCCAGTAATTTTGTTCAGCCGATAACAATTTCATGGACAGGAGCAGTACTGGATCTTCCTTGCCCTCTTTCATCATTTTGGTGTAGTGCTGCTCTGAATTCAAAATCTTTGGATCCGTCCGTATAGAGCAGGAACGGTTTCGCCAGATCTAGAAAAAGTCGGATAGGAGGGTCCCCCAGTATCGTGAGCACATCTCACGTCTCACGGCAGTCATCGTCAAAGGACGCCATTGTCGATTCCTTGGCAAAGTAGGTAGATGCTTGCCGGAAGCCATGTAGATTAGCAGCTGAATACAACGACTTTTACCAATGTCAGTCTTGTTGCTACTGGTGTTGCTGTTGCTGCTACTACTGCTATTGTAGTAGCGTCATCGTTGACGAAAACATACTCTTCCGATAACGGTCATGGCTCTTTATATAGCGTAAGAACGAAAATCTGATTGATCGTTGGAGGTAGGAGTAGAAAAGGAAAAGGGGAGAAGGTGGGAGGCTGGTGGTACTTATAGCTGCACCTCTTTGATTGCCCCGATCCTTCCTTTTTTGGATCGGGCGTTTGCTTTAGGTCACATGAGCAGAACAAACAATCTGTTTGGGTACTACCCAGAAGAATTATTTCTAAGGTTTTATGCCCTGTAAATATCTTGCCTATCTACTTAGAAGTCAGGGTTAGACTTACAGGACCAAGTTAAGCGCCATGGAGTTGGAATAGTATCAACAATTTCCATTCCAAGACTGCTTTCAGTACAGAACAGACAGCCCTGTCAATACGACTCCTTCATTAAGGGCTACTGCTAAAGTCGACCAAGACAACGATGTCCCAAAAAACCTATCATGGTTTTTCGACGCCTAATCAGTGTTTTATGAATATTCTTCTTCTTGGAAAATAGAACTCTTTCATTTTCGTTAAGGGTGGATACAACCAAGAACTCGACGAATGCTTGGACTAGGGGGATACGATAAAGTGTCTGGGGTGTACCTATATCTACAGGAACCCTGACTTACCTATCTTGTAATACGAACAAAGTACCCTTAGCCTGATCTAAAGAGATCGAACAGATCGGTAGTGGATGTTTGGAAAAGCTTCAAACGATGGGTATCCTAATAATCATACTATAGCCATTAGCGTTATTCTATATACAAGGTTCTTTTGATACTTCTAGACAACTTGGGCCGCGGCATCAGCAGCCTCATCTTCTTTTCGCAACTGCTCCTCCAAAGCTTTGCGTTCTTTTTCCCGTTGCGCGGTCTTCAGTCTCATGAGCGTGATTTCTTGCAGACTCGGCGTTGTCAACGCCGGATTTGCGGTTGCTGTGGTATCTGAAGGCGTTGCTTGAGCAGGTCGAGCTGAGAAGGAAGCAAATGAAGGTTTTCCACCGGCTGTCTTCGTTGCTGGACCTTTCTTCAAGCTGGCAAAGTCGAATGCCGGCTTCCTGATGTTGCCATCACTGGTCGGAGGTACAGAAGGGGCGGATGTAGAGGGTGTTGTCGATTTTGGCGATGCTACCGGTGTCTCGCTACCCGGTACCGGCGAATGACTATCCGGTCTCGATTTCAGGTCAGGTCCGGTTCCTGATGCCCATACCACGGAATCGAGAATAGCCCAATCGCCTTCAGCTCCTGATCTTATCCTCTTCGCACTGTCAAGGACGGCCGAGTGGGCACTGACTATTGATGTGAAAACAACCACTCCGGTGGCAATAGTCTTCTTCTCCTTCTTCTCCCCGATGCGTTGTCGTTTATCTTTGAGCAAGAATGTATTTTCCACTTTCCCAAACGCCGAAAAGAGCTCTTTTAATCGATCCTTGTCGAACTTTTCACCAGGCCCTTCACGGACCCAGTGGACTTTTACAGCCCTCTCGAGTTCCGGAACATTCGTGCCACCTTCCTTAGACCTATCGACTCGCGCGAAACTTCTATCTCGTTCTTCACGTTCTTGTTCTGCCATCATACGCTCCTGCTTCTCCTCCTCTTCAGCCTCCTTCATCAATTTTTCCTCTGCCTCGCGACGTCTTCGCTGCGAGTTTTCCGCAATACGTTGGATCTCCCGCTCCAGTCTTTCCTCCGCCTCATTATCTGCAGCGCTAGACATCATCCACGTCCTCTTCATCCCCCGCTGTGCCGCTGCGGCGCCCGCATCCCCCGCCCGTTCCCTAGCCTCCAGATCTTCTTTCATCTTCCTCTTCGCCGCATCCATCATCTCCACCTCCCGCTTCTTCCGCTCCCTTGCCTCACGCGCATTATCGTAGAGCTGTCGCACAGATGCATCGGAGAGAACATCGTATGCAATTTGAAGTAAATGGAACTTGTCGATGTCTGCAGGTTTTGGGTTTGCAATTTTATCGGGATGGTATTTCAATGCCGCCCGTCGGTAGGCACGTCGGATTTCATTGTCAGCTGCTGCAGGGGATACGTCGAGGAGTGCGTAAAAGTCTTGTGATGATGCTGCGTGGGATTTGAGGTCGTCTGTTGGCGCCATATTGTAACTCTGGCCGGTGAAATAGAAGGAAATTCGGGGTGGCCGTTTTTCATGAAGCTGTACACCAAATAAAAGTCGAAGAGAGGTGTTCACAACGATTTCTTTGAGTGATGTCGAAAGCTCGCGCGCTTCAAGATCCCTTCAGAATGCGCATCAAAAGTCAGTTGTATGATGTTAGCCACATCCACAGCCACAAGGATGAGCTCAATGTTATATCACGTGATTTTGTGTCAGATTAGTCATCATGCGGATGACTACATCCGTCACCGGAATGTTTACTTTGCCTCAAGTCACATCTACAATTTCATGACATCCCCAACCCCATTTGCAAAATCAACCAAATGCTTTCTGGAACATCTCTCATATCGGCTGCCGAGGTCATCGCGATAGATGACGTACGGCCTTTTCCGACATGAAGCTTTGAGAGTCGGATCATTTTTCGTGCGAGACCCTTGCTTTGATAGTTGAATCAAAGAAAAAGAGACACAGCAAGTATATTCGGCTATTGATGGATGAAAGAGTCTATGTCTGTCTTAGATATTAAATCGACGAGTCGACATGGAAGCATTAGATCGTCGGTGTTCACATGCCTCGCTTTAATGTCGAGTAGGCTACTTTACGCATGTCCCAGATGCTTCAAATGTTGATCATGGTCACGAACCTTTCGCAGTCATTGCCTATCTAGGTATCTGAACAGCACCATCTTTCGACTAATCACACTACCAGCTCTATGAGCGCCTAGAAAGCCAGAATAGCTGTCAGATGGCCCTGCCACACATCTTTTCACATCACACAAGCCTCGAACAAAGAGCATTCGACAAGCCACGATCGACAAGCCACGAATCACTTGTCCGAGTAGACCTCCCAGGCAAAGGAAATGCTCGAAGAATAAAGAATACCTTGCTTAACTAGTCGCCATTTACGAGCGAATTGGTAAGCAAGCCCTATAGGTATTCCAAATAACACATGATAAATACATAAGGTTAGGAAAGTGACATTCTTCCATTTGCTTTCCATTTGAGCGGACACTCTCGGACACGCCAATTTTATTGTTTGTTCGTTTAAGTAATATAACAAACGAAGACGAAAAGCATACGCGGGCATCCACTATTGCTTAACATTGAACAGGGAATTTCTCTTTTTCTTCCCTTTGTTGTCGGAATATTTTCATAGGTCGACTGGACCATCCAATATGTATAAGAAATCAAATAATACAGAAATTCAACAAAGCCTAGAAATTTCAGAGTGACACATTCATTCCACAATTGACCCATGGATAATGCCTGAATTATTAAGCGTTGTGCAAGTCCATTCAGCGATAGAAGTTACTCTTCTTCCTTTTTTTGTCATCCCGACTCTCTCCATCCATGGGCATGGCCAGATTTAAGCGAGCCATGGCTACAACAAAGATTGAGACTCAAGACGCTAGGCTAAGAGGTAAAAGTGTGAAAGGTCAAAGGGAGATTTTCTCCGAGAAGGTTTTCTGTGGTT
This sequence comes from Talaromyces sp. F31, assembly GCA_037356135.1. Taxonomy (NCBI): domain Eukaryota; kingdom Fungi; phylum Ascomycota; class Eurotiomycetes; order Eurotiales; family Trichocomaceae; genus Talaromyces; species Talaromyces sp. F31. The sequence continues at coordinate 1,730,748 of JAYXSF010000034.1, forward strand.
TGTTTGTACGCATGGCCTATGCCATAGTTATCGGGTGGAGGGATAATACCCTAAGCTTGACCGATTGAACGGGTTTTTTCTTTCTTTTGACTGATTGATAGAATGTGTGACGTCCGCACTGCCTTTCGAGGTCGACTCACCTAAAGAACATCTCGAACAATGGATGCGATATGTAGCTGTTACTGTAACGAGGTTGTATAAAGATAAGCCGAAGATGCACTTTGAATTTGTAAATCACCTTTCTTGTATCCTCGCATCTAGTGTTTACGTCGATAACAACCGCCGCGGCCAGTCTTTCGAGTTTGGTGCTATGGAGCTTCCGGTCAAGATGAGAGATTTATTAAGCCTTAGACCTATACAGTTCATCGACGAAGGGTATTCCGAAATGTACGTAATTGCACTTCTCGTTTTGAAAGCCTCCGCATATCTTGCCTGATAACTGATATCTGTCTAGAGACAATGAGTCTACAATGTCACTTGATCTTAACACTGTCAACTATCAACTCCAAGACGGAAAAATATATGATGAAGACGAAGACGAAGACGATGGTAAGGACTTTTCAACTTCTTACATTCAATTTTTCCATAGACAATGCTAAATTTCCTGTTTTCAGCGTACAGTTGGTCGGATGATGAATGGAATGACTCTTCAGTGGAACTCTACAGCATCACTTCCCCATACAGTCAAGAAGAAGCCGAACGACTGGAATTGGTGCATCTGATTTTCACAATCGCTGCAGACGGCTTTTTGCACCTAGCACCTATCAAATGGCACCCTCAGCGCATATTAGATGTCGGTTGTGGAACGGGGACATGGTGCATCGAAATGGCAGATGCATATCCAAGCGCCGAGGTTGTTGGGGTCGAGCTCAGTCCTTCTCAACCGATTCTGGTTCCTCCAAATTTGACCTTTCGAGTTGATGACTTTGAAGACGAGTGGACCTATTCTCGAACCTTTGACTACATTCACGCTCGCCTTCTGGCGGGTAGGGTTCGCGACTGGGCGAGTCTGATGCGGCAATGTTTTGAGTGAGTCTTTTGAGTACCGAGGTGTCGGTCTTTCTGACTGAAATATTAGGAACTGCAATTCTGGTGGATGGGTGGAATTCCAGGAGATAGATCCATTGTTTAACTCCCAATACGGGCCAACTTCCCAAAACACAGTCCCGAAAGGAGAGGTCTTGTATCCGGGCCCATTCGTGTCACAATGGATGCATGAAGCTGGGTTCATCAATATCTGCGTGGTGAAAAGAAAACAGCCCGTGACCTCTTACGAAGATGTGAAGCTGGTGAGACTCTATGGGGAGTTGGATCAAGAAAAGCGTAGAGCTGACCAACTAGTAGCAAGCGGACCTCAACAGTGAGAAACAATGCCATGAACAGCTTTGCACAAGCTTGAAAGCATTTGCAAACTCGGCTTGTTGGAATCGAAATCGACAGAGTGCTTCCCGTAATGACCTTATGAGTGATGATATCCATGCCTCGCCGATCTCGATAGATCTGTAAGTATTCGTTGTGGCAGAACTGACACTTTGATCTGACGACTTCACAGCTACACTATTTACGGCCAGAGACCATGAGACTCATGTCCAACATTCGACGATTTTCAAATGTGTGTTTATACGAATAATGATTATGCCCACGAAGGATAATGTGTGATGTTGCGGGCGCCTTCTTTTTTTATTTGCATGCAACACCTAGGTTACTTGACCATTCTTATGTACAACCACCTACAAAAGAACCCTTTTGGTTCTTGCTTTGTTAGACGACATTTTTTACTTTTATTCATTCATTATCATCATCAGGCGCTGGACTTTCAATGCTTGCAGCATCAACATAGGGCCAAATCTATACAACAGACAGTCATGGCTTCAGTCCCTTTCTCAAAATTTTCAAGCGCTGTTGAATCTCAATCTTGCGTAGTTCTAGAAGCAGGTCTTCTTCATCTGCATCATTCAAATCATTGAAGACGGATTGTGTGATGAAGGCTGACTCCTTTGGTTTATTATTAGCAACGATGGACGGCTTGCGAGTATTGTGTACTCCATTTGTGGTCTCATGATCCTTTTTCACCCAGCCTTTCGACATTTGAACGGCTTTTTCCCAGAGGCTGAACATCTCGGCACTTTTCTCAGGGGTCACGCTAGGCTCAAAGACCGTACCGCCGGCTCGATTGATATCTCGCAATTCGGTAAAATTGCGCCAAAGGCCCAGGGCCAGACCTGCAGCAATGGCGGCTCCAAGAGCAGTGGTTTCCCGCATCTTCGGACGGTAGACTGGAATTGATGAGAGATCTGCTTGTATCTAGGAAACCAGAAAATTAGCCCGAGAACATGGATGCGGTCAGTCCTCTCGATACCTACCTGCATCGCGAGATCTGAATTACTCATGCCTCCGTCGACGGCCAGTTCTGAGAGCGCATGTCCACTGTCTTTCTCCATAGCATCCAATATTGCCTTAGTTTGGTAACAAGTTGCTTCTAATGTTGCTCTCGCTATGTGACCCTTTTGCGTGTATTGTGTGATTCCAACTGGGGTCTTATTAAATCGCCGTCATACAGCCTGTTGTGGGTATACAAGACACTTACAGATTGTCCCCTTAGCATCGTCTATCCAATACGGGGCAAAAAGACCACTAAAAGCCGTCACAAAGACGCAGCCTCCATTGTCTTCTACAGTTGCTGCAAGTTCGTTGACTTCCTTCGACTCTTTGAAAAGACTGAGGTTATTCTGCAAGAACCTGATCCCTGAGCCCCCAACGGCAATGCTACCTTCCAAAGCATAGACGGGTTTGCCATCGAATTGAAACGCCACAGTTGCTAATAAGCCATGCTTAGAGATGACAGGCTTATCACCGACATTATACAAGAGAAAGCACCCTGTTCCATATGTGTTCTTTGCCAAACCGGGGTAGAACCCTTTTTGACCCACGAGCGCTGATGATTGATCACCTAGACACCCCATGAATGGCACTCCTTGAAGAGCACCAGAAGAGATACTTCCGTACGCTTTCCTGTCTGAGGAGGGCACAATTCGAGGTAGGTGTATCTTTCCTTTGACCCCGAAAAAGTCCAAAAGACGATCGTCGTACTCAAGAGTGGCTAGGTTCATGAACATCGTCCTCGATGCATTTGTTGGATCAGACACAAATACATTCGCTGCTGGTCCACCGTTCAATTGATATACCAGCCAAGAATCGACAGTACCAAATGCGAGATGCCCTCTCTCATAAGCGGCTTTGACTTTGGGCACGTTCTGGATCATCCACAGCAATTTTGTTGATGATGGATACGTCGATAGAGGCAAACCACAGATTTCTTGCAGATCTTCAGCGCCTTTCCTAGATTTTAAATCTCTCACAATAGATTGTGATCGCGTATCTGTCCACACGACTGCATTGTGTAGAGGCTCTCCAGTCTCGGAATCCCATAACACCGTCGTTTCCCTCTGGTTTGTAATTCCAATGGCGTTGATCAACTGCCGAGCATACCCAAGTTCTTCGAATTTTTTAACCGCTTCTTCGATGCATGTCTCAGCTGATGATACGAGTTCGAGTGGGTTGTGTTCGTGCCACCTGCATTGTATTAGCATCTTAGAATGACCCGAGGATAGCCAAAAGTTAAAGATACCCTGGGTTCGGGTATATCTGTTCAAGTTCCACTTGATGTGACGCAACAGGCTCACCGTCTCTGTTGAAAATCAGGAACCGGGTGCTTGTTGTTCCCTGATCTATGGAGCCAACGAAAGACTCAGCCAGGCCTGGCATTGTGCCAACTCACGGAGATTGTTTGATTTGTGCAATGCAAAAAAGGGTGGCAATCAAGCGGCAAGCAGAAGTGCAAGAGTTGAGTTTTAACGAGACTTCCGCCTTTTGATGTATTTCACATGGAAATCAGAACGGCACGAGCTTGCCAGCATCGCATTGGGGGGGGGGGGGGGGCTTGTTGCGATGAGGCCCCCCACACGAATAGCTGCATATGACTGGGGGAAAATATAATCCCTGGGGATTTCGCCGGCTATTGTGTCTTCGCTAGTGTCAGGGAACTCACGCGCGGCATGGCACCGACATCGCCGGCTTTGTTGGAGCGAGACGAATCATCGTCTGTGCGCTTTAATCTAAATAACTTTGAGTGGATTTGAATGTGGGATGGGAACGGACGGCCGATAAGAATCAAGAAGTTTCTCCACTCAGTTCAACTTGAGCGCGGAGTCTTCGTGGGGAGTATTTAATTGGAGACGCAAGCCCCTTCGAAGGCACTTCGGCGCAAGTCTCGGTCGCACAACGTTGAACACATACGACGTTTCGATTGTCGTGCCAAAGATACTCACCTCAGCATCAGACACCGACTCACCAGTGTAACGGTGATAAGGAGTCTCGCCGCCTGTGCGATGTTACCTACATGAACGTGCATCCAATGTGACAATCTTGTGTTTCCATCCCATTTCAAGAAACAGTTGTTGAAGTACGATACTCCGTGCTGCGCCATCATGAGTACGTGGGGTGAGATGCTTTATACGATCAACACGAGCAAAATGCATCAAATCATGTGCGCGAGTGGATTCCTCTCCACTCTTACAAGGGACGACGGACTCTAGACTCCATCGCACACATTTCCATACGACGGATGGGATAAAACTGGGTCCGGGGAAGGACGATCGCAACCACGACATGCTGAGAATCCGGGGTAGATGACACCGCAAAAATCGCGATATTCGTCTGATATGTGTGAAATGATGATTGATGTCGAACGATATGGATCGCGACGGAACAGTCCGGTCTTATTTTCAATGCCCTACAGAAGGTAATGCGCGACACGATCATACGAGGATTATGAACTATCGCCCACCTGATCAGCATTTCTATCTTCCGGGTCATTCAGGACATCGATCGCTGGACTTCAAAATTAAAACAACGAGCACTCTGATCTGTGCAATATTCTGCTTTCTCTGATGGAGCAATGCCTTATTCTGTTCTCTATTATTTGTGTGGACCGCCGGTAGGTTGCCAATCATGTTTCAGCCACCTGAAGGAGTAGATGTAACAAGACAAGAGTCATCGGAATCCTGGTGTCTCAATAGATACTCGGCACATATAAATGTTTCTGTGCGACGTCTACTGGCCTCATTCGAAAGCATTTGTCACTTTACAAATCTTCCTCAAGTTGACGTCGAGCTGAACTATGAATATTCTAACCCGGTTTGAGTCGGAGGTTTCATTGCAATGTTCTTAATAAGCTGCATGTATCACAGAGAGTGTTGACTCGAGTTCTGTCTGGCTCATTTGCAAGACTATCATGGAAGATGAATGGCTATCAAGCCGAAATCCTTTCAGCAGGCCCTCTGTCTGCAAAAAGCAGGGAAGCCAGACGAGAACGCTATACTTGAGAGCCATAAAGCCACCAATTTGATTATTCATATATATTTTCATGTCAAGACATTCCAAAGACTGCATTATGGTGACTAAAGAGAGCTCAAGTGAACCCATGAGTAGCCCTAATAGGAGAAAAGGAAATATTATCCCGTTCTCAGTTGTAGAGTCGACTGACTACGAACAGAAGAGACTTCGTTGGAGCCGCACTCGATATGCTCTCAGGGAATCATTTTCAGAATTCTTTGGGACTATGATCCTGATCTTGTTCGGTGATGGCGTTGTTGCTCAAGTGACTCTCAGTCGGGATCAGAGAGGTGACTATCAATCCATATCGTGGGGCTGGGGGTGAGATCTTTCTTATATCAGCGTACTCAATTATCTCAATGATTATCTGACTTCAATGTCTAGAATAGCCGTTATGCTGGGCGTCTACACCAGCGGCATATCCGGCGCCCACATCAATCCCGCCGTAACGTTCGCAAACTGTCTATACCGAAAATTCCCCTGGCGCAAATTCCCAATTTACATGCTCTCCCAGATCCTCGGCGCCATGACCGGGGCCGCAATTGTGTACGCAAACTATAAATCGGCTATTGATGTCTACGAAGGGGGTCCGAATCTTCGCACCGTCCCGGGCTATTCACCGAATGCCACGGCGGGCATTTTTTGCACGTACCCTGCTCCATTCATGACGAAGACCGGACAGTTCTTCTCTGAGTTTATTGCTAGTTCGATATTGATGTTCACCATCTTTGCGATTAAGGATGATAATAACCTCGGCGCGGGCCCGTTGACGCCGCTGGTTCTTTTCTTCGTGATATTTGGGATCGGCGCCTGTTTTGGATGGGAAACAGGGTATGCGATCAATCTTGCGCGTGATTTTGGACCGAGACTTGTTAGTTATATGATCGGTTATGGTCATAATGTCTGGGCTGCTGGGAACTACTATTTCTGGGTAAGCGCTCCTCCAAATACCGAGGACAGCGGGATGTTCTGACGCAACCCACAGGTACCAATGGTTGCCCCCTTTTGCGGCACTGCGTTTGGTGGTTGGCTGTATGATATGTTTCTGTATGTTGGTGAGAGTCCGGTGAATACTCCCTGGATGGGATTGAAAACACTCCAATACCATATTCATACAGGTACACATGAACGTGAGGTATGAACAGAAACAAGCTTTAAGATCAAGCTTTTGAGAATTAAAATGAGAAATGTCTATTTTCGTCGTTACTATACACATATCAGAGTCGTTTGAAATTACATATCCATGAATAAAAAGCCCATCACAATGTGCAAAAAAAAAAGCAAAAACGCCGAATCCACCCCTCGTCGTTTTGAGCAAGGTGGATTTATGTAGTGATCTATTTGACAGCAAGTGTCGTTTGTGTGTGTGTGTGTCGCATATCGATCATAATGCATAAATGAAGCGTAAAATCAGCTGTGAAAAAACCGTGTGAAACACCGGAAATGATAATGTGGCCTATACTTTGTCGAGTATGGTTGTGAGACTGATGCGGGAAATGTACAGGATAGGTTGGTGGATCTATCGATGAGAGTGGTTGCACTGCTGGAAAGGTTGCAAGGTGTGAGGTTGGGTAAGGTGATTTCGGTTCTTCGATAGCAGGTTCAATGCAGTCGTCATGTTTAAGGTGTCGCAGTAGTCGTGGGAGTTGGTGAGTAATGGGTAGTGAGACTGTGACTCCGAAGTAGATAGTGATAAGGTGAAAGCAGTGCCGTGGCTTGACATGCTGTTGCTAAGAGCATCCTAACGCCACAAAGGAAACAGCAATCCAAAGGCAAGGGATGCGAAGATGAAGTACACCGGGAAATACGCTATAAACAAATGTCAGCCACCTCGGGTCAGAAATCAAGTAGCTTGTGAATAAAACTTACTCTGACACACCGTCAATGGCGCCGACCTATCACCCCCTGAAGTAGTATGCCCCGACGAAGGATTACTATTCGTAAGCGACGCCGTAGCCGTCGCTACCCAGGGCCAAATGTCCGGTGTAGTCCACGATGAAGTCTCTCTGTGCGTGCCAGACCACGGAAGCGGAGCCTCGCCTCCGGATGAAGTGATCGTCGCCGCCGAAGCATCCGTTGCAACTGACGCGGTTGCAGCCATGTTACCATCGACACTACCTCCCACAGCCGAGATCGAGTCGGACGTCCCACTTTCACTGGTATAAACATATTCACTTCCAGTCGAATAATCAATCACCGACACCGACTTGCAGTACATGGTAAAAGGACCTTTGCTATAATCCGTGGTTCCGCCGGCCCAGCTGATTGTGCCTGATGGATTGCTTGGGTCGCCGCCAGCCCAAATGCCAATTTTGATCATCATGGGTGTCTGAGGATATTGACCCGAATCAGCGTCTGCGGGAGCCATGCTGCGAACAGTGGTGCCGTCGATCTGCCACACAATCATGTTGGCCGTCCAGTCGATTGTGTATTTGTGAAAACTGTTTTGATTATTCGACATTGCGATCGTTTGCTCACGGTTGTATTCGGATGTGTCGCCATGACCAAAGTAATTTGTCTGTACGCTCGTGTCCTCGCCGCCGAGGAACTCGAGGTCGATCTCGTCTAGAGTGTCTGATTGCATTACTATGCTGCTGACGATGCCGGTGCCGGGGGCTGACTGCATGACGACTTCAAGATGTCCCCACATGATGTAGAAGTCGGAAGTGATTAAGGGTGCATCGCCCGCGCTGGCGACTGTGAAGCCTGCACCAGTGCTGCTGCTGTATGTGACTGTGCCGGATGTCGTCCAATTTTTCTGTGCTCCTTTGGTGAAATCGAAGCTTGCGGAGCCGCCCAAAGCTGGATCAGCTGGACAGCCTGGAAAGAGGTTAGCAATTGTATAGTCTGTTGAGTTTGCACGAGACATACCGGTTTGTTCTCGGGGATTGCAATCAGTATAGGTCTGTGCAGCGACTTGTAGTGACAATATCCATGCAGCAGTTGCTGCCGATAGCCCAGAAAACCTCATTGTACATGTGCTAAGAGGCCGTTCGGAGGAATAGAAGATAGAAGAAGCTCTTTGGCTAGGTAGCCTGAGCAAAGAGAATGATCCCACGATACCTCTGACTCGAATGAGAGAAAACAATGCAAGGAACTGTCACACAATCCACATTCAACAAGTTTGTAAGCAGAGAATAAGAAAAAAGAGTATCTCACGCTGGCTTTGAAGAGAATTCATTTTAATAGCGCCTGGACTGGAAGAAAGAGTGTTTACCAGCCTCTTCTGCCACACATCTGAGCCTAATCGAGCATTGACCAATAGGGGAGCTCTGCTGCCCAGCCACGTTGGGCGCTAAGCCTTAAATGGGTAACCCAGAAGAACAGTCCATTGGCCAGCTTCCATGTCTCTTTCTACATTGTACAGTGGTTCACTGTTTGGGCTTGAAGGTTCTCGGTTGTACACTGCATTTTATACGCGCATTTTGTTGTTGGTTCAGGGTACAGTTACGGTGTAGATAATACACCACGAAATGAAATGATATCTAGTGCCATCAACGGACAGCATCTGTTGACACGTAACATATCTCATCGTGACATACCGATAGCTAGCTCGTTGTGGAGTATTATTTCAAGGTCCTTTATTTTTGCACGCATCTTACTTCGCAGAGACCAATTGTCTCAGCTCATGGCATCAAATTCATCCAATTCATTGCTTTCGATCATGTGATTGGCCTGAAAATAGAGAGGCGGGAAGAGCGCTTGGACCATGTGGGGATAGCCCACCGTCCAGCCTCTCTTGGATGGAGTTTCTCTGCCAACTCTCTACTCTCAACGTAATCATGTACTCTGAATTCGTCGATTATGATATCAATGTCTCTCTATGAGCACATATATCTGTTGTAGCAAGGAATGCTCCACGCGACCTTTTCACCGCCATGCACACATTCATCCCGCGTGTGTATGATGGATAATGGACGCCAGGTTGGACAAAGATGAAGATCGATATCATGGCCTTCTACTCTTCCAAGCTGCTGGCAAGGGTAGTTAGGGTTTACAAAACGTTTGGATTGCCCCGAGGATTTGTCTAGAATCTAGATCAATTGATACTTTGGTGGCGGCCAGTCCACTTCAGGTGGAAAGTGAGTTTGTGTTGAGACTCTAAAAACCGGGGCGAGCACAAAATGCCTGGTAAAGATGTATCTGATTCTGAGATTGTCAGATTGGGAAGTTAGATTGCTCAGATAGTGTCTAAGACTATTGCGCATCTTACGATAGTTGCCTTTACTACGTATACGGCCCGGAATGACTATCGCCTCTCGCAGCCTGGCCCAGATTCAAACAAGATCAGCGCGCATTGACTCAGTTTTTATCCCGAGGCATTTAGTAGTGACCTAAGTCAAGCCAAACTACCGCAGCACTTTCAACTCGAACTGCATCAACTGCACCTACTGCATTCAGCCTCAATACTGACCGTGATTCATGCAGGGAAGTCTATTCTGGGCTTCGCAATGTTTCATCTTCAGCTTCGTATACATGCCATTCTGGACTCGGATTCACACCATCCCACATGCCTTCCTCAAGGGGCCGGAATCGCGATAGCTGCATAGCTAACTTCAAGTCCAGCACGATAGAAAATCGACAGTTCGAAAGACATGCTCGAGTACGTAGGGTTAGTGGTTCCCTGATTGGTAAGTGGGGGAGGCTCTCCACCTTCAATGGTAGGAGCAACGCCTTTTGCATATTGCTGTGCGGAGTACCTGTAGAAAGATGGCAAGTTCTAATGAGTCACTAATGACAGAGCATCTAGAGACATGCTTGCAAAATAAAGTGACCTAGTCACATGATGTCATTTTACGATTATCTGTGGTATCGCTGTAAATGGGACCGTACCATGGAATGAAGGGCACGTCTTTGAGACAAAGCGGGTGGCCTAAAGACTCGTCAAATAATCCACACACTAACGAAGCCAGGCCAGACGGTGAATCTGGTTACCATAAAGAAGAATGAAATGCCTGAAGTCATCTAGCCTGATACGTGGTCTGCATATTGGATGAAGCTGAAGTACGGAGTGAAAGAGCATCGAATCGGCGACGGAATTCCCACTCCGTAGACATCGTTCGGCGCTAGCCCGTTCTGGGCGGCTCATCGACCCCAGGCTCTGGCGCCAAGACACGCCAGCCCAGACTGTCCCAAAAAGACTCGCCCGTTCGCTCCCGCCAAACGTAAACTCTCAACTCGACCTTTCATCATCCAAACCCCGGCCATCTCTCCCACGAGCCAGCTCTGCAATCAATTTATCTAACTCGTTCTCGTTATATTCTACCGGCTATTTACGACGACTTCAGAGCATGATCGCAGAGAACACGTCCTCTAATTAGCATGCTCGATAGCTGGAATTCGATCCTCGTCAAACAACCATGTAGCGACGCTGTCGCATTGTTGCGCTAATCGTCAAGATACTAAAACTATCCCGAACTTTTGACGACGCACCGCCTACGCATTCTATCTTCTTCGACGTATCGACACATCTGAATATATTTTACGCAATTTGCTCAATATCAGTTTATCTTGAGAACTTTCTTCGAGCTCAACTGCAGACGTCATCGCATTCAGTGAGCTCCTCCGCACTCTACATCGTCGGTCTCCTATCGCCCGTCTACCCCGAAAACTCGCTTCAAGCTATCCATACGTCGTCAAATGAACTAGGCTTGAAGTTTGAGGCCTTTCCTGTGTAGCTCTGCTGCAGTTGGTGGTGAAAACTCACCAACAACCCCGCCTTATGGCGAGGCGAAACGGGGACCTCATGTCCCTGAATGAACGACATGGTTCCGAAAGTTCCACTAGCAGCTATCATTCACAATCAACAGTGAGGGATGACAACATTGAGAACGGGGTGCGAAATGGAAATCGTAACGGTCGCCAGACACCGCAGTCTGGGGTGAATAGGTATGCCCAACTTCAGTCGAAACTACTTGGCAGTTTTTGCATGGACTATAAAAACCCCTACATTTTTTATTTTTTTTTAAATCACTTTTTATTCGAGCTGATTCTTCACTGCCACCCCGGGAGTCAGATGAGATGTCTAATTGTTTGAAAACAGAGTACCGTCCGGCCGATCAGCCAAAAATTTGCCGTCACCTCCGGAGCTTTATACATCAATATTCTCTCACTCTCCGTCGATCTCCCCGACCGACTTACGCAAACCTAGCATACAAAGTCACCGCAAAGCCTTGGCGATCTTAGGTGCTGATGACTACTTCACACTGAATTCAGGGCCGCCGCCACCACCTCCTGGACCTGGATCCTATCAGCTCTCACTCAATCCAATTGTTCACGAACCCTTTCGCGCATCATGGGTCTCGCCGGCATCACCAGCGTCACCAGACCAAAATGAGCCGCCTAGCCAGAATTCCGGCACCTTTCTCCAAGATGCGTCGGAGCATGAAGTTTCGCCTATAACCCCCGTCTTCCGTCACGGCAGCGAAAACACGTCAGGCTCCGATGTTCAAGACCTTGGCTACAAAGAGTTTCGACGAGAGTCTGCCGCAAGCGCGACTAGTAGTAATTCCAAATCAAGCCAGAATGGACATATCCGCAGACGGCTTCATGGGTTCTTCGGTAGCGGCGCTGGAGATGAAAGTGGTCCTGCGGAAAGCAGTGGTCGCGAAGATTGTGATGCTAATAGCTTGAATCGCGAAACACCTGTATCGCGTCACAGAAACGACTCTACGGCGTCCAAAAATTTTTCAGAGACCTCCAAAACTCGTACTCTTTCACCAAGACCCTCTCGACCACGAACTCCACTACCTTCAAGTGAAGTCACTCCATGGATGTACCAACAATACAACGATATTCCTCACTATGGCGAGGCCCCCATACGAAAGGAGCCTACCGGCCCTGATGTTCAACGTTTCACCAATGGCAAAGCAGCGTCAATCCATTCCGAACACAAAACCTCACATAAACTCCCTTTTACAGGACGTCGGCATTCTAAAAGCAAGGAGGGAAAGCCTACATCTTCTGCATCTTTCGAATCTGCTCTTCGATCGACTGCGGCCAACGCTCAAGATGACGATGCAAGTTTTCATCTTCGAGATGCCGGAGGCTTGTTGACAAATACCGCCATGAGTTCATCGAGCACGTTGGCTGGTCGACCTACAAGTCCTACGCCTAGTGCCCAAAGTTCTATCATCCAGCGAGACACTGGTTCTGGCCATGACTCGCCAGGTCCTGTTCGCGGCTTTGTGCATAGTATGCATAGAATACTCCGGAGCAAGCCTTCTACTCTGAAGAGCCTACCTGGCTCTGAGAAGAGCTTGCACGACGCAATAAGAACTGTCACAAAGGGTGTACCGAAACGCGACGCTTCGCCCTTTCGCCATCGCCAGGGCAGCCTCGATGATAATGTTGTAGGAAGACATGGTGATAGTCTTGAGTACGACAGTAGAAGAGATGGTCGAGGTTTGGGTGGGCATCCTAACAAAAATAAGAGAGGACGAAAATATACCTCAAATAAATCACCACCATATGGAGAGGAGAATATGTTCAAACTTGATACCAACCTCAATGATATGGAAGGCATTGTCAGTGAACCAAGACCGCACTCCCCTAACAATCAAACCGTCATCTTTGACGGCAACTTGCCGGAAGATAAGTTACTGCAAGAACACCAGGTCGGAGACTGGAATGCTCCTGATAGTTGGCAAGTTAAGAAGCAAGGCGACGATCTTGTTCGCGGTCTTCCAGAGATAGATGACGAGCTTGAAGCTGCCGCAATTCATGACAGTTCCAGCTATTTTATTCGTGTCTTTCGTATCGACTTGACTTTCGCGACACTTTCGGCTCCTCTGAACGCGACAGTCGCTGATATTCTTGAATTGCTTGGGAAAAAGTCTTTCTTGCAAGATGATTTGAAAAATTATGAAATCGTCATGCGCAAGAATGATTTATCTAGACAACTCGAACATGGAGAGCGTCCAATTTTACTACAAAAGAAGTTTCTTGAGCAAGTGGGCTATTTGCCGAAGGATAGAATCGAGGATGTTGGTCGCGAGGATCACAGTTACATTTGCCGATTCATATTCTTACCAACCAAGCTTAATGGCTATGTCAGCTTGGATGCTGATCCTGGGTTCAACAAAAGCCAAAAGTTTAGTCACGTTGATCTTCAGGGACGCAGTCTCGCCACGATACCAATCACTCTCTACAAAAGGGCGCCTGAAATTATCTCATTGAACTTGTCTAGGAACCTTGACATGGATGTCCCATCGGATTTCATAACGAGCTGTCTCAACCTGCGCGAGATCAAGTTCATGAGCAATGAGGCCTGGCGACTACCTTCTAGTTTTCGCTTGGCCACTCGACTAACTTATCTCGATGCCTCTAATAACAGACTCGACGGACTTGAATATACTGATCTCTCTGAACTACATGGTCTTGTCAGTATCAAATTGGCAAATAATAGATTGTCGTCTTTGCCTAGCTATTTCAAGGATTATTCCTCGTTGCGAAGTTTGACGCTCTCCTCAAATAACTTCCAAGTTTTCCCGGAATTTCTCTGCAATCTTCCAAACTTGGTCGATCTCGATATCAGCTTCAACAGCATTCGCGAACTACCACACATAGGTCGACTCAAACAGTTAGAGCGTCTATGGGTGACGAATAATAGGCTATCCGGGCCTCTTGATAAGTCATTTCAAGGATTGAAGAGCATCAAAGAAATTGACGCTCGATTCAATGCTATTGAAAATGTTGATAGTATTATGCGACTACCTCGCTTGGAGCAGTTGCTCTTGGGACACAATGCCGTGACGAAATTTAAGGGAAATTTCCCCAAGCTGCGTACATTGGTGCTTGACCATTGTCCAATAACTCAGTTCGAGCTGGATGCCCCCATCCAAACTCTTACTTCTCTGAACATCGCTTCGGCAAAGTTGGTACAATTGAAAGATTCTACTTTCGAGAATCTTCCCAACCTCACTAAATTGATTCTGGACAAGAATTTCTTTTCATCGCTTTCGCCTTCCATTGGCAAACTGCGCCGTCTCGAACACTTTAGCATGATCAAGAATCCTTTGAAGTCATTACCACCGACCATTGGTTGTCTGACGGATCTCAAACACCTGAACCTGAGAGAATGTAGCTTGGAACGGTTGCCATCCGAAATATGGTTCTGCTTAAAGCTTGAGCATTTAAACGTTTCCTCAAACATCCTTGACGGCTTTCCAAAACACACCGGTCAACCTCCCTTACCACCCGGAGAATATGTCTCGCCGTCGCCAGCGACGACACCTGGCTTGTCTACTACTCCAAGCTTCGAGAACATGGCCTCTTCTGACGATGCCCAATCACGGCGCCCAAGCCAGAATTCGAGTGGTTTACTGAGTTTGGCGGGTTCACCCGGTATAGGTCGCAACAATTCGTTGCAATCCACCTATGTTCCTAATGGCCGCAAGGCTTCAACGGCATCACGAGCGTACACCGAGACATCTGGTTCCACCAGAAAAGATTCAAATTTCGCACAACGCCTGGCGACAACGTTCTCCGGTTCCCTTCGAAATCTCTATCTCGCAGACAATCGGCTAGAAGATGATGTTTTCAGAGAGTTGGCTTACCTTCCAGAATTACGCGTGCTTAATCTCTCATACAATGTATTGACCGAGGTCCCCCCAGGCTATCTTAAAAGATGGCAAAATTTGACCGATATCTTCCTTTCTGGCAACGAACTGGCCTCATTACCTTCTGATGACTTGGAAGAAACGAGCAACCTCAAGACTATACACTTGAACGGAAATCGATTCCAAGTTTTACCTGCAGAGCTATGCAAAGTCAGCAAACTGGCTATTCTGGACGTTGGTAGCAATTTGTTGAAATACAATGTTTCCAACTGGCCTTACGATTGGAACTGGAATTGGAACCGGAATCTCAAATACCTTAATTTCTCTGGCAACAAAAGGCTTGAGATCAAACCGAACATTGCTTCTTTCGGATCAAATTCAGCGAACGGGACAGATTTGACCGGGTTCAACTCATTGACGCACCTGCGCATCTTGGGTTTGATGGATGTGACTTTGACAATCAAAACAGTGCCTGAGGAGACGGAGGATCGACGTGTCCGTACTTCTGCATCTCTTGCAGGATCGTTGGCGTACGGAATGGCTGACTTTCTTGGAAAAGACGAGCATCTCTCTATCATTGATATGATGGTGCCTCGTTTACGTTCTGACAACATGGATACATTGGTTGGCATGTTTGATGGTCAATCTCAGTCCATTGGTGGTTCCAAGATTGCGAAGTTTCTTCATGAAAACTTCACTCACTGCTTTGTAGATGAGCTAAAAAAGCTATCACCTGACACAGAAACTCCTCTAGATGCATTGAGACGGGCATTCCTTACACTAAATAAGGATATGGCCGCCGCTGCATACAAGTCCATTGATGACAAAGAAGTTCGTCAATTTGCTCGTGGTTCGACTGCAGCCAAACTGCTCAACAAGGATGATATCCATTCAGGTGGAGTTGCCACTGTGCTTTATTTGAAAAACATGGACTTGTACGTTGCAAATGTGGGTGATGCACAAGCAGTTCTAGTCAAATCAGATGGGACTCTGCGACCCCTTACCTTCAATCATGATCCGGCGGAACCTGGGGAACGGAATCGTATACGGGAGGCTGGTGGCTTTGTTTCTCGCAATGGAAAGCTTAACGATGTGCTCCCTGTGTCTCGAGCATTTGGTTACTTCCCATTGATTCCTTCGGTCGTCGCAGCGCCTCATACTGCCCACTTTACATTGACCGAACAAGATGAGTTGATCATTATGGCATCTCGAGAGGTGTGGGATTATGTCACTTTCGATTTGGTTGTTGACGTGGCTCGCGCTGAACGCCGAGACTTGATGATTGCAAGTCAAAAGATTCGTGATCTGGCAATCGCATTTGGAGCATCCAATAAGTTAATGGTCATGATTGTTGGCGTGAGCGAGTTGAAGAAACGTGAGCGGTATAGGAAGCTTCGAAATGCTAGCCTTTCGGTTGGTCCGTCATCGTTCCCCGAAGAAGTACTTCCGCCCAAACGTACCAGAAGAGCTCGAGACGCCGTTGGTGACTCTCGGCTTGCCCGTTTCAATTTTGTCGATGCACCTGTGGGAGATCTGGCCATCATTTTCACCGATATTAAAAAGTCTACTGCACTATGGGAAACTTGCCCAGAGGCTATGCGATCTGCCATTCAAATTCATAACGATATCTTGCGTCGGCAACTGGGCATAGTTGGAGGTTACGAAGTTAAAACTGAGGGAGATGCTTTCATGGTGGCATTTTCAACGACTAGCGCTGCCCTTCTTTGGTGTTTCAATTGTCAGACGCAATTGTTGGAAGCCGAGTGGCCTAAGGAGATCTTAGAGCAACCGCAGTGTAAAGAACGGTACGATAAAGATGGTAATCTCATCTTCAGAGGCCTCTCGGTCAGGATGGGCACTCACTGGGGCGAACCAGTGTGTGAGAAAGATCCTGTGACGGGTCGTATGGACTATTTCGGTCCTATGGTCAACCGTGCGTCCCGTATCTCGGCTGTTGCCGATGGTGGACAAATCTTTGTTTCTTCTGATTTCATGAGCGAACTTCAACGTACAAGTGAAGTCTACGCAGAGAGTGAGCGCTCCCTTTCCGTAAGCTCGGAAAGCGACTACGGAGATCCTTTACAGAACATTCGAAGGGAATTGCAACAACTTAATAGCCAAGGATTCGTTGTTAAAGATCAAGGTGAAAAGAAATTGAAAGGCCTCGAGAATCCGGAACCGGTCTATCTTATCTGCCCGCATTCTCTCTCGGGAAGACTTGCAGCTCAGGAAGGTGTTTCGCCCGATGAAGATCTAGCCCCTGCCACTATCAAGAAAGGCTCCCAGCTAGATATTCGAACAGACCAAATCTGGCAGCTCTGGGAAATCACTCTTCGACTGGAGCGACTCTGTAGCTCTTTTGAGACTCCAGGGATTAGTGAAACCACTTCTCCCAACCGTCAATTGATGGATGCAATTCAAAGAGGGGGTGGTGAGCTAGCAGATGCCACAATTCTGAGCATCGTTGAAAATCAGGTCACACGAATCGAAAATTGCATCAACACTCTCGTTATACGTCATATGATGCACCCATTCAAGAAGGGCGATTCGATACATGATCACGCGATGTCCATGGCAGAAGTCGTGAAGCAATTACACAGCCAGCTCGCAGAATTCCAAGCTCTGAAAGAGCATCTCAACATAGCTGCGACTGGCGCTCCTGACCCATTAACTCAGATAGGACGCAACCTCAGGACACCAGGTTCTCAGAGCAGTGAGGCTAATTCCAATTCCTCATCTCATATACGTCTTCTGCTATCGCCACCTTCTCCCGATCGCTGATTCTGATGAGCTATTACTTGTCCGCCAACATTGACGTTTTACGACTTCTACACTACAAATACCCTTCTGCTAATACCTCAACTTCCTTTTAATCTCATTGGGATGGAGTTCTTATTTTGTCTCATGTCATGCAATACCTTTATGGATGTTGAATGGGTGGCCGCGTCAGGATTACTCAATATACTTTTGTTTGAAGGATTATTTATTGTTTTCTTATGGAGATACTATGTATCTGTGCACATTTTGATATATATAGATTCGCTTTGGCGACCATGACTATTTACGGCTTGAATATATGGTGAATACTTGAATCTGGCCTTATTTTCTTCTCTTTCGATGTTGAGAAAATTTTTTGTTATTTGACAACCCTTTTTTGATCACCGGTAGGATAATAATTGACATGGTAGAATGCATTGGGTGGCTGTTTATGACTTGTACCTATTAAGTTACTAACCATATGAACATGACATAAGAATTTTTTTTCTTTTTTTTGAAACGTGAACTTTCCAACTTCAAACACTGTAGAAACTGTTGATGACACGTGCTCGGCGGAGAACCCCATACCACGTTGGGAGACCTGGATCCTAGACGAGTCGTTACGCTGGAATGTATGATATCTCTGTTGCTCTCTTTGAACCTCGGCTGATATAAGATTGATATAGAAGGCCATGCCTTTTGATGATAGCCATGTCTCTCTCTGGCACCTCTTCTGGTGTAGACCACAAGGCCCGCGGTTGTGCAGAATACCTTTCTAGCCTGGCTCTTCCCTGCACCAAGACCATATGGAACTCTTGCACAGGTGCTGAATGGGAGCGGGGATATTTGAGTAGTCCATTATAATCAGAATTTGGTGGTATACCCGCAAAACAGAAGCATCGAGCATGATTCAGATGTCAATAGCAACTTGACTGGTGGTGGATCGTCACTGGATCAATGGCTGGCCCGGGTAGATGAAGTTGGAACCCTTGTCATGTCGGCTGCAAAGTTATCTGAAGGAACTTTCTGTCATTCAGTGAGAGAGTAGATCCTAGCCTCAAACAAAAGGGTAGTCGAAATTGAGATCTGATGAGAAGCAGAGTGAACAAGGCTCAAGTCAAAGCATGATTCCGTATTCGGTCTAGCGTCATAATTCAGAAAATCGCATCACGTGCCGCCGTAGCTAGTTTGTTGTTTACTGACGTCGTTCATCTGCAACCACATCAATCCACGATTCCCATCATCTTCTACATCATTCCATCCATTTTCACCCTATTCTCCTATTTCCATCGGAAGATATCGTTTATCAAATCTCGTTTTCTCTAGATCACCAAGCGATAACGGCTAGTTGCGACCGAGTGGGCGGCACCCACCAAATCAATGAGCACGACCTTGTTGCCCCGGATACCGCTTCAAAATTTTGTGTTGTCAGTTCAATTTGACACAAACCACTTTGAACTGTTGGCTGCATATCACACCCCTCTTATCCATTATCTCTTCACGAACTCAAAGCTATTTCCATTCCTATCCGTCAATCAGACAACTGGAATAGGCGCCTCTGTCCTTATTGGCGATAGTTCGTGAAACTACTCCAGATTCCTATCCCTACTTTCGCTCAACACGCTCAAATCTAGGTCGACACCTGGCAACAACATAACCATGGCGTCTAATATAGACGACATGGAGTACCTTGCGCCGGGCTTCGATCTATCATCATTGACTATGCCTGCGTTGCGAACTGTCCTCGTCAAACATGATGTATCCTATCCTTCCTCCGCGAAGAAGGCCCAACTGGTTGCACTTATCGAGGAAAAAATTCTACCCCAAGCGAAAAAACTTCTCCGTGATAGAGACCGTGTTCGTCGCACAAGTGCTGGAATTACCGACATGAGCAGTCAATCTAATTCTGAAGCAAATGAAGACGAAGATGAGGTCAAGGATAGAGATTCAATGCCGCCGCCATCTACCGCCGGAAGCCGACGTGCACGCTCTCGACCAAGCACACGAGCATCGACCGCGGATACTGATGATAGTGCTTTACTGCAAGCTACACCAAGGCGTCGGGGCCGACCTAGCAGAAGCACCCGAGCGTCGGATGCGGAAATCACGGATGATAGGCTTGCGACTCCCGTCAGACCTGAGGCAATGCCTAAAGCACGATCTACCGCTCGTAGGACTCGCAAAAGTGAAGCGGTTCCGTCATATGATGAATATGTTGAACGTACGCCAAGTATCAAGACTGAAAGCCGAGCGGGTAGCGTTTTCACCGATGAGAATCCTTTCCAAAGTGGTAGCTCGCCTACGTCTCATGAGCCAACCCCGAGAGCTCGAACTGTTAGTGGGGATCGCAAACGGAAAAGTACACCTCGCATCTCCAGCGACGGCACTCTCGTAGCAGAACACCGAGGTAAACGAGAATCAGTTCGTCCCATCAAGATTAAGCAAGAGGACATCATCACGCCCAGGAAGTCGACTTTTGAATTCCCCGTCTCCCGCCTCCGAGCAGCCACGCCACATTTAGAGGATGAGTCCGAGCCTGAAGCTGGGGAAGAGTTCACTCCAGATGAGCAATTGGCTCTTGAGACAGCTAATGCTGAGTTACGAGCCGTCGCCAGCAGCCATCACGGTGCAGTTTCATGGAGATTGCCCACGCTCGTCATCCTCTTTCTTCTGTCCCTCTGCGGAGTCTATTGGCGTCATGAGAAATTCGAGATTGGCTTCTGTGGCATAGGCAAATCTAGATGGTCTCTTGCAGAGACCAATGTACCCGTGTGGGCACATGTGCTAGAACCTCAGTGTGAACCTTGCCCACCGCATGCCTTCTGTTTGGAGAACCTTAAGATTGAGTGTGAAAAAGACTTTGTGGAGGAATACCACCCGCTCTCGCTCAATGGCTTTCTACCCATCCCACCCAAGTGTGAAGTCGATAACGAAAAGACTGATCGCATCATCGCCGTCGCTAACAGGGCGGTTCAAGAACTCCGCGAACAGAGAGCTAAGTACGAGTGTGGAGACGGTGCCGAAGCCAAAACTCCCTTCATTTCAGAGCCAGAACTCAAGAAAGTTGTCTCACATAAACGTGGTCCACGCGCCAAAATGAGCGACTCGGAATTTGATGATTTGTGGGCGTCAGCTCTGGGAGAACTAGTTGCTCGAGAAGAAATTACTACAAGTGGAGGGTAAGTCAAAGCTCCTTCCATCCACCGTCCCCTTTCGATATGTAATCCAAATCCCATGGATCGTGTAATTTTATATCTGGATTCTGACAGGGGTCGGAGCACTAACAGTGATCGCCTCGCGTTAACAGAACTTCATCCCCCGCCTTCGCAAGTGACTCACTCGCCAACCTTCCCATCATCTGCGGATTTCGCCGCCACCTCCGACTCTCTCTCATCGCGTATCGACTCCCTATTTTCATTCTAGTTCTCTCTGTGATCGGCCTATTCTACGTCAGAGCCGAGTTCCTCGCTCGACGAGCCGATATTGCACGTGTGCCTGAGCTTGTAGGGACGACGCTTGACCGTCTCTCGACTCAGGCTGCTTTACATAGACGTGGAGAGGCGTCGGAGCCCTGGATCGCGATTGGTCAGCTACGAGATGATGTTTTACGCTCTGAGTTGAGAGGCAACCGTCGAGAGAAGCTCTGGAAGCGTGTGAAGGCATTTGTTGAAGGCAATGCCAATGTACGAGCATCGGTCCGTGAAAGCCGTAGCGGAGACGTTGCTCGAGCGTGGGAGTGGACTGGGAGTATAGGCAATCATCTAGATAGTGTTCGCCGGGAAAGTGGAAGGGTGAGATTTTCCCTATCTCCCGGAGACGAGACCACGCCAACCATTGACGAAGATATGAGCATTGTGCGAAGCCCTAGGGAGTCACGCAAGTGGGACGAGGGACGTCCAATATACTAATCTTCTTTCTTCACCAATTCCTCTGTTGAACGATATACCTTTTTATTATCCTGTACATATGCTTTCTGACGTATATTATTGATTCTTCTTTTTTTTTTCTCACTTCTCTTTGTTACACATTCTTTTATTACTTGACTGTTTCTACCTCTGCATTTGGCACCAGTTTGATATCCTACATCGGCCTTACGTGGTTCATGATACTTTTCAGAGGAAGACCCGTGACCTTCATTGAATGAAGATTTCTTTGACTTTACACCAGAAATTGAAACGATGTATAGCCACTATGGTGGTTTGAGTAGTGAGCCAGTATTCGACAAATGAACGTGGCACTTTAGACGAAGTTCACTTTCACGTAGCCAGACGTAGGCATAATTGAGACATATTGCCTTATTTGGCAATACTGGAAACCGGCCGACTTTTCTCGGCATGCGCACACTCTAGGAAGGACATTACTCAAAAAGAGAACTATGTTTATTTTCTTCGGGCCTGGTAAGTTTGATATCATGAGCTGCGTGAAAGGAATGTGTTTCTCTTCTTTATCAAGTGCAAGAGCAATATTCGTTATTGTGATCTTATCTACCTACTTTGCCAAAATTAGGGAGAGAACATTGGTGAGTTCGGTACTCTCTATCAACGAGATTAACGCCCCATTCTCGAGAATTGATACTAAATGAAATGAAGACTATCTCGGCACTGCCCCCTTCCAATGAGAGTCCACCCATTCTCTTCATTACCACCACTTTCCTTCAATCGCTCATCTCCCGGAACAGGATATTTCCTCACATTCTCAATCGCCCACCTCGTCTCCCCATCCAAGATGGGCGGAACCTGGCCCAACCCTTCAATCCTCGGCAGCCCAGCAAGCTCATACAGCTCACGGAAATAATCTAGCGCCTCTCCGTCATCCCACGGTATATCGTGGAATTTACGATGTTGCCTTGTGACAAGTTCCACTCGTCGGCTGAGCCATTCTCGTTGTTCCACGGCGGAGGGTAAAGGGTGCGCGTTTCGGCCTGAGAAGACTCGAGCGAGAGCTATGGCTTGGTAATTGAAACTCCTGAATGTAAGTGTTCGTGGAATACCGACTATACCGATTGTTGGGAAGTCCGTGAAAAAGATATGTAAATAGTTTCCTACTACCAGGTCATTCTTATAGTCGTAGAGAGGTGCCCCGTTGGCTTTGGCGTTCCAGAATGGGAATGATACTTTGTATCCTGTGCAGTAGATTACTTGGTCGATGTCATGGATAACACTGCCATCTTCAAAGACAATTTCTCCTGTTGGGAGAAACTCGCTGATTATGGGTTTCCATTCTATACCCTCTGGAGGCTCATTCCCATCCCAGCGTGAAGGCGTGCGCCGAGATTGATAGACCGGTAAATGAGCCGTTTTGACGATCCCCGCAGTCACATCGTGCCCTGACGCAGAGTTTCCAATGACAAGAATTCTCTTGTCGCGATAGTGTTGTGCTGAGCGATATGATTTGGAATGGACCACTCGACCCGGAAAGGCTTTCGAATATGCTTCTAGACCTTTGACAGCTGGGACCTGCGAATGGCGTTACATAGTTAGCTGTCTACTTGATTAATTGAACAGTGGGTTACGTACGTAAGGAACGCTATAGTGCCCATTCGCAAAGATAACCGCGTCGAAATCTTCTTTCCACCAATGATCCACATGCTCTACAGCATCATACTTTCTCAGCGTCAAACTCCATCGCTCATGACCCTTCCCCAACCCGCCTCTTGATGGGAGACGAGAGACGTCTTCCACTGTTGTATTGAGCTCTAGAAACCGGTCTAGTTTGAAATGCGTAAAGTAATTCTCGATGTACTGTTTTGGCACATGGTGCGGCACGAAGGGGCCATAGGGGAAGGGGATTTCGGAGAGGGACATTGCAATTGCGGGGACGTTTGTTCTATCAATAGAACGTTAGTTGGGAAGTTCGATGCTTGACGGCAGTAAACCGTGCCAAACCCACGTCAACTCATCGTATATAGGAGTCTTATCCCATCGCTCTTGCGAGGAAGGCCCCGTCGTACGCGGTAAAGCATCCGGTATTCTCAATGGAGGATCAATATCTGGTGGTAGTTTGCCGGGTTGTGGACTCGCTACTGGACTTGGGTCTGCGTCGTATATCCTGCATTTCCCGAAGATTCAAGTCATTTTTAGCAAGGCTTTCGATGTTTGGCAGGTCCGAGTCCAGAGCTGTCAGGGTTTACAGACCATGTCCCTCCAGCACTTCCCTTCCGCTCAAAGACCCGGATTGTCTCAAAGTATTGCTCGGCGGCGAAAGCTGCTGCTGTCGCAGCGCCTATAATTTGTATGCATATCAGTTCCTGTTACATCGTGTTGACTCTGGATGGAGTCTGGGTTCCTCTATACCTGAAGCACCAGCCCCGATAATGGCCACGGATTTGATTGTCATATTATTTTCTGTGCTTCTAAAGACTGTGCCATTGATATCAGAAAATTGATGTTATAACCGACCGCCATTAGAAATCAAGTTGGAGATCATATGTCTATGCAATTTGTGATGGCAGGCCGAGATTGCGTGATATGTCTCCCCGCACGCTAGACGTACTCCAACTGTCATTCATATTTACATGTACATTAGCAAGTGAGGGAAACGATCTTATCCAGATACTAATGGTTCAAGTGGACGTGCGAGAATGGAATCATAGAGAAAGTGGGGAAGCACGGAGAGTCGTTCCATCCATATACCTGATCAATCTAGGCTTTGCGCTCAATTATTATAAAAAGAAAGCCCAATTGATTGCTATCTAGAAATCCATACATATTCATCAACCCGTTAACGAGAAAGAAGAAAACCCTTGCAACTCATTACTCAGCACAGCACTTGCAAATACGTATCGAAAATACAAGAAACGAGTAAGAAAAAAAATAAACAGGTGCAAGAAAACTGTAGATGAACTGCCGTTAAGTAATGCCGCCATGCAACATGTCATTCCATTCTGAAGGGGTATGTGAGTTGTAAAAATGGAAAAATAAGGTATGCCAGCCCTTGAAAGTTATCAGAATATGATGACCGATACTTGGATAAAGCATAAAGACAAATAGGCGAGCAATATGGAATAGATGGTAGTAAGAGGAGAGAGACCGGGACAAATGCGTGAAAATAGGCATCATTGATTTCGTTATGTAATTTTTCGTTATGAAAGATGAAAGGCTCCTTGTCCTTCCTTAGTGGCTACAAGGAGGCGTTCGCGAAGTACTTCTAGACTGCTATAGTCGGGGAGTTTGAGATAGTTGACGCAGGTCATTACACTGGG
This sequence comes from Talaromyces sp. F31, assembly GCA_037356135.1. Classification (NCBI taxonomy): domain Eukaryota; kingdom Fungi; phylum Ascomycota; class Eurotiomycetes; order Eurotiales; family Trichocomaceae; genus Talaromyces; species Talaromyces sp. F31. The sequence goes on from JAYXSF010000034.1 coordinate 1,755,660, forward strand.
CAAATAATCGTCTGGTGTATAAGGCGGTTCGCTGGGACGGCACACCACTGTGAACATAGGGGTGAGACTCTTAAAGCCTGCTACGTCGTTAGTTCTGTAGCCACCAAGAGCGAATGACATGTAACTCACCTCCAATTGGAAGCTTGGGACTACCAGTAACAAATTGCAAAAAGTCTCGTCGCTGCTGTGCGTCCAGTTCGCTCATTGTCTGTAACAGGTTTCGTACGCTCTTGCTATCCATATTGAAGCCGTGGTCTGCTTTGATGGAGTCCATCAGTGCTAGAGAAAAGATTTTAGCGATAGTTTTCAGTAGAAAAGTTTGGATGACTTACTCTCCATAGACCAGTCTTCTTCGATTCGTCCAAACAGCATCACCAGCTCATTCGGGGTGAAAGCTCGCAATGCCGCGTAATCAAAGACTTGCGAGAATCCAGAACGGAATGCCTCAATTTGTCGTTCCACGCCCTGACCTAACGTGAAGTCGATGACGCGTTCTAGGTATTTGTCAATATTACTGGTTTGTACATTCGTGTTGGAACCATCTTCCATCAACTCAATGGCAGGGTAGCCTGGAAGTGTAAAGTCTAAGCCCAGATCTTCAACTCGCACGCCATCAATCTCTAATTCTTCAAGAGCGATCATTTTTTGGTTAGTGGTAAGGTCAGAATCTTCCTCTATTTCGAACTTGGCATCGGCGAATCGTTTGACAAGTTGCAAAGAGTTTGCGAGATCCTCATCTACTGTCTTGACGGCGCCCAAAGATGGAACAAAGCCAGGAGTGCCCACACGGAAGAAAGTAGGATTGAAGTTGATGTCAATAATGCGAGAATCGAGCATAGATCGTGCTACGAATTTACCAAGTGATTTGAAAAGTAGCAGTTGCTTGTTGCCAAGATCCGATTCGGCTTGTTGCTCACTCATAGGCGCGGGAAACAAACCGTGCTTCCCAAATGCATATTCGTTCTTGTCCGCAGATTCATTCTCCCGCCAGATCTTGAGCTTCTTCTTCGAAAACTCTTTAGAGACTGTGGAATAGAACTCTAGGGTCGGACCCAAACCAGTGCCAACTTCTTCGAAATACTCAACCTCAAGGATGCTTGCAGACGAGCCGTATAGCTCCATCACTTTCATTGCTGAATCGAGAATCCGAGATCGAGAGATTCGCACCTTCTGTCGCTGAAGACGACCGAGGAATGGACGGTCATCACGGCGAATGTCACGCCGGCTGTCTTCAGTTTGTGAATTATGCCAGCGCATCATCGATCGGGAATAGCCAAAGGCTGTTGATTGAAGGAAGAGATGACGCGTTTCAAAAGGAAACAAGAATGGGAACTCGCGGGCAAGATCTTCACTCCAGTTGGGTAAGCAGCTGCTAGCCACAATCAACGGCTCTTCTAATTGCCGATTCAATTTAGCTGTCAATTTGTTATTGATGAATTGTGCCACTGGCTCTGCTTTGACGGCTACAAGTTCCTCGTTCTCAGCACGAAGATCGTCAAGGTGTGCGTTCATCTCATGTAGGGCTCGCAACAGCTGCAAAATAGAACTAGTAGTATGTTCCTTGCTCAGAGACATGGGAAGGCCCGTCTGTTCATCTGTAGCATCTGCATTGCGGGACGCAGAAGAAAGAGAAGATGCTTCTGGCGGTGGGGGACCGGGCATTCGTTTAAATTGCACTGTATGCTCTGAAGTCCAAACATTTCGACCGCCATCCTCGTTATGTGCTCGACTATGGTGGATAGCACGGTAGACTGTCGTATCGTTCGTGATTGGTTCCCCATCAATGCTGAATTGAATGTGCCAATCTTGTGGCACCGCTGCTAAAGCAGCCGCATATGAAGAGAAAGGGCGACCTGCCATCGCCAAGGAATCATTGCCCATGGCAGGTAAATCGGAGTTTGGCCCGGAGGAAGAGCTCTGACCGAGGGCCTGCGATTGAGACGGAGTGGCAACACGGGTACCATCCTCCTTGCGTGCGGTGACCTTTCCGGTAGATGCAATCTCCATGTTGACGGCGGTGGGTTCTGGACCTGGAGCATCCGAAAGTTCTTCATCCAAATCATCCACAATAGTGTTCAACTCCTCGTCCTGATCATCCCCTGCATCTTCTTCATCGTCTTCGTCACTCAGCTGTTTCTCGTCGGCGCACTCCAATGGGCGCTCGTCAGTTGCTTCCTCATCAGCTTGATTAGATGGCTGAGCCCTGCTGGATCGATGAGTCCCATGTCGAAGATCTCGTCCATCAAGCTCACCACGTAGCGCCGACAGTACTTCTTTGGGAAGGCCCCGGTGTTGGTGGTTAGAAGGTGGGCCATTCTCTCCCGAACTCTGACTAGCATGAGGCGACTCACGTAATCGATCCGCACCGGCAAGCTGTGAAAGAAAGTCGAGATTACGCGACGGTCTAGGGCGCTCAGACAGAGTGATTCGAGGTCGTAGGAAGTCATCGAGCGACTTGAAGGTAGCAATTGCATGGATTGAGACCATAATATTCTTGTATGGCCTGGGAATATCTGATCCCTCATCAGCAACCAACCTGAGACGGACTTGTTTGCCAAGCATATAGGTTGCATTGCTCCTTGTGATTTCAAGAGAGTTGTGGCCGACAGTGATTACTTCAAAGTGTTCAGTCCTGCTGAGAAGATCATGAAGTTTATGAATCAACTTGCTGAACGGCGAAGCTTGTGAAGCCTCCTGGGACACTGTGGTACCCATAAATGCCTTAAGAAAGCTGACACGAGCCCTAGGCGTCACGTCAGGTGATGTGAAGCTTTCTACTAGTACATCAATAATACCAGATCTAAGAAGTTCAGCGCTGGTGATGCTGTCAATGGCGTCCCCATCGAAATAAGACGCCAGCGTCTCGAACACGAGCGTGTAATCCGCGCCCCAGCCAGCTTCCTGAGTAGATTTGATCTTAGAGGCCAAAGCCTGTAAATCTTTCAGGATCTTGCTTGCTTTATCTGCCATTGTGTCCGTGCTTTCCGCTTGCTCATATAGGTGGACGAAAGCTCGAGCTGTAGTGATAACATGGTCCTGCATCATATCATCCATACTCTGATTGACTAGTCGAGGAGCATTCAAAGATTCCGAACTCTCCGATTCTGAGGCATCGTCGCCATCACGATCCTGATCTTCATCGTCATCGTCATCTTCGTTATCCTCGTCATCATCATCTTGGTCTTCATCGTCATCGTCGTCATCGTCATCGTTTTCTCCAACGTCACTGTCATCACGCGAGGCGCTTGGATCCTCGCTGGTGGCTCGGGAATCTGGTTGTCCGGAGGCGTGGATTGGGACTGTAGCTTCGCTTGGGGGCTTGACATCGGACGATGATTTTTCGGTGGATAATTGCTTTGCAGCTAAGTCGGCAATTTCAGCAATGACACCTTCTCGATGGAACTGATAACGATAGATATCGGGTAGTCGTTCGAAGAGTAGTTCGGCACATTGCAGAGCATATGAAACTAATAATGGATGATCTTGCTGTGAGAGGATTGCTGCTAGAAAAGATGCATAAGGGACTGTTCGAAGAGCTTCTCGCAGTACATCTGCATCGATTTCTTGTAAAATCTTGAGCTGTGCTAGTAGGACCTTCTGCCGAACGCCCAAGTTAACTGTACTGGCATAAGCGTCGGTCAGAGTCGGCAGGAGTACCGTTGCAAATCGCTTTAACTCGGGTTTACAGTCCGTAAGCAATGCACGTCTCTTCTCTGCCGACTCCTTCAACTTGGACGAGGAACGTATAGGAGCAAATCGAGATTGTAGATTGATAGTCAAGGCGTTGTCAAAGCGGGACAGAGGACCCTGCAGGTTCTGGATCCCTGGGAGCAACTCGCATATTACGCCTAGGGTCTCAAAGACTTGTTCACGAGGACGGTGCACCAATGCTTGCATGATTACAACATTATCAACCTTGATACCCACATCGTCGTCTTCGCGTGGCGCGGAAACTCCGGTAAGTATCTGGTATAGAGTGTCCACAACGTCCATCCGAAGGAGTTCGACAGATAAGCGAGGACTAGCTTGTGCAACAATACCGAGAACTCGCAAAAATTGGGTATGAATATGTGGCCCAATCAAGTTTGTCGTTCCAGGTACAAGAAGTCGAAGGATCGCCTTTAGCATAGCCGGTTCAATGAGCTCTTCGAGCTTTTCGGGCTTGTTTCGGAAACTCTCGACAATTCGCGACACGCAAAGACAGGCTTGTTCGACTACCCGCTGGTCGTTGCTCGATAGGACATTCAACAACGTTGGCATTACATCCCGTATTACAGGAAATGAATCACCAGGGAGGCTTCGACAGCAATTCGCCGCCGTGGTTACAGCTGTGCGTTGAGTGCTCGTTGGAAAGAAATCGAGATAAGTCAAGCAAGCAGTAAGGCCCCCTTCACGAACGATAGATGCTGGAAAATCCTCTGATATTTTTGCTAGTGTCTAGATCTCGTTAGTAAAATCTTATAATTTGGGCAAGGGATCGTACGTACGCTTAATGCTTGCTCCGCCAAATCAATAAACTGAATATCGAGTAGTTTTTGGCAAAGCACAGGAACTGCTCCCCCGTAGACAACATTCGTTACAGATCCTCGAAGAGCCTCCATCATATTGGCAAGACATCTACAAGCCAAAAGCATGATCTCAGGATTTTCCTCGCCAGTCTCACTTGGTTGCATAAGTTTGACCAGCTCCTTAACAAATGAATCTGGAGAAAATTGACCGGAGAGGTTGTCTTCGTTGGAAACAAGCAGAAGGTCAGACAGTTCTTGCAGAGCGATCAACTGTATAGATGGATCCTCTTTCATTCTTAATTGGCCCAAAATCTCCCGTAGTCGTGAAGACATGCTAGTCATCATGCCCGTAAGGGCTCGAAGGGTATTTTGCAGACCCAATGGTGTGCGAGATTCGAATAATGCGGTACGGAATGGGTCGCCATCATCGTCATCCATCAATCCAGTTGTATGATTGTCATCGTTACTCTCACTCGGCTGCGAAGATTGGTCGTCATCGTCGTCCTTTGAAGGATCTGCCTCGCTCGCTTGGCTATCATTATCCTTCATTGGCACATCTGGGCTGTGTTTGGGCGAACGTTTTTTTGATCGACGTTGTGGCGATTGACTAGTATGTTGTTCTGTGCCAGTGGGGAGGGCATCTTTTTCTCGACGAGCTGATTTGCCGCTTCGCCCTGATTTCCTTCTGGAATTGGAAGATGAGGCTCGTACTCTGGAGGTTTCATCTTGAGGTTGTGATGAAGGACTAGAAGCAGAAAGATTAGAATATGATAAGAGACTGCAGGTCGACAAAAATACTCACCCAGGTTGCGACATGGCGGGACGATTGCGGGAAAGCTGACGGGATCTAGGAGCAGTAGACTGGGGAGCAGGACCTGTGCCCGAAGTGGCAACTGCTGTGCGCCGTCTCTTTATCTTCCTCGGCGGTGAGCTAGGTTGTGAGGGGAGCTCAGGTTCGTCCTGTGGTTGACCACGACGCGTAGTCGCTTTACGCTTCCTAGAAGCAGTGCTCCCAGTTGATGGTATCCCTGTCGTATCGGCGCTGTTCAAAGCGTTCTCAGCACGTGCAGCGGAGCGAGTTCTGGGAGGCATCGAAGCGACGTTAGACGATATTGCCTAAAAGAAAAGTACCGATGGAATGAATGAGGGAGGAAGTGGGATGCAAGGTGAAATGGAAAAGAGATACAACCCAAGAAGCAGGCAGACACCAGACAATGACAGATGGAGGGATGTGCATGCCAATATCCAGTGGTGTCAACCAGGGCTTCTGGGGAGATTGAAGAAGATGAATGGGAAAGAAGAGTGATGGTAGCTCTCAAACAAAGTGAGGTGCCCGAGCAATCACCAATGAAGGGCCCAGGAGAGGTACGCTTCAGAAGCATGGATCTAGCCGGGGATTTTCGTCTGAACTCCAAGTAGTCCGGAGAACCAGAGCTCTGGCGGTAACGTTCAGGGAAAATCCAAGCCATAATCAAATAAATCGACAACCACAAAAAGCACAAGATGACGGAACAATGCAGCAAAAACAAAACCACGCACCTTAAAGTTGGACCAGCCGGAGTTGATTGTATAGATCCCGCAGACGATGGCGGAGCGGAAAATGCGGAGTAGGACGACAGAGGATGTGGCTCACGAGAGTCCTGGTAGTCGGCAACAGTCGTTCGTCTGGCCATAAGTAGCTGAGAGCTTGATCGAAATGCTCGTCGTGACCGCTGTTAACCCGCCATCCGCAACTCTTCAGAGCGGGCCGGTGGAAGAACAGGGAGAGCGACGAACGTTCGTTAGAATATCGATGGGGAGGATGGCGGTTAGCGAGCTTTGGTCGAGTGACGTTGCAGGAATGGAAACTCGGCGACCGATAGTGATATATATACTGTTGATTACGAGACGGTTCGAGAACAGCAATTATCAAGGCGCATCGGATTGTGCTGAAACGAGGCAGCGATGGTCGGTTGTGGTGGATGTATGTTGGCAAGAGCAGGAATGGAGAATGGTGGTGGTGGTGGTCGGGCTGCCAAATGCTTGGAGGTTTGTCCGGAGAACGTCAGACTGCGGGAGTGCAACACTTGGTTCTGCCACCAACCGATTGGCAGGCCAACCAACTGACATATTACCTGCAAGTACTCTCTTTTTCCCGTGGGATCTTCTACACGAGGAATATATGCTCGGTTTTGCTGAACAGCTGGTGTATATGGAAGCATTGATCCACGATGCCCTTGCCCGACATTCCAAGTCACATGCGGAGGAGCTTATCGCTGATACAATCTCTCTCCTGAGTACTAAGCATTGACAACGTATCTACCTATCTAACATACTCTACGGCAGCTCTCAAAGGACCTTAGTTGGGTTCGATCAACTATCATAGCTCATCTCGTAGCAGCATCCTACATTCTGAACTTACTGCCATCGAAGGCCCTCGTCCCTCGCTGTCGGCCATCCGTTTCCGGCGGGGTGCCTGTACTCTGAGGCAGTTTCACCTAAGTAACCAACAAGAATGCTTGTACTGTCATAGTCTCAAGGCAACAGTAGGCAATCATTCATTGGGATCGACAAGCCCTTCAAGTAACATGTATCCGGAGATGTTCCGCGACAAAAAAAAAAAAACAATAGAGACACCATAGTGCTTCCCTTTTGAGACACCGTTGACGGCGGAAAGTCCGCCTAGACTGTGTAGAGTCTGTGCTTATTAACCCACAACTCTAAATCATCTTTGACTCATTCTGCTGTGTTCTTGTTTTAATTTATCCCTTCTCCCATATCCTGATTGCGTGCTTTTCTCTCCAAATAAGCCACTGCAAGAAATTCATCAGGAAACCCCCGGCCAGTCATCCAACGGCAGTGCACAACTGCCTTCCAAAAAGCATCCCGCGACCCCGCCGCCGCATCCGACAACGGTCGGTCTCTCTGCCGAGATTTTACCACCTTTGTCGACCCCAGTTGCACCCCCGGACTCTTACAACATATCAATTTAAGGATATCCGACCGATATTTACTTCGAGTCCATTGTGGTTGCCAGGGCGCCGATCTCCTGCACACCGCAGTTGCATTCGTGAAAATTTCTATTGTTGGCGTCATCGCGATAACCACTCTATCTCCGATCGCCACCGGCAACGGTTCGCTTACGGCCATTGCTCACGAGCAAGCAACAGTCACCAACAACATCAACATCTAGAAAGACGCTCCATCTTATTTTATCAGTCAGAGCCATGGCGACCCCATCCTCTACGAATAGTCAGGAACTGGCTCCCTATGTCGGCAGCCTCGATACATATGAGTTCCCCGTGCATCGCCTGAAGCGAGTGATGGACGATCCAAGCAAGACCCCTTTGGTATTAGTCGCAGCTGGAAGTTTCAGTCCGCCAACATATCTACATCTTCGAATGCAGTATGTCATTTGTCTAATAGTGTTTATTACGAGCCGATGCTGACCTGATACAGAGAGATGGCCGCCGATTATGCGAAATTCAGCACAAACTTCGAGCTACTCGGAGGATACCTCTCACCAGTGTCAGACGCATATAGGAAAGCAGGTTTGGCGAATGCAGAGCACCGGTATGTCTGACGATATGGGAACAAATATGATGCAGTAGTGGGCGGGATTCTGATACTTTATAGTCTCGCCATGTGTCAACTGGCTGTCGACGAATCCTCCGATTGGTTAATGATTGATCCCTGGGAGGCATTGCACAAGGAATATCAACCAACTGCCGTTGTCCTAGATCACATCGACCACGAAATAAACGTGGTGCGGCAGGGTGTCGATTGCGGCGACGGTACCCGAAAACAAGTTCGAGTAGCGCTATTAGCTGGCGCCGACTTGATCCACACCATGTCGACGCCTGGAGTCTGGAGCGATAAAGATTTGGACCATATCTTAGGTCGCTACGGTGTAAGTCTTGTCAGTTATGCTGTCTATGCGATGCTAACGGGAACCAGGCATTCATCGTCGAGCGAAGCGGCACTGATATCGATGAAGCGTTGGCCGCATTACAACCCTGGCGCGACAATATCCACGTTATCCAGCAACTCATCCAAAACGACGTTAGCAGCACCAAGATCCGTCTATTCTTGAGGCGTGAGATGAGCGTCCGCTACTTGATCCCCATTCCTGTGATTCGCTATATCGAGCAACATCGTCTCTATGAAGATGACGGTTCCGGTAGCACGACCTCGGTTGATAAAGGGAAAGGCCAAGAAACGGCTGCAGCTTAGACTCGTCCTTTCATACCTGAGATACCACATTCAGCCTGTGCCTGCCGTTAGACCATGCCGTTAGACATTTATAGATGTGAGCGCCCCTTCCCCACTTGAGTGGACGAGTCATCATTCGGTGTGCACTCCCTCTCCTGCACGATTGGGAGTTATTGGGTTTGCTCATGGGCTCGCATCGGCAGTGGCATGCCTGCTTCAGCGGAGCCTTCCTTGAGCGCACGAAAAGTTTCCGTCTGTACATACTTTGATTCCCCGTGCTATTCACATTTGCATTGCTCTTTTGTTGTTCTCATTTATGTCGAATACCCTCTATTTGTTGACCGCCTGGGAGAACTGCATTCCGATACTTCAGAGAAGGGATTGCTTTGCTTGCATTGCTTGCTGGAATCTTGATGGATTTTGATTTACTGTCAGAGCATTAGACATCGACCCAAAGTCAGGCAATAGATGAAAATCAAGGAAGTCACGATCGACCACGTCGTGTCTATTCTCAATGTACTGCTTTCCACTGTAGATCGAGTGTCTTTTGTTCCGAGGAACACAATGGGCGACCATACCAGGACCTTCGCTTCCCCCCCAACATGGAAAGAGGCAACCGCGCTCCTTCCATCAATGTGATTCCCCTTTCCCTTCCTCTTCGTCTCTTCTTCTCCCTCTCCTTCTCCCCTTCCTCTCCCTTCTCTCCTCTCTACTTCTCTCAAAACTCATCGACTGTATACTTCGTATATACTCAATTTTGCATCTCAAATTCTCTACCTTGTCTCAATAGTCGTCAGAATATAACTCTCAGGTTTCCCCTAGACTTGAACGGTACCCTAGCTTCATCTTATTTGTCACAGTCAATCCGAAGGCAGTATGGCTTCTCCTCTCACCCGCTTCTGTGTTGCCATTTCGATCTTCGTCCTCACTGTCCAAGCAGAACAGATGCTTGCAATTGCTCCTGTGACGACTCTCGCACGCCGGGAGGACTCTGGTAAACGACCACAGTTTGGTCACTGTCCGGCAGCTACTCAGACCTTATGCCCCGATCATGTCGGCTGTTGCCCAAATGGTGCCGCATGTACCCAATCTCGTGGTGTTCCTGTTTGCGATGAATCATGCAAAGGGGGCCCCAGCTGCCCACAAGGCGGTTGCTGTCAAGTTGGCTACGTTTGCGGAACGACCAATAACTTTTGCACTCCTGCGCCGACCGCTCATTCTCAACATGCGATTGAAGCACCCGTGACTACTACCGGCTCTGGACCTGTCGTTACCCTTGAACATGATCCTGTTTCTACCGCGGCAGAACTTCTGGCAGAAAGTGCAGTAGAGTCAGCCCCAAATACTATTACGACTGCATCGACCACGACGACTACGCCAATTCAAGCTTCTCACGAATTGCCTCATGAAACCGATTCAACTGGTTCGACTACCATCAAAGCCAGCACACCAATTGTCCAAGCATCCTCTTCTCATCTTGCTGGTGACGCTATCGCAATATCTACGACTGCCACTGCACACGATGGCTCAAAATTCGTCGGCACAGTCAGTGGCGTGGAAACAAAGGGGGCCACTCCATCTGCCACATCTAGCTCTGAGGCGACCTTCGTATCCATAAGTAGCACGAACGGGTTCCTGGTCGGAATTGTGCTGAGCACGTGTCTGATTGTGTTATGATAGGCAATTATACATTCAGAACGGCCTCAGACTCAGATAATAGTTGTAGGGTAGTGCGCACCGCGCAACCCAAATTGTTGTTTCTACTTCACGAGGGCACTCGGGATACCATGTCGGTGGAAGGGCCTCGAAGAATGAGAGTGTTATTCTTACTCCGAAGGATTCTTGTACATCCTGTTTCCATGGATGATGGTGTTGATTCAGTGACGATACATTCTTCATGTTATTATGTTGTATGTTTATAGAGTACTTTAACCGTCCAGTGAACATGTTCTACGTTTCACAGCCTTCCTGCTACAAGATCTACGTAGACATCGGAGAAAAAATAATGGGCAGCAGAGTAGAGGCAGTTGCTCCGCAACGCCAAATATTGTCCATGTGAGACAAACGAACTATCTATGTACGTATCCCTACGATGTAGGTATATATCCAACCATAGGTTGGAATATGGAGAAAAAGGTATATTCAACGAGATGCAAATCAAACCAAACGTAAATCCACCGATGTTAACATGACTTATTTTCGACTCGCATAATATATGAATGAAATAAACGGGTAGACAAAAGGCTACATCATGTCATTTTTTTCGGAGTTCGAGTCTGGCAAGATAAGAGGGAGAGAAGAGGGAAGGATGAATATCTTCACCCGCGACAAAGCCTAATATGCGTGTTGGATCGGCGTCGTCCACGACGCTGATGACTATTTGCTTCTTTTCTGCATTCTCGTCATTGGCGCTCTCCTTGTGGTGTTGAGGAGAAGGGGAAGAGAGCATCATATCACTTATTCCCATCGTCTCCTCCAACACCGCTTTTGTGTGCGATATACTCGTTGATGCGCGGATACTCATCCAATTGCTTGCATCGATCGATACGCATGACCCTTGCGACTGAAGGTCGGTTATCAAGGAGTCAACTTTGTGTGTGCTGGTGCACGAGCGGAGTAAGCGCGGCGGAATGATTTGGGTCGGTGATAGTTTTACCCATGATTTTGAGGATGGGTTTTGGATTGCTGATAGCAGGATGTCGAGGATGCGGATTTCGTCGTTGTCGTTCGAGGCGGGATTGGCTGATGGATACCGACTTGGTGTAACGGTGGGGATGCAGTCTGCAGCCACGAAATGGTCGGATGTGCATATCGACCCACCGTCACCGACTTTGCCGCTGCTGTTGCTGGTGGTGTCGTCGAGAGACAGTTTCATGCCCGCGTCTTCGAGGGATACAAGACTGGGCGACGTGGTCATCGACGTCGACGGGGTCGAAATCGCCGAATTGATAGCCGCTGCAGTCGCAGCTGCGGCTCCTATGGCGCCGCCGGGATGATACCCCTTGAACACCTCTGCGGGACCCATGCCTGGCGAGTTATGTAGCTTTTGAGCTGTTGCGAGGGCCAGCGCATCGCCGAGCGCGAGTGCGACGGTTGTCGAGCTTGTGGGTGCTGATAGGCCGAAGGAGGTTTCTTCGTCGATGTGTAGAGGAGTGGGAAGGAGGATGGTCATGTCGGGGCTATTGAAAGAGAGGAGAGGACAGGTGGAGGGGTGAGTGTGTGCTGTCATTGCTATCAGGGGCACGGTGGGTGGGATGTGAGGCAGCATTAAGAGCAACTCTGCCGTGCGGCCGGAGAAGGAGATTAGGAGGAGAGTGTCAATCTGGGACGGTCAGCAATTCTCTTCTTTTTCAATAGCGTATAGGATGAACGAACAGATCGAATAACGCCCAAATCACCATGCAACGCCTCGGTGGGATGCAAAAACACACTGTGAATGCCCACGCTATTCATCGTCGCCTCCAACTTGCGGGCTATCTTGCCGCTCTTGCCTACTCCACAGACCACCAGCTTCCCGCCCCGGTGGATTGTGTGTACGAGCTGCGAGACTGCGCGCGAAAGATTCTTTGCGGCTAGGTCATTGGTGCGGTAGAGGTACTCGAGGTGAGTGAGAGCGTCGCGTTCAGTGGTTATGACATGGAGGGCTGTGGAAAGAGCATCTCCGTCGCCGGCAGCGTTGGTATGGGGGAGAGACATGTTGTTATAGTGCTCGGACTTGCGCTCAGGGTATGTATAGAGAGTATCACGAGACGGATTCAAATGAAGAAGAAGAAGACAATAGAGATGAAAAATGCAAAGTCCGACGGGCCAATATGTATAGACAGTCTGATAAACAATCAGGAGGGGCTCGTTAGCATACCCCCGCGATAAGAAGCATTCCCACGCATACTGATTGATCGATCGAGCGGGGATTCGATTGTATGCAGGATGCAAAAACTGCGTGATCTTCAGTAAGCACGCATGAATGCTGTTAAGCGACGCGAAGAGGAGTACGAGACAGCCGGGAAGATGGAGGGGTTGGAGCAATGGAGGGTTATAAATCAGACAGAAATCGGAGATATCTTATCCTATTTTTCTTTCCCATGTCAGGCTGGCGCGGGATTGGATGACAGCTACACTCGATCTCAGCCAGGCAGCCACTTCTCCTTTAAGCTAATTATTCTAGTCGACAGATCGATTGAGATCTCGACTGGCGTTAACGGTAAGCCGAGCTATACATAGTACTACGCATAGTTGTTCTACGACATCATCGACAGCACGATGGGCGTTCCCCTTAATACGGGTGGTTCCTTGGACAGGCCGCGTTCGTACCACTCAAAACGGGCGTTGCGATCACGACATCGCCCGCTATTCTTCCTTCGCTGAGAAGAGTGGCATGCCTAGAAATAGAGTGCGGGCCGCTCGGGATTCTCCGGTCTGTAGACTACATACTACTGTGTAGTAGTCATGTAGTGCGTGGTATCAGATTGACAGATGTAACGAACTAACTACTGCTAGGCCAATGTATGTACGGAATATGACTTGCATGTGTCGCGCAAAGCGGCCGATTTCCGTCCCCGGTGTGCGGCCCCGCATTCTCCTAACCCTAACCCTAGCTCTACGCGGCACCACTGAGAAATATTGTACATATGATACACTCCGTCGATAGCTATACTGCGTGCTACGTAGCAAAGACAGACATTACTGTAGAGGCTTCACCCCCTTATGGATTGCCGCAATCCCAAACGACAGATTCTCATACCCCCGGCCCGGGATCACAAACCCAGCCTTGGCAATCATGTCCCTAAACTCCTCCTGGCTCGGGAACTTCTCAATACTCTCGACCAGATACTGATAGCTCGCCCGGTCGCCCGCCACAAGCTGCCCAATCAGCGGGATAGCGCTAAAACTCCATCGTTTGTACACTTCGTTAAACAGAGAAAAGTCCTGCACTTTGCTGAATTCCATGCATGCAAAGACGCCGCCGGGTTTGAGGACGCGGAACGCTTCGTTAAGAGCGGCTTGTTTGTCGGTGAAGTTTCGGATCCCAAAGGATACGGTGTAGAGATCGACTGAGTTAGAGGGGATTTGGGGCATGTGTTCTGCGTTCGCGACCATGAATGATAATCGCTTCGTATTGTAGTAGGGCGTATCTAGACTTCGTTTGCGTCCTTCGGCTAACATGTCTGGGTTAATATCGGAGACTGTGACGCGAGTGTCTCTATCGTTGTTGATGTTTGTTGCGTGATCCAGCATGCGAAAGGCAATGTCGCCTGAGCCGCCGGCGATGTCGAGAATATTCCATCCTTTCTGGCCATCATTCTCGGACTGTGTTGATGAGACCTTGGGCGAACCGGGGTTCAAGGATCGCACGAAATGGTCTTTCCACAGACGGTGGATACCCAGTGACATGAGATCGTTCATGGTGTCGTACGAGCTTGCAACGGAACTGAATACGGCGCCAACTGTATAACGTTAGCTGGTTGCAAATACTCCCTGCTTTGACAAAAAAAAAAATTACCTCTCGACTCCTTCTCCGCCTCTGGAATATTCTCAAATCCGAAATGCGTCATTCGGGACTCTGCATCTGATTTTTGTGATGGCGGGATTTGTTGACTTGCACGTATGGAGCATGAGAAGCAGCGGTACTGGTCTGATAGCGTTACAGCGCTGCGACGGGAAGTCGCGCGGGCTGACATCGCCCTCCAGGGTATTTTGGAAGCCATTGTTATGCTTTTGACTTGTTGTGAGCTGATGAAGTGAGAGACCACGAGATTGAAGCTTGATTTTGCCTGAGCCGACGGAGCTTGGACCTGGCTTGGCGTCTTGTTCGGGACTAGCTCGTGTCTCTTTCACATGCCACGCCAACGCTCTACTCGAGGAGGATTCTAGATGTATAAAAATACAGTATGGATTAAAAGATTTTATAGTACACTAAATACGCTTGGTAAACGAAATGTACAAATCACCCGGAACCCACAAAAAGTGATTCGTCGACTTGCCATCAAAGGTGCTACCGTCCTCTCCCTCAGCAAACTTGATATCAAACGTGGTGATCAGACGTGCAACGGTGCTTCGGAGGTTCATCATTGCGAGTGGACGGCCAATACAGCCATATGTTCCTACAACAATCAGTCTCCAGAATTCAAGGAAGGGCGAGAGAGAAGACATACCGACTAGGAACGGCGCAAAGGCGCTCTTCTCCTTGACGAGTTCGGGCCGTGAGTACCAGCGTTCGGGGATGAATTCTTCGGGTTTCTCGTACACTGCCTCACCTGCTGGTTGTTAGTCTAAGCTATGCAACACTTGCGAAAGTACGTACTTCGTCCAATGGCATATTGAGGACAGAAAACAAACATGTTGCCTGGAATATGGACATCATCAATCCATATACCCTCTGGGGGCGTCTTGCGTTGAATAATGCCTGGCACAGGAGGATGAAGTCGAAGAGCTTCATAAATCACGCCGTTGAGGCGGTCGATATGTATAATATTGTCGTTCAAGACATCACCTGATGGGTCAGTCATATAGGGCGCAACTTCTTTGCGCAGTTGGTCGAGCTGGTCGGGGTGCTGACAGAGCTCGAAAATAATGCTAGACAGGGTCGTTGCCGTGGTGTCACTGCGTTATTAGCATCCACCTTCCCAACATGCGTGGTGAACTTACCCGCCGGCGGCCATCATAAGCTGAGAATCGCCAACCAAAAGATTCAAGTCTTCCTTGGACACACTCTTGCCCTCCAAAGGCGCCAAGAGCGTGGATGTAATATCCGGAATATCAGGTGTATTCTAAGTAATCAGCTCTGCGCGTTTCGAGGAGGCTGGCAGACTAACCTTCATTCTAGTGATGATCCGCTCACGGCAAAAGTCCAAAAACCTGAACCAATCCTTGGTTGCACCGGGAATGACCTGCGCCATCCGAAATATCCACGTCGGGAGAGCATACGACAACGGCTCAAAGCCTTCAGCCAATAGCCGAACAGACCAGTGCAACTCATCCTTTTTCAGCATGTCAAACGACTTACCGAATGCCAAGTCACCGACTATATCAAACGAGTAGTTATTGAACCACTGCACGACATTGACTGGTTTGCCTTCCGACTGGGCAAAAGTGGCTACCAACATATCGCGATACTTGCGAATACGCTTCTCGTAACCGCGCAGAGCAGTATCGCCAAACGCCGTGCTCCAGACTCGACGACGGTTGTCGTGTAATTGTCTATCGCGAAAGCTGTGTAGCGACTTGAAGGGGTGAGTTGCATCGTAAGCATCGCCTTTGGTACATGGCGTACCAGGGCCGTAGACGGCTTGAACCCCCTTGGGGTGAATGATCGAAAGATCCGAAGAGCCAGTGCGCACAAAATCGCCATATTTCTTGTGCAATTGCAGATACTGGCGCGAACTGTCGGCTTTGGCAAAGTTGACTGACAAAAACAGGGCTGAAATGCGCGTGCCGAATGGGCCGGGGAATTTATTCAAGGGATGAAAAAACTGACGGTATACGAGCAGACTGGAGTACAAACCAGCCAGAAACGAAACCGATAGAATGGTCGTTGTGCGCAGAACCTCAGATAGGGGTAAGTGGTGGCGGAAATGGAGCAGAGCCACCGTCGCAAGTACGGCGGCGCCAAAGGCGTTGAGATAGCGCTGCGGATGGAGATGGTGTTCTCCCCGGTTGAAGAAGAGAATGTGTACAGCCAGACCAAGGGCAAAGGCAGCCACCAACTCTCCTGTGGACGACATGGCGATGGTAAAATAGGAAATAATTGTTGGTAGCAATATGAGTTCACAGCTACTAGCTGCACAATCCCTGTCTGTGTAGGAGAATTTTCAGGCTAAAAGTGCATAGGGGCAATTATGTCGATGGCTGCGCCAAAGGGATGGAGATACCCTCCAACTCAGATCGCTGCAGAGTGTAGAGATGCGGATTAAAAGAGCAAAATATCTCACGCTCGTACGACCGACAGCTGAACGTCTCTACAGACAGCAGACAACAAAGGTTGGACGTTGGAAGCTGGAAGCTGGAAGCAAAAGGAGGGTTGGCAACTCACTAAAACATGGCGGATTCCAGTCGCACGGATCGATTAAATAAACTAACCAACTAGCGGCCCATGCTGGCTGGGCCTAGGACCTAGGCTCCTCGATCCGAGCTTGTACGTTGCAATGGATGGTCATACGATCAAACCCTGAATGCTATGATTGTCTGTTCCAAAACGTAGTATTCTACTTGGATTTCAATGCGCTTGCCACATTCTTGGTTCCTGGCATATCGCATTGTCATCAAATCATTTTCGCTCTGATTGGACAATGTATATAGTGTAAGCTTTGCATTTAATTTCCGGCCTCTTCCGTCCACTCTCCCAGCCAATCAGATGCTGGTTTGTACGTGTTTTCGTGCAATAAACAGTCAACAAGAAAGACGCTGTTTCAAGATCCACATTGATGAATAAACAGATCTTGGGTCGCGAAAAGATTTCCGGTAGGTAATATGGACTACACTCCATTGTGTGAAGACAAAGGTGAATACTTAGGGCTTGTGTCTATGTTTAGACCCGTTCAGCGGCCGAGATGCTCTCTCTTCATCGACAATTGTTCCAGATCTTATTATAGCATTATCTGTCACCTTAGTATATACATGTACATTGACCGTCATAGACTGGAAGGCTATATACACAAGAACTAATACATGTTGTAATTTGCTGTCTGGTTACACCGTCAGGTGAACCGCGGTGCTTGAGTCGCGCAGATTCTTCAGGTTGTACAAGCCCTAATCGAAGCCCAAAACGGCAATATTCCAGACATGGAAATTTGCCAAGTGCTGCGATCGCATGATTTATCAATATAGCACCGCAGGTCTAAGCTTGTCGATAGTACTTAAGGCTAGAAATTGAAGGTAATACCCGAAATTACAGCTGCCCTACTTGAAGCTTGATTCTTTGACGACATGTATGCAGAGTTCAACGGCTTTGACCGTGAAAATTTCGAATCACAGCTTGTATCAGTTGGCTTTGTTGTTATTGTCCAGAGGAGGCAGCCCTGATATTGTTTTTTCTTTCATCTTCTCTCACCACTTTCCTTTTTCGACTCACGTCACACATCACAACCACGATTCCAGCGTAGATCCGAATCCATTCACGTTTCAACCAAGCTACAGAGTCTGACTTCAAGACTCACTGTACCTGGACCTTATTTGAAACTATTATCTACTGCCCGAGATCAACATGTTTACTCACCAGGCCTTGATTACCCTTCAACACTGGGCTCTCAAGTTCACCGAAGTAGGTCATCTTTACGCGGCACAGCTAGCTCAGCACCCCTTGATACGCAATACAGCAATCGCATCGGCAACCCTTGGGTTGCTTTTCTGGGTTAATCATGCCCTGAACCGTCTAAGCCTGGACAACTGGACAAAGGCCAAACGCTGGGACAACAAGTATGAGTTGGTGCTCATTACTGGTGGATGCAGCGGTATTGGCAAGGCGATTGCGTCAAGCCTTGCTAAAAAAGAAGTGCAAGTCGTTGTTCTCGACATCAAGGACCCAGAGGTTACTCAAGGCGAGTACTTAGCCAAGAAAATCTCTTTATGATTGATACGTATTGACCATGCAATAGACGAAAACGTAGCATTCTACCACGCAGACGTGACATCCTCTGAGAGCATCCATGACGCCGCAATCAAAATCCGTGCCGAGCATGGCAATCCAACAGTGCTCATCAACAACGCCGGCGTGGGCAGCAGCAGTCCCATACTCGAAAAGTCCGAAGCTAGAATCCGGCAAGTTTTCAACGTCAACACCATCTCGCACTTCCTGATGGTGCAGGAATATCTGCCGGACATGATTCGAAACAATCATGGGCACATCGTCACCGTTGCCAGTGTGACTAGCTTCGTGGGTTTAGGAGGGTGGGTTGACTATTGTTGCTCGAAAGCGAGTGCACTTGCGTTCCACGAAGGCCTCAGCCAGGAACTGAGTCTTTGGTACGACGCGCCCAAAGTCCGGACCAGCATCTTCCATCCTGCTTGGGTGCGTACGCCCCTGATAGAGTCGTACGCGTCTTCTGAAAAGGTATTCAAGAAGTCCATGCTGGAGCCCGAGGTCGTGGCTGAGGCTGTGGTCAAGCAGATCCTCACTCAGAGGGGCGGCCAGATCATTCTACCAGAAAACAAGTTTGGAATCTCGCTGCTTCGTGCGTTACCCCATTGGATACAGCGAGGGATAAATGCAGCGGCGGATAAGGGGCTAAAGGTTGTCTATGACGAGAGATTGAGATCCTCGACGGGCACAAACTTGCAGTCTAATCAGGCTTGAGAGCCTATGTCTGACATCAAAGACAACCATGGAGGGTAATCATCACGATATTCAGATACCTCCGGATTTCATCACTCGATGTACTATTAGGTCATGGCGCTTTTCCAATGATATATCATAGAACTAGACAGCGAAAAGTATAATTGATTCCAGCTTGAACCACTATGCAAAAAAGGGACCAAAACCAACCAAATTGTGTTTATTTCCGTGCCTCACTATACCTCATCAAGCAAATATCGTGCGAAGAAAGAATGAGAAGCGACACCCGAGCTTTTCGTTTGGTATCGTTGCTCCGAGAGTTTCAACTCGGGCAGATTCATTTCGCCGTCTCCTATGGGTCGTAAAAATCTCCACAGTCGTGCCTCGGTTGAATCCCGTTGTGGTGTACGGAACTTACCCTAGTGGTAGGTACAACAACAATTTTTTTCCAGACTTATTATAATACAAAGATCTGCTAATCCTGGCTATCCGACGTTTATATTCAAGCTTTACAGAACTCATCAAAAATGGACTCGACGCTCGCCCAACCGTTTAAGCTCAAATGTGGCCTGGTACTGAAAAACCGCTTGGTCAAGGCTGCAATGGCCGAAGGCATGGCTGATAAAAAAGGCCTTCCGACCGTTAAGCACAATAATATCTACAGAGAATGGGGGAACGGTGGTTGGGGCATGATTCTCACCGGTATGCCTGCATTGCCACTTGATCCGCTGTCTCTAATAGAGCTTAGGAAATGTTCAGGTTGATAGCGTGCATCTGGGAGGTCCACGCGACGTTACCGTCAATCCTGTCCGAGAAACAGAGATTTTGGAGAAATGGAAGATCTGGGCTGAGTCCTGCACCTCAAACGGGACTCCAACTGTCATGCAGATAAACCATCCAGGGCGCCAGTCGCCGCTGGGCGCAGGATCTCGTGGTCTTCGGGGACAGAATATTGCTCCAAGCGCGATTCCGTTGGATTTAGGTACCGGGTTTGTAGCTAGATTTGCAACTTCATGCATATTCGGCACGCCGCGCGAAATGACTCTCGAGGATATAGAGCAAGTGGTGAAACAGTTTGTCGACTGCAGCAGGCTTGCGCTCAAAGCGGGATTTCAGGGTGTAGAGATCCACGCTGCGCATGGATATCTTCTGGCGCAATTCTTGTCGCCAAAGACGAATCATCGTACTGATAAGTATGGAGGTTCGGCTGAGGGACGAGTGAGGATTGTGGTTGAGATTGTTGATGCGATTCGCAAAGCACTCCCGGCAGATTTCTGCGTGGGTATCAAGATTAATTCTGCAGATCACCAGTCGGGTGAGGCGCTATCGGAATTTGTGCTGCAACTCAGGATGATAGTTGAGGCTGGGGTAGACTTTGTTGAGATTAGTGGTGGTTCTTATGAAGATCCCCGGGTAGGTCTAATCGCACACCCTATGTTTGAGTGTCCTTTGGCATAGACCCATCTAATTCCAGTACAGATGATGCAAGCTTCCACTCATATCCAGAAAGAAAAATCATCACGCACCATTGCACGCGAAGCCTTCTTCCTTGAATTCGCCAGCTCGATCCGTCACGAATTCCCCACCGTCCCCTTGATGGTAACCGGAGGCTTCCGAACAAGGGACGGAATGACTCGAGCTATCAAGAGCAATGCATGTGATATGGTCGGCCTGGGGCGGCCAGCTGTGCTCGAGCCGTCTCTTCCTAGAAGCATCATATTGAACAACGAGGTTTCTGACGAAATGGCGCATGTTATGACGACCCCGATCGAACCCTCGTGGCTTATAAAGATGACCGGAATAAAGTCTGCGGGCTCAGGGGCAGAAACTGTAAGTTACTGTGCAATTTCCAGAGGATCTTAGCTAACAATTCTTTCGATAGAATTGGTATAGACAACAGATAGAGCACAAGGGGAGTCGGAAGTAGGAGGGACCGAGATTCGATAGCCACATATGCAGTAATGGGAGGTTGTGTCTGTATAGATATCACGAAGACAACTAGGGCTTCGGCTTCTGGTCCTTCATAAGTTACTTAATGCCTCTTGATAATAAAGATCCACTTGCACGCATCACACTTTTAGCCAACCATGTTGAAGCAACTCGGTGGAAACCGACAGCCTTGTACAAATAATCTGGTTCTTTAGAAATATGACGGAAACTCGGACGCACCTAAGCTATTGATATTCTGGCGGTCCTCTGCCGTGATGCTTGTGAGTGTATGTGGCATGTTCTTATGATTCAGTAGGTAGCTCACCACTTTCACAACGTGTGTTTGATTTCTGATGGAGAATAACGATATAGCGATGCGAGTCAAGTGATATGCAAGCTATTTCATTCGGAGCCTGTACATTTTGCCGATTTATTGATATAGCGAGTATGGTAGAAAAGTGCTGTCGAGCCAAAAAATAATAATACAAGGAATTATCAAAGAGCGAAAGAAGCCAGGACTATGGATATAAAAAGTCTTCAGCAGGTCACAGGGTATCTCAACCACTATTGGCAGATCAAAGAAAAATAAGCAAAGCCAAAAACTCCGGCCCAGTATCTAAGAAAAGAATGGGTGATTTGACAGTTGAGCTGTCAAATCACCATGTAGAGATTTTTTAACGAAATTCAAGTGAATGAATAAGAATTAGTCGTAAAACCATGCGGCAACCGCGATAATGATGTAGAGAGTCATCAGTAAGACGCCTTCTAGCCAGTGTGATTTTCCATCTGCGATTAGATAGTTCACCTATACAAAGAGTTAGAACACCAACAAAAGAATCGAATTGAACTTACCAATAGAACGGCGACAAACAAAACGACAACCTGGAATCCATCGCCAAAGTCAAGAGTCTAATCCATCGTTAGTTTGCGAAAGTATCAACTATAGAGACGGCGCATACCATATCGTCTTTGCCCATAATCCATCCAATGACAACAATCAAAGGAAGAACCAAAAGTGCAATCTGCATACTCGATCCCACAGCAACACCGATAGCAAGATCCATCTTATCCTTGACCGCAACAGTCACCGCAGTAGCGTGCTCAGCAGCGTTGCCGACAATGGGTAACAAGATCAATCCGACGAATGTTTGTGAAATGCCGCTGTTTCCTGACGTAACTGCACTGATCGCATCGACCATGAATTCTGCACAGAGCGCGACTAGCACGGTGGAGATGACAAGAGTTGCAATAGCCACATAAAAGTGAAGCTGTGGCTCTTCCTTCTCTTCTTCGTCGTCTTCGCTCCCTCGGCTCTCGAGGTCTCGTTGAGCTGTCTGACTGCCCATGCCGGCTCCGAGAGCACCAATTGCAACCAATCCCTTTTGGGTATCGCCTTTGGCACGGCTCTTGTTTCTCTTTTCCGTTTTTTCGCTAGGGGCATTGTAAATTTCTGCGTGGGTCTTGAGTTGGAAGAAGATGTAAGCGCCGTAGACTACAAGCAGGATCACACTAGTCGCTGTATGACATTTGATTAGCTTGGAGTTAAAATTACACGCATAAAGTTTCTTACCCCGTGAAAGCTCATCGGTATGAGTAGCACCACCTATTTCCCAAATCGTCAGAATGATTCCCAATATACCGGAAAAATTGAAACATACCACTAGCCCACATGTGGAACGCCGTAGGAATAATCAAACTACCAACTGCGAGAGCCAAAAGACTAGCTGCAGTTTGCGCAACAACTTCGTTGAACTTTTGCTCGATACGGTTGACACCACCGAAAAAGAAGCACATGCCCATGACCAAAAGCAAGTTGGAGAGCATACTTCCAATCAAGGAAGTCTGGACAATGGTAACTTCGTCATGGACCAAAGCGATGATGGCGACAATCAGTTCGACTGCGTTTCCGAAAGAAGCGTTCAAAAGACCTCCAAGAGTCTCTCCAGTTCTGTGCTACTCAGCGCTATGATCTAAACTAAAATAGTTTGGATTTCTGCTTACCGAAGGGCAATTTCTTCTGTTGCATAACTCAACATGGCCGCCAGCGGGCTGTATAACCAATGTTAGATCTCGATATGTTATCGTAGGCAAATCAACTTACACAATGGCAAGAAAGTTCACAACAAAGACAGCTGTTCGGCTGACGCTGGTATAATTCAGAGCAACTGTACGCAATTAGTTGTTGATTCGCAAAATCAGTTGGGTCGAACATACTGCCGACTGGAACAAGGACAAGTAGCAAGTTGATCCAGGAGTTCAAGATAGTCGCACGTAATTGGCTGGCTACAGTGAAGACGGGCTTTCCACTGCTGGCACTGGACGCCGTATCATCGGCTTCGGTTGGCGGATTCGAAAGTCCAGTCTTTCTTCGTCTGGGTCCACTCTCTTCGCCATCGATATCGCGCGAGACATTAATCGCATCTTCGCTACCGGCCAGTGTTGGAGCATCTTTCTCCTGCGAGTCGCGATCGCCAGTTTGTCCTGTCGCTGACATATCAGCATCATCCTTCGATTTCTCTTGCTGAAAAGTAATTTTCGTTAATTGTTTACCTTCAATGCCACCGCGAGCGAGGCCACCGCGTTCTAAATCTCTCGCATGTTGTTTGCGTCGTCTATTTACTCGAATTTTCTTGAAGGGATTGTGGGTGTGTTCGCCTTCGTCGTCGTACCATGCCGCCCGCCGCGCGTAAGAACGTATTTTATCTAAATCCGGGGAGTTAGTGTCAGCCTTGTCGCATACAGCCTTGTGCATTTTCTCGGTAGTATCGGTAGAGTGAGGGTATGTGCGTACGCATATCACAGTCCTGGGGTGTTGTCCAGGGAGTCAGGCGTGGGAGAATGTTTCACAACTATGGTGTAGCAGTGTAGCAATGAGGGTCGCAGGTAAGTGTAATTAAATGAGCGATGAGTACTTTTATAGCCGATGATAATTCAGAAGCAGGAGTATGGATAAAAAGAATGACAAAACCTAGGCACAGCCCGAGGTTGGGATGAAGTGGCGGTGGTTCTGAAAGCCTGAAAGCAGTGGTGGGTGCAGACGAAACTTGGAGGACTGCATCAAAAGGGGAATTTCGATGTAGCGTCGTCGCTCTTACCCCGTAACAAACAAATCTCGACATCATCAATGCACAGCCACATAGCCGCCAATCAGATCTTTCCATTGGGTGAGAACGCCAAGCGCCAAGCGCGCTAGTGGGTCTATAGTGGCTATCTAGTGGATCCACGCGATTATCATTATTTACAAATTACAGCCAATTACCGCTAATTACTGCTCAAATACTGCGTGTATCTGGTATTTTACTGCTTTCACCTGTTTCAACTGGACTCAATTATCGCCTAATATGCCCTCAGACAGAGAGACCGTCACACCGACAAAGTCTGCAATGTGACGAGTGTGGCTTGTTGCCTCAACTATTGAAGTTTGCTCAAGTGAACCACGGTCAATCAATACGCACTACGTATTTACTACATAGTATTTACTACGTAGCTAGTTGTATCGAATATGTCGAGTATATTAGCAAGGTTCAGCCCGATCGTAGTACATATTCGCAACACATACTCCATATGGATCAGACATAGTCGCCGGCCGAGAGAGATAAAGGCAGAGCACCTCAAAACGGCTGACGTGTTTCATCGCCTGAGTCGTCAGCAGCAAAAAGAAAATTAGCTCAGGTGCAAAAAGCGCCTTGGCACCATAAGATTATAATTATACTCCGTTGGGGCACCCCGGTCAAGGCGACGTATCTCATGATTTTCAAACACGTACGTACAAGTTGTATAATCCTAGGTGTATTTATGAACACGCATGTTAACATACCGTACGTGCGTAACATTCCATGTAACTCAACAGCAACACAATCCTTGTTTTCCATCTGACATCATGCGAAGCCTTAACTTCTAAGCGCTGTACGCAGTATACGTAGTAGAAGCTTGTAAATTTACGGAATGCAATATGTGTGTGCCTGCCATTGGCCCTGGCTAGACTCGTCGCATCAGAGACTGTGATTCGTCAAGCATAATTTCTCATTTAGTGGCGATCGAAACGGCCCATTGGATTTGATAAGGTTGTATCCGTCTGTGCACTCCCACATTGGTGCCTCAGGCTGACACATATCGAGCGTGGCTTGTTGAACTCCATAGCCACAATATCAGTCAGCTTGTCGATGAACTGGACATAGAATATTATGAAATTGATCCTACAAGGCAGACGAGATATCGTGCCTACACCTTCACCCCACTACACTGCACCCCCGAAACAAGGCTTGAATCGGCTCTCGGAATCACAAATTACTTTCCATGCATGATTAGTAGGCAGTCTATTTCGGAATCCATCATGACTATCATGCAAGTGATAGATCCTCCACTAATAAAGCAGCCCAGGCAGCCCAGTTTTTGTTGTGGTTGCTGTATGAAGCTAAATCAAAAGCCACAGCACATGTGGCGCCTCTAAGCACCCCGGGGTGTACCGAAAATCAAGTTTTGGCTACGATTGCGAGAGCTCTCGAGATGCAAGGCAGATGTTTATGGAAGCATCACCTGTTTAGGGCTTTGGATCTGAGGGTGTGTGGTGGCGGGGCTCATGCATGCATACCTAGGTAGAAGGTCACCAGTTATACCGGTTTTAGGGTTTTGTAAATTTAGACCTAACCGCTGTACATACCAGATCAACAGGCGACTATAATAATCAGCTTAGCCACCATTCTTGTTTCTCTTTTTGAAATATACGTACAAAGCATAGCTTCCTCATGATGTACACACGTCTTGAGGCTGAAATTGGACGATCGTACCCAGGTAATCGGGCTTGGGATCGTATTCGGAGACTTCGGATTATGGATACTATTTATGTATATTCACCTTATTCAAGACAAGGCGGACTTCGAAACCGATTTCTACAGGTCAAGAGCTTCAGCTGAGTTTGGTTCAATGTATCGAAATGAAGTGATTGTCTTATTGTCCAGACTAGAATACCTCAGCTGGCTTGAACCACACCGGCGAGTCTTTGACCAGTGACTTGAGCTCACCAAAGCTTCATGCTCGTTTTGCGTTGAAATTGCACGGTTAGTGGGCGGATGGAAGAGGAACCTTCGCAGAGACAGCGGTTCCATGGGAAATTTCAGTGTGCGTAATTCTGTCATCTCACCTTCAAGATCAGAAGAACCCGAGAATGTCTGTTTGATGCCATTATAGTGTCTATATCGCATACAGTTCTTCACCAGAGTATCTTCATCCGTAAAATCTCCGATATTTTGAGAAAAATCATGCCTGCCTGTTTGTATGGGGCTTCGCATCGGAGAATACACCAATTCAATTCATATCGCTGTGGCCGACGAAATATTTCACGAAGGTTGATTAAATCATTCAGAGAAGACATTACGCACAACCTGATTCTTCTGTAATATGTGTACCTGGCGTAGAATACATCAAATAGAATGAAATCGGACGTCTGACGCCAACAAGCGAAGGTAGACGGAACTCGAAGATCGAATAAAACAGCCATGGAATATCAGATTCTGGAAGTGACCATTCGTGAAAATCGGTATCCATTGAGTGCACTTGGGTTTTATAACCACATCTCTTACAAGAAGTGTGATGATATGATGACGGGTGACCCTGTATAGCAAAAGTCTCCGTGTATTCGCACATTTCCTCATCGTACAATTTGATTAGTCTCCAATATTCTTCCTTTGGCTTCGAAAATTCCTCGCGCTTTTGTTGTCGTTTCTCATGAGTTTCAACTTCAAATCTATGGCGAATATGTTGCAGTTGTGGAGATTGTTCGAAGTATCTGACGCCAAACAAATCCAGACTGCCATAAGGAATGGAGAAAAACGGTGTTTTTCGTTGAATTCCGCGACTTCTGGAGGATGGGTAGATCTCTGCGGTATGTAACCTCTGCATTTGCGGGTTTGACACGAGGAAAATAAGTTCAAAGATTTGGCATGACGATGTCGTAATCGGCCAATACGGGAGATATAGCGAGCGCTGACTTGTCACAAGCGATCCATAAGTCAAATTTTATCAGGAACATAACTTAGATGGTTTTGGGATTCCTGGAATAGCAAAGAGACGCGGATTTGTGATAAAAAAAAAATTTAGATTGTACAATTGTTTGCAAGTATCTGTTCCTTGCAAATGATTCTGTGTTCATCCATCTAGATTTTCGGCTATCCAGGTCTCAACTATGCATATTGTGTGGATAGGAGTGTTATCTGAAGTCGCAGTAGAAGGGAGCTTAGGCATTTCTAAGTACTTGAACCATTCCAATCGAGACGGCTTTCATCAGCAACCTTTGGCGTTCCTGTCCGTGCGCTGAGGGAGGCAAGATAAGTATCAAGCTCTGGTAGCTTGAAGCCAAGATGCTCTCCAAAGTTAACGGTTGCCAGCGAGGATATGTTTCCCTGGTTGCCATCTTCTGCGTTGATGTTCTTCCACTCTGCTTGAACAACCTCGTTAGCATTGCGCATAGAAGCTCTTCCGTCTTGAGCCAAGGCTGCTCGTCGCTCAAATCAAGCTTCAGCGACCGGCGAGATATTTTTGCCTGAATGGTGTGCAACAAGTCTGAAGGAATATGTTGGCTCCATCTCTGCGACAAAAAAGCCATAAAAATAGCATGAAGAATTTGTAGTGGCTGATTCCATCATGCGAAATGTTGGCAGATATAATAGCAGCTACTAGGGTTGCTGCACACCGCTGAGATCGAGCGGTTTCCAGGGCAGTGCAGAGAGCCAGGCTTGATTGCCTGCGGACCAGTCACAGATCACCCGCACAACTTGATCGAAACCAGGATCAAAGGGACTATCCCAGCTAGACTCACGCAGTACGGTCGTTTGAAAGTGTGCTGCAGGACCGCCGTCGCGGTATTCAACTACATAGCTCCCGTGGTTCGGATCCGCATTCAACATCACCTGGATGAAGTCGTGATAGTCGGCTACAGGGTTAGAGTCCAGTCGTTCCACGATGACGATATTGCACGATAGGTTCATGTCCGCGAGCAAGTCATGGAGTTGTTCCTCTGAGGGATCATCTATAACGCGGACACCGTCAGTTGCACGAATTTTCGGCATGGCCAGGACTGTGATACAACGATGGCTAGGCAATGACGATAGATGGAACACACTTAGTGAGGATAATATTCCGGTGTAGGAGAGATGGTCTGGGACCGACCTTATTCACCGCTTATTTTTGCAATGATTCTGCCGGACCAATAGTCAATTTTACGAGGTGGAGATTGAGCTGTGAAGGCGGTGCTCAGACTTTTGCGATGCCGCTGTACTGCGAGGGGCATTGTAGCTACTATTAGCGGCCAATTGACCAACTCCTATCAGGAATATCATATCCCCAATATGATAAAGACCGTTACTTCGTTCCACGGTTCCACATTTATCGGCCAGGACGTACAGTTGAGCTTATCTGAGAAAAACAGGAGTGAGGTCGTACCCAGAGTATTCTGCGTGCAATTCTGTAGCTACTGCGAGGAAGAGGAGGAAAAGACTCTGCGAGTATCTAATCTGATGGCATACACCATCATCATATTATCTAGTATGCGCGTAGCCTTTTGGCGAAGCTGGGAAGTCTAACATGGTATAGTTTCTGCTTGTATATAACCCTAGCAGGGCGCATATTCAATCGAAAACCTTATTGAGCTATCAACGACAAAAGCATCGACATGTTCGTTTGTATGTTACACAACAAACAAACGCGCAATTTGCCGCTGATTGCTTTTACATCACCTGACCTTTCTGTCTACCTGTCTCCCCCCCTTCTTCTTCTCCTATATAACTCTCTGCCTTCTCTGCCTTCTCTTCCTTCTCTTCTTCATCTCCTATCATATTCCTCTCTTCTTTCATTTTCTGCTGGGACATCAAATCAATCTCACGGCATCTATCACGATCATCTTCGCTAGCTATACCATACCGTACCAGATCATCTAGTTTGTGCGCAGCTTTTTGGTCAAGTTGGTTGCACCAATATCTTCGCTTAAGTCAACAGTGCGTCGGGAATGATACTACAAGACCTTCCTTATTTACTTTAATATCTCATACTTTCTTCCTTGCTGGTACTCTGCAGTCTCACGCCATGTCGAGCACTCAAAACAACCTGGCTAGTGCTTCGTCTGCTGGAAAGTAGGCCAGTCAACCTTTTCTCAGCCCTGAGATTAGAATCTGTTGACGATGATCAATCCAACCGCTCTAGAAAGCGTCTTTCAGTGCATGAAACAGCTGTACCAGTCAATCTTCCAGCTTTGCCTGGGAACGGTGTCTTTGGCACCAGATTTCGAGGTCGCACATAGCGCCGATGGCCTGCGATTTGTCGCTATGATCGGATCTGGCGAAAATTGATCCGAATTGAGGAAATCGCTTGCATGCAAATAATTCTTTTGTGGAGAGACACGTTAATACATTGCTCGACAAAACCGTGCAGAGTGTTCGCAGGTATGAACCTGTGAATCGATGCCAGGCCAGTGCCCCCGACGCTACGATTGCTCGGTTACTCGAGAAAGTAAACATCGAAAGACAAGGCAAGCTTCAAAACTACCAAACCAACAAGCCGAATGATCTCGTTGTGCTCGACGTTACTTCCGTCGTGATTACGCTGGAAGCAGGCCAGCACCGTACAGCAGCAGTGTTGCGCTTGGATGGGCTCCCTGTGCATTCATCAACTGGCGTGTTCCTAGACCGAGACCATGAAAGACTAAAATGATGAGTATATCTGCCCAAATCCTTTACATTGAAGCCTCCTGCTAACCTGAGACATAGTCGACCATGTGGCCAGTAGAAGTCTAATCTAAAAAGTTTCTGTTGCACCATCCTTACGCTCAGCTTCGGCTGCGATACAATGCAGACTCTACCAATTTCAAGAGCTCATTTTGGGATGACATGGCAATCATCTACAAAGCGTAGTAAGCTACATATTAAACCGCCAAGGTCGAATATCTGTCGTCCAAGAAGAACTTTGTCAACTTCCTCAACCGCCTTCTACCGACCAAAACTTCGCTCACTTCGTGGCTCCTTCTCCTCAAGTACCCGATGTGGATTTACTGGATGGAGAAGTTCACCCCTGAGGTCGCCATGTGTTGGTAGCAAGCCAGGTCACCGTGGCATCTGCTTACCAGCACCCTCGCCCGTTCTTTGACCTATTCGACAACGTCACCAAATGGTTCCAACAATACTTTCCTGGCATTTACCAGTTGATTGATGTAGAGGACATGAATAGATTTATCGAAAGAATGACGCACTTCGCCAGATCATCCAATATGCGGGCGCTTCTACCAGTCTGGCTTGGGGATTTTTCTGTGTCACCGCGGAACAGGATTACAGGAGACCAACATCAATTTTCTGAAAGAAGATAATTTTCTTCTAAAGAATGATTATATGTGACGGTTGTGAGCAGCGCAAAGTCAAGTTCGATATATTATATTTCATTTAGGTGGAGTTAATTGAGGCTGTAGATATGTCACTCTTGTCAGCTATCCTATCCGGTTTTGACCATAGCCCCTGAATCCCGACCGACTAGAGACGACACGACGAGCCACGATTCAAATAGATCGTAACCCACGGCTTGCCTGTGCTATCAGTTGTAACAGAATTCCTTGGTAATGATGTCTCTTCGTAGGAAATACTGATAGATTCACATGCAACTCCACACAACCCCATTAATCTAATAAACACCGTATCTAACTGTCATAAATCTTCGATAACAAAGCAGCCACTCGGTTTTAAAGCGTCGGCTCCGGACTACCATTCATTTCATTATCAGCCAACTCAAACCCAAGATCCATATTGCCTCCATATCACGATATGATACAGTACAAGAATACCTGAGACAGATAGAAGGAGCCTACGATACGAAGTCAAGGTTCATACAAGTAACGGTTCATGTACGTTTTCCATGCTTGTCTCCAGATTATCCATAGCTTAATCTATTCACAAGTCGTTCTCGCTTGGAGTGAACTCTTACGTTAGGATATTGAACAGCAATGAGACAAACGAAGAGACGTGTATGGAGCGGGACTTTGACGTGGAGGGCACATGAGTCACGTCCACAACTTCGAATGCCGTCCACAATATCTTCGAGAATCACTCCCTGGCGTGTATGGCTGCAACTTTGGTATCGGCACGATCAGAGTACAGACTCATATGACTGACACCGGGCAGGACCTCGACCTGTTTCCGTGGTGACGGAATTCTGTGGAAGGCTTTCACTTCTAAATTACATGTGGTCCTTCCTTTAATGCTTAGTGGCTATGCATTTAATGCATCCCAGAATTTACAGAAAGCCCCAAGGATGTCTGCACTTACTCCCTGTTGACTCCACTGTGCATACCTTTCCTCAAAAAGCCAAGTGCCCCAATGCTGGAGACGCCAGTCAGGATACCTACCGTGAGAAGTAGAGGAAGCCATTCGCTGGCACCGTAGCTCCCTTTATGAAGACCTCGCTCATCTCCTGCCGTAGATACAGCTGTAGCTACAAATCCAGACGCAATTGTGGCGCATCCTCTGACGAACATAATCAATCCTGATACAATAAGCTCCTGATTGGGGTGATCACTGTTCCCAACGATGGCAGTTGCAAAGCGATTGCGCAAAACAACGTAGCCACCGGAAAACCCTCCAAATAAAATGCAAACTAGAGCCGCTAGCCCGTAACTCGTCGCGAACCCCCAAATGCAAAGAACTGCAACGGCGGGGATCAAGGTGCTGACAAGGAGTGGGATCAAAACTCCTTGTTTATCACTAGAATGGAATCAGTTGGCTTGGCGATGATCTTCAATTAGTGTAAACTCACGCAAGTAAGCCTATGAATGGCTGGAAAACTGCGGATGCGATGTTATAAATGGCGAGCAGTGCTGATGCGCTTTCAGCTGAGGTTCCAGTAACTGCAGTTGCATAGGAGGGGATATAGACTGAGGGCAGGTACTGAGAGAGCGCCTGTAGGACATTCGACAGCATGATGAGCCAGAAGAGTCTTTTGCCTAGAAATTCATAAGAAACGTCTCCTGATAGAGGGTTGACCTTTTCGTCCCCTCCGGTATTGGATGGTGGTAGTCGTGCCCGCACGCCGGTCAAGGCTATACTAAGCACGACCGCAACAAAGACCCCCCATCCTACGAGAGTAACTTTAGCTGAGTATCTCGCAAGGAGACTCCGCATGACAACCGGTATAATGGCGGCAGAAATACTGGAGCAGGCAAAGTAAATACCGTAGGCGAGGCTACGGCGGTCGATAAACCATTCGTCGATCAGGCTCATGTTCGGGGCAAAGACAAGCCCGCTACCTAGTCCGTACAGGATGCCTTGGTTCATAATTAGTTGGACTGGAGTGTGGGAAAAACCTGCTCCTATGGATGCTGCCACCACAATTACCGAGCCAGCACAAAGAAACGGTCGGCGGAGGCGGGCTCTGCCACTAAGGAAATGCACCAAGACAGGGCAAAGGATTTGAATCACACCCTGCCAAGTATGAGCATGGGTAAATAATCTTTCCGGAGTTGAAATGGATACCTACAGTACTCACGACTCCAGTGACAGCAATGACCTGATTTCCCGCAAAGGCTGAGTTATAGAAGTAGTACTCCCTGAAAGCACCAAAGGAAATAGTGAAGCCTAAGCAAAGAGTGAGATTGTGTGTGAGCTTGCTCAAAGCATCTTCAGCCGAGATCAGACACGAACGTACCCCATGTCAGTTGCAGCATGACAGAAACACAGGCTAGAAACAGCCAGGCTGCCTTTCCCCCATCTTGTCGATGGAGAGGTCGTGATGTGACCGGAGGTGTCACTTCTGGATCATCGCCTAGATTGTTGAATGACAGTACACTGGATTGCGCCATCGTTTCTTATGGTGCGGTAGTAGATGTTAGTAGGTTGTCTTATACGAAAGTAGTTGGTTTGCAGTATTTAATGAAGGCGTGGACGTGACTTTTATTTGGTTTTGTTGTTGACGGCACGATCCATGTTTGATCCCTGACAGTGCCTAATTATCACGCCATCTATATACACTCGGGCTATTTCTGTTCAACTATGACGTGCTCAACGCATCTGGATAATTATCTATACGCAATGAAATCATGTACAAGTTACCATTAATGTATGTCAAAGGGCTAGTAGTTGATTTAACCCACCTGGTGGCTGTGCGCCACTAATACCTTCCCATGTATATATCATAAGCATGCAAATACCAAAGAGCTTTGAATATATGGTATTGCTATACATTTTCATGTATTTAATCCCTGAGTTGACGATCTCTGCCACCATAGGCCGTTACACTTGTGTGAAGGCTCTTGTGCAATGGAATGGTGCGATGACAACCCTGGCAGGCAGTGATATGATGCCCGGGCCATTCATCATACTTTATTCGACCCCTATGTAAAATATTTAACCAACTCACGTCCAAGCCAGTTGTCAATGCCTTTATGCCACCACCACCACCACCACTCTGTACGATGGCTCTAACAGACGGGTCTCCCAGCAGGCAGTGGAACCGTAAATAATCCCAGAGAATGATATTGCGGCATAATGAAGGATACTTCGAAGTTGAAGCTCCACTAGATTCACGCCAGACAGACAGTTTTGTATAGAGTGGTGGCGCTGGAAACAAATAATATACTCGCAAAGAGGAGGTATTCCGTAAACTAGAGGGCAATCACATAATGAAGTAGCATTTCTCCGTTGGCTCATATGTCTCGTTGGTTGTCTAATAGTTCATAACTGTTGCGACAAGAAAGGATCGGCTTAGGCAAAGCTGGCCAGAGGAAACCTTTCACCTTCATGTCCTAATCCAAGAGGTAGACAGCAAAAATCGTCGCCGCATCTCTTTGGATTTCGCTATATAAATATATTGTCGTCCGGCTTCATTTGCTGGACTTATAGGTCGTGTCTAGATGCTGCAATATCGAATTGAACTTGCACGGTGATCCATGTCTCTCC
The DNA here is from genome assembly GCA_037356135.1 of Talaromyces sp. F31. Taxonomy (NCBI): domain Eukaryota; kingdom Fungi; phylum Ascomycota; class Eurotiomycetes; order Eurotiales; family Trichocomaceae; genus Talaromyces; species Talaromyces sp. F31. The sequence continues at coordinate 1,789,478 of JAYXSF010000034.1, forward strand.
GCAAATTTCCCGCATATCACAATTGTGAACACAAGCTATGAAACATGGAAGTCTCCGACTGGAAATTTTTTCGTGATTGTAGGAGAACAGTAAAAGATACAAAGTAGCCATACCAGGGATTGAACAACCAAGCTGAGACTACTCATGACAAACCAAAGACGTTTCCTCACAGTATCACAATTCTTCCTGCAGGGCGAGGCGCGTCTCCAGGAAATCGAAAATAACCTGATGCAATCGAAAGAAGGCTCCCTGATGACAGTGAGTGTCACCACCTTCATCTACTCTGAGGCTGACAAGCTGATTTTCACAGCGAAGATTTCTTTGAAGGATTTCTGGTTGGCCTTTTGAGAAATGGTCATTTTCGGCATCAAGTATCAAACATGGTGTCACAATATCATGACAGATGCCCTCCAAAGTATATTTGGAAACTGTGCGCATGAGCTCTGCCGGCGATTTCACGCCAAAAGTCCATTTGCCATTGTACATTGCCCACCGGATCCCTGTCGAAAAGGATTGCACGCAATGGAGGATCCAATTGTACACTGAATCAAGTCTTTTATCCAACAAAGCTTGGATGAACGACGGCTGATGAACTCGGAATGCCGAGCCAAAATCGTATACGCCATCGTCGAGGATGATGGTGTTGGCCCGGTGTTCTTGCGTTGCTCCTCGGGCCACTAGGTTTCCACCCATGCTCCATCCAAAGATGATTAGGGCGTTGCTATCAATTTCACCACGGGATAAAGCATAGTCGACAACAGGCGTGAGAAATTTCTCCCAGTCGGGTCGGAAATGCAGCTGTTGTCGTCGAAGAGCTGCACCCTGTCCCGGTCCATCAAACGCGAGAAAGTTATAGCCCCTTTCTCGAGCTGCTGCCCCGATAGCAAACCACCCTTCACTCATAGTGGAATCATACCCACCATTGAAGATTATTGTCCGTCGTGGTTTTTGGGTGCTATCAGGACATACTAAGTAACCTGGCAATGAGGTTTCTTCGTATGGAATGGTGATCGACTCATAACTAAAGGGAGACAAAGCCATTGCTGCCGCGAACGCTCTTTCCGAGCTTTCATATAAAAAATGCGATATACTGTCTTGCTCAACATTTTTTCGGCGAAAGAACTCGGCGGTGCGGAAATAATTCGACGCACGAAGATACCCATGGAAAGCACTTTGTCGATTTCGCGCAGCTTGTGATTGCTTTGCATGAGATACTGCACGTTCTGCGGCTTTCTGCCATTCGCGCTGCCAGTCCTGCTCGTTCCCCGCGCGGATTTGGGAGCAAATAGCTACCACTTCCCCAAGATCTGCGCCGCCATAGTTACCGTAGCCAGCAGCACAAAGTGCCTCATAGCCGAAAGCCTCATTGGATTTGAAGAAATGGTTAATTAGCGCTGGTGACATCTGGTGCGATGGGGCTGGCTGGGAAAGAGATGTAGTTTGAGAATGACAAAGAAATACACTTGCACGATTTGGGCGTCGCATACCAACGGCGGTTACTCTGTGGTCAGACCGACCAACGTGATTCGGGCCGATTTTGCGACAGCATAGTATCGCTTGAACAGAACCGTTGCGCACTGAACATAGACTATCATTGTAATACAACAGCACCCTTAGTAATCTCTGAGCAACCGCTAAAGCTGGCTCAGAAGCGGCTAGTTGTATATTCCTTGGGTTTCAAGTCTAAACTCATCCGGCCCGAACCTTACTTTAAATCAGGCTATTTCGTTGGCTTGTTTCAACGATGATGTGACTGTTGCCTCTTATTCAGCAACACCTGGAGGAGCAGGGATTGTGGAACGTACCTGTACCAGAATAGAAGGCTGAAATATATTTCACAGCCGATCAAACGTAGAGAAACATCGTGAAGTAGACGGTGTAGCAGTCAAACGGCAATTTTTGGTATCTTACAGGATGATGATGGAATGGAAGGAAAGCAATCTCTCAATGATCGATGCCAGTCGACTCCATAGAAGTTTCAGACTCTTGGGTTTTGGCAGTGAGGCGAGAAAAGAGTCAACAATGTTTAATTGATCATGGCGATTTCGAGAATGACTATAATTGAGGTAAATTTCCACTCTGCTAATCTTCCATGGAAGGGAACTTTAATACGGCCTAGTTGCATTCAGAAATGCTCGACAATGACATGGGTGAGGTGATCTGTATCTTCCCGATAAGACTCCATGCGAAACAAGGCAATTTTGGTAATGATTATGTTGCAACTGACTTGTCACTATGACAGATATCTCGAGAACTACCTAAATCGGAAAAAGATCCGATTCTCTCGTGCTCAAAGGGGGACGGATGCCTACATTTTGCCGGACTTCACGCAGAACATTGCCTGCTCTTGGCGTAATATTGGAGTTTAATGGAAAGGAGCGTTGCATAGGAGCCTGGCGTAGGTACCAGATAGACTTGGCTTCACCGTCGACCAGGGCCAAGACATTTCCCTGTTGCAACAAGAGGGAGGGGTGAGGGATCGCTTTGAATGAGATCTGAACGAAAGGCCTGCACCTTATTAGACTTGTTCAGATTGAGAAAGAGCCGTCAACCCCTACCTCGTATAACATATCGACATCTGGAGCGTCCCTTTGACTGCTCCAGTGTGCTCATTCGTCAAGTCGATCATATGATTGGCGGCAATAGGGTCTGAAGCAAGAAGACGAGATTTATCCTCCTGTTTCCGCAGTACGTCGTCAACTTTTTCACTATGGGTGTATTCTACAGAGAAAAGGCTAATAGGTCTGAGTTCGCCAATCTATATACTCGAGGCAGCCATGAGCTTAGAACCATGAAGGCAACCGCGAGCCCTAAAGCATTAAAATATCTGAATAAGCTCTACTGCGAAGGCTTCTCGGACTATGTCGAGATCGACTGCTGCCTCCCTATTGGAAACATCCCCTTTTGCCGCCTCAGATTTCGAGCATCCTAGTCTTCTTCACAGTGCCGACAACCTACACGTGCCTGTACTAGGACTGGTCGAGAATCTATGCCTAAAATCTCGTATCGTATCACTCACTTACTCCTGCTTGAGTTTCGAACGACGGATCGACATCAGCTCGGTCCCACCATGAAGTAGACTGGCGGGCCAACCAACCCGCAAAATACGAGGACTCGTCGAGAGACCCTAGGTCATGTCCTGATGTTGATGTTGCTACGTGGAGGCCAGCCAATAAGAGACATGAATTATATCATCAAACGCTAGTCTATCTTAGGCAAAATATGTCATGTGACTCTTATCGCGGCTGCGCGGCAGATAAGCGCGTAGAGCGTTTCTCCTCCACACCAGCCAACAACATACGTCCAATATCAATCAATCATGTTTGCCGGTTTCATATCATCGCCGTGAGCTTAGACGATAAGACAGCAAGCTATGTGACAATAATTCCATAGCATAAGAAATTCAGATAATGCTCCCGCGGCGTGCGCCCTCTAGAGGCTCTCATCTCCGCCAGGTCAGTGCCGCTAGCCTGGGAAGCAATTCATCCGTAGCATCTCCACCACCCCAAGGGGCGTCCACTGCCAATTTGAGAATCGACAATTCATTCTCTGGGGGACCTTGGCGACAAGTCTGTACACTTTGGATTCACGATGAATATTTCTCCAAGGATGACTTCTTATTCAACAATTCGGCATTCAACGACTCGGGGATCAGCCCAGGCGATATCCTTGAAGTCATTGGGATAGACTCAAACTCTGATCTGACTTCAAGGAAGCTCAACGAAAATGGTTTTGAGAGCGATGGCAACATAAACTCAAATGCCCGTGCAAAGTTCTCGTCTCCCGCTCAGCACAGATGTCTCTTCATTGTGAAGCCGATGCCACCAGATGTCAAACAACGGAGTCCAAAATTAGAGATTTCTATCAATCGCTCCGTCGCCAGCATATTTGGATTCAAAAATGGCTGTCATGTGCTCATATCGCATATCGAGCGCTCCCAATGCTCAGCATCACATGTTGACATTTCGTTCCGCGACCAGTATCTGGTGCGTGCGGATATGTGGAGATTGGTCACTTCAGAATTGGTCAATAAGACTATATACAAAGGGCAGAAAATTGTCTTCATGGGTAGCATCAGAGCGACAGTGAAAAACATATTCATCGGGGGGAAGAAGGTTCTCTCGGGTTATTTTGCGCCTAACACGATTCCTGTTTTCCGAAGTGAGGCGGCAAGATATGTCGTCTTCATCCAAATGGCAAGGGAGATGTGGGATTTTGATGCAGAGGGCACTGGGGATATTCTTTTCAGCCGAGTCATCAACGGGTTTCTTCCCGAGCTCTTCAAGCGCTGGGCAAATATCGATGCCAAACATCTGGTGACTATCGTTCTGTTCAGCAGGGTAGAATATGACTCCCCTTTGGAACACGGTATTAAGCCGTTGGAGAGCTTGAAAACAGGCAATCATATTTCTACCAGGGATTTCTATCGAGTTGTTGTCAACGATATTGCAAGTGGTCATTGGACAACGATTTTAGACGAGTTGAAAGCAAATTTTAGGACATTTTTGAGAGATGTCATGATTCAAAGCTTTTCCGGGACCGATGGCCCTGGTAATGAGGGAAAACGATCTATATCAGGTCATCCGTCGTCCGCCATCAAAGGGAATATGCTAGAGGCTATTCACTTGGCTACATCATTTCTATCAAATGAAAATATTGATCGTGACTTGGCTCGGACTGGTCACTCAATTGTCGTGATTACACCAGGTACTGGATTGTTTGAAGCCTCATACGAAGCTTTAGCCGCTACCACTGAAGCTGTAACGAACATGGGAATCGCAATCGATCTGGTCAGCCTGAGCCCCATGCCACTTCACTCTGTGCCGCTATTCAAATACGAAATTCCCGATGAGCACTCACACGATTCCTACTCGAGAAAGTTTCGAAGCTTTAATCATCTAGGAGCCGAGCCGTCAATTCCAAGCTTCAGCACTAGATCGCCCCCTGCTTCTTTGAGAAACTCGGAAGTTAGGCCAGCCATACGCCCGTTATCATCGCAAGACTTCCTGCCGGCGCACTCCAAAAAGTGGAATTACGGTATCCCGCACTGGCTGGATATATCTTTTTGGAACCCGGCAACGTATAAAGAAGGTCGACGTATCACTAAAAACGACTTAAACGCTCCAATCCCATTTACGGTCAACAAAAGATCCAAAACGTTCGTGCCCCGGGTAAGGTTGTACGAGATACAAATGATGGGTATCATGGAAAGCGAGCAGTCTAATATATCGATTCCTTATCTCTCAGAAAAGAATTTTGGCTTTCAACGGGGTGAGATTCACTCATCAGACATATATCCAGACGCACTCACACCCAGGTCTGGCAAGCAAGCACAATCCCCTAGCTCCTCCTTTCAAGCTCAATTGAGTGACAGCTTGAGACCGGAAGCATTTCTACCGAGCTTCACGAACTCTAAGATGTTGATGATGAACAGTCCAGCAAAACGTCAAAAGAAAGTGGCAAACTGGATGGATGATTATGATGAAAATGTCTTTCATCCAACTCCCAAGAAGCACCACACCCGCAGAAATACGAAACCTCGGCGCCTGCTTGAGTCTAGTAGTCATGTCTCTCGTGCAGGTCGTTCTTCTGTACGGTCCATTACAAGCCCAAGAGATCAGGACTCTCTTGTTTTGGATAGGTCACTGTCGACACAATTGAGTCCTCGCAGCCGAGATGCTGAGATACCACCTCGACACGTAAATCCCACTCCTCGACCAAAGGACCCACAGCCGATAAAACCAGCAATAAAAACGCAAAACACTCCTAGGATTTCACGAACGATTAGTTTTGCTCTCCGTGGGCTAGGTGTTGGCATTCCACGAGCTCAAGCTAGTACGGGAGTCAACGCAGAACATGCCGTGGGCCGTGCTACCCCAGCAAAGACTTCGTCTTCCGCTAGCATTTCGGATGTTGAAAGTTCACCGAGACCTGCTTCTTCTACCTTAGATGACAACTCTTCGATAATGAGCATGGAATTACCTCCTCGCTCTATTACTCCTAGGAAGTCTACAGAAACTGTGAATTTACCCCAGCCTTTACCGATCACTCAGGCGCGGCCGATATCTATCAAAAGTATAAGCAGGAAGTCAATCGATGGATCTCATGATGACCGCATCAACACCGAGGCACCATTACCCACAGCCGTAGAGACGCTTGTGGAAGCTGGTACGCATGGAGCAAGTCAAGGACCCTTTCCTATGAAACGAACAGGTCCTCAAAGACCTGGACCAAGATTCGAGATTACACGATCCCGCGACCCACCTACTGGTGTATCTCCAATTCGAACACTCACTCCCTGGGTCAGGTCCATCAACCCATCGAATACTCCTAGAGCTGCGTTAAGAGATGCGAGCTGGTTTGGCCGTTGGCAACATGCTTATCCTCGACCACCGCATGTCGCTGTAGTCAAATGGAAGAGTCTAAAGACACCAGCGATTTTGCCACTGACTACGGAAGAATTTCCTACTTCCAAGGAACTAGCAGCCAATTACCTTGAGACACCATATCGAGTCTTCCCCAATGACGACCATGATACCGGCGAAACTTCGAGATCACAGGAAGACATATTACGTGACATGGTAGCACTCCGCCTTTCTCATGGCTTCCAAATCGTCATCGGAAGCGCCGTAGCGGAAGCATTCGGTGAACCGTCACTAGAAGCACTCAATGTTTTCGACCCCAAACGCTTAGGCCAGGAAGATGCAACTGTTGTCCTCTCCAAGGGTAACATCATTCATAGATTATCAAGCGTGACTGGGGGTGAGATTGAAGTTACAAGATTCATGCGTCTATCTAAATCGAAGAATGTCGACAAAGTCGATTCTCATATCTATACGCACGCTATCCGCACTATCTTGGCTAAGAGATATGAGTTGACCGATGTGAAACTTTCACCATCGTTGGATGAGTACAATTGGAACTATGCTGATAACTATATTGCCGGTCACCGGGATCATTTGACGGACCCAGCGAGACAATTACGATTTTGGAGAATCCGATTTGTACTAATTCCTTTACATCTACCTCCCAATGCTAGGCGCCACATTCAGTCTTTTAATGAGGACAATGAGGAAGAGATCCATCTACTCGGCATCAGTCAGTTGACTTCATTATGGCAGCGTAATAAGTACATACCGGCAGACGATAAACGATTTCAGTCATATGGCCGAACACAAAAGGATCCTAATCCGTTGAACATTCTCTACCAGACACAAGATCCTTCAGATATGGTGGGAGCAGAGCTTGAGAGATTGCTACTCACTGACCCTGGACTTGACAATGCTCCAACTCAGCTCCTACCCGAATCAGAGCTCCTCGACCGGTCTGACTTCGGGCCAGGATCACTGATGGAACTTGCGCAAATCATGCAAGGCGAGACAGGCGTGCGCTTGATGGACCGAAGATGGCATTTCCGACTTCATTATAGCTGCTTCATAGGCTCTGAGTTCACGACTTGGCTTGTACAAACATTCAGAGATATAGACAGTCGAGACGAGGCCATCAAATTTGGAAACGAGCTCATGAAACTGGGCCTATTTGTCCATGTGGAAAGGAGGCATAATTTCAGAGATGGCAACTATTTCTACCAAATTGCCACCCAGTATCGTGTTTCGCGTCCTGAGTCGAAAAGTGGTTGGTTCCCGGGCCTTACTGGAAAGTCAGACTATTCAGTACCTCCTACGCCAAGTGGGGAGGTTCCCCGAGACTCTCCTTCAGCTGATGCTTCAAAGTCTGAAGTCTCCAGCGAGACCGTCACGTCAAGAATGAATACACCGTCAAAGGCCAAGAACAAAATGACAGTTATGCTATCCAAGTCAATGAAGTATGATGTCGATCCCCGCAAGCGTTCAAGTCGACCAGAAGTTGTGGATCTACATTATGACAGGCTACACAACCCAGAGAATTGCTTTCATATAGAATTGAGCTGGATGAGTGCAACTGCCAAACTGATCGATGACACGGTTGCTCAATGGGCCTCACTAGCAGATAGATACGGACTTAAACTCGTGCAAGTACCAATCGCAGAAGCGGCAAGTATCGTCAAAACGCAGACATTCAGAAAGCTCTACCACGTGAAGTTGAGCGTTGAGCCGCCGCCTCCGCCTTCGAAGTCTCTTTCATTTGGTGCGACGACTTTCTCACAGCAAGGCAGGCCAGATAAACATTTCTACCACAAGGCGCTTTTGCGAAAATTTGATTTCGTCCTCGATTTTGAGGCAGCGTCTGCATTCTCGCCAGATGTAGAAGTGCTATACTCATGGGGTAAACCTGACTATAAATACACGCAATACATCCATCGATCAGGCTGTCTACTCGCCCAGATATCTGACGAAGGAGAGCTACTTTTCCTCGCAAACCGTCTCTTCAGCACAAAGAGTGCCGCCGGGCGAGACACAGCGGCGCACCACAAATTCGAACACCGAAACGGCGAAATCCACCGCCCTCGTACAAACACCTACACGTACGACCCCATGTTTTCCCCACGCCTATCACCACTCGTCCGCGCTGCCGCCGACCCATCTACATCCTCCTCAATCCCCTCTTCATCATCAAACAACAACATCCCATCTCTAACACTCAACCCACCCACCTCCTCCCCCACCAGCTTTTTAACCGCCTCAATCGACTCCGCAAACCTCTACCGAACCCCCGAAAACCTCAAAACTCAAATCGAAGAATTCTGCTCCGACCCCATTCGTCTCCAACAGTTCTACGCCGAAGAACACGTCCGCTCTGCATCAACACGTATCGGACCCACGACCGTGCCGCCGTCATCGGTTACGCATTCGGCGCTTGAGGCGTCGATTCCATCCCTGGAGCTGCCGGCTAGTGTCCTTGGGCATCACATTTCTCCGCCTGCGCAGTTGGAGACACAGACGTTTTCGAGGAGTAAGGCGTTGGGTAGCTTTGATATTATGGGGTCACCGCTTAAGGTTGCGCTTGATGCGAGCAGTGTCGTTAGTACGGAGGAGGCACCAGACAAGGAGGAGAAACACGAAGACGTTCAGGAAAATAATGACAAAGAGGATGAATGAAAATCATGCTTCGATATAAGAGGATGAATGGGTAGAGTAATGTATTTTAGCGGGACTTTGTACAGACGATGATTTTTGGCTGTGTTGGGCTATCTAGCTGCGTCTTTTGTATTTGTAGCATTTCGCTTTTCAACAAGTATTCAGTCTTGATGTCCTTGTATGCCTATTGGCAAATAAGACTCGGCAGTCTAACCAAGAATATTAAAATAAATTGGGACCGAAAACAAAGTAAAATACTTTTTCACAGTTCAAATGCTCGAACGCTGAAATCAGAATAGAAATTGGTGTCTTGGTAGCTTCTCGAAGTGGCATCCCTTCAGATTATACAAATGCAGTTTGTATGGGACAATGCAATCACAAAAAAGGGCCCTGGAGATATCTTCCACGGTTTCTGCTAGTTTTTCTAAGGCATTGGATCACATCAATTGGTAGGAAACTATCGCGAGGTCCTTTTGGGCATTTCAGGCTGGGGTCTAAGCCGGTTGGAGTCGCAAGGCTGTTGTACTTTTCACTGGTATCGAGAAACACGCCGAATAGAGATTGTGGGACGAGACTATGTAGGGTCTCAGGCATGGATAAATGAGGGTGGTGACCGCCACATATTGACTGCTCACTAAGTATTACCAGGCACATTCGCTTCGAGGAGCCATGAGTCTGCTACTAGGTCACAATTCGTTCTACGTAATGTAATATGTCAACATCAGTATAACACAGTGTAGAATAACAGACCATAGCACTAGAAGAGGGGCCCACTACTATCCAGCGTTCTATTTCATCCAATCTGCAACAGAACACCAAGAGATCGATCTAACGAGAGACTTACTCAAGTCAAGGTACGGAGTGAAGGATTCTTGAGTATTAAAGCAGCCTTCTGTACCGTGGTCCTCATTCTGCTGCAACTTGAAGGTACTTAGAGATTGAACAATAGAATTAGGTAGACGGACGCTCGAGCCACGAAAATGGCAGATTTGAATGAACGAAACACGTCAATAGTAATAAAAGTAATAATTGTCGATATAAAATACACCAAGAATGTAAAACGAGGAATATAAGATGCAGAACAACAACATATGGGTATCAATAGATGACGGCCGTTATCAGTGACAAGACGTCAGTAATCAGAAGGCAAAGACAGAAATAGCAATAAAAAAAACCAAACGGTAGAACAGGATCATTCTAGAGAGCCTCCTCGATTTCGAGGAGCCACTTGCGGACTCCCTCGCGGAGAGTGTTGTCTTGAATAGCAGTAAGGCGGCGCTTTCCATCCTTGTCAGGGGTTTCATCGTCGCCCATGAACTCTGCGTCGCCTTCTTCACGGCAATGTATCTCTGTGACGCTACGGGCGACTTCCTCAAGCGCGCCGAGAACAGTCTTGCGGCACTCGTTTCGAGGCACCTCGACAGCATGGACATGCGGTGTCTCATCAGCTGAGCGTTCGTCAGAGCGACCGTTTCTGTGAGGCGAAGTTGACCTCGAATGTGCCAAGGAAGACTGCCCGCTTTGGATCAGAACTCGTTCAACTGCGTCAACAAGTGTTCCGTCGACGTCCATGACAGGTTCTTCGATGAATTTGTACTCAGTGTCATTAGGATCAATGAGGTCGGTAAGCGCTGCGTTGGAATTTTTCTGTCTTCCATTGAAGAAGCCAGTCAAATGAGATGTGGAAGACACGTCAGACATTTGCCGAGGTGTGGGTAGTGGAGGAGTACTGGCACCAGCACTACCTAAGCTGGCAGCATAGTTGATTGTACCCCGACGTAGAAGACGCAGACGTTTGACCGTAAAAGTTCGCGTGTCAGCAATGATAGTGCTAGCGACCTCCACCCATCGATCGGTAACATTCACACTCTCAGGTTCCATTCCAACAGCAGATGTATGTGAGTACGACTCGCCTAGCATGGCACGTTTGACATCAGCATCAATGCCATGATATGGTCTGACAGCCTGAAGCAGGAAATCTTCATGAAAGTTCTTTAACCACCCAGCAACGTTCAGATTTGAGCCTTCGCCATCTCGGAGTCCGGAGTTCATGTTGGAAAAGCTACTATGCATTGAGCCTGATGCATCCATACTTGTGATGGAAGTTCGCGCCTTCTTCGGGGATGCAACAGTAGAGTCATTTGACGAAGACAGTGACAGGAAACCGCGTAATGGGAGATCAACATCAACTACTCCATCATCACCCTGAACTGAAAGTTTCAATGGCGACTCCTTGATGTGCTCCGTGGGGATTAATTCAGGTTCATCTTGGTCGAGAGAAAGTCTGGCATTAGATAAAGAGTGAGGGATGGAAATAGTTTCGGTTGCTGAAGAAGGCTGGGGTGGAACGCCAGTCGCCAATGTTTTAGGTTGCAAATTTTCTTGAGTCTGATCATCTTCATCGATCAGTACTTCCGAGCGACGTCGACCTGCTGCGCGCTGGGCTACGGAACTTCGGCGACTCGAAGTTATGTTGTCAGATTCACCAGTAGAATCCGACCTTCCAGACCAGATTCCGGAGAATATACCTCCAACCCACTTGCCACTTGCCGCAGGATTGCTTCCATTTGAATTGGTGCTAGTTGTTTCGCTTCTACGTAAATTTTGTAGTAGTTTTGCAGAAGCATAACTATCAGTTTCATCCGCACCGGGCAAGTTCGCATGGCCACGTAGAGGTTGCTGGCGGGATGCGAAATAGGCGACGGGGACTGCTGTATCGTTGGTTGTCGTGGACGTTGTAGCTCGTGTGCGGGCTTCGTTCGCGCTTATTGGCAAGCCGACGGTACGGATAGAACGAACGTCGGAGCCTCTTCGATCATGCGCGTATACTGGCTCACTGGGCAGGACGCTCTCCGGCTCGTCGGACGCTTTATGCGTAGTCTCACTGGAAGACACACTGACAGATCTCTGATGTGGAGCACGTTCTTCTGCATTGAGTCTTTGAGCTTGTGCGCGCCGGTTGATTCTACGACGAAGAGATTCCTGTCGCAGTAGAGGAAATGATGGAGGACTTTGCGAGAGTGGCCGGGCCGAAGTAGATGTGCCCGGGCGTAAAGGCGAGTTCACAAAATCAGCACGATGGTTAGCAGGTAGGAAGGCGGACAGGATAAAAATCAAACGTCTCGCAACCATCTTATTATCCGATATGATGACAGTACGGTTTGAAATATTTGGCTCGGAATCTTGCTGTGCTTTCTGCTGCATTTGATGGCGCCTTCGGTACCATTCGGGGCCAATAGCATTAAGCCATTCAGTGTGGTTACCCAAGAATGCTGTAATGAGCACGAGGAAGAACAGTCCATGTTCTTTGTCAGCCATAAGGCGAGCAATCCATCGAGCCTCTTCACGCCATACACCCCATCTGCTCTGGCCGAGAACAACGCGTGGTATCCGTAGAGCTGCCGAAATTCTTTGGGCGTTCAACAGTAACTCCTCTTTGAGCTTGCTGTTGTGTGCAAGAACATTTGGTCGAAGTTGAATAATAGTTTGATTGGTTCTTTGCATATTAGGCGGCTTGAGCGGTTTTGGCGCATTGGCCGTTTGGGCTTCAACTTTCTTTAACAATGTCAATATCTCCTGTCGAGCTAACTTCTCCAAGTACGTCAAAGTGCGAGTAATCACATCCCAGCGGTCCACCAGCAAGTCAATCCTATCATCGAGATTGGCATTTTGTGAAGAATTGTCGTCGAGAAATGCGCTGCTCCAATGTGGATCTGAATCTAAAGAAAATGACATCTGTTTCTGACCTTCGGGCACATGACTGCTGAGTCGTGACATTGGTCGGCCATTGTTTCGCGCGGCCAATGGTATCTGGATGGTAATGGCAACCGCATACATAGGCGTCTTCTTTTCCTTTACTTTGCGGCGTCTGGTGAGATCAGGAAAAGGAAATCCAGACTCTGACATTCCATCTATGGGCAGCGAGCTAGGTTGGTCAGAGGCATCTATCGATGGGTCGCGAGACTCTGGCAGATTGACGCTAAACATCCTGGTGATAAGAATAGTAAAACGAGATGATGATTTGCTTTCCTGCGGTAAGAAGTAGCCTACTTGCGGTTGTGTTCCTGAAGAATAGTTCCGCGCCAGAGGGTTGCGGGGCGTATGTCGACTGGCCAGCGTATCGACTTCACGAGGAGCAGGCGATGATGCTACAGTACCCTCAGGCCCTAACTCCGTCGAGAGGATGTGCATTTTTGTCGACGAGCCTCGGTAGCTGAAAGCACTACTTCCGAATATGCAGTTGAGCAAGCCACTGTCGCTGTTCTCCGGGACTATGCGATTGTGATAGGGTTCGAGAATGCCTTCACCGGGAGAGATGACCGAACTGATAGAGCTCCGGCCGCGGGCACGACTGAAAGCTCCCCCAGTCAAAGGCGAAGTAATCTTTCTCGCGCTAGCAGCTTGTGAGAGCGATCCCGCTTCGATAAGGGGGGATTGATTTGTCTGTATGGACCCTCTACGTGAAAGAGAAGCCTGTGACAAACTAGACGTCCGCGAATGTCGGCCACCGAGTGAGTCGAATACCTGGGGGTCTAATCCCAATCCCTGGGTTGAAGAAGCAGCAGCAGTTCCCCTCGAGTCAAGCAGTATACACGGGTCATCCCGGTCTCCAATAGCATTCTGTGCGATTATGATTCGAAAATCCTTGATTGCGTCCAAATCTAGCCCACCACGATCATCGTATCCGCCAGCACTCGAGGCATTGGGGGAATTGAAGCTTGTTTGAAAAGCATGTGCGGAATTCGAAGATCGGTGGAGGGATCGTGGATCGGGGAACAAAAGTCCGGACGTATGCTCTTCTTCGGTCACTGACTCAAGCACAGCAGCGTTTCGTGAACCGTAAGAGCCAGTGCTAAAGGTACTCAGCAAACGGCCCAGCATTGTGGTAATGGCAACCCCGAGAATGTCGGTCGGTATACCGGTTGCGGTTGAGAAATCGAGGGGTAGGTAGAATGAGACAATGACGATCGATACTCGTGGATCTAACGTTGATTCTCCATGGCGACTATGAGAATTGAAACAAAGAGGTTACAAGCCCCTCCTCATTCGCCACAGCTATTCTGCGGATTGAAGTGACAATCCAATGCCGTTGTGAGAAGCTAAGCCGAGCCGTGCAGGACGTCGGAATTGTTGGTGGAATTAAGGTGAGGGCAAGGTGCCGAATTGGTGCTGAGCAAGACGAAAGCGAGTGCTCTGGCTGCAAACAATTGGAAGCCCTCGAGGGAGACAATAATCGATAGTAGTAAGTTATTAATAAAGTGCAAATGAGGTTCAATTGAATCACTGGGGTCGGGTTCGAGCGGAGGAGCAGCAGAGAATATGAAATAACGGAAGGGCGGTGAAGGGCCTCGCTGATTGGGAAGTTTCCCCACGGCGTCTTGACTAAGCAGACCCTCTGATTGGGCTGAATGCCATACTACAAGCCCTAACTTGAACTAAGTGGCCTGCCAACTGACAAGCAAGATCCTTGCAAGATGCCCAAGCTCTCGATAGGCTGTCAAGGCCGGCACATGCTCATGCAGCTGCGAGTAAGTAAGCATGGTCTATGCAGATGCCTTGTTCTTATCCTGTCACTTCTGCCCCCCAGACTGGTGGTTGCAGTTACACATGCTTCCTTTGGACCGGAGACTGCCCGATTCGGCGATACATACTTCGTTAGTCGGCAAATATTGATCTTACATTTTATACCTACCTAGGTGAGCGACACATTTAGGGACTTTGGGTATGACGCACTCGTGTTCGTGTTTCGACGCTCTTACCGACACCCTCGTCCGACTCATCGGAGAGCACCGAGCACGATGATTTCGGGTGGCTATTTCAGGTCAATCCATTGTAGCACCAGCCGTACGTGTATATGCGTAGCGATACACCCTTGGATATGCGGTGAAGCAAAATATGACTCAGAGAAACTCTCGAATACGTGTTCTAGTTGCTTTGGCCAGCGTTGTGCGTCAAGAAACTTTTTTATATACATAAACTATCAGTTTGAACCAATACTAAAAATCTCTAGCGCCGAACAATGCTTATTGACATATCTCTGTATCAGAATCAGAAGCCTTGTCATCAGGTAGTCTTTGTCTTGCTTTTCACCCGCGCAACTAATTTCTTCAAATCCACATCCTCCGCTGCGTCGTGGAGCTTCGAAGAAGTCTTTTTTTGCTTCTTCAATGTCTCGGTCGGTACATCGTCATCCACGCCGCCCACTCGCCGACGCTTGCGACCTTCTTCAAGGAGCGCCTTCATACCCGAGGTAGCTTTGAACTTGGGGTTCGTTGGATCGATAGCATATTCATGGCTCTCATAAAGACTGGCAAATCGAGGATCTGTGACATCCACTTGGAAGTCATCACCAGCGACAGGTTCTTGCTCTTGCTTTGATTTACCCTTCTTGCCCTTCTTACGGGCTTTCTTCTCCGCTTTCTCGATTTCATTCATATCGAAATGTGACATACCCGCTGACTTATCATCGACCATCAGAAGCTCGAGTTCGGCACGCTTAACCTCGGCGGCGGCTTCTTCAGCAGCCTTTTCTTCACGCTTCTTCCGTCGTTCTTCTTTGCGCTGCGAGTTTTTGACCTTGCCCTCGGGTTCATCGAAGAATGGATCGTCAAAACCAAGGTCTTTATCAGCGGCTTCAGCTTCAACTTCCTCGTTCTTGTCATCTTCGCCTGCTTCGCCCTTCTTCTTCATCTTCTCCTTTCTCATCTTCTTGCGCTCTCTCTGTTTGCGAATATATTTCTCCACGGTAGTCTCTTCAATCTCTGGCTCGTTCTCAAAGACAGACTCCCGAGCTGGCTCACCAGCTAGACCAGAGGTAAAAGTAATTTCCATATCGCCAACAGGACCTTTCGCTTTCGATTTGGAAGGCGCAGCAGACTCATCGCCTAGTCCAAGTAGCGCGCGCATCCGCTGCCGTTCTGCATCTTTCTTTGAAAGACTCGTTGACTTGCTGGCAGTAGCATCGACGACCTCCACCGGCTCTTCATCTTCATCATCCGAAGTATCACTCGCCAGGTAAGCCTTCAGATCATTCTCTTCGATCTCACGTCGTCCACCTTTGAACGCCTTGGCTTGGGCGTCCTTTCGAGCCTTATCATCGGCGTCCCACGTAAGCTTGACTTTGCTATGCTGTAGGGCATCTGTCACGAAATCGGTAGGCTTATAGCCATCGGGCATACGATCACACTGCTCTCGAGGCTTGTCATCTGAAAAGTCGGTATCGTCAGGGACAAAGCGCAGATCAAAGAAATTCGCGCTGGTAAGATACTCCGTGCCATCAACTGCATCATAAACCTGCTTGGCGGCCTCCTTTGACGAGAACTCGATAATGGCGTAGAAGTAGCGCAACCTCTCCAATTGATACTGCCGTAGTTGTGTAGTATTGAATTCGGCACCTTCATCCTCTTTTAGAATTGACTTCTTAATGGCTTCCTCCTCCTCTTCCGAGTCTTCATGTTCCTCGTAATCATCGTCATCCTCTGAATCAGCCTTGGACGCAAAAATCTCCTTAGGCGGACCTTCCATCTCCTCTCTCTCCATCCTTTCTTTGCCAAATTCACTCGGATAGATCGTGACCTTTTTTATACGGCCACTAGTCGTGAAACTCGAAAATACCGCCATCAAATCTTCCGCACGGATGTTATCCCAATCAAGATTAACGACGGCGATTCGATTCGTCACATCGCCAAGCGGGACATCCAATTGTTGTTTATCAGGAAAATCGACCTCCGCTGCTGCTGCTTCATCATCCTCCTCATCGTCCTCCTCGTCTTCGTCTTCGCTTGAAGACTCCTCCGAAGACGACGACTCCGAAAACCCGCCATCTCGCGCCGGATCATAATCCCTCTTATTTGCCTTCTCCAACTCCTTCATGACTTCATCATCATCATCCACGCTGACTTGAGATGCATTCTCGGCCCCTTCTTCTTGATCTTCTTCTAATTGATAAAACTTCTCGAGCTGCTTTTTGGTATCGTCTCGCTTCAATTTGCGGCCGTATCGGTCTACTGCGGCATTTCGGGAGAAGTCTTTGTCGCGCAGCATGTGCGAGAAACGTTTGTCGAGTTTAACATGGGTGTGACGTTTGCTAGGGAGGCGGTAGCGAGGGTCATTTTGGATGTTTGCGAAACGCTTGTCGGCTGTAGGTAGATGAGTTAGTGGAAATTCGGTGCACATAAATGCAAAAGACAGCAATTATCGAAACTGACTGATGATTGTCTCAGCATTGGCTTTGCTGCTGCGTTTTGCTTTCTTGCTAGAGTCCGCCATTTAGCCTAGTCTAGACCAGTACCAACTCTTTCCGCGCTTTATCAGAGGAGAAATTCAATTTCCCTTTATACTCATGAATAGCGATCCCAAATGAAGATTGTGTGTTGGATAATGTGCTCTTTAAGTGATGAAGTGTCTTGGTTGTGCTTGTTCAAAGGCTGAGGATATTTTTTTGAAGTTGGCCCGTGCACTTATCGCCGATATGTACTACCGTTATAATCGCCCAATCAGAGCGAATTATTTTCTACGTAGCTTGCATTACACTAAAATCATGTCTGAAGTGCACAGTTGTTAAGATACTATGGGAGGACGATGAAACTCAAATGCTACGCGCTGTACTCCATGACCCGTAACAATATGCAAGGTACGCCATATTTACAGCCATTCCGTCTCTGGATACAGTGCCTAACAGCCAAAGTACCTCCTCTCCATCCATCGTGGCTCCTCCTCTTCTTCAATTCGCCCAACCACAACTTTGATTTCCGGGTACACGGCCGTCAATCGTTGCAAACCCCATTTCCCAGCAGCGCAAGTCACAAAGACTATTTTATGCTGCTCAACTCCGTGATCAATCAAGACTCGCACCGCCATCAACGCAGCACCGCCGGTGGCCATTTGGGGATCCAGAAGGAGTACGGTAGAGTGAGTCTCGATCTTTGGTGGCAGTTTCAGGTAATGAAGCTCAGGAGCCGACATTTGCTTGTTCATTTGAATGAGAACTCTTCCGGTAATGCAGTCAGGTATAGTACGTTTCAATGCTGTTTCCAGGCATGAACCACCCCTCAATATGGCGACTGCAGAAACTGTGCCGGCAGGCTGTACTCCATGATATGTTTCTTGTTTCGGCGTCATGACAACGGCGGAGGTATAATCCATGCAATCCAGAGCCCTGGCACGCTTGATTAGTATTGGATTATGAGTGGTTTTCGACTTTGTTACCTTTCAATCAGTAAAGACGCCAGTCGATCAAAATAGAATACGAAATCGACTTGTTCGGTTGACGGATCCTGCAAAATTGTGTGCATTCCCTTGAGCTGAGAAGTTTGTTCCACAATGATGACATTCGGTGAGAGCTCCTCTTCCGCTGCCAATTTTCGTAGTTTTTCGAGATCAGCGCTGTGCTTTTCGGATTTCTCGTCTAGTCGTCTTCTAATATGCTCAACCACCATTCCTACCGCAAGTTAGTCTGTGCAATCAATCGTTCGTTCTTGTTTGGACGGTAATTTACCAATGGCTGTTTTGTTTTCTATGCCTCTTGGGATGATGATATCTAACGAGCTTTAGTCAAACGTTTTCGTTGTAGACGGAAAGGCGGAGGGCTAACCTGAGATATGTCGCTGCGGCTCAACATATTTTGTATACGATGGCTTGACAAATGTAAACCATTGCTTGATGATGCCTTCGATATCCCGTCCCCGTTCTTTCACGTCACGTAGAACTGCATTTTGAGATTAATTATAATGATCCAGTACATTATGATAGTAAACATACTTCTTCGACCGAGGCATATGTCCATGTCCGCCTCGACAAAGATCTACAATGATATTAGCATGTATCCTTGGGCATGATACAATGATAACGACATCTGATACTATGCATCATACCTTGGCATCGAGCATTTCGTTGATTCTGGGATCGTGCAACGCTAGAATTCCTTCAAGGATAAGCACGTGAGGAGAATACAACGGTGTCGTCTCCTTTTGACGCTGGTGTTCCTTGAACGAGTAGACTGGTATGTTTGCTCTCTTGCTAAGAGATAGAAGCTTCGGTAAGCTCCCATCCAATAATAATAATAATAATCAATTTGAATTTAGACTCACCCCTGCTTCAAATCTCTGAGGGTCTGGACTAGGACATCGAAATCAATTGACTCGGGACAATCAAAATCATATTCATTCCGATGTGCTTTCTTATGGTCCTCAGGGCCCAAAGACTTGTAAAAAGAGTCCTGAAACATGGCATTGTCAACAAAGATCAGTGACGAAACCGAGACACGTGACACCTTACCATGACAAGAATCACCACCCAGGGAAGATTAAGGGACCTGATGACCTCCATTGCAACGGAGGTCTTGCCAGAGCCAGAGCTACCGGCAATACCAATAATGCTTATGTCCTCCCATGGCGGGGAGTAACCCTGCTTGAGGTTGGTTGCCGTAGAGTAAATTGGGGGACGAGACTCCATGGTGGCGTGCAGAGATAAGAGAATTTGAGGTTGAGAAGAGAAGGTATGGAGAGAGAATCGGGGCCAGGCTAGGGAGACAAAGATCCTATACACAGATCATGCATTGCCGTCATCCCAGAAGAGACTTTCCGAATAGACACATGATCTGGGAGCTTGAGAGTCCGAGTCTTCAATCCTCTGGCAGATACAAAAGAGATCCTTTTGACACTTTCCCCAAGACGGACGGCAGACCCAAGCATTTTGTGTGAGGCTCCGAGGCACCAAGGCATCCAGGCCGCTACGCTAGTCCACTGTCCATTATCGACGAATAAATCCAGCCAATCAGAGCCCCTATAGAGCTCTCGGACCAGGTACTCGGGCCGACTCTTGTGCCGGCCTCAACAGACGCCTTTTTCTTCCAACCTCTCGCTTGTTCTTCTTCCTTCACTTTCTCCTCATCCCAAAATCTCTTCGCGCGTCAACGTTGTTTTGGTAGCCACATGGCTCCCGGTTCAACGTCCAACCAAGCGTTACAACCCCGATGAAAACATAACACTGCTCTTGACGTGTCGTGCAAGTCATGACCTCCACTAACATAGTAGGTTATCCCGCCGTCCTCCCGTGACGTCTGCAACCAGGTCGCTGACTCTGGCTAGATGTCTCCAACACCTCCAACCTCGACGCCAGCATGGCACCGTTTCGAGCGAAAGGTTGACGAGGTCAAGCCATCAAAGACGTGAGTTTTTCTCTGCTGTTTCCCCGTCGCCCTTATGCCGTTCATATGATGTGTCAAAAATCAAGTTGGGAATCTCTCCGAAAATCTCGTGTAGGAAAATATGTTAACTTGTGTTACTGATTCATGAGCTCATTTGAAAAATTTGACAATTTTTTTTGTATCCTGTGGATTTCGACTGACTTGTTGTCTGAACAGTGATATCAACTATCTCGTTATGGACTACCTCGTCACTAATGGCTACCCGGCAGCAGCAAAGCGATTTGCTGTTGAGGCTAATATCAAACCCAAAGCTGATATCGAGTCTATACAAGAACGAGTCGAGATTCGCGGTGCGATCCACTCGGGAGATATTCAGACAGCCATTGAGAAAATCAATGAACTTAGCCCTCAGGTAAGACTATTTCCTATACTCCCTTCCTTCGCCCAATTCCTACGTTGCTATGATTATATCAGTTTCATGCACCACTCATATACCCTTCTGGGTGTTGATGATAAAAACTCATCTTCAGTCCTCAGTATGAGCAACATTAAGTTATCCTTAAGGACCTTTCATCATTCTTCTTTTATCAATTGAATTGCTTTGAATGACTCATACTGACTCAGTCAACAGATACTAGACGAAGATCCTTCTCTTCACTTTTCACTGCTTCGTTTGCAGCTTGTAGAATTAATCCGCAGATGCACATCGACACCCGATGCAGATATCACACCTGCACTCGAGTTCGCAACATCTCAACTTGCTCCACGCGCACCCACGAATCCTCAATTTCTTGAGGATCTCGAGCGTACATTAGCACTTCTGATCTTCCCCTCAGAGAACCTGGCGCCTTCATTAGCTACTTTGTTGCAACCGAACTTGCGTAAAGATATCGCCACAAGGGTCAACGAAGCCATCTTGAAGAACCAAGGCGCTCGTAAAGAAGCTCGCTTACGCAACCTGGTCAAGCTTAGGGCTTGGGCAGAGCAAAAAGCCAGAGAGGCTAAACCGGGTGGTCTTCCCGACCATTTGAATATTGGACTGTATCCGGAGAAACAACAATCCACAAATGAGCACTCGAACGGTAACTCGGACGATGCTATTATGACCAACAATGGAGATATTGATCCTATGATGGCGTAAGAACCGAAGCTGTCCTACAGCAGGTGACCTTTTAGCGCAATATGTTGTAAACGAACTTGTTTTTGTGTTGATTAGCGTGGCGTTGGGGTTTGATTGATTTGGCGTTTGTTGCACACCAAATAGCGTTCAACATACCATAGAATTGGAATGGCAATCACATATTTTGTTAATTGAATGTTGATCTTCTCTTAGGGCATGACTACTGACCAAACCACTGGATTATATATTATTGCACTGTGGATCTTCTAGAAAGATTCGATGAGATTCGAGGTCCTGGAGTTGAAAGGTTTATGTATCATTCAATTATTCACAAACACCAATATCCAACATTTGAATGAATTCCAAAATAAAAGAAAAAAGTAAATGCATAGAAGCAGGTCATACATAGTCTAGAAGCTCATAATATCTGTGAAGAAAGGAATTAGTTAACATATAATTCTTCAGAGAAAACGAAAGGTGGAAGGAACATACCTCTACCGAAAAACGCCCTCTTCGTCCAATCCATCGCCAATAATGCACGAGTCCGCAAACTAACACTCTGCGAAAAGTAGATACTTCTCCACAAATACACGGCCAACAGGCCACCACCGAAATTCAAGCCATTGAAATCAAAGATCGCTGCGTTGCCGATGTATGCCAGACTTCCCAGATGTTTGTAGCTGAATGCTTTGTATACCGCCTCGTCCAAGTCGCCATAATCAACTTCATTGGCGCGCATACCCGGCAGGGCTTTGGCGATGTGGTTGAATTTCCGGCCGAGGTATTCGCCTTGTTGATTGGCGCGTTGGGCTGTGGCGGGTAAGGAGGTAAGTTTCGAGTCGATTTGCATGAGTAGTTCATGCAATTCTTCAAAGTCTAGTGTTCCCGAATGGTCGCGGTCGTATTCCTGGAAGAGTTTATCAACGCGGCGGAGATGGTTAGTGGCTTGAGGGAATCGCTTCTTGACGCGTTCTGCGACGTCACGCCATTCGCTGAAGGTGAGGTGGACTTTTTCAGGGTCCTTGCCCTTTTCCCAAGCAATTGTACGGAGGAAGGTGACCATGTGGTCGGCGATGTTATTTTGAACTGTTGCGCAGTCGCCAATAGCGTATACGTCGCCCAGGGGTGCTCCGATTAGTCGCAGATGAGTGTCGGTCTCGAGGGCATGTTTGTTGTTTTGCGCTTCCAGTTTCTTAGCAAGCTTTTGAGCAAATGTGGTTTGTGCTGCATAACTAGTGTGTCAGCCATTTTACAAAATTGAAAAGGTAGCGTCCAAACTTACACACTCCAGTAGACCACAAGCAGAAGCCCATGGGAATCTCCTTTGTCACAGTCTTGCCGTCTTCCTGTTGTGTGAAGAAGATCTTGTCCGAACGCACTTCCTTGACTCTAGAGTTGGTCAAGACCTCGACAGAGTCATGTGCGAATCGTGACTGCAAGATTAGTTAGGGATAGCAAATCAACCACAACGTGTCAAACATACCTCAGCATATTTCGAAAGAGCCTCATCATAGGTATTTAGAATGTGGCCTCGACTCTGAATGACATGGACAGAGATTTCGTTTCGCAGAATCTTGGGGAAGTTCTTTCTCAAATCCTCATTAAGCAAATCGTAGAGTTCCGCAGCGAACTCGACGCCGGTCGGTCCACCACCGCAGATCACGAACGAAAGCAGTCTTTTGCGCTCTTCGTCCGATGTAGTTGGAAGGCATGCGAGCTCCATGTTATCTGTAATCCTATTCTTAATCTTCCGTGCGTCATCGATGGATTTGAGCATGTGGCAGTTTTCTAGACCCTTGACACCGTGTGGGTTCGTAGTGGAACCTAGAATAGATTGCAGTTAGGACGTGTCGGAAAGATGTCAGTGGTGAGAACAACGTACCAACAGCAATGACAAGCTTGTCATACGGAAGGTAGAAATGCTGTCTTTTCCCATTTGCATCTACTTGAGATACTTCAACCAATTTAGACGAAAAATCAACATCCTCTGCCTCCGCCTTCAAGAAATGGCCGCGAAGACGATGAACAATGCGTCGTACCGGTTCCACAAGCGACTTCAAGCTCAAAGTACCAACGGTTGCTGATGGTAACATGGGCGTAAACAGGAAGTAATTGACAGGCGAAACAACCGTGACATGATAATCACCGGGGTTCAGCGTCTTGAGCAGCGCAACGCTTCCCCAACCAGTACCCAAGATGACTAGCTTAGGCTTATCGCGCTGCGCCTGCATAGCTTCACTGTCTTCATCGTCTACCAGGACTTCTGCGATAGGAAGATTCTTCGGTCCTCCGCGTTTCGGTCTCAGCGCCAATTCCGATACAGGTATATCCTCTATGCTAGGGTCTTCGCTGTACGTGGTGTAATCATAGAGGAAGATGCTTCCAACTACCGCTCCACCACCGATCATCAAGAACCCTAAGTATGCGAAGCCGTGGTACAGGAATCGAAGCACCGGATACCGCCATATGAAAGCTTTTAATCCTGATACTGATATGGTGTGAGCATGGCGGATGAGCGGAGCAGACAGTTTCCTGGCGGATTTCTGTATGAGTGGCAAAGGCTGTACATGTCGGAAGGATATGGGTCGGCGCGTAGTATTTCTTATGAGCTGATGGGGTTGAAATCCGGTCGAGGGACGTAGTAACAGCGAGGATGAAGCACCGTGGGCTAGGCGCCTCGTCAGGGCCGTCTGCATTTGCGCGGTGAGAGATGCGACTGATAAGGATGATACGCTCAGAATGCAAAGATGAACGAACTCAACAGAACCATAACCATAATCTTGCAATTGACGGAAAAGAAAAGCTTGCCTTCGTGAGTGAACACAAGAGACCCTAAATGAGTGTCGTGTCTAGCCTTTGCCTACTTTGGGACCCTGGGTGAAGGAATGATGATGCTGCAGCCAGATTGGCCAATCAGAACCACGGATTACCCAACCGACGTCATCGACCCAGTTGCACGGCACATCGGCACGTGAAGCCTTACGAACAGCTTGCCGATGGACCCGTTTGGCCCTACGTGCTGCACATACTACGAGTACACATATACGTTATGTGAGGTAGTTGTTGTGTGTTATATGCTAGATTAGGCTAGGTTTACACGCCCACTGAGCGTCTATGCTGGTAAGTTCTTATAATACACGGTGCAGAGGCCAAGCAGAAACGCTACCCTCAGGAAGGATGGGACAAATAGGGTAAGCTCAAAATATACACGCTCGAAAAGAAGGTAGAAAAGATCACGGTTCATGTGCATCAGTGGTTCCCCCGCCGCAGAACGCCTCATGAAAGATAGCCAGCCAAGTCGTGTAGAAATACGAACTCCAATTCCTCCCTAGAAATACTTTCAAAAAATAAAAGAATCCGCCGTCTCGGAACTCTGCCGCTTCTTACTACCAGCCGGTCGACCTCTCGGTCGTTTCGTAGGCGTGCCGCCATTGGCAGAGCTCTTCCGCTTCATCGGTTTGCTACCATTGACTGCACCGGGATCATCCTCACCAGGTGCATCCAAATCGTCTAGATCCGCGTCCTCGTCTTCGCCGTTGGGAACCTTCAGCTCATCGTCGATAGAAAGTAGAGTAGCAAAGGTTCGACATTGCTGCAACATATTCTCCTCACTGTCAAGACAAGCCATGTTGCCAGAGATAGCGTCCCAGTAGCGATCGCCGGTGATGCCATGCACCTTTGTAGGAGCTTTATTGAGCTCTTTGATGTTCGCTTTATTCTCGCTGTGTCGCAAGCTATGGGTGATGCCGTACTGTCTGCGCAGATGAGTTCTTGTTTCCCAAAGCATAGACAAGACGGCAGCAGCAGTTGCAAGTTGGCGCAAAAGATAGGGTTTCACCGTATGTTGAGGAGCGGCTTGCACTATGGGCTGAGTCATGACTTGATCGGGTAAACCCTGCATTGCGGGTTGCGCCATAGGTTGCGCGGAGGGCACGTCCAGCTGCGAAGGGAAAACTTCTGTCTCGATAGCATGTGCAACAATGGTACCTGTGGATGAAACAATTCTCTCCATGCAAGTGACAGTGGGTATCAATTCGGCCAATTGCGCGTATTCAAAGAATGCAAGATTCTGACAGATAAATCTTGCCAAGAGAAGATGCTCAGGGGGGTTGCCAGTAACATCAAGACTCTTCAATTCAAACTTCACTTTCGTGCAAAGATTAGCGAGAAATTTCTTCTGGTACTTGCTGTTGCTGATTTTGATTATGTCGAAGAGCGGAGCGAGCTTTGCGGTGTACGGGCGAGGCGTTGCTCCGTTGGAATCACCAACTATGTCCCGCTGATAGACAAAGGCATCCTGAATGGCTCGCATATACTCGCGTTCGAACATAGATTCATACTGCAGGTGGAGCATTCTATGAGTATCAAACGCTATCTTCGCAATGGCAGGAACGGGTGATGTCTCTAGTGAGACGAGGACACCAGCACACTCCTTGGGATGCACAAGCCCTTGCCGATTGATGCTTGAGATCAGTTCAATGGCCGTCAGTGCGTACGCGTTCTGACTAGAGTGAGCAATTCGAAGCATGTCATGTAGAAAGTGCTGGGCTATCAGTGCTGCTGCTCCGTCATTGTCGCTAGCCTTCAACGATCCACCCAGTCTTGTTGTAGCCTCTGGATCAGTAGCGTCGGCCTGTGGTTGAACAAGCTTCTCTTGTTTGCCTTCATGGATCGCGAAGAACTCAGAAAAGGCTCGAAGAATGATGTTGTGAAGACCAGCATTATCCTCCTTGAAAATAGCCGATATCGCTTTTCTAGGCGCTTCCCTACTGAATTGTGCTGGCCAAGACTGACAAATCGAGCCTAGACTCTCAAGTGCCATTGTTCTCAGTTCAAGTGGTTGATCTTGCTGCACAAATGGCAGGATAAAATCAACAAGAAGACTGGCCACCGTGCTTCCCTTCCAAGTTGGAAAGGCTTTCTTAAAATGAGGTTCGAATTTTTCAAGATCGCAATGCCGTCCTACACAACCAGCAATGCGAATGTAGCTCCGAGCTCGATTTAGTAAGTCGGCCTTACTGCTATCCGTAAGATCGACGCCCTTTGCTTGGCCGATACCCTTCAACACAGATATCGTAAGCTTCACCAGTCTGTCGGTGTTTTGAAGAACTCCATTGATGGTCCAAAGACACGCCATCACTTCGTTCAGTTCGGACCTAGCAAGTTTTGCCACACTTTTAAACAGGTCATTTTGTACATCTTTGAGGAAAGTGTTGTGTGATGAGGAAATATAAGGAAGAACGCATCGGTAGATCACAACCACTGAACGAAAGATGAAGAGGTCGTCCGCTGTGACAAGGTGTCCAATGTATGGGTGAAGTGCTTGAAGCTGCTCGGGATTAAAAAGTTTAGCGCTGGACTTTGCAAATAGTGTAATCGTTTGCAGAAGTGCTTGATGATCTTGCTTTTCCGATGAACCAGGACCGTCAATAAGACGCTCGAACATGTTCGCCACCATCGCTTTACAGACCTTGAAATTCTGACTAGTCGCTTTGGGATCTCCAGCAACAACCTTTTTCACAAACGAGCCTAAGCTATCAGCCGCAGTTTCACTGCGCTGTACCAAGTTGATAATAAGAGAAGTCTGTTCCGCGAGTGCAACTTTAGATTTGGGAGCGTCATGCAAATTGTTGATAGATGCGACGAATGGTGTGAACCAGATCTCTTCAATTGTCTGCCGAGCCTGAACGGCCACGGACTCCTCGAAATCGCTTGTTCTTTGTAGCAGACTATCAAGTATGGCAAGTCTGAGGTCCTTGCGCGTGGTTTTGAAATATATGTCTTTCAATAACGTTATGCAACGCTTCCGTACTCCGGCTGTAGCATCGGCAGCGCAAGCGAGAATAGCCCTGCAGCCTTCTTCTTCAAGGGCTGGTTTAAGTCCAATACACTTAGCTATTAGAGAAAGAGCCGAGTCGCGAACCATGGGCGAAGCATCTGTGGCGCATCTTAGCACCACACGCATGACTGACGAGTCACGATCAAGTAGACTGGGGTCTTTCTCGAGCATAGTGATGACACTTTTCAAGCTGCGGCTTCGGACTTTAGCCTGGTCGCTTGTGATGGAGTTCAGAAGGACCTTGAAGATTGTATCAAATGCTTTTGAGAACCCCATATTCAGAACCGTCAGAATGTAGGCAAATTTACCGTGAGCTGTGGAAATCTTATCATAGTGGCTGTATCCCAGTCAGTTGTGTTGCTTATAGGGGCTGTTCTCGAAGGGACTTACTTGTTTGTTTCAAGCCACTTGGGATCTGACAACAGTTTTGGGAAGATAGACAATAGCTCATCGACACCCTTGTCCTTTGAAATAACCATATCTTTCTCTTCCGAGTCATAGTATGTGGATGAGACGGTTTTGGCCCACTGGACGATATAGTATCCTCGAGCACTGGTAAGCTGCCAGTTATCAAGATCTCTATCCTGAAGGTACTCCAACGTGATACGGTAGGGACCATTCGATGGGATCAAATCCTGTATATGAAGAGCGTGACTTATGTGATCATCATAAAGTTGCCGCAGGTATCGAGTTATTTTGCTATCTCCGTCTTCCATGGAAGTGTTCAGGTGGTGGGCAGCTGCTGTAAGATCAGAGATACCGGATCCCATCCACCCGAGCAATTCAAGAGCCATGTTTTTTGCAGTCGAGGAACTCTTGTCAAGCTCAGCTATGCCTATCATGTGAGATGCAAGGATGCGAAGCAGTAATTCAGCGGCTGGCCAATCGGTCGAACCCAGTATATTGATCAAGTCCTCCGTGAAAAGGTCCAATATGTTTCGGTAAGGTTGATCGCCGGTTTTTGTTGATGTCATTGCCCGTTGAACGATGAACTTGATGATATACTGAGCGCTTCGGACAGCGTTGTCGTAAAGTTTATTCACTCGATTTGTAAGGCGTTCCAAGGATAGTTTGAGAGAATCTTCATCTTCAGAATCGCTGTCTTCGTCTTCTTTCTTGACATCCATTTCGTCTTCGTCCTCATTGGCATCATTACTTGCGAGGTGATTACGTCGAGCCCGAGATTTCCTAGTGTGAGGGATGTCCAGAGCTGTCGTTTGCACGAGCTGGATGACGAGAGCTGTTAATAGCTGAATAGCTTTGCCATCTATCAATTTGAATTGCCGAGCGTTTTGACGAGTCGATGGCAGCTTCTCCAGTGACACCAAGATCTCATCTAGAATGAAGGGGCGTTGAGCAGGATAACGTGAAAATACTTTAGCAAGGACATCCATCGCTGCGCGACGCACGAGTTCGAATTTCTGGAACCCGACTGCTGAGTCTTTGTCGTTGTGCGCGTTCTCGACGAATATCAGTTTTGTTGCTAAGAACTCAGTAGACGTGATAACGCTCTCAGAGACGTCGATCCGTGAGAGGAAGTTCGCCAAGAGATTCATCAGCTTTCTAGCCTGATGAAGCAAGGTACCAAAGATCTTTTTCTCTCGAGAGACAAGTTCAAAAAACCTCTTTCCTTCATCGACAGGGCGAACCTCCACTGATGGTATGATGCAGTGATCAAATAAAATCGTCAAGACATTCGGAATCGCTTGCAACAGGTCCTCAGGGCATAGGTCTCGCTCGGATTGTCGCCCAGACATGGTTTGCAACAGTGTGCCCATGGCAAGAAGCGTGTTGTGTATGTCCTCCAATTTCTGAAGCCATAGGTGAGTGTCTGAATCGTTCAAAGAATCGTCGAGTCGTAAGTCTAGACCTTGTGCGGCCGCTATGGGACTCTCACAGATCTTCTGAAGTCGGGTAAGATATTCAGAGGGGATGTCGTGCAATCGTCCAAAACTAGCAACTTTCTGTAAAGACTTCTGAAGTCGACTATGGCTCTCTGGGCCGAGAATGGGCCCGTGGATCTCCATGACGTTAGGGGCCCTGAACATGGATCCTGGATTTTGGGTGAGGGTTGCTGATGAAGTATCTGGTTCGAGTTGGTCTTCTGCTTCAAAGATCTCGAGCATGAAATCCTGTAGCTTCAAGAGAGCCACATCTGCTTCTTCCTTTTGATCCTTGAGCCTTAAACTGGAGGCATAGCTCTCTACCTCCACATTCAGTTTTCGCTTCTTAGCAGCACCCTGGTCGACCACTGAGCGAGAGGCCCCTGGAGAAACGAAAGGCGGAATAACGACAGCAGGTTGCAGAAATTTTCCTGACCCTGGTTGAGTTGCTATTTTGGCATCAGTGCTGGTGATCAATGGGGGAAGGTGGAGGTGAACTGGTAGGGGAGGAAAGAGCTACCTGGAGTCTTTGTACTTGATGGCGGCAACTTGGCTTCCGGGTCTGCAGCAGTCAGATCCATCTCACTTCAGGAAGAATACACTAAAATGCTTACGGTTGAAAGCAATGTCGCTTCCGTCCAAAACCATCCTCGCAAACGGGCTTAATCCGCTGGTGAGTCCTGATCGACCATCACGTTGAGCTGACTTCTTGAACTGATCTAAGCCTGCTGGGAACCGGAATTTGCTACGTCAAGTCAAGCACCACTCATTAGCAACGAGCGCACTGTATTATGTTCTTTGACAAACACGTACAACTCTGACGGCCTATCTGAACTTAAATGTTGGTTCAGAAGCTTTCCATAGACTGCCATGAATCGAGGAGACTTTTCAGTTCCTGCCCTAACCTCCGTGTCTAAATCTTGTATCAATTTACGTGCGACCGTTCGCGAGTATGCGGGGAGGGTAGTCGAAGATTGGCCGGTGACATCAGGGCGAGTTATTGAATCTTTTGTCCGTTAGTAAGTGAAAGTTCAGTTAGGAAGTAAAGTGGAAGGCAGGCGCTCACCTAAGCCAAACACCGGCGCAGTGCTCATGGGCGAGAATTGCAAAGCTTCATCTACCAGTAGCGGGCGTGTCACAGGTCGAGGCATCCCATGAGGGAAGCCGTTGGCTGTCCCATCTGAAGCGCCGCCATGAAAGTGATTTGGAGACTGCCCCAGGCTACCAATGACCACCTGGACTGCTGGAAATCGACCCTGATCCATGATGTTTCGCTGCTTCCCAGGGCGGGAGTCCTGTTCGGAAGATTGGTTCAACCATGCAGTAATGGCATCTAGTAAGTATTCTGTAGTTAATAGTATAATTAATCAAATAAATCCATGGCAGGAATGACAACGAAATCATTGGTTTCTCCTTTGGACCTTTGATCGCGGATTCGCTCATATGCGGCGATGCGATTTGCCCGCCAGATAGGCTCCACCTAATGCTGGCGCGCTAACAAACCCACCGCTAAGCCAGATTGAGAGCATGGGCTCTAAATTTCTCCAAGACTCAGAAAGGACATTCTTTTTCACCGTTGCCCAGACCATTTCTTTCGAACTTGCATCGCGGTGCCATTTTTTGTTTTTCTTATATGACAACAACCCCATTTTATCACCAACATGTCAGCGATTGGATCTCTCATTTTCTGTACTGATTGTGGTAACCTTCTGCGAGAGAGTACAGGATCTCCAGATTCTATTCTTGAATGCAGCGCGTGCGGTGCAAAAAACAAAGGTGAGAGAAACCATCAAAGGCAGATATACATACTCAGATCATCAAACTGACTATCATTGTTCTTGTTATAGATATCCCTCCTCAGACCATCATCTCCGAATCCAAGCCGAATGCATTCCCTTCCGCGCTACGAGCGAAAAGATCTGCTCTCCAGACTTTGACCGCCGCAGACCGAACTATGGAAGCTGTCGCCCAACACACATGCGCCGAGTGTGGCCGAAAAGAGATGTTCTTCACTACTGCGCAATTGCGCAGTGCTGACGAGGGTTCAACAGTTTTCTACCGATGTGTTTGTGGTTACAAGTATGTATGCCTCAGCTTGGTTCTAGCAACTATCTAATCTTTTTGCGCCTTTAGGGAAACCGTTAACAATTAATATGTACACGACTTTTATCTCAAACAAAATGATGCTTTCATAAGTGCATAATAATACCAAGATTCATGACCTATTAATATTGCAGCCAACGCCGTTTTCAAAAGGTCATGAATTGTTGGAAAGAAATCGGACCGGGAAGGATAAGATCAAGCCACAGAAACAGGGGCCTCGGGCAGCAAGGCATACTCCTTGTCTCCATTTTTCTCATACTCGGCCATGTCAAGCGCGACAATAATGCTGTCCCTCACAACCTGCTCTGGATCGTTCAAGAATTTCTTCAAGGTTTCTTCAACACCTTCTTCGTCACCGAGACTTCCAAGGGCTTCGGCAGCCTCGTGGCGTACCATTCCCATCTCATTCACATCGCTCAACGTTTCCGTAAGGCTTGGTATGGAGGCAGGGTGGCATAATTGGCCGAACACAAACGCAACTTCGTGACGAAAAAGTGCCGACGGATCTTTCAGTCCTTTGGACAGGGCATCGATGGCGGGAACGGCAGTGGGCAGGTCTGGTGGTGAGGCAAGGTCTCGCAGGGCGAACATGGCACGGTATCTTTTGAAAAGAGGGAGTTTGGTGTCCAGTAACGTGTTCTCTAGTTCGGGAATAGATGGCTCTTTTGTAGCTTGCGGGAGCGGCGGCGCAGGATCAATAGATGCAAAGTCACTATGTTCATGTTAAACAATCTTCCCTAAGACCATTTTCGTAGAAATCGCGGCACATACCTCTGCCTAATCTTCTCATTCTTCTTCTCTTCTGATGTCTCCCATAAAATCCTATCAACCGCGATATCGCACGTCTCTCTCACCACTTCCGGTTCATTTTCATCGTCCCTCAATTCCTTCAACAAAGCCAGACTATCCTCAAACCCAAGCGCACCTAATGCCTCTGCAGCTTCATGTCGGCACATAGCATCTTCCTCTTTGTCCTTGAGAACATGTAGCAGATAAGGAACCGCAGCGGCCTTCTTGGATTGTCCCAGGCAATAGGCCAATTCGTGCTTCAATAGTGCTGATGGAGATATGAATGCCGCTGCTATAGCTTCGATGGCAGGTACGCTTTGCTCGGTAGGAGGATCTAAGCAGGCGACGAATTTCAGGGAGAACAGAGCGCGGAATCTGCGAGCGAGGGGCTCGGTTTCGGAGGTCAACGTCTTGCGCAAGGCGGCCACTGTATCGTGTGAAACTTCGGCCATTTTGGTACTATTCAACGGTAATCTGATTTGAAAATGGCGTAATCGAGAAACAAGTAAATTTCTCAGAGCAGATCTTATATGAAGTAGCCCAGAAGTGAACTAGAGGAGCCAATAAAATCAGTTGCTGGTCGCATCGAAATTTTTTTTAGATCTTATCGGAGATCGATACTCAGATAGTGGCGGGTATCGGCGGGCGTGGCGGGGTCACGCCTGCTCCAACTATGTTTTGTTACCAGAACAATTCAATGTCTGACATCGGAAATTTGCTGAATTCAATAATATCAACGAAATGCGTCTACTTAGTGAAATGAAATGCATATGCCTTCTAATTTACCCAATAATGTACTGAGGTAGTGAGCGGCGATATCAGAAATTGAGCGCAACAATGAGTATATATCCAGGCTGCGACGTCTCAGTTACCAACCGGTCGAACGTTTTCAGTTTAGTGACCTTCACATGAAAGAGTGGTTTCCAATTGAAGTACAAGTAAGAACTATCTAGACTCGCTCGAGACATAGGTAGGCAGATTTTAAACCTATGCAAAACATTGAAACCAACCGGTGATCTACGATATCCAGATCGAAGGCCATCGAAGTGACCGTAAGGCTTATGTCCGTACCCGTGAATAGATTCCCGTCCGGGATTGAAGCTGAAGCCTGCATATGTAGGTACATATTAGCAGCAAAGTCAGTATCATATCTCCGTCACTCATCAAGCTGCTGGGAAGGTAATGACTAGATTATCCTACTCAACCCTCTACAATAGCATATACGTCCAAATAAATCGGGCATTGCAGCTGTGCATGAATGCAACGGGTCACAGTTATAGCCGCCTTTGTAGCGGACTCCTCAGGAGATCATCGACTTTCTCATCGTATTACTAGCCGCTTCACCTGGGTATATAGTCTTGTAGCGAGCGATTAAATCAATCAAGTTATCACGTGTTCATATAGCCCCGAGCATTAGATACTGCATTGGTGTTCTCCATTTTTTTTTTTTAATCTTCTGGATCTCGTGAATGTCCTGTATCAGGTTCAGAAGGACATGTTGGATCAGTTAATTGGCATCTGTAGCCACTTTCAAAGTTCAATAAAACCCAAGGAACATTTAGTTGTCACAAAATCTTGACTGATACTTCTGGGACCATCGGGACTGGGAGAGCAATGCCCATCCAAGCTTCAGAAAAATGTCACTCAGAGACATGGTCTATCGATTGAAACAGATGTGTAACGTCCTAGTAAAACAGAAGAAATTGAATTCAATGAAACTGCTCGATATGTACAATACAACAGTAACCTCTATTTGGTGCGGATGTGTTTGATCTTCTTGGGCTCGTGCATGAAGTTGTTGGCGTATGCCTTGGGAACGAATTTGCGCTCATTGGGCTCTTGAACAAAGTATTCGTATCCCTGCTTTTGCGCAAACAAGATGGCGTCCTCCTTAGACTTGAAGTTAATGTGAGTGCCCTGCATGAAATCACCAGAGGATTGCCAGCCCATGAGCGGGTTCTCCCATCTGTGACCTTTTCCGAGAACATCCCAATCCATTCGCCAATGATGACTGTGCCAAGTACCAGACTGGGTCGCGGGCTTCGTGGGCTTGTAGATTCTGAGGAATTGAAGTAAGCACCCGGCCAGCTTCAAATCCAATGTTTCGGTAAACTTACCTGACTGTCCGTGCTTGCAAATCGGTTGGTGCCCCGGACAGAACAGCGGCAGCTACGGCTTCGCCTGGCTCACTACCATCCATGACCCGCCTCGGGACTGGTGAGAAGGTCCTGAAACCCAATTAGCACTAGTCCTCCCTGTGCAAGCTCGGTGGCACATACGAAGTAGCATGGTCAATTGTCGCATTGTAATCAGGCTGATGGCGAGCCATTGCCTCTCCGGGACCCTCTTTGTTGATCAAGGAGCTATCCTTGGGTGGTGTGGTTGGGGCATCGGCAGGGCTGACCTTCACTGAACCGTCAGTGGGTGTCGAGAAAAAACGAGCATTGACCGGGCGAGCAATTCGCACAGCTCGGAGCTGAGCGATGCTGCGAGCTCTAATGAATGACATGGTGAATGGTGAAGCGGCACGCTGAGGTCTCTGAGCGTATGGAGGAAGTTCTCATGGGGAAGTTGATGTTCGACTTTCCCGGCAGCGGCAAGTGGCTGGTGATAAATGCTTACATAAGTGTGGCTAGTGATGATCGGAACGCTAACTCTCCGGGATGTCGGGTAGAAGTTCGCTTTCTTCCTCAACCGCTACTCACCGTCACCAAGTCTAGGATTATCGCTATATTCGAGGTACGCAATCGTGCTAGACGCAGTATACCCATTTTTTATGATCAAATTGACATAATTAATTGATTTTAGACTAGCAAAAATGAGCTACATCACTCGCCGGGCTCTGTCCACCCTCATCCCTCCCAAGGTAAGTCACCCGCCATTCTTCATCGAAAGTCAATTAAAACATATAGCTGACTACCAACTATTAGATTGCATCGCCTAATGTGAGTTTAAGACGCATCGTGAATTTACTTCTCTTCGGTCATCGTCCTTAATCAACCCACCACGAACCCCGTGCCAAACCACCACCTCTCTGACGCTTTGGCCATGGATTTCGCGATCATAACATGTGGACAGTCATTGACAATTATGCAGGCTCTTGGCGCCGCTCAGGATGCTGCACGCATGGAGCGTGTAGTCGGTTTCTACGCCGGTCTTCCTCGTGGTCCCGCTCCTACCCCTAAGCCCTCTGGATTCCTTGAGCGCTACCAGGCCCGCTATTTCAACGGAAAGAACGCTTCCGGCATGCGTAAGTCGAAGACAGTCATTTCTGGGTATAAGCATAAGCTAATATGTTCACTTAGCCCTCGTCCACGTCATTGGAACTCTTTTGGTTGTCGGCTACAGCATGGAGTACTACTTCCACTTGCGTAAGTTTACTGCATCTCCTTCGTTTTTGCACAGTGTGCTGACGGACTTCGCGAACAGGCCACCACAAGAACCACCCTCACTAAACTATCCCCCTTACATAGGAGCATAGTAGGTGCGGAGGAGGCTGTACATATATTTGTGAAACAAGAAGTCCATAAATCGACTTGCAGAAAGATGTGCCTCTGCCCGTGTAAGCTAGAGTCATAGCGGTTAAGCATGAAACTTTCCCTCATTTCATTTGTCTTAGTGTCTCAATAAAGTGTTCGATTATTCTATACCTAGGCGCTCCAAAAACCATATACCTTATACCAACCAGGACAGGCTCTTCGCATTGATTCGTCGTACCTTGCAGTACATGTGGCGGAAGCAGGCAGGACTTTGTTTATGTGTAGTCGCAAATTTGTAGGGACAAGTCAATTTTTGAAGAAGCGCAGTAGAAAATGCACTAGACACATTTATTACTTATTGTTGTCCTGCTCTCAATTGTTATGCCAAAATCGACCGCCTTTCAGCCTTGCGGCCTGTGTTGTTAGCCTAAGGCTGCTCTCCAGTGGGCACTTGCCATGTCGTCGCCGCTAACCCAAACCGGCCACATCAGCCTGGCTTCAACCCCGATTGAATGCTGCTTTCCGGTTACCTTTCTAACATCATCTGTCTTCAAACACAACTCAGAATCGCACCACGGGGATCGAGCTTCCAGGCTATCACCCAAGAGACAGCAATATTTGGTGGTGCTTGATTATTACTGACCAGATCGTTCCTGGATTTTGGTTTTGTGGTTCCCGTGTGACTTGAAGGATAACAGTGTACCTCAGACAGGGCACCCGCTCAGTTATTCATCACAACACCGTGGCAGCCTCCATTACTTGACGGTTCGTGTTTTCCTCTCGCGCCGAATGATGCCTTTCTTGCATGTTATTGTTATGTCTTACTTGGAACAAGCTACTTTAATACTAACTTTTGCCGAAAATCCAGCATTGCATATTGGTATGGCAGAGCAGACTAGTCACGATGTGGTAAACCAAACCCGGTCGGGCGGCGAGCCTTCGTCTTCCGACGTTCCTGCGAGCAAAAACGACAAGTACTCTGCTGAAGGGGGCGAGGGGAGGATTACCAAAATCGAATTCAACTTTCAAGGCAAATCAGACAATACGGAACAAACTCAGCGTGACAGAAAAACCATGGATACAAGCGAGGCCGAGAATTCTTCTGGTGAAGGAAGCAAGGTGAGGCGCGAGAGGTTTAACGGGATGATTGAAAGCGTTCTCATAGTTTACAGGATACCGGTAGAAATGGGTCAGCGACTGTGGCGACGCGAGCTTTGGAGTTAAATGGGGTGGCGTCCTTGTCGGATGGTGGTGAAGATGGTGGTTCCCTCGGTGGATCGGACACAGATACTAGCCGCAATGATGGCCGACAACATCTTCGGACCGGTTCGATCAAGAAGCCGACTGCTTTCAAGCCCGTGTCGTTTGCGAAATTCGCTGTGCCCAAGGCGCCCGGAACCTCGACAACTACGAAGCTTGGTGAGAAGCGTATGTCCTCCTAGGACGCATAGTCTTTAATGCAATATGCTGACACTACTTTAGCGACACTATCGGTAACCCCGTCAAGCGCTTCACCACAACCTTCGACACGACCGCGTTTGGTTGCGAAGTCAACGAGTGGATTGGGCTCTTCTTCGAAACATGCAGCAGCAGGGTTGAAAGGTCCCTCAGGCGGCCCGGATGCGAGTCAGGTCTGGAACAAAAACAGGCGTAAGTAGGATGTTTGTCGTTTGCGAAATCTGCTAAATTCCGTATACAGCCGCTCAACCGCCGCCTACGAAGCATCTTACGGACGAAGAACTGAAGCAGCAGTATGGCATTCACATGACATCTCGAATTCAAGAAGATGGAAATGGAACAGAATCCAAGTGGGCAGACATTGATGACGACGAGGATGATTGGGCACCTGAGACTATTGAATGGAACGACGGAACGAAGATTAAACTTACACATAACGAAAATGCTCAGCCTCCGCCAGAGGAACTTCGCGATCGTAACGAGGCAAAGGAGGCTGCAATACCGGCACAACCTCCGGCTCGGGACAATACGAAGATTTTAATCTCCAAGTCGCCTACCTCAGTTGGACCGAACGCAACGGTTCTTCGTCTGGGAGCGAATGTGGAAAGACAACAACAACAGGCAAAGGCCGCTATTGCCTCACGTTCAGGATCTGACAAGCCAACCTTGACCACAAAATCCCCTGCGCCGGTACCAATGAAGTCCCCTTGGGCTTCTTTGCCCCCCGTTGAAAAGGTTTCTCCAGTGAATCCCCCAGTCCAACCCGTGCAAAGCCACCACATCACTCGCTTTCAAGCTAGGGAACAAACAGTTCCTGACAAAAATCTGTCCGCAATGCCTGCACGTGAGATAGCGGCCGACGACTTCAATCGCTCTTGGAGAGAGGGTCAATCAAATGTTCCCCGGGAACTTTTTAACTCCCAGTCTGGTCGATATGAGCCAGTGCCAGATACGCGTAAAGGCAACATCCGTGATGGTCACATGCGCCCCGCAACGGTATTACAGAGGCCTGGTCACAACGAGGCTGGTGGTCCGGCAGAGCCATCTGCTGCATTCCAGACATATAGATCGAGCCACCAAGAGCCTGGTCATTGGGGTCGTCGACGTGCTTCGTCAAACGTCAGCGGTGGTAGTGGGAGTTATGGACGCCGTATGTCAATTGGGCGGTCAGAGAATCAAGGTAAATTCAACGAAGGAAGACGCGGTTCTCAAGTCAACGGTGTATTCGAGCACTCGGTTTCACCGAGCGAAACAGTCAATTCGAAAGATTTCATGCCATCTGAACCACCCGCAAACCTACCACCTCCCAACCAGACATGGCAACCTAAAACGAATAGTAACATTGTTTATGCACCTCCCAGTGGCCAGCCTGCTACTTCAGAAGAAATCAAGCAGGACACTGACCAGGCCTCTGCCGAAGACGTTATCCTTATGCAACAACGTATCATGAAAGAAAAGCGTCTGGAAGCTCGTCAGCGAAGACTAGAGCAGGAACAAAAAGAAGAAGCTGAACGCCGAGAGCGTATTCGTCTGAAGCTCGAAGCCTTGGGACCCGCCCCAGATAAAGAAAAGGAGACTGCAAAAGCCGAAGAGCAGCTCGAAATAACGGCAGTAGCAAGCAAGCCATCTCCCAAAGATCAACCTGCAACGGTCGGAGCACAACACATCATACAGTCTCCACCCAAGCCCCCAGTACCCGAACCCAGTGGAGAGCCAAAACAATATGGAATGATGAGGGTTCACCATCCTGAGTCGGTAAAGAAAATAGTTGCCGCCAATGAACGAGCCACGGAGAAGCCCCTGGCAGTCAAACGACGCAGCATTTCCCCGACACGCGACGTCAAGCACGATACAGTCAAGACCAACGGAGTTTTGCAGGACGAAGCATCATTGCCGAAAGATCAAAATGTTGATTTACCCGGATTGGATGACAAAGATGCGCAATGGAGAGCCAGTCAAAACTCCTCATACTCTCCATGGGGAAACGGACCCAAGCTGAGTACTCACTCTTCCCCAAGTTCGAATATGTGGAAGCCTCTCAGCAGCGATAAGACCCTTGGCAACGGTACTTTTGACCGTAATTTGACGGCTTTCTCACACGATCTCTCTCTTCGTGGACCTGTTGGGTTGACAGAATCTTCTCCAATTGGCTCGTTGCCGAATATTGATAAGACCACTGGCCCGCAACAGTTTGTTGGTGCGAGAATTGGAGCAGAACACAAGCAGTCGTTGACTTCGGTCCCTCCGTCCGACAGTGCTCACGCGCCATATGAGCCTTTCCAGTCTATCGTGAGACCACGACCCATTGGCCCTCCCAACTCCCAACATAGCCCCTGGCAAGCTGATACCCGTCGGAATGTTCAGGCAGCGACATCAGCTTGGGGTAACTTTCATTCAGTCGCCGCGAAGCAAGATGCCGAAGCAAATACTAAATTTCAACGAGAAATTGAAGCTATGCGCGATGAGCCTCCTGCCTCTCTCAATGTCACTTTTTCTGAGACTTGGCGTCAGGTGCGGTCTGGAGATCAAGTAAATCAACGAGAAGTCATTGACGTGGTGAAATCGAATAATGCCACGGCACCGCTACCACCTCTACATGGATTTGACGCATCTATCGACAGTCTACCATTCCCAGAAGCTCATCCTAGGTCATTTGGCAATGTTCCCAATCGCGGCTCTCGCTTTTTCCCTACTAATACGGATACGTATCGAGGTACCCTGGCTGCAGATGATGGACGTCCTCGAAGTCCGTCACCACCACCCCCGGAGGCATATTCGACCCACCCTGCATATAGTGGTGATGCTCATCGACCTTTAGTCAATTTACCTATCCCCAAACCAATAGTTCGCTTACCACCCAAGGTCAACCAGCCTCCTTCGAAACCACCAACATTCGCTTCAATGGCCGCAACACCGTTGCGACCACTACAGCCCTCTATGAGCGCAACTTCTTGGCAAGATCGTATCAATGGGCTCTTTGGCAAGGCGACTCCAGAGAAGAAGCACATTCTGGCCGTTGCTTCTGCAACCAAGGAACCCTTGGACGTTCAGTCGCATTTGCACCCAGCAGCCGTCTCATTTCCTCAAATCAGAGGAGTTGATGTCCGAGATGCCGAGTCGGTAACTTCTAAGGAAGTTGAGGAAGAAGAAGCCATTTTTGAAGACCGGGAAGCAGGCTCTCTGCCTGTTGTTCGTGTACCTCTGATGGCACCGCCTAATGCGTGGCATGCAGCGCTTCCTCCTCCGGCTCGTCTTCGGCCCAAAGTTCTCAGACCCATGCAAGTCCACAGCGTGGAGCCATATACTCTGGAACTTCCTAAGAAGGATTTGTCTGGAAACTGGAACATCGTCGTCCATATTCCTGGATGCGACAACGTGGCTTCAGTGGCCTTGTCGAAAAAGCTTTCTTTGGCTACTTCGCGACTGAAAGGAAATACCACTTTCCGTGCTCGCAAAAACACCAAACCCAGGGAGCTTGGAACGAAATACAACGGCTCAAATAACAATAAACGACAGGGCTCGTCTTCTCACGCGATCAAAAGCGGCGAAAACTAAATGCGATGCTTGAATTCCTCAACACTGGTGCACATCATATATTGGCAACGAAAACAGGTACCAAACCTAAAATACAATCATCTCCTTTCAGATCGAATTGACACACGGCCGCTTGCTTCTACTTGAGCAAGACAAGTGTTTTTTTGTGTATGTTGTACCGGTCTTGTATGTCGTGCAATTGCTCCAGGCGAAAAGCTCAATTCTGAAGCTCGATGAACCGCCCGTGTTTCTCACATCTTTTTTCCTCATCAAATCACAAGTTCACGTGCTAAGTCATACAGTGAAGCCTTTCCCCTACGACATTTACGAGGAGATAGCTCGAAAGGAATGAAATGGCCTCACTGGGCAATAAGCTCATTACCCTTATCTCTTTTACTACCTCTTATCCTTCATGTCTTAACTTTCTTCTTTCATCATACCTGGCCTGTGGTTTTGTTTTTGTACCAAGGCTCGGCATGCAATATTCATAATGCCTTGCCATTTCTCTTCCAGTGCTACAGGCATATTGTACGCTCTGTTCATATTATGTACCTTAAGTGGAACGACGCATGTTTTCAGTGATTTCAACACTGATAAATCGATTTTAATGGATGAATCAGGGACTTGGTTTGAAAACATGGAGTCATGGATTTGTTATCCTAAGGATTTTCCAAACTTGCTTGAGATATAGATACGTGAAACGTGTAGTGTCATCATTAGAATCGTGCCCGACGGTAATGTAATATAATTGTACACGGTACATGAGTCATTTGACTCGAAAAGAGGTAAAAAGCCACCTTGACCCATTTCCTTAAGATGACCAGGTTGCCTGCAACAAACGATAGATACAGCAATTTTCGCATTTTAACTCCAGAGATCATGAACCTACTGTAATGCCAACCCATAATCATTAGAAGACATTAACAAAGACCAAGAAAAATTACCAATTCCATGTTCGGCTGGAAGCAGTGAAAACAGGTGGTTTCCATTGTAATCTTGCAGGATCGATTTTCTTGATGCCCTTGATCTTCTCTTTCTCTAATCTTTTATTGTGTTGTTCGACGATGGCGTCAGGAAGGACGATGATCCAATTTCCTTTCTGAAATTGAGAGTTAGTAAAGAAGTCAAAGGGAAAGATGTCTATGCTAGGACTTACATGGTATCGTAGCATATTAAGAACGAGCAGGGTCTCGTGCACGTCCTTCTCTGTCATCGAAGTCAAAGTCGCCAGATCGAACTCGCTGATCGCCTCTCGGTTCGGATCTACCAACAACTCTACCAAAACTTCCCTCCAATACTGACGGTAACTCAAAAGACCAAGATCACTGAGCGGTTTCTCGGGAGAGCCGAGCTTGCCCTCACGCTTGCTGAGCTCGTAGCTGAACTGGATAAGAAGACGACCGAAACCCCGACGCTGGTATTGCGGTAGAGTCAGAATACAGGCTAGATTGTAACCTTCGGCACAATCCTTTTCTTTAGAAAAGTAGCCAGTTAGATGACAGCCCGTCTCGTCACGCGTACACATGCAATAGAACAAGAAGGGGTCGACGTCGTAGTAAAGGGTTTTGTGGTCCAGAAAGAGCTTGCTCAACAAGCAGAGGTT
The DNA here is from genome assembly GCA_037356135.1 of Talaromyces sp. F31. Classification (NCBI taxonomy): domain Eukaryota; kingdom Fungi; phylum Ascomycota; class Eurotiomycetes; order Eurotiales; family Trichocomaceae; genus Talaromyces; species Talaromyces sp. F31. The sequence continues at coordinate 1,831,449 of JAYXSF010000034.1, forward strand.
TCGGCACCATGTACGTTGCCGACGGCCATCAACTTCAAAGAAGGAGATGTTATCGTCACGATATATCTCATTTCCAGGTGGATGAACAAGGGTGCATTTCGATCTATGCCGTTCGAATGCTCGTTTATTGTCAAAGTAGCTCAAGCAAAACTCATCAATGTACACAATATCTGCGTCTTGAAATGATTCTGGATACGGCGAGAAATACCATGGCTCCATCTCGTGTTTGCCCATTTGGAGGCGAGTCAGATTTCGAACACGATGGATCTCCGTCGGGTTTTGAGTCATACTCCCACTTGTACGGAGTTTCTCGATTTCTTCTTCACGGGTCATATCGCCTAGCATTTTTTCTTGGTGTTCGAGTTTTGTGTCGACGGCGTCGACCATGTCGACATCGTCAGAGTCCCCCTTGGGCGTGCCATCTGTGGAAACTGCTTCAGAGCCTGTGAGTGATAGGTTGAATGGCGTTTCTTGATTCTCTTTACCGCCAGCCTTTGAAGCGCGGATTGCCTTGCTGATGTTTACATTTTTGCCAGTAAGTAGGTCTGGAGTCGAGGAGACATCGCGACTATCAGCTCGTGCGCGTTTCTGACTTGCGCTTTTGCTGGGTGCCTTTTTCTTCTCGGGCTTCTCTGGCGCAGGCCACTCTACCTCTTGCGACAGATCAATACGCGTAGCCGGAATCCATTCTGGAAAAAAATGGTCAGCGTTCACCGAAGCCAATATAAAACAAATGGTCAAGCTCACCATCTAGACGCTTGTTGAAGTCGACATAGTGTACACTATAGGATGTCAGTAACTGTTACTTCCCAACCCAGTCCCCTAGAAAGTAGACTCACTAGACGTGAAGAGCGTCCTTCCTCTGTCTCATAGATAAAATCTCAGCTTTTCGATGACTACCATCCTGCGTCGCGAATGTCAGCACATGTATAAAATTTGGATCGTATCACGTGATGATGGCGATGCATCTGAATAGTCTTACCTTCTCGACCATAGCTTTCACACCGATCCTATAGACATAGTAAGTATATGCGACCGTAAAAAGTACACCTTTCATATATATTGAATGTTAAAATCGGAACTAATTCGCCATACCTGAGTGTCGCGAGAGTGGCAAACCCTTTCTCCGCTGGATCGGGTGTTCCAGCGTCGTCGCGTCCCCCCATTTTAGCCCTGTAATGCCTTTTCGAGTGATAAAGATAATATTTATCGAGGATTGTGCGATCAACTTGATGAAAAGGAGATTTGCAGTCTGCTTTTTTGATGGTTTGACAATATTTCGTTGGATGATTTGAGGCATTGCGGGAAGGAAGGCGAGAGATATCGTCCCGTGAATGCCTTGAGAATAAGGCAGAATTTTTAATCGCAAGCCGCATTTAGTCACCATTTTGCTAGCAAATTTCAATACTACTCATATGGAACTGATCCAAGGGTACCTTATAATATATCAGAGAGATGTATGTGCCGTGGTACTTAGGGCGACTCTTATCAGGAAAATTGTTGCATATAACAATCTGCCCTCAGGCGGTTGAATAGACGCCATGGGATAGTACTAGCACTAGATAATATACAAATTGAACTATCAAATAACGTTTTGATCATGAACTCCGATTGAACCCTCAATGCCATCCATTCACAGTACCCTCTAGCAATCCATCAAGTTCTTCTTTCCTGGATTTATATAGATCCTGGGCCTCACGTTCCCGACGAACCACCAGTGTGACTTCATCACGCAACTGCTCGAGACGGCTGCTAAGTGCTGCATCTTCCCCGACCTGTAATGTGCGGAATGTGTCGAGGTCGAATTTGGCTTTTTCAAGTGCTGCAGTCGCTTCTACGATTTTGTTTCGCAGAGTCTTAGCACGTGCTTGGTATCCGCCGAAATGCAATGAAAGCTTCTTCTCTATTTTGTTATCCTGCTCCGCAGTTGCCATCAGCGTATTCTGAACATTATCGAATGCGCTGATCATGTTCTGTTCTTGTCGTAAAGCATCTTTGTCATCTTCATAGATGGCGAGTCCAGGAAGTGCAGTCTCATGTGTTGAGCTCCAAGTCGCGTCAAAATCGGCTTGCCATTGAGTTTTTATTCCCTCAGAAGAAACTGAGTTTGCAATCTCAGCTCTTGCGGATTCGAGCCACTTGTCGTCAATATTGTCAAGATTCAGCGGCTTGCCATTGATCTTACTACCAGGAAGTGGGTGTTTCTTTGCATCAGTTACAATGAGCTTTGCGGCCTCCTTGGCAATCAGGTTCTCTATAGGGTCGGTAATATGTGAGACACGTTCCAGAAGCGCAGTAACATCAACCACGCTAGGCCGTGGCAAAGATCGTTGATAAACCTGTGTCTGTCGTCGGAACTCTGCTTCAGCAGCTTTCTTGCGGATCTCTGCTTCCCGCTGGTCGCGCACTGCAGAATCCTCCTCTGCCCCGTAGCCTTCAGTTGTAGGTTCCTGAGACTCTGAAGGAAGCTCTTCAAGTTCCCATTCCGTTTCTTTCGGTCTTGGTAGAGATGCAAGCTTTCCACGAAGCTGTTGCCGCATGAAGTTATCGCGCATCTTTACTTCTCTGGGCGTACTGCCGATAATTTGGGTCCCGTCATCATTGTTAAGTGCGAACTGGTCTCTTGGCGTGCGCAAAGGCGTTGCTCCAGGGCCAACACCACCTCGCATGGGCGTGGCACCAACTCCATTGGCGCCTTGCCGGAACGGCGTAGCCATAGGGTTTGGCGTGACAATTTCCTGTCGACGAGGAGCGATGCCGTCAAAACCAGTTGAAGCCCCTCCCTCATGAAGCGGGGTGTTTTCACCGCCCAAAAGAGACGACTGGGTTTCGGTAAGTGCTCTTATGTTGCGAATCTCGTTTGCGATATGATCCTCTTGAGGAGGTGCCCGCGGAGTCCGAATCGGCGTGGCTCCAGTCATAGCGGCGTAATTTCCAATTAAGCCCTTGGTACCTTCTTCTTCACCAGCTAACTTCGCAGCCCTGTCTCCAGCCATGCCCATCTTGATGATATCTTCCAACTCACCCTCACTCACTTGAGGGGCGGGTAGATTTAGAGCACGGCGCTTGCTAAGTTGCTCGGCTTCCCGAATCTTTTGCATACGACCAGCTTGCGCCGCGGCGGCCGACGTTGACTGTTTCTCATTTTTCCTCTTCTTGCGCTCACCATCTTCGTCCTGGTCGCCTTTGCGCTTGTTTGCTAATTGTTGCTTCCGAGGATCGAACAGTTCCCGCTGTCGTTCATTTCGATCTTGTTCTTCTATGGTGTCATAAAAACCTGGAGCCGGTGCTTTCTCGAAGGGTATATCGGCATTGTAATCCATCTGACCCTTTTTTGTAGTAACAACCTTGATATTTATGCCCGAGTTTTTGAGTTCACGGCGTTTTTGTAAAACGGCCAGTCGTCGCGATTCTTCAAGCTGGCGCTCTCGAGCCTTGCGCTTCGCCTTTTTACCCTGAGTGTTGGCCAAACGGGCACGGGCCTCACTCAACATCTCTTTTTCATCTTCATCCAGGTCGATGGTATCTGGACGAGCAGGTTTCGATTCGGGATCGGGGTCAAGTTCGCCAGGTCTATGATCATCAGCAACAGCATATGGAATGATCCATAGGAGTATACATACCTTAAGCGTCTAACATCATCTGCGCTCGGAGCCTGTGCCTCCCCTCCAGGACCACCTAGACCTAGCTCATCATTTTCACGCGCCTCAGCTTCATCAAGAAGCTTCTGGTATCTCTCCAAGCATTGTGTTGCCGTTCTTCCCACGATCGGTGCGATGGTGCGCCACTGCGTTGGCATCAATTTCGCCAAGTGCAATAATTTTTCATCTTCCTCTCTCGACCACTCGATTTTGCGAATGCCGGGATCTAGCCATTCCACCCATCTCGCTTTGCATTGTTTCGGAGTTTTTCGCGCAAGCAGCGACGAGACACGCGCCCACTGATTGAGTCCGTACTTCGATACCTATAAAACGTCAGTATATGTGAGATTCGCATTTCATGACTTTGAACTGCTTACTGCTGCACGAAGAACTTCATCCTCTATGTTGGTCCTGTGAAGACGTTAGTGAATTATTAGAGAAAGACATTTTCGGAATCAACTGACCAAACGCCGCCCTTAACGACAGGCATCGCGCCGCTCTTAAATATTCAGTCTCCCTGGGCAATTTTGTCTAGTATCGTAAAAAAAATCTTACCAAGGCTTATTAAGCAAAGACAGGGACAGCGGTGATCAACATTCGAGGCTGGACGTGAAGTTGGTGCTAAGTCGAAGGTTGTTTCCGCCAAGCTTGACTAAAGTAGAAAACAGCCGCCGCTGGACTTAGCCGCAGCGACTAGACGCTGCGAACGCTAGGCCTTAATAGCATTAGTATCCCCGCGCTAGCTTGGCACTTGGCGGATTATCGATAAAAAAAAATAATTTCATTTTCAGCAACTGATAACGATTGCAAACAACAAATTCGCAGAAGCAATATGGCCCCTACTAATTCAAAGGCTGTGGAGGCTCCCCAGCAGTTCAAACAGCCTTCCAGGAAAGGCAAGAAGGCATGGCGCAAAAATGTCGACGTTACCGAAGTTCAGGAAGGTCTTCGAGTAGTTCGTGAGGAAGAAATCAAAGGGTATGTTCTACAGCCAGCGACCATTCTCTTGTGCAAAACTTACACAAGGCAGTGGTGTCGTAGCAGAGAAACCATCGGATGAACTTTTCACCCTCGACACAACAGGAGACCAAGAATTGGCAAAAGCACATAGAAAGGGACGAAAACCTCTCAAGTCAGACGAAATCCTCGCACAGCGATCGGCAATTCCGGCTGTAGATAGTCGCAAGCGACCAAATTCTAGAGTCACAGATGGTATAATTGAGCCAAAGACGAAAAAGCAGAAGAGCGATTGGGTCAGCAATAAAGAGTGGACTAGGCTGAAGCGAGTTGCCCAGGAGAACAAACCCGCCGCTAAGTCAGAAGACGGTGTGAATTACGATCCTTGGGCAGATTCAGTAGAAATTGCCACTTCTCAGGAGAAAGAACTCGAGTATGTGCCAAAGAAGAAAGACAAGGTTGCTCCTGTAACCTTGAAGGAGGCGCCAATTTCTCTCGCTGCAAACGGGAAGCCAGTTCCCGCAGTGAAGGCACCTACTGGTGGTGTCAGCTACAATCCATCATTTGAGGAATGGGACAGCCTTCTTGTCAAGGAGGGAAATAAAGAAATGGAGGCCGAAAAGAAGAGAATTGAGGAAGCAAAGAAGGAAGCTGAACGACTACGCTTGATCGAAGAAGCTCAGAATGACGACGGCGAAATTAGGTCAGACGATGAAAGTGCTTGGGAAGGTTTCGAAAGTGAATATGAGAAGCCAGAGTGGTTGAATAAAAAGAGACCCGAGCGGAAAACGCAGGCTCAGAGAAACAAAATCAAACGACGGAAGGAAGCAGAGAGAAAAGCTAAGTGGGAGGCAAAGATGAAACAACGAGAGGAGCAGGCGAAGAATATTGAGAGCATCACCGAAAGCTTGGAAGATGAAGAGGCACTTCGCAAACAATTGCAGCAAGAACTAAGTTCTTCCGACGAGGGTGATGATACCGTTCTTCGTAAGAGGCCGTTGGGTAAAAATCCGTAAGTTCAAGAGAATCCTCATTGATACCAGCAGAAGCTAATTCTTTCTATAGTGTTCCGGAGAAGCCACTTGAATTGGTGCTTCCCGATGAACTACAAGAGTCATTGCGACTTTTGAAACCAGAGGGAAATCTACTGGATGATCGGTTCAGAACCCTAATAGTTCAGGGAAAGCTCGAGTCTCGTAAGCCTATTACGCAGTCTAAGAAACCCAAGAAAAAGGTCACCGAGAAATGGGCTTACAAAGACTTCCAAATTCCTGGGCTTTGAAAGCTTCATGTGCTTTTTCTTCCATATCGCGCTCTACATAGTTTGTCGTTCGGTCTAGGCGTTGGTTGCATGCTGTATATAAAAGATGCTTGGGGCATTTTCTCTCATACGTGACCATTCATAGATCCGCAATCATATCAAAATTTTGATCCGATTGACCATCAACTGGTGCCAATTTCAGACCTGGTGATAGATAAGATATAAGAGCTTGAGCCTGATAAATATATACGAAAAGTACATCGATCCCTCCAATTCTTCATTCTGGTTGACTTCTTCAGCAGTCCGCATTAGGGTTAAAATTCCCAGCTCGGAGATAAGAACTTGTTTGCATAGTTTGCATATCTTATCAACCACCTGCGAAAAGTTTCGTCTCCGCCGAATTTCATTCTATGTTGACCGGTCAACCTTTGATGTCCATGATGGCACTACAAGCATACGATAATTGATTATAATGGAACCCAAGAGTCTCTCTTCCAATTGGAAGAAACTTCAACTTACTCTCAAGGGAAGCACGACCCCCATAGAAAAGAAAGATACACGGCCGCCGCAGAATGGCTTAAAGCGGAAAAGAGTCGAAGCGGTAATTGAGAAGAAAATAGACAGACCAAGAAAATTCTCGAGAGTGAAAAGCATGACCGACATAGTCGATGGCAAAGCGCCGGGAGGAGAGCGACGTCGATCCTTGGGAGCTACTGCAAAACCAGCTGCCCAACTGACAGAAAAGAAGGGACCTCGTGATGGGAGAGTGAATGAAGGACTCAATGAGACGTGAGTAAACCATAGTCAACCTTTCTAGTGCTTGTGACAGTTTTAACGACTCAATGCAGAGCCGAAATAGGAAAATACGTCGCAATCGATTGCGAAATGGTCGGAGTTGGTCCTGATCCGGACAAAGAATCTGCCCTCGCTCGAGTTAGTATTGTGAATTGGAACGGCGACCAAGTCTACGACTCCTTTGTTCGACCGAAAGAGAAAGTAACCGACTGGAGGACACATGTCAGCGGCATAGCACCGAAACATATGGTCGAAGCCCGCTCTTTCGAAGATGTCCAGAAGGACGTTGCGCAGATATTAGAGGGCACAATACTAGTCGGCCACGCAGTTCGCAACGACTTGGAAGCTTTGATGTTGAGTCATCCAAAGCGTGATATTCGTGACACAAGCAAGTACCCTCCTTATCGCAAAATTGCGGGCGGAGGGTCGCCACGACTGAAATTGCTCGCATCTGAATTTCTCGGACTCAAGATCCAGGATGGAGCTCATTCCAGTGTGGAAGATGCAAGGGCTACAATGTTTCTTTTTCGGAGAGACAAGGAAGGCTTCGAGAAAGAGCACGCGAAGAAATGGCCAGTACGTGTGACAACTGTTGTTGCCGAGGGAGAAGAAGGTGCTCAATCGAAGAAGAAAAGGAAGCCTAGAAAGAAGACCCGCAAGAGGTGATTGATATCCATACTCGGTTTTAGCAGCTTGACTCGTTTCACGTTTATCAGCGATACCATCTTTTGATTGTTTAAATGCATAGCGTGCTTCAAGGTCATTTGGTTAATCATGGCTATTCCAGATTGAATATTATCATTATAATTTTCTCGTGTCGTACCTATCATCTGAGTGGTCAGTGCATGCCCCAAAGCAGTTGTATGACATTGGATGTGTAAGTCAGAATTGAGAGCATGTAGCTAGATGCCTTCACTTTTAGCATCCCAAACCAGCTCGCCTCCCCATTGTGTCCAAAAAAATCTCGATCTAACATAATGAAAGTAGTATATCTGTCAACCTTGATAGCCCTCAATCAAATAGTTGAGTTTTATAGATGTAGCCTCATTATTAGTCAATTTTTCAAGAATAAATTATGGTCCTCAGTACATTTGGGTAGAGGCTTATCTTTCTTATCGATAACTCAATTTATGATTGCGGCCTCAGGCATCAAAAGAAGGGAACGCGTCGCGTCCCGCGTTGAACGGGATGGACTTTCATCATTCTAAGCCTTCTGCTCATGTCTCTACATTTCACAGACCTGAATTATCAGCGAAAGACACCATGATGCTTGCACTTCGCTCGCCCCTGAAGTCCTCCAACTCCAGCGAGATATTGACAGGTAATTGTACGCCCAATATACTCCCATGTCGAATTCACTACGACGGGCCCATTGACACTTCCAAACGGCATTGGCACGCCGTCAAGGACGAAAAGGGTATACTATATTCCTATTTCAGGGCTCGTGGTCAGTGCTGATAGTCTTATATAGAAGACAAACAAACTGCTTACTTTCGTGGTCGAAAGTTGCAAGGCAGACTCGTCCAGCTGCCGGAGGGCTATGAAGGTACGCCAGGATCAAGACCTCCTATACACGATCGAAACTAATGAATAATTGCCTGAATATAGGAGTAGTCGCATTGCCAACGGACCGCCTCGTTCCAGCCAACAGAAATCGCAACATCGAGAATGAGCTGCTCGAAGAGCCCGTCAAAATTCTCGAATCCCAGGCTACATTTGACAATTTTATCGTTTGGGGTCACGAAATCCCGCCTGCTGCCGATGATACGTTCGTGAAAGGGGTGGATGAGTGGATAAAACTCGCGGAAGCAGTATGGATTTGACAATTCTTCCTAGCCTTGCATATATTGATTCTTTACAGATGCATGGAGAATCCCAACCCCCGGAAAAGACTACGCAAGTCTAAGTCAATTGGAGGTACCCCAAATCAATCTTGTGGGACTCCGATGACTTGGTTTATCCTTTCAAATTTTGCCTCGACGTTGGATCAATCCTGAAATCGCGTCGGTCCACACTTTGCGGTCATTTTGAAGGCTTAGCCTCTGCAAAGCTTGGTGAAAACTGAGAATGCCGGACCACGTCTTGAGTTTTGATCATCATTTACCCTGATCCAAGTCATCGACGCATACGCATCATACCAACAAATGCTCACGCCAGACTTCCCAGCTTTCAATGGTCAGCATGAAGGTTGATTGATGCTGGTCCACGTCTGAGGTGTATCAGGCACGTTCTAAATTTGGCACCCCTGAGGAGCAATTTTACTCTTTATGTCCGGAAAAGTATGGCATATAGAGCCCGCTTCTTCTCCACTCGCTCGAGGCTGGTCTGTGACGAGACATACAGCTATGTAAGATGTAACTGATAGCCTTCAATTCTGTTTATGATTTTGAAAAAGTGTGTCTCAACTGTGCGCATGGTTCGGAAGAGTCTGTGCCTGCCTCCTGGACAAGCTATCTGAACGTTGAGAATGTGGTTCATCGTCTAGAATCGATGTTCCGTACTTACACTGGGCTGACTTTTGAGGTCCATATAGAGTTATGTCGATCAAACATATGCTCAAGAGAGGAATTAATGTTTGATGTTTTTTCTATTTTATTTCTGTTCTGTAAGTATGAGAGTATACTTCTTAGCCAATAAGTAGTCCCTAAATATAAGGCATGAGTATCATTCAGGGTTAGGGTAGCGGATAGATCTCACTTCAACCGACTGGGACTTTTCATACCTATTACCCTGCACCTTTTTCACCACAGTGTACTGATTGATAAGCAAAGCTACTTCAGGGATCCTATTATACCTATATGGAGAGGATAACTAAGCGATGAAGGGTAGATCGTCAATAATCTACCAGAATATTCAGCAATTGGTCTTTTTAATCGACATTCCATCCTCAATCGAAATAGCTCAGATCGCATTTCCCACCCCTTCCTCAGTCTACGATGCTGAGGACAGTGCTTTAGAATCAATAGCATCAAATTACCGAGACAAACGTATATTCTCTTCAAAGCCCCTAGAGCATCCGTACCCATCGCCACCAGAGCCGAAGAGTGATGCTGCTCGTGCTCGACTGTTGTCCCGAATCCCGGAATCGGAGCTCTTGTTTCACGAGAATATTTCACCCTTTGTTGAAAATGGGGTAGATGAGATACGACAAGGGCTAGAGAAAGTGAAATGGTGCAGACCTAGAATGGTCAGTATTGGTGCTATCGATGATAGGATAGTGGGCGAACAGGACGCCATAACCGAGCCAGCAAGGAAGAAAACAAAATCAGGTCTGTCAGCTGGCTATGCATACAATCTGGAGAGACAACCTCCATTGATACTTTCACCGACATGCGTCAATAATTTCGCGGGTCTGACAGATCTTCATGGCATTTGGGTTAAGAATCCATCACCCCTAGAGGCAGCTACACTGCAAGTCAATGAGCCTACTACAGGTACTACGACGAGATATGCTATCCCTCCAGGATCATCTTTTATCGTAGGCAACCTAACAGCCAGCAAATCATATTCAAATTCCAATGCCTCTCCCATTTCGGGATTACCATCAACTGAAAAGTTCAATATCATCCTCTTCGACCCTCCATGGCCTAACCGATCTGTACGTCGGTCATCACAGTATCTTACCCATGGATACCTAGAGATGGACTCATTGGTAGCGATAATGCAGCAAATTATCCTGTCGCATCTCAGTTTCGGAGATGAAAGCGCCTTGGTAGGTATATGGACTACCAACAATGCAAAATCGCGTCAAGCTGCGTATGATGCTTTTTCGAGTACAGGTCTTGAGATCGGCGAGATTTGGATTTGGATCAAGACTACTGAGAATGGCGAGCTGGTCTCGCCGCTGGAAGGACTATGGCGGAAGCCATATGAAGTTCTGTTTTTGGGAAGACCCAAGAAGAGTACAGAAAAGGCACACAAAGGAGAACCTATCAAGCGGGTTATTGCCGCTGTACCGGATGAGCATTCGAGGAAACCGAACCTCAAAGAAATGTTGGAAATATTGTTTTTTCGCGTCGAAGAAAATGAAGCACAAGACACCCCAAGAAGTAACAAAACATACACCGCTCTAGAAGTGTTTGCAAGAAATCTGACGGCCGGATGGTGTGCTTGTGGAAACGATGTCCTGAAATTCAATGCTGATCAATGGTGGTATTAGCCTTGATACAATATATAGCAAATCTAGCTAGACAATCTCAAATGAAAGCACCTTCCAACGCCCGTTCAGCAAATGATGGTCTGTTTCAAAGAGAAAGCGAGGTAGATCAATCAAAGACCGGCCCCAGGCTGACCAAACTGAACCTCAAATCCCCATGTCCACCTTCCGTCTCTTTCTTCAAGAATTGTCTTGGTCCCAACCCCAACGCAGTCTCACTAAGAACATCCTCCTCAGGCCCCAACTTTCCTCTCTGTAAAGGTCCTTTTCGACGTCCATCCAATTCCCACAAGTTCCCATCCTTACCCTTCACAAAGGCGACAAAATGCAAATCAACTTGGTCTTCGGCATCTGGTGCGGTGGTATCGCCTAGTTTCGCGGCATCTGCATGCGCAGCCTCGAGAGCTTTACTTTCATATAACAAATCTGCTCGTTCGAGCGGTTTCAAAGGTTCGGCTTGTTGCAGCAAATTTTCCAGATCTGAACCGGGTAGGACACTGTTCCGAACCTCACCATTACTGACGGCATGTAATAAGCCGATGAGGCCGCATGCGTTGCGGATGGTTTGTTTGAACCAGATCACAGGCTCATCGGGTCCTGTGCCGTCGTACTCCGGTAAGGGCGTGTCCTCGGCGATGCGCGAGGCTTCGTATGCTTTGGAGACGGGGAAGACGAGGAGCAGAGCGTGGGCGGGGCGAGGGACGAAGGCGAGGAGATCGGGTTCGTCGATGGAGTAGACGTCGCTAAAGCCGAAGGATGTTGGGAGACCGAGTTGATGGACGAGATGTGACATCACTTCGGGGTTGTTTTCTGTTGTTTTCAAAGTTGTTTCTTAGTTGATGATACTGTATGTTAAATGCCTGACTTACCTAGAGGCACAAAGGCCTTTTTATCGTTGGGAACATCTGGATTTTCTGCCATTTTGTTTTCTTCTTGGTGACGGATGAGGTCGACGAGTCTTGGAGAAGAGTGGTTGCTGAAGAGACGATAAACGATAAGATGCGGGGAAGCCGTACCTGTTTAGCTGCCTATTTACGGCGGCCAACCCCGCGAATTATGAGGTAAGAAGCATCTCGACTCTTTGTTTTTCTACTAAATATCTCGGTTTTAGGTATTCAAGAAGGAATTCTAATGTTCTAACTTCATTTTTGTGCTTTCTGCATGTCGCCTTTTTTCAGTGGCTCATAGACTGTGCTCCACAGCTCACTCGCTTCCCCCAAGAAATACGACAAACTCATGTCAGCCATACCAGCTTCATCATCTCCAGCAATGGCTTCAAGCTGCCCAATGATGTTCTCCAAGCCAAAAGCCTTTCCGACAGCTTGTGTCGAGCCCGCCTCCAGCATGACATTGACAATGTGTACATGGAAATGATAGTATGTCGGCTGATAATGAACGTACATCTTTAACTGATCTGCCTCAATTTGACCTGCATACGTCTTGACCGTAGCGTCTATGATTCTTTGTCGCAGATACTTCAGCCAAGGAATGTGTTTTCGTTTCAGGTCCCGTAGTGACCATATATCTCGACGTTCAACCAGTGCAAGGAGATGCATTGAGCTGATTGTCTTTCGATCCCAATTGAGATCGGGCAGCATCAAAAATCCATCTTCACTAGGGTTAGTACCCTTGTCTCGAAGAATGACATCTTCTTGCTCTGTGCGACCCTCGAGAATGTTGAACACCCAGTTTAGTCTTCCATCCTCGCGCTTCTGCTGCATATATGGGCGGATATAGTCTTTGTAAATTTGAGGAGTCTCCGTAACCATACGCACAGTCTGAGCAGAGTACTTTCTGATATGTTGGGCTGTGCATGGCCAAATGAGGTTTATTTTGAGATCAGGTGGACTGTTTCCGTCGCTAGTTGATGGCGGTGACGAATTTGCCATATACCATTTGTAGATGTCATTATCGCCTAAATTGCGCACTTGAGATATGCTCGAATGAAATGCTTTCAGGACTTCAAGAGACTCTGTTGCAAATGCTGCACGTTCGGCAATGAGGATGCCTTGCTTGCCATCGATGGCACCGAGTAGTGAAATGCGACGGTCACTCTGATCTTTGCATTACTTTAGTGAATGTACACAAAGAATGATGGGTTTGAGACTAGGAGCTCACCTTGATTGAGCAGTTTCTCAATCTGGAACCGAGCAATGAGCGATTCTGCTATGGATTTATCTTCCATTATGAGTGATGAATAGACGAGTGAGTGGTCGCTTGCCAGAGTGTAGGTCCAAAGGTCATCCTCGAGAATAGACAGAGTTGAATGATGAAACTTGTTGGGCGACAAAAGTATGTCTATTTATCGATAAGTGATAAGATAAGATGGTACCTTGCCCTAACCACTTCCGGCAACTCCTTCCTCTGTCTCTGTCACTCACTCAATCACGCTTACCTCTTTGACGATTCATAAATCCCAGCAAAAACAACAGCAACAACAGATGCATATCCAATCATCAAATAAAAGCTATCAGATCAATACACAGCATGGATCACAGTGGATATCACATTCTCAGCGGAGCCTCGGGAGCATTGACGCAGTCAAAACTGACGCCTGTTCGAAGAAGGAGATCCCTCGAATACATCACTTAGCAACGCGCATGACGACCATATTAGTCGAGCTCGGTGGAGTCTGTCAGTCATGCTCCTTGCCTAGGCTGTCCGTATGACCTACCTCGACTTCGTGTCCCAAACATTCAAAGACGAAGAAGGATTGAAAAGGGAGGAGAGGCTTCTCTCAGTACAGAAATGGGACCTGACTCTCGTCTTCGTAGCATTCAACTAACTTTCTCGTTTCTCAAATCATAGGTGAAGTGTGCCTGATTCTGACCAGTCTTGATCTTACCTGGCTTATGGTTGTACAGGCTGGCTAATGGTACCATTAAGCAAAAAAAGAGGTAGAAGTGGCCTAGAAATCTATATTATCGATGTGGATACCAGTTCAGTAGTATGGAAACCGAGTATAACCGCTGACGCGCTCATGTGCGGTCAAGATGGTCCAATAGTTCACAAGTGATCATGGTATGATGCGTCGCACTCAGCCGCGGCCGCAGTGAAGGCCTCAAGGCTGTATCTCAAAATGGGGCGCAGTGCCACACCAGTAGCATGCACGCACCCACTTTGAGTTCTGCCTAAGCGCACTAGAACTTCTGTCGAATGAATTAAGAACTGTTCGAGAAAATATTTATGCATGTAATTTGTACAGTGCTCGATAAGGCGTTCGTTAGTGTGGATGGTTGGTCAGGCTATGTCCGCAGAAACCCTAACTCGGCGATCCACAGTCAGTGGCATGGTTATGGAGGCTCAGTGCCGTGCCAGACTAACGGGGAGGACATGTGAAGAGGATATCAAAATCAACCTCATAGGCAAGACAGACTTGAGAAGGAGGTATAAAATTGTGGAAAACCTTTCGACTGATTGTGATGTTCCTGAACATTGACCTCAACCGCAAGACATTACCAATTGGAGCAACAATTTCAACTTTTAAACTCAAGAGAATTCACGACTTGTTGTGTTTATAAACATCAACTCTATACAAATATTCTATCATCTGATCATGCCTCTCCTCCTTCCCCCTCCATCCCCCAGTATCGCAAGCAACAAACTCAAACTCTCGACCCTGACCTTCGTAACCTCCAACGCCGACAAGATCCGCGAAGTGACCTCCATCTGCAAGGACTATGGAATCACAGTCAATATCAGAAGTATTGATCTGCCAGAATTGCAAGGCTCCATTGAAGAGGTAGCTAGGGAGAAATGTCGTCAGGCTGCTTTGGCTGTATGTCCCAATCCTCTCAGTCCGGATGACATGTATTGACGTATCGGTGAACCGGCACAGGTCAATGGTCCGGTTTTGATTGAGGATAGTGCAGTCATATTTCATGCGCTGAATGGGCTGCCTGGTCCTTATATGTACGTCTCCTTTCCTACAGTTCTCCTAATTCTGCAACCCTGACAGCCTGGTAAAACAGAAAATGGTTCTACCACTCCCTCGGCCTCTCCGGTCTCAATCGCATCCTAGCCGGCCACGAAGACAAATCCGCCGCTGCAGTATGCACCTTTGCATTCTCCTGGGGTCCTCGTCCGAATCAGGAGGATATTGACAGCAACAGCGGCAGCGACAGCGATAGCGGCAATGATACCAGTAGCAATGGCGGTGAGCCGGAGGTGTTTCTTTTCCAAGGGCGAAATGAAGGACGGATCGTCCCTCAGAGGGGAGAATATGGGTTCGGTCAGTTAGTCCTTGCATCTGTAATGCCTGGCTTTACTAACTCTAATCGAAAAAGCATATGATTTCATTTTCGAATATGAAGGCAAGACATATTCGGAACTCAAACCTGAAGTCAAGAACCAAGTTTCGGATCGATCCAAGGCTTTAACTAAGTTTATAGATTGGTTGGCTAGCTAGCTAGGTGGCATCTTGTAAGGGCTTTATTATTAAGTTTGCCAATATGTATTGTTCTGTGATGGAGATGATAGGTTTGGGTTAAGTAGGTGGAGTTTGTTACATTATGTACACTTTACGAGACTAGTTCGAACATTTGAAGCAATCAATTTTGCAATGTCCTGATATTCGACTCCGCATATCTAGACTGAGCTTGTATGTATGGAAGATAAAAGTGGCAATATAAGTAGTCAAGTTGGGCGGAAGACTTTAAAATGTTCGAATTTAATACATAAGAAAAAATCGATTCATGAAGACACAATGACTTAATCTCAAAAATCGATATCATGTCCTTCACCTCCACAAGGAAGAAATGGTCAAATCAGAAACCTCAAGAGACAAATAACTTCCAAAAGAATAACCGTGAACAACTCATCATATCCTTGCCTCCTACCATACGATCCAGCGCCGGTTTGAAGTCAAGGCCGTAAGTAATACGAAAATAGAAGAAGAAAATGATTTTGCACACATGGAGATATGATCGCTTTTTGATGGTGGAAGATGTGCAGAGACAAGAATGAGAATGATTTTACAAACGAAGTCTATATAGAGGAGATAAGAGCGTCTTGTTTTTCAAGAGCGAGTCCAGGACTCAGTGCTAATCAGATGTGTTAATAAGGCAACAATTTGAGGTTTACTGCGGATAAAGACTTACGCGTCCACGTCGACCAGTCCCAGCCTGATTCGGGATGGCCTGAGCTTGGGCGTAATACTGAGGCGAATATTGGTACATCTGAGCCGGGTTCAAAACCGGGCTGAATTGAGGCGGCGCGAATGCGGGCTGCTGTCCCAGTATGGCGTTCGAGTTCACTTGAGACGGACCAGGCATTGCGCCAGCACCCGGAAGACCCCTCATATTATCCATGGACCCAGCATATCCCTGAAAGACATTTCCGCCTATATTTCCGGGATACATTCCAGTTTGGGAAATGCCACGCGATTGAAGATACGCTTGATATTGCATTTGTTGCTGCGGCACAGAAAGCACGTTATCCTGGCCGAAGCCTGGACCAGGATTCAAACCACCGAGGCCATTCAGGCCGTTGGTAGCGCCCATGCCATTGGGAGCAAAGTCATAAGGCTGCTGCTCGCCTGGTCGGCCCATCGAGGCCCCACTTTCAACACCTGAGGGTGTTGCATACTGTGCACCAAATTGCCTGTCGGCCTGTTGCTGATTTTGATAAGTAGAGCTGGCCTGGCGTGACGTAGGGCGGTGCTGTTTCTCGCCATTAGTAGCATTACCCGTGCTTCCATCCCTTCCAGTATGATGATCACGAGAACTTGCGCGAGAAGAAAGGCCAACTTCATCCATAAGTCGTTTGTAGCCTTGGCTGGGGGTTGCTTTCAGTTTGGTCAAGACCTTGGACACGTTCTTGACGACCTCGGAACGCATTGATTCGTCAAAGAAAGGCGTAGTCAGGACTTTGAAGATCAATGTGGCACCTGAACTAGGATCGCTGAGAATTCGCTCTAGAGCTTCATCGTTCGGACTGAAGAAGAGTGCCTTCAGCACAATCTCTCGTGCCTCGGGCTCATTCCGCTGATTGATGACTTTCAACACGGTCAAGTACGCAACTTTGTGGGTGCAGAGATGGACTAGGTGAGGGACGAGGCGAGGAGCAAGTACAGTCCTTCGGCGAGGGAAGGTGCAAGTATCGAGGAACCAAGTTAGTAGCAAGGCACCATTGGCGTTTGTAGCAAGCTGGACACTATGCAGGGCAATGGCGGCAGCAAGCATTCGCTGTTGATCCTTTGTGGCATGGTGGCTTTCCAAACAAGCACGCATAGCACGTGCACCAAAACGTCCTTGGGATATTTCCCACATCCTAGTCAGCATAGTCTCGAAGATAAAGTCGTTGTATGGACTGCCAAAACGCAAACAGCACTGCAGCACATAGTTGCCATACTGATCGAGGAAAAGTGGGACTGTGTAGGGGCGCAGGTTATCTACGATCATTTGCATTTGATTGGGCGCTTTTGCAACGTCGATGATCTTCTGGGCTGCCCAAGTGCCGTTCTTGTGAACACCAATCTCGGCAAGATGAGGTGAAATTTGGAACAGCATTTGTTCCTTTGTCTGCTCCGAACAGAACTCAAACAATTTCTGAACAACAGTGTTGCCTAGGTAGTCTGATGAGAGTTCTGCTATTTCAGGCAACATGCCGTTGGCTGTTTCCTCAATTTCCTGCACAGAGCAAAGACCGTTGTCAATCCGCTTGCGAATGTCGCGAAGTTTCGGCGCATCATGCATTCTTGCAGCACTTGGTTCGGGAACGGCAGGAATCTCGTCGTTGAATGCCTGAAAAGCTATTGATCTCTGTACACTAGCAGTGATCGCTTGAACATCTGCGTCAGTAGCCCCAAACTCCTTGACAATATCGGCCATTTCTTGCTTCATATCTGCCAAGGGAGGGACCCGTGGCGTATCTGTACCAATTCGGTCTGGTTTTGAGGTATCAATAGCGCCATGCTCTCCCAAAGCAGTATTTGGATCAGGCGTTGGAGAGAGATGCGTGCCATTACCCCCAGGTGTTCCAGAGGCAGATGCACCTGGAACTTTGGCATAACCAATTCTGACAGGACCTGCGCCGGGGAAGATCTCTTTTCCGTTGAGCAGATTCTTCGCTTGAACGGCGCTCTCGAGACGCTCAAAGTTGACAAATCCGCAGTTCTTATGAGTCAAAACTCGTGTTGACTCGATTTTCCCGTACATGCTGAATATGGCATCCAAAGAAGTGACGGTTGTTGAGACCGGAATGCTTCCGATCCACAAAGCTCTGGTTGGACCTTCAATACTGCCTTCATCAGCGACTTCTGCCGGAGCACGAGACGCATTTGCGCCGTTTGCTCCACCGAGATGCATCATCTGAACGGCTTCGGAGAGCTCATCATATTCACTGCCTTCTGCAATACCAAGATCCGCGGCGCTTATACTGTTTTCCAATCGAGAGGGTGTTGCAAGATAATTGCGGATAGAAGAGCGTTGTGGTGGGGTATCAAGAATTCCGGCAGTGCGGGCACGAGGACGGCTTGCGGAGGCATGGTTGGCAAAGGCTTGAACAGCAAGATTGTGTTGATGAATTTGCGCCTGAGTAGCGGCGAGTTGAGCTGCCGTCGCGGCAGCGGACGGAGTCAAAGTTCCTGATGGCGCTTGGGGATAAGGAGAGCCGTATTCCTCATCGTCTTCCGCATATTTTTCCTTAGCATTGACCGAGTAGGACCTAAATCGGTTGTTGCTCTTGATCATGGCAAGTTCTGCAAGAAGTGGGGGCAAAGAAGATTGCTGCTGCTGCTGTTGGAGTAAAGCTTCAACCGACGAGTGTGCAAGTGAAGAGTTGTGTTGATGTGGTGTTTCGGCCAATCCCAAGTAGTCGAGAGTCTTCACGTCGCTATCGGCGAGACCGCCACCTGAGAACGATGATTGAGAAGGAGATGTCGGGCCCTCTGAGGACCGAATGCTTGCCAAGGTTGAAGCTCGCTCTCGCCCTGATGCCCAACTCGTGGAGAAAACAGAGGGACCGAATGGATTCGAAGAACCGAGAAAGCTATTTGGGCGCTGAGGCATTGAACCCGCTCGCAAGCGAGACAAAACGGCCGTGTTGGGGCCGGCGCCTGAAGTTACGGTTCTCCCGCTTGTATCGATACCGGACAGGCCTGGCGGACGAAACGGGCTCGTAGATGGCGTAGGCCTCGACGTTTTGGGTATCAGGGATGGTGCCTGAGAGCTAGCGTTCATGGTGCCCACAGGCGGGAATCGCGATGGCACAGTGCCAGCTCTTGCCCTTCGCGCAGGGCTGTTCAATGCAGTTTCAGATGGAATCAGGTCGGGAAATCCATCTTGACTGGGGGATTCGGGAATATTCTCGCGCAAAGGAGTTGAGTGGCCGCTCGTTGGAGGTCCCCAGATGCTTGTCGGAACACCCTCCTGGGCCTGGATTTCACGTGCTCTATATTGTGAGGGATCATAAGCATGCTGTTGAATACAAGAGTCGAAATCCAAACAGAGAAATGTGCTTACCGTTTTGAATATAGGCGAGTACCCAGCTCGTGAGAGGGGGATCCAGCCCCTATACGTGTGCTGCCCAACGAACCTGGAGCATTTCCCAATCCGTTGGCGGTACCGAACGGAGACTTGCCTAGATTTCCGGCCAACTCATTTGGAGAGTTACTACCCGTCGAGGTCCCTGACATTGGCTGAGAAACTGGGATGTAGTTGAGATTGAGATGGCCGTCTGGCCTTGAAACTGGGATCATTATAGATTATAATAATATATGAACCGAGCTTATATGGCTGATGTTCTCGTGTTGAATGAGAGACGGAGCGCTTCGAATGACGGTTCCGGAAGATCCTCGAGGTGAATCGCTCGGTAAAAAAGGAAGGCGCTATGAAAACCCCATAAGATTGTGAGATGGCGTCCAAGGTTTTGCCTGTGCCAATCTGATTCGATGACTTTGCTTGTATCCTCCAAATATCAGTCCACGAAGAAATCCGATGATTCCTGGGCGTACTCCCGACCGTGCGAAGCGATATATGCAAAAAACCAACCACGCAGTGGCGGATCTCTAACACGAGATGTTAACTGCACAACACAAATTTATTCGGATCGCACACGCACAGGTTCGATTATGATGGAATCAGGAACCGCAGGTCAACTGTGTCACGAGATGCGGCTGGCCACGGCGAGAGACAAGGTCATGCGAAAACCGGGGAGCACACAGAAGGCAATTCCAGGCCGAATTAATGGAATTAGAGTTATTATGAAGAATATCCCTGTAGACTAATTTCTCCGATACGGCGGATGATCAATTGTCGTCGAGACACAACCGTCGAGAGGAAGAACCGACAAAGAGCGTTTCGAGGAGTTGTTGCTAAAGGACCGGACAGGGTGGCAGGAAGTGTGGAGAAAAGGGAGCGCTGATGGAAAGCACAGAGGACGAAACGAATCAATGGATGAAGACAATTCTCCAGAAGAAAGATATTAATAGACTAATATTATCAAAGCCTCCTAGCTGAGGGAGATAGGGAAAGGAAGGGACCGGGATGAGAGGATAGAGGATAATGAGAGGATAAGAAAGTGTTGAGGCAAGATGGATGTCGTCGAGTGTCGCTAGGAGAAGGAGCGAGAGAGACGCTACGCAGCCCGTCAGACTAGGACCGCCCATAACTACGACGTCGCCGGTACTGTAACGTAATTACGTACTGTTTGTTTCCACATATTTATGTTCGGCGTATGTTCAGTATTGAATCATCTCCATTAGATAGAAATCCGTCAAGACAGAGTCTCTTTTGAGAGTATATCAGCTACAAGTAGTGGACTGTTGGCATAGAAAAGACTGCTGAAGCAGCGCATGCCAATCTGTTTCGAAAAACAGAGGTATTGCCTTTGTAAATGCAGTAGCGAGTAAGCTACTGGCTGAAATCCTCCGAGCCGTATCGTTAGCGTAATTACGATACGCGAATACCGTTGACAGTCACTGTTCCATGGTCCATGTCCCATTCGTCTAGATGAAATCGAGTCTAGAGTAACTAACATCTTAGACTCGATAGAGGCACTTGAAAGGAGAGTTACCAAGACTTAATATGCATCAGCACGAATTTATCCGAGTCAGAAGATTCAGTGGTTGGTGAAGTTCTGGAACAAGCCTGAGTCTTAGATTCGAGGCTCCTCCGCAAGTTCGTTGTGCAAAGCGCTTGATGAGGGGATCGTGTTGCAAGGATATGCCGATCCACTAGACGAAGACAATTGTCTGTCAAGACCCAGGCGAGGCGTGAATATCATCCTAATTATAGAGAGCCGGTTGTGGTGTGTGCTGCTGTGGTGAGAAAGTAAAACAACGACAGTAAGGGGCTCAATATCATCCACCACATGATTCGTCGACCTATCCGATCTATAGCATTCCCTTGCGCTCACAGATCCGCAAGGTCAGCTGCGTGTACACAGACATCAACATTCAATCAGAAGACCCCCTCTCGAGATGTGTGCCTCTCGTAGTACAGTAGTTGAGAGAATGAGAAATGACGCAGGCCTGAAACCGTTGTTGCGGCCCCACAAATAATATGTTTCTGCTTCTGTTTTGCTGCTGTTACGGAACACCACTAGGTACGTGGTTAGGAAGCAGGATCCAGGGACGCCCGTATTTTACCCCGTACTTCACTATTTTGTCGTATGCCTATTCTCTCTCCAGGAATTTTGGCCAACCGACTCTCCCCGCCTGCTGTTGTCTGAAACGAATTTTCGACTCGTCCCTATGAATAAAAATAGGCTTGCCTGGTTTGGGTACCTGCATTAGTTGAAACCTGAATCGTTGATTATGTAAGTCCGTATTTTTATGGCTGATATGAGACGGTCACGTGCTGTAAGTGCCGTCACGAAGTCATGTGATCCGGCGGCTGCCAAGACATCAAGCCTCAACGCCTGGACGCGGAGCCAATTTAATGTTCCTATTCTCTGCTTATGTTGCTTTTAATACACGCCGCTCAAAAATCCCCACCCTAAAGCCTCTATATTCAATCGAGAAGAGCTTTACTGTGTTTGAGTATCGATATATAATACGGTCCACTTCTGTCAAATACCGAGGAGTTTCGCGCAGTCGCGCGATCTTCATCAGACAGCACGATGGCTACTCCAGATGAGACATCGTCCTTAACCGGGGCGGACACTTCTGAAGATGAAGTCATCGAAACCCTTGTCGCTGGTCGACAGAAACGAAGCACAGCCGGCAGGAATATGTCGTCCTTGCTCGATGCCGCTGCCGACGACGATCTAACGCTTCTGTTTGCCGAAGATGAGAACGACGACGAATTCGACGAGGTCGAAGGCCCGGACGGCGAATTCGACGATATGCGTTTAGAATCTTCTTCAGAAGATGAAGATGATCAGGGACCCAATGCGGCGGATGATGACCTGGAAGGGGAGAAGGAGCTGGAGAAACAAGCGAGGGTCGATCGGAGAAAGCGCAAAGCCCAGGAGTCCTTGAGACTTACGGCTCTACGAAAAAAAGTGAAGATAGATTCGCCGGCCATGTCGGGTGCATCTTCTGCGACTCCGCGTCCGAAGAAAAAATCCGAACGAGTCTCTTGGCTACCAACACCCGATGAAGGACCAGTTCGATCGTCTTCACGACGCCAAACTATGCAAAATAAAGAACTTACACACGCCAGGTTGAAGGACAGTGAACAAAGACGAATAAAGCTTATTGCGAATATGGAAAAAGCTGCCGAGAGGAAGCAGAGACTGAAACCCAAAATCATGACCCAAGAGGAACGATTGGCCGAGGCAGCAAAGATTGAGCGACTGAACAGTAAAAGCCTTAATCGGTGGGAGGAAATGGAGAAACGAAAGGCTGAAGAACGCAAGGCTAAGCTTGAGGCTCTACAAAATCGTCGTCTGGAGGGACCTGTCATGTCGTGGTGGAGTGGTATAGCCAAGTGGGTTAATGGAAAGTTGGTGCGTGTGGGCAACGTCGAAGTCCAGTCAAAATCTGAGGAGAAGGAAATTGAGCGGAAGAAGAAGTCGAGGGATACAGCAGCGGACGCAGTCAAGACGGGCTCGGTTCTCCTTCCTACAACAAGTTTACCTACCGCCCCGACCAATGGAGAAGCTACAATTACACAACCAAGTGATACAAATACACAGGCACAGCAAAGTGAGAAACCGACAGGCGCTCAAGGATTTCTTGATGGTATTGACCAATATGCGTCCGAACCTACAACACCGGCGCCAGAAAAGTTGGAGCCAGAAGTTGAAGCTGTTCCAGGATCTACGCCAGCTCTAGAGAAAACGAGCGAGAAGACGCACTCTAAGCCTATAAACGAAGGAGCAGAGAATATCAAAGACGAAGATGCTGCGAACATTGAACAGGCTGGAGATGGCAATGGTGAAGATACAACTACCGCAGCGGTAGATGAACAGTTGAAGACAGCGTTGGAAGCAGAAGGCGTTCAGCATGCTTCCAAACCAACTGATGGAACAGAAGAGCAGACGGTATTAGAAGCGTCTGGTGCAGCAGACTCTGCGCGGGTAACAGAGTCAGAGAAACAGGTGGAGAAAATCGAAGCCTCTAAAACAGAAACCGGGCAGGACACACTGTTGGATACCGCACAAATTGATACAGTTGTCAACCCCACGGTACATGACATACAGCCTGCTGCACCATCTACTCTGCCCGCTCCAGAACAAACTGGACAAGTCGATGTACATATGCAAGACGTTACTCCAACGGAAGCAAACCAATTCACACCTGCGGAGCCAACAGCAAGCGAAATTATAGCTGCAGCACGGCCCGAAGACATTGAAGAAACGGGTCGGAATCTCCTTATACTAGAAAACTTTGACAATGCGACCATACAAAGCCGAGAGTATAACATCTACTTTAACGTCAAGAAGCCACCCCGTTTGACAAGTGCGTTCTCCTCTGTTCTGCAAACAGGATCTTACTAATATGATTACAGAAATATCGCAACACCTCTGCCCGATCACATCTCAACTCTCGCGATACCGCGATCCAGACACGGGCCTCCCCTTTGCCAACGTCGTTGGGTATCGAGAAATTCGCAATCTGACCGAGCAAAAATACACATGGAGCGGAATGCTGGGATGCTATGTAGGTAGTGCAACGGTGGCGGCAAAGGGAGTTCCGGAACAATTCATTACAGGGGTGAAGCCGGAAAGGAAAGCTGAGGAGCCGACTGGCTCTGTTGACAAGGGCACGGAAAAGGCTCAGAGTGAGGCTATGGAGGGCGACTTGTCATAGGTGTTTGCTTATTGATGTAATATACCTGCATGTGCGGCGTTTGACTAGATACCCAAATTAATCGTTTGCCTATTTTCCAATTTCTATTTCTCCTAGATTGGTTTCTAGACTGGTTGGTGAGAACGTGCAAACCCTAACCCTGCTCGATCTTTAGAACTGAATAATGTGATGCCTCACATTGTGTACCACCAAGAACATTTCCCTCAAAAGCACTCATACAAATGACACCATACGGATGAGTGATTTTACGTGTCTTGCTACCCAGGTCCTTACTTGATCCCTACCAAGGGATATTCTACTCGCCATGTGATTGACGTCAACCACTACTACGTACGCATGTACTTTGTACCGTATGGCGGTGTAGTATCCACCAAGGTACGTTCACAGTACGTCCACAGTGACATGACAAGTGCTTTCTAAAATAGAATCATGAGGACCATGGATGGGGCAGCTCTGGGTACCTTTCTCCGTAGCATGTTCCAGGCGTTGAACTTCCGGTCTGAATTCGTCGACGACGTATTTTCTTCCCCACAGTACAGGGAAAGAAAGGAAAAGAAAGAAAAATCATAAAGCTTGAGAGGGCTGTTGGGCGCCGTCAAGTGTGGTACAATGTATGGAGAATGATGGAGATGATGTGTAACCGTAACCCTAACCCGAGCTGCGTTACCCCTCCACTCCACACCATCTTTTTTTCGTTTTACTTTTTACTGGATTTTATTCGAAAGACAGAAGTGGATGAAATTGAAGAATTTGATCTGCCTACCGAACTCGTTCTAGAATCACACACTATAGGTAGCCCGAAAAGGCACTGGCAATCGGGATGTCCGGAAGCGGCAATGATCTAATCGAATGATCTGAGGACTCCACACATAACTCTCCAAAACATCTAGTTGTGCTGAGTTGGAGGTCTGATTCGTCTTGTCTTATGTGCCTAACCACCACGGTGCGTACTGTAGTCGTATACTTGTGACTAAAGGCTTCGCGAACGAGTGGTCTAGCCTCGTGCCTCAGACAAAGGTGGGCTAAAGGCTCAGATAGATTGACTTACCGACGCCATCGCACCACCGTGCATGATTCGTTATCTAGTCGTTTCTTTTCCTGTCAAGCGCGACAGGAAGAATAGTAATATTCCGCTAATGATATTGTTTGTTGTCTATACGTGTTTCTAGAAAATGGGTCTAGAATTGGGTTAGGGTTAAGGACCGTAGAAACATTACTGCTTCCAGTTAGAGGCGATTACGTGCTGCTAAAGTCGAGAACGATCAGATGGATCAATCGATTATCCCATATTGCGAATGCATTGGATCATTGTCTTATTTATTATTTGGGCAGTCCTCTTTAGGATCCTGGGATTCTTTCGTTGATTTAAGATTCGCTTTTCTCTTCATTCCTGCACACCGCTCCTCGTGCTGCTTATCTCTTATCGAGCATACTTCTTTATCTTTAACAAGTACGAAACTTCCCAGTATATCGTCACAGCTGCGATAGATAGCAAGATACGTACATCATAGTACGATAAAATACCCGTGAGTCATCTCCTGCTCTTTCTTTTCTTTTTTTTCCCCCGTTTTACTTTTCTGACCCTGTCCCTACCAGCAGCGATCTGGGTACCCTCGTGTACCTGCGTCTCCCAGTGTAACATCTCGCAAAATTACATCAGCATCACGATCATCGACTCAAACGCCCCAAATTCCTCATTATTCTACACTATCACACCTGTCTGTCGCACAAAAGCACTGACTATTACTGATTATTTGCCTATTCCCTATCTGATTCATCCCTTTGATCCACCGCCAGGATCATCAGGGTGGGTCTGGACATATCTTCGCCGATAAGGACTCAGCCATGCATCGCCATCAAAAGCCTCATACTAGAGGCGCCGCGCCTAATCCTCACAATAATAATAATAATCAAACCACCTCACCGCCATCCATGAAACGGCCTCCTTTTCACCGCCATATTTCCTCTCCCTCCATCTCTTCTTCCACTGTCAACAAAACTACTACTCCTCCTCCTCCTCCTCCTCCTCCTCCTCCTCCTACCTCCAAGAAAGGATCGGCCAAATCCATTCGGCCCCCCGTCTATCACCGCAAGAGCGCTTCAGCTCATCAGTTCCATTACCGAAACAAATCGCACCAATCGCTCGGTAAATTGCTAGGAGCAGGCTCCGGTCCTGCCAGTCACCCCGTCAACCCGGAAGACGAACACTTGGAGATGGCGACCAGTTTCTTGCAATATTGGTATGTTTGACAATCCTTGTCTCTGCTTATCTGTGGACTGCGGCCTATGCGTCCCGCCTCATTTTTGCTCCTTGTTCTTGTTCGTCTCACATTCCACGGCATATATCCCATCTCCGCCTGCGAGTTCTATTTCCGTTGATGTGTACGTACATGGCTGACGTCTTATCTTAGCGCCATGTGTGAGAAGCAA
Organism: Talaromyces sp. F31; assembly: GCA_037356135.1. Lineage (NCBI taxonomy): Eukaryota > Fungi > Ascomycota > Eurotiomycetes > Eurotiales > Trichocomaceae > Talaromyces > Talaromyces sp. F31. The sequence continues at coordinate 1,857,887 of JAYXSF010000034.1, forward strand.
ATAACAGTGCCCAGCAACTCGGTCTTGTATTGCAGTGAAAGGTATGTATATCTCGGCCCCCCCAGCCACGAATGTCTCAATTCTAATCCTCTTTATATAGCTGCCGTCGCAAAGACTCTTGCAAGCCTCTCTCGGCTTCCTCATACACATACACAATGACCTCACCTTCCTCCTCATCCATCTACACAAACACGCACATCAACATGGACTCCTCCTCCTCCACAGCATCATCAATCACATCCCCCTCTAGACCCATCCCAGTCGTCCGCCCTACCCTCGGCAGGATACCCTCCGACCTGCATGATGCCCAATCGGATCTTGACCCCACCGAATGGAAGCCCATCATATCTGGCAGTGATGGTGGTCGACAACACGGACGCAACGCATCATCGAGCTCACTCGCCTCGAGCGATGCATGGGCCTATCTTTCCCAATTCCACTACCATCGCGACGATGCTAGAATCTCCTCCTCCACGCCTTCGTCGCTGTTGCACACCATGATGTCCTCTCGTCGTGCCCCGCCCACCACCCGCAACAGTACAAGCAGTCTGTCGACCATGGGCACACCCTCTCTCGTCAACACGCCGAGCACGACTACCGCCTCATCATCGGTGACGAGTAGCCCGCCCTCGTCTTCGGGCGACTACATCAGCGCTGCCGGTGCTACCACCACATCTTACGGCTACGGAGCATATGCTTATGCCGCCGATTCAGGCCGTCCATTGCCGCCACGCCACAACCCGTCCTTCTCGACTAGTGCGGGCGCTACGAAGGGCGTCGAATTAGTTGTGCCTCACATCATTACTTCAGCGGAGGACGGGCACGAGGGCCTTTGGATGAAGGTTTAGTTAGATCAGCCGAAATCCTCTTGCGGTAGTGACTGGCGTCACGTTTTTTCTATTATTTCTCATATCATGTATGAAGAACTTTCTAATTCAGTAATCATTCAAACTGAAATTCAATTACGTAAAGATTGTAATGCATTTTATGAAACTACTTGTCAATCCCGGAAGTCTTATCATGAAACTATGGCGTGCATCGGCCCGTGAAGCGCGGGTACAAGCAGCATTCACGGACGGTATAGCGGCCGCAAATCCAGGCCAGGAAACGCTCAAGACCCAATCCGTAACCTCCATGAGGCGATGATCCGTACCTATCGAAGTTTGTCAGTAAACTAGTTGAAAAGGTATAATCGAGCGAAAAAAGGAAGACACTTACTTTCGCTGATCGGTGTACCAGTAGTATGGCGACGGGTCCATCTCCTCTCGCTTATAAGCGGCAATCAATTCCTCCCAATCGTCGATACGGCAACTTCCTCCCACGATTTCACCAACACCAGGCATGAGCACATCAACGCTCTCGGTGACCCGAGGATCCTTGGGGTCCTTCTTCATGTAAAATGCCTTGATCTCGGCAGGGAAGTGGGTAAGGAAAATCGGCTGGTTGATGATATCGGTCATCTTGCGTTCTGCGGCTTCTGCAATATCGTCGCCGAATTGATGCGGTTGGCCTTCTTCGTTGGGAATGTCGTGTTCGCGCAACCAGTCAATTGCGTCCGAGTATCGCATGCGTCTGAATGGGCGAGAGGGAACTTTGAAATCTGGGTTGAGTTCCTTGATGAGTTTGGCAGATTGTTCGTCTGCGAGTAATTCTTGAATAACTCGGGAGATGACCTCTTCCAAATGCTCGAGGAGATCATCAAACGTGATGAAATCTAGCTCGGCTTCGATGTGGGTGTACTCGGACAGATGACGACGGGTAAGTGACTTCTCTGCTCGGAAGGATGGGCAGATACAAAACACATCACCAAGGGAAGCCAAACATGTCTCAAGGTATAGTTGCGAAGATTGTGTCAAATACGCAGGTTCGCCGTAGTAGTCGAACGAGAATAGTGTGCTACCACCCTCAACCTGTGTTTGCACCATAGAGGGAGGAGTGACTTCCAACATTCTGGTCGCTTCAAAAGTTTTCCTAAAGGCCCTCAAAGTTGCTGCGCGCACTTTCATTACTGATGACGAGGTCTCACCGCGGAGAACCAAGTGTCGGTTGTCGTAAAGTGTCTGAGGATCGGCGTCGGGTGCCACACGGCTGGTGATGGCTTCCTTATCACCAGCTGCTTTGCCGATGATTGTGAAAAAGTCGGCGTGCAATTCGCGGTCGTTGGGAGCGTGCTGCTTGGGAGGCACGGCGCGCATCTCTCCGTGAATAGCAATAGAAGTCTCCAAGGTCAAGGTCATCATATCGTACGTCTTGACCATATCCCCGGTAATAATACACTGGAGGTATCCGTATCCATCAGTCAGAGTAATGAAAATGACATCCTTTTGTGAGCGCAGACGGTGAACGCGACCAAGCACGCGAACACGAGTTCCCGGCTCGTCTGATTCTGGAGTGCGCAGCTTGACAATCGCAGGGTCTGTGACGTCGAGTCGGATGCGCACTGGCTTGGGCAGAGAGGCGTCCTCTTTGATGACCACCTTCTTAGCCTCCTCGAGCACGACCTGACGCTTCTCATTCTCTGCTTTCTCGCGAATCGCAATTTCTTGTGCTTTGGCTGCCTTCTTCTGTGCTCCTTCGTACAATCGGGTCGACTTCTTGACTGCTGAGGCAGATGGGGCTTTCCACTCGAGACGCGCGCTTTCGTTGCCCTCTTCGACAGGGCCGGTGACCGATTTGCGAGTCAGGTAGCTGATTCCTTCGGTGGTGGGGGCATGTTGCAGCATGGCATGGAGGAGGGATTTGTAGGGAGCGGCTTCGGTGCCGTTGGCAGAAGAGTCGTCTTTGCCGACATCTTCGTCGATATAGATGTGCCGTTCGGGAGTTGCCATATTGGTTACCAGCAGTTTGGATGGGTATCCCTGATTGCCTATTCTAAATTCAAGTTAATTGAGGTTGAAAGAGAGTATGTTTAGCTAGACGACAATTTAGCTTTATACGGCTGCCAACGTAGATGGAGCGCGACCTGCGTTGTGCGACCTGGGGGCGATGACTCAGAGATAAAGAAAAGTACCGACCAATTAGATGCAATTATGGAACTTGCAAGTACTAAGTAGGCGTTCTTGTCGAGCAATGGCAATGGCCAATTCCTGCTCCGGGAATGAACTGTTGTGTCGGCGTCGATATCGAAGTACAAAAAGTGAGGGGTGGGAAATATTAAGCAGGTGAACGATTGAACGCACAAAACGCGACTAGGCGGAAAGAGGCCGATGAGGGGTCGTCGTCCTTATCTTGACGTCGACACCTTACGCATGTGGCAGCAACATGCGACCGCAGATGTCGCAACACTTCGCAATAATGCGAACCAACTGGTATTCTGTACACTGCTCTACTTGTTCATGTTCTTCAAATTGTTGTCACCAATAGATATCTATCCGTTTGTCAAGGCACCGTCATCGGCCTCTGATGTACTGGATCATTGACCCAATCGACCTATACAGACAATATGATAACCAGCACAGTCCTTGGACAACATCAATCCTCAATCAGCAGCGAGCAATCAATCATGTTCTCTCACCCCTCCGGAATGCAACTAGGACTCCTTTGGCATGAAGCTTTTGTGTTGCTCTTGGTTTGCTTTTCGCGCCATCAATTCTTGACCAGTACCTGACTCGCATATTCCCATCTATCATACAACACAGTGAATGACTCCTTCGGCTATCGGCATACAGTAGACGATAGAGCCTCAATGAGTCAAGGTCAACCGGTTCTGACATAACTTGTAAAGAAGGGATGAAGATAAAACCGGATCACATGACGTTGCATCGGGAGCTAACCTTCTACAGACTGACGGCACTAGGCGTCTAGTCAGGGGCTGGACCCACTGAGATGGATCGCCGCAAAAACCTGACAAACAATCAACAGCTGATAACTCATATGCATGACTTCGTACTTTCAACTTGGGGCTTACGTAGTACAGCCGCCGGACCGTACATCGATGGCATGCATCGTGGACAGCAAATCCTTCTCTTCCATCTTGCAGATTCGATATTCGTCCTATAAGAGCCCTTACCAAGTACCAACTGATCGCCTCACTGACTTGACTCGATATAACGTGCAGGCGGCTGACCTGACCAGTTAAAACTCCGTATGTACTCCCAACCTCGCTTTGTTTCCCATCCAACACGTTCTTTCTGCTCCATAAATATTAATGCTCTGCTAAGTTTCACAGCGGGGTGAGGCACGACAGTCGACAGGACTCGTCTGGTCTGTTGTTGTTACTTCTCTAGTCGATAGACAGCCCAATGTATACATCTTTACCAGAGGATACGGATGTGAAATCATCCATCTGAAGCCGAAACATCAGAGGGGAGATCCCAGGAGAGGCGTTCATTGGGCAAACAAGGCACGAGAAGATGGGGCTATTCCCGGTAGTCATCGTCAGATTCGGTCAGATCGCTCCTTTTGATTCCCGCACTAACCGCTTCGGGCTGTCATTAGCTAAGCTCACTAGCCAACCTGGAAATTATCTCTTGGACTTACCCCTGGCTGGGAAACTGGGAATAGCTTATTGACTAGATCGGGAATCTTGATTATTGACGGCACGTCTTGGGACTTGGAAGTATATAATCCCCTTCGTACGTGTTTACGTTGTGTGTTCAGGGAGTAATCCATGGAACAATGCCCCTGATCCCTGGTGTCAACACTCCGTCCCTGACCAAATCCACTAGACTCCGTACACTACCCAGCATGAATCAAGCCACTGCTATACTATGTATATGCGCATTGATTTATCGAGTCAATTGCAAAAGGTTCCGATCTCCGAGCACCAAACGAACGCGCAAAAATTCCAACATTATCCGAGAAAAGCCTCAACTTCAGGCTTCAGCACTCGCGACTTAATCTACTCGGCTCTCTTTTGATTATGTGCATAAAGATGTTAAAGAACGATTCGATAATCCCCACCAACTGGGATCGTCCTAGTAAGCAGCCTAGCGAAGCCCTACCCATAGTATAATTACTGGAAGAGTCTTAGCTGGTACCACCAGTACTGTCCGGATTCCGTACGCACTCGTATCCCTCTCAGCTCCTGGTGTACTCGGCGTATGGTTGCAATTCGCTTGGAGCCGCAGCGCGCAGAATGTAGTATTCGAGGTAAATAAGTCAATCAATCAAAGAGACTACAGACCAACACAATAGTACTGGAAAATTGAACGTGTAGTACAATTGTTCTTCGTAAAGACGTTCTGTCAGAATCGACGATACATACAGCAGCTGCCGGTCTAGCCCGTTTCGTCTCAGCTTCCTTCCTTCCTCCGCTCCTCCTTTCCCGCCTTCCTTCTTGCCAATAATTATTGTTTGTTCTCTTCTGATCTTTTCCCCCCTTCTTCAACCATCTTCATCTCTTCGTCCTTCCCTTTTTTACATACCGTTCTCCCATTCCTTACTTTTCCACGTTCGCTCGTTCGGTCGTTTCTTTCGTTTCTTTTCATTTCCTCCCCAGGCGACCTTCATATTTCTTTCGTTTATTGCCACTATCTGGGACTCAGCTATCTATTATAATCTCAACTCCCGAACGCCGCTCTCCCTCGGTATAATTGTGTGTTCGATTCAATCTGGGGAAAGGTAATCAACTACCCCTGGTTTCGCCTTCGTGGTCCGATTTATCTGATTTTTGTTTCATCTCAGTCAGTCTTTATTTCAGCTATTCTTACCTCGAAGCTACGAGACCTTCTTTTTGCTAGCCCGCGCGCCAGCTCTTCGATTCTTCGACTCCATAACAATCCATCGCTTCGCCATAATCTCACTTTCGCTTGATTCTTAGGATTCCGTTGCGACTCAGATCGACCGAGAGCGCTCATACATTTTGCATATATATTCACGAAAGAAATCAATACCCTTGAGGGCTGACCTACTCGTTGATTTTATATAATTCAGTTTTGGAATTCGATTCCATCATCACCGTTGTTCTACGCGCTTAGTCTGAAGTATCAGATCGATCCGATTCACCATTCTCGTGCACAATCAGACAAACTGTACTATCCGCCTCATTCACCACTCGCGTGACTGCGTCGGTGAAATTAGGACCGGATCTCGTCCCTCAAAACGGCTATACTTACGTCCAATATACAGGACAAGCTTGTCCTACCGCCGCACATGCTCGCCATGCAAAGTGCGGATTCCAAGAACTCGCGTTTGCCGTCAATGTCGAAATTCTCTGGATTCAGCGCAGACCAGACCGGTTTCTCCCACGGTGCCTTCACTTCCAACAATCCGTCTATTCAAAGCTTTGGGAATCGCGATTCTCGGCGAGCCAACATCCCTTCTATAAACACTGGATCTGGACTTCACAACGGAAACGACCTAGGTGCCCCTGGATCCGGCTTCGAAATGAATATTACACCCCTCCTTCCTTCCCAGCTTTTGCTCGGAAGCCCCTTCCAACCTGGAACTCCGTCCGCTTTTGCGTCTCCTCAATTCGCCAATTTTGGCGGTTTCTCTCAAGCAAATCCCATTAACCAGAATGCCCAGAATCAATTGAGCAGCCCAACTCAGGCGCAACAGAATGCCTTGTCTCCTCAGTTGTACCCCGGATTGGTTTCTGCAGATGGATATGCTGGTTCTCAGCTGTTAGGAGGTCCACAGTCACCAATCGGTGGGTTTCCTGGTTTGACAAATGCTGGCTTTGGTGCATCTAACGCTTCGGTCCATCTCGGGCCGCAAATGCTATCAGGCACCAGCCGAACTGTGTACCTTGGCAATATTCCGGCGGAAACGTCGGCAGAAGAGATTCTGAACCACGTCCGCAGTGGCCAAATCGAATCCGTTCGTTTGCTACCAGACAAGAACTGCGCTTTCATCTCATTCCTCGACAGTAGCTCTGCTACGCACTTCCACTCCGATGCCATTCTCAAAAAATTAGCAATTAAGGGCAACGATATCAAGATCGGCTGGGGTAAACCTTCCCAGGTCCCAACTTCGGTCGCTGTGGCAGTCCAACAATCAGGCGCTTCTCGAAATGTCTACTTAGGCAGTCTCCCCGAAGATATTACAGAGGAGGAATTACGCGAAGAGCTAGGAAAATTCGGCCCCATCGACACCGTGAAGCTTGTCAAGGAAAAGGCCATTGGTTTTGTTCACTTCCTGTCCATCAGCAATGCCATCAAAGCAGTTGCCCAGCTTCCTCAGGAGGCCAAGTGGCAAGCCCCTCGCCGAGTCTTCTATGGAAAGGACCGCTGTGCCTACGTGTCAAAGACTCAGCAACAAAATGCCGCTCAGTACCTGGGTATCGCTCCTGGCTACGCTCATGTGCTCAACAGCGCAGACCGCGATTTAATTTCCAATGCGCTCGCTCAGCAATCTGTTGCCGCAGCCGCTGTTGCAACCACTGCTGGTGGTGTCAACAACCTCGGAAATCGCACCATATATCTAGGCAACATCCACCCAGAGACCACAATCGAAGAGATTTGTAATGTGGTCCGCGGTGGCCTATTGCACCATATACGTTACATTCCTGACAAGCATATCTGCTTTGTCACGTTCATTGACCCGACATCCGCTGCCTCATTCTATGCTCTCAGCAACCTTCAAGGCTTGATGATCCATAACAGACGGCTTAAGATTGGCTGGGGTAAGCACTCCGGCGCTCTCCCTCCAGCTATCGCCCTAGCAGTCAGTGGTGGAGCTTCGCGAAACGTATATGTCGGCAATTTGGATGAGACATGGACCGAGGAGCGCCTCCGTCAGGACTTTTCAGAGTATGGCGAGATTGAGCTCGTCAATACTTTGAGAGAGAAGAGCTGTGCTTTTGTGAACTTCACAAACATCGCCAATGCTATCAAAGCCATCGAAGGGATGCGAAGCCGCGAGGAATATAAGCGCTTCAAAATCAATTTTGGTAAAGACCGATGCGGCAATGCCCCTCGTCAAGTGAACAACAACAATCAACAAAATCGAAATGGCTTGGAAGAGCAGTCACCATCTCCATTGAACGGCTTCAAGCAGAGCAACAGCCAGAGCGGTTCTCAGCCGAGCCCAACACGACCGGCCTTGTCGCCTGCTCCAGGATCGACGGGCTCACAGGGTGGGCAGCAAAACCGACCGCCTTTGCAAAACCTGTCATCTCCTTCGTCCATTCTCAACAATGGAAACAACAATCCGCTGACGATGTACCTAAACCATGTTTCCCAGCAGGGACAAGACCAGGAAAATCGCTTGACGGACCCCATCACTTTGGCGACTCTTCAACAACAGCAACAGCAGGCTCTTGCCAATCAGCAGGCAACTTTGTACAATGGAGCAGCCTCTACTGAGATACCAAATGGTGGAATGGAAAGCTCCCTTCACCAACGAAAACCCTCCAATGGCTACTTGAATGTCTCCAACAGCCATGCTGGGGCCACCCACAGCTCAGCCAACAGCCTCAGCGTTCCTCGAATTCAGCATTCTCGAGCTGTTAGCCTTCCTTCTTTCTCTCAAGAGCCCTTTGGACCGAGTGTCAGCCAGCCTTCTCACGGTCGCTCGGGATTGTCTCATCAGCCTCAAGGAAGCTTCTCCAGCTTTGGCTCCGCGCTGGGCGGATTGAATCACAGTGGCTTTGGTCTAGCCATTCAAAATGAGTCCTCTCTTCCTGGCTGGGCTGAAGAGGAGATTGGAGCGAAATGAGATTGAAAACTAGTGCTTCATATGTTTTTGATCCACGGTGGTGCATTTTTATTTTCATCTATGTGTTTTAAACAACTAATTCTCTTCTCTTCTTTTTTGCCTCTCTTCTTGATCTGTCATGCCCCATTTTTACTGATATTTTAGTACCATTTTTCTTCTGATTCATGTATTCGTTTTGATCTTATGCATTGTCTAAATGATTTTTCCTTTTATTACACGACAAGGTTTTTCCCTTTGATCTAATTCATTTCTTAATAAGCCTTCATTTAAAATTTGTGTTGCTCGCTGGCTAACGAAAGCTTTTTGACAAACCCTCGAGATATGGAAAGACTCGGCTGGATTTGGGGCTGGTGCTCAGTTTCGTTCTGTTCCATCAACATGTGTTTCCTTCGTTTCTTCTTCTTCTGACTAAAGAAAGACTAAAAAAAGCACGGTTGGGTTAGGTTTTGGTATGATTGAGGGGGGAGCTCTGTATAATAGCTCAATTGTTTTCTGTTATATCATCATATATCATCATCGCAGCGAATCATTTCAGCTCCAGTAAATTCTGATCTCGAACCTAATTCCGGGTAATACGTCCTTTCCAACTAGTAATAACGTCTCAGGGGATTGATACACGGACCCAGCTCATGCCCACCAATACCCAACCAGCAAACCCAAGTAAGTCGGCCACGCCACATACGACACTTTACTCTCAAGAGACATAGACGAACACAAAGATATGTAGAGCACCCCAAGATTCGCCACAATGAGGCCTCCAATCACTGATCTGTTGCACGTTTCTTGAGAAGCGCGTGTCAGGTTCTCCAAGTAAGTCCCTAACCCAATGACGAGACGCCAAATAGCAACAAGGCTGCCAGCACAGCGAAGATGTTGCGGGCTTCTGGATGAATTTCGTCCGGTAGCGAGTTGCGGAATACGATAAATAGTCCTGTTGCTAGGCACATTAGGCATAGGCCTGTAAAGGCTTCGCTTCTGGTGGGGTTCATGGTTTCCAGTTGGTTTGTCATTGCTGGAGTTTCCGAGTGTCAAATGTTAAGCTGGTGATCGTGTAGTGTATACTTTCAAAGTTGTAGCTCAGCTAGTTCTGGGTTCTATGAGGTAAACAATCTCAAGGAATAAGTGCATATGCTTAGATAGTCGGGACAGTCCGTCCGATTTATAGGTCGGGATTCAGGCAGCTACTCCCAGGTAACGAGTAGAGCAGTTAGAAAGTGTTACCTGCTCGATTTCCATTGAATTTATCTAGGCATTGATATGTTGAGGTCTAAAGGTTAATCTCTCAATATACGCGGCGTGAGAAATATTCCTCGAAAGATAGATCCATTTTTTCAGGCCAACGTTCTAGATGTATGGCCAAGATAAGATGGTCACTGGATAGCAAAAATTGGAGTCTAATAGGTCTGATTGCGAGCAGGGAAACGCATCAAATAACCCTGCCGAGAGACACATTCGGCCCAGGCAGACGAGGGTATGTTCGCTGTGATAGTCTTTGTGATAGTACTTTTCGTCATTTTGTGCAAACGACAAAGGGGGGGATACGGCTAAATTTCAAATGTCGACTTTGCTCTGACGGTGTTTCAGGGGAATTCAATGTAAGGATAGGATATCTAGAAAATTTCAACCTCTCCATGCACCAGATCGGCTTATAGTCAGTCTGCAGTACCCGAAAAAGCACTTATAGATGTAATTATCGCCTTGTTCCCAAACATTTTCAGCTGTACGTTGGTGCTGCCAAAGTTTGTTTCTATTGAGAGCTCTAAATTCGTTCTGGAAGCTCTGAAGAACTCGGAAGATTGCCAAATGGCAAGATTTAAGCATATCATAATATCAGCTTTAGGAAGTAGATAGATTCTGCTGAAAACAGCTTACGTCGTGGAAGGCTTCTTAGGGACAATTATCGTTAACGTCTTAGGGCTAGGGCTCGTCACCATCGGACCTAATGTTCGAGCTAATCCGATCAAACTTCGAAGCCCAGACAATAAACTAGCGTAATCTGCCCCAGAATTGTTTTTCCGACTCGTTATAAGTCAACTATTTGCCCTCGAGTAGGGACAGATAGTTTAGGTTAGGGCTGTATTCAACGGCATCCCCCTTCCAATCGGTCTCTTCCCGTCACGTGACACTTACCGGTACTAGAAATATTTCCCGCCACTGGCAATGGCCTGGCGAGTCTCGTAACCACAACCCATAACACGCAAAAGGAGGATTTTCTTCGTAGCGCAAAAGATACAACGACGGTCAACTCGAAATGGCTTCAAATGACAGATTACTGCCTCCTGAGCAATTTCACATCAAGCGTCGACGAGAAGAAGAGCCTGTTGACACGCTTTGTAAGTTTACCTTACCCCACGCTTTGCGCATGACCTTGTATATATTTTGTACACGGGGAGAATCCCAAATTCTTTCGTTTTTCATCTTTCATTAACATGGACTAACATCACTATAGATATCCAATCTGAGCTGCACCAGAAAAAGCGGCGTTTTACAGACTTTGTCTTCCAAAGGGTCAAAGTCCCAGGGGATTCTACTACTGTCGACAGTGCTGGAGATGCGCCCTTACCATCATCATCGGCTGCTGCGACTGTAGCTGCGCAGGAACGACTGCGAAGTCCTAGGTCTGTGAGCACGTCTGGCTTCCCGAGCAGCAGTCGAATCAGGCCTGCCGGGACCCCAGCAGGGATAGGCGGTATCCCTACTGTTCGAGCAACTTCGCCCGGTGCAGAGTTCCGCACTGAACGTGCTCAGGCTGAGTCACGGCGTCAAGAAGCTGATGCCAAACGCAAGCGGCTTCAGGAGCCCATTAGCAAATTCTTGGACGTGTCGGATGGACTTTCAGATCATGAGAAGTCCGCAACTGGGTCTAGGGCTGGGACCCCTACATCGTCGACTCAAACTCAGCCTCTCAGCGCGAGTCCTGCGCCATTTCCGACGTCGCTTCGTCGATTTCACATTTCGCGTCCCGGCACTCCGCTAAGTGTTGCTGCTGGAAGTGGAGTGTCCAAAGGCAACACGCCGAGTCGGGCTCGAGCTATTCTCGTCGAGAAGCTTACTCGTGCTCCTTCTCTCAGAGGGGTATCAGTTCTCGAGACACTCGAGAAGACAGTGGGAAGCAGTGCTGAGATAGATACAGTTGTTCAATCTCAGCTAGCCAAGACACAAACCGAGGATGAAGTGCCCGTAAGGCGAAAACGACCCATCGTGAACAAGGCTGAGAAGCAATGGAGGGAACAGCAAAAGTCGACCATTTCCGCGGCAAAAGAGCATCTGACGACCAAATATGAGCCTCAATCGGATGATTTAGACAAATTGGCGAAAGAGCTTGAAGAGGTGATGCTTGATATAGAGGCGGAGGAGAACCGCATGGAAGTTCACCATCAGCCGCCATCTATCCCGGCTCCTGCTACTGCGCCGCAGCGACAAAGGGGCCCATTGAAATACATGCCCCGTCATACGGGGACTCGAAGGACAGTTCCCACCGAGACGTCGCGTGTGGCAGAGGAACAGCCAGACAAAACAATACATGCCGCAGAAGCCGAAATGGATAGCGATGGTGATTACGTCTACGATACTTATATCCGTGTTCCGATCCACACAGTCGCATCATCGGTATCAGGAGCAACGCCACAGTCAGATATCGCAGGCTACAAAGATCCACTATCTGAGGCCAATACACCAGGCGGTATCAGCTTTGACCCGACACGCACAGACATCGGTGTTGTGGTCATCACATCAGATGATGAAGATATCTGGGATCAATATCTAGAAGAGGACCAGGACTCTGAGGTAGATTGGGATGGTGACGATGTTGATTCCAACGGTACGTCCCGCATTACCTACAAATACTTTGACTCCTTACTAATTTGAAAAACAGCCGAAGATAATCCTGCAAACGACTATCCAGACGACGAACTCTCGTCCGCAGATGAATACGACGATAACCCGAGTATATACCGTCGGTACCGGACTGCGAACTCTGACGATGAAGAGTTTGATGTCAACGAGTTTGATGAAGGGGCCGATGATGCCGATTACAGAAAGTACATGTATGATTACGTTGGGGATGATGACGAGGAGTGAGTCACTGTCATGATTTCAGACTGGGACATATATAGCTCTGGTTAATCATGAATCTTTCTCGGCAGCTTATTCTAGTGATAATCTCGTGTATTGATCAATTGCTTGATTTTCACGTGTACGTAGCATATATAATAAGTTACCAAGAAATGGTAGAATGGTTTATAATCAAGTGGCAAACAAACAAAAACTCAGAAAAGCAAGCAGAGAGCCAACCCTAGCAGGACGAAGACCACACAAAAGTTAAACAAAGACAACGCACTTGGCTAAAGTTGCTTATAGCTACAGGAAATAAAGGAAAAAGCCACCACCAAGACCCATCAACATCATTGTCAAAGAACTGAAAACTCAAGAACTATCCACCAAGAACATGTGCATTAAAAGCCAAAAAGAAAAGGAAAAGGCCGACCGAAGTGAGGTTGGAGAACAAAGGCTTCAAAGGGTCCAGTCATGTCTAACCAGTCCCCATACATGGTTCTCGCTACAAGAACAGCACAAGTAAAATAAATAAGAAAAAAACTGCAAAAATCCAGCTATGAATATGACAAGCAAAACAAAGGCGAAGGTAAAGCAAGGAAAAAGACAAAGCGAACGAAAGAGATTACCACCGAGCCCGAACTATGCAGTAACGACAGATAGCCTCTCCAGAAATCGAAACATAAGCGCATATTTGAATGTTTGACGGAAGTAAGATGTAGGAGGTACAAGAATCGAAGGTGTAGGTTGAGATTGTCGGTGTGAATATTGTCAGCTAAAAGCAGGAAAGAAGTTGAGGGAATCGAATAAGGGGAGATATCTTTTCTCGAATTGTAGAAGGTAGATAAGATGATAAATTATCAAGCAACCATCATCTCCTCTTCGTCATCCGAATAAGAGCTAGGCGTATACGGCTCTGGCGTCGACGCTTCTGATGACAAAATCGACGCCGTCGACGAAATCGATGACTGACTATACGTCCTTATCATCTGCTTGTCGTCCAACGCTTTTTGGCGGCTCTGATTATGTTGCGGCGGCTCAATCGAATGCAACGGCGGACCAGGATGAAGACCAGCAATGGCATGCTCAGCCCTCATCCAGGGGTACCAAACATGACACCACTCCACAACGCCAAATTTGGGCAACAGCCTCCCTCGCGTCGATCGGCCTCGAGCCATAAACTCTCCATCCTTCAGCCGTCGCTGCTCCCGTACCGTGGGACACTTTTTGGCGTTAATGAAACGGTAGAATTTGCATTGAATGCCCTGCGTGTTTCGTTCGGAGCGTCCCTGGCCAGGGAATTGTTTGTTGAAGGCATCTGTGCAATCTCGCCACTCTTCATCGAGGTCTACGCGGTGGTACCAGATGAAGTACATTTCTTCGTCGGTGTATTTGGGTCGAGGCGCTCTTCGGCGTTCACTTATTGTGGTTGAGGAGGTGCTGGAAACGGATTCGAAGCGCTCATAACGGTATCCCGCTGAGCCTTGCTGTTGGATCTTGTTGCCGTCGTCGGCAATTGTTGGTGATCTGTGTCCCTCACTGCTGTCGTAGTGTATCCTTTTTGAAGTTTGGTGTCGGTGTTCGGCATGTTTGTATTTGATGCTATTCGTGTCGTCGAGTTGCATTTGTCGCAGTGGGAGTTCGAGACGTTGCCGTGTGTTGATATCTGCATTCTGTTGCTGCGGATTCAGTAGCGCACTGATAGACATTGGAGTCTTGACAGCCGCCATGGTTGTATGTGATATCGTCGCTCTAAGCTGCCAAATATTGGACAGTAAGATAGTCTGATTGCGTGAGAATGTTTGTGGCGAAAGTCCTCAGCAAGATGGGTCGGATTAGGGCATCTGGCTCACATCCAGCCAAAAGAACAAACCAAACAGACACACAAAGGCCACCGATAGCTATAAAGTTGTAACAAGAACAATCGAGATTGAAGAACAAGTTGGGTAAAAGATTGCAACAACAATCAATGAGTGAGCAGTCTTGGTATCTTATACTATCCCGGAAAGGATATGGTCGAGTCCCTCCCAGAGAATTTGGAACAGTGCCACGCTAGTCGGTCCCAAACGGAGAAATTCTTTTAATACACTCTCTGCTGATGCATGCTTGGACCGAAGCGAACAATAGAGACGACAAGGATCTTTTAATTATTTTGCAAGGCCCTTTCCAGGCTTTCCTGGGGAGGGTGGGGATTGATGAGCAGAAATGGCGGCCGTCAATGGTTGTGATCGGGGAGATTGACCACGGTGATTTGCCAAGTCCAGAAGGAGATGAGCGAGATGGGATCGAGAAAGTCAATTAAAAGACACGAACGGGTGCATCTGATCAGTCCTGGACAACGCAGAACCTGAATAATGAATGAACGGAATAATCCTCACTACTCTTAATATTCCTTCATCTAGTAGATCATCGAGAGTGGGGGGAAGAGAGAAAGTAGGGAAGAAAATGAAATCAGTGTCTCGGCCAGAGAAAGAACGCCGACGTTAAATGCGGCGCATCATTTTCACTTCTGCATAAAGGTGAACTTGCAAATCGGACTAGGTCTGCTTAATCTGACTCTGATAGGGCCTGCATGACTGGGCGCAGCAATACAGTACTAAAATAAAAGAGAAAGTGCAGGCTCAGGTCAAGCAGACCCTGACAGGGCTTAACCAATATGGGTGCCGCTGTCAAATTCTAGCAACATGCATTGCGAGAATCGTCCGACCCAGTCCTGATACGTAGATCTGCGAGCAAACTGGATCCGTTAGGTGGAGTGAAAGCGGTGCTAGATTTACTTTACTCCGTTCTGCTAGTAGAAAATAAAAGGATTGTCTGTGTCTGTCTATTTTTTGCGCGTCCGTCACGGACACAGCCTGCGAAGTGTTGCGCATGCAATGCAGTGGGCCATCAGAACAGAAAAAATAAAATAAAAACTTGTCGGGAATGCACGCCACGCAGCTTGATTAATTTGGACTCTGGTGCTAGGAAGAGAAAAGGAACAGGGGGGTGAGGGAATACCAACCTTGGGTATTAGGACCGGTGGCTAGCCGGAAGCCCGTTATCTCCCTCCGTCACCAATCTCGCCGAGAAAACGGTTGAATTGTGCTGTCTGAATATGGAACGGAATGGGAGGGTGCAAGGAGAGATAATGGAGAAATGCAATCAAAAAGAATCATGCTGGCGGAACGAAGATGCGTCCTTTGAGGCCTTTTCACATCCGGTTTTTTTCGTCATTGAGGGGCGAGAGTAACATATAGAACATGAGGGGAGTCGAATGAGCTGACGAGAAAAACGTCTGGCAAACGACTACTCCTCCTCCTATGCACGACCAACATCAGCAGGACAGGTCGATTGGGTGCTAAACACCACCAAGTTGCACCAGTTTTTAGCTTACCGTTCTGCTGGGATTTTTGGGCGAATCGCAGCGACGAGCTCAAATGCTCGGTGCAACCACGAAAAGAGGATAATCCCCTTCCCCCCTTCTGCCGCGTAACAGCCTCCCGTCAGGACCGATTCTTGCCAGCACATCGTTGCATCGACTGCTGCGCTGTATGTACACACGAGGATGTCGGGTGGTTGAGTTTTGATATATATGAATATCAGTGACGCGTGCGGTCAAACTGCAGGAGCTGATTCGCCAACCAACCGCGGAATGGCCCCTTATTTCGGCGACAAACTACTTCGGACTAGGCGTGGTGAAAGTGGCAGGAAGATGACGATGGGGTGATGAATCCAGTTTAGGCGGCTGTGATTGGTGGCACGTACGCTCCTGCGCCGCCTCGCTTCCAAATTCGATATGTTCTAGTGAGCAATTAGCGCGTGTCTTAGTCGCACGGTGGACTCATGTCTCTTTGTTTGGCAGCGGAGACTAGGGCCACTAGACGAGTTGTGTGTGGCCAGGGATACATGCGCCGTCCGGAGCACCATGCCCGTGCCGCCAGTCACTACTACGTTGGTCGTAGTTGGCTAACTAATAGTTATTAGTGCCTAACACAATTAATCAGCTCGTAAGTACGAAGGACGGCATACGTAGTATGTACCACAGTGTGCACTGCACGATACGTGGATGGAGCGAGTGCTTGACGGGCGAAGGCAGGTGAATCGGTCGTTCAGCGTCGTATCGTGTACGAACTCGACGGACTGATTCCGACTGAGGCTCTGGCGCGGCAAATGAAGGCAACATGGGGATGCGCACGTATACAAACCGACTCCGAGCTCCGTGATCTTCTGTCTATCGATGGCGTGGCCATTCAGATCCGTGTGGGGGGTGGAGAGGCCATTAGTACCAAGGTAATGGCCGGTCACTGGTCAGAGGCTCTGAACAAGCGCCGGCGACAAAGATGCCGACGAGACCCGTGAGGAATCAAAGAAGGTTGGGCGATCGTCTGATCCTCGCGTTACGGGAGACTCCGTGCTGGCGTCTGTTCTGTTTGTCTGTGCTTAGGCGTGGTGGAAGTATGTACTGTACAGATGAAGACAGTTACGAGGAAGATGACTTAATTACCCAATTCAGTAAGTTATGCGATATTTCCGTGAGATGGATGTGCTGGGAGGAAGGAGCTGTTTCCATTCACGGCACTTGCACTTGCCTTCTGTGTCCTGCCTCTTTGTCGCTCCTTCCTTCTTGCCCGCCGTGTATTAGTCACCTTTGCACCTTCCTATCTAGTCGCCGTGTACTCTACGTAGGGACGAGTGTCATCTCATCTTCTAGTCCTTGCAGCACCAACGAGCAAAGGACGCTCTAGCCTCCGTAAGAGATAGGGAACTCTCTCCTGGACACGGCAGTGATAGTGCTACGTATCTTCGTACATACTACGTGGTCATACTACGTCGTCTCATCCACGCCTTACTTGAGTTCACGATCACGCTACGTGTTACGCGTAGGCACAACTCGACATTTCTTTCATCCACACGCCACCAGCCCACATCGACAGCTGCACCCTTGCTTCTTTGGTCCAAGAATGAACCTTAAACGCTCAGAGTGGATGCACTATCGCTTTGGCCGTGCAGCCATAGGCCACGAAGATACTAGAACGAGATTGAAGGTCTGCCAGACAAAGAAAAAAACGAATTACTCAGGCGCAAGAGGGAATTAGTGGCCGCTAGCAAGCGACGGACCACGGGGAGCATGACGAAAAGAGGCACGCCATGAGTCGTTCCTCAGACACAGTCACTGATCCTCCGCCACCATCGCATAAATTAGAAATCCTCTCGTCCAATAGGTGTCGGCTTCAGTCATCATTTCATGCCGTCCTGATCGCTGATTGCTCGGAATACCCTCAATAAGTCAGCCGCTAGCCGCCCTAGTCGGAAGGTTTCATTTATCATCCTTGAAAAAATGGCATTTTCTTTGTTTGAGCCGTTGCCACGCCGCATGATGAGACGATCAGGTGACTTGGGCCAATGGAGTCGTATCCTCTGACTCAGGCTCAAAGTGCTGCTGCCTTTTGTTCCCTGAATTGAATAGTTCGGATTGACACAATACGCCAGAACGAGGCAGACGATCGACTTCGACTGCAAATCTGCGACCCGCTCCCGTGAGGGTTCTCAAAACGCCATGACTCGCAGATCTGACGAACTGTTACATACTGACTGAAGAAGGCTTTTGTGTGTTGATCACTCAACTATTAGTTGTCATCGACATGAATATGTCTTTCACAGCTTCGTCATGACATCTGCGTAGTCGAAAAAGCGACGATTGAAGTTTTTAGAAGTCGGTTACGACTCAATCAAAAATGTATGGCTCGGTCTGCACTTGTTTAGGGCGTACGAGGTAATGTCCAATGAGAATGACACAAATATATTTATTTCTTGGTGTCTCCAGAATGGTCTAGACTGACGACGTGGGCCGCAGTTGTTCATTAGCTGAGCACGGAGAACGGAGCACGAGCACGGAGGTACAACAGCCCTGAACCCTGAATATTCAACCTCGAAATTGAGACGGTGCACGAGTCAACTATACACTAAGAAATGAACTCATTGAGTTGGCCAGTCAAACGTGAGCATTTAGCAAATTGTTGCCGGGCTTGCCGAATACACCGTTCAGGCTAATCGACTCCGTAGTAGCACTGCTAACGATGTAAAACGCGTCATATCGTTAGAGTAATAAAGAATACTAAAGAGTTTTTCTGCAAAAAGAGACATGGGCTTGAACCAGTTCTAGATTGAGAATACTTAGCATTCGAGAAGAGACGTGGCTAATCCCTTTCAAGACGGAGTGGCTTCAAGACTAGGTACCGTGGTGAAGAGTCAACATAATTCACCTATTATTGCGATTGAGAAAACGGAGGACCTCGCTTATATCTAGCCAAAATAGAATACTAAGCACTACACCCCACTATATTCAAGCTTAATAAGATAAGTCTTATGTCAATCGCTTAAGTCACGGTTCGGTTTAGCCCTAAACCGACCTAAGCGGGATATAAATCCAGGGAAATGTATCTCCATTCAAATCTCTTTGATACGAGCCTGTTTGGAAGAAGGTATGTGCGCCGGTTTGAGTCATTGCATGTAATTATGTTTATCTCAGACTATTTATCTGCACGATACGCCTTGGATGTAGAGAGTCAGAGAACATGGAGATACCCTGAGCACTTTCGTGGAGCTTCAACAGGACTTGAATCGATACCCGTTTAAGACTGACTAGATCTCACCATCTAGCAACGTAAAAACTCAAGAATCAGATCACGGCAACTGAAGCGCGGTTTATTTCAATGTTACATTCTCTCTAACTACACGTTATGGACACCTCCAAGCTCTAACCCTACAAACGTGCACACATCCACAGTGCAGACTTCTATCTATTTCAGGAATGATGTTTATCCAGTCATAGGCTTACGAAAGGAAAAGATTAAAAAACCGCTGAGAGGGGGGAAATCAATCCCTGTCGATAACCGTTCGTCCGAGCGTAGCAAAGCAAATCATCCTCGAATAACGATTTCCGCAAATGTGGCACAGGTGTTTCCTAAATATATCGACCATTTCTCCAACATGTACATGTAAGTAGGCGCATGGTGTTTGGATCATGGGCCTACATGATATGATGAGTACTTGCTAATCCAGGTATGATTGCGGACCAAGTTCGACGAGGGAACACTTGTATCACAGGATCTGCCATCCATTATTCTCATGATGATCAAGCGGGGAGACTCAATGCGGAGGAGGGACGTCTGCTACGCATATATCCCATCTGATATGATTCACAGGGAGTAGAGTAGGTGTGAATGACTCCTAACATTCATACAAGGATTCCCAGATGTTTGGGACTGCATAGTTATGTCTTAAATCCCTCGACCTACCTACCTACGTGGTCACAATTGATTCCCCAAACATACGGGTACCAGGAGACGACTACTTCTCCCTACATACTCAAAATCTTCCCGAGACTCGAGTAACACCATTACCGATAATAATTCCTAAAAATAAAATCCAAATTGCTCCGAGAAACCTTTAAAAAAATATATATATATAAAAAAAAAGAGATGTGCACGTACCTGCCTGGAGCTTCATCTTTAGTGCTTACAAATACCACAGATCCATGTACGTATCTGCCTAATCATCCGTGGGCCCATTGATAGGATCGCATCGCAACTACTTTACGTTTATGGTAGTAGGTCGCCTGCGCCGCATTTTCAGTAATTAAACACATCTGTACGCGAATTGCAAAAAGGCTAGACCTCGCCACGTCCAACTGAGCAATAATTACTTGATGGTATATTAAAATTAGGTGGGTTTATGTTCTCATTCCAGGTTAGAGAGTTACATGCATGTGCATAATAACTCGGTGTGTTATTAATTTAGCTCGTATGTACACCTAGATACGGTCAGTGCTTTTGTCTATTCGTCTTTTTGCCATCTGAGAGGGTTATTTGATCTGCGAGCGGCCTAATACTAGGTGGTATTATGTCTCTGGAGCCATGAATGTAGCGGGGTAGTACTCAGGCAGGCATCTATGTTACTGAGGGCATGTATTTATTTTGACCTGCTCCGAGCATATGATCAACATTCAACATTCGATGGACATGTGACTTCCTATCCAGATAGATGTTCATTTAATTTTTAATAGTGTCTCACCTGATGATCTGTAAAAATGCAGGATCTAATGGACTCTTAATCGAAACCGTTGCTTGTCAGTCTTATCAGATAGCCCTAGTGACAATCGTAGCAATAAGGGCTTAGGGCTCTACAGACTCTTGGAACTACCATGTATAGCAAAGACTCAAACGATATACAAAACTTGAGAGTCATATGAATACCTAGGTACACGTACTTCTACAACTCACACGGTTATACTTCCATCTTACGGTCAACACGCCTACTCAACTCCTCCGCCAGATAGTAACTAACATACTCGCCAACCTGCTTCGCAAGTTTATTTAAATCTCAATCTTCAACGACAAGATCGACTTCCTCATCCGCCTTTTCCAAAGCAGTAGTCAGCATCCCCCAGCCCCAGCATAGACAAACCGAATACTCCTGGCCGAACCGAGCGCGAAACCAATGGCTCGTCTCGTCGGCACCATGGCCGAGCGTTTTCTTGCCGATTTTGTCGTCGTGGTTGATTTAACGGCCCGTCTTCGCACGCATAGTGTCTTCGTATAAGACCGCAGAGCACTGGTGCGTATGCCAGACTAGGTCAATATCTAGAGCTGGCACCAGCGTCTTACCAGGGTATAGTGCAAAGAGTTTAAGAAACTTGTTATATCGATCAACAGCTCAACGCATTGTCCCGCCACAAGCAGGACTGCAAATCCAGAGATGGTCATGCATTTTATCGATGAACGAAGCTTGACGCCTGACATTTTCGGTGAGTGATGTTATTGTCGATTGCTGTTGTCCCACCTGAATCTCAAGCACACCTTTGATGAATTTGATTCTCGCGTTTGCTGAGAACCAGCTGTTTCAGGGTTTGCCAGAGACTTCCGACTTGCTCTTTCGGGTCTCCGAAGCAGGATAGTGTGCTTGCAACGGGGCTATATGTGGCTCCGACACTCTCTAGGTATTAATACAGGTCCGGCTCTATCTGGCATTCGTGTCTGGCCCATTCCCAGGATGCTTCGGGGAGTTTATAGTTCCAGGTCGTTGGATCTATGGCTTTGTGCTTGTATAAGGTCAGCCATGGCATAAAACAAGTATGTAGAGGAAGAGCGTACAATTTTTGCCCTTGGAAATTCTACATCACGTATCAGGCTCAGCTTCTTGTCGCGGCAATAATTCCGAAAATCGACGGGATTCCGCAAAAAGGCGTGCCAGACCATGATAATATCTGATCAGGAAAGATTCTATCAATCTCACGCTAGTACACGACTCTTCAAAATAGAATGACATACCCAAAGGAGGCAAATGCGGCAAAGAAACAGCCACCCCCTTCTCCCTCACTCACTCTTCAACAGCATTATTAGCAAGGCTAATCCAAGCCTCAAACCTCACGACCGCAATCTTCAAGTAAAAATCCCACTTCTCTCTCCTCCGATCTGGGTACGTCGTATCTCTTAACGGGGTCCTTCTGTAAACGTAAGCCCCCATTTGATTATGAAACTTCTTTCTGTACACAATCTTATTGTTGACTTTGACGCCAAAAGTTTTGTCGAGGGCTGTTGAGTTGACGATGTTGTGGCGTAAGGTGAAGAATACCTCTAGAAGTTTGAGGTGAGTTGCACATTGTCCTATCCTGGGTATCAAGCCTCTTTCCTCTGTGGTATGGGCTGAGGTATCATTAGTCGTAGTGGTGGCCAAAGACTTGAAAAGACTCGGCGCTGGAATGAGCTACCGCCCATCGGTCTGATTCACATCTCCTTCATCCAGCAGCTTCCAGTGATCATCTAGGGGATTTTGATTATAGGTGTTTCGCCATTGTTTTAGATCCTTGATCTCTAATTCAGCGGCTCGGTGCAGACTCTGAGTTGTAGAAGCGGCAATCAACGACATGTCGTTAGGGCACGGCGACAGAGTTGTGTCTGTTTCTGGAATCCCATATGCTGGCTGAACAACAAAACACTCGTTCAGATTCTTAGCCACCGTCTATTATGAAGATACCCAACGATATTACATAGTCACATAATCAAAATCATATATGACATTTGCACAGCCACCGAAGATGAACTTCAGGCGTTCTCCGCTAAGATAACTACCGCGGATAGGGCTGGGGCTAGCATAGCCCTAGCGGCTTAACATCCCTTGACTTTGCCATTTGCGGTATCATACTACGAGCTCTGCAGACCTTTCAAATGCATAAGAACAAATACCAATGACGAAGCGAGTCTATAATTCAGCAATAGTCCAATATCTAGCTACTACCACAACTTGAACTGCTGCCACGGCTACTGCCCCCTCCGCAGCTACTACTTCCTCCTCCACAACTGCTTCCTCCGCCTCCCCCACTATTACTACTGCTTCCACAGTTACTAGTAGTATGGGTATGACCACAACTTGTACTACTCGAAGCAGGATATGATGCCGGACTAGCCACGCCTCCACAGCTACTGTTCCCACAGCCCGAGGCACAAGTTGATCCGCAAACCAATGCACACGCTGATGCATACCTATACGCAGCATCCATGTAAATCTCAGATTTCTTAGCTGCATCGTACGAATGACCCTCCAAATCCCGCCTGTATCGGATGGTGTATCCATAACCGTATTTTGCTTGCTTGGACAAGTTGACATCAGCACGGTCCATACGCTTTTTTCGTACGGGTTCGTAAGCCTCGATTTGCTCAGTCCGAGGCCTTATACCCCATTGTGCCATGAAATAGTTGCTACAATATATCTTTTCGTCGAAAAGAAGATGACCATAATGCTGAGCGCGGTGGATGCCGCCCAGCTTGACTCGTGCTAGAGATGGGTCGAGAGAGCGCAGTCTTGATCCTAGTTCAGAGGAGGGTGATAGCCAAGCTGTTGCGGAGCGGAACATTGTTGTTTTGGCCATGGCTGTAGCGGCACGGCCAAGTATCGCCCGACGCATTCAGAGCTGTGAGGCGATTGCGCATCCAGGCCTGAGAAGTAGATGCTGTCGCATCCTTGGACTCAGAGAGCGAGAACGGCGCGTACAAATGTTGATTGCGTGTTAAGTGGTGCGATATCATAGACCAAGAATCCAAAAGAAAGGCCCAAACGTGTTTGGACAGATTGCAGTCTCCGCAACATGTTGGGTAACGACCGTATGCTTCAGTGCAGTCCCACGGAAAGATATTTTGATACGCGTATAGCGGACCTCCGAAGGCTCCCCAGTCATACCAGTACTCCTGATATGTATCAATGATGTCTACTGTCTTTTCTGAATAGCCAGAGTAGAACTGGGAAATTTAATCCTGCGTCAGTCCAGTTGGGACGCTGAACTTGCTTACAACCGCCGGTCGCATGTAACCTTCGTCTGAGCAGACGAAGCTCATGAGATAGAGAGGTTCATCCAATTCGCTAGTCAGAGGCCTGAAAAGCCCATGATCTATGAGTGAATTGCAAAACTGTTGACAATTTTTCTGCGTGGCACCCCATGCAAGCTGTGTGGTTGGGCTCAATAGTCGGCCGGATATGCTACTGAGATATTCCTTCATGCGGCTGCCTATCATATTCCTGAGACTGTCAAGTAGTCTATCAAGGAATACACCGAGATGTGCCCCCTTTATACATAGCGATTGACTCGCATCAAGAACGCCGCGAACTATCGCACGCTCGGGATCTTGTGGCAAGAGCCCGCTGAAAGGTGCCCCGACAACTTGTTTCATGACTGCCTTGTAGTTCGTCAGATGGCGCGCAGGATAAACACATTGCCACACTTTCCGGTCCCCGGAGCCTGCAACTCTAAGGCATCGCGTTACCTTGTCAGAGATGCTCAGACGTTGATGGAAGAAGGGTGTTTCTCGCAATGTTACAAGCGCGCCGTCTTCAGTACTGCCGTAGCACGAATCAGCAAGAACCACTTCAATCATCTCAATCTCGGCTTACAGTGATACACCATTCTCAGTAATCAGGGGTCCGACACGGAGTCTCACGTTCACGTTAGCAAGTGGATCCCTATCAACGTGTGCTTTGAAGAAAGCTGGAATGTCCGGTTCTGCTTGCGGGTCAGTAACTGCCATGTCTAGGGCTGCCGAAGAATGCAGACGTTGCTCCGATCTTTCCATGCTTGTATTCGACGACGGTTTTCTGAGCTTGCTGAGTGTTCGCGAGATCAACTTCTCTGGTTGAGGTTGGTAGTGTTGAAGCATCCTTATTACATCGGCGGTCGACTCCGGGCCTCTTTTCTTCTTATTTCCCTTAATCCCTGCTGCCTGACAAAATGCCTTGTACTTTGCAACTGCAACAATGTCGTCAAGGTTGCAAAGCTCACATTTCTTATTGACACTGACGTATTTTGATGCCGTGCGTTCCCAGGCACTGGAAATAATGACGGTGACTCATCGCCATTGAGGTGAGGAATTGAGAGGCAAGGAAAAATCCTCCGGCTTACTTCTGGAGTTATTGCCTCAGGCAAGATGCAATGCCTGTACTGCTTGACATAGGATTCCTTGCTGTATAAATGGCGAAAGTAGCAGTCTTCACAAACGATTCGAGGCTCTTTGGGATTGTCAGACTAGAACATGCTCCCGGTTATTATAGCGTTGCATCGAGTATTCGCGCAATGCATGGGATAGAAGTCGAGTGGCTTGTCTTCAGAGAAGTTCACTGAAAAGGTCAGATATGTTGACTACTCCTATCAAGGTTTGTATACATACGTTGTGAAACAACCGGCCCTTTCTCCTTTTTGGTTGCTGGTCGATGTTCCATCAATTTCTCGGTGTCGAGGAATCCTGCAGCGCGAGTTAGCAATCGTTTTTGCTACGAGTCATCGTTAATAATTACCGACTGCCTGTAGCAACACCCACGCTCGCCTTTCTCGTCCAGTAGAAGTCGGCAAATCTGTGTTTGAAGTCAGTGGTTATAGAACCAAAATAATCACCAAAAGAATAGAATAACATACTTTCCATGGTTTGGCGCACGGATGATTTGATCTTTCAGCTGTTGAAATCAGCCTTCCGGTCAGTTGCAGCCTCATTCAAGAAATTCATGTAGCTCAGCGGTCGTGCATCTCTCGGCTCTTGAGCCTGTTTCATATCTTCGAGGCGCTTTTTGTCTGCCATCCGAATTAGTGGACTTCAATCAAGTTGCAAGATTCTAGCGCATACTGTATCTTATCGCATGTTCTCTTGCATGCTAGCTAACCTGGTCCACGAACGTGTCAAATCCGTGAATAAAGCCATCTTCTTCATCCGGCAATGAAACATCCATGAATTCCGGCTGCTGCCATATAGCCAGGGTGCGAATGATACTCTCTAGCTCATCTCGAACGCCCTCCCAATACATGTCTTCGAGTGCTTGTTGCAAGGCATCCTTCCCATATGTGACCGGAGACCATTTCTCATGGGGCACTGCTGGTACTCGTGTACCCTGTGTATTTGACCTTGATTTGGGAATGTTGAGGCGAATGTCTCGAAAGCGAGACATGATTACTTATTGAGTTGTTCGAAGAACTAACAATAGATGATAGTTATTCCGTAGGAAGTGGTTAAGCTCCATTTTGTGTTCCATGAGATTGGTAGACCGTAGTGGATGCAAATTATAGGAAGGTTCATTAGAGCTGGCTCTCTAGGGTAAGTTATATGGTTGTGATGTGGTGAAGAACGCCTCACGCTTATTCTGGCGGCTGTGCAACCAACGCCGAGGGCTTCAAGGAACGGGGATTATAGTCACGGTAACCCCAAAATACACTTATACCTCAACAGCTGGGTAGACAATAATTTAGACTTCCTGAATATGCAGGAAAAAGAGATTGAAAATCCAAAAAAAAAAAAAAAAAAAAAAAAGAGGGCGATGGGATGAATCGGGATCGAACCGATGACCTTACGATATAATCAGATGTCTGAAGTTAATTCTTCAGTCGCACTATCTCCCAACTGATATATCACCCCATGGAAGAAATTGCGAGAAATTGAATTTAAGGAGGTGACTTACAATGAAAAGTTGGGTTCCCAGTACTTACACAGGCCGTCCGGTATCATCCAATGAAACATGAGGTGGAATCCAAGAAAATATCGTTTCGGATTAGCATGGTTCTAGAACTATGAATCAATCATTCAACATCTGACTAGTTCATGCTTGATATTGACTGATTTCAAACTAATCAATTGGAAAGGTTGCTCATTTAAATATCTGTTCATAATACCCCAGACTGTTCAGGAAATTGATACGTGAGGATGGACAAAATAAAGGGGAGTATAGATTTGGCATGATTCACAACATCTACAATATAAGGACAAGGCTCCGGAGCACTACTTTGTGTGATGGCATACAATAAATACACTTTAGAGCGCATCCACAACGTGGCAGCCAAAAATGACATGTTAGACTCCTTGGAAGTGCAAAAATAAGATCACAAAATGCCCAAAAAAATTGGGTGATGGGATGAATCGGGATCGAACCGATGACCTTACGATATAATCAGATGTCTGAAGTTAATTCTTCAGTCGCACTATCTCCCAACTGATATATCACCCCATGATGGAATGGGATTAGAATAAAATTTATAGTACCATCAGTTGTCCAGTCTTCCATGTCTCGCCTCGCTTGATCAGATGAAAGATTGTGTACGGCCGGCTGTACAGTGGCTATGTGTTTTCGGCTGCTTATGTAGGATTAGCCAAAGGACCTTCAAATTTTATTACCAAAGCGTAGGCTCTGGTTAGTTAATTAAGCTCTACTTCAAATAGTAGAAAGAAGACACGTAACGTGACTTATTATGAATAACGTAGCATAACTTGAGTCAGTCACCTTATCTTTTCCTGTATGGTGTTGGACATAAGCCATGTAATTCGGACGTCACAAAGTCCTACAATACCAAAAAGGCTCATGAAAGAAATTTCTTTTTTTGATTTAGCGGTAATTTTGGCCGACATGTGGCTAGGGTAAGGGTAAGGGTAAGGGCTGGGGTTGTGGTTGTGGTTAGGGTCGTACATATAAACCTGCTGAATCCTGCGCTAAGGTTTGCATTGAGAGGTTAGATATACCAACGAGACCTTGTATAACAAGAGGGTAAGGGCGTCTTTGAGGTAATCATGTCATTTCGGGACATTCACAGGATGGAATATGAGTCATGATAATGTAAGACCAACAAATATCATCTCCTGTGGTCATATGGAAAGTATCATTAGCCACTAACATAGGAACGATAGCTGCCAAGCTCCGTATTAAAGACAACGTGTTTGTTCCAAGATTGCCTACGTACCCCGCACAGGAGAGTCCATCTCTTGGAAGCTGGGTTGTTCTTTCGTTCTTCACCTTACTATCAGTGAACATTACTTAGGAAATCAACTCCTACTTTAGATGACAAGATGTCCGACTACCACTTTGTCAACTCCTCCCAGACAGTCTCTGACGCAAAGGATTTTCCTGCTAATTTCTCCATCGAAGCACCTCCTTCCTCGGATGTCTGGGCAAAACCACCCGCGACGTACCGATTCAATGCCCCCATATTGTACGAGTCCTTGCCTTTGAAGTCTTTCAAACGGGCGCGAGTCTCTATCGTTGCGGAATGGAAGGTTCTATATGACCAAGGTGGCTTGATTATCGTAATCGGCACCCAAGGAGATGAAGCGCAGCGGCAGTGGATCAAATGCGGAATTGAGTTCACAAACAACAAACCGCACATCAGCGTCGTTGCCAAGGATCGATGGGCGGATTGGAGTCTGACTGAGGTACCATCTGAGGGACAGGCGGCTACACTCGAACTGGAGAGGGATGCTGAAAGTACACTGTGGGTGTATCTGGTTGAAGGTGCATCGCGTGTTCCGTTGCGAGAGGTTACCTGGGCGTTTGAGCAGGAGGAGACAGCCGAGTGTTGGATTGGCTCGTATGCTGCCAGACCTGCTTCTTCTCCGACAGATGATTTGGTTGTCAATTTCCACGATTTTACGGTAGAACGTCACTGATTGTTTGAAAATATACATCAATGCATGTTATAATTGTGCACTGCTCGTTGTTAAGCGCCATATATATATATATATATATATATACATAGATACTGTCACTGCACGTGGAAATAGCACTCGTCTTCGAACCGTTGATCCAAGACTATAGCCCGAATACTTAAAGTTTACGTTTAGTAGGGGAATAAAACCTTACAAGTAACTAACAGAACAATACGGTACGTGCAGAACAAATTTACCTGAAGAAAAGTGAAGACACAATATTTACCGATACGGCCGGGGGACCATGCACAGTCTAGTCGCTAGCTATGCAGAAGCGTGAAATCAGGGACACACAGTCGCTACAGTTGCACAATCCTTAGTCTTTTGGAGGGGATAAGTTAAGAGTCGATAGTAATTATTGTGTTACTTCTTACGTGTCATCCGAACCAATTTTACTTAACGAGCGCTATTATTGCAGGCGGTCGAGTCATTCGACGTGTAACATCGGGCCGCAAGATCTTATCTGATCAGATTGTGTCGTATGCTTGCCGGCGTTTGCTCCCCCCACCAACCTCGACTCGGAGTGACATCGTACGCCGACTTCCTCGTCGTTGCTTTTTGATTCATCTCGCAGAGATCCACACAACTACGTTTTTACTCGTCAGGTCATTCACTGGCCTCTTTCCTAGACTACTAGTATACTAATAGTGCAGCACCACTCTGTCCGATATCGTACACCGTGCACCAATTAGCCGCTCTTGCCTCCGGATTAAGTCGGCTTGTCCAACGTGACTCGTCCACCGTGACTTGACTTCTTCGCTTCATATAAATTCACCCTGCACTATCGACTCGTCTCTACTTCCATGTTGACAACACAGCTATCTACCTCCTGAACGTTTCCGATCGCTCGTATTCCGTTTCCGTCCTCACCTCCGTTATCGTCCAAACTGTCCGGCGCCGATCCCAGAACATACCTCATATGGACCATACATAAAGCCACGCACCAAGGGAACGCCAGTCACGACTACTGAGTTGCAGCGAATGCACTCAACTAGTAGTCGGTATGACCTTGTTGGAGGCCACCTCGAATATCATCTCTTATGGAACAGTAAGCGCCGATAATTCGATGGGCGACCAAGAGGAAGACCGGCTACTGTACCCTCATTCGGTGTACGAGCCGGACACTGATATCGGCACCGAGGACGAGGGGAGTATTGGAAGTAGTGTACAGGATGGAGTGAGGAAGATCGAGGCGATTAATCTGACTTGGACGCAGCGATCTTTGATGATTGCATATTTGGGGTGAGCTATTTCCGCATAAATGCTTATCAGAAGCACACTGACTGGTCTTTGGCAGGATATTTCTCATGGCTTTCTGCACTTCACTCGAAGGCCAAACTGTAGCCTCACTTGCGGTATATGCTACGAGTTCGTTTAAAAAACATTCTTTGATTTCTACCGTGCTGGTAGTGCAGAATGTTGTCAATGGTACGTCTACCTTATTATTCCGTCGTTCAAACAGCGTGCTTACCACTACGGATAGCTGTGATAAAGCCGCCCATGGCAAAAGTGGCAGATGTCTTTGGCCGATTCGAAGCATTCTGCGTTAGCATCGTCATTTACATTCTTGGATATATTCAAATGGCTGCGTCAAACAATGTGCAGACATATGCTTCTGCCCAAATATTCTATGCCGCCGGATCGACCGGCCTTCAAATTCTCCAACAAGTGTTTATCGCCGATAGTAGCGATCTCCTGAACCGAGCGCTCTTCGCTCTTTTACCCGAGTTTCCATTCTTGGTGACGGTCTGGATTGGCCCGACGATCGCGGACGCAGTACTCCGCCATTCCTCGTGGCGCTGGGGTTATGGCATGTGGGCGATCATTTTGCCTGCAACGTTTCTCCCACTCGCCCTATCGTTGCTTTTCAATCAACGGAAAGCTAAGAGACTGCGACTCATCAAACAGAAACATCGCAAACAGGACCGGACTTTCTATGAGTCTCTACGATCGGTGTGGTACGAGTTGGATATGTTTGGTTTAATTCTTCTTTCTGCCGCTGTTTCTCTGTTGCTGATTCCGCTGACCTTGGCGGCCAACTCCACAAATGGATGGCACGACAATCGCATTATCGTGATGTTAGTGCTGGGATGTATTTGTCTTGTTTTGTTTCCTGCATGGGAGTCTTCGCGAAAACTCGCTCCGAAGCCGTTGCTCTCTTTGCATCTGCTCACTGAACGAACTGCTCTGGCAGGATGCGCGTTGGCATTTTTCTATTTTATGGCATTTTACTTTTCTGTCCAGCCATATCTATACTCTTACTTGCAAGTCGTTCAGAATTACGACATCGCTGTGGCAGGACGGGTTACGCAGACGTTTTCTTTCACTTCTACAATTGCAGCCTTTGTGGTCTCGATTCTGATCAAGTATACTCGCCGTTATCGGATGTTTGTCACCGCAGGAACGATTGTGTATATTTCGGGCTTGTTGGCTATGTTGCTCTACCGTCAAGAAGGCAGCTCTTTTCTGCAGATCTTGGGTACTCAGATACTCGTTGGTACCGGCGGTGGTTTAGTCAACGTTCCCGTGCAGCTCGGCGTGCAGGCATCAGCGCAACATCAAGAAGTCGCCGGTGCAACCGCTATATTTTTGACGGCCCTTGAGATGGGAGGAGCAGTTGGGGCGGCAATCTCGGGCGCAGTCTGGACGCATCAGATACCTCGGCGACTGCGAGAATACCTCCCAGCCGAGAGCCAAGACCAAGTCGAAGAGATTTTTGGTAAATTGACCACAGCATTATCCTACCCTATGGGTTCGGAGACGCGTATAGCGATCAATCGTGCATATCAAGAGACGATGAATAATCTCTTGTGCCTAGCTATTTTAGCCGCTTTGCCAATCATTCCATTGAGTTTGGTCATGAGGGATTATCAGCTGGATAAGGTATTCCCCTCCCCTTGACTGACGTATCGAGGGGTTGTTCGACTAACGGCAGCTAGATGGGGCCGACGAGAAAGCGTAGACGCTCGACTCATGCGCATGTGAATGAGAGTTCTGCTCGGCCATCCCTGGAGGACGACGGCAGATTATGACGGTGACATAGATTCACATTTGCGACAAGCATAAGAAAATGATAACGAGTTACGAGTGACGACTGATCCGTGTCCGGGTCTTGTATACAGAAACAGAAACAAATAATTGCATAGAGGATGATAGATGAAATATGACTTGCATTTTTACGGGCTGATAAGAACAATGACCAACTGATTATGTATTGTACTAGGCGGTCGTAATGACCGTATACTACTGCTTCATCTGACTTAGCTCAAGTTACATGGCTACCTAGTATTAGTCTGATCTGAGATAATAGGTGTTGTAGTTGTATATAGACCCATTTTTGGAGCGCAGTGAATGTAATACGGACTTGTTTTACACCTAAAAATGAAAAGATCACAATGCAGTCAGTTTTCATGACGACTGAAATGCCAAAAAGAAATAGTTTCAAAGGGAGCAGACGGGGTCGAACCGCCGACTTCAGGATCTGCAATCCCGCACTCTACCTATAACATTGTTAATTCGTTATCCAAGAAATTGAATTAGTTATTCATCGACTTACCACTGAGTTATACCCCCGCTTGTGTTAGTCATTTGAAGACATCGTATTATATTGCACTGCAATCTCACGCTGTCAATTATTTGTTAGTTGTTTTGTTACTGTATTGTAACTTTGGGTCTAGATGGATATTCCCTACTGACCGCCTAGACTGGAGCTACAATTTTTCGACACAATGGAGCTGAGAACAACCAGAGATTTGTCTACACCAATATTTAGACATCAGTATGTACACATACACTCATTAGACTATAATCTAGAAAATAAGTGTGCGTTGTGAAGATACTAGTATGAAGCTGTGACCCCACATGAAACTGCTGCTCGTGAGGAGGTGACTAACGACCAACGGGGCACTGACTAGGAAACTAACTAATTAACTCCCTGTGTCTATCTCGCTCTAATACTTCTCATCACGCTTCCTCTTTCTTTCCTTCTGCACCCCTTATCTATCTGTCTCACGCCGTATCTGTCTTTTTTCTGTTCTTACTGTCCTAGCACTGCTCACGAGTCTAGTCTCTGTCTCTTATTCCCTACTACTGAAGAGCCAGGTAGTACGTAGTCACTGCTTGCCTCGCCCCCCTCGGGTTGATTGACCGTTTCAATTCAATTACTCTCCTTGGAGTGACAACCGGCCCCCCTACCTCCCCGCCGAATACTATCGCAGACTAAATCGAAATTATTGAATTGAGCGAAAGGTTGATTCTAAAAATATGGTTGTGGCTACAATTAAGTGCGTTCTTTGCTTTGATACCGAGCATACAAGTCGCGTTGAATACATCGCAGCCGGTGGCGCGCAGCTCTGCAGCTTGAATCGAACATACATACTAACAGATCGCTATCAGATGTGTCGTCGTCGGTGACGGTGCGGTCGGAAAGACGTGCTTATTGATTTCGTATACGACAAATAAGTTTCCATCGGAATACGTTCCTACTGTTTTCGATAATTATGCTGTGACCGTCATGTAAGCTCCGAATCGAGCAGGATGCAAAGCTCCAGGAGACACTTTTATCTAACAACATCTTGCTACAGGATCGGTGATGAGCCTTATACCCTCGGCCTCTTTGATACCGCCGGACAAGAAGATTACGACCGTCTGCGCCCCCTTTCTTACCCTCAAACCGATGTCTTCCTCGTCTGCTTCTCCGTCACTTCCCCGGCCTCGTTTGAGAACGTGCGGGAGAAATGGTTTCCCGAAGTCCACCACCACTGTCCCGGTGTGCCCTGTCTGATTGTCGGCACCCAGACTGATTTGCGAGATGATCCCGCGGTGCGCGAGAAGTTGTCGAAACAGAAGATGCAGCCCGTGCGCAAGGAGGATGGTGACCGGATGGCCAAGGAATTGGGTGCGGTCAAGTATGTGGAATGCTCGGCTTTGACGCAGTATAAATTGAAGGATGTTTTTGATGAGGTTTGTCCACATTACCCTAGCGGTTGCAGCTTACCATTTTCTTGAGGCTGACATTGCCCAGGCTATCGTTGCTGCCCTTGAACCCGCTCCAAAGAAGAGACCCAAGTGCGTTGTTCTATAAACAATCAACCGACAGAGACTTCAACACCAAGCCGAAGATGAGCGACACAAAAGAGCGGCAAAATAACTACTCTTAGAATTCTAAACCCGACTCATCAACACCTTCCCACTCCTCCAACGCAATTGAAACCCAAAGTGGTCTGAATGATACGCTTTTAACCAAATTTGATATCATGTGGCGTCCGGATTTTGTTTCTCTATTCTATTTTTGCCCAATTTCCCATCCGTTTTCCTTTTTGTTTGCTCAATCCCGACCATTTTATTATACTCCAATATCAGTTGAACCCAAAGCCAGATTCAGAAATCAAAGAACAGATTCATTTTTTCTCGTCCTCCTGTCCTCGATCACGTGCCCATTTTCCTTCAGGCTTCAGACGCTCTTCTACTTTATTCGTTGATCTTTGTACGTCTGGCGCAGGCTGGTGAATGAGTGAAATCGCAATCTATATGATAGAAGAAACGATACGCCTACTTGCGCGTTTACATGGCCTATGTACATAACATGGTTCCCCTTCTGAATTACTATCAACGATAAGACTTTGAAACGTATTGCCATTTACAATCGTACGCATTACTTTGAAATGACTAACACTGCGATAAGTACATAGAAAAGCCTCTCATGCGTGCGTGTAATGTTGTATGTCTTGCCTTCGATGTGACAGTGGTCAAAACCCATATTGAGGCTATCTCGCTAACTAGGTGCACCGGGTCTACAGGCAATATCAAGCATGGGGAGGGAAAGAAAGAAGGAAAGGAATCCTTCTTGCTGTGCAAGTCTTTATCCGCGTTCTTTGTGTGAGCGGAGCTCCCCAATATAGTACCGCACAGGGCCGAAGCCCTATCTTGGGGTAGCTTCATGTTCAAGCCGGAAGCCAGAAGGTTAACCACACCGAGGGCTGTGACATTCGATGAGGTCGATGAGCGTGTTCAACTTGTACACATTTCTTTCTTTCCCTCTTTTCCTTTCTTCTGTATTTGGACTAGTAGTGACTTCTTATAAGTCATGAAGTTTCTTTTGTCTGCCCATTTCCACGTCCTTGTCGTCGAGTTACGAGTCACTCAGAGTTTGTGAACTTTAATGTACCTGGCATATCTGGAGCCTCGATCACCTAGCACATACATCTGCATAACCACCTATCCGAGGCCAAGGCTGCCCAATGGTGCGCTGGAACTGGACTTCATGAGCTTTTCTAAAGCTATCGAATAGCTGTCAGCAACCAGTACCTGTAGTTGAAAAGCTGCTATCAAAAAATATATACTCACAGCTCAGGACTCAGAATCTGTCCTTGGAAACCCATGACTTCAGGTTCGATCATTGTCATAGCCATCTCAATGAGGTCGGAGAAAAAAACAACGCAGTCCAGAAATTGCTTTGGGTAATTCATCTTCTCGCTATTCAGCGGTTGATCTTGGTTCTTTAATTTTCCCCACGAGATGGACCATCTGGCTTTTCAGACGTGGGAACTTAGACTCAGGTTTTGGATTAACAAGTGCACTAGGAAGTGTTAGATATATGAGACTACATGAGATTTCTGCTTCATTGCCTCCACGACGTACCTGACTCTCGCGTCCTTGGCCCATGAGGTGTGTCTTATAGTGCGCGATTTCTGACAGTACGCATATAATGCCTCAAATTCCGGACGGACGCTGCGGAAGTTCTGTGCTTTGAAGGTCTCGTCGTTGATAAGGTCGAGTAGATGTCTTTTTTCTTCTTCGTAGAACTTTTTTTTAGACGCCGTATAAGCCGAACCAAATCTCGTCCTGCGTTGGATGTATCGAATGAGGCACGTCCAGTCTTCTCTATCATGGTCTTCACTGCGTCCACTTGCTCTAATTCATCCTTCTTTCTGGAACGGGGGTTTCTGGTACCATAGTTTCCTGATCAGTTGATGCCATGTCAGGGCATTCGCGGAGGTGCTTGCAGTACATACCCGCAAACAAACGGCCGAGGTGCGCATTGCCGTTCAGGTAAGTCTGTTACTGTTGGCCCAGCCCGGCGGTAAGCAATCCCTTAAGCTCGTAAGCCCCCAGCCAGGTACTGAGCAGATGCGCGTGCCGGAGGGTCCTGAAGTCCAGCGGGATCGCACCCGCATCGATGATATCTTCCCCGGCTGTAGCGGCGTTGTCCTGGACTGAGGGTCCAACTGCTCAGTAAGTCAATGAACGTCAGTATCGGGAGCCTTTCGTGACTGCTAGCATTAACTCACCTAAACTGTCGCAGACCATTTTCACCGCTTGGTGATATGCTCCGTCGACGAGAGTATTGCGGGTCTTCACTCCTGTCTAAAGATTGCACCCTAGTTATGGCCAGCAGGGGGGTGGTCTTTTCAAGCACTTTGCTTCTTTGAGATTCGCGTAAATTGCTGTCCAAGAAGCCGATGTCCATCAATCTATAATGGCAGTGTTAATGAGCGATTATAGAAAATCGGCAGTTGTTGTAAAATCAACTTTGAGATGTATCCAGCTCATGCTATAGATAGAATCAAAAGATGTATAATGGAGAAGAGGATTGAGAAGATGGGAGTGGAAAGTCCACAGGCATGACAGTCAATATATACCCGGACAAAGACAAAGAATGTTTTGTGTACGAACATGCTTGATGATGAACTACGTCGGTACTGCTTTGGGAAACAAAGAAATGACATTTTGTTTGCTTGATCAAACATTGAGACAATCATGATTGCCCGGGGAATACCGTCGCTGAAAGAAAATATCTTTATGGC
The DNA here is from genome assembly GCA_037356135.1 of Talaromyces sp. F31. Taxonomy (NCBI): domain Eukaryota; kingdom Fungi; phylum Ascomycota; class Eurotiomycetes; order Eurotiales; family Trichocomaceae; genus Talaromyces; species Talaromyces sp. F31. The sequence continues at coordinate 1,894,329 of JAYXSF010000034.1, forward strand.
TACATAACGCATAATGAAAGATCCTTGGGAGCTTGACTATCCCCAACAACAATGCGGCGATGCAGTATTAGGGCGCCATACAACGCTTTCAGTCATGGGCGCAACGTATTTAAATTGGTATTCTGAATTATGTACGTAAAATAGGTATCTTCAAATTATATCAACTTGACTGCTTGCTTTTCGTCATGAACAATCGTCTGACTCGTATGATGTGGTGCGTGATGGTTTATGGTCACAACTCATCCTTCCCCTTCTCAAAAACCTCGTCCTCCTTCTTTCCATACCAGCCACCCAACTGCTTTCCAGAACCAGACTTGACCATGCTCGTAATGATCTCAAACGCAACCTGTGCTGCGGCCAACGCAGTCGTCTCTCCCACATTGTCATAACTAGGGCTAACCTCCACAATATCGGCGCCCACGAGATTCAACTTCTCAATGCCTCTCAGAATACGAATCAATTCTCGCGTTGTCCAGCCACCGGGTTCGGGAGTTCCGGTGCCAGGCGCTGTGCCGGGGTCGAGAACGTCAATGTCCAATGACAAATAAACGGGCTGGTCGGGGTCAAGACCAATGCGGTTGATAATCGAGTCAATCACGCCACTTGTGCCGATATCATCAATATCATCAGCATGGATACGCATGAATCCCTGCTCGGGGCCTGGGTTGGTATAATCCCCATCATCGATACCAGTCAACCTCGTCCTAATGCCTGCATGCGCAGAGGTAGTATTCGAGATCAGTCCCTCGGTACTGGCAATATGGAAAAAACTTCCATGGTTGAATCGCGATTGCTCCGAGAGCCAGTACGAGGCATATCGTACGGGATTCCAGGTATCCAAATGCGCATCAAAATGCAAGACTGTGATGGGTTTCTGATATATTTGATACAATGCTCGTAGTGCTGGCAGAGCTACGCTATGGTCTCCTCCTAGAGTGACCAACTTCGGTTTTCCGGCTGCTATACTCTTGTCATTTGGGGCAGCTGGTGTCTTTGCAGGACGGGTACCAAGCTCCAAGAAAGCTTCGTACATCTGTCGTTCGGCGAGGGCGTTATCGAATGGAGTGATAGGAATGTCGCCGCAGTCTAGGATTGTGGCCCATGATTTGTAGGGGTTGATGGCGGCGCGGGCATTGTAGCTCGTTCCTGGCAGTTGGCGGCCGCTGGCGGCGCGGATTGCGCGAGGACCAAATCGTGCGCCTAGTCTCGTGAGTCGGACGGATTGCGAAGAGATGAAGGAGACTTACCTGGTCGATAACTAACGGCCGTATCGAATGGGGCTCCGATAACAGCAATGTCGTACCGCTTATCTGGCTCAATGAGGCATTTAACTGTCTTCATATGAGCAAATGTAGAGACACCGGAGAATCCCCACTGTTCGTTCTAGTTAGCAAAAGTTCCTTCAGGATTGAAGAGAAACAAAGTAGATGTACTTCTTGCTCCCATTTCATTAGAAGCTCCTCCTTTTTACTTTGTGAAAGCACAATCTCCTCATCTTCACCGTGATGATGGCCGGCGTGGCCATACACACCGGTAGAACCCAGAGCCAAAAGGCCGAGCACGATGACGTTTTTGATAGAGACAGCCATTTGGACAGGACCACGGAAGGGAATCTCACAAAGAAGAACAGAGACAGAGACGGGGAATGGCGCTTATATGAGATAATCTTACCATTGCACAGCTCGGCATTACCAATAGCTATGTCCATACATTGAAAAATGGAGAAGCAGCAGCAGTGGGAGAGTTGGTATAGCATCGACTTTCCTTTTCCGGACGGCGGCGCCCCACCAGCCGCCTATCTTATCGCGTGCTTATCTTGATAGCGATGCCATTACATTATTAATCGTATATAACCTAACCTATTCTGTACTACATAGCATGTAAGGAATGGATATCAGTATAGCAATAGCATGCATAATATAGGCTGAGAGCATCGTCGTCTAGAATCAATTGATTCGCTCTATGTATGCCAGAAGAGAACGAAGAAGAAAAGAAGAAAATGACTCGCCATTCTATGGCCACGCACTAGTCCATTTGAGGTATAGCGTATATTCATCGTGCAGACTTTCCTTTCTGGATCAGTTGGAGCTTCCCTTTGTCCTTTGGTTTGTCTTTATTCACTTAATTGACAGCCCACTTCTCCACTGATCAAAGAACTGCCAATTTGTCATAATAGGGCAAATCCACTCCGCTGTCAACTGTCAGCCTTTTCTGACCTCGTGCTTAACCCCGATCTGCCGTTCTCCAGCCACCTGCCTAAAGAAGAAAGAACAAGCGCGCCAACAGACTAGCCGGATCAAGTATTCTGTATACAGACCCTTTCTCTTCACTTCTCTCGTCTTCTGTTGGACATAGCCTGGTAGCATAATGCAATGCGGAGGGTGGTCGTGACCGGTCTGGGAGCGGTGACGCCGCTCGGTGTTGGTATATGCTCCCTCATCTGTATTGAGAATATGGCGATATAAGTCTAATCATCCAAGGTATCCGCCGTACCTGGTCCCGTCTTCTTGATGGACATTGCGGTATCGTCAATGTAGCAGACCGCCATCCCCGTTTCGCTGAAATCCCAGCCCAGATTGCGGCCGTTGTTCCGTCCGGGAGTCGCAGGGAAGGCGGATGGACGGCTTTGGAATGGCTGAGTCGCGATGTATATACCACCAATTTTCATGTGGGAGAAAAGTAGAATCAAGTGCTGATGGTTTCAAAGGAAGAGCGAAAAATGGCCCGATTTGCGCAGTTTGCTATGGCGGCGACTGAAGAAGCTCTCGAGGATGCTGCGTGGCGACCTACTTCTGATGAGCAACGTGAAGCTACAGTATGTTCGCTTAGTCCATACAACTGAAAGCATGTTCGAAATATTGACTGTGACAGGGCGTCTGCTTGGGATCTGGTATTGGCAATTTTGACCAGATTTACAATACTGTTGTGGATTTTGAGAATAATGTAAGGACCGACGTAGCCAATTTATTTCACTGGGTCGAACTAATGGTACATAGGGATATAAAAAAGTGTCCCCTTTGTTCGTTCCGAAACTACTGATTAACTTGGGGGCTGGACATATTTCGATGAGATACGGCTTTATGGTGAGCTTCGTTCAAAGCGTAACATTCGTTCCATTACTGAGATTTCAGGGACCAAACCATGCCGTAACGACGGCATGTACCACCGGAGCACACTCCATCGGAGACGCTGCTCGCTTTATCGCCTTTGGTGATGCAGATGTCATGGTCACGGGTGGCGCAGAGTCTTGCATTCATCCTTTGGCTTTGGGCGGCTTTGCGCGAGCGAGAAGCCTGGCGACTGATTTCAATGATAATCCCACCAAAGCATCCCGGCCTTTTGATGCGAATAGGCAAGGGTTTGTTGTTGGTGAAGGAGCAGCCGTGATGGTTCTTGAAGTAAGTACACGCGGCAGTCTTTCATTACGATGTCAGAGTTCTACTTACTGACAACCATCAAGGAACTTGAACACGCCAAAGCAAGAGGTGCCCATATCTACGCCGAGTTTAAAGGATACGGCACATCGGGAGACGCATTCCACATCACGGCACCCAAAGAGAACGGGGCCGGTGCCCTAGCAGCAATGAGAAAGGCGCTCAAGCATGCGAACATTTCCCCTTCTGCTGTTGACTACGTCAATGCTCACGCCACTTCGACTGCTGTTGGTGATGCAGCTGAAAACGCTGCCATCAAGGCTTTACTTCTCGATAGTACAGGCGGACAGGGCAAACAGAAACCTTCCGATATCAACGTAAGCAGTACCAAAGGTGCTATTGGTCATTTATTGGGGGCTGCTGGGGCCATTGAAGCTATTTTTTCCGTTCTAGCTATTCACGAGGTATGAACCACTCTTTTGGTGTGAAATAGACGCAACAAACTGAAACTTTGCCATAGAATGTCATGCCACCTACCATCAATCTAGAGACTCAAACAGCTGAATTTGACTGCAACTATGCTGCAAACGAAGCGCAGGAACGGAAGATCGATACGGCCTTGACAAACAGTTTCGGTTTCGGAGGGACAAACAGCAGCCTGTGCTTTGCAAGATACCAATAGCTCTGTACTATTACTCATCTGTAAAATATGTACCAATAATGAAGAATAAAGAGATTGTATGTCATAGCATGCAATCACATCACGTGACAATTCCGGGAACTGGCCCGATGAATCAAGGAACTCCGCTTTCCCCGGGATATTAAGCAAGCCACTGAGCGACAACCACTTTCTCTTCACTCCAACCTCACACTAGCCCAGCATTGTGCAACAGTCTCTGGAGACTCATGCACTGGTGCTAGACTCTCTTTCGTGTCGGTCCTCATTCTTGTATACATTATCGCCTCGTCGAGGGACCATGGCGACGAGTCAAGGTTCGTGACGTTGCCGACTCCAGGAAGTTTAATCATGCTGATAAATATCCTTTCGGTCTAGCATCTTCGAGCTCGAATATCAATTTCGTGGACGCGTCGGGATTCAAGTTCTCCGAGAAAGACTCCAAACCTGGCAAGATCAAGTTGAAGAAGCAGGCTTCTGGAAAGGGTGCCAAGACCGGGAATAAGTTGGAGCCGCAAGGTGAGCACCATGATTTCAATCACTGCTCTTTTCGAGCTTCAACTTAACAACTCTCATGTAGCAGACGATGCCGACGCTCCAGGATCACCCGATGGCTCTCCCGTGCTCCCGCAGATGGACGCCAAAACGATCGCGGCATTTCCATCCGGCAGACCACGAGAAGAGGAACTCGAGACTGTGATATGCAAACATTGCAAGAGACCACAGCTCAAATCAACCGCTGTCGAACACATCCGGGAATGTCTCAGGGCCAAACAGGAGAAGGCGCGCAAGAAGAAAGAGGCTCGTGATGCAAAGAACCAAGCCAAGTTCGCCGATACCAAAGACGGCGACGACAAGGATGACGACAAGGATGAAGATGCACTCGGTGGACAGAAGACCGCGAAAAAGGGCGCGGTGAAGGGCATGGCAGACGATGGGCCGAAGAAAGGAAAGAAGCGCAAAGCAACGGAGGGTGAGGACGAAAAGGACAAGGAACCAAAGAAGAAGAAAAAGAAAGAGGAGCCGAAACCGAAAGTGCCTAAACCGAAGGGTCCTGTGGATGTTGAGAAGCAGTGTGGTGTACCGTTGCCAAACGGGTCGCAGTGTGCGAGATCGCTCACTTGCAAGAGCCATTCTATGGGTGCGAAGCGTGCGGTTCCTGGAAGGTCACTTCCGTATGACATGCTTTTGCAAGCTTATCAGAAGAAGAATCAGGCTCGTCAACAAAGTCAGACCCAATTTCTGTCTCTGTTGATTTATATTGATGTGCTAATTGGATTATAGAAGCTGCAATCGACGCGAATGCTCCTCTGCAAGATGACTTTGAAACCAACGGTCCTGTTGACTCGGATGAAGAGCGCGATGCTGTCATGGCTGCCATCTCGCGGTCGCATCCACAACCACTAGCCGTTCATACGCTCATACCAACTCGGAAAAAGTACCATTACGTTCGCATGAAGGAGATGCTTTCCAACGTACTCGGCGGTGCTCGTGGAGGTGGTTTGTTCTCTACTGGACCCACGACTAACGGAGAACCAAACGGACTCTTTCAGACGGAGAGTCCGACTATGACTACTGCATCTTCATCTACACTACAAGACTCATCTACTGGCACAGACGCAGCGCCAAAGAAGCAAGTCAACCCTCAAACGACACCTATCAATCGTCCTCCGAGTGTAGCCACTACACCCAAGACAGCGGTAGCAGCCACATCGTAGTGTGGCTGCTATGATGCCTTATGCTTGACGTTATTTCCTTCTGATTTCTCTTATTTTGGGTCTGACTGTATCTTTGTTATTGGGTGAACATTAAGTCAGGGCGGCGTTACGGGGCTGGTTCGGTTTGATATCGAGAACGATCATATGATACCCTTATATACGCACTGATGTATCTTTATTATCATTGTACTTTAGAAATGAACTTTTTCTATGACTTTAGTATTTATCTGAGATTATCTGGAAATTAGTATCGCGAGAATCGCTTTGAGGTTTTGTTATGAAGATATTGCTGCCTGAGGGATAAGGCAACAACGAATTCGGAACTTGAAGCTGTCTCAGCTCTAACTTTCACATCTCTCTTTGAATACCACAACTTTCCGCGCCAACAGATTACACTCACTTCCTATAACTGCTTCCAAAAACAAAAGTTTATTTTAATATATAATTTCCGCCACCTCTTTCTCCACTTCATCTCAATCGTTACTTTCCTCACATACCAAACTTTGCGCAACTGGCCGAGATCAAACCTCACCTCCAAATCAGCTAAACCGCACTTCATACACACCCCCAGCCCTATATTTGCAGACGTCCAACGCATCAAAATGGGCCACCCAGTCCCCGATCTCGATGAAATAGGCATCAAAGCCGAACCCGAACTCGCAGACCAATTCCGCCGCGAAGTCGCGGACCTCTTGGAGCGCAAAAGCCTCAACTTCCCCGGCGCCCAACCCGTCTCCTTCTCCGCAAAACACCTCGTCGAACTCCAAAAGGAAGACTACTACGTCTGTGAAAAGACCGACGGAATCAGGTGCTTGATGTATTTCACTAGCGGCGATCCGGAATCTGACACGCCTGAAGTTCATTATTTGATTGATCGGAAGAATGATTATCGATATGTGCCGCAATTACATTTCCCGTTACCCAATGATGAGACCTTCCAATCCTTCCATGTAGGCACGCTTGTGGATGGGGAGTTGGTAATGGATACATACGAAGACGGGTCGACGCAGTTGAAATACCTTGTTTTCGACTGCATGGTGCTCGACGGAAAGAGTCTGATGCATCGAACGCTGGACAAACGACTGGCCTATTTCAAGGAAAACGTCCTCAAACCTTATAATGCTATGTACAAGAAATACCCAGAAGAGAAAAAACATCGCATATTTGCCGTGGAGGATAAATCGACGCAATTCAGTTATGGTATTGAGATGATGTTTCGCGAAATCATCCCCAAAGTGAAGAAAATTCATGGGAATGATGGGTTGATCTTTACGTGTCGAAGCACACCTTACAAGATTGGGACGGATGAGCATATTTTAAAATGGAAGCCGCCTTCGGAAAATACCATTGATTTTCGAATGAGGCTTGAATTCCCGCTTTTAGAGCCGGATACAGATGACGAGGCGGATGGGATTGTCGAACCGTACTACGACTACGACGCCATGCCTCTTTTCCATCTCTTTGTCCTCCATAATAACAATGAATATCGCGTCTTTGACAAAATGTACGTTACGCAATCAGAATGGGAAGGGTTAAAGGCGCTGCAGATGCCATTGGACGATGCGATAGTTGAATGCTACCAAGACGACCATGGACGATGGCGGTACATGCGGTTTCGAGAAGATAAGAAAGATGCGAACCACATCTCGACGGTTGAGAAAGTCCTCGAATCGATTCAGGATCGCGTCACGGAGGAGGATCTTATTCGTATTGCACCAGCGATCAAAACAGCTTGGAAGAAGCGCCAGGCGCTGGGCGAGCGGAAACCTGGTCCTCCTCCAGCTTCGATTTCGGCGCCGTCGGCTTCGGTATCAGCGCCATCAGGTGGAGCGGTGCCGAATGGGAATGGTATGAAGAGAAAGTTTGTCGAGGAGTAGTCCATATTCTCTCGGTTTTTGTTTCTTTGATATTGATGATTTTTTTCTCTATGAGCAACTTTATATCACATAATTCATGTACATGGGATAAATGGATGGGGCCGGTGTTGCTTGTTTGCTATCACGACGAAATGGTTTGCTTCCAGTTTTGTCTTTTGAATTGGCGCGGTGTTGGCATTGGCGTGAAAGTGACCTTTTAGGACTGTTTCTTGATTTATGGAGATCCTGCATTGCAGCGGGAAATCTAGATACATTATGTTGATATTCCATACATAGGTGCGAGTCATCGAGATAGCTAATCATCCTACTCGTGGACTAAAGTTTACTCGACTTCATAGTCATCTACACCTTTCATGCATTAAGCTGTCAAACAGGGCCATGTCAACACCTTGAAACGCCCAGTCATCCAATCCAGCTGTTAACCTCGGATGGTATTGCTGCTGAAAATCATCTAACTGCGCATTGAGGCCATTAGCAGAGCTGTGACTCGCCTCAGCCGTTGTCCTGAAGCCATCATTCTCAGCCAAGTCATCAAAATCCGAAGCATGAGTTGCAGCTTCCAGGCTTTTTCTGGAGTCATGCATATCAATCACTGGACCGTGCAGCTCCCAGGAAAGTACGCCACTGCGAGCAATTCTGACAGTCCCAAAGTAAGGAATATCCATCCGCACAACGCTGTTGTCGACTTCTCCTAGCTCTTCATTCTCGGGCACGTGTACACTGAGGCTTTCCGTGCTGATTGCCCCATCTGTTGCCTCGGCTTCAACAGCCAGTAATTTGCTCAACAACTCGGTACTTTGGGCGCTCAGAACATCTCCATTCAATCGACTAATTTGTTCCATGTTCATCTGCGCTTGCTCCATCATGGCACGGTCACTGGGATAGTGGTGAGCCAGGAGATTGCTAGCCTGCGGAATACGGCGACTGCCTAGATGTGCCAGAAGTAGTGTAATTGCAGCCATGAGCGCAAAGAAGTCGACTGTCCGACAGCAGAGATCGTTTCTGTTGAAGCTACGAAACATGATGAAGCGTGAGAGGACCTCTCTTGCGGCATTCGCGCACGTCATTCGGGAATTTTCGTACCTCCTTTCAGGTGCTGCCCGAAGCATATAGGGTAGATGAAGTTGACTGAGCAGATTATAGTGATGCAACTGATTGAACAGCCGTCCCATGTCCCAAAACAGAGCTTGTGGATCGTCCGCAACACAGTCTAGGTCTGGCATGAGCCACCACTTGGACAGCTGCCTTCGAGCTGCTTTCTGTAATTCCTTATCAATATTTTATATCAAGGTCAAACTTTCATTGGAGCTCGGGCCGGACTCGTTACGCTCCAAGATCTGAGACGCAAGAATATAATGCATACGCTCCAGACGACCTGTAGGTGTATCATTCTCAAATGCTGCGCCAGTGGCCATTCTTCGATCAAGAGAGCCCTGCGTCAGTCCCAACATAAGACACAAATGACGGTCATGGAACACAATTCAAAACCACATGTACTGTGGATGAGCTTTGGTTTTGGCCGAGTCAAGGATCTCATACTGGGCCTGGCTGTTGGCCTGGTGGAAATTCATCATTTGCGCAATAGCCATTGCTCTCCGGTTCGCTATCCAGCTTCGTCGCAGATTTCCGCTGTTAGACTGGTATAAACTTTCCATCATGACGCATGTCTATCCTGGCGCACTGTTGTGATCAATTGATCTAGCAAAGCCTCGACTTTCGCAACACGATCTCGACAGCCGGTACGGCGCCCCCATTTTCTCTCAAGAGTCGGTTTGTCTTACTTATCCTTGCCTTCAATTAGTTCAAATTCCTGGCCGATGTATGTGATCCCCCGTCGCTGACAGCCGATACAGACCAGCTGCTCGGATGCGACTTCAATCGGAGGATCAATGTCTGCAAATACGCATTTCATCTTGCGCTTTTTGCACTCCCAGCAGCTCCTGGTTCCCTTGCGGATCTTTCTCCGCTTCGCCTCTGATTGGGTTTTATCTTGGTCTTCATCCATTTTAAAATTTCGATACGGAGGTAGACAGAGGCATACTGTTCGCCCTGGGTGCGGAGGAACAAGTCAATCTCTGCGACTGAGCCCGAAAAAGACCACCAATCAATGAAGAACTCGGACAAAGCCGTTACTGAAGACATAGACCCTGATGACGATGGGTATCCTCAGGGTCTTCGACTGTTCTGCATTGTTGTGGCCCTCGGTATGAGCATATTTCTCGTCGCTCTCGACATGGTACGTTTAACAAGTCCTAATGGGAAGCTTATTCTTTGACCATTGAATAGACAATTGTAGCAACAGCCATTCCCAAGATCACAGATCAGTTCCACAGCCTGGACGATGTCAGTTGGTACGGTTCAGCCTTCTTGATGACCACCGGCGGCTTCCAGTCGACCTGGGGAAAGGCATACAAGTACTTCCCCGTCAAGACCTCCTTCCTTATTTCCGTATTTCTTTTTGAGCTTGGAAGCCTGGTATGTGGCGTGGCTCCAAACTCCGTGGCACTCATCGTCGGCCGTGCAATCGCTGGAGTGGGTGCAGCTGGCATTGGGAGTGGAGTTTTTATTATCATTGCCTTCATTGCGAGTCCCAAACGAAGGCCTGTGTTCACTGGTATTGTGGGAATGTCTTATGGTATAGCGTCGGTTGTTGGGCCTCTCGTTGGTGGTGCTTTTGCCGATCAGGTAACATGGAGGTGGTGTAAGCTCTACCCTCTGCTTTTGCAAGCCCTTTACCAGCCGCTGACTGTCAGTAGGCTTCTATATAAACCTACCCGTTGGTGGTTTGGCAGCTGCATCTATTGTGTTCTTCTTCCACTCGCCTAAGACATCTTTGTCCGTCAAGGCAACCGTCAAGGAGAAGGTTTTGCAAACGGACCCTATCGGGACCAGCCTTCTAGTTTGTGCTATCATTTCATACATCTTACTGCTCCAACTTGGCGGACAGACCAAAGCATGGAACTCAAGTACTGTGATCAGCCTTCTCGTCGGCTTCCCTCTGATGATAATTGCTTTCATAGTATGGGAATACTTCCAGGGAGAACGAGCTGCCTTTCCACCACGCCTAATCAGCAACCGCCTCATCTTGGTCAACTCGCTTTACGCCTTCTTTTTTGCAGGCTCTTACTTCATTGTAATTTATTATATTCCCATCTACTTCCAGAGCATCCAAAACGTCAATCCCACGATTTCCGGTGTACGGAACCTGCCGTTGATCATCTCCATGTCTATAGCCCTAATCGTCTCTGGTGGCAGCATTACCAAAACCGGCCATACTGCGCCTCTGATGGTTGTTGGTGGCGTTATTGCGACTGTTGGCTCTGGTCTGATCTACTCATTGGATATTGGAACAAGCACAGGCAAGTGGATCGGTTACCAGATAATCGGTGGCATTGGATGGGGATTGGCATACCAGGTCCCCAGTAATGCGGCGCAGGGCACAGTCGATCCTAGCGATATTGCAACGGTGACGGGCATTATAATCTGTGAGTAGCTCATAGCTCCACCCTTCCGAAAGAAGCACAATCTAATAGATCAACCCAAGTCTTCCAAACCGTCGGAGGCGCAGTCTTTGTCGCCGCAGCACAATCAGCCTTTGTAAAGCAGCTTATCATCCACCTTGCCGCCATCGCACCAGACATCGACTCCAATCTAGTGGTAGCAACTGGTGCAAGCGATCTACGAAGCGTCTTTACACCTGCGCAAATGGCTAGTATTTTGCCCTCCTATATGGCGGTTCTCAAGGTTGCTTTTGCGATCTCTATTGCCGCGGTGGGATTGGGTTTTTGTCTTAGTCCATTCAACAATTTTGGGAAGATAAATGCGCATGCTAGTAGCCGCGCTGGCGCAGTAGTGTGAAGACTGTGAAAGTCATCGACCTTCCACATTGTGATGTGTCCTCGCTTTGAAATTGCCTCCTTCGCGTATGTGGGTGATATTTCAAAAGCCTCACTTTCTCTCCATATTTCCATTTGTTAATAGAATGTTTGTTTTCTTTGTAGTGTTAGGTTGTTTGGGGTTGTATGTGGTGTTTTTTGCCAAGTAGTAGTAACCCCTCAATTGAGTTGATACGACCCCTTAGACAAGCAGGAGACGGATCGGCGACATCACAACAGTATTTATTCAGTGCAATCGTACATGTAGATACAGAGTAGTGAATTGAACACTGAACCAACGCCGTCATCCCAGATACAATGGACACCAACGTGACACCAAGCTCAATACTAATACTCAAAATCATCATCAACACCTCCTTTCCCGGCAGTCTCCTTGGCTACCGCCTCTTGTCGACGATACATCTCCGCCACAGCTCGAGTGGTAGTCGCTTGCTCGGGTTTCTTATCGTCTCGCGCCTTGATGTATCGAGGGAAACGCAGAGAGATGCCCTTCCCGTCTGCGCCGGATGTGCCGACAACCTCTTCCGATGCTGCCTTGTAGCGCGGACTCAAGGTGAGATCTGCAGCTTTGACTTCCCAGACTAGACGAGGTTCGAACCAGACGTCTGGCTGATCTTTAGGGACAGTTGAGTGCTCATAGAAGGGTTTGGGGCGGTCGATGGCGAGAGGGGAGAGTTCTTTATGAAGCTCCTCAAGCAAGGCTTCAGAAAAACCTGTGCCGATGTTACAGATTGTTTCGAAAGTTTGCTTGCTGGCGTTGTATGCTGCCAATAAGAAGGCACCGTAGACCGAAGTTCGCTTTCCTCGGCCAAAGTATGCTCCCAAAACGACGAGATCAAGAGAGTCTCCAAGACCTTGTAAATAATCTTTCTTGACCTGTAATCTTCGTTAAAAAACGCGCTAAATTAGGGGGCAATGCTAGGGTCAAATACCTTAAGCCAATTCCGACTTCGCTTGCTGGGTTCGTAGCCACTCTCTTCTGTATCAAGCATCTTGACCATCAGACCCTCGCAGGACGCTTTAACACTGTCTTCCAGCAGACTTTGGATCTCGTCAAGCTCGTTGGTATTCGAATGTTGAGCAAATGCAAATTCCCCCTCAACAGGTTGAAAAGACTCATGTAAGAGCTGGCGACGCTCACGGAGGGACTTTTTAACTGTTGGTTCACCGTTCAAGAACAGTAGATCAAACGCAAAGACACAGACTTTGACCTTGACGTCTTCGGCCTTGACGTCCTTGCGCTTTCGAGTCATCAACTGCTGAAACGGGAGGACCTTCTTGTTGGCCATATCCCACGCAACAGTTTCACAATCAAGAACAAAGCTACTAACACCTGGCTTGATCCAGGTATCAAGCTTTGCCAGAATATCGGGGTATTTTTTAGATAAATCCTCGGAGTTTCGCGAGAAGATTGAACTGAGGCCCTTGGCATCCTTTTGAAGAGTAGCACTTGCGTTGGGATATTGATGAATTGATGCCGGTGAGACATAGTGAATTTGGGCTCGTTCACCGTCATATTTGTACTCGCAGGTGAATTCCTTGCCCTCGAATCTATCTAGAACTTCAGTAATAGATTTCGTTGGTTTAGCCAACATAGGCTTCAACGGAACACCAGGTTGCAGCTTGCAGACGTTCGGTAGATTTAAAATTCCCTCTTTGAGCATGGCGGGAATGATGACTTCATAGGCTGGAAGTTCGCTGTATACCTGCTTCAGGACAGACTCTCCCTGCACCAGGCTGTCGGCGCTAGGGGACTTTCCACTCTTAACTTCTGCTTCATGAGTTACCACTGCTTGTGCAAGAGCAACGAGAACGGTCTTCTCGGCTAGACCGAGTCTTAGCTTTCCTTCAAGGAATCTGATGAGAAATTTTGCTTCGCTTGGGCCGCCTTTATCCTTTTTGATATCAATTCCCTTGGATCCCTTGCCTGCAGTAGCAGCATCGGCAGCAGATAGAAGTTTTTTGATGCCTGAAATCTTCTTGTCCTGAGATCCATGACCTTGGACCTTGGCAATCGTGAGCAATCCCTCGTGAACGCCTCGGACGGTTAGTGGTTTTGGTTTAAACATCGTAGGCTGATTCGATCTGCTCTTTGCTGCAACCAAGCCCAAATCACCAATTTCATGCTGGTCTGCTTTGATCACAGCCAAGCTTCGTCCGGTTGTCTCTCCAATTGCCTTCATAATCAAAGACTCCCCAATACCCAGTTCGATACCAGCATAGTCGGCTGCCAGTTTGTTGATCATCAATTGGACAGTTGGCAGAAGATCCTCTGGTGTGAGTCTAAGGACCTGTCGCAGGAAGAGAGATGCATGCGCTAGAATTATCAAACGCTTAGTCGTCATCTCGATAAGAGAGAATGTCGTACAGAGTGCGGCGTATGGGACAGGTTCACCCGCCTTCCAGTCAGGATACGGATCATTGCCGGCGCCTTTCAGGGTTGCTTGGACCTTCTCAATCTGCTTCTTCTTGATTTCAGGTTTCTCGTCGTCGTCCTCCTCCTCCTCGCTAGCGGAGGGGTCTTCGGCAGGTTCATCGGCATCTTCTTCTACAGGGGTCGCCTCTCCAGATGCCTTTTTCGCTTTCACAGGGGACGATGGGCGTTCCGCGAAAACTTCTTTAGCAGTCTTCTTGGGACGAGGGCTTTTGGAGTTTTTCTTCCTTCTCTTATTGGCAGGCTGGATATCTGAGTCATCGCTTACTTCTGCTTCCGCAGACTGGTCTCTCTTGACACCTTTTTTAGGCGATGTTGGTTCATCATTGGCCGCGCTCGCGTCTCCATTCAAATCCATGTCATCTTGGCCCTGATTTTCTGCCGACTCTGTTGCAGGTTTGTCACCCGTCTCCTTTCTTCTGTTCCCGTTTGAAAAAGACAATGTGGTTTGGCGCTTCGCGGCATCTGTGGAGTTTTGTCTGTCGGACCCGAAGAATTTCCTGTTCGTTCATGATACTATTGTTAGCACAGTTACAGCTATCAGGATTTACAGCGACAACCCGACGCACCAGATTGTCGACTGCGGATCTCTGACATACCCCAGCGTAGCTTGCCTGGTGCCAGTCTTTTCCGGCATATTTGACATTCGACGTTGCGTCCACACTGTAACGTCGCGCAACTGCAGTCCCTGATTATTTGTTTTCGAGATATTTAACGCTGTAGTCGCATGAATGAAATCAGATCGTCTCGCAAAAAGGCTAGCAGGTGGACCACAATTCCTAGAACTTGGGGAGGGCCAATGCAGGACAGAGAAACGCAAGGATTGCCGCATAGAAGAATTCGTTAATGATCTAAAAGAAACTGAACGAAAACCTCCGAATAATGCCGTGGAAGATGCCTTTCGGTGTGAATAAGGCTGTAATGTTCTTTCAGCACAGGCGAGTTTCCAAACTTTCCCCGACGCGTCGGCCAAAGGAAGTGACGCGTTAATTAGCTATGGCGTCACGTGCGGTGCTGCCTAGGATGTCCACCAACTCAATAATTAAACTCAAAGGAGTAATGAACCGCTTAAGAGGCTTCATTTAGGAGATTTTACCGAGGACGAAAAAATTCCTTAATCGCTTTCAGACAAATTTCACTGTCTCTATTTGGAAATTGTACACAGACAACAAGGGCGGTCAGTAGCTCGCAGACCGCCTGGAATACAAACGGCAAAAAATGCGGCGGACCAAAAAGAGGTGAAATGCTTCGTTTCTTTTAGGTGCTACAACTTCCGTGATATAACTCGCATGTTCACTAGAATGATGCTGCAGATGACTTGAAGAGCTAAATTTCCCGAAACCAACTCATGTGTACGAACCAGGCAACCATCAATGGAGGCTCAGAGACAGGAGGCGTTCAGGAAGGTTTGCTTTCCCGCTTTTTCTAGCATCGAACGCATCTAACTTGATATAATACAAAGCTTCGCCCTGTATGCGTTGAGCTTAGCTCCGCCGCTCTAAGCTTTCGTACACGCCAGAATCAACCCAGCGATGTTCAAAAAGCATTAGATGGCTTGTATGCTGTACTGGAACCTTTGGGAAGTGGGGATGCCCTGGATGTAAAACTAGCCGAATATGTTTTCTTCCCCCTTTCACAAGTGTTCAATCAGGCACAGGCACTGCCCCAGGGATGTCTAGAGACTGCCGTAAAGTGCATTACAGTTCTTGTCGCAAAGGGATGGAAAACTCAGTTGGCCCCCGAAATGGGGAAACAGCTGCTTATTCTCATGACTATTTTGGTAGGCGGCACTCCGGCCCAGAATCGGGGGCGAGCGACCTTGAAACCCGAGTCGGAAGAACTTTCAGTTGCAAGCTTTGTCTGCATGGGTTCCATATTTGAAATGCTCCAAGGACCAGTGACTGAAAAGACCATCTTCAATGAGATCGGCTCTGCTACTATTATCGATCAAACCGTCTATCTGCTTTTGGAAGGCATATCAGAAGGTGCTTCGGCTACCGTTCAGATAGCAGCACTATCTGCACTTCAAAATCTTTTCGCTCGGGTCACTGATAGGGTCATTCTGGCAAGTATAATGCCTCGTGTCATTTCAGCTTTGACGAAGGTTGTGAAACCTACTACCAAGACCCGGAGAAGTTTCAAAGTTTTAGAGGGATCTCTTCGGTTGCTAGAAAGTATTCTCAGGGCTGTCCTGAATGATGAAGCTGTGTATGGAGAACAACAAAAACAAGATAAAGATGAATCAAGCGACAAACTAGTCCTTGATGAGGCATGGCTCAAAGCAACAACAGGACAAATCAAGCTCGCTCTGGCAAATATCACTCAAATCAGACAGCATGATAGACAAGCAGTACGCGACGCTCTTCTTAATCTCTGTTTGATGATAATCGAAGAATGTCCCAAGTCATTAAAGGAATCTTTACCTCTCATAGTGGAGACTATGGTGGTGCTCTCAGATGTTGACGATGAGAATGTTCCAAATAATGCCTATTCCTCGTTACTCCATCTAGCTACGGTACAAAGTCTTACTGTGGACATTCTCAAGGATCTACTTCAAATATGGACGACTTCATTTCAAAGGATCATGCAAAGCAATGACGAAGCTGCCAAACAGAGAGCTATCAAACAAATCACCACCGCTTTTCAAATCCTCTCGCAAGTGCAATCGAGCTCGGCTTTGCTGGAAAGTAACGTCGCGCTTGGACTTTGTGATAGTGTTGCGGTAGTAGTTCAATCATTGAAATCCGTGCCCATGCCTGTGACTTCGAGTTCAGTAGGGGGTCTAGAGCTCGCCGTTATAGGTAGACAAAACACCTCACAGACATTCCCTCCAGTACTTCTCGAACACCGCAGTCAGCAGCAGACACTAAGAGATATGACATCTATGGTCACAAGGCTCAGCCGCACACAGTCGGGTGAGACTATTACAAGATATATTATCAATCAGGTCCATCAGGCTGCGGGTGATACAATAGTTGCGCCTTTGTGGCTGGCCTTGCAATTCCTGCGGTCTGAAGGATCGAATGGCATCGACGAATTTCTCACGTTTGATACCTCGGCTACCCCCTCGTCTCGGACAACCATGATCGAGGAACTTTATTCGGTCGCACTTCCAATTTTAAACGAGCCACCATCAACTGACCCACGGGACTGGAGAGTTTCGGCACTTTCGTTGGAGGTTGTAGCTTTGCAAGCCCAACAACTCAAAGAGGATTTTCGCCCAGAATTGATAGATGCCTTATATCCCGTGCTACAATTCCTTGCTTCTAACAACCCTAATCTACAGACTCACGCTATGGCTTGTTTGAACACCATCACACAATCCTGCAATTATTCGGATACACGCACAATGTTGATTGAGAATGTTGACTATCTCGTCAATGCAGTGGCACTCAAGCTCAACACATTCGATGTCTCGCCGTATCCTCCCCAAGTTCTTTTAATGATGGTCAAGCTGTCTGGAGCTGGTCTTATACCATATCTAGACGATCTTGTAAACTCTATTTTCGGCATTCTTGATATGTATCACGGATATCCTAAGCTTGTCGAATTGCTTTACTCGAGTCTTGCTGCGATTGTCGAAGAGGGGACCCGAACCCCAGAATTGCTGGCGATTACCGCAGATGGTCAAGAAAACCTTGTGGAACACAAAAGACAAGCATATGAACCATTATCAGTCGCAAGATTGGTGAATGATACTGCTCATAGACGATCCAAACGAGCACGTATCGAAGACATCGACAGCAAGCTAGATGAAGAACGACTCCCACACCCTCGACGTCCGTGGACACGCGAACTAGACGGATCTCCCCTTCCCAAAAAAGACGACGACAAAAACATCGAAGAACTTCTCAATGAGACCATTAACCCTCTAGACGAGCCTGACGAATCTCTCCCTCCACCTAAAGATCCCGAAGACGCCCCCAAGCCTCTCAGCAAATCACACAATTTACTCTTACAGATAGTAAAATCCATACCTCCACACCTTAGCTCACCATCCCCCTTCTTGAGGCGATCACTTCTATTACTTCTCAACCAGGCCTTCCCCGTCTTGTCAAAAAACCAAGCCAGTTTTCTGCCACTTATCAATGAACTATGGCCGCCAGTGAGTTCACGAATTGCGCCTCCTTCCACAGCAAGTTCGACACCCGTCTACCTTACAACAGCTTCAACGACAACTTCCTCTTCAACGGATATTATCTCTCGAACATCCAAATCAGAGGATGACAGCATAATCAAAGAAGAAACCTTCGTCACTGCCGCTGCCTGTGACGCCGTGACAAGCATGTGCGAACTAGCAGGCGACTTTATGGCCTCGCGCGTAGCCAGCGAATACCCACGCTGGCGCCGCTTATACCTCGACAATTGGAAAAAAGTCCTCGTCGATGCAGAACGAAGTCTTGAGCGTCAAACCCGACAAACACAGAAGCTAAAGGACACATCATTAGCGATATTCAAACCCACGATTCTGGACATGAGTTTGTCGAGTAGTACCGCCCGCTCGTTTACGCAGCACCATATACTCTGGCGCTCACTGCTCCTTCTATTCGTGAATGTGCTCGCCCACGTTCGAATTCCATTATCTGTCGGCGACGAACTCTGCGATTCCATTGGGGGCTGGATCATCAAATTTGTCGGATCGAAATACTACTTTCATTTCTATGATAAACTTACATCATTACCGCCGGACCAGCAAGCTATCCAACAATTCCCTGACAAAGCCGATAAAGGTGAAGGGGATATGCACCTCGTCAATAAGGCGATACAAGCCATGGAGGCATGGAATAAGGATTTGACGTGGTTTATATTCTGGCAGGGGCTAATCTCGGAACGTTCTTCTGCAGCAACAACTACACCATCTTCCACTTCTGATTCTGATTCGACTAGTGGGCGTTGGCAGTTACCGCACGAACTGCAACGGTTTAATGATAATGCCAGTAAGAGCGGAAGATGGAAGTTTGCGTCTGTGCAAGCTGTGTAGTCCTTGAATTTCTTAAGAAGGTGATGGTGCATGGATGCTTGATCGTATGTAGATACGTTGACTACGAATTGGAATGTATAACCTCAAATGAGTGGAGAATTGATTGAGTAGTTAGCCGAGTCACTTTTCGCACGAAAAATCAGTCAACTCAAAACATAACAGGCAATATAGTATGTAGCAATATAACAAATTGTCCTCTGTCGTGGACAGGGGGCACCGAAAGAACGACAAATCAGTCAGATTACATGAAAAGACAGGCTTTCAAAACACTTGACAAATGAATGTTTAAAGTGCCGTGAAATCGATGAGGGGTTCAGCGATTTTACTCAGACTCTTCCTCACTCTCATCGCTATCGGCAGTCGAAAGCCACTCGAGGAACTTTTCAGCAGCCTTGCGAACCTTTCGGCTCGTAGGAAGATCGACATACTTCTTGCTGCCCTTGCTGCCCCAGGCCTTGAGGACGTCTTCGGAAACAAGGTCGTTCTGGTAGTATCCCAGAAGGATAGCTGGAACCTGAGGGATGAGCTCAGGGTGGTCCTTGCCCAAGAAACGCTCGGTACCGCCTAGGAATGCCTTTTCATGACGCTCAGAAGTAATCAACTTCTTCAACATGGCAGCACGAGATGGAATCTGCTTGACAATCTTGTCGTCGAAGATGGTCTGCGCAAGCACGGTCAAAGTCTTGTGCTTGTTCTCAATGCCGAGCTCCATGGCCTTCTTGTAGATATCAATGTCGCTGACCGCTGAAACACCACCATTGTCTTCGGCTTCTTTAATGATCCAGCTTCCAAGCTGATCGTAAATGGTAGCGCCACCTTCTTCGTCATCGTCCTCGCCGCCTTCAATGATCAAAGTGCGCTTGAGATCATCGGGAAGATCCTTAGCACGGGCCTTGACGGCTTCTTCAGAGACATCAACGGACCACTTGACCTCTTCTTCATCCTCGTCCTCGATGTTGATCCTCTCAGCACCGGCAACGATTTCGTCGTCACTGGCAGCTGGAATCTCACCATCGTCGCCTTCGTCAGAAGCGTTGCTGTCTCCTGGGCTGCCATTCTTTTCTCCATTGACTTCGTCTTTGTCTTTCTTCTTGTCACGACGAGATTTCTTGTCCTTCTTGCCTCCCTTGGTAGGAGTCTTTCTCACAATGAAAGTGCTCAGCTTGAGACGAGGGTCAACGTCAGAGCGCTGGCCGCAAGCTTTGCAGTCCAAAGTAATACGGTTGTCCTTGAGAATCACTTCGGTTTCGGGATTCTTGCACTTCTTGCAGAGAACAAATTTGTCAATGAAACCATCCAACAAGTCCTGAAGCTTGGGAGCGTCGTGGGCACCGTTGATAATCCAACGATCGTCAGTGGGCTTAGCGTTGGCCTGAGCTCCAATTTCGAATCCAAAGTACTTGATGAGGTACTCGGGAGGACGAGCAAGGGATTGAGCGACGGTGTTCAAGTTCACAACGACGGTCTTGATACCGTTACCTTTACCCTCGATCTTGGCCTGGAGCTTCTCCATCTTGTAACGGTAGAAGGGGTCGGTAACATCGCGACGAACGTTGACGGTAGCCATGGTGTCGAATTGGTTGGTTTATTCTAGAAAGACTTTTCAAGAAGCGGTAATGGGCGGCTTGTGCGAAAGGCGGACGGCAGGAGACACAACAAAGATTGTTTGGTAGCAAAGATACATGCGGTAGAATTTACCTTAGATTCTTTGTAATAGAATATAGGTGAGAATGATCGTCTAGAAATCGACGGTCACGACGGTTCAACCACAGGATCTTGAGTGTATACTACACGGTTTCCGCACGAAGCGAAACGTATGCAGCGTAAGCGGCAAATGGTGTTCAAAAGCGTTGACGGAGGGCGAATACATGAACAGACTCTCGACCTCGAGCTGTTTTGTTCGCTGGCGGTAGACGTTGCGACGGAAATTTATACGAATCTAAAAACCAAAGCGGATGGTTTTTGATGAGAGCAGATCTGCAGAAAGAGAAACAGTCAGAATATGCCGAGTTTGACTCACGTAACCACGAGTGGCTTTGTGATGGGGGTAAGTTGGGCGGAGTGACTCGACTGTGTACGAACTTTTGTAGCGTGATGACTATAAGCCAACTGAGCGATGCGATGATAGATTTTGAGATGATTGTAGGAAGACTGAAGCTTTTCCGAGTTGTTTGCAAGGAAGAAGAATATTTGTAAGAGCAAAATTGGGTTGAGTGAGAAAAGGCAACAACGGCCGCCGCTTCGGTAATCCACAGCGGCCTAACCCCGTAGGGCCAATCAGCGATAAGCATACGCCCACGTATTCTGATTACCGGCGTGATCGTAATGTATCAATACCAGACGTGATTTTTTTACGGACTTGTTGTGGGACAGTATACATGACTCGAAAAAATACGGACGTCAGCTGACTTCCGGCTAAACGGCAGCAGAATTTTCGATCTTGAATTGACTTATATTACTGTACGCTAGCCTAACATAGGCGATTAAGTCCGTATACTAAAAATACACCATGTATCACGGTATTTTATCTCCGATGACGCTCTTTTCGTGGTGGGGGAGATTTTGTCAGTCATCCTGCATGCATTCGTGACATGATTCATTAGATGGTGTACCTGAGATATTTTTAAACTGCTGTTGGCGACAAACATAATTGACCTTTTGTGTGGTATGTGAGTTGACCCTGGTTTTTACTTCCTGTGTAACACAACATAGCTTGGTTGAATCTTCAGCGTGGTATATCTCAACAGCTGTATAGCTCCTTGCCCATCTATCAATCGGAGATATTGCAGAGCCTTTGCTTATCCAGTATGGGAACACCTGGGAAAGAAGCGGTTATGCCATTGTTAGCTCACTAAACAGTAGTGAGACGTGCTGACCCTATTTTGTCAACAGAAATATATCTCGCGTACTTAGGGTTAGTCACATCCTAGTCAAGGAGGACTAGTGTACAAAGTCACTCCCATATAATCAATTGCCATCAGTTGATATACCTATCCGCCGAAACAACACAACATGACGCTCAACCTCAGTCTCTACCTAGTAACAGATTCTACGCCTGCCATACTCGGAAGCCGAGACATCTACACAGTCGTCGAGGAAGCATGCAAGGGCGGTAAGTCTCCTCCGTACCAAACGTATAGAACAATCCATTGACATTCCTAAGGAGTTACGATCGTTCAATACAGAGACAAGACAAGTGATACCGGAGCCCTCGTGGAAACAGCCACGAAGCTCCATGACATCACGAAACGATACAATGTTCCTTTGATCATCAATGATCGTGTAGATGTTGCTGTAGCGTCTGGTGCGGAGGGTGTACATCTAGGGCAGGATGATATGTGTTAGGAGTTCATATGTGAATCTTCAAGGGGAGACGTCACTAATCCGTTATTATCATAGCAATAACTGCCGCCAAGAAGATACTAAGCAAAGATGCCATCGTCGGTATCAGTGCATCAACCGTTGAGGAGGCTGTCAGGGCCGTCAAAGAAGGAGCCGATTATCTAGGCATTGGCACACTGTTCGCGACTCCAACGTGAGTATTCGTTCCTACTCATCAATTGTACCTGGATCTAAGAATCAACAGAAAAACAAATACCAAAAACATAATCGGCACGGCAGGTGTCCAGACAATTCTCGACAGTATCAGTCGCCTCGATCGGGCAGTAAGTACAGTCGGGATTGGCGGCATCAATCTATCCAATGTGCAGCGAGTCCTGTATCAATCAGCGGCCCCTAACAAAGCTCTTGACGGCGTAGCAGTGGTCAGCGCAATCATGGCCGCAGAGGACCCCAAATCTGTTGCGGAACAATTTAAAGCGACGATAGCTACGCCGCCGGCTTTTGTTACCCGGAGTTCCATTGAAAACTCTTCAGCTCTTGACGTGAGCGCACTTGCTGCGGCTGTTCCGGAAGTGGTGCAGAAAGTGGTCAAGTTCCATCCTATCGTGCACAGTATGATCAATTTTGTGGTTGCGAACTTTGTTGCGAATGTGGCTATTTCAGCGTGCGTCTTACCCCGTCCGTTCTGTCAAGGCCTTGCTGATCTGTTGCCAGCGGTCTATCGCCCATTATGTCCCAATACGGCGACGAAGCCAAGGACCTCGCCGTCCACGGAGGTGGTCTCGTCATCAACATGGGCACACTGACTAGCGCAAGCATCGGTGAATACCTCAAAGCAGTCAAAGCGTACAACAGCAACGGCAACCCCGTCGTGCTCGATCCCGTCGGTGCCGGAGCTACTGCAATTAGACGGGATGCAGTCAAAACCCTAATGGCCGGCGGCTATTTTGATCTTATCAAAGGCAATGAGCGAGAGATTCGGCAGGTTTATGGGAATACGGCCAATCTTACTCAGAGGGGGGTTGATAGTGGGCCAAGCGCGTTGAACGATGCTGAGAAGGCTATTTTGGCTAGAGACCTGGCACGGAGGGAGCGTATGTTGGCGACTTTACAACGAGGGATTCTGATAAGCTGACAATGATCTTTAACAGGAAACATTGTCCTCATTACGGGGACAATTGACTACCTGAGTGACGGAAATCGCGTCATTGCAATCAAAAATGGCCACGAACTACTCAGCAAAGCTACCGGAGTCAGTCACCCTTGACAAATCTAATTTCCAAGAACAAAGCACTGACAAACAACTAAAACAGACCGGCTGTGCCATCGGCACAATATGCGGTGCCTACTTAGCAGCGTATCGAGACAACAAACTCCTCGCAGTGCTTGCAGGGTTATTGATGTACGAAATTGCAGCTGAGAATGCAGCAGCAAAGGACACGGTTAATGGACCGGGGACATTCCTGCCTGCTTTCCTTGATGAAATCCATTTCATATGGCAAAAGGCTTCAGAGGGTGATTTCAAATGGGCTCAGGGGCGTGCTAAGATCGAAGAAGTCCAGCTGTGATGTATAGAAAGAAATGTACACGTTATAACCCTAACCCTAAAAATTTTGTTGTGCCGCCGCCCTGTCCCGAAATCCAATTGTGACCGACGACGGGTCGTTCGAAGGTGACAAATTAATTCACTCTATATGTTCAAGCCCGAAGTATGAGTAACGAGAGAAAAATCAATATTTACACAGAACCTTCAAACTCTCCTTGGTATCCTCCTTGAACTCTTTAATTAATCCATTAATACTCTTGAACCCAACGCTCTTCGCATCCTTCAACATCTCAAAAATCAGACTCTCGCTCGTCGTCACGATAGCACCTGCATCTCGAAGTCGGGCCAATGCGACTGGTCTTTCTTCGGGGTTTACGCTGCTGACTCCGTCAGTGATGATGTAGACTCTATGTCCGGCTTGGAGCAAGTCCAAAGTTGTCTGGGTGACGCATATGTGTGTCTCGATGCCGACGATGATCGCGTCTAATTTCTGGTCTGGTCTATTGGTGCTTGATTGATATTGGGAGACTAGGTCGTCGGTGTACATGCTGAAGGCGGTTTTGTCGATGTTGGCGATTACTTTGTTCCCTGTTTGGTTGTCGTCAGGTGCGATGAGAGATAGCAGCTCGGGGACGGTCTCGCCGAGGCGTGCTTTGTTTTGCGTTGTTATGTACACGGGAACATCGAGGACAGCGCCGGCCTTGAGGAGTTTTCGAGTTGTCGATACACTATTAGTCAATCTTCAGTTTCGTATGCCTTATATTATTCCTAGTGCAAAGTATCAAAAGACACAACATACACCTTCGGAAACTCATGAATGTGTTCTCTAAACTTCTCTTGTATGTCACAGATACTTGAATGTTGATTAGCCAGTAATTCTATACAAACATGAGATCGCTCTGAGCAGCAAGGGCGACATACAACAGCACCGGATTCCCTATCCTCGCTTGTCAGCTTCCATTGTCCCCTCTGATACATAGAGATTACCACTTACTAATCCGACTCGCTCTCGCATTCAGGTTCGCCATATTTCTCAATCTCAGGATAAAAGTCAATTGTTGTGGAAATGAAAAAATCTGTAATTTGTAAAGAAGAGAGGATCGGCCGAGTCAGGAGTGAAGATGCGGGGCAAATCGGAGAGGCCAGTTGGGGTAACACGATGTATGCGGGGAAATTCCGATATAGGGTTAGGGTTGTTACGATCAGTAAACTATTTGTCAAGTTTAAAGAGAACTGGCAAAATACTAGTATTGACTAGCTACTGTAGATTTAGAATACACGTATGCCAAGAACAGTATCAAGAATATTCTATACTGCTTGGTTATCGCATTTCATATCAATGCTCTCCAGCAATTTCAGCCTCGTGAGAATGAAAGCGACCATGACTAGAAGTACGAATAACACCGAGAGAGTTACGAAGAATTGAGCCAGCCAAATGCAGACGCTCCTCCAATAGGATTGCTTGCTCGGACCTTGCCAGTAGCCGACCATGAGCCATCTCCTGATTTGAAACTGGCGCTTCGGCTCGGAGTCGGATGGACAAGATCTGGTCCAGGCGTCTGAGCTGCTGGGTTGCTTTCGCCTCCTTGATATGATGCAGCAGCAGCAGGCGATGACACAGTTTCGACATTCGAAGCGGCGTGAGCATGACTAGAGGTTGTAGATGGGACTCGTGAGGATAGTGATTTTGATGGTCGTAGCACTTTCATTGTTCGTCCACGGTTCGATTTAGCCATACCAATCGCACTGCCATCTGGGCGTCGCCATGATCCCCATGGTCCAGCAGGCTCCGTCTTTGTCGAAGTTCCAGGATGAGCTTCTGGATCAAGTGGTGCACTGACTTCCCTTGCAGATTGACTATCGGTCTCGGATTGGCCGCCATCCCTTGTCGTAGGCCTTGATTCACGTTCGCGGTTTTGCTCTTCCACCTTTCTAGACACAATGGAACCAGTATCCTGTGAGACTGGTCGCTCAATGATGCCATGGTCACGTCCATTGGCAGTTTCCTGTAATTCTGTGCTGTGCGTTTGTTGCGAATTGGCGTAAATCTCACGCGAGCCGTCGGAGGCGGTGTTGAGATATTTGAACACTGCATCGTTTTCAGGACGTACAAGCGGAATGAAAACCTTGTTCCTGTCATCGTCAACCATAATGATCTTGTCCTGCGAGAAGAGAATATCCGCGTTGTGGGACCTGAGGACATCGCTTCCGACAATAATATGAATGCTCTTGTCATTCGGGCTCATATCACGCACTGCGAATCGAACGGTCACAGTCGGAAGCTGCGGCGTGGGACTGCCGGCACGGGAAGATGTCTGATGGATGCTGGCTTCTGGGAGATAGAGAGGAAGCTTGATGTAGCGCAATCCTTCTTCAACAATGATTTGATCCACATACCCTAACTTCTCAATCAAGCTGTACCCGAGAGAAGACGTATATGAGCCGGAACAAACAGCTGCATAAAGTAATGAGTCATTGGAGAAGGTAGTCGTCAACCAGCATCGTATGATACAAGGAACGGGCCCGAGCAGGAACAACCCAGGAGGTGGCATTATCGAACTTGCAGGCGATCCACCACTTGAACCAACAATGCGTGCAGTATCGATACCCATGCTGTTGGTACGAGCAGAGTGATGTGAATGCCCCGAAGAACTTTGGCGACCATCAGAACGATGGGATAGAGAACGTTCGGTCAGGGGATGGCTACTCATACCGCTTCCCGTCCGAATAGGAAGCTCACTTGTCGAGCGATTGACTTGGCCGTAGTACCCGTTGATTGCGCTTTCATCGAAACGAACACTGTTGGCCCTGGACGCACCTCGACGTGGCTCCTCCTCGTTGTCCAGGGTCATGTTCGTGATGATGCTATGATGATGACCTTGATCAAATCCTTTGAAGGCATCAACGGTGGGTGTATAAGATGGCTCTAGAATATGCTTGTTATTTAGAAGTTCTATCTGTGAAGCTTGAAAGGAATCATACCTGTGAGTGGGCCAGTCATGGTGTTGGGAAACTGTGAGATTGGACCCCATACACTCTTCAACCGCGCATCATCCTCTCTCCGCCGCTCCAGCCTCGCAATCCGCTCTCCGTGTTCGAGCTGTGTGGAATACAGATCCTTGACCTCTTCAAACACGCGCCAGATATCTTCACGAGATGCAAACGGATACTGGGCATCCATTCCCACGGTATCTCAAAGTCCGAATGAGTGGGAGCACTCTTCGATACGATATCAATCGTCCACAGGTAATACAGTCGAAATCCACAATCACGATAGCCGCCTGATGTTGATCACTTCGTTTCCCTCCTCAAGTCACCCTCCCTCCAGGACTCAGAGACGGCCCAAAAGGCCGTCTTCCCGGTCTGATTGTCGCTTTCTTATTTGAAAGTGTTTAGGCCCATTCAAGAATCTTGTTGAAAATGTCCGTTGACTAATGACACTGATCGAGAGCGTTGGTTGAGAGCCACTTAGTAACGAGCGTTGTTGAGCCGTTGCCGATGTAGGTTTATCCGTGGTCTAGACGTCAGGTAGTCCGCGCGAGGGAATGTACGGTGGGCGGGCTGCAGAGGTTCGTTTGGGTATAAGTCGAGTGATAATTCTCGTGTTACGATACTTGTTTCGATTGACGTTTAGTCAAGTGTGGTCACGCGGAATGTGAACGATCAGGAAGGCTGGCTGGTCGAAAGTTGAGGAAGGTGGTGGCGATCAGACTTGCTAGTTGTAACCGGCTTCGAATGCTTTCAAGAAACGTAACAATGGTGCAAAGCCTTCAAAAATCGGACGGAGACAAAGGCAACCGTAAACAACAGCTGAAGTACTGAAGAAAGATATAGTTAGTCGTCTATTTATGGGTTATGTTGTAAGTTTGGAATGATGTTTCAGGGTCGGTCTGGAGATTTTGCGGAGGGGACTGGGACTAGGACTGAATACTAAGATTGGAGGGTTGCCTGCCTCAGGCTGCCATGTCTGCTGGCCTCAACGGTCTTACCCTTAGAGTGATACTACTGCTCAAATACAAATTTCTGATTAGACAAAGAATTTTATCCCGAAAGAATGATAGAATGATAAAATGCATTTGATTTTTTTTGGACCAGTCTGTAAGACTGGGGACTATGAAGGCGAGGAACTCCAGTATCGTTGTGAGCTGATGCCTGGCTGACCTAACGGTTAGGCAGCCCTAACACCATTTCAACCTCATACTGGTCCTCTCCTCACAACACCCCCTTGTTGATGTACAACGCCTCCAACTCCTCATAATCCTGTCGCAACTGAGCATTAGGATAGTACCAATTCAACTTGTTCTCCCACTTCCCCAATATTCCCTCGCACAAATCCACCAAATACTCCGTCTCAGAGGACCACTTCCAGGCACGCAGGAACTTCAAATTGGCTCGCTTGTCGATCGTCTTGCGGATTTCTGCAGGTGCAGCAGTTATTTTCTGTTCGTTCTCATCATTGAATGAAAACTCGTACAGATTCTCGAAGCCGACCTTGGCAGCCTCATAGCGCTGTTGGTCCGTTCCGTAGAGGAAATTAAGTGCTAGCATGTCGAGTGCAACATCCGCTCCGTGCAGAATGTAGATGTCTTCCGGTGGATTTTGGCCAGTAATTTTGTCCCAGATGGTCTCTAGCTCGCCGGCGCGAAGGTAGAGCAAATGCGTATCGTGGCCGTCGAGTTGAACGTCCCGAGCCTTGACGTCCTGATCGATTTTCTCTAAGCGTTTCTCGAGGCGTTCCTGGAGTATCTCGAGACGGTCGTTGATGTTGTTGATCTGGGATTGCATGTCAATTGCTTGCTGCTCACCTAGGAGGATTTTGTTGCCCAGCAAAGTCAAGAATTGAGCTAGAGTGTTGATTCGGTCCGTGAGTAGATCTTCAATGCTGCTGGAGAGGCTGGAGTCAGATTCGTCGATAGCACCAATGTCGTTCTGAGATAATGAGTTTTCCGACTCCATTTTGTCGTGTCGTTGTGCCTAGAGCTTTTGAGAAGTAGTCGCAAATATGGCTTATCGAGAGCGAATGTCGTTGACTGTGCCTTAGCTATTACCATTCGGTTGCTGTCGTGAAGGTTTGATCGTACTACGGCCAAGGCTAGCTTATATATACTCCAGTGCGTATAGGAGGACAACTCTTTCATCGTCCTTCTGCCTCGTATTTCTTTCTCTTGGTGCCTATACGCATTGTTCATGTTATGATTTTCCGATGAGAGCATACTATGACGAAGTGAATTAGCTTTTCCAAGGCAGGTTCCATGCATCTGCAGTCTTATGAATTATTATTGGTATGTTAATCAACAAGTATTATGGGAGATGCCGGATATGAATCAAAGCTTTGCGACGGACTTCGGTTTGGCTTCTGTGGAAACGTTTCGGAAAATCGTCTGGTTTGATCTCTACAAAGAATAGCTGTGAATACTTTTTCACGATTATGCCGGAAGTCGACATTGACTGAAGTCTTCTGACAACTCCTTTATACCCTAATCTGTCCGGGATAGTCAAGACCTAGTCTAGAGTATACATCTTTAACAGATATGTCAACCGGGTAATTCAAGAAATCCCTGATAAATGAGAAGAAGGCGAAAAAGAAAAGACACCTTCCCTTACATTTCATACTTATTAAACAGTGTGAGACATTGAAGTTCTCTTACAGTCTCAGATACTGTACTTTCGAAACGAGTATAGAAGAGAAATGGGCATGTCCGGGACATATGATAAGCAATTGTATAAGAAAAAAAGACCTTTGCCGCCAACTAGATGTTAATCTTGCAGACCAAACTCGTACAAAATACTGCACAGAATACTATAGGAGCAGACAAATCTTTGATCTAAGTAGATCCATATATCCATTCAAAATCAAATCCAAGTAAGTACATGAGAAGATATAGTCAAGCAATTATTACAAGCAACACCTCATAACCCAATCGAGTAGCGTGTCTATCCATGCGGAGCTGAGTTCAAAATTATTTGGGAGCAATATCCCAGGGTGGAAAGACCTCGCGAAGGTTCTCAGGAGCTTCCTCTGGCCAAGTAGCCCGTATAGTCTTCATGACCTCATCATACATGAGTTTATACCCTTTGCCGGTGAAATGCAGACCTAGACTTGCAAATCAATACCACGTCTCGAGATTCAAACGAAGACAACGTACCATCAGTCAACATACTCGCCAGCTGTTCATTTGCGGGGACGTCCTTTGAACCAGTCAGCGGCTGCCCATCCTCCCACCCAGTCGATTTAATAATCGCCGTCCAAATATCGGCCACGGGCACCCCAAGCGACTGGGCAACATCGCGACACGCATCAGCGTACCGCTTGGTGTTGGCAGCTGTTCGACTGGGGGTCTCAAAGCCCTTTTCTGCATCAAAAAACTTTAATTGGTGCTCGTTGATGGGAGGAGGGGTCAGAACGATGATTTTGGTGCCGTGTTCCTTGATTGATGGATGGTGGATGAGGAATTTGAGGTTTTCCTTGTATTGGTCAAGGGACACTTGTTGGGCATATGGTGGCAAGACGGCATCATTTGCGCCAAAGAATATCGTCTGCTTGAATGTTAGTCTCTTCTAGGATTCACCAACAGGACAGGAATGGAAAATACCATTAAACGGACCCGGCCTTCCTGCAATGTAGGAAAGATTTTTGGAAACAGAACTTTGGCATTCGCGGTCGTATACCCGCTACACTAGTCAGTCTTTAGGCTAGAACGTATATATCAAATATTCTCACCTAAATCCTCGATTGACTACATCGAGACGCCTAGCATAATCTATAGCGGACCCATCAGAGGACACTGAATATGCACACAATTGAAGCCAAAGAGCAACTTACCACTTTCTAGAGCAGCGCCGAAGCCAAAGCCCAACCGTTGATCGTACGAAAGTTGGGTGATTGAATCTCCAAAAATGAAAAATTGGTCATACTTTATCCGCCCATCCTGTGATGGGTAAGAAGAAGGCATGATTGCCGATGGGTCCGTTGACATTTCGGATTCTGGAGTTTCTCAAACTCAGGGTGATTTCCTCCCTATTTATACCTGTGCGTATATGGCTCTGCAGCCCTTCCCTATTTTTCGTAAGGTATCCACGATCTTCCAGGGTATTGTGTGTGAAACTCGAATGGTAAATGAAAGGGATAAAGTATCCAGTTAGACAATAGTATTGTGAACACAGATCCCAGTAGTTAATTGACTATTGACTACCTCCTCCTTCAGGAAAACGAAAAAGAAAAGGGCCGGAAAAGAAAAGAAAACAGAAGTGGAAGGATAACCCTGACGAAAAAGGGAGTTCCGGAGAGAGAAACAGAACGATCTAGATGGTCTGGATGGTAAGACATGTCAGCAAGCATTTCGTTCGTTCTTTCTCGTCACCGACCAGGATTGACCAAAGAAGTACCTGGATCACTAAATAAGTGATAAATCGGTGATCCAATATCCGGTATACTGGTCAATCCGATCTCCTGGGTACCTTTACAGCACCCACCAAAGAGACGATCACAGGGCACTGAGGCAATAGAAGAGCACTGACCTGCATGTACCTGGTACCAAGTTTCAAGTACTTTGCTATGCATCCACAGGGCGAGAGACTTAAATATACGTATCAGTTTTCCCGAAGGCGTCTCGACCCGGAACGGTCAAAGTTCGCAGTGTGGTCGGATTCACTGTATAGTGTACCCCCGCGAAACACGAACCGGCTGGTGGGGAAGTCGTGCTTATTATTTTGCACTATGTCCTGACCACGTATTACTGACTATGTACTGGTTACATAACTAGTACTCTGCGAGTTATGTATTGAGTTCACCACACACAGAAGCCACCACAACCTTACACACCACATTTTAGACGCGCATCTCTATCCCTACACCAGGAAATGACAGAATCAATTCATTTTATATGGCTTCTGATTGGCACGATCGCGGAGAATTTTTTCCCGCGCGTGCAGATAGGTCAAACTCGATGCTTTCTTGGTATGGTGCAGTGCTGATGGTTGAGGGCGAATGCAAACTACTCGAAATCCACTAATCACCGATTACGGTGAGATGAGATAGGTCAATTCCAGAATGTGTGCGATGCATGAGTAGCCGCTATCTGCATGCAGTCACTACGAAAACGTGAGTCGACATTCAAGGGTACAAAGGTGCTTATGAGCATGGATAAATAGAAGTAATCCCGGTCAAGCCTCGTCAGCTACTGAAGGATCGCAGCCAAGGAGATACGTTATTCCGGCCCGGATAGTGATGCCTTGACACCTTGATACTAAGGCATCAATAAATTTATCCGTGTGACCGCGGAATGATCACACGCTGTGTCCGGTCCGGTGGAATGTTTAGTCTGACTCTTTGCTTTGTCTATATTTGTTCTCACTCTGTCTTACTGCTCAGCATAGTCTTCATGACTATGGCCACAGCACGAAGAGCTAGATGACGACGCCAGGTGGGTCTGTCAGATGATGTCGACTGACCAATCCTAATGCTCTTTGTCGTGATCTGAGCCTAGCCTCCTAGCCTGACGAACTAACTGACACACCTACCTTGACGGTCTCTGCTGGCTAGTCGAGCTGTATCTTAGATATTGGCTGTGCTCGCTCGACATTTCTACTTCATTTGTATACTCTCTATTTCATTCAGTCATTCTTTCATAGACTGTGTTATTCTTGCAAAGCCCGCGGTCATTTGTTTATCCCAGCGTTAGAAGCGGACTGACGTAACGTATCAACCCAACAACACTCGTCTCGCGTCGATTGAATTTCACCCAAGCCAGCATGCTATTCTGAGTCTCAACACTTCGTAGGGACGGTACACAGCCCGCCATTTCGACAACATGCCTCGCTCAGCCTACGATCCCCCGTTGGGCTCGTACGCCGACGACGATTCCGATGAGTACGAGCATCACCCCGCCCCAGTGACAGCTCCTGTCTCGCCCACCTATCGACGACGATTACCAGCCCACGAAAATGACAGCCTGCTTGGGAACGACCGCCGGACAAATTATGGAGCCGCAACGAGACCGGATACGTTCTTTAGATATAACACCACCGGTGGCAC
The DNA here is from genome assembly GCA_037356135.1 of Talaromyces sp. F31. NCBI lineage: Eukaryota > Fungi > Ascomycota > Eurotiomycetes > Eurotiales > Trichocomaceae > Talaromyces > Talaromyces sp. F31. The sequence goes on from JAYXSF010000034.1 coordinate 1,927,207, forward strand.
GCTTCGTCGGTCCCGTCACCATAGCCGAAGGCCATCAGCCCGATTTGTGCCCGGCCAGAGGACACAAACTCAGCCGGACGATACACCCAAAGACTGGAACGAGGATGTCATGCAAGGCTCGTCCTATTTAGATGAACGGCTATGGTACGATCAATTTACTTCTATTGACTGGGTGCATGACAGTATCAAAGATGGTATCCGATTGCGGGAGTTGCGAAGTCGAAAGGACTTCAAGGGCCGAATGCTGGCCTTGTTTGACGGCGCTCAAGGTTGGATTCTTGTAGCCGTCATCGGCTGTATTACTGCGGCCATTGCTTATTTTGTGGATATTGCCGATAAACATGTGTTTGAGCTAAAGGATGGTTTTTGCACAACATCTTGGTTGTCGGACCGTAGAACATGCTGCATCGGTGAGAGATCCTGTGATGCATGGAGCTCATGGTCACAACTAGTAGGGGTTTCTCGATTCGACAATGAGTCGGTGGACTTGATATTTTATGTCTTCTGGGCCGTGTTGATGGCTTTAGGTGCATGCGGGCTCACCATGTTTACCAAGACGGTCGTACCGTCGACAATTGCTTTATCTACCTTGGATGAAAACCTGGGGGCCGAAAGCAGCAATGCTCCTCAAAGCCCTAGCGGGTACTTCACCAGTCTGCGTAGCAATCCGTCCACAGTCTACTATTCTGCTGCTGGCAGCGGAGTTGCTGAAGTCAAGGTTATTCTGAGCGGTTTTGTTTTGCACGGATATCTGGGATTGAAGACTCTCATATTCAAAACTCTTGCCCTAGTCTTGGCTATTTCGTCTGGTATGAGCTTGGGCAAGGAGGGTCCGTATGTGCACATTGCGACATGTGTGGGCAATATCTGCAGCCGTCTGTTCAAAAAATATCGAACCAATGATGCCAAACGCCGAGAAGTTCTTGGAGCTTCGGCCGCCAGCGGTGTAGCAGTCGCTTTCGGAGCGCCTATTGGAGGCGTACTCTTTGGACTGGAGGAAGTCAGGTATCTATCTCCAATCTTACCCCTGTTTTTTGCCTACTAATGATTTGAAGCTATTACTTTCCTCCAAAGACTCTTTTCAGGACTTTCTTTTGCTGTATTGTAAGTTGTTGTACCTGTGAAGAAAGCCGACTTGACTAACCAACGATATCAAGGCGTCCGCATTGTCTCTGAAATTTCTCAACCCGTATGGTACAGGCAAGATTGTGCCTTTCCAAGTACGATACATCTCTGATTGGGAGATCTTTGAAATGGGAATTTTCATCCTTCTAGGCATTCTAGGTGGAACACTAGGTGCACTTTTTATCAAAGCCACAAACCTCTGGGCTAGATCATTCCGTCGAATCCCATTGATCAAAGGATCGCCCATGCTGGAAGTTGCTCTAGTAGCATTTGTCACCGGCATCGTGAGCTTCTGGAATCGCTATACCAAACTGGCTGTGGCCGAACTTCTTGAAGAACTCACTGCACCATGCGATCCTACTGGTGTGACAAAATCGGGTCTCTGTCCTAACGAGAAGGAAGATATTCTGGTGGTCGTGAAGTACCTGCTAGCGGCTTTTATCGTTAAAAGTCTGTTAACCACCATCACTTTCGGAATAAAGGTTCCTGCCGGTATATATGTCCCTTCCATGGTGGTAGGTGGCTTGATGGGACGTATTGTTGGCCATCTTACGCAATATTTTGTCGTTGCATACCCGGACTTCTTCCTTTTTGCTAGTTGTCCTGCTGTCCCCGGACTAGAGTCATGTGTGACCCCTGGTGTCTATGCTATGGCAGCTGCCGGAGCGACCATGTGTGGCGTTACTCGACTATCAGTAACGTTGGCTGTCATTTGTTTTGAATTGACTGGAAGCTTGAACCATGTGCTGCCATTTTGCATTGCAATCTTGTGTGCTAAGTGGACAGCCGATGCCATTGAGCCGCGCAGTATCTACGTAAGTCAAGAGGGTCCAAGTTTCAAAAAAAAATACTAATGTATCACAGGACCTGCTTACCGACATGAACAACTACCCATTCCTTGACAACAAAGGTAGTCATCTAACCACCGACCAAACTTTGGGCGACCTCAGTCGTTCAACTGGACGACACCGGACTATCGATATCACCAACTCCGCACTTGTCAGGGCAAAAGACCTGCGTGGGAAGTTGGATTATCTCCTCATGGCCGGTGAACTTGACAGTGGTCTACCTATTGTGCGAGATACGGTACTGGTGGGCATGATTGCAGCCACCGATCTCGAGTTTGCCTTGGACGGACTTGAGGATGAATATGCAGAGTTTTGCATCATGTCTCCTGACCATCAGAACTGGCCTGAGCCTTATAATGAGGCCGGTGATTCAAGCGGCGCGGTGCATGACTTCACCATATATATTGATCCGGTATGTTTTCATTCGATCTCTTTGCTTTATTCGTAAACGCTAATAGTATATACAGTCCCCCGTTGCCCTCGACGTACATTCGCCATTGGATCTGGTCTATCAATGCTTCGTCAAGCTTGGTCTTCGATACGTGTGTGTTTTGCATGACGGCAAGTTTCAGGGACTAGTTCACAAGAAACAGTTTGTGAAGCACATGAGGGAGCTCGAGAAGTCCTAATTTCTAGATTTTTGCTCATCAGATTTTGTCTACGCATACAAGCGCCAGGCGTTTTCTTCTTGATATCGACGCATTAAATCGTATATAGATGTTTGCATTTTTCCATATATGCATTGCATAGCATTTCCATCTCAAGTTACATCCTATCGTTTAAGCAACTGAAAAGAATTGATGAAAAATCAAGCCCTCTCATAACCCTCGACCTTGATCGCAACCTCACCCTCCTCAGTCCACTCCTCGCTAACCCTCTCCCCAACCCAATCAGTCACCTCCTCGGCCCCAGCCTGTCGCCATCCCTTCGTATTCGCGCTCGACAAATCCTCATCCGTAAGCGGGAAGAATGTATCGCACTCAAATTCCTCTCCATCCCTTCTTTTGACCCTAGTCATCAAAATCCTATGTACAATCTTCGACTCCGTCAACGCCGACGACGACAACTCTAAGGAAGAATTGTATATCTCCCCACCACCAATAACATAGACATGCCCCAAATCCTGCCTTCGTCCCAACAGCTGTTTCAACCCATCTTCCAGACTATGCGCTACCAACGCATGTCTTTTATCGTCCCTGCCATCATTGCGCGCTTTCTCCCGCTGTCGTGCCAGATCATTCTCGACTTCCGCCGCCACGGACCCGGATTCGTCTCGCGATATGACTACGTTTAGTCGGCCCTTGAGAGGTCGTAGACTCTTGGGCAGGGAGTAATATGTCTTTCGGCCCATTACTATCGCATTCAATCTGCTATCTTCCTTCGTTGTTCCAGCTTCCGAGCTGGTCTGTTCTAGCAGGGGAGGACGTGAAGTGACGCGGGCGAAAAAGTTCATATCGGATTTTATCCGTGGCCATGGTAAAGTTCCATTTAGCCCTATGCCGAGCAGGGGCTTTGTTGTTGAGCGAGTGATGGGTGTCGTGGCGACGACGAGGGTCAGAGTGATTGTTTTTGTGGTTGGTTTCATTGTTTCTGTTGTCTCTGAGACTGGATCTGTGGAGGATGGGGGAGACATTTATTCTTTTTCGACTGTGAGATTGATCGAAAAGGGGACTTGACGGTGCGATCTGGTTACTTGCTGGCTTCTTGAGGGTGTTTGGCCAATTGAATATTAAACTGAAAGATGAGTGGAATCTGGAAAAATAAAGTTGATAAGAACGCGTCTGCGCGCGGCGCGGGGAACATTTTATCAATTTATGGGCTCCGATAAGCCCTATCGTTTAGCCCTATGTTCCTGACCAAGCTCTCGACTACAGCAGACAACCCGGAACGATATCGATCATTTTTCTGGATGTATATTTTCTTTGAAATATACTTGCTCTATTTGTCTCGTCGGCCATTTCTGAAATCATTCAATGAATTGGGCGAACATAATCCGATGATACGTCATGTACCTTAGGTATACGTATCTCCATGACCAAGGTGTAAGTACAAACCAACCTTGGAACACTGAAATCAATGTTCATTGATTTTGAAAACGATGGGGCAATGTGCATACTTCTATTTGGTAGGCTAATTTCCACTACATGTGGAATCTATGCAGAAACGCCTCAAATCCCGTGCCTCCCAACGCCAGTAACAACCTGAAGCTACGCCATAGAAATCAGCAACCCACATTAAGCACCAAAAACCAAAGCATCACTTCTTCTCCCCATTAATGCTATTATCCCCTAAAAGTCCTCTCTGAACCGCCTCCTTGACAGCAGCAACATCCTCCTCCAGCTTCTGATTCCGTCGCGTATCGTGCTCATCTTCGCCGACGGTGTTGAGTTTCTCAAAGAGCCATGCTTCCTTCATGAAGCGCGAGAGGGAGAGAAGATCTTCTGCGGCGCGGACCTATTCACAGAAAAGACATATTAGAGTTTGATCATGCTGGAGCTCGACTTGGCAGCAAAGTGACTGACCAGAGCTGTCGCTTCGACGTTGAGATTGTACGCTGCAACTGCTGTGTAGGCATTATCTGGGTTTTCGACCTATATTTCCGACGACCATTTAGCTCTTTGATGCTTTCTTCTTGCTGGATCCAGAGGAAGTCAAACCCTTGAAGGCGCGAGTATGTTCTCAAATCGTTGCAATAGCTGTGTGATATCGGTATTGATGCGATCTATAATTTGCCAACTTCCCCGCACAGTCGCGCGGGGAGATCGGTGGTCAGAATTGTTGCCTGTGAGCTGGTCGCAAGAAGAACAGAAAACATACTGTGTAGAGTTTTGCTGGTAGCTTGGGAGTCCATTGCTTATTTCTCAACTGTGGCATGAACGAGGAAGCAATCATCTAGAGTTCTTTCCTAGGGTGCCAATCACCACCACGATTGCACATTCGCTAGTCCGAAAGCGTGGTTAGTACAGACTCTCATTATTTATGACCTCAGCGTTCGCTGATTCCTATCTAATGGCTTCGAATCGCAGTATTGTCACCAATCTCATTCTTTTTTTGGATTTGTTTTTTGATTTTGGTCATTGATTACTTTATATTATTCCCTCCTATCTATTTTCTTCTCTCTGCCAATCCAAAGGACGACCTTCAGGCTACATTCGCATACAGCGAGCTACAATACAGAGGTAGAATAGCAATTTTGCGCGAAGTGGTAATGCTTCACTCAGATGAGCATGCTAAAGAACTATCAAATTCGAACTGATTCATCAAGTCTAATAAACGCCAATCCCAATCCCTGCGAGGCGCATCGTAATCATCGCACATATTTTGACTATTCCCACATTAGGCAATGATTTACTAGATACCAGATAGGAGAAGGCTCACCATAAAGCGTTTATGAAAGTCCGAACGCAAGAGATCCTTATAAACGTGAGCACGTATTCTTCCATAGCCAGGAAGTCTGACTTACATTGACAAATTCCGGACCTCTCTTGATTTCACTGCCGCGCGCTTGATTCTTAAAGACAACGTCATCATCCCAGCGACGCTTCATGTTGAAATCCTGCGGATTCAACAGCGGATTGCCGCGCGCAATGTCGTATTCTCTCTGCTCTTGCTCCTGTGCTTCTCTTTCGCGTTCCTGTACCATAATGTCAGACATTGTCGCCACTTGGGGCTACTGATGAGACTGACCTCTTTCTCTTTTTGTTCTTGTCGCTCTCGTTTGATCTTTTCAAGTTCGCGCATGAGTTCTGCGGCTTCATCTTCTTCGTCGTCGCTGTTACAGTATTAGCACGCCTACCTCTTCAAGTATGCACGTGAGGATATGGATGTACCTCTCCTCTTCACTACTCTCCGACTCGGATCCTATCGAGTCGGCATCTATATCTCTCGTTTCTTCCAGTATCCTTCGCCTCTTGGCCTCTATATCCTCTGCATCAAGGTTGGCTTCCGCATTCTCTTCGAGATCACGTTTGTTTTTCGGAATTGGCTGGGTAGGCGCTTCATCTGTGACGCCCTTGGTCTTTGCGAAATGCGCAGCTTCAGCGGCTAATAGTTCTGCGCGGAGATCGCGTGGTCCGTCTGCTTCACCGCCTTGACCTGGTTGACTGAGGAGATATTAGCAGCAGATTTTTCAAGTTATCGGACAGGTTTCGCACCGAGTTTTGAGGTGCATATAAGCAGGCAAGAGTCGTTGATGGTAGGCTGGACCACGAAGAGCCTCTTTGCCTTGGGCCGGGTCGAATGTGGGGCGATGTGCTGTGAGGTTAGCAAAAGTAATTATTATTACTTGCTCTGACATTACCTGTAGTCATGTTGAATTATGAGTGTGAGTATCGAGGTAATGTTGTTGGTTGCATTGCAAATTGCTGCGAGTCAGGTGAAGATGCGATTAATAGGCGGAAGTATCAAAAGTACTGTTCACCGCCTTAGATCAATTGGCTGAAAACATCCCAGCCCGCAGATGGGATTGAATCTGCCGCCAAAAAGTTCTTTGGAGTTCGCTCATTTTATCGTCTTGATTTGATGGGTTTACGCTGTGACTGATTACGCGGAATTTGATAAAAACGGCATTGACAAAGCTACTCATATAATACCAACATGTCGAAAGAAACCCCGCTGTCAGTGGCGGAGCGGGATTTCATCCTCGAAGCTTTGCTTGAGAACATCCGTCTCGATGGGCGTGATGCCGACGCTTTTCGTCCTCTCTCAGTGACATTTGGTGAGGAATATGGACATGTCAAAGTCCGACTTGGACAGACAAGGTTCGTACTAGACTACGCCTACTGTATCGATTATATACTCATCACATCTTTCTAGTCTGGTCGTGCGCATATCCGCCGAAGTATCCAAACCCCGCGATGACCGCCAAAGCGATGGCACGTTTTTAATTGCGATGGAGCTCACAGCTATGGGATCACCTGCATGGGAAAATCTTCGGTACGCCTGGATTCCGACTCACGCACCGTACATATGCTGACACACTCCTAGACAAAGTGAGCTCGAGACTTATGTGTCGCGAGTGCTTGACCGGGTTATCCGTCACTCCAATGCCCTCGATACGGAATCTTTATGCATATTAAAAGGAAAAAGCTGCTGGAATATACGAGCCGATGTCCATGTCACCGACTTTGATGGAAATCTTATCGATTCCGCCTGCATTGGCATTATGGCTGGTCTACAACATTTTCGACGTCCCGACATCGAGGTAAAAGATGGCCAGGTTACGGTATTCGGCATTAATGAACGAGTACCAGTACCATTGAACATCACCCACAAACCTTTAGCAATCACATTCCAGTCTTTTCACGAAGGAAAAGTTCTCATTGTAGATGCCACCCGCAAAGAGGAACAAGCATCTGAAGGCGACCTGATTATTGCACTCAACAATACCGGCGAGACATGTGCTGTGTATAAGTCTGCTGGCAGCCCAGTGAGCGCACTCGAAGTCATCAACAAAACCAATCTTGCGCAACAGAAAGTGCTGGAACTCAACGGTATAATAAGTAAAGCGCTTGAAGCTGACCTAGCCCGACGCGCAAAAGTGAACCGCGCGTCAGAAGCCAATGCAGAGAATGATCGTGAAGGATAAGGAGGGACGCAGCACATCGAACAATTTTATACAAGATATTATGATAGACAGTTGTGTAAACACCTGTGTCAGCAGCTGTCGCAGACCAGCCGCCGGGTTCCGGATGGATAACCCCTCCAAGATTGCTCGTGGAGGCGATCGCCCCTGGTTTGAAGCAGTTTCACAGCTGCCTGCGCGGCGATCTTGACATTGGCCCACCCTCCGAAATTCGTGGCGGCATGCTAACCTTTGCCGCAATGGTGATGCAACCAGTCAGTGTATTAATAGATGCACAGCTTTAAAAGATAGAGATCCAAACATGACAAAGACATCAAGGGCACTTTGAAATATGCAATCATAGAAGGATGAAAGCACGAAACTCCTCCAAAGACCACCACGTAAGTACGTACTTTGTATGACTTGCATGACATGACGATCATCATACACCGAACATGCCCCTGAATTGCACCAGAAAACGGCATGTTTTGTAATATTACGCGTCCCGTACAGTCGACGGATTCCAGAAGTGGCTTAGACGTTGGATGCCCCAGAGGCAGTCGCTGATTGGCTTTCCCATAGGCTCTCCGAACCACAGCTTTATTTGTACGGAGACGTAACTTTAACTGATGAGCACTCCGTAAGAGCTGAGACACTACTTGAACGACATCGCAATTTTCACAATATCGAAGCAAATTTTCACGAATCATCTTCTGTTGAAGGCTCTTGCATCGTTAGTGTCGCTGCCTAAAGTCGATAGACTTCGCCATCCTTTCGACTGCCCTTTTGCGACTCATACTCCAACTGAAACAACAGCTTTCGATCTCGATCTGTATCTCGGCGCCAATGCTTCAGGGGCATTTTTCCTGATCCCACTCCTTTCCTCTCGCCTGCGATAATTCAACGGCTGTCAGCTCGACCATTGTACGATGGCCAGCGGTCGGCCTCCTGGAAGTCATTCATCCGCTGGCCGGAATGGAGGCGACTTACTGCAGCTGGACGAGAGCAGCAACGCGTCCGTTTACAACACCGGCCAGCATCCGCCGGTAGGCGATGACCGACTTTTAGAGCAATATAACATCGACGATTCCGACCAACCGCGACCGTCAGTTTCGTACGATGATTTCGTGGGAGGTAGACATCCGGTCGGTGCTGGGGCGCATCCTAACGCAGGATTGCATGTCGAGCATCCGGCCGGAAGCGATCCTTATCTCGGCGCACCTGTAAATCGCACTTATTCTCAGACATCTGGTTTAAGTAATTTCCAGAGATACTCGGATATCGATGATTATGAAGATGAGCACATGCACGATTACTACAATGATGTGGACGAGAATATATCAAGCGGTCGAGTACGGCAACAACATGAACGGAATAGCATTTTGGGCTTGGGTGGTGGACTGATGGGTCGAGCGAAAAACATGCTAGGCATGGGTAATGAGTACTCGGAGATGGACCTCCCTTTGACTGAAGCTGGAGCCCGGGGATCCAGAATACAAGACGACAGTAGCGTCAAACAGGCAAAGAGGAAAAGCTCGGGCTTCAGATTTGGTAGACGAAAAGTTGATCCATCAACTCTCGGACCAAGAATAATCATGCTCAACAATGCGCCAGCCAATTCCTCGCAAAAATATGTCGACAACCATATCTCGACAGCCAAATACAACATCATCACTTTTATACCCAAGTTTCTATATGAGCAATTCTCCAAATACGCCAACTTGTTTTTCTTGTTTACCGCTTGTCTGCAACAGATCCCGAATGTTACGCCCACGAATCGATATACCACCATCGTACCTTTATGTCTTGTGCTGTTGGTCTCGGCTATTAAAGAACTGGTTGAAGATTACAAACGAAGGTCTTCTGACACTTTGTTGAACACGTCCAAAGCTCTGGTCCTCAAAGGCTCCCAATTTCAAGAAACCAAGTGGTTGGATGTCGCTGTAGGCGATATCATCCGCGTGGAATCTGAACAGCCGTTCCCTGCAGATCTCGTCCTCCTGGCCAGTTCGGAGCCTGAGGGTCTATGCTATATCGAGACCGCCAATCTCGATGGTGAGACTAACCTCAAAATCAAACAAGCCATTCCTGAAACGGCACATCTTGTTAACCCCAGCGATCTCAGCAGACTGAGTGGACGGCTACGATCCGAACAGCCTAATAGTAGCCTCTACACATACGAGGCTACAATGACAATGCACGCTGGAGGCGGCGAAAAGGAACTCCCGTTGACACCAGAACAACTCCTTCTCCGTGGCGCTACCCTCCGTAACACGCCCTGGATCCACGGTATCGTCGTGTTCACTGGTCACGAAACGAAGCTGCTGCGGAATGCGACTGCTACTCCTATCAAGAGAACTGCTGTCGAACACACCGTCAATTTGCAGATTTTGATTCTTGTCGCAATTCTTATCACCTTGAGTGTCATTACATCTGTCGGCGATTTGATTACTCGTAAAACATCGGGTGATAAGCTGTCATATTTGGATTACGGTAACTATAATGTCGTCAAGCAGTTCTTCCTGGACATTGCGACGAACTGGGTCCTCTTCTCGAATTTGGTTCCGATCTCCCTTTTCGTCACCATTGAAATTGTCAAATATTTTCAGGCTCTTCTTATCAATTCGGATTTGGATATCTACTACGACAAAAATGATACTCCGGCAACATGTCGGACGTCCTCATTGGTTGAAGAACTCGGCCAGATTGAGTATATTTTCTCGGACAAAACAGGAACCTTGACCTGCAATATGATGGAATTCAAGCAGTGCACAATCGGTGGAATTCAGTATGGTGGTGATGTTCCAGAAGACAGAAAAGCAGGCCCGGGTAATGAACTTGGGATTCACGATTTCAAACAGCTGCAGGAAAATCTCAAGTCGCACCCAACAGCAGAAATCATTCATCAATTTTTGGCTTTGTTGGCAATCTGCCACACTGTGATTCCCGAAAGGAGAGATGACAGACCCGGTGAGATTAGGTACCAGGCTGCCTCTCCCGATGAGGGTGCGCTGGTCGAAGGTGGTGTCATGCTTGGATATCGATTCACGAATCGTAAGCCACGAGCCGTGCAGATCACTGTCGATGGTCAAGAGTACGAGTACGAACTGTTGGCAGTGTGTGAATTCAACTCGACGAGAAAGCGAATGTCTACCATTTATCGATGCCCAGACGGAAAGGTCAGAGTTTTCTGCAAGGGTGCTGATACCGTTATCTTAGAACGTCTTCACCCAGATAATCCGATCGTTGAGGTAACACTGCAGCATTTGGAAGAATATGCCACGGAGGGTCTGCGGACATTGTGTCTGGCAATGCGTGAGGTTCCAGAAGATGAGTTCCAGCAATGGCTTCAGATTTACGACAAGGCTGCAACCACCGTCAGCGGCAATCGTCAGGACGAGCTAGACAAGGCATCAGAACTCATTGAAAGGGACTTTTACCTTCTTGGCGCCACGGCTATTGAGGACAAGCTCCAAGACGGTGTGCCAGATACGATCCACACTCTTCAGCAAGCCGGTATCAAGGTCTGGGTCTTGACGGGTGATAGACAGGAAACTGCCATTAATATTGGCATGTCCTGCAAGCTGATCTCGGAAGACATGTCACTTTTGATTGTTAATGAAGAAAACGCTGCTGCAACGAATGAGAATTTGACGAAGAAATTGTCCGCCGCTCAAAGCCAACTCAGCTCTGGAGGCGAGATGGAGCCTCTTGCGTTGATTATCGACGGGAAATCGTTGACCTTTGCTCTGGAAAAGGATATGGAAAAAATCTTCCTAGATTTGGCTGTTCTTTGCAAGGCCGTCATTTGCTGGTAAGTAGTCCTGATAGTCTGATAGGATACATGACTGATTGCATGTTTTAGTCGAGTCTCCCCCCTTCAAAAAGCTCTCGTCGTCAAACTTGTCAAGCGTCACAAGAAGGCGCTCCTCTTAGCCATTGGTGACGGCGCCAACGACGTTTCCATGATTCAAGCTGCCCATGTCGGTGTCGGTATCAGTGGTCTTGAAGGTCTTCAGGCTGCTCGTGCTGCTGATATTTCAATTGCACAATTCAGATTCTTGCGTAAACTTCTTCTTGTTCATGGTTCATGGTCATATCATCGTATCAGTCAAGTCATTTTGTTCTCGTTCTATAAGAACATCGCCTTGAACATGACGCAATTTTGGGTGAGCATCACTTTCCAACTCTGATAGAGACAATACTAATACATAGTGCAGTATTCGTTCCAAAATGCCTTTTCTGGTGAGGTTATCTACGAATCATGGACATTGACCTTCTTCAACGTCATCTTCACCGTCCTCCCACCGTTTGCGCTCGGTATCGTGGATCAGTTCGTCTCCGCCAGACTATTGGATCGATATCCTCAGCTCTATCAACTCGGCCAGAAGGGTGTATTCTTTAAGATCAGAAATTTCTGGGCTTGGATCGCCAATGGTTTCTACCACTCACTGATTGCCTACATCATCGGCGAATGTATCTTCTACGACGACCTCAAGGAGAAGAACGGTATGGCCACCGGCCACTGGGTCTGGGGCACAGCCATGTATACAGCCGTGCTCGTGACGGTGCTCGGAAAAGCATCTCTAATCACCAACACATGGACCAAGTACCATTTGATCGCAATCCCGGGGTCTTTACTGCTGTGGATTGTATTTCTACCTGCTTACGGTTACGCTGCGCCCGCCATTGGCTTCTCCACCGAGTACCATGGCATTATTCCCGTTGTATTCTCTATCCCACAGTTCTACCTCATGGCCGCTTTGCTGCCCGTCGTCTGCCTCAGCCGCGACTTTGTCTGGAAATACGTCAAACGAATGTACAGGCCACAACCATACCATCACGTGCAAGAAATACAAAAATACAACGTGCAAGACTACCGACCTCGCATGGAACAATTCCAAAAGGCGATCCGCAAAGTCCGCCAGGTGCAACGCATGCGCAAACAGCGTGGTTATGCATTTAGTCAGGCTGATGAAGGTGGCCAGCAAATGAGGATTGTCAATGCTTACGATACGACCAAGAGTCGTGGTCGATATGGTGAGATGGGCAGTTCACGGCCGTTGCAATAAAATGAAAACGACGACTATTTCTTCTAAACTCAAATACATATACATCTCTTCGCCTCACCTCTCTGTCTCTGTCTACTAATCGTCCACGTGTGTTCTTGTTTACGATTCAACGGCGCTTGGGGTTAGCGATATCATTTTGAAACTCGTATGCTCCTGCAGTGTTTGACTTTTGTCTTGAGCAAGTTTGTCTGCTCGTATTATTTATGATTTGTAAAATTGTATTATCTGCACAATATATATATTCTTTTCTTCATTTAATTTCTTAGGAATGTTCCATGTAGTTAGGTAGTTTTAAGTACGTAAGATGGATGGATGACGCAATGACGCAGGTCAAGGTAAGCTTAAATCTCCCCAAGTTTTGACTGAAGAACGCATCTCTTCTCATTCCCCGCACGCATCCATAGAGGCGACTCAATTTTCTGGACAGCTGTTCCTGGGTGAGCGTAACCATCTTTTCTAATTTCCTCATGGTTATTGAGAATTTTTGAGCACGATGCTCAAGTCCTCACGCGACACGATGCGACACCCTGATTGCACATATTGTTACTCGCGAATGCCGGCTTATTATTACCTCGACCAAATGACATGAATATACCCCATTTTCTGTCGCTATATACATACATATATATATAATAACAGTATTGCTTATTCTTACCATCAATGACTTCCTCCCCCCCTCGAGCACCAACCTCGTCACCCTCCGTGCATGACGACGAAGCGTTCCCAAAAGCCCTCTTCGCGGAGTTTCCGCCCATCTTCGTCCTGCCAACTCGACTCTCACTGGAGGATTTACACAGGCTAGAAGATGAGTTAGGCAGATTCGAGGCGACACTGACGTATGATGTTTCTGAAGCCAGAATATTTCTGGGCACGATATCCCAACGGAAACGGGCGGCGCTGGAGTTGAGGGTCAGAGGGGTTTGGACGGAGGATGTTGAGGTTGCGGCTTTGCCTGTGGTTGGTTCTAGTGCTGCTGGTGCTGCTGGAAAGAGAAGGGAGACGTTGGGATCGGAGTCGGAGTCGTCGACACCGTCGGCCAAAAGGAGGCGATTGGCATCCTCAAAGGGGAAAGGGTGGAGTCAACATGATCCCGTGGATTTGAGCAATATTGACTCAACCGAGTCTGAAGGCGTAGGTACAGACGCCGAGAGTAAGGCTCCGTCACCGCCAAAGCAGCATAAAACGCCCTCTCAATCGTCGACCGGTACGATTGAATTGCAGACGCAGGACGCCATTGTGCCAGAAAACCACGTCAAGGTCGTGAAGCTCGAATGGATAACGCAGTCTATCAAAGCCAGGAGGGCGCTCGATATCGATCGATATGTCGTCTATCATGGAAAAGTGATTGCGCGCCCACAAGACTTGGCAAAGAAGCAGCATATCCCTACATCAAGCGTGAAGAAAGACAGCGAAGGCATTCTAGCCCGTGCCATAGGCGATGCTGCATCCAAACCTACTCAGCCCTCTCAATCCTCATTCGCTTCAAAATTCGTCTCGTCATCAAGCCACAAGGGAGGAGACAGCTCACAGCAGCAGCAATACCACCCACCAAAATTGTACAGACAATCAACATCCGAGCACGATGCCTCAATTCTGATTCCTCCAGCGCCGGACTGGGTCAGAGACCGCGTTATATACGCCTGCATGCGTTCGGCACCTTTACACCCACCAAACGAAGCATTCATAACCCAACTCGTCAAAATCCGCAAAGTGCGTGAGCTAACCCTCGACGAAATCGGGGTTCGCGCGTATAGCACTTCGATCGCGGCGCTGGCGGCGTATCCATATGAATTGCGAACACCGGTTGAAGTCCTCTCGCTACCGGGCTGCGACACAAAGATTGCGAATCTTTTCGTTGAGTTCCGGAACAGCGTTAATGGGAAATTGGAAGCTGCCGACGTGCTCGATTCCGATCCGGTGATTAGCACAATACACCAATTCTATAATATCTGGGGTGTGGGCGCGAAGACCGCGCGTGAATTCTATTATCAGCGCCAATGGCGCGATTTGGACGATGTGATTGAGCATGGATGGAATTATCTCTCTCGCGTACAGCAGATTGGTCTGAAATATTACGATGAGTTTTCAGCCGGTATTCCGCGAGCAGAAGTAGCTGAGATCGCCAAGACGATTCATCGACATGCAAATCTGGTCAGGCCGGGCTGTGAATATGACGGGCAGGGAATCGAGTGTATCATCGTCGGCGGGTACAGGCGCGGAAAGGAGACATTGGGGGATCTAGATTTGGTGTTGAGCCATCGCGATGAGCGCGTTACGAAGGATCTCGTCATTGATGTAGTCGGTAGTCTAGAAAATGAAGGCTGGATTACTCATACCCTGGCCCTACACATGACAACGTCGAATAGGGAGCAGCAGACGTTACCGTTTCGCGGCAATACGGGTTTGCATCATTTCGACAGTTTGGATAAGGCGCTTATTGTTTGGCAGGATCCGAATTTTGAAATCGAAACAAACAATAATGCTGATGCTGAAACTCAGCCGGTGAAGAATCCCAACCCCCATCGACGAGTTGATATTATTATCTCCCCCTGGCGCACTGTCGGTTGCGCCGTATTGGGCTGGTCAGGCGATACCACATTCGAGCGGGATCTGAGACGATATGCCAAAAAGGCGCACGGATGGAAATTTGATTCTAGTGGTGTACGAGAAAGGACGTCGGGGGGAAATGTGATTGATTTGGAGAAGGGTGGGAGGACGTGGGAGGAGAGGGAGAGATTGGTTATGGAGGGGCTGGGGGTTGGATGGAGGCCTGCTAGCGAGAGATGTACGAGATGATTTATTGTATATATGAAGAGAAGGAGAGATATTGTACATATTGTAAGCTATGCATGAATATCTAGTCAGTCAAGACATGAGGCCCTGTTTTCGTATCTTCTTTAACCAACGCCTAGGCCGTAGAAGTGCTTGGACCGGGCTCAACTCTCAATCCCTTCGTATTGTCAGGCTCTTCCTGCCTTGGGATGATATGGCTATCCAGTGCCCGGCCAGCACCAACATCAACCCCAACCCACCTCCTCCACGGCTTGTAGCAAGCTACACTCGACAATCCAACAACCACAAAGCAGCCACAAATTCCACCGCCGATGGCATCATAGTAATCACTTGCAATCTGCACTCCATCCCAGAAGCGGCCCGTCGCATCTGTAACATTCAGCACAAGACTGAGTACTTGGATGATGCCAATGACCAGGGCTACCATAACGGTCAGCGTTGTGAGGACGATAGAGTAGTAGAGGAATGCGATAGGGTCGCGGTTGTTGGAGTCTGTCCCATCGAGAACTGTTGTTGTTGTTGCTGCTGGTTGATTTTCGACGCCGTCTTCGAGTGTTGAGAGTCGGGCTGTCTCTGTATTGGCTTCGGGGTCTTCTTCTCGCTCTTTTTTTGGAGGGAGGAAGTTAGTGGCTGGTTGAATGTATAAAGATAGCATCAATGCGCCATCTGTTGTATCGATGAGACACATTCCGGCTGTATGGCTGTCAGCATGACCCAAATATAAGAATACATGAGAGGGGTATTACCAGTGAATAGAATGGGAAAAATCAGTATGACCCAAAAATTGTCCAGTCTAGTAGCTTCAATCGACGAAATGCCTAACAAAGCGATTTCGGATGATGTATCGAATCCTAATCCAAACAGAACTCCAAGAGGATACATCTTCCACGGCCTTTAAAATTCAACAGTTAGCGCATTGCTCGCGACCAAAAGAAAAGAAAGATTACCTGTCGATAAGAACAAACATCTTCTTCAGGACCGCAAATAAGAACCCGCCTCCCTCAATTTTCCATATATCGATCTCCTCCTCATTCACTTGCACATCATCTGGATGCTCATCTGCATGCTGTTGTCGACGATAGAACCTAAGAACTTTGCGCATCTGCTGCACAAGTTTGTACAATATATACGCATTCATGATTCCCAAAAGTATCAGAAACCCGGCGCTGACGGAGGTGCCTATAATGCCGCCGACGGTGCTGAAACTGCCGAAGCGGGTCGATACTGCCGCTGCTGTGGCTGCAACTACGATGGAGGTTATGATGACGATTCTGGTTGGTTAGTTGAAGTCTTATTTACTTAGCATGTCTTGTTGGAGACTTACGTGGAATGGCCGAGAGAGAAGAATGTTCCTACGGTGACTGGTTTCTGGCCGCTTGCAAGAAGTCGGCGAGTCATTAGGTCGATGGCCTGTATCGGACCTATGAGTCAGATGCTCATGTGGAAATAAGGTAGAGGTTCATACAGAGATATGGTCTGCATCGAGGGCGTGGCGCAACCCTAACGAATATGATATTGCGGCTGAGGATATCAATGATCTGTCATTATGTTAGACTTGGCCTTTCGATTCATGAAGCATAGTCAATAATGACTTACGGATAAAAATGCTACACATATTTGTTAGCACTAATCTCGTACTCGGTAAAGAAGGAAGACGTACTAGTACAACACCACAGACAGCCCAAATCAACATATTGATCAGCGCTATCAGCGATATAATCCCAATGGCTGACAGCGGTATTTTCCGAATAGCTGGAATCCGAGCATGAATCCGCTCAGCTCGACGGATGAAGTTTTGTCTGAATAATGATATACGCATGCTGAGGTTTGATGCTTTGGTGACATTGTTGGTGTTGGTATGATCGGAATCATTGACCTCGCCATTGGAAGGTATCGAGCCCGCCATGGTACCTTGCTTGCTCAGCTTAATACGAATAGAGTGAGAATCGCATATTTATTCCTCAATGATAAAAAACCATATTTTTTTCTCCCTTCACTCCTCAATGGCAAGTAAAATAGTCCAGTGTGTGAAAGAGCGGGGGTTGCCAAGCTGACGATAGGTTCCGATCAGACTGTTCAATCGACAATTGGCCTCTTCCTCGTAATAAATCTCATACAAAAGAGATTTCTAATGCAAAAGATACATGATAAGATAGTGAACAGCACCATTGCGATTATCGGCAGGCTCCGAACAGCAAAGAACGAAGAGCCAAGCGATGGATGGAGAGATTAGGCAAAGTTTCCACGCAACGCCGTAGCCGTCGTTCGTACGCCATCCATCCCCGTACTAGTTATCGCGCGGCTCCTATTGGCCATTACATAACTGTTTCCTCTGCTATTACATGCCCTAACCCTAGCCCTACTTTTTTATATTAAACGACTGCCTTCTCAGTCAGTTGCTTTTGCTTTTGCTTTTGTTTCTGTTTCAGCCTGGATTTTGCAAAGTCCTTAATGTTGCGATATGTCAACGGCGCCTTTGTATGCAGACACAAACGCCAGACGATCATGATGATCAGTGTTGACGGGATAGTCACAGCCCAGTAGAGCCACATTTGCTTGGAGACTTGTAGGCCATCCTCGCCGAAGCTGAAGAATGTTGTGCTGAAGAACGACTAGAAATCATCAGCCAAGTTAGAGCGGCTGCAGCGGGTGACTCACCGATATAAAGGCAGCAGGAAGGAAGGTCATGGTCAGGAATGCAATTGAGCTCATCGCTCGATTGTCTTGCTGAGCGATGCGGTTGTATGCCTGTATCAATCAGCGACACTCTTATACATCCGATAACGTTTAGTGAGGACATACAACGACAACCTCACTGCTCAACCTGGAATGATTCGAGACAGATCGCTCCCTCAAACTCTTAAGCATCTGAATCTGGAAATTCAGGTACTCAAGCGCTCGCTCACGGTACTCTTTGCCTAGCAACATTTTGCCTTTTTCGGACTGCAAGCTTTCGTTGTGCATGTATCGTTGTTGTTCTTTCAAACTCTCAAAGTTTTGGATCGTGACGAGCAATACTTCGGAGATGTGAATGGTATGTCGGGATATTTCGTGCATGGACTCAAAGTCAGGACCGGCTGTTGGTCGTCTCTATTATGTCAAGTCAGACAGACATGAAATTGACCCTGTGACAAGAAGGAAGGATAAAAAGTACCTTCTCGATCTCCCGAATAGGATGCCGAACAGCCCACACCGACTCATCATTCAACTCCACAACCTGATCCAATAACTGCGCATGCATCGAGAACGGATCTCTGAAATAGTTCTGAGTCATTTGATTAGAGGAGGACTGCAACAGCGCCTTCATAAGCTTCTTGGGAAAGTCCTCCGGTGTATCAATACACAGAATCTGATGCGTCTCTGCAAGCGCGTCCCAGTGACTAAGCAGAGTCATTTCATACCATTTGTAGTCCTTGCCGTTCTCGGCGGGTTCTTTGAGAATCATTTTCACGAGGCAGCGCATCCATGTGCCTGTTCATTAGTTTCATTCTCTCCGAGTTAAAGTGAGAATAAGGGCTTACTGTAGCCCTTTAATTTGTCATCCTCACCGTAACTACTTCTCGATCCGAAGTAGCCATTGATTTCTGTACACATTTTCGAAGCAAGAACCGGCGGTGCATTGAAATGGGCTAGTATTGGTACGCGATCTGCCTCTTTTTCGGGATAACTTTTGACTGATAGAAATCTGTATCGCCCGTTATTAGCAGATATGCAGAATGCACATCAAGGACGATGAGCACATACATATAACACCTTTTCGGTAAAACATCGAACTATTGCGATTCCGTCAGAGATTTGGGACACAGTCGGCGAGCGCTGCTGCTTACTTCGAGGTTCTTTACATATTTCAAACCCCAATTTGCTGAAGCTGATTTCATTCAGCATCTGAAACATGAATCATTGTAGTGCGGACTCACAATAATACAAAACCCAAGCTGGCATAGCCTGTGAGCGGTGTGGATTCGCCATCGCGCGGGTCGGACTCTAGAAACCCTAATCCGATAGCCCTTTACATTGAAAATAGGTAGGATAGCTTCAATCTGATATCAGAAACCCCATAATCGGGTATATACGTAAAACAAAGAATGTAAAAGAGCTTATGAAACCCCACCAAGAATTAAAGACGAAATAACCAACTTTTTAAATAAGCTAAATACCGCAACTAAAAGGTCAAGGCTAGAAGCCGGGGCCTCAAGGCTAGGAGCTAGTTAGCTAAAGGTCTAATGCACCTGAACGATACCGACGTTGAGCCAATCGTATTGCAGCGTGGAGTAACAATTCAGCCTCGTTTTGTGAACCCGGGTAACGTTTGTACACGCTGTATGAGAGTGGCTATGCTATGCACTGGGTTGCTTTTGGTTGTACTACATGCATATCCTTCAATGCACCCGGGTTATATGTTAGTCTTCTAGGCTAGGTATAAAGCGAGAATGTTCTACCTTAGGGAAAGAATTGATAATTGTCTCGGAATTAAAATGAATTTAGATTAATAACGGCGAGCAAGGAAATCATGCTCAAGCCTCTATATACATAGAAAAACTGTCGCTGTGACAGGTATACATGCAGATTCCTCATGCTATGCTTTCATAGTTTTCTTCGTAACTTCGTAGCTGCATCGGCACTTCGCCTGTTATCCGTGCAGTGGCACAGTTCTGTCAAGACCAGTGCGACCGATCATTGAAGCCGGGGATGTCTCGATGATGTCGTATTTCGACTGACATCAGAGTGTTCTATTCGATGGATAGATTATCCTCTCGGCGTTCTGTGTTGGACACCACTAAGGTTTGGTTTGAGCATTGCTCATTGCTCATGAAGGGTATGGACATCGCTTTCTGGAAGGTCGCTCAACCAACAACTGACACGGCAGGTGTAGGAACCCACATGGTCACGGTAGGCTTGTTCTGCCAGAACTCAGGACCGATGAGGATGTTCCACTCATTTCGAGTGATGGGAGTGACATCAGAGGCCGAGACGGGAGTCTTTGGTCCGCGTCTTGGTGTACCAGCTCGCGAAGGTACGCGAGAGGGAGCACGGTAGTGGCGGGATACTGGCGAAGAGGAAGCGGCAGCCATGACGGTTGGTCGGCGAACTCGTGCGTTGGTCGCGGTGGTGCGCATGACTGGAGACTTCCGAGTGTTCTCTTTCTTGATAGTTGTGGAAGTGGTAGGAGCAACTGCGGGAAGTGCGGGAGATGATTTCGGGGTGATGATGACGATGCCTTCTTGGCCGTATCGGGCCTTATATGCTTCGGCAACCTTCTTGAGGAGGTCGTCGGTGATATGAAGGTGCTCGTAGGCACGATGGAAGAAGCCGAAGCTGAAGGGTCGACCCTGGCAGCTGGTGATGGTCTTGTTGAGGAGTTGCACGCAAGAAAAAAGGTACTTCTCTTCATTCTTGATGCTCTTCTGGTTCTGGGCGAGTACACACAATCGTCGCTTCAAGGTGTAGATGCGGTCGACATTGAGTAGAGTCAAACCCTCTTGGCTGAAGAGAATCTCGTTTTGTCGGAGGGATTGTTCAATGAGGTATTCGTTCTTGAGTTGTTGACGAGCATGTTGATCAAGAGCATCGGTCCAGCCCTGACCAAGAGAGTACTTCTTAGCTCCCTTTTCGACAATCTTATAGAAGATTTTCCATGATTGTGCGTCTAGCTGTGTGACTGGGATAATGTTGAGGTCGGATGATTCGCCGGTGGGCATAGGCTGGCCTCGACCGACTAGTAATGTGACATGTAGTGATTTCTGGGAGAGCTTTTCGGAAATATATTCCAATGCTGGGAGGGTGGAAGGTGTGAGGGCGTCGGAGTCGAAGTTGAAGTCGGGACTCAGGGGAGGGGAGATCATGCTGGACGTGATAGTCCGGGGAGAGGAGAGAGGAAGTCGTAGACTGACAACCATTTTGTCTAGATTCTTTTGTGTTGTTCTGATCTGTTGGTGTTCTGTAAACAGACCGGCATAATTGGGATGAGGAAATCGAGGTTCATATAGATCTCGCCCTGGGATGTGCCTCGTCCTTCTCCGCACGAGCTCATTGTCGACCACGACTCAGTGGCTCCATAGAGTCTCCTCTTTTCCCGCGTCACTAAAGCAACTAAAAAAGTCAATAAAAGCAGCTAGAAATTAGGTCAGAATGCCACCGAGCTTGCATCGGCCAATCATTTGCTGTACAAAAGCACTTTCTGTTCTATCAGGTTAGATCATCATAACTTAGCTCTCAATAGCTCCAAATAAAGATAGCAAATTGAGCATAGTCTGCGATGCCATTGGCCCATGCTGCATCGGGTTAATCTCGACTACTGTATGTGACTGGCCAATCCCGTTGCAAATCACACCGGGCCAGTGAACATGGCTGCATGTGCTGGTGATAATTATGCTCGACTCTGCAGCCAAAAACAGATTAAAATAGAATCTGTCTATTTTGAGATGAAGCACAATCGCTTATTGGCTGAAAGCTCCTAGGAAGATGCAATAATTAACGGCAATTCTGGCCCAACGTAGTATGGTAGATACTATTTTTGTCTCGAGTGCAGACAAAAATAAATTCAAAAAGATTAGTTGTGCTCTCAAAATAGAACTGAGTGTGACTGATGGCTAATCGCTACTAATTAGCTGGCTATGACCAGTTCAGCATATATTAGGGCTTCCTCCCTCGTCACATCTCTTTTCTCGCCGCCCATCGCCCATCAAGATGTAATCACTCCCATACCTTCGAATGACCCAAATTATGCTCATTGTGCTGGACTTTGCTTCTATTCATGACTCGAAATAGGACATAACACTCTCAACATCACGATCTTGTTGGCACTACACCGACAAGTCATCAAAGGCACTTCTCCAATAACATCAAAACAAAAGTCGCGTGGCTTATTAAATTTTATTGCTCAGGATTGAACGAGAGCGAACGAAAGCGAACGAGTCAAAGCTCTATGAGCGATTTTCAGCTTGAGAGCTCCTGAGGAAAGATAAGGCTGACTCGATCGCAAAATGTACTCGGGCCAAATCATCCAAATGCGGTGGAGGGAAAATCAATAGTCAACGCCGCACTCGTCAAGCTTCTAGATCTGATTGAATGCTTAATCTATTACTCCTACTAGTCACGTAGTAGAGCATTTTGTTTAATAGACCAAGCAGACTGGCCTGGTAACGCGAGCGGGGTAGGGTAGGGTGCATACTAGTGCGTAGTAAATGGCGGCTATCCGATCAACCAGATGGGTTACCCAGTAGATTCTAGTCATGCCATGCACATTTTGGGCAGACTTGGGCCAAAGTGGCTTTTGACTAGTCATATACATAGGATTGCGCTAGAACAAGTCTTCGGTAGATAGATAGTCAAAGTGTAGTCAGCTCCACTCGCTTGGAGGATGGAGAACCAACGATTCGTCGCCAACGTTGCTTTTGATATCAATGAGTGACTCTCCGGGCCTAATTCTCGTTCAGGGTTCAACGCCGCTAGATTCTAGGTCTAGTATGGCTGACGATGACATATGTACTCATTTCCTGAATACATTTCGACATGAATCGATGTCATGTTGCTCAATCCGGAAAGTCACTCTAGTTATCTTGCTGTGCATTTTTACAGATAGGAGAAGATGACAACAACGACAATGCATGTGACATGCATCCATGATCCAACGGCCAATAATGATAGTTCGATTGACCACCATGCGGACTCCGCTTCTTAGGTATGCAACCAATTTCTTTCGAAGTTCCATGTCGTGCGTTGACTCGGTCGAATGTCGGTATAGCACTCTGACCATTTCACCCGTTTTTCGAATGGGGGGAGGTCATGACTCATACAAAGCGAAACACTTGCACATACGATATGACCTTCGCTAATGGGAGGACCGATTGAAATGAATCTTTTCGTTGCGGAAAGAGTTCGGAGTAGTGCTATGACACATCGATGAAAATAGTACTCAGAGCTCTAGTATATCAGTGGTAATGATTGCAGGGGATGCAGTCTACAATGACGATGTATATGATACGCATACATTGATTTAAGTTTCAAGCTTGCGTGCTCACTAATTCCAATCCCACCTAGATAATAAAGACATAAGTGGAATTGACTCAATCTATGCCATCCAACCTTGAAAGCTCTGTCACAAAGCAAGCACGATACGAGTCAAAAGCAAAAAAAAAAGGGGGAGATTCTTCTGTCAGCGAGCATAACACCAAGAGTGTTGATAAACGATGATTAATATGAAATTCACAGCCTCCACTATCTATTTCCCTCCCAATCAGCATCATCCAGTGAGTCTAGCCATACAGACCATTGCAGGTATCATGCTCAATTCCTTACGCCATGCATCTAACGCCTGGCTGGGGGCATGCCGCTCGCTGCACTCATGATGAGTTGCCAGGAGGAGATACTTGTTGACATGCCACAGATTTGTCTTCCACGTGGTCTTCTGGATCAAAATCATCCGCAAAATCCATGAATCGAAGAGCGCCTAAAGCAAGTTGATACACCAGCTGCCAAGTAATTTAACGGGCCCAACTCTACATATCAGGATAGTTTTCTTACACGGGAAACATTCGCTTCCTTCCTTAGTGTACATCCCCGTAGCCAAGGTAATGCTGAAATTCTCATGTGCAATAGTACGCCCGCATTTCTTCTGTCTACATTTTGCTCCTCCCATGAGCGGTCCCGTCCACTGGTCGTTGAAGCAAAAAAAGGGGGCAATCCTTCAGTCGAACGGGCCCACCAGACTTGTCTCGCTCAGATTTCCAAATGCCTCTGGAGGAGTTTTTTTTTCCCTTTTGAACTCATAACTACCCTGTGTGACTTTTCCTATTTTCTCTGTAGGCGATCCTTCACCAACGCCATTTTTCTTTTGCTTTGCTGGGGAAATATTAGCTTTATTGCCCCTGGTAGACATAAATATCACTGAGGGTGCCAACGCGGCAGATGGTGGCTGCTTATTCCTAGAGGGGAGGACGCGGGATGTGAAACGTGGATATCACGCATATTTTACGTTGAGGTAAAGTGAACACTTAGTAATGATATAACGCAGCCTGTATTCCCCAAATAAGCATTAATGCGTATCACATTTGTCGTAAGTTGTGATGCCTAGAACGGCACCTGATAAGACCCAGACTAGGGCTACCAGCAGCAAACCCTAACTTGTTATGCACATAAACTCTTGGAGTGGCTCGTATCTATGCATCCAAGCCAATTGCCTGATATTTTTGGTATTAGTATCTGCATTAGCAAATTATCTGTTTATCTGACATTCATCCTTGTCAATGGAATAATGACATCAATGTCGATGTGAGCAACCGGTTCAATTTATATGTCATCACCAAAATAATATTTTTCAGGGAACTTCATGAAGTCGCTTGGTCGCAATGGCGTACGGTTATGTTACAGATGAATTTTCCATAGAAAGCTGTGCTCGCAATGCAAGATAGCTACTATGCAAACGGTGTGCACATTTCCTGCGATCCTTCGCATCTGTAAATTTTGGCTTCTGAGGACCATTTCTCCCTCTGAGCCTCCTCGTCATCTTCATCCTCTTTCGATCTTTATCTTTTGGTTGGAATGGCTTCTTTGCCATCTGCTTCGTTCTTGCGCTATGCTACAATTGCGGGGATCAATAGATCTTCAACGACCCCAAATACAACGCTATTGTCGTTCCGGATGAGCAGAAGTTCCTGAAGCGTACTGAAGCGGTTCGATCGCTGGGTGGGATGAGGATAAATGCGTTGCAGAATCGTAAAAGATGGAATTCATGCTACATAGTAGAATCAACAATGCTTTCAGCTAATATTACTATTACTATTGCCCCTTTGTCCTTGCACTCTACTAGTACTCTGCCCACCACCGCTGCCCTTTGAATTACCACCACTAAAATCCTTCAAATCCTTCTTCCACGCCAGCACCACCGTCTTAATCTCCAACAACTCTTTGTTTAGAATATTATTCCGACTCTGCAACACG
The DNA here is from genome assembly GCA_037356135.1 of Talaromyces sp. F31. NCBI lineage: Eukaryota > Fungi > Ascomycota > Eurotiomycetes > Eurotiales > Trichocomaceae > Talaromyces > Talaromyces sp. F31. Next base: position 1,952,547 of record JAYXSF010000034.1, read on the forward strand.
GAAATCTTCTTATTCTCGATCTTCAGGCTATTCACCTTCGACTCTAGGTCTGCAACTTCGACTTCAAGTCCGCGTTGCCGGATACGGGTTCTATCGAGAGTGCGGCGGAGGACTTCGACGCCGACTTCGTTGTAGTCCTGCATGAATTTGTTGATTTCACTTTCTTCATCCCTGTCTTTGTTGCTGCTGCTGCTGCTGCTGTTGATCCTACCGCAGAGTAAAGTATCTGCGTGTAACGTAATAGCCGATAAAATCACCTCCTTGAGATCTTCATAATTCCCCGTTTCGTTATCAAAGATCTCGCGGGCGGCGGCTATAAAGCCCTTTGTCCACCAATGACAACTCACCCAGTGTGTGAATCGTGTTCGTGCCAGATCTTTAAGAGGGTTGATGAGGTATTTGTCCGCAATGGCGTACACATGTAACGATTTGGGGGACGAGGTAGGCGATGAGTTTGTCTTGCTGTTATCATGTCCATGCTTGCTCAAATGAGACATTTGCACTTCTTCTTCATCGCTTTCATTCTCCTTTTCATTGCCCTTGTCGTCGTATTTTTTGTCTAACACAAACACAACGCCCAACTCCGAATAGTGTTGCTGAATCCTCTTGATCCCACTATCACAACATTCAAACTTCCAATCCTCTTTATCATCGTACCGATGCGTATAAAAATACCTTATCATCGTCTCCACAATCTCCGGGTCATCTGTAAGCGTTATAGAATTCGTCGATGCTTCCTATACCTTATTAGTCTGCAAACCCTGGTTTCTTTTATAGAATGGGACATACGATAAAACCCCCCCGACAAGCAGCCTCAAGAATCTTCGACTGAGGACAAATAATAGCGCGGTGAACATGGAACTCCTGCACAGAGCCGTTGACGCGGATTGTGAAATCAGTGTATTGATTGTGTTTGTATAGGCCCCAGATCAGAGTGCGGAAATAGCAGGAGCCGTCATTGGATGTATGCCGATGCTGCCGGTGTGCTGGATCATGGTGGTGATGATTGTGTGAAGGGGACTCGGTGGACATGGTCTATATCCTTGTCTAAGATTAAAAGTCGGATTGTAAAGATTCATCCAGAGTCCTATACATTACAGCCCCAAGGGATGAGACTCAATGTAGTTGAGAACAATCCCATACGCGGAATCTCTGGAGTCTCGCACGAGTTACTTATTTATTTAGACTTCATAAATCTGAGCTACCGGTCCATGGCCGAGAGTGATGATGTATGAGGTTATTCGTCATCGCCGGAAACGGACGCCTGCCATAACCCTACCACCACCACAACTTCATATTATCTACTCTCCTGGGTATTGACACAGAGAAATTAATCGGAATTTGTAGTTATTTTTGTCAATATTATCATCAAAATCCCTGATTATACCAAGCAATATGTCACGTTCACATGTGCATACAATCCATAGTCATTACTTAATCAAAATAGCAATTTTGTCCATGGTATCAAGCAACTCCTCGAGAATATACAAGCAATATATGTCAGGTTACATGTAAACACAATTTTATACACTTACCACAATCCCCAGTCCTCGTCTTGATATGCATTGTCTTCTACCGCCGAAAAATAGTCGCCGCCATCATCATCCGGCTTATCTGGCTCTTCCTCGTTTGTCTCGAAGAACGAATGATCAAATATGCGAGACGAGCTGTTTTCTTCCTCTGCTGATCCTGAGCCTGAAATAAATGACCATTCAAAATCATTCGCTTTGTTTCCCAATAAAAAGTGACCAAATACCAGAACCGAGTTGAAGATCTCTCGGCCTGTTGGTACAATATGCTCTGGAGGAAGTAGGAATCCCCACGTACCCTTGTCGCGTAGCTTGATTTGGTACGAGTATTTGGCATGGAGCTGATGGTAGAACCAGTCGAGTGCACTACCACCTGTGCTTTCGACGTTGGTTGAAACCCGTTGACCAGTTCCCTTGTCGGTCGTTACGATTCCTCCACATGCTGATTCGACACTGTACGATTCCTGATTGGTCATTCTGATTGCTTTGGCAATGCCGTATGCCAGCTCTTCCAAATTCTCTAGCGATGGTGGCACGCTTTCGCAGGAAAATGAGTAAGGATAGAGAATTTGCTGAGAGTAGGAGTGAAGATCCAGAAAGCCGATAAACTCTGTGTTTCTGCTTTGTGTTTCGTTATAGGCCCATTCGGCGATAGTCCTGGTTTCTATGCTGTCAAAAGGGGCGTTGCCCGCATAGCTTTCGGAACAAGGGTTTGCACGTGTTCCCTCACCATCCCACTCGTATCCCCAAGCACGATCAAGATCTATTCCGGGGCAGAAAGGGAGCCCTGTTTGCTGTCTGCTTTTGCGCCATAGGCGATCCATCTCGAACGAGTAAATATACCCGTCAGGATTAATCGTAGGAACAAGAACCCAGTCAAATTCTTTCAGCAGTTTGGTGACGGGAAGTGATTTATTATACTCGGTGAGTAGTTGAAAGGCAACGTAGGCTACTGTCGACGTGCTGATCCATTCTCGTGCGTGGGATCCACCTACGATCATGACTGTCTTCCGTGGTTCTTTATTTGGTTCTTCGTTTTCATCATCACGTACACCAAGTCGAAGGGCCGGAATATCGCGGCCCTCATGAGTAACTCCGACGTTGACAAGTTTTGCTTGCTCTGGGAACATGGACACAAGTAAGCGCATCCATTGCAGGATCACGGGGAATTTCTGGTATTTCTCGAAGAACAAATCAGTTACATCTGTTGATCGTAGGTCCGTGTGGCTAGTGGTTTGGCCACTCTTGTGGTGCTTGAAACCGTGGGTTGGATATTGCGATTCGTAGATCATTTTCGATAGATCTTCAATGAGTAAGGTGTATGATTTTTGGAGGGATCGCGGAAGTAGTCCGAGCAATGAGGGAACCTGTTGAAGTAAGAACTTGTAAAGCGATAGTCTGGCAGCTGCCCATTACTCACCACTTCCTTCGCAAGGCGTATGTCTACATGATTTTCATTTGAGTCCCAAACATCCAAAAAGAGAATGTTGACGGCATCTGCCAAAGCCTCGACTTCCTCTGCGTTGTGGACTTCAATGCGCAAAACGATATCGCTTCCGTATCGACTCCATGACTTTTCCGGCCGGGGTCGCAGTCCCGGTTTATTGAGCGACTGTTTCTCTTTGTCAATGCCCCATATTCGTTCGATAATTGAGTCCCGGAGCCATGTAAAAGGACCTCGAGAGGATGCGATCTGTGTTTGTGGTTGCGAAGCGAAGCGTACAGGCTCAAAAGGGCCTAATGGTTGCGAGTGTGGATGGGTGACGCCAGGAACGGCGATTGTCTGTCCGGCGAAAAGCACGGCGCACAAGACGACGAAGACATGCCTATACATACTGTGATTGTAAATCGGTATTCAAGAAGCGACGCCAAGGAGGCAGCCGCCAGGTATTCAATGGAGCAGCATAGAGAGTCGTATTCGTGGAGGGGGCGAATTTCTTGGAGTTGATGCACGTCGGTCGTTGCCTCTCTCGGCTTATCTACGGGTGGATTTTGACCAAAGAAACGCCCCAGGCTGAAGCATTCCACTGCCCAGGCTTCCCCACCACAAATTCATATTTCGATACTAGGTAACTACGTACACACCAACTACGCTTCTTCATTGCAGATTTGTTAGATCGCCGCAGGATCAGTTGCTAAAACATCAATATAGTTCGGTGGCTGACTACAAGTAGCGACATGGCGTAAATACAAATTCTTAGTCCAGACTGTTGGAAAAAGTTCGTCAGGAAGATTCTTCCCCCAGTATGTACTGTATCAGCCCTGAAACCAGAGTGCATACAGTGGCAAGTGCTGGTCTAGGCTATCTGTATTTTCCACTGCGAGTCGCAGCGTCCCACACCTCGATTGTGTCTATGCGTGCAGTAACATCACAGAGTATGTACTAATGTAGTCGTATGTTCGAACTACGAAGATAAATCCGGTTGGTAGGACTGCGAATCATAATTCGTGTAATTTAGTTGCCAGACAGCGAACGGACAGAGTCTCGACCAAACCAGACCCTCGGGAAGGTATTTACAGTGTCGTTGCCGTACCGTACCGTACAGTAAGTACAGTACACTAACACCAGGTGTTACTACTTTACCACTTGGCTGCATTGCTTGACCTTGAACGCCTTCGACTAAGATTATCCATGTTCACGCCCGCTACTTCCATCCAGGCGAACGGCTATTTCATGATTGATGATTGATTCTCGAAGATATCAACAGCAACCACTCTAGACACCAGTTCTCGGCACCTGTATAGGGACTCAGTAAACAGTTCCGGACCCAGAGACCGCCGACCTGGTGAGATGACCTAATTATTCGCTGCTTCCCACTGCCAATGCCCAGTCTCGATCTTCCCCAGACTTGTTGATTGATCGGGCTGGCTTAATCAAACTCTTGTCTCGATGGCATGATATTAGCTACCTAATGCTTCAGCCTTGCTAACTCGCTCCATCCATCCAGAACCGTGCCCCTCCCGTTGCTGACATCCGCATCGGCCACTTTCAGGGGATAACGAGAAACCCGCACTCTTCCGTCTTACCACGTCACATCCAGGAACGTACCACTGCTCCAACGATATATTTACTTCGAGGCGATCTCGTCCCGCATTTTTCCTCATTATAACAACAGCCATGCAAGAGTCATAAGCGTGCTGCTCAACCGATTGTGCGTCGTCAGAGCATGAGCTATCCGGAGCCAGCCCTTCAAGAGATTCACCACTCGTCATCGCCATGCATCGCATTCGAGCCAGGCTCGCCTCATCCGATGGAAATGACAACAAACGGTACAGCTTGATATTTGCTCCTCATGCGCGTCGCAGCGAACACATTCCTCGTCCCTCGCCGTCGTCTTCTCCAATAGACCGGCGTGTATCCGACTCCGGTCCTCGCCCTAATGTGGAAGATGACACAGCAGTGGATGGCGAGAAGGTAGAAAGACCGAGTATATACGAGCGTGATAACTCCAACCATGGGAGTGGTACGACAGGCTTCTCGGTGGCTAGTACTTCCGAGACTAGTGCATCCATGAAAAGGAACAGATTCAGCATGTTACGCTTCCGCCATGCCTCTGATCCTCAGCTTTCTGTCACCTATTCTCAGAGCGAGAAAGATGTGCCGCCAATGCCTCAGATTCCTCCACGTAAGTTTCTGTCCAACTTCTAGAAATTGTGCCGTGCTAATATGCAGGTGTAATAGCACCAACAATAATAACAACGGCGCCAACGAATACCAATCTGGAAAAATCCGCACGCAAGAGTCGGCTTCGAAATCCGCTCTCCAGAAAGGCATCCCGAGAAGTTGTAAACATGGGCAACGCCAGCGGGTCTGGTCTTACGAAGACGCCGCTTTCACAAACCTTGGGCCAAACCCGCCTTAGCCACGAAGAACCCGGTCGTCTTTCTACTTCTACGTACCAAAGCGGAACTACAAACAATCCGTCAGAGCAAGACATGCGCTTTTCTGAATCATCTCGGTCTGATCAGGGCTCAATTGACAGGAATCCGGTGAAGGGCGATGCTCCCCATCCTATCAAAAAACTCCATATGCCACGCCTAATGAAAAGTCGAGCAAACCTCTTCCCTCTTCCGGTCAAACTTCCTCCACCAGGCGCTGGCAATTCACACAGCGGTCGAACCTCTCCTATTTCGACTGGCGGCCACAGTGAAAGGACTTCAATGGACCCAACTACCCCCGACGGAGCAGACGGCGACCAAATATCACCACTGCCCTCTCCTACACAATCCTCCGTGAAACTAGCCTCACCGAAGCCTTCCAACCAAAATCCTCTCCTACGCAAGGACTCGACAACTTCTGCCCGCTCTGGAAACTCCGCGTCATCGGCCAAGGTTCGCTTGGGAAGGCGTGGACGGTCGTCTACCTTGAACTCATTTATTGAGGCCTCTCGCAATGGAGAGGACTCGAATAATTCTTCATCTAATCTACCATCAGGTCGAAACTCAATTTCTACGAACGGACGAAAGAGTTTTGGCGATTTGTTTGGTTTGGGCAACAGATTACGACAGAACTCAGAGTTTTCAAGCCAGCGGGACGGTCGTATGAGCCCTCGCGCTCCTGGAACCCCTACTTCACTCACCAAAAACGGCTCTGCATCGGCTTCACGGACCGCAGTCATAGCTCCAGACCGAGAGGAGGATGATACTCCTGCAACGTATCTTACCAAGCTTCAAGAGTCCGTCCCGAAAGGATCAATTGGCATAATATTGTCCAAGTCTGACGACGATTTCTATAAAGTCGCGTTACGGAAGTTTATGCGAACATTTGCTTTCTTCGGTGAACCGATTGACATGGCAATTCGCAAACTGCTGATGGAAGCGGAATTGCCAAAGGAAACTCAACAGATTGATAGATTTTTGCAAGGGTTTGCGGATCGTTACTATGAGTGCAACCCTGGCATATTTGCTACCACAGGTACTTACCCTTTTACCCTACGTACAGACCGAGACACAAAGAGGCTAATTGTTATAGATCAAACATACTTTATAGCGTTTTCCATTCTGATCCTACATACGGATGTTTTCAACAAGAACAACAAACGAAAGATGCAGAAACAGGACTATGTGAGGAACTCTCGTATCGATGGGGTCTCTGAAGAAATTCTCGAGTGCTTCTACGAAAACATCGCCTATACACCTTTCATTCATGTCGAAGATGAATTGAATCTCAGTACTCGCCAGATTCCAAAACGGAAAGGCCTTCTCAAAGTGGCGAGCTCCGACCACCTAGCAAGAACGTCAAGCCAGCCCGTTGATCCGTACGCGGTTATATTGGATGGAAAACTAGAAACACTACGCCCCAGCTTGAAAGAGGTGATGAATATCGATGACCCTTATAGTTTCCCAGATTCAGAAGGATTCAAAGATATTGAGCCGTTACATCAAGCTTTCTTCAGGTCCGCTGTTCTGCAGATTGTTTCGGCACGATCTCGACCGGATGCATTCATGACTTCAACCAATATGGAAGACATGGCTGATTCGCATCCTGGCTTGGTCGATATAAAGGTCGTGAAGGTGGGTCTACTATGGCGTAAAGATCCGAGAAAGAAGAGGGCTCGTTCCCCGTGGCAAGAATGGGGTGCCCTTTTGACTTCGTCTCAGCTGTACTTCTTCCGTGATCTGTATTGGACAAAATCTCTCATGTCGCAGTATGAGAATCAACACAAACGTGGATCTCGGCTGCCGGTAATTTTTACACCCCCTGTTACCGATTTCAAGCCAGATACGATAATGTCAACGTCAGACGCAGTCGGCCTGATTGATTCAAGCTATAAGAAGCACAAACACGCCTTTCTTTTAGTCCGTCATAACGGATTAGAAGAGGTATTTCTTGCCAACTCTGATGCTGACATGAACGACTGGTTGGCCAAACTGAACTATGCGGCAACATTCAGGACAACAGGTGTACCTTTGAAATCTACCGTCGGAGCTCGGTACGAAGGTCAGAAGCATCAGAATATGGCTCGTATGGACTTCACTCGTTCGGTATCATCACAGTTGCAGAGCGATGGAACTGCTCCTGAGACCAAAGACTATGTTGACGTGCGCCTTGCCGAAGAGATGTCTGCCGCACGTGAGCAGTTAATGTCTCGAAGAATTGCTGAGCAAGATGAAAAGTTGACGGGCTACCAGAACCAACTTGACGACCTTCTTAGAAATGCTAGACACCTTCAGCTGCTCACTCCTGTCAATACGAGAGCACGAGAAAATGTCATCCTGGCCGCTGGTCGCATAGCTGCCAAACTTCGCTGGGTTCGATTAGATATGTGGCGAACCAAATGCTACAATCATTTTCTTTCAATGGATCTTGGTATAAATCAAAAGTCGTCTGATGCACAAAAACGATCGTCACTCACAACTGTCAAGCCGGTATCCCCTGGACCGAATACATCACTGGCGAGGCTCAATTCTACTCATTCTCTGCTTACAGCCCCTTCGTTAAGCGAAACGGCTTCTGCCGGACCTGCCTCTCCAATGTTACCGGAGAGCACAGTCGTATCAAACGAGTTCTTGTCACCTATTATACCGGATGGTTACCGTCTAACCGCCTCCTCTATTACTTCTTCTGAGCCGTTTGATGAGAAGCATGCACCTGTCTCGCCCATGTCTGAAGCTCCCCCTGGTGGTGGCTCCGGGTCATTGAATAGAGAACCGTCGATTCTGAGCTCCGGGGGTAGAAGCGAAGGTCCCGCTTCAAGCATCCTTAACTCGACAACACCAATGAATACGACGAATGTTGATGACAGCGAAGAGCGGGTCCTCCGTGAAGCTGGCCTTCTCGGAGTTGACGGACCAGCAGATTCGCCTAATCCGTCTCCCAAGCTTGGAAATGACGCCGAAATCTCTGAGAAACATGTTGATGAAAAGTCCGACTCTAATACAGACCATCGTCTCAGCAGCCACCGGCGTAGCTTGCAGCGGACTCTGAGAGACTCACACCACAAACCAAGTCACCAACGCAGCAGAAAAGGAAGAGACTCCGCCTCCAGTATCCCTCTTGTGGATAGTCCTGCTGGCGGTGAAGGCGAGGGCTTGTCCAGGAAAGACGCCAACTTTACTTTGCATGGAAAGAAGGCTTCTGTTATCACGTTTGGTTCTGAGTGGCAGAACATTTCTGCAGAAGAGAGGCTGAAGTTGCGCAAACCTGCGGTATCAGAAGAAGCCAGGGCATCTGACACCAATCTCGTTCGTGACCCACGTGGATCGATCAGTTCTGCATCGGTGCATAGCGGTCGACCACAGTCAATGCGCAGTGCCAGCACAGCGACTGCGCGGAGTTCTCGTTTTGTCGATAGTATGTCAGTCAACAACGGCATTCCGGAGGTTCCGTCAATGGACGTGCTCTTGAAAGAAGAGGAGGAAGAAGAAAAGCAAACCCAACAGGAGGCTGTTCCTTCTGATAACCGCAAAGACGCTGAATTTGCTGAATCGGCAAATGCTCCAACATCAACGATCTCAGCTCCCACAAACGAAAATTCCAGCGAGAACCCTGCCAGCCACGATAATGAAGAATTGGTGGAACCAATTTCCGACCAAGAACAATCAAGACTGAACTCTCATGAGCAAGCAGTTGGTGCATGATGATATCGAATTACTAAAAGCTAATGTCGAGTTCGATGACTTTTCTATTTCTTTCATTTCTATTAGTTGCTCTTGATACCCCACCTCATTCCTCACCATACATGCAACCACGCACATCAAGGACTGTTTTTTATTTTCTTCTCTTGGTCAAGGAATATACTAGGTGTTCTCCCGTCTTCCTAGCTTTCGGTGTGCAATGGATGGATCTACTTTACATGACTCATCAACATAGCGATTAACTACTTCTGTTCTACCTTCTTCTTGAACGATATGTCTTTGTAACGGGTTTTTTTTCTTTCTTTTTCCTTTCGGGCAAAACGAGCGGAGCATGAGCATGAGCATGAGCATTAGAGTGTTTGTAGGGAATGACTTGTTTACTTTTTTCAATCAGCTATGATTAGGGTTATGATTTGGGGTAAATGTAGACCCACTCGATAAACGTCATTTTTGAGCTATTGAAGGACCCACGTTTTAATCTCAACTCCGCATGAATTCCGTCAAATTTCCGAGTTTATATCTATCTCAACAACTAAACCAATAGAGAGAGAGACATAGTAGAGGGAAAACAATGGCTCACTCCAAACGCAACACCTCCCTCCCCCACTTCACGTCCTACGAACGCTCCCTCTTACGCTCCCACTGGGGCACCCAAAGCACCCGCCTCTCGCGCGAATCATTCTTGCCCTTTGGATCATGTCAACTATGCCTGCAACCTGCGCGCGCCCCGGTAGTCGCCTGCGCTACTAATGGAGATCTTTTTTGTCGTGAATGCGCGATTAATGATCTTCTCGCGCAGAGGAAGGAGATTCAACGCCTAGAAAAGGAGAGGGAGGAATCTGTGCGCAGGAGTGCGGAGGATGAGGCAAGGATGATGCAGGAAGCGCGCGAGAGGGAATTAAAGGAGTTTGAGTTGGTCAGTATGGGTCTCGAGGGGAGCAAGTCAGAGAACAACAAGAAAAGAAAAGCGCCGACTATGGAGAAGGAGCCCGAGAAGGGGAGTGGGAAAGAGGAATTGACGACGGAGGCGAGGATTGATGCCGCGACGCATGCCTTTCGGCAGAGAGAAATTGAGGTTAATGGTAAGAGGAGAAAGGTGTTTGAGTTGAGTGAGGCGGAGATTGCGCGGTATGCGAATTCCGAGCTGGAGAGGTTGAAGAGGAAGATTGAGATGGAGAAGGTATACACCTTATCGCCTTCTATCGACTGTGTTGATGGTACTGATTAATAGAATAGGCAGAGGCAAAATCGGCACTGCCGTCATTCTGGATACCGTCCGAAACGCCGGGGACAGAGAACGACGCAGCCTCGAGAAAGAATCTAAAGTTATCGCCTATATGTCCCGCATCAACGAAAGAGACAAGACATGAATACTCGCTGAAGACACTAGTCGATGTTCATTTCACAGAGGAGAAGACTGATTCTGGAACGATATCGCGAATTTGCCCGAGTTGTAAGAAGGGTCTGACGAATGGGTTGAAAGCTATGCGTGCGTCCTCTTTTCCCTTTGCATAAAAGTACTAAAGCTAACTATATGGATTAGTTACGAAACCCTGCGGACATGTAATCTGTCAACCCTGCGTGACCAAATTCATGACTCCAGAGACCACCATCGATCCACATCGAACGATTCCAGCAGAAGGAGAATCAAAATTAGGACGAATGCTATGCTACGTTTGCGAAACAGATATTACGCCCGCGAAGTCTTCAAAAACTAAACGCAAAGAGGAGAAGAATAATAAGATCAGGCCAGGTTTGGTGGAGATTAAGTCCGAGGGAACAGGATTCGCGAAGGGGGGGAGTAACATGGCCAAAAAGCAGGGTGTTGCTTTTCAGTGCTGATCCAGAACAGAAGTAATTAGTGGTAGATGTAAACTACTAGAATAGCGTGGCTACCATATCGAAGTTAAAATCGGTTGAATATAGACCCAGTTGTGGATAAAGGCTCTATGAACGCCTTGAAATGCATAATAAGTACAATATATAGACAAGTTCTCTTCCGAACTATTAGAGCAGCACCGAACGATCATCGCCTAGGTGCCGGCAGTGATTTCTGGGAGTTATTAAACTCTCTCACAACAATACTACAGCTAACCTCCTGACACAATCGTCGACGACGAGAAGCGTCCAACTTCGTAGCAAACTCCAACCCGCTAGCGCGCTCAATAGCCTCAACAGGGACTTCGAAATCCGTCAGAGGTGTACTATTCGGGATTTTAGCGTTAGGAAGCACAAAAGCTCCTAGAGCAACCTTGTCCGCGGGGTTTGTGCCGTGTTCTGCAAAGATGACCTTGTAGAAATGCGTGGGTACTGCAATCGAGGGCGGTTCACCGATCACTTCATAAGTAACTCTGTACTTGCCATCAGCTTCCTTGCGGGGTAGGTACAAGGGTCCCGTCACGATGCGAACGGACGGGTACGTCTTAGTTAGATTGCGACAGAAATCCTCGAAATGAGCCCAGTAATCCCGGTTGAATCCTTCACCGACTTGAGGGCACATGTTGCTAAGCGCAAATGTGGCATCCATTGCGTCTTGACTCCATTTAGCGTCGGCGGCGGGCACCTGGTGTCCTCGATCATAGCCAGAGCGGAAGTAGTCGGACAGTTTACCGCGAAACATGGTTGGGATTGTGGTATCTTCGACGAAGACGCTGTGTTTGCGGTCTGCGTTTTTGAGGGACAGGGAGAATGGGGTGATGTGTTCGGCGACCCAGGACGGGTTGCGCATTCGCCGGTCATAAGCGCCTGTTAAGGGGAGTGTGTTGAGAGGGTCGCTGACAGGGCCGGGGAAGCCATACTGCAGTAAGCCCGAAGGGTCGACGGGAGCTGCAGTGGAAGCTTTGGCGGCTAGAGAAGGCGTAGGAGCGTGGATGGGCGGGACGGCGGTGGACGTGGAGGTGGTAGCTGGGACTGCTAGGGCAGTTGCGGGAGGAGAAGTAGGTTGACGGGATTTTGATGAATACAGGAGAGCTGTGACTCCTGCGCCGGTAGCTGCGCCGGCAGCAGCAAAGATGGCAAAGGTTGTTTTAGACATGGTCGATTTGTTAAACCGGGGGAAAAAAAAATTCGGCGTGAAAGGTTCCCTGTGGAAGAAAACCCCGGACTTTCAGGCGGAGGCAGTCGAAAGAAATAAGACTCCCTCAAGCTAGCTCGGCAGATGACCAAGTGGCAGCCTTGTCGATCGTGCAACAGCGATGTTGAAGTTGTTGTAGTGGTGTAAGTCAGATGGCCAGACCGCGTGGGAAAGGAAAGCGCGCTGCCCTCTGCCGCAGCCAATCACCGCCTGCTTATTTTGCACCTGTCGGATTTGTTCCATTTCGTTTCGGCTTTTCTTTTGTGATCGGATTTTAGAGGTATAATGCTTTCAAGTAAATGTCTGGACATTCTGAATGGATAATATCGTACGGTCCTTGTTGCCTGTCAATGCCTGCTCTGTCAATACGCCGCCATGGGACAGAGGCTCAGTCGAGTCTCGGCCTTGTGATCAGAATGCGTACCTTGGGGGACGATAGCTCGACCGCTAGTGATGGTTGGTAATGGGATAAATATATCGAGCATCTCTCCTCTGTTCATGACATGAACAGATACCAAATATATATGAAGCATAGCTTTTCATCATGACCTGAAACACTCTTCAACAGAAAGAGAGAGAGAGAAAAAAGGTGTGTGTGTGAGCGTGGCGCGTCGTTGCCGAAAGAGCAGCCCTCTTACATCATTCGTCGTACATACTAAATCTACCGCAACATTCCCCGGATCGCTTTACTTTCTCCTCCTTCATCCCCTACTCTCAACCTCTACACACTTCATCGGCCAACATGGGGCTCGATGCAAATGACAATCGGGGCTGGGTGATGAGTGGTGTCGCCGGTATTGGTGCGTCTTTCTATGCTCTATGGAACATCCTCTTATAAGTGTTGGAACGTACTGACGACATCATCAGCCTGTGTCATCGGTGCCAGCATCATCTGCGTGGACATTATTTTGCGATCATGTTTTAGAATACGAAGCTTCGACATCACTACGAATACCACCTTTCTTTCCTCGTCCATGGGCCTGAGTGCTGGAGTCATGGTAGGTTTCCCATCATGAACTTTATCCTCTCGCAGATGTCGGACCGCTAAGATTCCTAGGTATTTTCGTCATTATATAGTATGCTACCTACTGCGAAGAAATATCTCTCTCGGTCGGGACTGTCAGACTCTACCGCTGCGTTTACCTTAATCGGACTCTTCATAGCGGGTGTGATCGTTATCAGCATCTTCTCGAACATCGCCCATCGTTTTATACCCTCGCACGTCGTGGACTGTACACACACGCATGAATCGCATGACCATGATATAGAGCAGGGTGTCGAGGAGGAACACCAACATCAGCAATACCATCACTATCATCACCATCACAAACATCCGACTGAAGAAAATAACCCAATCACGGAAACTAACGAGCAGACACCTCTCCTTCCTAGTATTGGCCATAACATACGACCAATACAGACTCTACGTACGAAAAGCACAAGCGGGCTTCCATATCGGACATTCTCTCGCAATTCGGCCGGGAGGATATTCGGCCGCCGGGTCTCGCAATTTCTTAGGATCACAAAAGATGTGTGCGACGAGAATGGACCATGCTATGGCTTCTCTCAGACCTGCGGGACAGATTGTAGAAAGGTGCTAGGTCCTCGAAAAATGTTCCTTTGGATGGACGGAACAGGCTCACCGAACCAGACACAGCCGGCATCTCCGGCAGTCAGTGAGCCAGAGCCAAGGATGCAGGCAGATGAACCCGACACGCCCTTGACTGTTCGACACGTGCCGCTTGTCGCTCAAGACGAAACCCAGATTCATCGGCCAGACGGTGAGCCGCGGGGGACTGACTATTTCTCACAGAACGTTCAACGTCCTAGCTCGTCTCGACAATCATCTCAACAGGCAGACGAAGAACGGACTGCCACTGGAAGCCAGGAGTCAGCAGGCAAACTATTCGACGACCATGCGAGCCATTCCTCACCACACCATCATCACGTTCCTCAGAATGCATTTCTTTCTATCGGCCTGCAGACATCTTTGGCTATTGCTCTGCACAAGCTTCCAGAGGGATTCATCACCTATGCCACCAACCACGCTAGCCCAACACTGGGAATGACCGTCTTCATTGCACTTTTTATTCACAACATCACCGACGGATTCGCTCTTGCTCTCCCTCTCTTTTTGGCCATTCGGTCAAGAGCAAAAGCTATCATCTGGGCAAGCCTGTTAGGAGGAATCAGCCAACCAGCTGGCGCCGGTCTCGCAGCCCTTTGGATCTGGTACAGCAATCGAGGCAAAGACATCACCGAAGGGACTTCCTGGGGTGTATATGGAGGGATGTTCGCTGCAACAGCGGGCATCATGACCTATGTAGGCTTTCATCTATTCAGCGAGGGTCTGAGTTTGACACATAACCCGAACATTTGCATATTTTCGGCTATTGCAGGCATGGGGCTGTTAGGAATTAGCTTTGCATTGACTGCATGACACAAAATTGATCAAACACGAAAAATGAAAAGAGAGAATATATAGATATGAGAGGCGTTCAAGTCAACACTGGGCGGTATACGGAGGCGCTTTCCCGGTATGTGTTATTCATATGATTTTATGATACAATTATGATGATGAGCTGTATTTATTGTTATGAACATTCAGATATGTCTCGTACGGTGCAGTATATTATTAGCTTTCCCTCTATTAGAATTGTATCTGGTATATCATCCTTTATTCTGAGCCGCCTCCCTCTCCCTCTTTCTCGCCAAATATCGCTCACGAGCACTTGAAACATCCGTCTCCGTCTTGCGACTCTTGATCTTCTCTGCCAATTCCTTCTGCCGTGCCTGTTCAGCCTCCTCCTCCTGTCTAGCTTTTTCTTCTAGCTGCGCAGCTATCATCTCAGTTTGACGAGCGCGTTGAGCCTCTCGAGAAGCGAATACTTCTCTTGATGGTCCACCGGGTCGAGCACCAGGACGAACCACCGTCGCCGCACGAGTCGCATCTGATAATTTCGCCTTAGGTTTAGGCGCAACATTCAGACCCGCGCCGAGCAATTGACGTTTATCGACTATCTGCCCCTCGTCGTTGACAACAATATTAGCCCCTCTTGCATTCATTTCAGCAGCAATCTGCGCCTCCGATTTCTCCTTTGCATCTTGTTGCTCTTCACTATCCACCACTTCCCCAGCAGCAATTTTCCTCGCCGCCTCCTCCGTCGCCTTCACAACTTCACCATGCGACTCCTCATCCCTCGCCAGCATCTGTCTATAAAATCCCATCATACCCGAATCCCCATTCTTTCTCCTACGCTCTTCCTCCTCTTCCTCCCGTTTTGCCTCCTCCTCTTCCATGCGCTTCACTTCCTCCTGCTGCGCCCTATACGCCGCCGTCACAAATTTCTCTTTATCTGCAAACTCGTCCCCTTCAGCTTCCCGCTCCTTCGCTAACAGTCTATCCCGCGCGCGCAATTGATCTCGTTTCCGGATTTCGGCAGTTCGCATTAGAGCGGACATGTATTTACTGGATCCTTCGCCTTCGTCACCTGCTTCACTGGTGGGCTTTTTCTTGTTTTCGCGTTTAGCTTTGATGGTGTCGTATACGGCGTCGTAGGAGTATATAGAGGGGTCGATTTCTTCGGCTTGTTGGGCATGTTTTCGGCTTGTGTGTAGGGCTGCGAGGTTTATGTATTCCGGTTCTGTTGGGCCTGCTGCTGCTGCCGGTTTCTGGAGGCCGTAGCTCTTTGTTTCTTTTCCTCCTTGTTGTTGTCCTTCGTCATTCTCGTCATCGAATATACTACTTTTCAACGACTTGACTTTCAAAGCCGGTTTTGCACCTCCAACTTGAGGAGTAGTCCGCGCCACTTTCCGTGGCGTTACGTCTTCACATTTATTATTCTCTTCCTCGTCGCCCAATCCTCCCAATGTTGTTATTTCGATTGCACCATTCTGCTTATCATTTGCTTGTGGCTCGATTCTCTCGCTTTCAGAATCCGAGTCCCCGAAGACTGTCTTTTTGCGCTTTTGACCGGCTGCTAGTGGTTTACTTTGGACTCCGAAAGGCGATGGTTTGGCTGGTTTGTTCGGTTTGGAGAGATTGATACCTAGGGAGATTTTGGGTGGCATTGTAAAACAATATTATAAGAGCTTTCTGCATGAAACTTCAAAGAGAATAATACTTTGTGGCCTGTCAGGGTCAAGAATATGGCTTATCCTCTATTCTGCAATCAGGTGCAGTATGTCGGACTGCGCCAAAAGCCGCGGAGGTCAATCCTTATCCTTATCTCCATCGCGATAAGTCACGTGCTGATAATGCACAATACAAACAGTAACTCCACGCCGCGTGAAGCTTAAACCGCCATTGATAGCTCTACTAACACCTTCTCTTCTCCAATTCAATATTCTGTACAAGTACTCAATTCCGAATTCTAGGGCCACCATGTCATACTACTTCACAATTCTTTCCGCCACAGACGTCCCCCTCTTCAGCCTGACATTCGGCACCTCCAAATCAGGCGGCGATGGAGTTGCACGTTTCCGCACTCCCGATTCCGCGCAATACATGAATCAGTTTATCGTGCATGCTAGTCTGGATATCGTCGAGGAGACGCAATGGACGAACGGAGCTCTGTAAGCCCACTCCACCCCATTCAAGTCAAACGCTCAAACTAATATGGTAACAGATACCTCAAACACATCGACACCTACCCCCCAACCGCATCTTATATATCCGCCTTCCTCACCCCCTCCGGCACACGCTTCATCCTCCTCCACCAACCGCCCCAACTCCCTTCCTCAGCCGGTAGCGCCGGTGCAGGCGGAATAGTATCCTCCACATCCTCCCTCGCCAGCACCCTCGGCGCAGCAGCTACTTCACGCACAACCTCCAGCTCCATCGCTGCAAATCCCACATCCCCTCAGACCGAGGAAGCGATTCGGCAGTTCATGACGGAGGTGTATGAAAATTGGGTGAAAACAGTGATGAGTCCGTTCTATAGACAAGGGATGCCGATTACGAGTCCTGTTTTTAGGGGGAAGGTTACGGCGGCGGGGAGAAAATGGTTATAGTTCCGTCTCTTCTCTAATATTCAAAAGAAAGCGTGGCGTTTTCGGATTCTTATGTAGATATTTCTTGATAACAATGTGATACCCCATTATCATGATCAACGTCTTGATCAATATGCTAAACATACTTTTAGTGATTCAAATAGCCGAAATCAAAATATCGTAACATCTAACAAAAATCCCGCTTGCTTCAAACGCCCTATGAACCAAAAAATCCCGAACCTAAGTCGCCATCTGAGCCGCAATTTGAGGCGCCAGTTTCTTCACAGTGACACTCTTGAATGTATCCAGAGCTTGCATCACATCCTCCGTCGAAGTCACGGCTCCAAAAATGCCACCTTCCATTTTGATGGAATCCAAAGTACTGGCATGCAGCGATGGCTCGGTAGCGGCACACGCGTCCTCAACAACGACGCAATCAAAGCCTCGATCATTCGCTTCGCGCATCGTCGTGGAAATGCAGACATCTGTAGTTACGCCTGTGAGAAGCAGATTTCGGACGCCCTTGTTACGGAGTAACAACTCGAAATCTGTATGAGCGAATGCGCCGCGACCCGGTTTATCGATGACTGGTTCGTCGGGCAGTGGGTAGAGTTCGTCGATGGTGTCATGGCCCACTTCTCCGCGGATGAGGAGTCGGCCTAGTGGTCCTTGGGAGCCGATGCCCAGCCCAGATGGGTTGTTGCGAGATCGATGATTTTCTCTGCTAGAAAGGGTGGACAGATCTGGGCGGTGTCCTTCTCGGGTATGATATATGGGGAATCCAGCGGCTCGAAAACTTTGCAATAGGTTTTGTAATCTTGGAATGATCGCTCGTGAGGGAGAAATGTCATATCCCTGATACTCTAGGTATCCTCCGGGCGCGCAGACTAACCATGTCAATATATCGTAGCAAAACAACGGCATGATAGTACTTACAATCCTTTTGCATATCAATTATGACAAGTGCAGTCGTAAAAGGCGTAAAAGTAGCATCATGAGGCCAATCATACGGCTGAGCCGCAATCTGGCCTTTCTTGAACTTTTGTACAACCGGCCGCGGTCTTTCAATCACCGGGCCGTGATTGTGCGTTGGATCAGTGACAGTCAATGTCCAGAAACCCGGCGTACCAGCCGCGAGAAGCGAGAATGGACAATCTGTCAGTCGCGATGTGCGTCTTCGCTTCCGCGTTTCTTCTGTGAGTCCATTGCGCGGGCGATACTGGCCGCCGCGGTCACAGCGGAGCCAGACCTTTGACGTCCGGCCGGGTTTCTTGTCGTTCGGTGTACTGGAAGACTTGACAACGACTCTGTAGCCATGTGCCTTGCCGTGCGCATGCACTGCTGCTAAAAGGGTAGTCCTTGGGAATAATCAGCTCAATTCATGTCATGGAATTGAGGTGGCTGGGTCTCACTTGTCTGGATAGGTTGCTTCAGGGGGCGGAATCAATTGCATGTCCCCATCTGGAATATCCTGGAGGTCACTCGGGGCATCCAGATTCAAATCTGATGTATCGGTAGCCATTGCAGGCTGACTTGTGCGGCGAAGTCTATTGCCATTTCAGCATCATGTCAGCACCGACTCTGCGCGGAGTCTTTCGCGAAACTTTGTATTTCATGCCACAAATACTATATAGACAAAGTACATGAATGTCGAAACAAGTGCGTGGCAGCAATGGTAATAATAGCTTGATGCTAGAGGTGATAAAAGCCCGTGCGTGGATGTAGCAGTGGACCAGTCACGGACGACGAGTAAGGGCCAGCAGCACTGAAGGGGCTGGCGTGTACGCGACGGTATATATACAGAGCAGAGCAACTCACCCTATAAAGTGATAGAAACGTGTATTGATCGCCAACACGGGGCAAGAAGCGCAGGCGATGCGCGTTGGCATGGAGCGTATATCGCCTTACGGTCACGACTCACGGCGGAGCTCTCAGAAAGATTGGCATGTGAGAAGACCCGCGCTAGTCTGTTTGGGGATAGGCTTATCGGGCCGACAACATTAAACGGATAACCTCAACCTCGATCGGAACCAACCTCAACAACAACTATGATGACACAAGTTGCTGTTCATTTGAAGGCACTACACCCGCATCTGGCATAGCCAACAGCCTATATGCGAGGCTTCGATCTATCTCATCAGGCCTTTCCGGACTGTGGCGATAGAATCGCTTTTACATAGACATAGTCAACGAATCCCGACATGATATGAGATTATGTTTTGCCGTTAGAAACGTTGTCCAGAACACGGTGTAATGAGCGGTTCATCTGTTGGCCTTGCGTTCTATGCTAGTGCTGCCCTGTTCATGATTCAGATCAAGCCTCGATAGACCGGACGGTCGTCTACATTTTTCTGTCTAATCTGATTCAAATTCTAATCTTACTGAGCAAGTCTCTGTACTCTGCCCCAATGTGTTCACATCAAGCCGTACTATGTAAACGTAGACGAACTGATAGATGTTGACCGATCAGGACTAGCGCAACTCAATCACGGGACGGCAACCTTGGCGGTGAGGGTCTCCCGCATCATCTTCCCCCGTGCATCAACAAGAGTCAATCAACATAAACACAACATAACAGAACAACCACACCCAGCGTCGCCAGCCCCCTTCGACGCCCTCGACTTCGGAGTCGGGCAACCGCAGTCAGAGCAGTAGGTAAGTTAATGCTCTCGCCTCGCCACGACACGGGTTGACTGCCCCGACCACGACTCTCTAACTTCGAAACAACAACACAACGGCAACAACAAGCACCTCCGCTGTTAGTAGGTAGACAACCAGGGACAGACCCAGCCACCACCACCACGAGTCAGGTCTCTACGATCAAGCTACGTACCGAAGTAAGTCTTGCGATCACGACTACAGAAATAGATCCGTTCGACTACTGCATCTGCATGTGCTAGCCTTGATCAGGCTGCTACACTTCCCCGCGGCATCACAATGCCGGGCGCTGATTTCAACACGCCTGCGGCCACCAAAGCCAGTAGCGACGCGGAGGAGCTCTTATACTACAAGTCACAATATGAGCAACTAGAAGTTGAACTCGCCGAATTCCAAGCATCCAGTCGGGAACTGGAGGCTGAGTTAGAAAAGGACATTGAGGCTTCTGAGAAACGAGAGCGACATCTGAAGGGAAAGGTTGAGACACTGTCATATGAAGTGGAGGAATGGAAGGTGAATATCATCTTTTGTACTATCAGGTGGCGTGCTAACTGATTACGTCTCATAGGCCAAATACAAGCAAGCCAAAGCTGAGTCCAGCTCGGTTCAGAACACCCTGCAGAAGGAAATTACTAGCCTGCGGGAGGGAAACAGAGCGCTGCAACTGAAGCTACGAGATATTGAAGTCGCAAACGATGACTTTGAGCGCCAGGCTCGCAATACAACCTCGTCCCTGGAGGATCTGGAATATAAATACAACATTGCGATCGAGCGAGCGGTGCTTTTGGATGACGAAATCAAGAGCGGGGAACAAGAGCGAGAATCATTACGCATAGAGTCTCAGCGTCTGCGCGACGAGCTTTCAGACTTGAAAATTGAGGCCGAGATTATCAACGACAAGCTGCGCAAAGCCGAGAACGAGCTTAACCGGCGTCGCAAACCCGCTTTGTTCGAAACGCCTACTGCGCCTAGTTCTCGGGATGTTGAACCCGGACAACACTCGCCTGTAACCACCGCGTCGTCTCCGACCATGACTACTCCTCCCGCAAAGTCCGTGTCGTCCGCGACATCCGATGCTATCACTCCTCCTTCGCCAACTGCTTCCGAATCTTCGGTCAGTGTGCGCAAGCAAGGAGCCGAAGGGGGCTTCACTGGCACACGAGTCTCAATTGGAAAGACAGCCCCTCGCTCAGCCTATGCCAGACACACTCGTACGCCTTCCATTCCTCAGGCTAATGGCTTTACACCATCAATGTCTTTCCGCCAGAGTACTTCAAGACTCAGTTCGTCGGGCATTCCTCGTTCGGGTTCGCTGTATCAAATTCGTGGCTTGATCGGAAAGATGCAAAAACTCGAGGAACGGGTGCACTCAGCTCGTTCTCGATTACCTGCTCCTTCGGAGACACCGACCGGTATGTCGCCTCGAACACCATCCGCTGCTGGCCAGAGTTCGATACCGTCATCCGTCACACTGCGCAAGAGTTCTCGAAAGCGAACAAGTACGGGCAGCGCAAGCTCGTCTGTACGGGATGGAGAGACGACTGGGTATCCTTCATCATTCCTTCCGCAAAGTCGTCAGTCATATGGTCGTTCAAATGATAGTAGACCGAGCAGTCGAACAAGCTTTTCAAGCCGCAGCTCAATAGGCCCGGGCAATTACACTAGCTCTGTCGCACCGTCACGGCCGGATAGCAGGCAAAGTGTCAA
Source organism: Talaromyces sp. F31 (assembly GCA_037356135.1). Lineage (NCBI taxonomy): Eukaryota > Fungi > Ascomycota > Eurotiomycetes > Eurotiales > Trichocomaceae > Talaromyces > Talaromyces sp. F31. The sequence continues at coordinate 1,974,084 of JAYXSF010000034.1, forward strand.
CCGGGCTCGGACACCACTCGGCCACTATTCGACCAACCCAACGACAGAGGGTCGACGTCCACGATCTTCGATGAGTTCATACTCTCATCACGGCCCAGCAAAGGGCATGACTTTTATCGAAGAAGACGTTGATATTTCAACTCCTACCCCGCGTCGAGACACACTAGAACAAGGGTCTTTCCGTTCGTCTATTCCTGCACCTGGGGGTTTGAAAAAGCGACCTAGTGGCAGCATCGGACAGAAGACGACAACCTTACCTACACCACGACGAGTAACATCCAAGATTGATGTACAGAAGCATGCATCGAAAAATAGCGATGAGGCTCCTCTGAAGTTGGAAGATCTCGGCGAGACTTACTGAAGCTTAGTACAGCTTGTGTTGATCTCTTCATCTTGGGTTCGGCTTTTTGATTTTGATCGTACCACAGGCGTACATTACAGGCGTATTGGTGCATTAACTTGTTTTGACAACTTGCCAAATTCGGTCAGGAAGAGGAACGTTTCTGAGTATTTGGCTCCCCTTGATTTTGATTTTACAGTATAGTACATATTACACTGCACGTGCTATTTAGTACAGTACTGCTACATGGCGCGCATTGCAACTCTTCTACGTGAGCTTCTTGAAAATGCAGTCTCATGAGGAAGAAGCCCTACAAATTCTCTCGTCATTCGACAGATTCCTATCGCTGTGCACAGCATGACCTTTCTTTTTGTTTGATTATGATTACCTTGTTGATTCTCTGGGTTTTCTGAGCAAAGGACAAACACATTTCGATTCACTGTGACTACTTTTGCTTGTATTGCTTAGTTTGGTTTAGATAATACCCAGTGCGAATGAAACATACATTGAATACTTCAAAAGCAAGTTGATACCAGTCATAAATGACAAGAACCTTGCTACATAATCTCTATATGAGACTATAAAAATGAACTGTCGTGTCGTCGTCATACCACTAATCCATCAATCTACAGCAAAACTAGGCGCCCCAAGCAGAACCTTTTCCCTCAACAAATCACAGCTAATAGCATATTCCTAAGGCAACCACCATTTCTTTGCGTACACAGACAGACGAACATCAAGAACCTTACCTATGTAATATTCGCGTTGACTAGATAATTATATCTGGAACTGCTCACCTACACGTCAAGTGATTTATGGATGCAAACGGCTTAACTCATCTAACAAGGGGCAGCTGGACGAGACTGTGTAATTATTTATTGAGTCTATTTTTGGACTATCCAGGAACGACCGATATTAGGTTTCCATTTTTATATCACAAGCAATCTGTGAACCCACTGACGAAGCCACAAAAACTTAGACCCATGACCTCGTTTCTTTGGACTCCCGTAACGCACACTCGCCCTAAGAGGTCTTCTAAGTCGCACCCCGAAGCGAGAAAGTTCACTTATTTTTTCTTCTTCTCCTTTTCGTATTCAGGTACGTAAGTTGACTTCTAAGTTTGGCGCCACGTGAATTCGCTACTTTCCGTACATTAAGCATAAATTAAACAGTGGGTAGCATGGGTATGCGGATGGACCTATGAGAAGCCCTAATCAACCACGTGAATGCCTAGTAACGTAGTATTCAAGTGACCTCGAGTAAACAAATTAAATATGTAAATGAGCTGCTTCTTGGATTTTTTTCCTTCATTTTGCTATACGCAGACATTTTCCTCAAGTGCAAGATGAAGTTCTCAACACTCGTCAGCTTAGCTGCGGCCGCTGCTTCAACCGCCACTGCTAAATACATCAACTACACCACTGTGACTGGATATTTCCTGCAAGATGAGGCTTCTACCAATCCCTCAACTTTCGTCTACGTATGTGCTCTCGTTCCTTTGTGTGGTTTCAGAAGAATGAAGAAATTGACTAAATTATATCTAGTACCAAAACGATTTTGGCCTGATCAATCAGACTTACCCCGGCCAGGGCAAAGCACTTGGAAAGACCCAATGGCAGCGATTCTACCAAGAAGTCAAGCGACTGAATCGCGAGTCACCTGATAATGTGCAGTACAAGGTCTTTTTCTTCGGAAGACATGGTGAGGGTTACCACAATGCGGCTGAGACCTACTACGGAACGCCTGCTTGGAACGTAAGTCAAGAGGTTGCACGAAAGTTGAACACAGCATTGACATGAAGCAGTGCTACTGGGCCGAGTTGGATGGCAACAGCACTAACACCTGGCACGACGCAGCCTTGACTCCCAACGGCATCTCCCAAGCCCAAATCGCGCACAACTACTGGCAAACCCTAATCAACGACGAGAAGATCCATACCCCCGACGCCTACTACGTCTCACCCCTCACGCGCTGCTTGCAAACCGCCAACATCACATTCGAAGGTCTGAAAATTCCCCACAACAGCGCCGAGTTCAAGCCTACCGTGAAGGAACTACTGCGCGAGGGGATCAGCATCCACACCTGCGACAACCGACAGAGCAAGACATATATCCGCAACCTCTTCCCCGAATGGACTATCGAGGAAGGCTTCGTTGAGAACGATCAATACTGGAACGGCATAACCGAGGAAACCAGCGCTTCCCAAGCCGTACGCTCAAAGAAAGTGCTCGACCAAATCTTCCACGAACTCAACAACGCCGAAGAAAGCGACTGCGAGCCCGCGGGCGACAGTCTTTTTGTCTCTGTGACCAGCCACTCCGGCGAAATCTCTTCGTTGTTGAGTGTGCTCGGTCATCGTAGTTTCAGTTTGAGTACTGGTGCTATTATCCCTGTGCTTGTTAAGGCTGAGACCCTTGACGAGACTGTGGCGACTACTTGCTTGACTTGGACTGCCAACCCGCATTGTACGGCGCCTCCTGTCACGTCGGTGACGGCGTGTGTTTGTGCTGCGTCGGCGACGCCAGTGACCACGCCGTTGGTCACTATTACTTCTGAGCCGCCTACGGTTACGGCCACTGTTTGTTATTGACGACAGTGAAGGTCGGTGTGTATGACTGAGTACCAGTCTTTGTTTTTGTTTTGTTTGTTTTTTTTTGGGTTGGACGGGCAGGGGCTGTGATGCTCACGTGGTATGGTTCGATGTTATAATGTTGTATTTAGTCCGTACCTAGGTACTTTAATTCTAGTATATGTTTAATTTCCAGATATTCTTTGTCAGTATATCCAGATAACCTTGGAAATAAAGGTATTTTCTGAGTGTCGTGTCTACTCCACATGTCCTCGACGACGGTGGTTGGCCACCTCCGGTGCCTACACAGAGTAAATCAGCCTCAATGATCGTTAGTAATGAAACACAGACATAAAAATACAAATAAACAACTTAGGCTTTCATTCGCTTGATTCTGATCGAATAGGGTAGGTTAGCTAAGTATAGCCAATGCGCAGAGCTGACAATCTGTCAACTTAGACAAGCATATGTACTGGTCAACGTATCTCTAGCTACATAGAAAAAAGCTTGTCAAGCATCGATTGTCATTCGAGACACTAGATCTGACACCCAATAATCAAATTGATCTAGTGCACATTCGCGAACTGGCAATGTTGCTTACTGTTTTCATATAAGCTCCAAATCTGTGCGGATTTTTTATCGGAGGAGCAATTATGTTGTGCTTAATCAGTCAAGTACACCCAGATGTCCCACAAAAGCTTAGCACAGATCTAGAAATGGGGCACATACACAGTATGTACTGGGTCATGCATAAGCTCAACCTCATTTCTCTTGACTGGATGTGGCAGCCGATACACCCTGTGGGCTTAGTATGGTTATCGAGTGGGTATATACATATTCATACACATGCCTATCGGCTAGATTCCTTATAATCGAACACTCATTACCCACCTGCATGGTGGTTCTAGACTCATAAGCTAGGTATACTCATCACCTACCTCACATATAACCTGGACATGAATATGTAAAGGGGGCACATAGTCGACATGTAGTCTTTCCCTAGTAAATCATTATCGTCAATCGGAACGTGCATGATCTTTGAAACTAGCCACATATGTAGATGTCGCCCTATGGATCATCACCGAGGTCGCTCCTCGACCATCATACATAAGCATGAGCCCAGCATCTATTGATAGGGGGCCAGGGGCGCGTACGTAGCTTACTGATTAGCTAGTTTACGACCTTGTATCCACTTAAATAAACGTGATTCACGCAAAGGTGCGTACATATGCCTACTTTTGGCGTATTCGTGATTTCAGTCTGGCTCGTCTTGGTCAATTGGCTCGTACGCAGCCATAAATAGGGTTGTATAAGCGTTGCATTCGCAGAATCTACCGTGCTTAAGAAATTACACCACATGTGGATTTCATGGCCGTGAACATCTCAAATGCCGGACGATGTAACTGATTGATATCCATCTACGCTTGTGCTTACAACTCGCAAAGTATACATGGTCGTTGTTCTATTTAAGTCTGCGAACTGCATAGGCTTACTACATAATGTATGTAGGGGCCGAATTTAAGACTACTACCGGGTCTTTAGAGTTGTGGAGACGAATGTACGAACTGGATCCATACCTTCTAAACCTGCAAGTATTGACATGCCCCAGAACAGAACCAGAATGAAATAATTGATTTCGAGAACATATAACTAACTTACGGAGTGTATAGTAGGTGCCAGCTCTGCGAGTCCAAGCCGAATCTGGGGTAGTCCAGATTACGTTCTTATCGGTCACCGAAGCTAGCTGCATGCAAAAAGGAAGAGTAAGCAATAGTAAGCAAGCTCATCGTGTCCGATTAGCACGCGACAAGCAGATGTAGTAAGCAATGGCCCCCGTCAAGTCCTGCGAACAGGTCTAACCAGGAAAGTGATCATAATGAGCTTAGATAGTATATTGATACTTCATTTCGTGGCCATAGCACTTCATCAACCTGATCAGTGTGAAGTTACTCGCATTTACGGGATTTACACTGGCACAGCCGATAAGTTTACTATTGTGAAGTCATCGGCCTCTTCGGCCGCTGCCACCGAGCGCAGTCATTGCTGGTTGCAGATAGATCGATCGATCCATGTGCCGGATCTGAGCAGCGAGGAATGCGATGGAAGCTCTTGGGCTGAATATGTGAATTAGTCCGAAGCACGTACAGTAATAAGGTGTGTCGTAGTAGCACTCCGCTCCGTACTCCGTGCGGAGTTATCCGGCTAGTTTCGACTCTCGGGCATTCGCAACAGAGCGGCCCCTACTTGAACCACCGGAGCCGCGCGCTGTGCCTAATAGTCCGTAGCCCTTATCGCCGACCCTTGTCATATTTTCTAGAAGAGTTCAGAAGAGGAATAGTGCAATCTCTTAAATGCGTCCTGAACCTTGACAGATGGCAAATGGCACCGAAGAGCGGCAGATCTTCATAAGGAAGTACGTATCGCGCGGGCCAAAATAAGACAAGGTTTTGGCCCTCTCGCTTTCCAAAGTAAGCAGACTCGAAGGGAGGTAGGATTACTTCATATTTACCGTGACAGTATCTTGAATTGAGAGATATTCCCAGATCCGGATGTGAAGTCTTATATACTCGCCGTAGTCAGCCTCGGGATGAAAGGGAAGGGTCGGAACCGGGAATAGCTGATTTTACCCGATTGGAAACATACAAACTTACACCCTTGAAGATGTGTCCGAAGTGGCGTCTGGGTCGATCCGATAGCTATCTTTCTTTCGGACAAACTGCTACGTACTTAGTCCAGGCTGCAGATCTTCACCTATAATTGTTATCTGTCCGATCGCTCTGATTGATTGGCGTATGTAATGTAACACACTGTTACCACCGACCGGTATCCTTGCAGCTATACCATGTAGTAAACCGACACAGGTCTAGATACCATTATCGCTGAACTCTGCCACGTTAAGCATGATTGACACATCTAGACGATCACGCGTGTGAATGTTTTCGAGGCATCCATCCGACGTGCCTGGTGCCTGTGTTGACAGCGGTGTTTCGATCGCCGGAAATAGATACCCATTGCCGAGTACGTCTTACTCCTGGCGTCGCGGTGCGATACTCGATGACAGAAGCCAAGAAGTCGCCGATAACAATAAAATCGAATCATAGCGTCGGAGTTTTAACATCATTTTTAAGGTCGCGCTCGGTCTTCAAGAGTCTGCTTCCATAGGGCCGGTTGGGATGCAAGGGCGGCTTCAATTGCGGGTCAACCCTTACTCCGTTGGAGTCGGTCGATTCGACGAGAGCGGAAACGGCATGGCTTGGGGGAACAAATGCCTTGGCCCATGACGCTCCACTCCACCATTTTCGACCTGTTTGATTCGCATTGATAGTGGTTCGTTGCGAGACTGGAAATTTGGAACGCTGTGTTACACTGTGCGTTGATTGAGTTGGTATCACGCCTTAACAGGTAGAGATTGAGTCGAGACTCCTTGGAATTGCAGATCACATCGCTCAACGTGTCATCCAGTAACCATTGTAGATACTGCTCGCAACCAACTCGCAAGTTCGCAAGCTGCTGTTAGTGCTGGACGTAATGTAGAGTTCAAGGGGAAGAAAAAAAAAAAAGATTGAGTGTGTTTTTGTTGAATCGCGAGGTCCACTGGGCGGGCTGCCCAACAGTGCCGGAGTTGGGACCAGTCAGAGCAGGAGAGGAAACAACAGTTGGGGTTGGTCCTTCCTGCTTGGCCCCGGAGACTGCGGGCCGCTACCTGCCTCTTTCGACGGGCTGCAAACAATTGCTGCCCGGGAAGGAGCCCCCCACCTGCATCTGCTTAGTACAGAATGCCCTAGTCAATCCAACCGGCGGGATCTGCTGGTCTGCCGCTAGTCCTACATGGGCCCGGCGATACCATCACAGCTCAACCTTCTCTCATTTTCTTCCACCCCTCTGCATCTGTGCTCTTGGTCGTTTCAATTGATTAGTTTCGTCTGACTATCACGCTTACGGACAAGGTTTGAAGGAGTGTATTCGACTTTCAACACTTGTCAATTCTTCTCTTCGATTCTGTCTCCTCGATTATTCTCTTGGTTGACATTTTTTGCCTCTTACCCCAGGAGCTAGAGAAAGAGTTGAGCTTCTCCATCGGAAACATTTCACTCTCCTTTCCTCCTCTTCATTCTCCTTCCGAACAGTGTTGTCTGCTTTTACGTACAGATACAAATAATTATAATTATTTTTATGAGAGGTATGTACCCTAGCAACACGTCCATCTGACTGCAATTGAAAGATTTAACACCACACTGCTGAGTCGATCCGCTGTGGGATCATGAATTGGAAACGGGCTCTAATCAGATCTCTCCATACAGGCACCCCATCAAGCCTCGATCCTACTCCGTTCCGCCCCCAAACTTCTCAGCTCGATCTACTTGGGTAATATATGAGAAGCTAATACCCTCCTCACCCGCTACCTCGTATCTAATCTCTCAACACCACATCCTAGCGGTCAATCGCTCTCTCTTTCCCGGTGCTTGGGAGGGTCTATTTGACCAAATTCAACATGGCTGCCACAACTACAAACACAAACAGCCATGGCAGTTCGTACGCTGCCAAGCATAATCTAGCTGAACATTTCATTGGCGGTAACAGGCTAGATCTTGCTCCCCCGAGCAAGGTCAAGGACTTTGTTGCTGCTCACGATGGTCACTCCGTCATCACATCGGTATGCACAGCCTAGTAATGCGCCTCGGACACGCCGAGTGCTAACCCTACTAGGTCCTTATCGCCAACAACGGTATTGCTGCCGTGAAAGAGATCCGATCAGTACGAAAATGGGCATATGAAGTTTTTGGAGATGAGCGCGCTATCCAGTTCACTGTCATGGCGACGCCCGAAGATTTGCAAGCCAACGCCGACTACATTCGTATGGCTGACCAATACGTAGAAGTACCTGGTGGTACTAACAACAACAACTACGCCAATGTGGAGTTGATTGTTGATATTGCTGAACGTATGAACGTTCATGCTGTGTGGGCTGGATGGTACGTATCACTCTTTTAAGAAGGAAAAAAAAAAAAAAAAGACATGCTAACATCAATCAGGGGCCACGCTTCCGAGAACCCTAAGCTACCCGAGTCTTTGGCCGCTTCTCCAAAGAAGATCATCTTCATTGGTCCTCCAGGCTCTGCTATGCGATCGCTCGGAGACAAGATTTCTTCCACCATTGTCGCACAACATGCCGGTGTGCCGTGTATCCCCTGGTCAGGAACTGGCGTTGAAGAAGTCAAGGTTGACAAGGATGGAATCGTGACTGTTGACGACTTTGTCTATGACATGGGTTGCACACACTCATGGGAGGAAGGTTTGCAGGCCGCCAAGAAGATTGGCTTTCCTGTCATGGTTAAGGCCTCCGAAGGTGGTGGTGGTAAGGGTATTCGAAAGGTCGAGCGGGAAGAAGATTTCGCTACTTTGTACAATGCCGCCGCGGCCGAGATTCCTGGATCGCCTATCTTCATTATGAAGTTAGCTAGCAATGCCCGACATTTGGAAGTACAGTTGCTTGCCGATCAGTACGGTAACAACATTTCCCTCTTTGGCCGTGATTGCTCGGTCCAGCGACGTCACCAAAAGATTATTGAAGAAGCTCCGGTCACCATTGCCAACAACAATACCTTCCAGGCTATGGAACGTGCTGCTGTCAGCCTTGGTAAGCTTGTCGGTTATGTTTCAGCAGGTACTGTCGAGTACTTGTACTCGCACTCCGACGACAAGTTCTACTTCTTGGAACTCAACCCTCGTCTCCAAGTCGAGCACCCTACCACCGAGATGGTTACTGGCGTCAACTTGCCCGCTGCTCAACTGCAGATTGCTATGGGTATTCCCCTTCACCGCATTCGCGACATCCGTCTATTGTACGGTGTTGACCCTCACACCTCCTCTCCCATCGACTTTGACTTCTCCAAGGAAGACAGCCGCTCCGCTCAGCGTCGTCCTCAGCCCAAGGGTCACTGCACAGCTTGCCGTATTACATCAGAAGATCCCGGTGAAGGATTTAAACCCTCCAGCGGTACTATGCACGAGCTCAACTTCCGTAGTTCGTCCAACGTCTGGGGTTACTTCTCCGTCGGTTCGTCTGGTGGTATCCACAGCTTCTCCGATTCCCAGTTCGGTCATATCTTCGCTTATGGCGAGAACCGCACAGCTTCTCGTAAGCACATGGTTGTTGCTTTGAAAGAACTAAGCATTCGTGGTGATTTCCGAACAACTGTTGAATACCTCATCAAGTTGCTCGAGACCCCCGCTTTCGAGGACAATACTATCACAACTGGCTGGCTGGACCAACTGATCACCAACAAACTTACTGCTGAGCGTCCTGACTCAACCTTGGCTGTCATCTGTGGTGCTGTTACACGGGCTCATCTAGCCAGTGAAGCTTGTATCGCCGAGTACCAATCCAACTTGGAGAGAGGTCAGGTTCCTTCCAAGGAGGTTCTTAAGACCGTCTTCCCAGTAGAATTTATCTACGAAGGTTACCGTTACAAATTCACAGCCACCAAAGCTAGCCCTGATAGCTATCATTTGTTCATTAATGGTTCCAAATGCTCCGTTGGTGTCCGTGCTTTGGCCGACGGTGGCTTGCTTGTTTTGATGAACGGCCGAAGCCACAACGTCTACTGGAAAGAGGAAGCTGCCGCTACTCGTATGAGTGTTGATGGGAAGACCTGTCTTTTGGAGCAGGAAAACGACCCCACCCAGTTGCGTACTCCCAGTCCTGGTAAGCTCGTTAAGTTCACCGTGGAGAACGGCGAACATGTCAAGGCTGGCCAGCCTTTTGCTGAGGTGGAGGTCATGAAGATGTACATGCCTTTGATTGCCCAAGAGGACGGTACTGTCCAGTTCATCAAGCAGCCCGGAGCCACTCTCGAGGCTGGTGACATTCTCGGTATTTTGGCATTAGATGACCCATCCCGTGTCAAGCATGCGCAGCCTTTCACTGGACAGCTCCCCGATATTGGCCCTCCTCAAATCGTCGGAAACAAGCCTCCTCAGAAGTACACTCTTCTTCACAGCATTTTGGAGAACATCCTGAAGGGTTTTGATAATCAGTTCCTCATGAAACAAACATTGAAGGATCTTATCGAGGTCCTGCGTAACCCTGAGCTCCCATACGGCGAATGGAACGCCCAGTTTGCTGCCCTTCACACCCGTATGCCAGGCAAGCTTGCTACTCAAGCTTCGCAAGTGGTTGAACGTGCTCGTTCTCGTCAAGCCGAGTTCCCCGCCAAGCAACTTCAGAAAACCATTGTCAAGTTCATTGAGGACAATGTCAACCCTGGAGACGCCGACATTCTCAAGACTACCTTGTCTCCGCTTGTGCATATCATTGAGCTTTACATGGACGGTCTCAAAGTTCATGAATATAACGTATTCATCGGTCTCCTCGAGCAATACTACGCCGTCGAAAGCCGTTTCACTGGACGCAACACTCGCGACGAAGAAGTTGTCCTCAAATTACGTGATGAGAATAAGGAAGACATCCGCTCCGCAATTCAGATCGTACTTTCTCATACCAAGGTTGGCACCAAGAACAACCTGATTCTCGCCATTATGGACATCTACCGCCCCAACCAGCCCAATGTTGGCAACGTAGGAAAATATTTCAAGCCTATCCTCCGCAAGCTTGCAGAGTTGGAGTCTCGCTCTGCTTCCAAGGTTGCTCTCAAGGCCCGTGAGTTGCTTATCCAGGCTGCTTTGCCTTCCCTTGAGGAGAGAGCGACCCAGATGGAGCACATTCTCCGCTCGTCCGTGGTCGAATCCCGTTACGGCGAGGCCGGCTGGGATCACCGGGAGCCAGACTTTGAAGTCTTGAAGGAAGTTGTCGACTCCAAGTTCACAGTCTTCGACGTTCTTCCCCTGTTCTTCTCTCACTCTGACCAGTGGGTCACAATGGCCGCTTTGGAAGTCTATATTCGCCGTGCTTACCGTGCCTATACTTTGAAGGGTATTCAATACCACACTGATAGCGAACAACCTTTCATCTCTTGGGACTTCGCTTTGGGCAAGGTGGGCCAAGCCGACTTTGGCCTTCCCATCGCTTCTTCCCACCCATCCACCCCGGGCACACCTACCACTGATGGCCCTAACCCCTTCAAGAGAATTCATTCCATCAGTGATATGTCCTACCTGGTCAATGAAGATTCGAGCGAAGCTCCACGAAAGGGTGTCTGTATTCCTGTGCAATACCTTGAAGAGGTCGAAGAGCAACTTGTGCGCGCCCTTGAGGTTTTCCCTCGCAGCTCTGGCAAAGCAAAGAAGTCCTTGGAGTCGAACCTTTTGACTGCCGAGCTCAGTGGTAAGCGCCGACCACCTCAACGTCAAGATAGCAACGGTGAGCTTTCCGGAGTGTGCACCGTCGCCATTCGTGATGTTGAAGATCTTGACGATGCCGAACTTTTCCCCCAGTTCAACAAGATCATCGCCGCCCACAAGGAGGATCTTCTCTCTCGTAGTATCCGTCGCGTCACTTTCATCTGTGGACACAAGGATGGCAGCTACCCTGGCTACTTCACTTTCCGCGGACCCTTGTACGACGAGGACGAGAGTATCCGCCACAGCGAGCCTGCTTTGGCTTTCCAGCTGGAACTTGGCCGTTTGTCCAAGTTCAAGATCAAGCCCGTTTTTACTCAGAACCGTAACATCCACGTTTACGAGGCTATTGGAAAGGGCCCTGAAGTCGACCGCACTACTGTTGACAAGCGCTACTTCACACGAGCTGTCGTCCGTCCCGGCCGTCTCCGAGATGACATTCCTACTGTGGAGTACCTCATTTCCGAAGCTGATAGACTGATGAACGATATCCTCGATACTCTTGAGGTTATTGGAAACAACAACTCTGATCTCAACCATATCTTCATCAACTTCTCCCCGGTATTCCCTCTGCAACCCAAAGATGTTGAGGATGCCTTGGCAGGATTCGTGGACCGATTTGGCCTCCGCCTCTGGAGACTTCGTGTCACTGGTGCTGAAATCCGTATTTTGTGCACAGATCCTGCCACCGGCAAGCCATATCCTCTGCGTGTCATCATCAACAACACTTTCGGTTTCGTCATTCAAGTTGAGTTGTACATTGAGAAGAAGTCCGAGAAGGGTGAATGGATCTTCCACAGCATTGGAGGCACAACTAAGGTTGGCTCCATGCACATGCGCGCCGTGTCCACACCTTATCCTACTAAGGAGTGGCTCCAGCCTAAGCGTTACAAGGCCCACGTCATGGGTACACAATACGTCTATGATTTCCCAGAACTGTTCCGTCAAGCATTCCAGAACAGCTGGACTAAGGTTCTTGAGAAGGTTCCAGGCTTGCTAGAGAAGCGTCCTCCTGTTGGCGAATGCATTGAATACAGTGAACTTGTCTTGGATGACACCGACAACCTTGTTGAAGTGTCCCGTGAGGCTGGTACTAATAGTCACGGTATGGTCGGTTGGATCGTCACAGCCTACACACCCGAGTACCCCAAAGGACGTCGTTTCATCATCATTGCCAACGATATCACTTACCAGATCGGTTCATTCGGTCCTCAAGAAGACAAGTTCTTCCACAAGTGTACCGAATTGGCAAGGAAGCTTGGCATTCCTCGCATCTACTTATCTGCCAATTCCGGTGCTCGCATTGGCATGGCTGACGAGTTGATTCCTTATTTGAACGTCGCCTGGAACGATCCTGCCAAGCCCGAGGCTGGCTTCAAGTACCTGTACTTGACTCCCGAGTTCAAGTCCAAGTTGGATGAGCGCAAGAAGAAGGAGGTTATTACTGAGCTTGTGACTGAAGATGGCGAAGAACGCTACAAGATCACTGCTGTTATCGGTGCCAAGGACGGACTCGGTGTTGAGTGTCTCCGTGGCTCAGGTCTGATTGCTGGAGAGACTTCTCGTGCTTACGAGGATATCTTCACCATCACCCTCGTAACCTGCCGTTCCGTTGGTATTGGTGCCTACCTTGTCCGTCTCGGTCAACGTGCGATCCAGGTTGAGGGCCAGCCTATCATCCTCACTGGTGCTCCCGCTATCAACAAGTTGCTTGGACGCGAAGTCTACACTTCCAACTTGCAGCTCGGTGGTACCCAGATCATGTATAAGAACGGTGTGTCTCACATGACTGCCAACGATGACTTTGAGGGTATTCAGAAGATCGTCGACTGGTTGTCATTCGTTCCTGACAAGAAGGGTGCTCCTGTACCAATCCGTCCCTTGTCCGACAACTGGGACCGCGACATCACCTTCGTCCCTCCTGCTCGTCAAACCTACGACGTCAGATGGTTGATTGGCGGAAAGCAGGAAGAAGATGGCTTCCTGACTGGTCTCTTCGACAAGGACTCTTTCGAAGAGTCTCTTGGCGGTTGGGCTAGAACCGTTGTCGTTGGTCGTGCCCGCCTCGGTGGTATTCCTATGGGCGTTATCGCTGTCGAGTCTCGCTCGGTTGACAACGTCACTCCAGCCGACCCTGCCAATCCCGACTCTATGGAAATGGTCACTACCGAGGCTGGTGGTGTTTGGTTCCCCAACTCTGCTTTCAAGACTGCTCAAGCTTTGCGCGACTTCAACAACGGCGAACAGCTTCCCGTGATGATCCTCGCCAACTGGCGTGGTTTCTCTGGTGGTCAGCGCGATATGTACAATGAAGTTCTCAAGTACGGTTCTTACATCGTTGACGCTCTTGTCAAGTACGAGCAGCCCATTTTCGTATATATTCCACCTTTCGGCGAGCTTCGTGGTGGTTCATGGGTAAGATTCAATCCACTTGATGATATTATGACACTGCTAATCATTTTTAGGTCGTCATTGATCCCACGATCAATCCCGAACAGATGGAAATGTACGCTGACGAGGAGGCCCGTGGTGGTGTCTTGGAGCCCGAGGGTATCGTCAACATCAAGTACCGTCGCGAGAAGCAGCTCGACACCATGGCCCGCTTGGACGCTACCTATGGCGAGCTTCGACGACAGCTTGAGGACAAGTCCCTCAGCAACGAGCAGTTGTCCGAGATCAAGGTCCAGATGGCTGCCCGCGAAGAACAACTTCTTCCCGTCTACATGCAAATTGCCTTGCAATTCGCCGACCTTCACGACCGTGCCGGGCGTATGGAGGCCAAGGGTACCATCCGTAAGCCTCTGAAATGGCAGAACGCTCGTCGATTCTTCTACTGGCGTTTACGCCGTCGTTTGAGCGAAGAGTTGATCCTGAAGCGCATGATCGAGGCGCAACCCAAGCCTGCTCCCAAGACCACCAAGAGCCGTGCTATCCCTGTCAGCGCCATTGTTGCTCCTACATCATCTGCTCGTGAGTCTCACCTCAGCACTCTTCTGTCTTGGAGCGGCTTGTTGGACGATGAATTCGAACACAACGACCGCAAGGTTGCTCTCTGGTACGAAGAGAACAAGAAGGGCATCTACTCCAAGATTGAAGCCCTGAAGACCGAGACCATCGCATCCGATGTTGCTTCGTTGTTGATTGGTAACAAGGAAGGTGGTCTCAAGGGTGTTCAACAAGTGTTGAGCATGTTGCCTGCTGAGGAGCGCGAGTCTGTTCTCAAGTATCTCGGATCGGTGTAAATTGTCGTTTGTCGTTGAATCGTAGCATTTTGGTTTCGGTGCTCGTTGTTTTGTCTTTTACTATACAGGTGGATTAGAAAGGGTGATGAGGAATTTATACTTTTCTTTTTCTTATTACTTATGTTTTTATTACCTTTGATGTTTGTTTTATATCTTTTTCTTTTTGCAGTATGATGATTTCATTAGTTATGAATTAGTGTGCAATATGAATTTCCTTACTACTTCAATAACTTCTCTTTGCGGGTTACGTAGTAATACACATAGTATCCTTTCAACTTTGAAGATAGCTCGACGAAAACTTCGGAGTAAGTCTCAACGAACTCTGGTTGATACAAGTAAACTGCTTAAGGATATGCATACGAGCATATTGAAATCATAAAAATAGCAAGTCAATTCAAGGTCAACTATATATGGTATCATGAAAACATTTAAAAAATCATTCCAGCGAGTAAAAATAGAAACGAGCGATGAATAGAAAAAGACGACAACGAACAACGTCAAGCGTAGCTTTGCAAGTTATCAAGCAGGTTGCCTCTCCATCCCCCCAGCCCGCGTCATCACCGGCGGTGGTCCAGCGCGATGATATGACGAACCAGGTCCTTCGCCCAGATGATGGTTTCGCGCTCTACTGATTGAGGAACGCACACTTGCCGCGGACGCAGTTGAGTCGTCAAGCGGGTTCAGGTTTATTCGTCCTAGTTCAATGGGTAGATTTAACTGATTATGATGTCGATGGTCGGGCATGATGGGTATATCCCTGTACCCACCGCGTCGAGGCTGCTGCTGTTGGTCGTAGATCCGAGACATTGCTGCGGACGAGATGCTGTCGTCGCCTGGAGCGCCGGGGAGTTCGACAGTGCAAGCGCCGAGGGTGCGGGAAATGTCTTCGAGAAGGACTTGCATGGGCGCTATGTATGCGGTTCGACTTCGCTCGGAGTACGCGAGGACATGGCCGCATACGCGGCCGCTGGAGTCTTCAAAGACCCATGCGCCGGAATCGCCAGGCACTACACAACGTTAGCAGCTGTTCGTCCTTTTTCCATTGTTATTAAGGTTAGGATTTACCTCCGAAATTTCCATCAACACAGAAACTGGTGGAAAATGATTGGCGGCCATGGAGTTTCACGAGTGTCATTGCAGGCGAGATTTTACCGTGCTGGTAGCCGCTTGTTCGGCCGCAGCACTGGACCTTGAGACCTCCCATTTCCTCGACGCGGGCTACTTTTGTTAGATAGATGGGCGATGTTCGGGTAGGTTGAAGGTTTTGACGATGGGTTTGTTGAGGCTGTTGTGGTGATCTGTCTGCGGTCGGCCTGGAAATGACGTTCCTGACGTCCATGCGGCTGGCATTGAGCTGAATCAATGCCCAGTCAATCTCGTGTTTGATGCCTTTTCTCGTCCACCGACGCAAGCCCGATGATGCATGTATATAACCCAAACTGTGCGAGGCGAGATGTTCATCGTCTCGATCCTCCGGGGACGGGAAGAAATCTTCATGCACATCATCAATTGCAGGTTGAGTGACTAGCAACTGCGGGTCATCATCTGGCTCTACGCCAGCCGTATCTCCGATTGATGCTGCGTCGTCCGCGTCGTATGGATCGTAAAATTCTTCTTCATCGGATGATTCGTCGTCTGAGAGCCAGTAATCGCCACCTTCTTGAGAGGCGGAATCATCGTCATCATCGTCGGTGAATTCAAGTTCGTAGTCGGTTTCAGGGTCTCGGTCGCCCCATGTAGAAGTCAGATCGTTACCAGATGTTAGATTCATGTTTTCGGCTCGATTGGCAGAAGACCGCGGTAAAGTCTCTTCAGCTTCATCATCATCCTCATCTTCATCCTCATCCTCACTAGGCGCTTCCAGCATATGATGAACGGTCATGCCGTACGGCATACCATCAATCAGAATAGCACCACCATACGAAACAGGCGGTAGGTGCTCTTCATTCTTGAACGCACCAATCGACGCCCCACACAGAGGTTTTTGCTGATAATGCGGGTTCAAATCTGCTTGCACAAAGGCAGCTTCATCGGTTTCAGGCGAGTTTGAAGAATGTGCTCTGCGTCGTCGCCGCCTAGGAACCTTTGATCTGCTGACGTCACCGCGGAGGACAATCAAATCCCAGTCCTGCTCAACTTCAAAGTACTTTTTAAGAATGGCTCGTACTTTCTTTACATTCGAGCAGGTCACACAGATAGTCGTCTTGGCGGTTTCCACGCTCTCACCAGTCATCATCAACGAGGCCGTGCAAGACTCTGAAGAGTCTTTGAGTATTCTGTGTAGAAGCTTGCTGAGTTTTGGCATTGTGTAAAAGTTCCATTGACTAAGATGCTCCTGTGGAATTTCAGCGTTCGTTAACTTCTTCACTGTTCGCTTCTTGACCTTCTTTTCTGTTGGGGAGTCAGCTACTTCATGTACTGCTTTGCTATCCTGGAAGTCACTCTGAAAAGGTTGATGCAATGGAGTGTGCTCGATCGGTAGATTGGCAAAATTTGCTGAAGGTGCATTGTCGATCGATTCCGGCTCAGACTCAAGATCACGACCGAGAGCTAGTGGTAGACAATCATCAAGATCCGCAGAAGGAGGAGGAGAATAGATATCAATAGCACATAGCTGAGACAAAATCTTGCTCATCGTGAAGATGAAATTGGCGGAGAAGGCGAATTGGCTATCAGGCTCTGCAAATTCTAGAGTCGGGTAGGTGAAAACCCTAGGAACTCTGAACCCTAGATCCGCCATGGGTTCTGTCGACATCAAAAAGTTCGGAGCGTCAAGACAGAGTTGAACGATGTGGAGGTAGGCGTTGCCGCATTTCGAAGCCAGCTTCTTGATATAAACATTTTCAATGCGTTGCTTGAACATAGCGTTGTTATACTTCATCTTCCAGAGACGGCTAATGGGTGCCCAAAGACCGATTTCCAAAAGAACAAGACCCAGAGAATACAGATCGTATGCCCATGCTGCCTCATCTTCGAGCAGTCGCTTGTCGTCTGGATGGCGGTACATGCTTGCTGACAGGGGTTCGGGAGTTGGTTCATTGCCGGAGAACTGAGCAAGTGAAGTGAGGTAGGGATGTCGTAAATCTTCGATCAAGTTTCCGATCTCATCCTGACCGGAATTGTTTAAGCCTGGAAAGACCAAAATATTGCTGCTATTGATATTTCCATGAACGACATTTTGACTCCTCAGGTGCAGAACGGCCAAAAGTAGGTTATAAGCGAGACGGAATCGGCTTTCGAGAGTCGGCACCGGGATATCTTGATGGTCTTCTCCAGAATGAAACAAAGAAACCAAAGTCTTTGGTCTCAATTCCTTGAGCAGATTGCTGGGGTTGCTCAGAAATGGGAAATAGTCCACCGGCATTTGATAAACGAATGCATAACGAGCATTGGACATGTCGATATAATAACCAAGAAATCTCAACAGGCCTAAGTGTGATACCCGAGAGTTTTCCACCAACTGATCCAGAGAACGATGGATTTTCTCCAAGCGCTGGGCGGCGGGAATCGTCACCGAACTCTGAGACTCCAGCATCATGGGCGTGAACTCTACAAGGATTGGGATCGTTGATTCCTTGGTCAACCCAGTCATAAATGGAGTAGCAGAGGTCTGCACACGACCAATGATCCGGGAATTCGCAGATGCAGCAACCTGCTCATATGGCGGCGGGCTTTTCGCATGGGATGCGCCGGAAAGCTGTAATGTCGACCTGTCGATAAAGAGATGTTTTGTGGAAGAGAAAGAATCGTTGACTTTCCGTTCAACCAACGCTGGGACTTCTCTTCTTGCGATCGGTAGAGCATGGAAATTAGAATATGGCGATACATCAATCTTCTCCTGTTTGCTGTAAGACGTCTTTCCCTTTATATCAACCGGGCCATCGACGAAATCGTGTGAATATGACGTCGGCTTCGAATCAAACGACAGTGATCGATGAGCATCCAATCCACCAGGCTTCAGGGACTTTGGAATCGAAGTCTGCGACCGTGCTTTGACCTTGCCGGACTGATCTGGTGCTGTCGAGGCCATACTCATAGTCATATTCCGGCGTGACTGCGACAATTCGTATAGTGTATCAATGCACGACGTCAAATCATCCAACAAAGTATACGACCGTTTGATATCTGCCTCTGTCCAGTGAGATTTCATCATCAGGTCCTCCTTTGGCGGTAACTCGCCACTATCATTCTTGGGTGGAAGTGCTGGAGCTTCCCCATGTTGTAACCTCTCCGCTTCATTAAGTATCTCCTGTATCGAGGACATGACACTCGCCACGACATCGCTGAACCCAGCTTCCGTCAACGACTCGTCGATGTCGTTTGGTTGCGCGGCGTTGGAATCGCTCCAATCCAGGCCCCATGCTAATAATCTATCTTTTTGTGTGCGATAATTCCGGTGTAGAGCCACGAGCTCCGGGTCGTCGGTGCCCTTGGACGACGCAGTTGTGACGCTTTCGCAGGACGTTTTTGTGTCGGTATACATCTTCGTGAGACGGCGTTGGAGGTAGGACCCTCCTTGCCGAAGGACGGACATTGTGGCGGGTGTATTCGACCGTGAGCGATTAAAATAGATGGGACATGAATTCGTCAGAAATATGGAAATTCTTCCTATATATTGTCGTGAGGAAGAAGAAGGCAGCAAGTTGAAGGATAGTGATGATGGCAAACGGCAGCCAGGCTACTGCTTAATCTATCGTGGAGTCTGGAAAGATCGATAATCTTGTTGCCTTATTGCCCGGCCAATCGCCGCCCGGCAATCCGGGGCTGACACATGCGCGCAATCAGCGTCGCGGTGGGTCATGGGGAGAAAGAGTGGATGGACTACGCTCCAATACGGTTAGGCGCGAAATACTAGCGCAGACAAAAATTGTATGCAAATTCTGTGTGGCGCAGATAGGGTTGCCTATTGGGGCAGCGTGGCTGAGCATCCTCTAGGCAATGTCATTTTATACGCATGTATTAGGCAATAAAAAAGCGAGCCGTGAATCTGATCTAGCAGGTTACACTACATAAGTCACTAGTTAGTGGACGATCTACAGTCGCCACAATGGGATAGAAGCCTAGGAGCTGGGCTGGAAGCATGCCACTTTGGTAAATGTGAATCATAATAATCGCTATGTGTTCTGCATACAGAAAAGAAAGGGGAAAAACAAAAACACTAATGGCTAACTAAATCCTGAAATGCTCTATGATGTGCTTACACGGCGATTGACACCCGTGACCTCTCTAGCTCGTTTCTCGCCAAAATTGTGAAGTCGTTCCCCAATTAGATACACTTCGTCACGGATGTTCGCTCGCCAGACATCAATCTGTCTGCGGAGTCGATAGAGTGCATATATGACCAAGCATGCCGCGAGAGTGGCGGGGTATGAATAGCGGTAGACTGTGGACTGTGTGACCGTAGCGGGCTCTGGGAACATTGTCGCCTTGGCAATTACACCGAAGCCTAATGGGAGCGACACAGCTAAGAACGTAAAGATCAGGGCCGGTATAACAAGTGCTCGGGTAGCGAGGGCTGTATTAGGCCGCAACCAGCCTTCATTGACAATCGTTTGGAGAGCAACTGCAGCTCGTGAGTTGGACCTCCATTGCAGGAACATGTAGGCCATTTGGACGTAGAGAACACCAAGGGCCCAGTCTTGCACGAAGTGGATGACATGCGCCTGTTGACCGTTTGTGTAGGTATGTATCGGGACCAGGACGTAGAGCTCCGTAAGCAAGGCGCAAAGAGATGGAATGAGCATCACAAATACCACTGATAGGTAGACTAGTCGCATAGCATGGAGTAAGCATTCCGTCACCTCGCTGACCACTTGCCCAGGGTTGGAGAGCATTGGCTGAAGTCCGGTTTGTAGCTTCTGGTATCCAGCTCGCAAATAGGCAACCGTGTATCCCGCACTCAGTAACAAGGACATGCCAACTGAGAATGCATAAATATCGTTCATTCGAGCGACGTGTGGGAAGAAATATGAGAGCACCCGGCGACCTACGACCAGTGGAAAAATGGTCACTCCGACTCCCGTTACGGCTGCAAAGACCCAGATCAAGAAGATGAAAACAAAGATTCGAAGTCGGAAATTAGGCGGAATATAGACTTGAGTGAACATCTCACTCTTCTTGCCATGTAGTCCCTCGTCACTGTCTAGATTGCCGTCCGCACGTTCATTATCCTCAGACACCTCAAGGAAGACCTTGGTTCCTTTAGGAATTCGCACTTGATCGGAAGCCGGAGCACGAACGAATCTGCCATCACGGAGGAAGAGTGGGCCTTTGCGTCTTTTCTCCTCGGCTTCTTCGTCGTCGTCATCACCAGTAATGGGGTTTTCTACATCGCCTAGGTTTCCGAACAGAATATCCCGCCATGAACGGTGAATGGGATGCCCCTCCTCGTCCTTGTTCCTCTCTCCAAGTAGAAATTGCGACAATCGCAAGTGCCGAGCACACTTGTGGAACCACCAATCATACATACTATGCAGGCCATCCGAAGGTTTAATTGCTCGCAAGATGACAGGCATAACGAAGTTGTAGAATAGTAGGTCGACAGGAACTTCAAGAATTGGCGTATTTGATGACCAATGGATTGGAAGGACACCGACAAAGGCGTAGGATAAGCCCCAGACCACGGCACCTAGGCAAACGACAACTAAACCACCGTAGACTAAAGCAGAAAATGCAATCTTTCGTAGTTGTGTGATGATGTCACGCTCAAGAACATCGCGCACTGGGTGGAAGTTTGGATCATCGGGATCACGTATGAAGTCTATGAATTGTTAGCGTCAAGTCGAACACGTCAAGGGGGATTTACATACAAAGTACACCGGTTCTCATGATCTTACGGCACATTGACACAAAAAGGGCAAAGTGGAACATGTAGCAAGTGCCTATGAACCAATGCACGAACAACGAGGTGAGTGGTGATGCGAATGTGAATGCAACCCTTGAAGCAAAAGTGGCTCTCTCAAATAGTGGCATCAAAGCCAGGTCCAAGAGCAGTCCAGAATAGAGAGGAAAGACAAGCATTTCAATGCCAATGATAAGAATCACTTTCATAACGCCACCCGCCTGGTTCAGTATTTCAGCAACGACACCTTCGGGCCTTTGCCCCCGGTTCGCTCCACTGAAGAAGCCAGTAACCTTCAAGTAGAAAATGCCAAGAAGAGAAGCAAACACATATCCAATCACAATGGCAATGACTCGGTCCTTTGTATCCCACCGTGCAAGATCGTAGTCAGGGCGGATGAGAAGTGCAGTCTCGTTGTCCAATTCGGATTTGCCAAGCGATGAGAATACCGAAATGGCAAGACTGATTGATTCATTTTTGGCACTTTGTAGAGTCGTAGTCATGTTAACACTTGATACTGCGACAAACAAGCCATTTCTGTAATCGGCCGAAAGAAGCTTCATGGGTATTTCATGCAAAACGAACTTCATTCCATCGAGGATGAACTGAAACATGGTTGAAATGCGGGTCTCATGAATGCGTAATGCTTGATGAGCAAGCACTGAGAACATAGGGAGGTCGGAGTCCTGGAAGTCAAAAAATCCTCTTAGCACTCTCTTGAGCCTTTGGCTGCTACCGTCGATCAGGCTCAACGATGTTTGCGTGATAGAGGAGTTCTGTGAAATGCGATCTATGAATGGAACGAATCCCGCCACTGGACGTAAGAGGTTCCTCGTGATGAAGCTAACCAGATACAGGACATACCCAACGCTGCCGATAAGAGAATCAACAATCACATCTGCTATAATAGAGAGCAATGCCAGAGGAACTTTGATCAAGAGTCGCACAGGACTGGTGAAGAAGACCAGAGCGATTTTCCCCCAAAGGTACGGTAGCCAAATGCCGACAGCTATGGTGAAGGATATCAAAAGAGCGCAAAATACGCCATTCTGTAAAAGACCGAATATTGGTCCTTGTATACCTATCAACTCCAAAATCCCCTCAAAATCATCACCCTCTTCAATAGCATCGACGTCGTTGGGATCACGATTTTCGGGTTCAGGGGCTGCCGGTTCTCGCCATGGGTTCGGAGCGGGCGCATCAGCCGCCGCATTTTGCCTGTTTGGTAATGGAACAAAGGGTTCCTCGAGCGCAGCGTCTACCACGATATGCTCAACATCCTCGACATTAGCGTCTGGCTCTTGAGGGGTTTGGAGATCGCCCCAAAACCAATCGAAAACGCGGTTTGTAAACGTACGGGGAGCAGCCGCGGTATTTTCCAGAGGTTGACGGGCACTACTTTCGGGAGCGGTAGTACCAGCAACCTGAGAAATAGGTTCGACGGCAACTGCAGCAGCCGGTACAACCTCCGTAGCTGTGGTTCTTTCAAAAGTCGTCTGTCCCTCTCCGTCTGACCAATCGATCGTTTCACGGGGTAGCTCAGTATTGTCCGTTTGAGAAGGTCCGTTGTTCAAGGCTGTTGGCGGTGCCATAGATTCCAAAACTTCAAACGAGGATTCAGAACTAGCATTGTTAGGTAGTTCAGGAATTGGTCTGTTGCTGACAAATGATGGACCTTCGTGAGATGCCTGCTGGTGACGGTTCAGGAAGTCAAGGTTGTCTGAAGATGTGCGACGAGTGGCATTGCCTCGCTTGAGTGTCGTCATAGCATTAACCACCCAACTAAGTTCGTCTTCTCGACCTTCCTCTTGAATAATGCGTAGTATTTCATCGGGATTTCCATCACCACGAAGCCACAAGTCCTTGAATGTCTCTATGCCCGGCCAAGTGTGACCGCCTGGTTCATTCACGGTTTCTTCAATGGTACGTCGAATATTTGAGGCATCATCTAGAGCATTCCTCGATCGCAATGTCGGGCGGGAGCTTGTTCGCATTTGAAAAGTGGGGCGAGAATCAGCTGGTATTGATCGAGGCGAAGAGGGTGTACTGCTAGCTCGAGACTCGTCATCGTTGTTGGCATAATCGTGCTCATCCCGCTCATAGTCGACTTGTGCAAAATCTACATCATCGTTGAAAGGCATATCATGCTCCACCTCAGCAGCCGGAGGTAGAGCCTCAGCTTGGTTCCGATTCTCGGCCATCAATCGTACTACAGCATCCCGCTCGTCCTCGGCAACATTGACTGCTGGCTGTTGCTGAACAACCCATTCTCGAATCAAGAACACCAAAATGAACGATACCACCACTAGCAATGTGATCAATTGTCCTTCCAGGGTATCTATCACAATATTGTTTACCGTCGGTGATGGCGTCAAAGAGTTGAGAAAGGTAACATTTGATAGCCAAGAGGGCTGACGCACGCGACCAGAAGGAATAGAAGAAACCTGGCTAGCGTTGCCTCCGGTGGAACTTGACAGAGTTGGAAGGAGAATTTTCAGAAGAATTCGTTTGGCGACAGCGAAGCCCAGAGGCTCTTCGTTGGAAATGTTCAAAATTGACGATACTGCCTGGGTAGCGGAAGATGCTGCGGTGTCACTGGACAGCGTCTGGTCAATAACGCTTGAAGTCCGCAAATCGGACTGATTTGCTGCAGGTAACGATGCTTGCACAAAGTTAGGGTTGGGCCATCGCCCATCCGCTAGCCAGAACAGAGCCCGCCATATCGCACGCATAGACCACGGCAACCACCCAAGCCAAACGAAAGCGACCAAGACAAGCCGCAGCCACGTAACTAGAGAGCGGAGTCCATGGATCGCGAGTTCTCTGACAAATATTGGGGCTGGGAGCTTCGACGGCATTCCGGGGTCGTAGAGCTTGGTGAATCGGAAAGGCGTTTTGCACAGTTCACAATATTTCTTTTGGGAATGCGAGAGCCATTCCATCAAGCAGCTTTGATGGACAAACTTTATACTTCCACTACACTTGCAGGGATAAAATAGCTGTTCCTCGTCTGATCCTTCACCGCGACATATTCGGCACGTATCTGGTTCGTCGACGCCTTTGCCTTTGCTGTCTGCGTTCGTCGCATACGCTGGGTCGTTCATGAGGTCAGGAAGCGGAGCTAATCCCCGCAAGGACCGAAAGTCCTGCTCGGCGCCCATCGCGGAGAAATAGGACACTTTTCGAATTATCAGCAGACGGAGAAATTAACTAGGCACATCTCTTTTTGATCGTGGTCGTGCAGAGCACAGCTGGTTATGAGTAAAGTGGTGGACTCATCCAGGTAAGGAAATGGTGGAGATGAGCTATAATTTTAGTAATCAACCCCACTGATTCAAGATTAGAAAAAGAAAGATAGCGGTCAGGTTGAATCTGAAAATAGAAAGGCAAGTGACAAACAGTCCTTTGTTGGGGAGTGTTGTTTGACTGACTGCCAACTGAAAGCCGCGGAAAGTGACAGCCTATCTACGTAGCACAGCAGCACATTTTGAGGAGGTGCACTAACCTACTTGGCTCTAGTGCAACCCTCGGTCCCTTGCCACATCTTCAGAGGAGTTGTGATGTGGCGCAGATCGAGCATTGTCACGCTACTGTGGCTGGGGCCCCACTTAACAATACACGCAGTAGATAATATACTCATGGAGTCTCAATCTGCGAATACGATATACTATGTATGTCATTTCTATGTAGTGTGTAGACTCATGTACGTAGTGAACCCATGGTGTTCGTTCTTTGGCTACCATATAGATTAGTAGTATGTGGACTATCTTGATCGAATCTCTGAGAGTTGACCCTCCCCAAGCTGCCCTTGACAGACTGTTCATCGACATCCACCACGTCGCATACCAAGTCAAGCTTTGACCGGACTGTATCCAGATTCCTTGAACAGCTCTCGCGAGTCATCGTCATCTGTGCATCGACTACCATAGCTATATGTACTTCGGGAACCGGACCAGAATTGCCCCGGGCCGTTATCTAGAATCGCTCGAGCTACCTGCTTTACGAAAAAGTAGGAGCCCAGAACTTCGAATGCTCCGCCATGATCTTAGCGCTCTCTAGCTTGAGATGCCACTATCAAAGGAATGGCCAGTTATGGTGGTGCTGGCTGTCTGGGGCTTTTTTTAGAGTTGAGTTGACGTCGACCTGCCGGGATTTGTGGAGATTAGCCTGAGCACTCGGCGCTAAGACCGACTGGGCAGTTGTGTAACGTGTAATTTATGTGATACGTCTCTTAGTTTGATCCTCCAACTGAGTGTATTTGTGTATCAGTCACAGTGAGCGACAGCTAATTCTGGAAATAAAGTTCCATCAAGAGAGAATAACTAGCAATAGAATTCTGCCCATGGATTCTCTAGAATAAACATCCAAGTATCCGACAAATACCATCGCCTGATCATGAGCTTTGTTTGTCATGTGAAAAATAACAGTACTATACGCTATCATTACCAGCCCCGTAGTCTCCACTCCTCTGGTTTGGCCGCGGTTTCATAGGCCAAGCCGCCAGTCTGGGCTCAAGCTATGATCTCAGCCAACATCTGGCTTGCAAGCTGCGGCAGTCCTTCTTGTTTTGCACACCACCCGCGTAATTCTTATCGTGAACTTGCAGTCTTTGTCACCCCTTCCTCCAGAAATCGTTGAGAACTTCAAAGAGAGAATTGTCCTCAGCTCACCACCTACCACTGCCACCTATAGTAAGTGTATAGCTGTTTTGTTTCTTCGAAGGCGATTCTGATTCTCGGCGTGTGCTCAGGCCACGCAGTAACTTCCTCGGCACGCACAACAGAGCTAGTATTCGAATTACTTTTCGGTATGAGCTACTAAGCCAGAGGCTCTGAATTAGGTCGTGGAAAGCTTGCAGGGTCGGACTGGTTGCAGTGATTCTCTAATATCGCCTATCGGACCGTTGATAAGCACTCGTCGCAATACCGACCGGGCTCAAAATGGGCGCTACACAGAATGGGACGACTTTGAATGGGAAGACTCATGAGTCAACCCAGTCTGCTGCTGCGAAGAAAGAGAAGCCACGACAAGGCTACTTCCGATGGTCTCTAGCACTCGCTGTGAGGTTTGTACATAACTCCAGGCGATATTACTTCAGCAGAACATACTGATTCATCTAGGCTTTTTATCTGGTATACGGTTCTTACTCCTTTTCTCCAATGTCCAGCTGATCTCTCGGGCTTGGATGAATCCTCTCCTCGTGTTTGCAAGCCCTATTTGATCACGCGCTCGTATATTGACCCCCATGTCGACCGCTATTATCAAGCTTACGCTGCGCCTTACGTCGACCAAGCACGACCTTATGCTACTACGTTCAATGAACGCGTCTATACTCCTGCTTCAAAACTCGCAAAACTTGGGTATCAGACGTATGGTGCTCCCACTATCGCCCACGCTACCGAATATGGACAGGAGAAATGGGAGTCAGTAGCAGTACCCCAACTCAAGACCATCCAGAGCAGAGCGCAAACTGTGTACCAGGACAAACTAGATCCTTACGTACAACAAATCACCGCAGTTGTGACGCCATACACAGATACCATATCCAGCCATGCAACGAATATACATGAAGGGTATATTCTTCCTTTCTATACCCGTTCGAAGCCATTCGTCATACAGGCCTATTCCTCTAGCCAGGACGTTCTTTCCGGGACAGTGATTCCCATGGCTCATGAAGTATGGACCACGCTAGCTGTCTTTGTCAAGAGCAATCTCGTACCTACCATCACCGGATTGTACAGTCAAAATGTCGAGCCACAACTCGTCAAAATTGGTGAGAGATTGGCTTCTTACCGTGAAGGCAAGAAATTGAGAACTGTGGTTGATGAGTTTGAAGGGTAAGCGAAAGTAATTACCCGAACTCTCTGAAATGTGCTAATTTGGACAGTATCAGTTCTACTGTGGTTTTGACCACAACAACTGCTGCGCCTACACCGACGACCTCCATCATTACCTCGCAAACTACGGAAGTCACACAATCCACAACTCAGATTGTGGAGGCCCAAGCATCTCTGACCCCGGAGCAGCAGAAGGAAAAGACCAGGGAACAGGTCGCTTCTGATCTACTTCTCTGGCAACAAAAGTTCGCAGTGGCTGCTGATAATGGGGTCGATGATCTTGGAGAGCGAGTCAAGCAGATCGTTACCAGTCAACTCGAAAGCGGATCTAAGAAGCATGCAGAATCTTTGATTGAGGCATTAGAAGCAGTTCAGGAACACGAGATTTCTAAGATCAAACGACATATCAACTTCCTCGTTGAAGGACTTTCGCCATATGATGCACCTGGGGAAGAGCAAAAAGCGAATAATAACCTGTTGCAGTATATACGCTCGTCAGGAGGTGCTGTCAGAGACCGTGCTCACGCGCTCCGCGAATGGTACAATGCATTTGAACAGGAACTTAACCGCCGGGTGACAGCCGCTGCCCACTCTACTGTCGAAGTTTTAGACGGAATTCGCGACTTGGGACTGCAAGAGATTGGCATGCGATGGGCTTGGATGGATTTCGTTACCTATAAGGACTGGGAGAAATATCATGCACTGAGGAAGCAGTTCGACCAGTGGAGAGAGGAAGTTTTCCTAGCTGGTGTGCAACATGAAAAGGTCGAGGAAGCCAGGGCTACGGCCAACGATCTTCTCGGGCGCGGAATGGCTATTGCCGAAGACGCAGCCAAGGAACTTGCGCGTTTGAAAGATGTTGGCAAGTGGAAGATCCAGGCCAGGGAAGTCAGCGAGGACTTTGAAACCAGAACCGAGGCGCCTCCACCATTGCCCAAACCCGAAGAGGAGACTGTCGAAGAAGCCGAGTCTGAGGAGCCATTCCAAGAGTTAGATGAACCTGAAGAAACTTCTACCGTTGTCGAAAGCGTGACCGAGACGACCACTGTGAAAATCGAACTAGCAGACGCAACTCCAAAAGCTTCAGGCAATAGCGAATCTGACGAGATAACTGACACAGATGAACTCGAACAACTTGGTTCCGAGCAAGCAAAGGACGAAGCAGTGATCACTGAGAGTACGGTCTGGGGAGGAGTTGCGGCTCAAATTGTTACAAATCAAGTGCCCGTATTTGATGATGACGAGGATGAAACAAGCTTTGCCGGTCATATCAAGAGTCTAGCCAGCGAGGCCGGTGAACGATACGCAGAAGCTACTAGAGCTGTTGGTGAGGCCCTTTTTGCCCAACCAAGCGCTCCTAGTTACGGAGAGCAAGCGGCCTCTATGGCTAGCGAACAGTATTCTCGCGCTTTAGAAGCTGCCTCGAGCGTCCTGTACGGAACAACACCATCGTCCGGCGAGCAGATCGCTACTGCTGCGTCAGAAAAGTATATGCAGGCTGTTTCAGCGTAAGTTGTCTACTAATTCTCGATCACTCATCTTTTATCTAACGTGAAATGCAGGGCCTCTTCCGTCTTTTACAACTTCGCCGGTACCCATACCAAATCATCTGCGCTCGAGTCTGTATCTTCTGTTGCCGTATCGCGTCTACAAGAGGGCCTCAGTGCGGCGTCGGCTCAGTTTGCTAGTTTAAAGGCGACAATTGCGCCAACCCCTACCGCTACACGCGACCCTATTTTTCTTGATGCCCAGCGCCGCTACTATGAAGCTATTGGCCTAGCCCATGATCGTTATTCGGCATTCGTCTCTTCTGCATCCGATGTGATTTTCGAAGAGCCCTCCCCTACTCCAACTTCACCACCTTTGAACCCTGAAGCTCTTCTGGAAAGTGCCATCAGTGAGTACCAGTACATTTCCGGCCTTGCCTCTTCTAGCTTGGCTGCTGTGATCTCGTCTGCCAGCTCAGCGGCAGACAACGGCGGAGAATCGGCTCGTGGCTTGATTAATGATGCACTGTCCAGATACAGCGACGCCATGTCGGCAGCATCAGAATCGTTGTCTGTAGCTTCCGAGTCTGCCAGCTCAGCAATTTATGGAACACCCACCGGAACTTTTGAGTCGATTACCAGCCAAGCGTCTGAACGCTGGGAAAGCATTATTTCTCAAGCTAGCGAGCAGATCTACGGCACACCGGCACCTTATATTCAACAGCTG
Source organism: Talaromyces sp. F31 (assembly GCA_037356135.1). Taxonomy (NCBI): domain Eukaryota; kingdom Fungi; phylum Ascomycota; class Eurotiomycetes; order Eurotiales; family Trichocomaceae; genus Talaromyces; species Talaromyces sp. F31. The sequence continues at coordinate 2,003,425 of JAYXSF010000034.1, forward strand.
TATGACGCTCAAGTATCGCGATACGAAGCTCTTGAAAGCTTCATTTCTGAGCTTGTTGTAGGAAAAGAGCCTTCGTTCACGGAAAGTGTCATGAGCAGATTCCGATCAGCATATGAGACGCCCTATCCCGCCGAAGCTCTTGCCTCAGCATCTAGCTACGCGAATGACGCTTACTCTTCCGCCTCCTCGTTTGTCGCCGCCCACGCAACACCACCACCTGCGTTAGACGACATCGTCAACGCCGCAACTGAGCAGCTGAACTCTGCTGTAGACGTCGCGAGCGGCTACATCTACGGCACTAGCAAGGGGCCCTACGAACAAGCAACATCAGCAGCCGCTGATGCCTACTCTTCCGCATCTTCGCGAGTTAGCGAAGCCATCTATGGAACCCATCCGGGGTATATTGAAGCCGCTCAGTCTCAAGTGGACGCTGCATTTTCATCGGCTCAGACTGCAATCAGCACAGCCATCTACGGCACCCCGACTGGACGCGTTGAAGGTGCGATGAGCGCCGCCAGCGGTGCATATGACTCCGTCACCTCTGCAGTCAAGGACAATGTCGCCGCAGCCGAGTCTATGGTGAGCAGTGCTTATTCAAACATTCACTCGCAAGCCTCCGCTGTTCTTCAACCAGAGCAGCAAGGAGCTTTTGAAAGTGCCACTAGCAAGTTGGCACTAGCTGTTGAAAGTGCACAAGCTCGTCTTGCCGACCTCGCTTCGAACGTAGGCGATGGTGCGGCCAGGGTTCAGTCTGAAGTTGTCAAATCGGCTGAAAGCGTTATCAGCAGCGCAACTAACAAGATCAAGGACGAGTTGTAATTTTGCAATAACTCAACTTGAAGTACAAAATGGCTATTGATCTTGGCCACACGCTTTGAAGTGATCACGCGATATGGTGGATTAGTGATGTTATCATGTCATTTACTTTGTTCCCTTGGCTATAAACCACGATATCCTCTTACGCGGTTCTTTGATTTGTCTTTTGATTACGCATTTATTCTACTGATTGCATGTTTGAATACGTTCATCTTGATGTCTGTTACTGGTTTTGATTTGCTCCCTTTCCAACAATAGGGGCCTTGTTTAATTATGACTGCAATGCTTTTGTTATTTGTTCCATGTCTATTGCTGCTGGTTCAGAACAGTATAATGTACAGAATGATTGGAATATTATGCACATGACGATGTTTAAGCTAATATAGTGTGTTTTATGTGCTGTTGAAGCATTCTCAAACATTAAAAACAATCATTGTACGACTCGAGATATGTATGTAAGCTTCGTGATATACAGACCCTACCAAACAATGCAACCTCTAATGCCCAAGTATCAAACATTGAAACGTTGATGCAAACAAGTTACCGGTACTGCACACGACCACCACGCTTCTCCATCTTCTGCTGCCTCTTACTCGTACCTCCAGCACTACCAGCACCAGTCACATCCTCACTGCCGGCACCACCCAAGCCAGCCAGTCCCTTCTTCATCCCAAAGAACGTCGTCCAGGCCAAATAACCCGAGTACACCGGCACAGCAAGGTACAACCACCAAGCCCTATCCCCCAAAACGCACGCAGCACCAATACATCCCCACGTCCAGTACGTCACATCCCACATGAACTCCGTCAACCCTTTTGCCGCCAGATCCTCGCCCGCGGATTTCAGTGATCCATCCTGGGTGCTGTAGCGGGGGCGGCCGAGGCGTTCCAGGTAGAACTCGATCGCGAGGGCTGGGAGACTTAGAAGGAAATAGCGGGTGAGGGCACTGGGTCGGTTGAAAAGGAAGTTTAGCGTCAGGAATAGGGCGTGTAGGGTAAGGGTGATGAGATGTGTGCGGTTCAGGGTCGCGGCGTTGCGGGCGGCGAGGGATTTTGCTGCTTTCTGTTTTGAACAAATTGGTTAATCAGTGAGCGTTGGAGCGGGGCAGTTGCCTGTAGTTCTACCTGTGCCATTTTTATTGAAGGTTTAAGGTATTCGGACTTATTTGGTGGGGTGATGGAAAGTGTCAAGAACGTGCCACGACCAATTCCGTCGATATACAATAATGGGCACGACTGCAGGCCAGGGTGTTTTCGATCAGACCGGCGTGTAAATGAATGCAGGTAATTTTTGTGGCAGATTGCGGCGTGAATAGCGCAGAACTATGCAGAGTGCTGCTTGAACATCACCGGAAACAGCTGCGAACTTGGCGGTTGCCCTATACAACGGCCAAGGCCACAAGGCAACAAGGCACCCACCGCCACAGCCAACCAGGTAACTAACCCGGAAGGAGCTGCTCTCCATCTCTCACATCTCACATCCAACTCTTCAAGATCATATTCAGTACTACGACACCCCCACCACATCTATCCTTCTCCTCAATAATACTTATCTTTCACTAATATTATTGGGCTTTTCTTGTTTAATCCGAACAACCTCTGATAATGCGATTCTTGCCTCTTTGAGCTTTCTTTTCTGCCGGGCTTGTGTTGTGGCGCGGTCTCCACTTTCAGTTTGCATGGTAAACTCCGCTGATTGTTTTGCTGTACACCTAACAGTTCTCTGATGGTGACGGGCAGCCTGTCCTAAGAAGCTTAGCTACTATCGATCAACAGTCTATCATCCCATGTGTTTGGTCTTATAATAGCGACAGTCGACACTGACGCCAAAACTCACACCGCGCCATACCTCACCACTAAGAGTCTGCGCATCGTGACGCCGCTCAATGCGTCTCAGACCCAGATACCCTTCACTTCGCCTTTCCGATTTCGTTGACATCCCTCGTTCATTTTGGCGCTTACTATAAATACTTACCGTCGGTTGTATCGTAACAACCGCCATCATGGCGCCTTCGTCATCCTACATATCCTCCCAGCTCAGGCAACTGATCTACTACCACCTCGACAACAACCTGGTCAAAAATGCGCTCTTCCTTGCCGGCCGTCTGCACGCCTACGAACCCAGATCCTCTGAAGCATCATACCTCCTCGCGCTATGCCATTTATTAAGTGGTCAATCCAAGGCCGCCTGGGAGTACAGCAAGGTTGCAGGTTCTCGCGGAACACACCTTGGGTGCTGCTATGTACACGCGCAGGCATGTCTCGACTTGGGGAAATACAGAGAGGGTATCAGCGCGTTGGATCGGAGTCGATATCTCTGGGCTGCGAAGAGTAATTGGAGTGAGTGCGCAAGGGTCGGGCGATCGAATTTGGTACTGACATGACGTAGATAAACATAGCGAGACACGCCGTCAACATACTCCGGATGCAGCAGCTGTGTTATGCTTACAAGGCAAGCTGTGGCAAGCTCAGAAAGACCTCAAGCAGGCTGTAGAATGCTACGCCGAAGCCTTGAAGCTTAACCCTTTCATGTGGGATGCCTTTCTTGGTCTCTGTGAAACTGGTGAGTTTCCTCTTTCCACTCGCAAAACATTGCTAACCTGATCAGGTGTCAATATCCTAGTGCCAAATATATATCATTTAAGCCCAGAATTAGTGGCCATATTACAAGCTGCGCCTCAGCCAGATCTAAGCGCACTTTCGGACATAACAATGTCAGCCAATGGACCTCTGCAGACGCAGTCAAACTCAACTTCTAATAGCGATCCTTTCGCCAGCACATCAAAGGGCGATCCTGTCTCGTCCACAGGAAGCTCAGCATTGTGGGAAAAATTAAACGGAAGCAGTGTCAGTGTTGCTTCGGTGGGCACAACGATTATCCACGAGATACCTGAGTACGAGAATCAGACTGAAGATACTCGCAACGCCCATGGCGACTGGGACCCTCCACTTGCTCCAAATCGACGAAATAGGATCATACAACAGGTTGAATATGGCGATCCGCCACCGAAGATGCGAGCTACCGCTTTGAAGTCTAGGATTCGGTCGAGAGCCGAGTCGGAAGATCAAAATGTCATGCCAATGGATGAAGTCTCGACCTCTGTCGCGCCTGCAGGCGAAAGAAAACGAACCGTTTCTGGCCAAGTTGCCCATCCACCCCAGGCTGCCGAGCCGGGTGCACCACAGCGGCGGAGTACGCGGCTGCTGAATCACATACGACCAACCTCCAGCCGATTAGCCACCGCCACTCTGGGAAGGGAGGGACGAGAAGTGAGGAAAGTCAGGGCTACAGGGACGAGAGGGCGGGCGCCGCCTGCGACGAACGTTGGACGCGTCGTGAGTGGGAATAGAAAGGTTCTTGGTAACGGATCAGACCCTGATGGCAAGGATTCGCGAACTTCTGCTACGTCGTCAAACAGTGGTAGTTCGCATCAGTCTAAGAGCGCAGTCGCGGACCGCTCAAAGGAAATGGAAGCTTTGTCGTGGTTAATGGATCTGTTCTCTAAACTAGCCACAGCTCACTACAATTTGACCCGTTACAAGTGCCAGGAGGCTGTTCAAGCCTTCAACTTGTTGTCACAGGCTCAGCGCGAAACGCCGTGGGTTCTATCACAGCTAGGCCGGGCTTACTATGAGCAGGCACTCTATGCCGATGCGGAAAAATATTTTGTTCGAGTGAAAGCCCTGGCACCGGCGCGGCTGGAAGATATGGAAATATACTCGACTGTACTATGGCATCTCAAGAATGATGTCGAGTTGGCATATCTGGCCCATGAGCTCATGGAGGTAGACCGTCTATCACCTGAAGCTTGGTGTGCGGTTGGCAATTCGTTCTCTCACCAACGGGATCATGATCAAGCATTAAAGTGTTTCAAACGTGCCACACAACTCGACCCACGTTTCGCTTATGCATATGCTCTTCAAGGCCATGAGCACGTTGCAAATGAAGAATTTGACAAGGCACTTGATGCGTTCCGAAAGGGCATCAGCGTCGACAGTAGACACTACAACTCTTGGTATGGTCTTGGCCAGGTTTACGAAAAAATGGGTAAGCTCGAATTTGCAGAGCAGCATTACCGCAATGCAGTCCAAATAAATCCGAACAACGCAGTGCTCATCTGTTGTATGGGTCTTGTGGTTGAAAAGTTGAACAACCCACAGTCCGCTTTGTTCCATTACAGTCGTGCAACAAGCATAGCTCCGAAATCGGTATTGGCGCGGTTCCGCAAGGCTCGCGTTCTTTTGAAACTGAACGAATACAAACTGTCGCTGGCGGAGCTCAAAGTGTTGAAAGATATGGCCCCGGATGAGGCGAATGTTCATTATCTCCTTGGAAAGGTCTACAAACAGTTGCGTGACAAGGCCAATGCAATCAAACATTTCACCACTGCCCTGAATCTCGATCCTAAGGTGAGTATTTCCACCTGTTTAGAGGGGCCAATACTAATATATGATTCAGGCAGCGCAGTATATCAAAGATGCAATGGAAACATTGGACGACGATGAGGATGATGACGCGGACATGGCATAAACAATCATATTAACCTTAATTGCACATACTTGCCTCTTGGTGCATAATCATACTGCGGCGTACGAGACGGACACATCATTCTACCTATATGCATAACACGAGAAACGAGTGGCGTTACGGGCGATGAGAGGCTGCATATGCGCATTTGCTTCAATAAGCATATTTTCTTTAGTTTGTTTTGCATTTTTACTCGGAGTTGGCGATTTGCTTTAATCGTACAGTTTTGGAGATGAACCTGACTTTTGTATATTACCTTTTTTTTTAGTTTTACAAGTACATGTGTTTGATGTCAATGCTCTATTATAATACAACTACATTCTGCCCAATCCCAGCTTTAGTAAGAATCGTCAAGTCATTTAAATCATCAATTGTAGTAAGATATGCATTATAAGGGTAGTTAGTTACATGTTGTTAGGGTATACCATTGCGGCCTCGGCAATCGGGTGTCAACAAGCTGTGTGGGGAAAACGTGCAGGTGCATCTGCATCATCGTCACAAGATCGACTTTTTGCTTCACGTACCAAGCACCCGGGGTCCCTCGCCAATTCATTCACTACAGTACGAACGATACGGTTCTTAAGGCCATGGCCATCGTCACCCGGTACCCTTACTAAAGTCTCATTACCTCAACCATTTGACCAAGAACCGAATCGCAGCGTCTCGGCGGTCAAATTCTCTCCCACTCTGTCTTGAACGCACCTCGCCAACAGCAACAATCACCTCGAGTTCCGGCATTAAACGGACACCATGTCAATCCTCTCCTACATAACAACCGGTCTAACCGGCTACTTCGCCGTAACCGTCTCCTTCTTCGCACTCTCCGCCGTCAAAGTGCCCAAAACCGGCTTCATCGCGCGGTGTCTCTCCTCGTACGCCTCTCTGATCATATGCGCTACCTACGGTGTCATCGTATCCATAGTGTTACGGCTCGTTGGTTACGGCCGAGTATCGCAATGGGCCACGGCACGGAGTTTCAAATGGGTTATGTGGATTGCCACGGGTGTGCATTTTGATATCGTCGAGGGCGAGAAGTATCTTTCCACGCGGCCGGCGGTCTTTGTGGGCAATCATCAGACGGAGCTTGATGTGTTGATGCTGGGTGCTATCTTCCCGCCGTATTGTTCCGTTACGGCGAAGAAGTCACTTAAGAGTTGGCCCTTTTTGGGCTGGTTTATGTCCCTGTCCGGCACGGTGTTTATTGATCGCGCGAATCGTGAGACGGCTGTAAAGGCATTTGATGGTGCCGCGAGAGAAATGCAGGAGTTTAGACAGAGTGTTTTCATTTTCCCCGAGGGCACGAGGAGTTATTCAGCGACTCCGGAGTTGTTGCCGTTTAAGAAGGGGGCGTTTCATTTGGCTGTCAAGGCGGGTGTGCCTATCGTGCCGGTTGTGGTGGAGAATTATCCTCATGTGCTGAATGTGCGGAAGTTACATTTTGAGGCCGGGGCAATAAAAATCAAGGGTACGTTCCTTTCCGCGACGTGTTAAGGTGGTGCTAATTTGGTAGTTTTGCCTCCCATTGAAACGAAGAACCTTACACCCGCCGACGTCGACAAACTCACAAATGATACGCGCGAACTCATGCTTAAGGCATACACTGCATTGTCGAACAAGTCCTCGCAACAACTCGACGGCGCAGTTCGCGCGTCTTCTACTGCGGTGGAGATCTAGCTGCTCCATCCTACACCCATGAGCACCGAGAACGACTAAACCTAGACTACGTACGTCGGCTGATAGACACGTTTGTATAGACGGAGAGAGACTCGTTCCACACGGCGAGTTATGAGAGATGATGATGACTCGGGTTTTTGTTTCGTTTCGCTTCTTTTTGTCCTATCTTGCCTATTACTATGATCATCATTAATCCTCCTTTACCCACCTTGGAACTGGATGTGGACGGGGTGGCCAGTCCTGTTATGAGTAGTATATACATACCCTCGAATACCCAAAATAAAAAGTTGTGTGTTGCCCTAGCACGAAGTATAGGTCAACTGACGTCAAGTAACATGTTGATATTTTGTTTCTAATCAGCAGACATGCCTAAGTCGGAGATGCCGTCCTCCAGGGCTGGGTTACGTGTGATACGTGACTCAACATAGAGTCGTATGTGTCCATGGATGAAACGCCCATACACATGGTTGAGCCCCGGTATTCTTGGCAGTTGTATGGAAAATAAGCTTGATTTGTTCCTGGATACTCGTAAAGTTTCTTGTCTGCCTGTGGCGCTATTAAAGCTGTCGTGGAGAGATCGTCGGGTACATTTCGAGATCAGGGGAACATGACCAGATCAGATGCTGTGTTGATTTCCCCGTCTTGTCGTAGTGTGTATATCCACGAGATGATATTTGAAATGAATATTTCTTCTGGCGGCGAGTATCAAATATCTGATTGATTCTCTGCCATGACACGGATAGATCTTCACAATAAGATAAAACTCGAGGATATCAGCTGCCTCCCCGCACTGACGGCTTTCCATCCACACGAGAGATGGAAAATGGCTCTATTCCTACTCTATTCCTGCTGTGCGCTTCTCTATGATTGATAGGGTTATGATTCCGTCTAGTGTCCTCGGCAGCGAGCCATTAGCCTGCTTTTAATCAGGGTATTGGCGACTACGTAACCTGGAGATTCGACGTCAAAATTAGATGCAACATTGCGAGTTGTTGCTTGTCATCGGATTGTATATTTGGTGGTCCCATGATTTTGGGAGCAGTGCAGATTTATGCGAAGGTATGAATATATAAAGATCGGTCGAAGCAGAGTGTTGATGGCTCCTTCCATGTCTACAAGATCATCGACTGAACACTCAACCTTGGAAGCATTCTGACTCATTCGTCTAAATCGGTCGAACAAGGTATTCTTACGATACTCATTTAAAGACTGAGGATCCTCTTCTTGTCCTTTCAGACTAACCGCAATATATCTACAGTTTCTGACACAATGCCTCAAAACGATACAGCAGCGACGCTAAACATTGCGCTGCAAAACCAGACCACTTCCAGCAACGTGAATGCATACATCACAGGTCAGGCTATCGACAACAACAATGCCTTATTCCTCTTGCAATCTGACGGCAAGACGGCCTACTACCCTACCTCACCGTCGAGCACAACGTCAGCCCTCGGAGCAAACTGTGCCATTCCTCTTGGTGCACCGGGAAACACAGTCACAGTGACCATCCCGCACCTGGCTGGAGCTCGACTGTGGTTTGTGCAAGATGATACTCTGACATTTTACTTGAATCCCGGACCAGCACTGGTTGAGCCCTCGTCGTCCAATACAGCCGATGTCAACTACAACAAGTACTGGGACTTTTGCGAGTTCACATACAACAGCACGCAACTCTATGTCAACATCTCTTACGTAGATTTTGTGTCTCTTCCAATCTCGTTAACGCTCACCAACACCTCCAACCAAACGCAACACGTCTCGGGCATGGCCTCAAACGGCCTTGATACTATATGCTCCGGTCTGAATGCTCAGCAGTCCAAGGACAGCGCCGGCTGGAACCAGCTCATTGTTCAGAAGAACGGCTCAAACCTACGTGCTAATAGTCCTAACACCGGTATCTCACTTAACAACTCCTTGTTCTCGGGTTACTACCAGCCATACGTGGATCAAGTCTGGTCTCAGTACACAAACTCGACGTTGACGATCAATACGCAGATCGCCGCTGGGAATGTGACGGGACAAGTGCTAAATGATACGTTCGACTTTGGCAATGGAGCGGCGACATACACAAAGCCCGCTGCGGCAGATATCTTCAGTTGCAGCAGCGGGCCATTTGCGCCGACTGGCAACCAAGAAAAGGATGATATCACGGCTCGATTGACAGCTGCGTTTAACAGATCGACCCTTTTGATAGAAGGTAACACGCCGGAGAGTGAGGATCCAACAAATTATTATCAAAATGCTATTACCAATCACTACGCTCGGATTGTGCACGCTGCCAATCTCGATGGTCGAGGATATACCTTCCCATACGATGACGTTGCGCCGACCAACGGCGCTGATCAGTCTGGCAGTATTCATGATCCGAATCCGCAGTTACTGACTGTTGCTGTTGGAGGAGGAAATGCGTCGACGTCGGAAGCGAACAACAATCCGAGCACGGCTACACCTCAGACTGGCGAGAATAATCAACAGTCTGCTAATGGCAAAAAGATTGGCAGAAGTGGTGGGAACAGCAAGCAAAACGTGTTTCTTGGGCTGATTCAACGTCTTCCTTGTTTCTAATATATGCATTAGGATGGTTGTTCTTCTCTTTGTATTTGTTCTCGCGAATCTTATGATTTCTGCTAGGATCGGCAGATTCTAGCATCGATACATCCTTAGTTGCAGGTTAGTGGAGTTTATATAATGATACCGCACTTATTCCTGGGCAGCCTCGTTTCAATATGTGATTCGTAATGATATAAACACGATCTGAAACTCACCTATGCTATGATCGGGAATTATCTATGCAAGTAACCATACAGCCCATCCAATCTATACGATTCTAAGCCAAACACTGACATGTCCCCGTCGCACACGGCCTAACATCCCTCTCAATATCAACGCGGACCAACTCCTTCCATGGATCAGTCTCCAACCCAGTCACAGCCTCACCGAGATTTGCTCCCCTAGCCGCCGTCGCAACAAGATAATCAGCCTCAAACGCTACCAACTCAATCCTAACATCCTCCACTCTCTTCCCATACAACCAGGTCTGAACACCAGTATACGGATCACTCCATTTGTCAGTCTCACCATCTGCCACCGGTGACGGTGCAAGAACATTCGTAAATTCCAACTCTCGCAGCCAGGGCGCTAGGAGAGCTTCGCCCGTCATCTTGATATACGCCTCTTTGAGCGCCCAGTAAGCGTAGAAGAGCCGCAGAGCGGATTTTATGACCTCCGCCAATGGTCGAGATGACGATGGGACAGCTGCTTGTTTCATGGTATCCAGCTCTTTTTGAGAAAAGACCTCTTTGAAAATTTCGATGAAGTCTATGACGTCTTTGAGGGTTTTGGGAGCATTGTCGCGCCGACGACCGGGTTCATTGACGCAGGTCACGTCGATTCCGACCTGGGGCACTGAGGGGAGGGGCGCTGATGATGGTTCTGGCGCGGAGAAGACCGCTGTTTGAGTTGCGGCCGCATCCTTCACTTCTTTGGAAGGGATTATGCACCCGGCCAACGCAACAAAGGAAGCTTGGTGGGTAACGTTAAACTCCACTGCCGGGATTTCTGTGGCGGGCCGACTCTCGTTCCCCGACGGGATAAAGCATGGCCTCTGATGCGGTTTCGGTGTTCGGCTGATAATAACCTCGCTCCAAGGGATACGGCATGTTTGATGTATATACAAGTATTTGAGCAGGGACGAGGCTAGGGACATGTGTCGATCTGACAGGCGGAGGTATTTCTTGATGGATGTCTGGTCGGATGCTTGTAAGGTGGTGAGAAGGGGGAGGTCTTGGGTTGTCTCGGTTAGCTGACGGGTATCGATGTACCATCTCGTGAGGTGCGTGGAGGCCATTTTGATGTTTGATATATAATATGTCCACAAGTGGTGATTGGGTTAATTCGTCTGCCGGATACGATCAACGGTCAGGCTGGGTGGCTAGTGTGAAGATGAGATATGTCGGTTTCTGGTTTTCCATAGACGAATGGTACAGCAGACAGCCTGGGAATCTCATCACACCGAGGGGAAAGCAATGAAGCCATCCAGCTGAGCCGATACATGCAGAACTATAGACAAACAGTCGTCTGATTGGCCGAACGGAGACCGCGGCGAGGGGCAACTCCGAGTTGCTGCCTGAGAGATCAGGGGTCAACGCGGGACACCGATAAGATAAGATAAGATAGGCCAGACAGTATCGGAAGAATGACTCAATTCATTGCATCGTCTTTACATTCACAACGACGATGAGCAAGATCACAGTGGGCGTCCTAGCCCTCCAAGGCGCCTTCTACGAGCATCTACAGCTCCTTCGAAAAGCCGCCGATCTCCTAGCCTCCTCCTCAGCTCACAAAGCATTTCAATGGGATTTTATCGAAGTACGTACAAAAGCGCAATTGGATGCGTGCGATGCACTCATCTTACCCGGTGGTGAGAGCACGACCATTTCTCTTGTGGCGGCTAGATCGAATCTACTGGAGCCCTTGAGGGATTTTGTCAAGTATGTACCACCCTCCCTCCCGCTTTAGCAAACTCAATGGCTCATAAAAACTGTAGATTACATCGCAAACCGACATGGGGTACATGCGCCGGCCTCATTCTCCTCGCCGAATCAGCCAACCGCACAAAGAAAGGAGGCCAAGAACTCATCGGTGGCATTGATGTGCGCGTAAACAGGAATCATTTTGGTCGTCAGACGGAGAGTTTCCAGGCGCCTATTGATCTGCCATTCTTACAAGACGGACCTAAATCCCAACCATTCAACGGCGTATTCATAAGAGCACCCGTCGTGGAAAAGATCCTCCCCCATCAAAAGGGCATACAAACCGAAGAAGAGCAGCGGGCAGAAACAGTCGTCGCTCCATCACGGGAAGTAGTCGACGCCGCCGCTCAAAAGGCACTTGAAGATGAAGTGGAAGTACTCGCAAAACTACCGGGAAGAGCAGCACGCCTAGTAGCAAATAGCGGCGTGAATATTGATGCCGAAAAGGAGGCTGGAGACATAATTGCTGTTAAGCAGGGGAATGTGTTTGGTACGAGTTTTCATCCGGAGTTGACGGATGATCCGAGAATTCATCTTTGGTGGTTGAGGCAGGTGCAAGATGCTTTTTTGAAGAGGAACGGTATAGCAGTTTGATGGTTGTATGATAAAGATCGGTGTAGAAGTAAGTTCGGATATAGAAACCGGATATAGCGCCTCGACATCAGTATTTGGAACCGAAAATGGAACGTCAAGCTGGGGATGAGCCCTAAAGTATCTACACGTGCGAGACCGATGCAAAGATTAGGCAGATGTTGTTCCTACAAGTACTGACGTGAAAGGGTACATGTTCAAGAGAAAATCACTATACACTAGACCTTTGATAATTCTATCATCTGCATACTTACATAGAGAGAAGAAAAAATCGACATCTAGACATTGCACAAGATGAAATACAACCGACAGTAAAATTTGTAACCTCGATAATGCAGAGAAAATAACGAAATTGAAAACGTTGAAGACGAAAACCTTTCTAATAAATCATGTGGACCAATATGTAAACGCCTTCCTGCCAACCTGACAATAAACCTGACCAAAACCTCATCCCAATCCACTCCAAAAATGACGGAAAAAATGTACATGATTGACGACGCTCATTGGGTCAATCGAAGGGATCGGGTACGATGCCGACTAGCACGCGTCAAGCGACGGCCTTCATAATCACTAAACTCGGTCTCGCTTCGATTATCCATTGGAACGACTTCGGGAGTCGGCGTAGGTGTTGCGATGCCAGACCGATGTTTGCGGTCGACTTTGGCTTCTTCATCGGCCGACAAGAATCTGTGGACGGTACGATGGTCCATGACTCGGATATCATCGTCGTTAGGGCCATCTGGGTCCGTTTTGGGCCAACGGTAGCCGTAGAGTTTTGAATGTCGTTCGCAGCGAGGACATTCCTTGCGTGTTTGATAGGCATTTTCTTGAACGAACCACGAAGGGCAAGTTCGGCAATCTACCCATCGGTCATAACGTTGTGCGAGGAGCATGTTTGTTCTGGTGTAATCCCCTGGAACTCTGGTCACGATGATGTCCTCTTGTTCCACAGATGGTAGTGCTCGTTTACGAGGTGTGCTGGCTCTGCTCCTCGATTTTCGTTCATTTACCTCACTTATTTGAGAGGATGTTGCAACCACCTTTTTCGTAATGTTGGAAATCTCCTTATCAGAAGATTCTTGGATTGTAGATGGTGTAGGTATAGCCGGCTGCCTTGTCGTTTCGATAGACTCTATCTTGGTATCGCACGTGATGCCAGAAATTGATGTGGCCGGCGTTGATACGGAATGATTGCTCTCATCAGAAGAAGAGGAGGGTGAATCGTTCTCAGTGGCGCTAGCTGTGTTTCGCTCAGCATCTGTAGGAACTATTTGTTCAGGAGGGCTTGGGAGCGTCGAAATTTCTTGAGAGGCCTCCGGGATAGTGGTTGGTAGAGGCGATTTTTCGATTGATTCAGCGATTTCAGACAGGACAAGCTCTTCTCGAAGCTTTGACTGCCGATGTTCGAATTTGAACCTCTTAGCCGGAGTAGAGGGCAATAACGGCTCTTGCTCAGTCTCGCTTTCAAACTTCCTCTTTTCTCCATGCGTCGTTTCGCTTATGGTGACAATCTCAGTCGCCAAATGTGTGTCAGTTCCTGTCAGAGCTGTTTGGGGCTCAATATCATGCTTCTTCGGCTGGGGAGACCGGTTTGAGCCAATATCCCGTCCAGGGGTCGAGACTTGACTTGCTGGCACAGAACCTGAAGGGGACCACCCATTACGGACCAAACGTTCACACGTCTCACAAAGACATTCGCAATTATCAATACCAAAGTAGTCTTCGCCATAGGATACCGTGATTTCTTCGCCTAACTCAATATCGCGAGCGGCAATGATTTGCATGCCATCATTTCCTCTCGTCGATAACCTTCCATTGGCATTGCAGTCATGATTGGCGAAACGAGCCGGTCCCAGGAATAACGATGGGTTCTTCCTTCTACTTGACATAACGATGCTAAAGTCCTTTCGGTTAAATCCCAAATCGAGTTCTTCTTGTCGAGTCATTGAAACAAGTGTACCGCAAAGATACTTGATTTCTTCACCCTTCTTGATATTCCTGCGGGCTACCACCGAAGCCTCTTGTTCGACTATGGTATACCTATTTGTAGTCGATATCTCAAAAGGACAGTCGGGTAGATAAATCTGGACATATTTCCGAAAATGCCGTTTGAACCATTCTCGCTCTCGATCATTCGGTAGACTATCCATGTACTTCTTCAATCCTTTTATGGCTAGGAGTTCCTGCTCAGCTGCACGTGGATTCCTTTCAACAATGACCTTGTGGAGGAGAATCTTGGTCACGACATCTTCCAAAATGCCTCTGCCAGGAGTAAATTTAGTACGATTCTTTCGAATCGTAGTCCAAAAGTAAGCCTACCCTCTGTCAGCTAAGGTCAAAATATGAGGCGAAAGTTCATCTTACGCGATCAATGAGAGCGTCAGTTGCTACATCGTCGTAGTTTGCTAGTCTGGACAGAGTGAGTCGATCTCTTGAATCGGCCACTGGGCTCGACCTGGCTTTGACTGGCATGGCTGCGTGATATTTCGGGATTCAGCTGACTAGCCAAGAAATGCAGTCCAAAAGAGTGGTGGACCGAGTGAGTGTATGGCGATTTTGCGCCAAAATTACGCCTAATAAGTGTAAGGTAGTTTGCAACTTTTCTCCCCAAAGGCTGCAAAATGAGCGACGTCCAAAAGAATGGCAGGTTCCAAAATGAGGGGTTAGTAAGAAAACTCCAAGAAAATGTCTGGCAAAAAGCAAGAAATAAGACCAAGCATGCTGTAGACGTTCGGGGTCATGAGGGGACAGAGCGACGGCGCTACAAACAAGCCGTTGCGCTGAGTGCTTTGCCGGCGCGGATGATGTGGCTGGGAGGCCTCGACTAGCCTGTTGGTCGCGATTGGCGATGTCGCAGTCACAATTGAGACCTTTCAAGATGTCGAAGGAATAATGTACATATATATTGTTCACCAAAAGGTCGAATCTGTCAAATCAAGAAGAATTGGCAGTCATTGCATACTGCCATTGCTTGTCGCAAATGGCCTGTCAAGTCGGGGCTGGGATGACTGATACCAGGGATGTAGGAGGTCTTTGCAGGCCCGAAATTTGACTGAGAATTGAGCTGCGGATGATATAAGCAGAGCAGGAGACTCTAAAAATATATAACGACAGCTCAACAGGCTAATTGTTGTCTCAAAGGGATGTTCTGAATGGCAGGCATGGATGAATGACTGAATGTCCTGTCCCGGGATCGGCTGCCGGCAAAACTATACTTCCGCAAGCCAGCGCCAAACCCCGATTGGATGATACAATCTGAAAACCTTCAAGATCGAAACCTTTCAGGATATTGTGACGACTTGTGAAGGCCGCCACATTATGCGCACACAATGATTCAACTCAAGGTAAACATGGCCTATCTATCTTGAGCTCAAAAAATACTGTACCGTTCTAACGCTTTCCGGCAGACGATGCTTAATTGCATCGACAACTCAGGAGCCGCTGTTGTCGAATGCGTCAATGTTCTCAAGAAGAAAAGCCCGGCTACCATTGGTGTGTACACTCTGCATCGACTACCTCCATCATATTCCCAGCTTCTGATCTACGGAAAATAGGAGACCGTATAGTCGTCGTCGTCCAGAAACAGCGCAACTTTGGCCCCGAAAACTCCACAAACAGCGGTATCGCCAACAAAGTCCGTCGAGGCGATATCCGACATGCCGTAGTCGTTCGAGCGCGCAAGGAGATTCAGCGACCGGATGGAAGTCTCATCAAGTTTGACGATAATGCGTGTGTCTTGGTTAATAAATCTGGTGACCCTATCGGTACCCGATTGAACGGTTAGTATCAGGTCTCACGTCTGGAATATTATTATGTGGCTAATAGGGCTGATAGGTATCGTTGGAGCTGAGCTACGGGGGAAACAATGGTCAAAGATTCTGTCATTAGCACCGATGCATTTGTAAAATATAATTATGTACAATAGAATGGTTTAAGCGGCAACTCATGACTCTTCCAGCAGTTCGGAATTCTAAAAAAAGAGGATTTCGGAACGCTCTATAACTTCCGAAATGAATCAAATAGCACCAAACTCCGGTCAATAAAAATGAGTACAATATTCAGACATGTACGGGTATCGAAGGCCGACGGCTCGAAATATAAGTCAGTTCGTGATCACGTAAAGACGTTACCGCAGGTGCAGCACACGTAGTAGAGTTTCTGTACGTAGAGACTTAGTCAAGCTGATCATCAGAAATCGAGTAAAAGGCGACATACCATCCCAGTCTCGGCAGAACGTTGCTGACTCTGGAAAAAGACCGCTTCGTTTTCTCCGCAGCTCGGACATAGCTTGTTCGATCGCGGCAGCTAAGAAGCAAAAAATCAATGCATGTTAGCCATCAAGTGTTTCACCAAACAAACAACTTGAAAAGCGCAAATCAGGGCATTGAATAACAACCATCCACATCTTCTCTGGATTCATCATCATAATCTGAAGAAGAGTGGTAGTCTGAAAGAGCGCCACCAGATGCGAGAACACCGCATTGCGCGCAGGCTAGCTCTTCACCACAATGGAGGCAGAATTCTGGGTCACCAACCGTAGGATCAGATCCCACATCCTGAGTCACACCGGCTGTTTCTCCAACTTGAGTGTTGAGGTTGTTCTGGTAAACGCATGGTGAGGTCGCGGGCTCGGAGACGTGGCAGGTACGGCAGGTGAACATGAGGCGGTTTTGCACGCGGTCTTCTTTGGGGTATAGCAGGTTGGAACTACGTGCATTCATTAGTAAGTAGTCTTCTATATAGATGAGGGTGAAAGCTTACCATTCGCGGCAGAATTTAAAATGGATTTGATCGCTGCTGGGCTTGTTGTCGCCTCCAGACGAAGATACGGGACTCGCTGACATGTTGACCGATGTAGAGATAAGTCGTTCTGAGCGATATTTTTGGTGGTTGATTTTTTGAAGCGAGTTCTTGTAATAGAAATAGGGAAGTCGAGTATGGAGGAGATGGGAGAGCTGTGTGTTACAACAAGAGAGTCAAAAGGGAGTAGTTTAGGATGAAAATTGGTGGCGGACAGAGAGAAATATCAGGAAGTTGCTGGGATATCACGCTAGTCCATTCTAAGTGTTAGCGTCTCCCCACCTATTTACGGCCATTCCCCGCGTCTGCCCATATAAAACAAACACTCTAGATCCGTCTCCGTGATTACAAAAGACAATTGATTACTTATTCTCTTATTTTATTTAGTACAATCCAAGAAGGTCACACTCACGACACGGTCCGACTTTGTTAACAAAAACGACTGTATCTCCTTGTTGGGCTGTCATCATGGTACGTTTCTTTCTATACATCTACAATTCATCACGAAACATTATAGCAACAACGTCTTGATCGTCTTTATCTAACAAGCGTGCACTCCAGTCCGAAAACTCAGGTCTCCCAGAAGGCTGGGAAGTGCGCCACTCCAATTCCAAAAATCTCCCCTACTACTTCAACGCTTCTACCAAAGAGTCTCGCTGGGAACCACCATCCGGAACCGACTCCAACAAGCTAAAGACTTACATGGCAGCCCATCACAGCGGTCCCTCCGGCATCGCAGGCTTACCTGCGGAGGGCAAGATTCGTTGCGCTCATTTACTCGTCAAACACCGTGACAGCCGCCGACCCAGCAGCTGGCGCGAGAGCACCATCACGCGAACCAAGGAGGAAGCCATCGAGATTCTCCGTGGCCACGAACAGCGCATCAAGTCTGGTGAAGTGCGTCTTGCTGATATTGCGAGCTCCGAATCAGACTGCAGCTCTGCTCGCAAGAAGGGTGACTTGTAAGTTCCTTACCCTCTGTCCCGGGAAATATCGTTTATGATCAACCAATCTCTGTACAACTAACCATCCGCCCTTCCCTTGCCTCCCGTTTCTTTCTCCCTCGATTTCTCACTCTCTTCTCACCTTTTTAGGGGCTTCTTCGGCCATGGCGAAATGCAAAAGGAATTCGAAGACGCTGCCTTTGCGCTCCAACCGGGGGAGGTCAGCTCCATTGTTGAGACGCAGTCCGGAGTTCATCTGATTGAGCGGTATGTTGACCGTCCTGAGGACTGGTATCATCTGTACCCAGCCCAGCAGCTGCAGCAGAACTGACCTGGCGTCCAAAATTTCCACATTTTGGTTATGAAGTCTACAATAATATATCCTCCACACGCCTTTTTTCTACGTTGGTACAGGGAGATAAGTCTCCTTCCAGATCAGGGATAGTGTCGGTTTCGCCCCCCGAAAATTTGCGATTCGAGTGTTGGGAAATACTTCTTCCTAGTTGACGATATCGATATAACCAAGGGTTTTGGAATGGAAATGGGGAGGGATACATCTGGGTGTCACGACACTCATTGGTTATGGACAAGTGGCTAGCTGGGTGTCTTACTCTTTTGTATCAATATGACAATATCTCACTGAAGACACTTGTATTACGGATCTGAGCTTGGCTACCTTGGATTGTCTATGAGATTGTATTGACATACCAGTCTCTGCCAGATGAAAAGAAAAGACGAGTCTGAATTTTAACATTCATGCTTTCCATCTATCCAATGACTATCAAAACAAATTAGAAGTCTATGAAAAAATCGTATTCAACCGCTGTAGTCGCGTCGTGATAGCATCGATTACTGCAGATCTGTAGTGAACAGGTGTCAGTCATGCTTTCTTCTAGTAAATATACGAATATGTAGATGCGAGGGGAAACGTACTCTCTGTCAACCATCTTCATCGCATCGGCAACTTTGGCGCGTTGAAGTTTCTGCGGAATCTTGGGGCCGGAGGGACTGATGTTAACCGCTTGTTCCTCCTGTCCCGGCGTGGTTGGTTGGGTCTTTGATATTTGTTTTGCTTCTGCGAGTAAGTCTTCGGCGATGGATTTGGCCTGGCAATAGAGCGTTAGCTTTTCAACCTTGCATGAGACAAGTGTGAGAAGAGGCGATACTTACCGTTTCCAGACGCGCTTTCATGGTTTGATCTTCTTCAACGTCTTCCGCAACGTTCTTCTCGATAGAAGTAGATAACAACTTGACTTCTCCCACCCAACTCTTCTCCTTCTCACTGAGTGGGCGACCACCCAATTTCGACATCTTTGATCGTATATCCACGTATCGCTGTGCAAGCTTTTCTTGTCGCTGTTTCGCTGCGTCAAGTCGATCATTAAGAGCATCCTCGCTTCGGGATCCCTCTTGTCGTTGACCGTCCTCACCGATATGACTAGAGACATTCTTGATTCGATCTGCGACTGTAGCGATGCTTTCGAGTTGATCGCGCATTTCGCCGCGGAGACGCTCGCAGCGGCGGAATAGGTCTGCTGCGGCCTTTTCGAGTGAGCCGGTATGAGCGGCAAGGACCCTGTGAGCAGCTGCGACCATGTCGAGTGTAGACGGAGAGAGGCGGAGAGGTTCTTGCAGCGTTTTTCTGTGTCTATGTGGAACATGTTCCTCAATGAACGACTTCAACGGCTCGTCTGCATAAAAGATTGCAGGAACTTGGTACGGCGTGCGGCGCGGCTTAACGAGTGGCTGGAGACCTTGACTGGCTGTTTTGTCGAAATCGCCACGTAACGACTCGGAAAAAGAGGCCAGAACTGTATTCTGCTGCTCATCGAGTTCTACGGCTTGTGGAGTCGATCCCCTGTAAGTCAGAAGTAATTGGCCGAGATCATAGTCGGAGAAAAGCACGGCATTGGTGAGATGCTTTGGCTCTTCAGCTGAAGAAATGTCATTCTCGTTTAGCTGGATGAGCAGTTCTCGAACAGCAATATTTCCATCACAGAGAACATTAAGCCGGAACTGGGACCCTGATGTATCTTCAGATTGCAGCTCGGCCTCCAGTCTCTGAGCCCAGGAAGACAACGAGATAAACGACACGTTGTTGGCGGTCGTGAGGTAGAAAGAGTATCGAGAATCGGTGTCCAGAGTAAATGTGGGCCAGGAGTTTGCTTCACGTAAATTTTCCCTCACGGTATCTAATGACTCGACGAGAAGGAGATCTGCTGGCTCTGAGAGCGGAGTTGTGAAAGTATTCGCTTTGGCCTTTGGAAGCCACTGGCCTTCCACTCCGTCTAGCTCAAGACAAATATGAATCCGTCCGCTCGATGTCGATAGACAGAGTGTCGTATAAGGAAGTCCTTCCTGTGTATTCTCTTCGAGTATACTCTCGTCATCCTCCCCCGTCATTAATGCTGCAGTGTCTAGTCTGGCAGGGATGATGATAAAATCGGTGACTTCCAGATCATCAAACTGCTCGTCAAAGTCGAATTGAAATGGACCTTGCAAGCGAGGAATCACACTTGGGTTGTTAGGGCGATTAAAAATTTCAGATCCATCCACCTCTGAGATATTTGTCGAATCTTGATCGTCAATCTCTTTAAGCCATTCATACTGCTGTCGACAAGCAATAAGGTCATCTTCCGCACCTTCAATTCCAGCGTATTGCTCCTCGATTGCAGCCAGTTTCGGAACGATCGTGGAAGAGAGTGCAGGAATGGTCGCCGGTGGAGCCTGCCATTTTGTAGGAAGTAATGGACACAGCGCGTACAAATCTCCAGGTCTCATAGCAACCCACAAAGTCATCGGCGCCCAAGCATCTTCGGCTGGCTGAGCCGTGCCCCCAAAACGAGCAGAGGCCACTTCCATATCAAAAGAGTCTGCAGAAAAACCTTTGTTCTTGCCGAAACCTAGCGGAGTGAAATCCTCGTCTGAAGACGTTCCATCAACTAGTTTCTTCAAATCAATCGCCAAAGACGGCCGATCAAACGACCAGTGGTTATTGCGGTCTAGTTCCCACACGCGCACCGCGGCATCTGCCGTGATGGTCACTATACAAGCCTCGACATTCGAATGCACTCCTAACGGGTGCCATAATGCTGAGACGACAGGGGACTCTGGAATGACGTGTGTGGTAGGACCTAGTTGGTACGTCTTTAAGCGGAGGGGCGTCTTGTCGGAGCTGGAAAGGTGTGAGTGATCTGGCAGTATGGCAATATGAACGGTATGCGCAGTGACGATGGCCATATAAGCGCCGTTTGGTGAGATGACCAGCTGTTTTATTTGGCCATAAACAGGAACAGTCAAGATCTGCTTCAGTAAGTACATCGTGTCAACATAGCCGCCGAAACTATTTACGTACCCGGTAGTGGTCACTCTTCACATCAGCTTCTGTTCCCTTTTTCGTAGGAGCTTTATTTTTCTTTGGCGAAGATTTAGGCTTTGGGCTCCAGTCAGCCTTCAATGTTAACAAATCTGCCCATCGTATTTGATTGTCGACTACAGCAAAAACTTCGGTATCGCGATGAGCCAAAGTCCTCTGTGGCCCAATATATTCTCCCGTTCCATTTTGCGTCCGACTGTCGGGCTTTTTTGAAGGGTCTCGTGTAAAGAACGAAGCAGCTGGTGATGGTCGACAGAGCCAAGGCGGCGTATGACCGACGACTCTAGGCATGGTCGCGATGGACAAACTTCAAGTAAACCTTCAAGAATGGCATATATTAGAGATCGAACACTCGTATGTGCCTCAAAGGCGGATGAGCAATGTTTACCTTGATCAAAGAGAGACCGAATGCGGTTGACGGGCTGCGGAGGAGAGCTGCGGCAAACACGCGCTAAAATTAAAAAGTGGAGCCAAGCTAGCTTACCTCAAAGAGACTGCGATGCTCTTTCTTCTTTTGTCACGATCAAGCTCAGTCAAACGCCAACATGTCGAGACATTATAACACGGTTGAGCGTCTGGACAGGCCCAGCGCCTATTACCAGAGCAAGGTACCAACTTCCCATTATATCTAGTCAATTCCTGCTCTAACCCGCCCATCGCAGAATAAGCGCCGCCGGTACAACGATAAAGACGACAAGCATGAGGATCCGAATGACGAGCTGCGGAACGCTACAACTCTCTACGTCGGCAATCTGTATGTGAATGGGCTATCAGACACAAGAAATAACAGTCAGGCTAATTTGCGGTCCAGTTCATTCTACACAACCGAGGAACAGATCCACGAGTTATTCGCCAAGTACGTTCATACCTCATCAACTAGAGCGGCAACAGACTGACACGACTGTAATAGATGTGGCGAAATAAAACGTCTAGTTATGGGACTGGATCGTTTCCAAAAGACGCCGTGCGGTTTCTGTTTCGTGGAGTACTACACGCACCAGGATGCACTCGACTGTTTGAAATATATCGGAGGAACCAAGCTCGATGAACGAATCATTCGTGCGGATCTTGATCCTGGATTCCAGGAGGGCCGTCAATATGGGTATGGACCTTATGGGATGTTTGAAAGATGATTGCCAAAGCTAACCATGATATAGACGTGGAAAATCTGGCGGACAGGTGCGAGACGAATACCGAGAGGAATACGATCCAGGTCGAGGAGGATATGGACGATCAGTGGCAGACCAGCGCAGACGAGAAGAGGAAGAGTATGGAAAGGGCAGGTAGGGTGTTTGAGTACGAAGGGTAAACAGGCGTTTCGGTGGAGCGACAAGTGGGTTGGACCAATTACTGCTAACTTTTATTTACATGAATGAAACTATTTTCGACTTATTCTTTCTCTCGTTTGGAAACGGATGAGCGTTTTGTCTGGGGGCGAATTAAACAAGGCAGCATTCTTTTTGCAAGAAGTGGTAGTATGCCGGTCTCCAAAAGAAGATGGATAGGTCAAAGAAAGACAGGATACAAACCCCAACCAAAGCACCGCTGCCAGTTGTAGCCTCCGCTTAGTCCGGCCAATTAGCATCCAAATAATGAAGCAAACAAAATTTGATCAAACAAGGCGGGGGTTTTGTACCTATATTGTCATGACAGGGCAAACAAAGGGTAGCGACCAAATGGACACCACCTGCCTGATAATGTCCGACAGATTGCTCGGCCTCTACATACAAAAGCTGCCTGACTGTTCCTTCCGTTAGAAGGAACTTTCTCTTCTCTTCTGCCCCCCGCATCAAACCATCGATATGTCTTGCTGCGTCTTATACGAGATCTTCACCAGCATGGCTTGTGCATCATGTTCCTACTCATGGAGTTCCTTGCTAACAGTCTGAATAGATAACTACCATGGAAGGCAATGCTGTCTTCGTATATAGTGGTCCCGGGCACGCTCCCAATGCGTCTGATTGAACCAGACCGGGATGCCGAAGAATATACTCACCATGGTTATGCCGATTATACTCTCAAGCTAATCACAACTCGTATATATTACTGGGTCCTTTTCACGTGAGTAAGATGTCTCGAATGACTATCCAGAAACTAGCCGAGAGGGCGAAAGATGCGGAGGATGCATGGGCCCGTTTCGATGAAGCACAAGCAGCACGAGAGGCAGAGCTCCGCCGACCTGCAAAGCACATTGACGTGATGTCCGACCAGGAGTATTACAGAATACAAGATACAATATCTTATGTGACAGAGCTTTCTAAAGAGCTTCAAAGGACCCGAAAGCAACAGCTTGAGTGCACCCGGGACCTAGTTTTCCTGCTCTTTGGTGGTGACAAAGAATGGTCTGAGGAGGACGTGGGTGGATTAGGGTCTTCTGATGAGGAGGAGACAATGAAGAAATCAATTGCCAAAAGTAAAGAGAGGGAAGAGACTGATGAGTACAAAAAAAAAATAAAGCAGCCAAGCGCATTTCTGAGGGTATCAGTGCCGCTTTGGTACTGCGAAGTCATGCAAGATCTAATCCTTTCGTCCGTGACGACCGCCAACAGAAAGAACATCTTGAAAAATTCCCTGACGATGGACCCGCTCCAGAAATGAAGCGCTTACATACTGATGTACCTCCTGGCATTGGACCGGGCGGGGGTCACGCTGGTTCAATGAAAGACTCACTATTTGACTTCGCTTACAATTTGGATTTGCGACCCGATTGGACCCCTGGATATACAGAGGATAACATTGAGGAAATTGTCGAGGAGCCTAAGACGGTCAGTCTCATGTTGCCTATGTTTATTTCCTTCATAACTAAAACTAACGTATTCTAGGGATCTCTCGCCAAAGCCGTGATTGATCAGCTTAAAAAAGACATGAAGTCCGGTCAATATCCCACAGAAGCTGAGCAGAAGAAGCTAGAAGACTTCTTTGCTGACGAAACTGCTCAAAAGGCTATGAGGGTTCTCCTTGCCGAGTGTGCTATGTCATTCAATGATCTGGCACAAACCTTGGTTGAGATCATCAGGATCGCTGATGATCGCGTTCCTGGAAATTCGCAGCCCGTGCCCAAGGAACAATTTGAAGGGCCGTTGGGGCAAGCAAGAAAAAATGCTTTGGAATTTAAGAACACAGCAAGAGACTATTTCAACTAGCGGGGGTGATGCAGTGGTCATCTTAATTCGAAATGTCTTCTGGCCCAATCTCAGCATTGGGCATTATGATAGGACGTCTTGAACTGGGTATATGAACTGAGAGGGAACCTTACCTAGTCTTTGGTTTTGTCTTGTGATTATTTACTTTCTTTGACTCGAGAAATCCTTTTCAACATTCGGCAGGCTGGATCCATATTGCTTGAGAGTTACATGTCAACTGGTGAATTTTTACTCATAATACATAATAATGGCTCACTGGCGTACCCTATGTCCGAGTCTACGAATCTACAAGGACAGCTTACGAAGCGACTCATGGCTGCAATCGATTATATAGGTAGTACACATTTCCTCACCTTTGGCAACGAGCCCTGGCTTTCAGTCCGATGAGATGACATTGGAAATATCCTAGTTCTGGTCTCGGGCATCTTGATGCTCATTGATCGCTATAAAATCTCACCTAATATATCTGGCCGATCCTTAGCTATTGTCTTCGCCTTCTCCATATAGTCCGATTGACTGTGCGACATTTTTCAGATGTTAAAACAGCAACGAACGGCGCAGAGCGAGCCGTCGAATATACATCCCTTCCCAGTGAAGCCCAGCTGGATCTCAACAGAATACCTTCAAACCGGCCTGAAAATGGCGAAATTCGACCCAAGAACGTCAACATGAGATACCGTCCAGGATTGCCCCTGGCTCTATCAAACTTCAATCTCAACATCACAGGCGAGGAATGCATCAGCATCGTAGTCCGAAAGGGTGCCGGAAAACGCTCGGTTTTTTCCACTCTTTTCCTTATGGTCGAGCTGGTATCTACCGGTAAAGCAAGTATTGATGGAGTCGATGTTTTGACAATTGGACTCCGTGAGCTTCGCTCTAAGCTAGCAATAATCCCGCGAGAACCGACTTTATACAAAGACACAGTTCGCTCCAACTTGGATCCATTGGGTGCTTATAATGATCTGGTTCTGTGCAGTGTCTTAAGGCAAAGTAGTCTCATTCCGTTCTATCCTTCATCTGACTCTACTACTGATGAGGCTCATGATACTTTGCCAACATTCCAGAATAGAGTCGCTCTGGACTCTCTCGTTGCTGAAGAAGGTCAAAACTTCTCTCTTGGTCAACGACAGCTCTTCGCCTTGATCAGAGCTTTGATCCGAGACAGTGACATTACCGTCATTGACGATGGAGCAAGCTTTGTTGACCGAGATACGGATAGAAAAGTTCAAAGTACGATCACTAACGGCTTCAAAGGCAAAGTCATCCTCAGTTTTACCCATCGTTTACACCCTATTTTGAACTATGACTGTATCTGCATCATGGATAAGGGGGAAATTGTCGAGTCAGGCAGTCCCAAAAATACTGTGGCAGGCAGGAGGCATTTTTTTAGGGCATATGTCCGACAAAGTGGAATTGGAAATAAGCATTACGAGGATCAGTTGCTTAGACAAGAGTTGTCTTGCACAGGAAGTGCATTCGGAAACAAGTAGATATATCTTGTGACTAGAGAAGTCAAATTCACATCAATGACAACTCTGGAGATGTCCAAATCAAATCCAAATCGTCCAACCAACTGAGAGACTCCCCACCAGCCAGACCAATGTTGAGCACATCTGATGGCAGATCACCTCGGCTACCTTGGATAGAAATTTCGAGTGACTTGCCTGTATCTACACTTCTCTCTCTCGCATCATCTTGTCTAGAGCCTAATGGGGGCTGATAATCAAGGGCGTCATCCAGTATTTTGAAAATCACATTATTCAATTCTAAGCACGCGTCCACCGTCACAGAAGGCCGATCTTCTGTAACGGTATTTCGGACCCATGACACCAAAAAGCTGAGTGTACGAATGATTTCTGACCGGGATTTACTTGGCGGTAGGGGTTGGTTGGAAACGGTGCGTTGGTACAGCTCCGTTGCAAGGACACCAGAAGCCGGTATTCCATACATCAAATACTTGATCAATCAGCGGATTGAAGATGATGAAACAAGGGAATGATACTTACCATCCACGCAAATTGCTTCCTAATCCGATGTATTCCATATTGTCCTGTAAGATCTATCACAATGGACAACACATCGAGACAGGTATCAAGCAGGTCGCCGGTTGCCCCGCTGTTTTCCTGACATTGAAGTCGTTGAAGCTGCAGCACACTGAAAAGGTGCTCGAGGCGTATGATCATTCGGGCTAGACATTCAATGTCATCCATCTCTTTCCAGCAGCTCGACGTGTACATGTATCGGGAAGGGATTCGGTTAAACACAGTCTGTGAGAATTTGTATGTATCCCTATATAGACCAGCCGATTATTAGACAATGAATCAAGACATAGGGGAGATTTTTATTTTTTCTTACCAGAGATCCTTCGTGTAATCCGGGTGCGTTGAGCGCCCGAGAGATAACTCAAGAACTTGTTCACGCAGTTTAGAGAGAATAAATCGCATCCGCATCTGTGTTGCTGGATAAATCTTCCCATCCTGATTCCAGCCATCATCATCCAAGCTCTGGAGACCACGCTGGAGAGACTCTTTTTCCCCATAGAGATACTCGTCTGGTAAATCTAACGGTAGATTGTCGTCACAGTATCGATGGGGTAAACGCGGTGGACGTCCCATGGCGGTAGATAAGTTCTTGTCTGTCCGATGGCAAACAGCTAGCATCCGTTTTCTAGTTTCGCTCAGGAAGAACGGGATATCATCAGAGGGCTGATGATGTAGTCCCATTGCGTAGACGTCAGATACCAGGTCACCAAATAGACTATAGAGTCTCTCGCCTATTCAGTTGGTCAGTCATGTAGATCACAGTGCTGTTGAGGGAGACAAACTTGATTCTCCAAGTACTTCCGCCCCCAAGAGGACATGCATGTAGCGCATCCATATGGTTAGATCGTTGACGTGACTGGCTTGTTTACAAACTTCAATACAATGATAACTTGCCAAAACCATCTCTTTCGTGAACGCATCTGTATCCATGCTCTCGCCAATACCCAGATCGAGAGGCTGTCGACCGGGGAATCTGCCTTGTACACTTATCCCAGCCATGGCAAATACAAAGCCTATAAACTCGAGTCGTAATTGCGGGCCAGTGAATGATGAATTGAATTCATGTGCAGATGTGTCGGAAGATATCTCCAAGGGAGCTTTTGTAGCAGCCATCAGCTCACTGTAGATGGATGCCCAGTTGCTCGTCACATTCCATGAGTGGCTCTCCATGTAGGCGACTGTCTGGGACAAAGAGTCCAAAACAGTCGGCGCAGGAACGACGGTGAAACGGCCTTTGCCATAATACCATTTTATGTGCTCCAGGTAAAAGGGCATTGCCGAAGCAAGTCGTATCACCCGGGCTGCTGCATATTCAGGTTTGGTGGACCAATGTTCAAATTCATTACGGAGGGACCTATCCGGAGCCTTTGACACTCGCGGTGTGTCTCTAAACACAGAAAGATAGCTTGTTGGACCCAAGAACCCTGAGCGCCCCGGTGTTCTAGCAGCTGTACAAACTGATGGCAGCGCTGCTTCATTCCGAGCTATACGCCTTTGTCTCCGGGCTGATCGACTACGCGCCTCCGGACCGTGCACCTTTGTCAGGGGCGCAGGGTGATAGTAGCACTGATCACACGTCAAAACCTTTCTACCGAAGTGAATATATTTATAAGCATCCCAGATGAGCCATACCTGACTTGGTTTGGATCGCGACTGGCACCGTCCGCAGACCGGAGTTGCATGGTCGCAGCGAACTTTGGCTAACCGGCACGGCTCACACGATGTGGGTTTGCCATTGCGCCTGTACATATCGAAATTTCAAACACCTATCACCCTTACAAGATAGATGTAGAGAAATTCCTGTAGGGAGAAATGGTGGATGAGTATTTGTTGGAAAAGATGGCGTCTTTGATTAACAGGCATCCCGAATTTCAGGTTTAGTGTTGGACTTGTACTAGTTAACTGTGCATAGGCTAGGTGATGTAACTAGATTTTTTTCCCATTTAGATATTGTAGCTTATTGCGTAATTTGGTTTAGATTATTTGCATTTTTATCCAAAACTATGAAACAGTCATTTCATAGTAATTGTAATCTGCTCATACCTAATAGCTATAGGCTATGTTATACTAAACCGAATGGAATACTACTAACATAAACCATGGGGCTGGCTGTAGTGTAAGCTAGCATTGTCTTTTATCTCTTTAGCTATGGCTTGATATTTCTGGCTTCACAATAAAAGATATGAATAGTCTTAGTATAGAGTGTAGTTTTATCCCATGTTCGCTTTATAACAACCTTGTGAATACGGTTGGGTTGACGTTGCTGCTTGCTATTGCGTACATGTAGTTATGTATCTTCATTCTACATGTACGCATATACAAATCCTATTAGAGATTGGATTAGAGACTTTCTAATTTTGCTCCACATGTAATCGACTGCCACTCAACTTTAGTTGAGAGTCTATTAGAACCACCTAAATTAAACCTACGGGAGGGCTTAGAGCCCAGAAATAAGGTAACAATCGCACAAGCCACCGGGGTCAATTCCAGGACAATCCGCGATTTGATAGATCAATCACCTGCATTAGTCACTCATTATAGAGATAGAGGTTTTTAGCATAGTACATAGTCCTCTTATGGCCTTGCTCAGGTCTGGAGCTCTATCTCGAGACGGTGCGCAATAGCTTCACGCTCTGGCAACGTACATGAAGCCCCATTGCTGCCACCATCGCCCTGTCAAGTCGTAAGGTTGGCTGCTACAAAAATTTGAATGCATGGATATCCAAGGAGAGAGTAAGGGGAAAGTAATATTGTACATGAAATTCTCCAATCATCTAAAACCAACCCAACGCCTCCCATGATGCTGTGTATCTAGACAAACATATATTACAAAAGTATACCGAAGAATATATTGCTTTTAAATCAGAGCCTGACCGCGGAACATGGCTTCACGGACTTCCCTGACCACGTCCTTGCGATCTTTCTTACCAACAAGAACGATACCGCGGCCACGTTTTCCCATTCGTCCAACACGGCCCAGCCGGTGAATGAAGTCGATTGTTGTATGCGGCACATGGTACAAAATCACTGTGCGGACGGGCAAAGTGTCGATACCCCGGGATCCAAGGTCGGTGGTGACCATGACCTTGGTATTTGGAAGGCGTTTCATGACTCCCATCGCTTGTTCCTCTTCTGATAGAACAAATGGGAGTGAAGATTTTTGTATACGGCGCATTTTCTGTATTTCCATGATCTCCTCTGTGGTTGGCGGACGTCTCGGTGTGGTGAACTCGTCGACGATTTCCTGTGAGCGTTTGGAGGAGTCTCGTGAAAAGGGGATGGCATCAATGCCCTTCTTTTGTAAGAATTGGGCGACTTCTTCGGCTTCCTCACGCTCGTTGACAAAGACAATGATCTTTCTGACCTCCTTCTCCATGAATGGATTGTACTCGCCCATTGACTCTGTTTCACCTGATTTGGCGATAGACCATATGATATCGGCGCAGGCAAGACTGCGATTGCCATGGAACGGTTCCTTGTCGATGTCTACTACACCGAGCTGGACTCTTCGTGGAATAGCGTGCAGATTTGGAGTAGCGAGACGACGCACGTCGGGGTATCTTTTGCGCAAGAAAGTGTCAAGACTGCGCGGGATGGTGGCGGAACACAAGACTAATTGCTTCAATGACCCGGCGGCTTTATCAATAATCTCAGTCGTTATAGACCCAAATGAACGGTCCAGAAGAGAGTCCGCTTCGTCAACAACAATGTGCTGAACACGGCTCAAGACGTAGGGATCAGTCTTGGCAATTGACGCTAAAAGATGGGGTGTGGAGACGAGAATGTCGATTCCTGAAGGATTAAATACCACACTACGGATTTTGCGTGGCGTATCAGAAGACGCAATGTGCCCGGATCGGAATTTGACCGTGTGAGAGAATGCCTTGACCTTGGCGCCAACCTGCGCAACCAGTTCTGATGTTGGTAACAAGATGATTGCTCTTGGTCGTCCCGCCGAGGTAGTTAGATTTTCCGACAATTCAGGAGACTCGAGTTCGTTAGTGCGCTCCTTGGCTTTCTTCTCGTTTTCTTTTGCCTTTTCAGCTAGTTGTTGCTCCTCCTCTATCTTTTCCGCCATTTCTGTTCGCTTGATATTGTCGATTATAGGTACTAAGTAGGCCAAAGTCTTGCCGGATCCCGTCTCTGCCGCCAATAGGAACTGGTCGTAACTATATTGGAATTCCGACGACTTCTTTTTCTTTATGTTTTTTTTGCCATCATCGAATAATAGCGCGGGGATGGCGACGCTCTGAATAGGGGTGGGCGTGACATCGACGAGGTCGGGCAGGGCCTGCGTAAGGATCGAGTCTTGTACGGAAGGCAGAAGATTGAATTGATCAAAGTTCATGATGCTGGCGATTCTTTCTTTGATCACATTTCGCAAACCGTAGCTCAAGGGCGATAGCGTAGTCTGCATCTTAAGGGCTTTGTATAACGGCGACTCCTCCTTTTTCTTTTTTTCACCTTCCTCCCCATCTCGTCCGCGCGATGATCGCTTGATGGCAGCGTCTGATCTGGCCTTAGCTTCACCGCGGAGTCGTGGTTTGGTCTGATTCAGGTTTGACCATGGACCCTTTTCACTGCGGGCCCGGTCTCTCTTCTTGAGAGTGTCCTTGGCTACGTGCGGAGACAGGGCCATTCTCGTCGGCTTGTTGCGTAGCCTTCCAGAGGACGCCCATCGCGCAGAGACTAGCCATGGTGTGTAGGGAGTGCGGAGGGTCGGTAGGGCTGGTCGTAAGATGGTTCTTCCATGCCAGCTCATGGAACCTGCGGACATGATCACGCCCGATGTGACTGATGAAAATGCAGCTGTATGTTCGTTATCGCGAGATCGTATGCGCTATTGCAGTGTTCAAACAGACGTATCGTGCTCTTAATCTTTACCGACAGAATCACTGAAGTCACTCAGAATCATTTGCGTTCAATGCAGCAAGCAAGGCTCAGTCATCGAAATAAAAATTGAACGGAGGCAATCCGAAGCCGCGAGCTAATCTGCTTTGGGACTAGCAATCAACAGGGATGCGGAGAATTAGACGACCAATCAGAGGCTGGATCTTGTAGGGCAGGTAGTGTTGCCCCAGGCAACGGCGCCCACCGCCCTCATCAACAAGGCACTCCCCCTCGGAAAGGCGCTCCTGCCTTGTTTGTGTCTCTTATTTATCCTTTATGAAACGTCTCCTCCAACCTAGACTCTCCTCACTCGCCTTCAAAAACCGTCTCTACCTTTCATCTACACCACCTTTCCTTCTTTTCTGCACAATCGCTTTCTTCCTGCTCTTTTGACGTTGAAGGCAGCCATACCGGGCACTTTCGAGTCAGATCAGGCATGCTTTAGAGAGATTCGACCGGCGATATCCATGTCCAGCCATTGCACTGGCCCACCTACGCCATAGCATTCCAGACCCCGTTACAACCCACCTAGCACCTGTACTTGTTGGATAAGACCTTCTTGTTTATCCATCATCCTCATAGTTTGGAGGCTTCTACTGCGACGCCACACATTGTACGATATAAGCCAGCAACAGCATTTTGACCGCAGGCAAAGATGGCTAGCCCGCGTCCTTTGTCAGAGTTGAGCCCAATGGCCCAGCGACGGAATTCTCCAAGCTGGAAACAATCGCCGACCAAGGTACGTTTTGACATGGGCGACGTCGAAAGTCCCAGATTTACTGATGCGCTGGTTAGTATACACTGGGCTCGTCCCCATTTGATTCATCTCCATTTAACACTTCAACCTCAAAACGCCTCTTCTGGCAAGATCGCGAATCGCAATCATCCTTTGTTTCTTTGAACTCGGAAAACGCGAAGCCATATGATCCAGAACTGCCCTACTCTCCAACCAAAAGGGCGTCAATAGAGAATCTCAAGCGCGCCTCTCGTGTGAAAAATAGCAGTTTAATCGCTCGTGAGCAGAATACAGAATATGACCCATCTCATATTTCTGTTCCAGACCGTCCATTGGCAACAGGTCGGTCGTTCCACGGCCGAAGCCAGAGTGACGTGCAATCACCACGTCGAGAGGCGCCAGAATCACCACAACAGAGACCAGTTTCACCAAGCAAAGATCAACCTTCACCTCCCAAATCAAGCTTATCTAAAGCGACACGATTTGGACATAAATTATTTGACCCCGAGTCTGATATCTGGTCAGATGTAGATGATGGACCTTCGCGTTTCTCTGAAAGAAACCCGAAGAGTGTCACATTTGACGCGGCTCCCCCTCAAGTCAATGAATACGAGATGACCACCCCTGATATCTCGTCTCTCGCAGAATCACGAGAAGGCAGTTATGAATTCGACGAGGATGAAATTGATATAAGTTTCGATCGAGGTTCATCTTTAGATCGTGATGACAGCTTCGACGCTTCTCTGGAGGACATCGAAAAAACCCCAGTTGTCCTGCCTGAAGACTGGCGATTCATGAGCCCTGATTCGGCAAATGATGACTTGGTTAGCGAGGATGGTGATCCATTTGTTGATCACCCTGAAAGCCCCGGTCCTGATGTCCAGCCTATGACGCACCATGATACATCCGCGCATGGCTCCCGTATTGACTCGCTTGACTCGAACGGTGAGAAGCGCCCACTTCCACCACTGCCTAACGCGCGATGTCAAGATCAATCACCTCGCTTGAGCAATCCTGATAAACTTTCTGCAGCATTCGAGCGGGCTGCTAGTGGACAGCGTGTGCTGCCTTCTCCTCCGGGCCCAGCTTCGTACTCCAAAAATGACATTGTGGGATCTGGACGCCCGTCCATGAATCTGGAAGACAGGCTACGACTTATGATGCTTCAAGAGAGAGACGACAATGACCAACAATTAGAGTTGGAACGTCAAAAGGAAAGACGCATGAGAAGGGCTGGCGCTCGCGAAAGGAGCGCTGGAAGCGAATATGAAGATAGACGCGCATCCGAGTCCATAGCAAGCCAGATTGATACTCCACCACATATCTCTCGGGAGGATATTCTTCGAAACTTGAAGTCCAGGGAAGATCTCAGCTATGATGATGAGGAAGATGACGACGTTGATGGTGACTACTCGTCTCAATTCAATTCCAGTCCACCTCCCCACACACAATATGATCCAGATGTTCCCATCCCTTCTCTGGAGGATCATATGGAAGAGCTCGATGTTCAGATCAAGGACGAGCCATTGAGTGATGATGAAGGCGATATGTACGACATTCCAGAGTACTTCGGACCTAATGCACATGGACTACCTCTTCCTTTAGACGAAGACCGACTTGGAGGCGATGAAGACGATGAAAGCAATTATTCTCAAAATTCGAGGGACACTATCAAACAAGAACGAGATATTTCGGCCGAAACAACTGAAACCGACGTCACTACTGTCCATGTTGCAGAAAGAGAAGATGTCAAGGAGACCATTGAGCATGACCAAGTATCATCCGAGACTGGAACTGGAACATCGAACGGGTTTGAGCATCTCGACTTTGGTTTGGCAAACATCCCCGAACCACTTCAACGCCCTCAAACTCCAGAGAAGCAGACCGGTGAAATAGCTGACGAACCATCTACTCCTGATTCCGTAATTAGACATCCAGTCGATGAAGATTCCGAAGCCGAGGAGTCTGATTATGAAACCACTCCAGAGCCTGTCTCGGAGCTTGTTGCCACCATCAAAGCCCCTGGTACTGGTTTGAAAACTCGCCCATCACTAACACCCGCTGATGTACAGTCAATGGCCGCCGTCCGCCGTAAAGTGAGCGTCCAGAGCGCAATCGTACCAGTCGCTGAAGAAGCCATTGAGAGCACCCAGGAAGACGATAACGAACAGGAATCACACGATGGCGAGCAGGCGAACGACGTCCTACCGACCCTGACAGTCCCGGAAGTAAGCCAGAGACAAAGCAGTCTTGTCAAATTGGACATCCCGTTTAACGGCTCTGGTGAAGGTCTTGACCTTGGTTTGGATAAGGAATTCGACCGAGTTATTGAGGCCCAAAAGGTTGCGTTTGATCTAGCCCTTTCCAGAAAAGCCTTTCCATCCTCACCAACACCCAACCCACTTGGAACCCTTAAAGAATACCCATCAGGACCCATTGGACATTTGAACCCTTCCCAGTTTGGAACTTCTTTTGCTAACACGTCTCCACTCAAACAGAGAGGCTACCTCATGCGTCAGAACACGAAGGTCATCATTGCTTCTAGCAATGCCAATGACGAAACTCAAACTGCTCCTCAGAACGCAGCCACGAAAAATGCCGAGACCAAACCAGAGAACACATCGCCTCGCAAAGCCAGCCAGCCCACTTGGACTGCTGAGCCCTGGAATGGAAAGATGCGCCGTCAAAGCTCCAAGGCCCCCGGTGCTATCAAAAAGAAACCTGTCCCTGGAGCAGTCCCGCCTTTGCCGGGTATGCCGAGCAATGTTCAAGATGTCCAACAAAGCATCGAGGAGGTAGAGACCGAGCAGCCAGAGGATGATCAAGAGAGAGGCAGACTGTTTGTCAAGGTCGTCGGGGTTCGAGATTTGGACTTGCCTTTACCGAAGAGTAAGTTGTCTTACCATCAGCCTGATATTCTGACTTTCCACTGATCATTATATTTTCCAGGTGAAAAACTTCAATTCGCGTTGACATTGGATAATGGCTTGCATTGCGTCACGACATCATGGCTCGAACTTGGAAGGAGCGCTCCAATTGGCCAAGAATTTGAGCTAATAGTTCACAAGGACTTGGAGTTCCAACTGACATTGCAAATGAAGACTGACGGCACATTCTTGAAGCAAAGTCGAGAATCAGTGGTATCTACAACTCCTTCGAAACAGAAGTCTTCGGCTTTCAGCCGTGTCTTTGCATCTCCAAAGAAGCGCAAGGAAATGGAGATGAAGCAGCAACTGGAGCAACAAGAAAAACAGAGACTGGAAGCTAAGGCCAACGCTGGTCCTTGGGAAAAGCTTCGCTCGATCATTGATCGCGATGGTAGCTTTGCTCGTGCCTACGTGTCTCTGTCAGATCACGAAAAGTATGCATATGGTCGACCTTATGTTACCCGCGTTCCTTGCTTCAATGAATGGGCGGTCGAAGAACCATCAAGTGTGAAGAGCAAAAAGAGCAGCTCACTCAACATTGTACAAAAGCGACCTCCCTATAAGGTCGGTAACTTGGAGCTTCAACTTCTCTTCGTTCCTTTACCAAAAGGTGCCAAGGAAGAAGACATGCCAAAAAGTATGAACGCTTGCATACGTGAAATGCGCGAGGCAGAAAATGCTGCCTCTCGTATGTGGGAAGGCTACCTCTCCCAACAAGGAGGCGATTGCCCTGTGAGTTTCTATTCTACCTTTATTGCAAAATGAATGCTAATTGCCGCGACATAGTACTGGAGAAGACGTTTCTTCCGGTTGCAAGGATCAAAGTTGACTGCCTATCATGAAGTGACTCGGCAACCGCGTGCCACAATCAACCTGGCCAAGGCTGCTAAACTAATTGATGACAAGTCGGCTTTGACTCAGAAGGAAACCACAACGCGAGGAGGCGGAAGACGCAAGTCGGCATTCTCGGAAGAAGAAGAGGGATACATGTTTGTGGAGGAGGGATTCCGCATCCGGTTTGCCAATGGCGAGGTGATCGACTTCTATGCTGATAGCCGCGCTGAAAAGGAAGGATGGATGTCAGTGCTGTCGGACACTGTTGGTAAAGGTTATGCTGCGGGCACTGGTCAAGTGAAGGCCTGGACAGAGCTGGTTCTCAAACATGAAAAGGCATTAAACGCTAAACGTGAAGCACTTGATCGTTTGATGGGCCCCAACGGACAATCCCCGCAACAGAAAGCGCCGGCTTCTCAACCAACAAGGCCTCGACACCAACACAATCTGTCCCAGCCTGAAGTTCGCTCTCCTGAAGCGCGACGGGAAAAGACTCGATCTCTCATGTTTTAATGACCGTGAACCTCAATAACCTTCACTCATGCTGTAAAGACTTCCATTCTTGTTTACATTTCTATATCCTCGCCGGATTTTCTTGAAGTTTTGTCACTATACCAAGCTCTTTCCTTCTCATTCTTCTGCATTTTCCTTCGTGGCTTTATCTTTAAGGTTCTTGTTGTGACTTTCTTGTCTTGGCACTCATTGCTTGCACATTTTGTCTTTTCCTCCTGCCGACTCTGGTGTACAATTCCTCAATCTGGGATAAATCACTCAATTTTGCTGAAAGGCGTACAACGAGATATGACCACTCATGACAGCGTTGTTCAAGGACCAAAGCAGAGCTCAAATCAAGAACATATTTGTCTTTTCTTTCGTTCTAATGTTCATTCTCAATTTTGATTTGCCCTTTTTTTTTTTTTAATATTTTGGGTTTGAGGTATTGTTTTGTACTGAGTAATGGATGAATAAGTTATTAAATATTCTTTTTTATGCTGGAACTTGTAGCTGAATTCTTGTAGCCCATAATGGCTCCAGAATATACAGGGAATCTATCAAATCGTATTGTCTAACCTCCCTCTGCACCAGATGCATCTTCCTCAGGCTCCGACTCGATACCTGCCAAAGTTTCTTCGCTAGCCTTCACCTTTCCAGCCGTAGCACGCGGGTCGGCTCCTTGAGAGGCTGCGATGCCTGACGAAGTCAGGTAAAGGAAAGTATTTGCCGGATAATGGTCAACATGGTTGAAAAAGACACCGAACCTATGTAGACATATTAGCCAACGAACCAGCATCTCAATCGCTTATTCGCGAACGGATTGAATGAACTCACGCATTCGATTCCTCCTCCTCCCTAAAGATTCGATCATATATCTCCCTCTGCTTAAACTCATTCATCTCCTTCTCATACTTGGCAAAATCAATCGTCTCCCTATTAAAATCCTTCGCGGCCCTCTTGTTATAGGAATCGAAAATCGGATGCTCCAACAACAGACCTAATCCGGGAGCCTTGGGGATTGATAGTTTCGTAGGGCCATAACTCTCCTCGATGATTTTGGGATCGCATCCACAACGAACGATAAGCGCGACCATAGCTACCATCTTACGAATCTGGTGCATCATGAAACTCTGTCCATGGACCTTAAGACTCACCCATTCTGTGCCGTTGATAATGATGGGCTCCTTGTTGGCGACGAAGGATTTGATGATTCGTCGGGAGGATGGGTCGCGGAATGTCTTTTGGATGGTATAGTTGTGGAAGTTGCGGGTGCCAATGTACTTGTCGAGTGCATCTTGGACTCTCTGTAGGCGGTTTTGGGGAATACGGTAGGCGCGTTTGGCGGATTGGTAGGCGGCTTTGATTTGTTTGATGCTGGTGTTAATGATTTCTTTCTGCTCGGCGGTCAGTTTCGGTTTGGGGGCTTCTTGTGTTTCGCCGTCCTTCTGCTGCACGTTCTCCTCGGTGGATGCTGGGGTTTCCTGAGCTTCTTCGAGATTGGCCATTACATCGACGGGCTGGGGTTGCTCCTTGTCAACTGGTATTTCCTTGTTGCTGTCTTCTTCGATATACAGCGCTCTCTGAACAAGCCTTCGAATCTCTTCAGGCACCTTCTCTAAAATAGGCTTGATCTCATTCTCGTCGATATTCTGCCAAAAGTCCATGACCCCTTCTTGTCTTGCAAGAAAACCTTCCATGTCCCCTTTCTCCTCGGCAAGCTGTACAGTCTTCTTACCCAGGTGTGTGCTGGGATGAGGCGGCAAGAAACAGTGAGTAGGAATCAGATATTCGTACATGCGTGAGTCGCAAAGCTGATAGCAGCTGAAACCCTTGGTGACAGTCTCATATCCCCAAACGCGGATCTGTGGGTTGAGGTTGTCATTGATCTTCTTGACAATGTCGGGATCTTCGACGATTAATTTGAGAGATACCACATTTCCAGCTGCGTGAACGCCTCTGTCAGTACGAGCACATCGAACGAGCGAAGACTTCTTGGGGTCAGCTGCGTTAGCCTTGGAGATTGCGCCAGCAGCAACAAAAGCAGCGAACAAGTCTCCCTCTATAGTCTTTTCGGTGGGACTCCTGCATTGTATGTCAGTAATCTGTCCCGAGCTGTTACACCATAAAATGAACGTACAGCTGCATGCCATGGTACCCAGTGCCAGAGTAGCCAATCATAACAGCTACCTTCTTTTTCGGTCGTCGTTCTTCAGCAGCAATATCCTCTGCCGAGAACTGAGTAGCATAAATTGGCACCGACACCTCGCCATTTTCTATCTTGCGCTTCTTTTGCGCTTGTTCCTCATCGTTTCGGTCCTTTTTCACTTCCCGATCATTTCCGTCATCCCGTTTCTGGCGACTGCGATTTAGTCAGAAAGGTTTCTCCCGATTTGAACGAAAAGGGAAGGCCGCAGGACCTACAAATATTCGTTACGTCCCATATGGCGTTTCTGATTATTTCCACCTCTTCCTCTTGCCATGTTGAAGCTGTATTAGAGACCCGGGGAACGACTTCAATCTGATTGAGGCGCGAGTATTGTCTGAAAGGCGAAATTGATGGTACGAGTGATGTCGCAATACGATTTCGAGCTTGAGTATTGGACAGAAAAAATAGTGGTGACAATTGCGCAAGTCCCCTTCTTCTGACAGGGATGCTGTACATAGGCGCAAAGCTGAAGATGCAGGAATATCGACCGACAAAAAGCTATCTTGAGTCTATTCAATCCAGTCAAGGCTTTTATTGTCAGTGATTATTGTCTCTACGGATCCTTGGATCTTTAGATTGAAATTATTTCTCGGCGGCTAACAGCGGTCGACAGTGTGGGCCTTCGTACGATTGGTGGGATACTGAGATTAAGTATACCTGAGCTATTCTCGAGACAGCAGGCGGTGTGGGATCTGCCATTAACTGTCACTATTGCTCATTAATCCAGGCATCATTGACCTTTCTTCTTATTCCTACCTTTCTTCTTATTCCTACCTTTCTTCAATATCAGACCTGTCTGCGCGCCTCTGCTTTCAAAGCTATTCCAAGGCGGTCGCATTTCATATTCCTGCGCATACCTATTCCCTCAATCTTCTGCTGAAGGGCGAAAGGTCATGTCGCTTTCACCTTTCGCATAGGTTCTCGGCATCCAGGTCCCGACTTTTCAGTCGACGACACACACCACCAACACCACCACCTCCAACCGCGAAACGTCTCGTCTCTCGCGCATCTCTCGATACGAATATTCTTCTGAGAAACCATGGATTTAGCAAGCGCCCTAGTCCGAAGCGTGGTTCGCGCCTTCTACGAAACTCGACAGATCCTGGTGGTTGATGCACTGTTTATACACTCGGTGTATGACTCCTGAGTCTTCCGCTATCGGGAGAGTTGTTGATGTGAGATAACCGTCGCTGACATTACTCTCAGACTTCATGCCGAAGATCTTGCGCATCTCCTCGGCATGCAGCAGAAGGATTTGCGAAAGCTTTGTTCTAGGTTGCGGGAAGATCGTCTCATAGCGGTGTACAGTCTTCACCCTGGATCTGGTGCATTTCTTCCTTATGATTTTCTAACGTCATAACTTTGCGCATATAGTCACACGCGAAGTGAGATCCGTGAAGGCTCTACTCGGCCCGTGAACCGCGATTACTATTACATCCCGCTACACCCCGTCATTGACGCAATCAAATTTCGAGTCCTTCGCTTAACGTCCACTATCAAAGCCCAGTATACGCCGAGCGAGGATCGCAAAGAATACATATGCCTAAGATGTGGATCAGAGTGGACCGAACTCGACGTACTGAGCCTCTACAGCGATGAAGGATTCGAGTGCCAATCCTGCGGTGCTATTCTGGAGCGTACCGAAGATGTCAAAGGCACGGAAGGGCTCGACCGCACTGGTCACGAAAAGAATAGTAAACTCATGGCACAGCTGGAAGCATTCACAACTCTGCTAAAACAGATTGACGCTACGGATATCCCGGTTAATGACTTCGAGACCGCATGGGATCACAAAGTCGAAGTCATTCGCAATCAGCAAACCCATCCCTCAAAACCCGCCATGGTTGCCGCAGCGAAACAACCGGCGGCAGTCCGCGGAAACCAGAGAGTCGATGCCGCCGCTATTGAAGTGTCAGTGCAATCATCAGCCGAGAAAACCGCGGCCGAACAAGAAGCAGACGCAGCGCGCAAAGCGGCCT
Source organism: Talaromyces sp. F31 (assembly GCA_037356135.1). NCBI lineage: Eukaryota > Fungi > Ascomycota > Eurotiomycetes > Eurotiales > Trichocomaceae > Talaromyces > Talaromyces sp. F31. Next base: position 2,043,937 of record JAYXSF010000034.1, read on the forward strand.
TTGAGAAACAGAATGCTCTTCCCGTCTGGCATACGCATTCAACCGTTTCCACTACTGCCGGCAACATTGGCCAAATAAAAGCCGAAACAGACGCTGAAGTCAAAGCCGAAATGAAAGATGAAGGCGACGAGACCAAACCAAGCATGGACGCCCTGGACGACATTGCCGCATATTATGCCGAAATCGCAAAAGCCAAGGCCGAAGAAGCAACATCCCCAGACGAAGATGACTCTGATGACGACGAGGATGAGGATGATTTCGAGGACATATCTGTTGTTGGCACACCGGCCGCGACGACGCTTAGTGGTGGACAAGGTCCAACCAGTGCACCGGCTTTGGGACGCTCACCCATGGCTGGAATTAAGCGTGAGCTCGATTCGGAGTCTGGTAGTAGTGCGCCTCAAACTGCTTCTGGTACACCTGGAACTCCAATCGATGATGGTCCTGTGAGCAAGAAAATAAAAACGGAAGACGATAGCATCAAGAAAGAGGAAGAATCTGATGAAGATGAAGAAGAATTTGAGGACGTGTCATAGGACGTCTCATGGAAAAGACTTCTTGCTATGCATTCAAGGCTGACACGGTCATTTTCTTCTTGACTTTGAATATTCTTTATGACCACCAGAGCACCAAGACTTGGTAAATTGATCAATTAAATATATCGGTTCTCCTCGTTATTGCAAATCAGTATTTCAACAAACTGTGAAAAATTTAATGAAATGTAAACTGCTGAAATGACTAGTTTATATGAATAACTTAGAAAGAAAAGCAAGATATGCTCAAATACACACAAAATGCTTGATTTACCGTTCAGAATGATTCTTTGTGTGAATTATACATGAGAGAAATGCTTTTCATAGCAGTGAGATGATATTGCAGTTTGGAGGCAGATAATATGTGATATTCTTTGGAGCGCTTTGAGAATGCTTAGGATGACGTGATTAAAAGGGGAAATGGGCTTCGTGCTATGATAGTAGAAGTTGGAGAAGAGTTAGATTAGATTCGTTGACTGCTATGGCCTATTATGGCTTACGAGTATCGTAGAAAATGCTTCTCAGAAGGTTGGGATTTATTTGTCTTGTTCTGTCTTTGTGAAGGTGAATTGTGATGTTGAACATTGAGCAGTTGTTTGAAACAGTTTCCTTTTTTTTTTAGTGCACATATAGAATGCATACATGATGAAGTTCTCAGCAGAACACAAGAGAATATCTTCAGCAACCAATAGAAATGGAGAATGAAGTGAAGTGAAGGACATGAAGAAGATTGATTAAATGCAATGAGGCCATCAAGTTGGTGCATGAATTCTGCACACACTGCTTATCAGTAGCCATAATGCCAAATACTGCATCTAGGGGTGGGCAGGCCTACACTTTGTGTTTTCTGTAAGAGTTGTCTTCATTTGTGATAGAGAACATGGCCTTGTGCTCTCATAACATCTGGGTGGGGCTTTGAGCAACGCACAGGTTAGAATGGACCAAAGAGGATTTTCACATGAAGGCCCTTCAGCTTTTAGATTTAACAGTATTCTAAAAAGTTTGTTTTCTCACCTTTTATCAATTTCTTATAATCGATATTAATATACATATTTTGGGCCAACAGGGATTTGCCAGATAACTTCTCGTAATTAACCTGAACATAATCGAATTTCCGTACAAAAAAAATTGAGCACAGGCGGTTGAGGGGCCTGCTCACTTCCCGCCTTGTTTGATCATACCCCACGAGGAAAATATTTTGAGGATGCGAAATTCACTGCTTGTTCGCTGCGGCTGCGGGAACAGAATACTACTGCCGCGTCAAGGTAAGGCGAGCAGAGTTGTGCAGGAGATGCGCGGAGGCCATCCTCAAGAACTTTGATTATCGGCTGTGTGAGCTTAGCCTGAGGGTCTGCGTCGAGCAAAAATGAGAAAATCGATCGAATAGCGACTGGGTTGATTTGATGGTGAAGGATCTTTTTCAAAAAGACAAGTTCCCCGTTATTGGCCCTTCCAAGCTCAAAAATGAAAGAGCTTTCAGCGATGTTTAATGAATAACGGCCATCACTAGTGGTGCGGGGTTCATCGTCAGGTGTAGGTGACAAACCGAAATCGATGTACTTCAACAATTGCGCAAGTAATTCCATCAATTTTCGATGCGAGAATTTGCGACCACGTTCCAAAAGTCTGAAGTAGTTGGGATATTGCAGCTTGAGGTTCTTCGAGTCATCCCTGTCTAGCCAAATCATTTCGAGACATTTGAGAAGGAAACCATTGTCAAGCAGGACATTGATCTGCGGAGACTGAACAGTCGTGAGGATTGCGAGAAACTCGAAATAATCATCCCAGGAACGACTGGCTGTGTAGAGTATTGGCCAAAGGTTATTCAGTCCTGTCACGATGTACTGCCAACAATCCGAGCATTTTGATTGCCAGTCAGTCCGCTCTGAATCGTTCAAAGTCTCGTCACCTGCTAGTTCGTGGACGCGTACGAGAGCCATGATGAATATTTTCACCGCGACGCTACGGACTGGCTGAGGGGCCTTTAAAATGAGATTGCGTAGTCCTGTATCACGGTCACGGATCCATTTGATGATCCTGAATGCTCCCTTCGGAGTTTCTTGAAGGGTCTTTTTCAGCTCGAGCATGATTTGGTCAAACTCTGGCGGCTCTTTAGCTTTGGCAATCAGTTGTTCCACGGTATCCATAGCCACGTAAATAGTCCGCTTTTGTAATTTCGAAGCGGCAGTCGAACCGGATAGCACGTGCTCTCTGGATAGTTGGAGAAGGCAGCGAATAAAATAGGCATGGTAAGGGTCCAGAAGACAGTATGTGCGTATGAAAATTTCATTCTCCATGGCGATGTGATTTCCAAGATCGAGTGGGAGGGATACATGCACTGGCGTGTCTTTCAACTCTGGCTTGTAAATTTCTCGCTCAGAATCCATCCTGGAGACACGCTGATAAAAGAGCATGTAAGCGTTCCAGACTTTCCCAAAACGCGTAGGTCCCATGGATGGCCCGTGATAGTCGTTCGATCCTCCAAAGCATTGCTCTGCGATTTTCGATGGGTCGAAAGAAGTGACGTCTGCGTCGTTGAATTCGACCCACGACTTCTTAGTTCCAGCAGTCGGACGCTCCCGAATATAACTATAGTAGTGACCTGATTCAGCCGTGCCGCTGTGAACAAGTACTCCGACCAGTTCAAAAACATCCTCTTCAAGTTGCATGTTTGATTCAGAGAGATATTCCACTTTGTAGGGTGTCATGTCAATACGTTCGGGAAATTGGAACTCATCATTGATCTTGCTTCGCATCATTGTAAGCATGTCAAAATCGAATCGCTTCAGATGAAATATAAGGTTGTCAGGAATCTCCTTCAAGCATGCTCTAGTAAAAGATGTCAGTTTGAACCATGTACAGTTGTCTGAGAAGATATTTTTACCGTTTTACTGCGTCAACGTGACGTCCACATGATGTGCACGAGTATTTGTTATCTTCACAAAATTAGCAATAATATCTCGATCATGCACGCTGAACAACCAACCTCCTTGCATAATCTCTCCCTCAACGTATGCTTGAAGACTTTCCTCGAGATTCGCTTTGCCCTTGATATCACACTGAATTGCCGAGAAAGGCTCAAGCCGCTCAGAGATATGTTCACACTCTTTGGATTTGATCTGTTGGACCAGTTGACCGCCGTAGAAGGACCGCAAACGTTTTTTCTCTTCTGGGTTTGTTATCTGAGCTTCCCAACGGTCAAATAGCAGATTATAAAACTCATCAACATCCATCTGAATGTTGACATCGATCGACTCGTTGTCATAAGTCCGTATAGAACATACTGCTCCTTCAGGATCAACATATTTGCACCAAGTCTCTTGCATATTTCCAAAGATCTTCTTCGTCTCTGAGAGCAGTTTCTGTGATCCCTCTGGGTCGTCCAAGGCAACTTGGAGCATAAAGTCGCGAAATCCCACGTTCATGAAGAGTTGGGTGAAGAGTGAATTCAGATAGCACGTGTTTGACAAATTCTTCAATCCCGCATAACCCTCGGGAGACCTGATTGCCTTCAGTCGATCGATAGCCCAGGTTGTGTTGTATGTGTAATCTGGAGTTACCATGAGTAATGAGTGAAAGCCAAGCAGACAAAAGAATGAGCACTTACCGCGTGGAATGAGATCACTCATCAGGTCGATGACCCTACCAAAGTTTTCTTCCTGTCTAGCCAACAAAAATAAGATTTTGTATAATTCTTCTCTTGTCTCCTCATTCATTACTGGAATGCGCGGCTTGATAACTTCGGCATCTGACGGTTCTGACAAGTCTGGGAATAGGTAATTATTGACAAGGCTATCGATGAGGACACTATCACTCAGTCAGTACTATCCAAACTGCTAATACAAGGCTGGCTTAGCTTACGCTGCATCGATTGTCGTGTCTCTTTTGACAGCTACCTCCAGACACAGTCTCAGGAGGCGTGCGAATCCTAGTATGATATGATCCACAGGCTCACGTCCCACAAACTAACCATATTTTAGCCTATTACCTGACAAGAGCAAATACATGCAGTTAACTTACCTCTTCGGTTTCATGGCTAAGCATACTTTCACTCCACCTTGAAATGTATTCAGAGAAGTCAACGTTTTGCGGTCCTCGTTCAGCAACCGATCGGAAAACCCATATAGCAGCGGAGAAGTATTCCTGCGATTGTTTTGCGAAACGAACTGTATTCTGCATATTCTGAACAAACGCATCCCATATTGTGGAAATTATGTCAATGATTGTCGAATCGTCAGGCTGACTCGGTAGATATCCGTTGCTCGCGTCTGCGTTTGCTGGCTTTTTGGAAGCAGAAGGGACATTGCAGGTAGCCATTATCTTTTCTGCAACTTGACGGCGAATCAACTGGCGATTCTCGTCTAGAAGCAGTGAAAAGATCAGTTCATCAAAGTGAGCGTGCTGCTTGGTTACATTCCAGAAGTCCTGATGGCGTATGGAAGCATCTATGAGCACGGCTATTGAATGGCAAATGAGCCTTTTGATATCGAGCTGACTAAACCGGGACGGGTCTGCATTTTGTGCGGCTTTTATGAAGAAAAGTAATTGTTCAACAAAGACTTCCGCGTTAGATAGGATCAAAGGCTCTGTTGTTTTCACTGATTAAACATTTAGCATTTGAGTGAGTATACTGCAGCGGAAATACACACCCGAGAGACATAAAAGAAGACATTCGAGTAGGTGACGTGCGGAAACCAGATGTATACAGTCGTCTCTATTCAGTGACATTTCTGGCCGAGTCAGAGCACCCACCAGCACCTGAGTGCTGTGAATGACGAAACTGGATGGATGCTCGGTCTGACACGTACTGGTAAGCATTTTTGAATCAAATGAAAATATGGTTCTAATGACATACCTCGAGTAAATCCTCTCGTAGACAAGTTGAAAGAGCTTTGACAGAGTATAGCAGCTTATAAGGTTTCTCCATAGGGAAGAGCTTGTTCTCTGTGTTGCTCTCCGCTCTCACCATTTCTTTAACCCGTTCTTGCGGCGGGAAGACAATAAGAAAATCATAAATTTCATGAGCATATCTGTCGTCAAGGTCTAGAAGATCATAAAGGTCGTCAAAATGCTTCAAAATTTCGGAATCAACGAGTGTGAGTGATTGACGTCTGCCAGCAGGCGCCGTTTCAGTACCATCCGGAATCTTTCTAATTATGAGAAGACCCTTGATATTCAGGTCTTGCACTGTCATCTCCGGATTCTCTAACAAGTTGATCTTTTGACCTCCGTAGATCACACTGAATTTGTTGAAGCCCGTCACTCGTGTCAAACGACTGACTAATTCAGCAGCCGTGCAAAGGCTGCCTATACGTAACGTGGAGACTCGGGACTGCTTGGATTCCTGGAAGCTTTGATAAGATATTTCAATTAATTCCCCTTGACCAATTCGTTCCGGGAGTTCGGGTGGCTGGCCGAGCGGAGGACTGTACTGAGGTCGACTACGAAGCCCCTGAAGGAGCTGCTGCAAAAACAATAGAGATCGACTCAATTTCAGCCCTGCAGACGCAATCTCTTGTTCGCTAGGTACAGTGACCATGGAATCATCTTCAGAGTTTGCCGTGCCATTTGACCCTTTCAATGTTGAGGCAGCAGATTTTATCTGATCCACGCAGCGATCAACCAAGGAGATGTGTGTCGCCTCAGCAGCAGATGCGGGAGCTCTACGTATCAGGCCGTGGTCAAGATAAACCTCGATTGCGAAATTCGTTGCTCGTCCTTCAATAGTGTTGGGAGGTGCCGTAAGAATGAAATGCCAGATGCGATCCATGCCTGGTAGTGTGATAATCTCATTCTCAGCAGCAACTGGAGGGGGATTGAAGCGTATTTCATACTGGACTGCATGCTCAGCAAACGAGATGATTTCCTGAGAATAGTCCGCCGGCGATACGCTAGGTAAATAATGTTGAAGGCATCTCTCTATGAATGGGTTTGGTGTTACGCAGATCTTTGTGACACGACATAACATCTCCCACAAAGAGCTTCTCGCAGATTCTATATGGCCCGCCATGAAGACTTTCGTCCAGAGAGTATCACTGAGCTCAGGTGTGATGGTGTCTGGAACTTTGTCGATGAGCCGTCCCAGAAAGTGAACACGCGACAACACAGCATTTTGTGAGAACCTATCAGAGACTTCAAAGATGCCGCCCCAGAACTGTTCGAATTCCATGATGATTAGAGCAGTCAGCTCGTAGTCTGTAGCCAAAGCTCTAATTTCTTGGGAGTCAAAAGTTGTCGGGATCAAGGCATTCAATGCTTGTATGCTTCCAGACGCGAATTCATTCCTTTCACCGATATCTTGGATACACTGCTCATAGACGTCGCGTTTATCTGAGTCACTCATGCCTAGACTTAGCAGCTGTTGGAGCTGGCCGCCTGCAAATCTTTGGAGGGTGACCTTTTGCTCATCGCTGATGTCGGGGCAGGAATTCGACTCCCGTATGAGGCGCACACATATCCGCAGGGGGGTCGAATCAAAATGCGAAGTTTCTAGAGGGTCAGCGGCTTGATTTTCCTCGAACTTCTCTCGCATAGTACGGAAAAGTAAATCGCAAAATTCGATCATTCGTTGGTCAAAGCGACTTATGGGAAGCTCAAGGAGTTTGGAGGAGAGGTATAGTAAGGCATGAGATGTAGATGGATGCATCACAACGGTGCGGCCCAGCATTGTGAGAACTTCGCCAACAGTCCTTTGGTCTTGGCCATCTGTGACAGCTTTCCAGATTATGTCTGTGTCGGCGTCTGTATAAGTGTTGGTCACTATGAAGAACCCCACAATATTACCGCCGCGACTGATTATCTGAGGATGTGAGCCCACGCCAACGATGTATTCGATGATTTGTATGTCGCGTAGAAACTTCAGGAGGTACTGCACAAGTGGAACGTCGACGCCGTCAGGGTTGCTCTGGATTTTCTGCCGCCAGATGTTGACAAGATCAACTTGCATGGCCTCAGTGCCCCAGACTCGCAACTCCATTCGTCCATCCATAATATGCCTTTTCAACGTGTTGAATTTCCAAGCATTTATGACAATCAACGCTGATTCTTCACTGGTAGCTTCAGGCATTTTTATGGACAGGTCTTCGGCAAGCTTGGTAGCAAAAGAGTCATCGAAATCACAGTAGACACGCAAGGCAGTATTGATATGGCGCGACAGGTTTTCGCTGATATCTGCAGTGAGCCAAGGCGCTTTCTTTGTGACAGCATTCTGGTATGCCTCATCCAGTTTGCGAAAAAGAGGATAGGAGTCTTTGATTGTCTGGTTCATTATTGGCGAGTTGATAAACTTTTCATCCGCCCCAAGTTTCCTTCGTTCGGTACGAGATTCCAGTAAGTTAGAGATTACCCCAACCGCCGGGAGTAAAGATTGTGCCAGCTGAGGAAATCGAGGGAGTAGGGGAAGAAGAATCGAAATATACTCCGAAATGTTCGATAAGGCATTCAAGGGATCTTCTGCCATATGATCACACACTTGGGCCACAAGATCCACGGCTTTTGATTGATAGACCCGTAGAAGAGCTCGGAAAAACGGGATGCTTTGTATCTGCAAAAGCCAGGCAAGAGACTGCACATAGCCCCGGGAGATACACTCCGAAGGCTGCATTGATGGACTTTGTGAAACAATGGTGAGATAAGTGATGTCGAGCCGGAGCATATGCAGTGTAAGTTGTCCAAAGTCCAGAAAGAATTCTTCCAAGAATATCAGTAGACCTGGACCCTGGTTTTGGTTAAAAGCGACCTGTCTACGGAGCAATCCTTCCACTATCGTAGGAAAATCCTCCCAGAACTCGCGGTCAGGGTCATCTCGTATTGTGTCCAGAGTGACCTGTGATAGGCTGTCGACACAGCCAGCAAGCCATTGCTTGACGAGGCTCAGGATCGTGTAATCATGGTGAAGAGCTTTTCGTCGTTAGTGAAACCGTTATAGGATGTTATCGATAATGCCTGGACAAGTAAAAGACGTACCTTTTTCAATGATACTGACAGTCTCCTCTAAAGACTCCCTTAAGTCCGGATTGCCATGAAGCTTTGGGAAATGGTCGACCAAAGAAAATTGCTCATGGACCTGGACTATCCCGGCCGAGCTCTGCTCCTGGACAGCCTCTCCTAATGGGCGCCATCGAGACGTGTTTGGATCTTGGTCCATGTCCTCCACTTCGGCGACCTCTATCTCTGGACTTCGTGAGGGAGATGAGGATATCGAAATGGCAGTGGAAGATTGTGCACCAGCCATGATGGTATCTTCCGGCTGCGAAATCGCAATGTCTGTCGTATCCAATTCAATGCCATCTTCTTCACGAGGAAATTCTTGGACGGATGAAATGTCTTGTATGGTAACGCCGGGTTGGGAGGGAGATTTCATATTGATCGTAACCCGGCTGGAGAGAGGCTGAGAGGAAGGAAGCTCTTCGTCGTTCGGCGTCTTCGGAGACGCGGATTGCTGGACAGGCGACTCTTCGGTAGACATGGACTCGCGTGAATCCGCTCCGCTGTCCAAACGGGGACGTTTCCTGGTAGTCTGCGAGGATAAATCTTCCATCTGCTCGTCGTAAAAAGGTGTTGAATCTTCTGGTACTGAAGCACTAGGCGGGGTGCTAATGCTGGAGCTGCCTAGCGGGGTACCTGCCATGACATTTTTCTCTTGCTCAGCTCCTGCGAGTTGGGAGATTCACAGTTCTAAAAGGACCGACTGAGCAGGGCAGCTCGTCCGGTCTTAGACAGCCGACGGGAAAGAGCAACGAGCGGTGCTGTGTTGGACGGGGAGGTGGATAACAGCGCGCAGGCGTAGCTGCCTTGCCAAGAATTTTGAGTTAGCCGCGGAAGCTGCAGGTGAAAGTTTGTTGTATTGTTATCTGATTGTGGCTGTACGACAGAAGGAAATATCCAAGTGAAGTTTAAGCGAGGAATTTCCCAATAGTCAAAGGCTACTTGGTGATGACTCTGAACGAAATGAGTCAAGAGAGAAAGAGAAACCAAAAAATTGATAAAATCTCCGGCAAATGACCAGTAAACATGAAGGTCTTGGGTCTTTGCTTTGTGAGGAGAAGGATCATGTCATAGCTTCTGCATATTACTGATACGGTAGCCGTACGGTGTGTAACTATGAAAAGGTACAGTATCGTAATCGATGGCAGCGATAAGCGATGAACAGGACCGACGCGGCTGAATTTTCGGTAAGGTAAGGTAAAGCGAGTGGCTCTACGGGCGCTAGCTAAAGCTCTATTTCCGTAGCGTATTTAATTCAGCCAATGCGGAGTATCAGGGAAAAGTTCCAGTCGCTCTCCGCAACTTGAACTTCATGTCTTGAATTATATCGGACTACAAGTGATGCACCCAATCTCTTGTGATAGTCCTCGTCAAGAGATCGGGTGACGGAGCAGATTTGGTATTGTTTTGACATTTACGCACCATACGTAAGTAGTAACTGCTATTAAGGCTAGGCAACGGCTGACGTCAGTCAAGATCGTCGATCGCGGGAAGGCGCGTCCAACCTTTGAACGGGGCGTGGATAAAAGGAAAGAGCGACCATCCTATCATCTTCAACTGTCCTCAGACATGCTGGTTTCAATCTTCCGGATGATGCGAGCTGGATTACCTGCAGCAACATGGAACGCAGGAACATCCTATGCAAGTCAGATATATTCTATGTACTGATCGTCTTGAAGCTGAAGCTGACTTACCTTGGTCACCACGCTGCCTGCTCCAATGGTGCTACCCCGTCCAATTGTCACACCAGCAAGAACAATGACATTCCCTCCTAACCAACAATCTTCGCCGATATGAATCTCCTTACCGTTCTCGGGTCCTAGCGTGCCATTGCGAACAGCAGGGTCCAGAGGATGAGCGGCGCTGTACAAATGGACATTCGGCCCGAACAGCGTACGAGCTCCTATTGTGATAAGGCAGGTATCAATGCAAACGCAGTTGACGTTGATGAAGACGCCTTCGCCGACCCTAACGTTGAATCCATAGTCCATTGAAATCGGCGCCACCACCCACGGCTCGTTTCGCAAAAGAGCATCATCTGCTTCTTGATTTTCGGCTGGCGGTGGCAACGGTCGTGTGTCTTGGACAAGGCTAGGATAGTCGTCAATATGCGTCACCGGGTCTGATTTCTCTATCCGGGTCAGATTACTCACTCTCGCCATAATTCAATCTGCCGCCGGCGCGATAGTTCGCCATTTAGGTTGGCGCTGTTGAAGCGTTTGTAGGCTTGCTCGCATCGGACACGTGCAGCCATCAACTCCGGCGTAAATGCGCGGTAGAACTCTCCACGAAGCATCTTTTCCTTTTCCGTAGGTTCGGCCATGGTGCTTGATGATATGTCGATCCGGTATGAAGGTGTCTCAGACAGGTCAGATTCTTAGGCTGTTTGTTTTATAGGCACACTCATAAGCTATAACAAAGACTGAGCATATCACTCACGCTTTGATTTAGTACGTAGAAGGTGTCTTGGTTCTACAGGTGGCAGTGTTATGATAGACGTCCATGTGCCCCGCAGCTGAAGGAGCTAGTATGAGGGTCGATATCCATGGAAGTGGCCATAACCAGCCTAGGGTCCACTACCTTCAGGTACGACCTACGTGCACACCACTTGAACGCAGTGCCGTTGAGTGCGAAGCATGAGTCATGCACCCGATTTTCGATACGGAGCTATTCAGTGGGATTTTCTGGCGATCTCTTTGTTTGCGAGGGGAGATAGCATGGAATTGTTCCGCGAAGATCATCAACAATCGAGAATTTGAGAAGCAACCATTTAATATCATCATTCAAGTACATTCAACCACAGTACGTACTATCAGGATCATGTTTGTCTTTTCCCAAATCGATGAATGGAACAAATTAAGGAGATGCTGCGGAGAGCTGCCGCCTTAGGCTCCACTCTTGGGAACATCGGTGGATCAACGTCATTTATGTTCCTCACAATTTACACAGCTCGCCGACACAACTCTATCAGAGGATGTCTTGACGCTCTGGACAATATAATTGCTGGTGACAACACCAATAAAATATACGACTGATCAGTCATTTTTCCTTGTCCAACATGTCGGCCGGCACATCAGCAGCCTCCGCTGAATTCAGCACCTCATCTGCAACCACCGATACCAGGCCACAACAAGGAGAATATCTCGCCTGGCGCCCACCAACATCCAGCACGCCTTCATCCAACACCACAAACAACGCAAACACAAACTCTTACACAGCCTACAAACCAACGACCCCCATCGTCTCCTCTCCCAACGGCCGACCCTACAACCCACCGCCACCACCCGCCGAAAAACCTCTTGATCCTTCCATCCTCCCCAATGGCTCCATGTCCCTCTCCGGCATCGCAACACGCGCCTTCGGGCTCGGCCTCGCCCTCGGCCTCTCCAGCCTTACCACCATCTACATGCTCACAATTCCGCAACAACAAAGCACGCTCTGGCGCATTCCATTCTTCGTCTCCTCGCTCTGCCTCTTCCACTTCCTCGAATTCTGGGTTACGGCGCAATACAACACGAAATATGCAGATGTCTCATCGTTCCTGTTAACTTCGAATGGCGCGGCGTATAATATTGCGCATGGATCTGCGATGCTGGAATGCGTTGTGTCGCACTATCTGTTCGGATCCTCGGCATCAAGCATCATCCGCACCGTATCGAATACGCTTCTCCTCTTCGGGATCTTGTGTATGGTCGCAGGTCAGATTGTGCGCACACTCGCCATGGCCACGGCGGGGAGTAATTTCAATCACATCGTGCAAGTCCGTCGTCGAGAGGGCCATGTGCTGGTGACAGGCGGTATATACAGTGTGCTACGACATCCGAGTTATTTCGGCTTCTTCTGGTGGGGGTTGGGGAGTCAATTGGTGTTGCAGAATGTGGTCTGTTTGGTGGGCTATGCGTTGGTGCTTTGGCGGTTTTTTAGTTCGAGGATTTACCGTGAGTATATTCGTCGTCTTCTTTCCTCGAATATATGTTTGAGATGCTAATTGTTCCCCGGGCATAGGTGAAGAGAGATTCCTTATTGCATTTTTTGGGGATGAGTATATTTCTTACAAGAGCAGAACTATTGTCGGAATTCCACTCATTGCATAGCGAGTCTTTTTCTTGATTTACTACTGAGCATATAGATTGGCGTCATATTTGCTACATTATTACCCAGGTATTTCATATATATATAGTTATTTCTCAAGTCACAACTTGCTCTCCCTCGGAACAACATCCACAAGTCCACCACTCATAACAACCTCTTCCTCTTGCTGCTGTCCAAGCACACCAACTTGATCGTCCTCGCCAAAAAGTAAAAGCTCCCTTCCACCCCTCGAACTCCACCATATAACGCAAAAATTCGCTCTCTCAACATCCATCTCGCCGTTACTCAGTACCTCCCAGAACCGCTCAATACACGTCCTGCGAACACTCTGTGCTGCTTCATCGCCAGATGGTAAAGTATGTATGAGTCGTGCAGTCAACGGCAAGATTTCCTCTAGGTCTTCAACCAGCAAACAGGGGAAGGAATCGATCATGGCGAGAATTATGCCTGATTTCTCAGACAGAGGGGCTGGTGGTGTTTCGAGTACATTTTCGGTGGAGGAGTCAGTTGATGGTGGGAGGAGGGTCGAGGATGCTGTGAGAGCACGTTCGTGCGCGAGTTCGAGGAGTGTTGCTGCTAGGAGGGGTTGAGTATTGGACAGAGATGATGGAGGTGCGGCGATGCGCACGACAGATTTGAATGCTAATCGGAATTGGCGGACTGATAGATTTTGTGGGTACACCTATATATTCTTGTTAGTATGAGATCAAACGCGACAATAGACGAAGAACATACTGCAAAAAGATTATCGACATAGAATGGTAGATGTTTAGCAGTAATGTCCGCATTCTGCGGCGCGGAGAAAACAGCTAAAACCACGCTGTGCGCAGCTTCAAAGATTTCTAAAAGATGATTGTTTCCTCCCGCGGCGAGATAAGGTGTGGCAGCGGCAATGATCAGTTCCTCATTCGCAAGAGGAGGTAGTATTAAAGCAAAATGCTCAGATGTATTCAAGAAGAAAAGATCCAAACAGCGCTCTAGAGGATGAGGAGGGATTTGACCCAATTCAATGGGTTTGATGGTTCGCAGGAAGTTTTCGGCGAGTTCGGGGTATTGAGCGAGGATGTCGATGGCGACGAGATTGACGAATGAATATTGAGATGATGAGGTTTGTCCTGTTCGGGATGTGATAAAGTATAGATTTCGAAGAATATGTAATGACTGTACAGCAATGAAGGGCGCCACTAGATAGGTCAATACTTTGTTAAACATGTCAGAAATCTGGGGAATCTTACCACTGCCAGCAGCTAGTACCCTATCATTCAACACTCTGCCCAGAACCGCTCGAAGAATTATAACAGCCGAAAACATAATCGACCGAAGCAGTCGCAAGAGATCCGGGATTGTACTCTTCAACGACTCTGCATCCAGAAATTCTGCTTCCTCTGAAGGATCTACTTCTGACAACTTGTTTTGGCGCCATTGGACCAGCAATGTCCGCACGAAGTCATTCATAGAGCTCATGCCATCAGAAACGATATTCGGATCTGTGACGTTTTCCATTGCATGCGCGATGAGTCGCGACAATGGACCCAGCGACGCTATCAACGGCCTGGAGGATATCTCTTTGACATTCTGATATGTTGCCGAGGTTGCGGCCCACCCGAACTTCTTAGACACCCTGCCTTCAACAATGTCGCGATCTATAGCCCCCAGAAAATATGCACTGCCGAGTCCCTCGCTTGAGAAGAAGGAAGCCTGAATCATAATCGGCAATACGCGATCATAGTTGATTTGGCTCCGATGATAGTCCGAAAGAAGTTCAAACGTATAATTAAGCACCATAGTTATCGCATAACCGCCGATTCCATCAAGACTGACGTTCTCTTCGAGTGCCAACCCCGTAGCACGCACAAGCGCACGCTCAACTTTACTCCGCAAACTGTGTGAGAGTCCCTGCCTATTCTGACCTTCAAATCCGAGCAACACACCACCGAGGAGAAGCACATGCCGCCATCGGGGAGACTTCTCGTCCGCACCGTTGATCACGGCTTTTACCCATGCTTCTCGGTCAAGGCCGCGTTTTGTGTAGGGGGCACGGGGTTCGTCGGATGCCTCGTTTTGTAATATGCCGATTGCGGCGGTGTTGAATACGCTGAGGATTCGGCGGCAGGTATGTAGGTCAACGCGATGGTCCCAGATGGCTGGTGATGAGAGTAATTGAGACGAGAGAAGAGTCACATTCAAATGATTTGTGAGCATTGCAAGGAAACTGGTTGATGTTGGGAGTAGTCTATTTCGCATTTGTCAGTACCGTGCACTTACCTACTTATCGGGGAGCAATAACTCACGCAAAGGCATCTTGGGGCTCGGAGGCGATCTGTAACGACCGCAATAGAGTCGCTAAAGAGCGCTCGGTGGCCATTATTTTCTATTGGCAAAAAATTGAGCTCAGTGTCTGCGAGAGCATCTGTGTACCCATATTGAAGTATTGTAAATGGCTATGGAGTTGGAGAATGCGGACAATGAGGTAGCTTCCTGCCGAGGTAAATGCGTATGAACAAACGATGCAAACAGACTAACTCACTAAGTAGTATTGTAATCGTAATTCATTCTTTCAAGGAGTAATTAAACTACGATAGCTTAAGTTTAAACTGGACGTCTAATTTCACGTGCGATATCACTATTTCTTTTACCCCAGGATAATGTCCTGACAACCTCTCCTCAGTTTCAAAATCCACGAAATGACCAACCAAGCCCCCCTCGACTACATAGTTCCATCCTTCCCATCTCTCTACGTTCCCATAATCGGCGAACCCCAATCCCAAAACTACCTCTACCATCTGACCGACATCTGGCGCTTCACGCTTTACTGGACCTTCATCCTGTATCTGGGCACCCACGCCGCTGTCGCATCTTTCGCGGTCGCGGTGCAATGGCGCAATTACAAGCGGATGTGGGTTGTACCCGTGGTGTATGTACTCGTTTCGGGGTTCGAGGCGTTGTTGGCGGGGAGTTTGGTTGGGCTGATGTTTGTTTTCTTTCCCTCGTGTCCTCATGTTTACGAGTATCTTGTTGTGCTGACTAGGCATAGTGTTGGTTGGGTTTACGAAGCGGGCAATTTTTCCATGACAACGTGGATACCCTTGGTTTGGGCATGCATTAATGTGATGGTTCTTGTCATTTCGAGTTTTCCTATGCAAGCGGCTATGTGAGGATATGTGTCTGTCAATGGCACTGACTATCAACGGTATTATTTTAATATACAATACGCCTCCGAAATAAGCCCCTATTCACCTACTCGTACACTTGACTCGAGATTCATAACGCCAAGTTCGATGCAATCCGTCATCTTGCTATGCGCACCGCAAATCCAAACGCCAATAATATCGATGATGCGAAAGGTTACCGCCAGCGGCAACATCAACTTTTATGCCATGTGCTTGGATTAGCAAAATTGGCAGGGAGCTGGATGCCTTGCGCCATTAGCTGTTTCTGCAATGCAGCCAAGTTCAGATTCGGGTCGAGCTTGGGAGGTTGTGACGGCGGCGGAGTAGCGGTGCTCAGGGGATTCATCATCAATCCGGCAAAACCGGGGTTTTGATAAGATCCATACGCCGTTTGTGCTAATGCGCCTCCCATCATTGTGGCTAAAGAGTTGGCATCCATATTCTGCATAGGCATGTTGGCTTGCACAGGCGGCTGGTAATTACCAATACCTGGAAGTGATGATCCGGCGTCCGATGAGATTCCTGGTAGCATACCCTGAATACCAGGGAGAGCTGAAGTAGCAGTTCTCTGGTCAACTAAGCCCTCTGCTTCATCTTGTGCCTCTTGTTCCTCCTCTTCTCGCATCTGTTTCTTGCCAAAACCACGGTTCCATGTCCCTTGAGCTTCGGCGGCTTCTTCACCAATATGGAAACGGTCGGTCATATATGATGTGTCTCCTGGACGAGCTCGAGACCAGAAGCGCGTGAAATTGTCTTTCGAGCCGGATGCCAAAATGTGTCCCAGAGGATGCCAGTTCAGCGACCAGATAGTTGAAGCGTGGGCGTACTGAATGCGATGCGCGGGATGTATGACTTGTGGCGGAGTATTGAGAGGATCATTGCTATCGTATGGCGCAACAGTAGGGGCACTGCCTGAAGGAAGATTTGGTTCATCCAGTAGATAGTGGTAAAGCGAGCCGTCCTCACTACCAGTTGATATCAAACTGCTGTGGATTGGATGCCAGGTCATCGACGATATTGGCTTCTCATGACCTCTCAGTATACAGATATCACGCATCATTCGAAGATCAAACACCCTTGCCGTGCAGTCGCGGGAAGATGTAGCGAGAAGGTTGCTGTTCACTCGAGAGAACTTTGTCGTTGTTACCGTATTTTTATGGCTGTGTAATGTGGTCAAGCATCTGCCGGTTCGAGGGTCCCAGAATTTGACCTGATGATCTTTCGACCCGGAAACCAGTAAACCTTTTGTGGGATGCCAATCACAAGATTTTACGTCCCAGTTGTGGCCCGTCAAGACCGTGTCGCAAGCGCGCGCTGTGAAATCGAAAATCTTCAATGTTGTATCATCCGAAGCTGAAAGAAATTTCGTATCGCTAGGACCCCATGCCAAATCGCGAACGGCATCGTGATGCGCATCATCCACGGTTTCGACATTGTTGAAGTTCGGTCGCCAGTACTTGACGTCTCCTTTCTGTCCGCCGGATATCAGCCAGTCGTGGCTATGCGACCATGCCGCGGACGTCACACCGGCTTGGAATTGATCGTAATGAGCCTGATCATCGTTAGTATGGGCAGCAGCTAGAAATCTCTGACACTCACATCCATGACAGTTTCGAAATTAAATGCCGTTCCGTTCCACAGCATGAATTCTCCAGTGTGTCCGCCAGTCAACAATCTTCGGCCCTCGGGGGTCCATCTCACTACTGTAATGGGTTTCTTTGATTTTCCGATAGACTGATGTAGATGTCGGACGGGTATCGTGTCGGCGGGTGAATGAATTCTCGCGACAGGCGGGAGCATCTGACTGGTCAGCACCTGAATATTCCAGTCAGTATGAAGGAACTCACATCGACGGTATAACTCAAACTCGGCCTCTCGACTTCCATGCGGTGGGCACCTTTGTATCTGGGTCGTCGCGTTCGCATCCATTGTACTATTGACGATCCATAGTCGGTGACGGGTCCTAGACGGTCAGCTTAGAAACGATCTCAAGATTGTCATACGTACTTGGTCGTCGGGGAAGCCCAACACCTTCATAATTCCTGGTCCTGCTTCCGTAGAAGCCATCGCCTCCCTCTTCGTAGGCAGCCATGCTGACTTTGTAACAGAGTGAGACTGATTTCGACTGAGATTACACAGAGTATACACGGAGAATTGTGATGAGCTCTTTGCGAGCTTGTTGTTCATGAAGCCAAGCAATTTACAATGAGCAGCTTTGGACCAAGCGGGTAGGAGCGCACCGACCACCTGACGCAGCAGGGGCTCTGATTTGGCGGCCTGCACCCTCAGGCCTCTACGTCCAGGCTTAGTCTCATCGTTATCAATCAACAACCATGTATCTACATAACTTGGATCAAGCAAGGAACGACCATCTAGAGTCCAGACCCCTCTTGGCCTCCTGCCCCTCCTGACAACTATTTTCTTTATGCTTACTGAATATATAAGCTTGCTACCTCCTTCTCACCATTCGTTCCTCTATGTTTCTGATGGTCTCGTCGTTGTAGACATGTCGGAGTCGCTGTCACATGCTAATCATTGCCACTGAGTGAGCCAATGCAAAACTCCGCCTCCAGCAGAACTCACGGACTCTATTAGATTAGATCGAAAGAAGATTTTTTCTGTTCGCCGAATTGATCGTTCGCATTATCGAGCTTTTGAAAACTGTCACAATGCCGACCGTGACACAGGCCACCGTCAGCACCAGTGTGGATGTGCCAGCTACGGCCATTCATACTCAGGGCGCCAATTGGAACCTGACCAAGTCAGTGTCACCACCTCAAGATGTCTCTAGCACGCCATCGGAGAAGAAGAGAGCGAGTAAATATCGGCATGTTGCTGCATATCATTCATCGATACGGACGTCGCCTTTAAGCACGGACTCTCCGGTCAATCCGAGCTTTATTGGCTTTCGCAATCTTATGGTCATTGTTTTGAGTACGTCGAGTTTCTCATTTTAAATACTGGGGCTGACATGTTATAGTTGTGATGAACTTGAGATTAGTTGTTGAAAATTTCATGAAGGTAAGGCTGAGATAATCTATCAGGAAGCCGCGCTGACGTCACCAGTATGGAGTTCTCATCTGTATAAAATGCCACGATTACAGGAAAAACGACGTGTTTCTCGCTTCAATCATTACTGCACTCGTCCCGTGCCATCTATTCGTGGCATATATCATCGAACTAGCTGCCGCACAGCAGGCCAAAGGTGCCATCGGCCGGAAGAAGAAAAGTGACAATGTCGCTGCCCAGACAGAAAAGGAACAGCAGACTTTCCAACTGACCTGGCGCTTCATCGCTTTTGCGCATACCGTCAATGCCACACTATGTTTGGTCGTGACGAACTTTGTGGTGTACTACTATGTCCACCATCCCGGTATCGGGACTATATGCGAACTACATGCCATCATTGTATGGTTGAAAAACTGTTCATACGCATTCACTAATCGTGATCTTCGACATGCTATGCTACATCCATCGGAGCAGTCAAAGCTTCCCGAGATTTACGCTTCATGTCCATATCCACAAAATGTCACTGTGGGCAATCTGGTGTACTTCTGGCTTGCGCCTACGCTGGTCTATCAACCTGTATACCCGCGAACAACGCATATTCGATGGGGCTTTGTCGGAAAGCGACTCGGGGAATTTGTGGTATTATCGGTGTTTATCTGGCTGACTTCAGCTCAGTATGCTGCTCCTGTTCTCCGCAACTCGCTTGACAAGATTGCCGTGCTGGACTTTACCTCCATCATTGAGCGTATTATGAAACTGTCAACGATATCGCTCGTCATCTGGCTGGCGGGATTTTATGCACTGTTCCAATCACTCTTGAATGCACTAGCCGAGATTATGCGCTTCGGCGACCGCGAATTCTATTCTGACTGGTGGAACAGCTGGAGTGTCGGAATGTACTGGCGGTCTTGGAACAAGCCGGTGTATTTATTTATGAAAAGACACATCTTCTCTCCGTTGGTAGGACGAGGATGGAGTCCGTTTGCGGCGAGTATTATGGTGTTTTTGTTTTCTGCTATTCTACACGAGCTGCTTGTGGGAATACCTACTCACAATCTCATCGGTATTCATCTCATATTGCCCGGAATTTCAGAATATTGGATACTGATTTTTCGCAGGTGTCGCGTTTGCAGGTATGATGTTTCAACTTCCACTGATCACCGCAACCCTCCCATTAGAACGGATGGACGATCCCACAACGAGGATAATTGGCAATTCGGTCTTCTGGGTGACGTTCTGTCTTGTTGGTCAGCCACTCGGTGCATTGCTCTACTTTTTTGCCTGGCAGGCGAAATATGGTAGTGTGAGCAAAATGGCTGCTAATCCATGATGGTTGCCTGTCGATGAAACGAAACCAGTCAGATGGGAGCTATCAGCAACGTGAAATAATGACTAGTACTAGAACATTCTTTGAATGGGTTTTGTTAGACAGAGTGTCCGAGACGATAAGGCCACCTATCGGCAGAATAATTAGACCCTTGAAGGCCGACACCCGAGCCCCAGCCATACAGTAGACGTACCATAAGTACCGCCTGACATCATTTTTCATGGAGCTGTTTTGAGCTTCACATTTGTACAACTATACTTTTCACTCAATCGCACACCATACATACTCGTTGCTGCAAGATGGTTTCAATTACTGTCCCTGAGAACTATGGGTACGCCTTGTCTGCATTCTTCACGCAGCTACCATTACAATGTCAATACAATATATCGATCGCTAACATCAACATCATACAGCGCCGTCATTGCCGTCGCCCTCGGCGGAATACCTGTACTGTCATGGATCCAGGGCAATGTAGTTACTATTCTGCGGAAACCTGCCAAAGTCCCCTATCCGCAACACTATGCGACGGCCGAACAATGCAAGGAAAACGTACGTCTTTTGCTGATCCCACTCTCGACCGAATCCAAGAAGCCAGAGTGTACTGACTGAAATTTTCATGTACAGCCCGCCGCACATAAATTCAACAGCGCTCAACGCTCCCACGGCAATCTAGTCGAAAACATGGCCCAGACAATGCTGTACGTGCTCGTCGCAGGCCTCAAATACCCCAACGCAGCTGCCGCGCTGGGCACGGCATGGATCGTGTTTCGCGCTTTATACGCGCATGGATATATTACGTCCAACAAGAAGAATGGCCTTGGACGGTTCAATGGGGCACCGTTTTGGCTCGTGCAGGGTGCGCTTTGGGGATTGGCTGTTTTTGGCGTTGGATGGGATTTGATCAAACTTTGGTAGAGTGTTTGAACTATCTAGTGTAGACTCTATAGAGTATCTAAAAATTGTATAATACGCGAATTATTTCGAGATTAAAGAGTGAGAAAGGCTCTATCGTTATCGGACGACTAGTGGATAAAGCATGTCCCGCAGTGAGCATACTTTTTACATCCCACCATTAATTTCCTTTCAACTCAGTCACGACCGATCTCGATTCCTCATAACAGCAGCTGGTTTTTACGATTTCAAGATGTCATCCTCCTCCAAAAAACCATACAACGTCCGCGCAAAGAGCCATCCCAATCCCCTTGTCCGCAAGCTTTTCGCCATCGCCGAAGCCAAAAAGACGAACGTCACCGTCTCAGCCGATGTGACAACTACAAAACAACTGCTCGATCTTGCCGAGCGTATGTGCTCTCTCAATCGCTAGGAGTAAGCTACTAACTCCTTTGTGTAGAACTCGGTCCCTACATCGCCGTCTTCAAAACCCACATCGACATCCTCTCCGACTTCAGCCCCGAAACCACCAGCGGCCTCAAAGCAATCGCCGAAAAACACAACTTCCTAATCTTCGAAGACCGCAAGTTCATCGACATCGGCAACACAGTCCAGAAACAATACCACGGCGGCGCGCTACGCATCTCCGAATGGTCTCACATCATCAATTGCGCCATTTTGCCTGGTGAAGGGATCGTACAAGCATTAACGCAAACCGCCAAAGCGACGGATTTCCCTTACGGGGAGGAAAGAGGTTTACTTATCCTGGCCGAAATGACCTCAAAGGGCTCCCTAGCGACAGGCGCGTATACCACGCGCTCGGTGGATTATGCGCGTCGATACAAGGAATTCGTCATGGGCTTTGTGTGTAATCGCTCCCTGACGGAGGAGCAGTCTACGGAGTCGACAGCGGCAGATGACGAGGACTTTGTGGTGTTTACGACGGGCGTGAATCTTGCGTCGGCGGGCGATGCGTTGGGTCAACAGTATCAAACGCCGCAGAGCGCGGTGGGTAGAGGGGCGGATTTTATTATTGCGGGAAGAGGAATATACGCTGCGCCTGATCCGGTAGAGGCTGTCAAGCAGTATCGGGAGCAGGGGTGGAAGGCTTATCTGGAGAGGGTTGGACTGTCTGAGTAGGTTGACGTGGTACTAGGGTATAATAGGAGCTATACTAGTCCGGTGTCTAATCAGTTTGGATCACTGAGGGGATACGAAGCCCTAGCTTCTGAGAGCATGCAGATCAAGTCGTCCTTATCAAAGCGCATCCCCACACCAACTTGTTTATTGACGGTCTATACCCAGGACGGCATGTAATCGTCAGATACTCACCAAAAAGATAGCAATCAAGTGTCATGATTGGCAGAAGCAAAAACAAAGAGCGCCAGCTCGTGCAAGCTCCTTCCTTCTTTGTTACACGGCAACATTGAGATAAGCTCTCATACTCAAGGCTGCATATGTAACTCAATATATGTATATACTACTTCCCCTCACTGATGTCACCTTCAATTGTGTTCCATATCCAGACTCTGGACTCTTCACGGCACATGTATTTCAACCGTTAGCAATTTTGTTTAGACATACAGTTATATAGGTACACAATGACAGAGACCGAAAAATCCCCTCCCCTGCCGGACTCTGCCTCCGTCGACAACGGCAGACACATCGACGAACGCATCCTCAAACACTCGCACGATGCCGACGTCGCGCTACAAGCAATCCAACAAGCCGGCGATGGCCAGGTCATCACCATCGACGCCGCGACCAACAAGCGCCTGTTGCGGATCATAGATTGGCATCTGATGCCGTTGATGTGTGTCGTTTATGGAATGAATTATTTGGACAGTACGTCTACCAATCTACTACGTGGGTTGAATTAGGCTGATTTGGTAGAAACGACGATTTCGTATGCGAGTGTCATGGGGATGAAGACCGATCTTCGTCTTGTGGGGAATGATTATCAGTGGCTGGGGAGTATGTTCTATTTCGGTATGTACATAGCTTTCCTGCGAATCGTAGGGTGGCTAAGTATAGGTAGGATATCTGGGATGGGAGTACCCGGCTAGTCAGCTCCTTCAACGCATGCCTCTGGGAAAGTACTCTGCGATCTGTGTCGTTCTATGGGGTATAGTTCTCTCATGTTTTGCAGCCGTGAACAATTTCGGTGGTGCAGTCGCTATTCGGTTGCTGTTGGGGATATGTGAGGCGTCTGTCACGCCGGGGTTTGCGTTGTTGACTTCTCAGGTAGACTACCCTCTCAGAAAACGCTACGGCTGAGACTAATTGGAGAGTTTCCAGTGGTATACGCGAAAAGAGCAAGGCCAACGAACAGGCTTATGGTTCAGCTTCAACGGCTTCGGCCAAATCGTCGGCGGCGCGATAGCTTACGGCATCGCAAAGGGAACCGACAAGAACGGATCGTCCATTGCGCCATGGAAGATCGTCTTTCTGGTCACGGGCCTGTTCACCATATGTATCGGCCTGGTCTTTCTCTGGGTTATACCGGACAACCAGCTGAATGCGCGATGGCTGTCTCAAGAAGATCGCGTGCTGGCCGTTGAGCGCGTACGCATCAATCAGCAGGGTATTGGAAACAAGCATTTCAAAATGTATCAGTTTAACGAGGCGATGAAGGATCCCATGACGTGGGCGTTTGCGTTTTATGCGCTTGTTGCTGATATTCCGAATGGTGGTATTAGTAACTTTTTTAGTCAATTGGTTGCTCTTTCCCCTCCTTGTCTATGAATGCAGTGATTCTGATTCTGGCAGATCGAGGCATTCGGATACACGGCTGAACAAAGTCTGCTCTATGGTATTCCTGGCGGTGCCGTCGAAGTGATTGCATTAATTGCCAGTGGGTTTTTGGGCGACTGGCTCGGTCGACGTCTGATGTGCAGTATGGGCGGTCTTGTGACTGCTATGGTCGGCATGATTCTCATCATTGCGCTGCCGTTAGCCAACAATGACGGCCGATTGATCGGCTATTACATGACGCAAGCCAGCCCGACGCCGTTCGTTGCGTTGTTGT
The DNA here is from genome assembly GCA_037356135.1 of Talaromyces sp. F31. Lineage (NCBI taxonomy): Eukaryota > Fungi > Ascomycota > Eurotiomycetes > Eurotiales > Trichocomaceae > Talaromyces > Talaromyces sp. F31. The sequence goes on from JAYXSF010000034.1 coordinate 2,067,973, forward strand.
CATTGATTAGTTCGAATGTGGCTGGATACACCAAAAAGACTACCGTCGCTGCTATATACCTGATTTCGTATTGCGTTGGGAATATCATTGGTATGTCCCTCTAAAAGACGGAGGCAGAACTGTTCTGACATGAGTAGGACCGCAAACTTTCCGTCCTAAGGATGCGCCGCGCTATGTTCCTGCTGAAATCACCATTGTGGTATGCTATGGAGTGTGCCTAATTGATTTGGCGTTTATATGGTGGTGGTATTCCAGTCAGAACAAGAAGAAGGCCATGATTCGGGCGAGTGAGGGATATGCAAAGTTGGAGAATCAAGAGTGAGTCTGCTTCCTCAGAATGGTGTGTATAGCTAACATTTTAGGTGGCTTGATCTGACGGATGGCGAGAATGCCGAGTTTGTCTATACTCTTTGATCTATGAAGTTGTTGTCGAAGCTGAAGTGGGAAGGTAGATTGACAATTGTTTTAGTTAATAAATAGCCAATCACAATTAAGAACATTATAGTACCCACTTTTTTCGTCTTTATCATTGGCCATTGATAGCCCCTCACCGCCCGGCAAGAAATTATTTTGTCAAAAGCTTCACCATTATTTTCTTTCTACAACATAATAGATATCGCTCCGAACATCGTTCGGACATTCCATCAAAATGCCGCGCCAACTAAAATACCACGAGAAGAAGTGCGCTTCTATTTATCCTCATGAATAAATCAATTTTCACTAACAGACGACACAGACTTCTCCGCAAAGTAAACTTCAACACCTACAAAACTGAAAACAACCATCGCGAACAATCGATCCGCGCCCGCTACTACTTGCAAGGAACACAAGACTACACCAAATATAACGTCTTATGCGGCAACTTACGCAGTCTCGCACATAAACTCTCGGCTCTCGATCCGTCGGATCCGTTCAGGAAACAACTCGAGTCCGAGATCCTCGAAAAGCTGTGGTCGATTGGCGTTCTCAAACAGTCGAGGGAACAAGGAGCGGGATTATCGAGGGTGGAGCACGATGTGACGGTCTCGGCATTTTGTAGACGCAGGTTGGGCGTTTTGATGACGAGGAATGGCATGGTGGGGGATGTGAAGACGGCTGTTACTTTGTGAGTCTGTCGGCGGGCTATGCTTCTTTCAGTGCGCTTCGTTCTTTAAGAGATAACTAATAGGAACAGGATCGAGCAAGGACACGTCCGCGTCGGAACGGAGGTTGTTACTGATCCTGCATTGTGAGTTCTCCCACCTCTTACTCATACACGACAGACTAACCGGGCAGTCTCGTGAACCGAAACATGGAAGACTTTGTGACGTGGGTCGACTCGAGTAAGATCAAGAGGACTATTATGAAGTACCGGGATAATATGGATGATTTCGACTTGATGGTTTAAGAAAAGTATGTTAGTGCATAGCGAGGCGTTGTGTTTCTGTGGACTCATTCAATAAATTCTTTTCTATATGTTTTCAAATATCATGGTAATAAAAGAAGTACATGCATTTATGGGTATCTGATGCAATGCAAGCCAGCGATCAATCGATCAGCAAGCCGACCAAATCATCCGCTCAATGGTATTACGTATATCGTGTCGTCGTCAAAAACAAGACCACCTTCCCTTTTCAACCTTCGGTCCCGCCACCATCCCCTTGGTGCTTATCTGCAACCCCTTCTCGTTTTCCTGGTCGACATCATCAGGAATATCCATCCGAAACCGCCTCACACTCCCCTCATAATTTGTTTTCTTGCGAATCTCTTCCTCCCAAAACGGGACCCGCTCATCGCCCGCATGCAAACAACTAGGCGTCCAGCGCCGCCACAGCCGTCGAAGCCCCTTGTTGTTGCGATCTATTTTCTCGTATTCGCGGCGACGGGTACTGGGGGATGTCCATTCCGTTATTGTGGCGGGGATCATGAGTTGGTTGTTGCTAGAGGTTTGGGCGATGAGTGTGATGCTGTCGGATGTTTGGCTTCGTGGGAGAGTTGGGTAGTGGCTCTGGCGAGTGTGAGGTGATGAAGGCAGGAGGTCTTCGTCGGAGATGTCGTGGTCATATCCCTGGGGGAAGGAATGGGATCGCTGGGATTGTAAAGTTGGGGATGCAGCGGTGGAGGCCATAGATTTCGTCTCTGATCGATCGACCTGCGGGTCCTGGAATAGGCGACAGCTCTCCCGATGCAGGGCTATGAGTTGTTCTCTTTTCTGCGGTGACATCTGCTGCTGCGCGGCCTGCGAGGTTGTGCGACGAGTAGGGCCTGGTCGTCGACCGGTTGAGTTTCCGGCTGTGCTGGATGAGGTTGAGCGGGTGTGTGCTCGTTGAGAGGTGGAAGATGCCCGTGACCGAGATTTTTGGGATCCTTTCGTTTTGGGCCTGGTCTCTTGGGACTGAGACCGCATATTGTCTGTTTTGGTGGACCGGCCTTCCATGTTGGTAGAGTTGGGCATGATCGTTAGGTCGCTGTGAACGGTATTTGTACTCGATACTTGAGTCAGGTTCGTATATTCATGGCTGTGGTCATTTTCACTGTCACGACTCTTTGTTTGTGACGGCATCTTTGTTGTCACATCATATTCAGAGTCATCACAAGCCGCTGATGAAGTCGCTTTTGCTGAGATACATTTGGCCGTGGTCATATCCTGGTATAAGTTGAGGTCAAGTCGCACCAAGGTGTTGCATGTGAAACTGGCTAGACACAGGTATGTACTGATAGCAGCAATGATAGATCGGCAGTCACTTGCTCAGTTGTCTAGCAAATGATGCAGAAACCTTCCAGCGATCCCAGTGGATGATTCACCTTCACAAGCTTTTGCATGTGATTCCTGTGCGACGCACGTCCTCAGTGTGAGTACCCAACCCAGTCTTTGTACCAGTCTGTGTTGTCTTTGCTTTTTCTTCTTGACTCGTTCTTCCTCTCGAGTGATTCCCGAACAAGGGCTCGTTCGGTCAGCACTTTAATTCTGATGATGCGTGGTACCCCCGCGGTGGCTGCAAGGGACCACCTTGAGTATCTCAGTACAGTATACTCGATCACACAACTCGAGATCAGAGGACCAAAACAATTACATGCAGGAACTGGCTTCCCTTATTTATTCTACACTACGTAGCGCACTCGTATCGAGAATTACTCAACTAAAGAAGGTACAGGGCATTGATGTTAAACAGTGGAGATGCCCCGCCATTTTCTCTTAATACGAGTGGCATTTTAGGATGCAATCTCATACAAAACAGGTAGCATCGACTCCACAATCAGTCAACGCAACCACTGAATATGGCCGATTACAATAATAGCTTTTTTGTGACTCTTCTCGGCAGTCGACTGTGTCTATATTAACCGCTTCTTAGCGCCTGTTCCTTGCAGTGGTGGCCAGTCAGAGACAGTATATGGAAGAGATCAGGACCCCGTTGCAGCCACAATCCACTTTGGCTCCACTGGCAACTGAGGCCAGTGGCCAGTGCCAGTGGCGAGTATTGCGCATTTTCTGTGTAGAGTACTGCCGTTGCGAGGGTAATAGCACTGCCACTGTGGTGAGCACTTTGGCATGGATGATGGAATGGACAATTAAGGGTGAGGCAAATATGTCGAGTCAATCCTAAGCACTGTCACACATCGATTGCAGCTCAAGCCGATTACCCGACCTGGACTTTTTTCCGATGATTTATAGTTTTAATCAGTCGCTAGTCAAACTATTGCTCACCTGTCCAGAATTTTAAGGACTGCCAAGAATCATGCACAGCGAGAGAAACTGGTGGCGCTTGGCGTGGTGGTCTGGCCAATCTCACCGCTTAGCGGTGGTGGGCGATTTGATTTGAAATGGAGCGGTGAACTGAGAACTCGACCTTTAGTTTCCTCGATCTCAGAATTGGCGATATTCAGTTTGCATCATAATAATCCTCGAGATGACGAAGAGAAGATACTCGGTGTCTGTGCGTGTCGACACCACTTGTGAGGCAAGTCAGTGGCAACATCATCTGACCTCCCCTCCTCAAAGTCAGGTCGTCTTATCACAAACTCAAACCGTCTTCAGACTGTACGATGTTAGACTGTCACTGGTAAACCTACCTGCCCGTCCATGCAGGCCAAGCCAAAGAGTCATTTGATAGAAGAAGAAAAAAAAGGAAGACGGAGTGATTTTCATACTCCGTTCATGCTGGTGGTGGCTGCGGGGTTCAGTCCCGTCGTCTACTACGAATTATCATCCAGTGACATTCTCTGCCAAGGGAACAGTACCTGCCCTCTTGGGCATGGCCGTCCGTCAATCTCGACATGTCTAGCCTGGGGCAGCAGGTTTATTGGCTTTGGCTACCATGGTAGACTGCACGTGGATTGTTAGGATGCTCAAACATCGCTGAGAAGTGCGAAGGCCGATATTCTGTCCGAATCGGAGCGTGTTTCTCGGGCTCTTCGTTTTGCCATGTCATCGCTATATGTCTATCTTATGATGATCATGACACTGGGTTTCTGTTATCGGTATGCTTGGCTATGGTGTGCTAACTATGTGGTGGCAGTGTCTGATAATACATTTTATTAGTGTCTCGGGAAGAATCCACTTGAAGGTATTCAGAACACATCCTCAGCTATCGCTACTGGCTTCCAAGACGAATACAGTTATTACATGTAAGACAGTTACAAGTGCATATGGTACAGTGATCAATCTAGGTTATACTCTAATCATCTATCTATCACAACTCATCCTTATGCCCGTCGTCACTGCCAACAGGAACAGGCCGCCCCGAATCCTGCAACAAATCAACCCCATTCTTCTTCCTCCATTTCTGCCATAGCGCATGGAAGTCCTTTTCCATCCCGCTCTCCATCTGATCCGGTAATACAACCGTGTATTCCACAAACAGATTTCCATACTCCTCACCATCCTCATCATGGTCATGGTCATGTAGATGACCCTCTCTATAAATCGGCATTCCCTGACCGCGTACCGTCTCCACGGCCAACGGCTGCACTACCTCCCCCCTCTTTCGGGAGAGTTGCACAACATGGCCATCCAAATGCGTTAAATTGCGCGTCCACTCACCCATCCACGCCTCCCGTAGAGACAGCACTTCCTTCCAAAACAGATCCTTGCCCTTACGACGGAAGAACGTCCCGTCCGTCCTTTCACCATCATTCACGCCCAACGAAGGCTCCTGCTCAGCCAATATAACAATCAGGTCGCCCGCAACCCAATCAGGACTCTCATCCGCCTCATTCTCAAACGTGAGCCGCGAACCTTGACTCATTCCCTTTTCTACCGTAGCCGACAGCGTACTCGCTTTGCGCACCACGCGCTGGCCATGACATATCGGACACGGCTTCTTGATCGATTTTCCTTTCCCACCACACTTATCGCAATGCGACTGAACCTGCTGATACATTCCGGGAGCAATCATATGTTTCTGAATCACAATCCCTCTACCGCCACACTTATTACACGTCTCGACAACCCCATCTGCCGACCCGGTCCCTTCACACGACTCACAAATCTGTTGTTTCTCAATGCTGAACTCCAAATCCCGTCCCGTGTAGAAATCGCGTAGCGGCAGAGATAATTTAACTTCCATATCGGGGCCTTTCCTGTGACCGCCGCCATGCCCGGAGTGTCCACCACCACCGAAAAAGCGAGAAAAGAGATCGAACGGATCACCGCCGCGGCCGCGACTGTTGCCGCCTTGCTTATGTTGCTCTAGTCCCTCGTGGCCGTATTGGTCGTATATCTTCCGTGTGCTGGATGTAGAGAGCACTTCGTATGCTTCGGCGATGTCGACGAATTTCTTTTTGGCGGATTCATCGCCTCTACTCATTCGTCTGCCGTCAGCAAATTTTCAACCCAAATTGAGGAACGGGGGATTCAAGTGTTCGGAGACTAACGGGTTCTTGTCAGGATGAAACTTCTTACTCAACGTTCTGTAAGCGCGCTTGATGTCTCGCTCCGAAGCGGATTTGTCAACGCCCAGGATCTTGTAGTAGTCCTCAGCGCATAGCGTCAAGGGTAGGATGAGGAGGATGGAGACGAGGAGGAGGAAGTGGAATGGCAACATGTTTGTGCTTGCTGTGCGAGGAGTCCTCGTAGAGGATCCTTTTTGTTTAAAAGTCTCTGGTTCGATAACTCGTAACGTAGCGATTCGTTCGTGCTTCAAGTAGATTTGTTGTCTTGCGCTGATCTCGCTGGCTGAGACAGTCCGAATGAATGAAGTGGTCAATGGCGACGAAAAAAAAATTACCTGGTCATGGTCGTCTCAGTATAGCTGTACAAAAGAGACAATTGCACTCCCTCGAAGTGACGACTCGAGTCAATATTGTATACATCGGGTAAATAGCTTAGGTGGCCGTATCTCCGCAGGATCATCGTTTTCCCGGATGCCACGTGATGCGTGCGCCCTAATTTTGTATCCATATTGCAAATGATTGGTCAAACTATGAGAAATCACCATGAGAGATTATGAAATTACTGTTCATTAAACGTAGATAAGTACTGGATATATATGCCACCTGCATCAACTCAATTGGCAGAAGTCACGTTGACATCAAAAATACTGTTGCGCCATGTCAAATGAAGACCATCGTTGTTCTCACCCTCTTCGCTCTCCTCAATCACATCGTGAGCCCGTTCTGCTTCGTCTCTCCAGACTTTGACGATGCTGCCCGGCGTATAGACATCTTTGAACACTCCACTTCGCGGAGGGTACGCGCCCACCCTTGAATAGACCTCGGGATTGGCGTAGGCTTTCGGCCGTGCGAGCAATGCTCGGATGAACGTCGCGTAGTCTTGAGGGTTGGCAATATTGACCGCACGCAAACGTTCTCGGGCAAAAATCAATTCTCTGTTGATCGTCACCACCAAAGACACCACAAACTCTGCAATCTTTCGTTCCAATGTTCGCCGAATCAACTGCTTCAGCAATGGCTTGACCAACCAAAGCAGAAACCTCCATCGGCTGCGTTGAATCTTGTAGTCCAGTTTATGGATGTGTACACGGACGCCCCTGAGCGTGACCAAATGGGCAAGCCGGTCCCGACCGATTTCAAGATCAATGGCGACGTCTATACCACGCTCGTCGAGGAAGAAACTGCCGATACCTTCGTCACCGAATCGGAAAAGCAATCCACTGTGTGCCCGAATCCAGTAGCCAAATTCTGATGCACTGATATTGAGGCCTTGTAGGTTTATGGTGAGTATCGTTCTGATATCTGTCTTTGCTTTCTTCGAGTGAACTTTTGCCAGCTCCATGTTGGTCTTGGACGTGATGAGGACCTTGTATGGAAAGAATGACGACTGGTTGACTGTCCTTCCGGGTTCCAAGATCAAGTTCTCAACGAGCAAGTCCATTTCTGGGACCGAAACCTCGAGTCTTGGAATAGGTATATACTGAATACTGCGGATAAGCAGCGGCAGAAAGGTGTGAGCGGCGTCAGCGACGATGATACTTGTCTGATTTGTGTATACGTTTGCTACGTCTCGTATAATCTTCTTTGCAGCGGCGTTCAATTTCGCAACGCTCGGATCATCAGGTATTGACTTCAGGGTACGTCGAAATTGTTGTAGGAATGCCTCAACATCATTTCGAAGGCTGGATTCACCATTCACATTCTTAGACTTTTCTTTCAGCTGATCAAGTCTTTCCGGAGCCGAGTCGAAAAAAGCGGGATCGGTAAGCATTTCTTGCAGAGATGTGCCGATATCCCCCAACAGAGATTCGAATTCTGGATCCTTGTTGGCATGGCGCATTACATCATGGAAACACTTTTCCAAATACTCCCACTCTTGACTACTTCCGAACGATCGGACCAGAGTCCAGAAGCTGTCCACTGCCTTCTTCAGATCTGCATTGACTTCCACATCTTCGTTGACTGCGCTCGCTGTTGCCTCCGCCGCGCTCGCATATATCATCCCATATCGCTGCACAAGCCGAGACAAAACTGAGACTGAGTCGGAGTAGTCATTCCGCTTCCGAAGTCTAAGCACAGCTTGTTTAAGTCGGTTGAGCAAGGCGTCCCGTTGAGGCCCTGAGAAGTTTTGCTCTGCGCTCTCCTTGGCCGCTTGGCCCGCATGAACAATTCCTTGCTCCGCGGCATCTGCGATTTGATTGACATCTTTTTTGAGATCATCCTTGCTAGGTTGTTTCCCATCATCGGCGCCGGCACCGTCAATTTTTTTCAACTCATCCTGCGAGGGTTCAGCAGCCTCTGCAACTTCATGTGCGGCTTCCGCTAAGGTGTAGGTCGTGTCAGCAAAGACCTGGCGACCTATAGTAGCGACGTCATCGAGGAACAGGCGGAAATCGGCATTCGTGAGGAGAAGACCCCCAACTGTGCGAAGGCTATCGTACGCTGATAAAACATTAATGAGCGAAGAAGAGCACGGATATCGATGGTGTAACTTACCAGCTCGCGTGTTGGCCTGAGATGTAACATGTGCAGCCTGACTAGACAAAGCCGAAGAATCGAGGGAAACTCTGGACTTGGAGAGATGCCAAAAGAACTCCTGGATTTGATCCTCATCGTTCTTCTCTTTGAGCAGCTCAATAAAGCTTTTCATCAAAGTCTTTACATCGCGCGCCAGTTGACGACCTGGCTCACTCACGTCATCACTGCGGGGATTGAGAATGTCTGATGCTAAGAGAGTTCGCAGATTCGTGATGACTTGTTCGTTTGATGGCATGTATCCCTCCGAAAGGGCCTTGTACATCTGATAGGAATGCAATTTCTGATGCAGTTGGCGTTGGCGGGAGGTGTCTTCTTCGTAACGAGGCAGAAGAGGCTCTGTATCATCTCCTCTGCCGCGTTTCGATTTGCGAGAACCAAAACAGGATGACATATTGCCGGTGAATTATAGCATGCAAACTGTATGAGTTTCAAAGAGTCGAACTATCTCCGCGATGGTCAAGGAAGGACCGCTGAAGGAAGGAACGAACAAGAATGACGTTGTTTCCGGATTCCAGGTTTGGCAGCTGCCCGCCCACCCAACCAGAGCTCGCCATTGGCCGGCTTATCGCTCATAGCTTCCATGTCACGTCTCTACGTCCATGGGGAGGCTGAATGCAGTCCTTCCTAAGACAAACACCTCTACGAAGAGACACAGTATATATTCAGTGGTAAGATCAGGCAGTTCCATGAGACGATGGATTGAATATACATCTGGAGCTTGGCTTGAGCCTGGTGGAGCTTCGATCCCCGGACGAGAGTGGGTCAAGGCAATCTCAGAGCAGCAGAGAACTGAAGTTACGGGTAACCTAACCTACTGATGCTACTGATTTACAAAGGCCGTACTCAAAGGAATTTCGAGAATCGCCGTTGACCATCACGACGTTGACTAGGTCATCTACGTCAAGTCCGGCTAGTTCTCTACTTTACGCATTTGAGTGAGGCCTGATCACCGGTCACTTCGCACACAACAAAACCTCAATCTCAAGTTGATCAAGTACGGAATGAGTCATTCCTGAATGTAGACTCCAGCGCAAAGCCCGAGTCTACACTAACTACCCCATGATTCCTGCATTTTGGCTTTAAAGTCTAACACGATCTAGGCTCACCGAGCCTTCACCGAGATTTATACGGGGCGATGATATACATCGCACCCGTGTACAGCCGATCATTAGGTTCAATTGCGTCGACAGAAAAAGAAAACAATGGCTGCCATCTCGGTTGATAACAATTCGACCGGTCAATGGTTAATAGTATTCGCCTTTTAACACACCATACGATTAGTGAGACGCGGGGACAAATCTCTCAGTCGGCGAATTGTTCAATTCGGATCGTGATTCAATACTCGACGGGTCCCGGGCGGTGGTAAGTCCGCGACGATGCTGAGCCCGTCACCATTCACCAGTATACTCGTAGTACGTACTTGCACTAACCTTGTCATCGGTCATGATCGAGTTCATCAGCTTCAAAGTTCAGACTGCCGAAGTACAAGCCGGCGACCTGCCGTGCGGGGGGAAAAGTCCGCTCAACACAGGAGCGGAACATTGAATTAATTTTCCTTCGGAGTGAGGATCCACTCGGAACTGCGTTTAGCCTAGTGCCCACCGGATTGTACTATGTAGAATCCACATCTTCTTGTAGACTCGCAGCTTATATACGTTACATTGGTGATACGCAGGAAGTAATACGAACGTAGGTTGGTATGAGTGGATTAAGTATTGTTGAAAGCTCGAGAAAACGCTTCGACATCATCCGTGGTTGCGAGTTGTCAAGTACTTCTTTGTTCTCGGCGGAACGAGCCAATCGGCGCCGCTCCCGCAAGGCAATTACTAACACTCAGACGATCGACTACTAATCAAAACATAATTTGACGAAGTTCAACAAAAGAATGGCCGACATCGACACGGACTCACGGAGTACGGACTACATACGGAGTTGGTACCGCCAAACGGTTTGCTGCACCGACTCAACTATCGTGCTGGTTGGGATTCTCCTTGGGTCAGCAGTCCTGAATCTACATTGTAAAAAGTAGCACATACAGAGTCACAATGTCGGCGTCGACATGCACGATTTTCGTCTCGACTGTCCAGGATGTTTTGTTCAATGTAGCCATGATCCCAGTAGTCAGCCAATTAACCTCGTTCTATTTGATGTTGCTCCCGACTCGCTCGTTAGATGTATCATCTCAAACGCCAAGAAGAGCCCACGCGACATTCAGCGGGTTCCACTTCAATTCCACACGCGATGGAGTCCAGACAGAATCTAGAGACAGGCTAGGACTCGAGAGCCCGGAGTATTCCGTAGCTCTCTTTTCATTGTGAACGGAGTAAGCCACCATTCTCGGATGGATCCTCTCATCCTGGATGCCGATGGGGTCGAAAGTCAACTGGGCGATCTGGGAACATCGTTGAACATGAATTTGGACTCAGCGTTCTGCTTGCTACGTAGTATTCTCGATACTATGGGGAGAATGCCCCCCCCGGATAGGAGCGAGGCCAATGATCGTCACCCCAACAGACCGAAAAGGGCGTGGCTCACATGACTAGATACGTACTAGAATAGCCTTATGAGCCTATGAGGTATATGAGGGAGAACTGCCGCGTGAGACGCAGTACGCAGTAAGAAGCAGTACGGGGCTTTTTACCGTACGAAACCCGAATACACACACATCTGGAAGCGTGAAATGCAGTGGCAGGGCGGGAGCTAAAACTAAACAGGCAATTAGGAGCTTTCTCCGCCTGTAACGGATTACCGCGTAGGGGAATAATCCAGGCTAATTGGAGCTATTTTAGCCTGCTTCCAGAACATTACGCTTAGCCTACGAGTATGTACTATGTACTGGCTATGTATGTGCAATGTAGGTCAGGCTGCAAGGGATCTTGGTCGTCCTGCTCAATACTCGCTCCCTCTGGCAGCTGCGTCAATGGCTCAATGATCGACTGATTGATTGATCAATCAATATTTTCAGTCCACATAAATGGCTCATCGGTGTAACACAGAAAAGCTTCATTCCATTGCCACGAATCGATCAATCCTGTAGTGCTACTAGACAGATCGGTGCTGCAAATGCTACAAGGCAGCTTCCTCTGTGGCTAGCGTCCCGGCTTCCCGGGCTGCGAGCCTAGCTTCCTCTGCCTGCCCAAGTCCCACAATACTAGTCGATTCTTTTGTTCTCCGTAGTTGTAAACATTCTTCCTGATTGAACTCAAAATTCAACCATCGTCGCGCGTTCTTTTCTAGGCAACTGTCCAACGCTTAGACCATGCATGATTCACAATCATGACCAGTCCAGACGGAGATTCTCCCCGCCTTGCCGCCGCAATTGGAGACTGAGACGCCGAATTCCACAAGAAAAAAGGGCCAGAGATTGTTCGGACCCATTCTTTGACCGACACCGTTTAAGCTCCCCCGACTCTTCCCGACAATTCGAACCTGCAAGATTAGTGGTCAAGCTTTCTGGGGTCATACATTTAACACCTGAGCAGGTCTTCAGTATTCACATGCGCAGCTGGCCTGACATCTGAAAGGTGAAACGAGCTGTGAGTCCGATGACACGACCTAGTCAATCGTCAGTCATCCTAGTCAGATACACTAACAATTTGCAAGGGGCTGTTCTCCCCCCCGAATCTAGTTTATCCCCCCTCTCGCGTCTGGCTTGCTCCAATCCTCCAACTTCCTAATACACCCGTGCCTCAATTGGAGTGGACTTAGTGTGGAAAACCACCTGGGTCTTGGGGGTCATGTTCCGACATATACATAGACGGACCCGTCCGCACTTGGTCTCGTCTCGTGTGAACGCTCCCATCTCAACCTCCTCGTCTCTTCCAGCTCCCATTCCTTCTGCTGTGAACCAAGCGTCTGAACTTTTTCTGTCGCCAAGTACCACCGACGAGATGACTGCTTCTCACTCACATCCTACCCTTCCCTCCCTGTCGAGCACTCAGCTCCGTGCAGCTCACCATGTTCCACAGCCTGGTTATGGAGGTCAATCGTACGTTCCTTTCTACTCGATTTCACAAGACAAAGCTAATACCATGATAGAGAAGGAACATTCGATACTGCCAACCCGCCTTATATCCGCAAATATCTCCGCACCTACGGCCTCACTCCTCCTCGCGCCGAATCTTACGAAACACAAAAAGCGAGATGTATGACCTTGACCCGCAATTATAGAAGAATAGCATGCTGACTTGCGCAGGTCTGGCACAGCTTGCTTTGAAGCAGACTCCTATTGAAAAGTACCTATATTTGAGTACTATCCGCAAAAATAATGTTCACCTCTTCTACCGTCTCGTGACGGATCATATTCGCGTAGGTTCCTTTTCGGCCACTCCTATCTGAACAGCTCGCTAATGTTTACAGGAATTGACTCCTCTTATTTATACCCCCGTTGTTGGCGAAGCTTGCCAACGATGGTCAGAAATCTACCAACAACCAGAGGGTGAGTCTACTGTCCTAGACTAAAGCTAAACAACGTTGACAGGAGTAGGCATGTACCTCAGCTACGAAGATAAAGGCAACCTTGCTGCCGTCATTGCCAACTGGCCACAGCCCAATGTTGAGATTACTGTGATAACCGATGGCTCCCGTATCCTCGGTCTAGGTGACCTCGGAATTAATGGCATGGGTATCCCCATTGGAAAACTTTCTCTATACACTGCATGTGCCGGTATTCGTCCCGAGGCCACCCTTCCCTTGACCCTCGACTTGGGCACAAGCAACAAGGCCTTCCGAGAAGACCCTCTCTACATGGGCAGCCGTCGGGACAAAGTCTCTCCGGAAGAAGAGCAAGAGTTCCTTGACGAGCTCATGGCTGCTTTGACCGAGCGCTGGCCTGGTATTGTCATTCAATTTGAGGATTTCAAGAACCCCTTCCCTGCCCTCCAGCGATACCGTCATACATACACCAGCTTCAATGATGACATCCAGGGTACTGGTGCCGTCATCTTGGGAGGTGTTATGAACGCTGTTAAGCGTTCTGGTGTCCACCCCAAGGACCAGCGTGCTGTCTTCCTCGGTGCTGGAAGTGCTGGTGTGGGTGTCGCCAAACAAATTGTCGACTACTTTGTGCGCGAAGGCTTGACCGAAGATGAGGCCAAAGCTTGCTTCTACCTGGTCGACTCCAGAGGTCTCGTTACTGCTGATCGCGGTGACAGACTCGCAGACCACAAGATCTACTTTGCCCGCAAGGACAACAACGGCCAGCAATGGAAGACTCTTGACGAAGTCATTGACCACGTCAAGCCCACCATGCTCATCGGTCTTTCAACCATTGGAGGTGTCTTCACCCCCGAAATTCTGAAGAAGATGGCCGCATGGAATGAACAGCCCATCATCTTCCCTCTGTCCAACCCCTCTTCTAAGTCCGAATGTGACCTTGAAACTGCTATCGTTAACACCGATGGTCGTGCCCTTTTCGCCTCTGGCTCCCCCTTCCTACCAGTTACCTTCACCAACTCCGCTGGCGAAACCAAAATTTACCACGGTGGCCAGGGCAACAACATGTACGTCTTCCCCGGAATTGGCCTCGGAACGATCCTCTCCAAAGCCGTCGAAGTCACCGACAGCATGGTCTACGCTTCCGGCGAAGCACTCACCAAGTGCATGCTCCCCGAAGAAATCGAAAAGGGATTCTTGTACCCGGACATCACACGCATCCGTGAGGTCAGCGTCGTTGTTGCGCGTGAAGTCATCCGCGCCGCCCAGGAAGCCAAGGTAGATCGCGAGACCGCCATTCGCGATTTGAACGACAACGATCTCGACGCCTACATCCGCGTACGCATGTACAACGCGCATTCGGAAGTGGCCTCTCTCGAACGCGAAGTCGGCGCTCTTTTATCGTCAATTGGCCGTCCCTTTCCGAGTTCGAATGGCTACTTTGGTAACGGGGATGCAAGTGACGATAAGAACGCCAAGCTATAATCAAATATAAACCACCATATAATCACCATCTATATACACATATATTTGATATCCATTTGAGCGCTTTATCAACAACATTATTACTCGATTTGTCATTATTCCTTGGGATCAATCTGCATATATATATATATATATTTTTTTTTAGGTTTTTTATTTCTGCCATATAGAGGGACAACAAAAATTGGTTTGGATGGGCAACGGCAATGGCAATGGCAATGGCAATGGCAATGGCAATGGCACTGGCACTGAAATTGGAATACCCAAGGTTATTTCGGCTATTCTGATAATTGAAGTATCGCCGTCATAGAAAGTTGAATAAAGTTTTTGAGAATCTATCATATAGTACACACCTAAACCCGAAGTCTAGACCCAGTAGTCATGATCACAGTCATATCCGGCGAAATGAGTAGGTTGTTCGTCTCCTGCAGATACTCATGTACTCTTCTCCCATCTCCATGTGAAGACGCATCAGACAAATCACATGCCCCTCCTAAATCGTCCGAGATCAAGCCCATGAAGAGATAAGAATATCGGAACCAATATCGTATTTGGCAGCCAGGATGTTCCTAAGTTATCCGAGGAATGAATGCTCACCGGGCTACGAACTTGGTAGTCTGGCGTGCTGGGGTGTATCTATTGGGATGTAGCTCGGTGGAGGTTTGAGTTGTGGTGGATTAGCCCTAGTTCGATGTCTGGAGGAGTATAGCCGGGGTTGACACGCGGGGTTTGGTTTGGTGGAGAGCTCTAAGTTGTCATAGCCGGGGGAGCACATGTGATGATATGATATGACGGCAGGCGCTTAGATTAGTTATGTCCTCGGGTTTTTGTTGAATGTGGATGTGGGTCAATGTTTACTGTGGTTGTCTTTTAGAGGCGAAGTCGATGCTGCTGAAAACTTGTACTTCGACTGTAACAAAGTATACTAATAGAAAGCAGAATTTTCCTGTGACAAACTACGTGTTCACCTTGACATTGATGACAGTGATTTTGCTTAGTATACTGACTCGTTCCAGTGTCCATCCACTTCTGCTGCGGCGGTGCCTTTAACAGCCATGCCGTGATCGATGCATCATGACTCACTCCCCTTACTCTCCGCACTCACTGCATATCATATCATATAGTATAGCGGGACATTACTCTACCTATAAATGATGCTATCTGCCAAATTCTGCTGATTTATCAGTATTGATAAGGACTAGTCAGGTTCTGCAAAGTATCAAAATCGGGCATCCACAAAGGTGTAGTAGTAGCACCTTCACCAGCCAAGTCCTGATCGATCCACGGCGCCAATTCCATGGCCATGCGCATAGCATCTTCGGATATATCAAAGTTGAATTGACTTTGTGCATGTTGCTGCTGCTGGTCTTGTGACATGAAACCAGGAAGTTCAGGGAAGCTGGGTGCACTTTCTGATATACTTGGTGGTACCACAGTTGTGCCAGTCATCATTGACATATTTGGTGTGGCCTGATATATATTGGGATTCGCATTGTTCATGTTGTGGCCGTAACCCTGTGCAGCCATCATCCCCGCCATACCAGATGTCTTTGCCGCTTCATTGCCCTGCAGCTTTTCCATCGCTGCATTTACCAAGAGTTCAAATGTATCTCGATATCTTTTGACCCAGGGAGCGCGCTCGGTCAAAACAAATAGAACAGTCGAACAAGCTCGAATGTCATTACTCATACGGATGGACCATACTTTGTCGGTATTTGCCCAGAGCGCGTATAGCATTGTTATACCAGACACAAACACTGTTTGCACAGCAAGGAATGAGTGGCCATACTCCAGTGTTTGATGGAGCTTCTTGTGAAGTTGGCAAATATCTCCTGACGCTCGGAGACAGATGTGGTAGTAAGGGTCGGTGAGAGGTAGTAAAGGCAGAAATGGCTGAATGAGGAGACGGACTGCTCTGTTGTAATGCAGCATCGCAAAGTCCAAGTCACTTGGGAGATGGACAACTACAGAAGTCTTCCACTCTTCCAGTAGACGGTATATTTTGTCTAGTTTCGGCCTAAGCTCTTGCAATGGCCTGTCAGCACGATAAATGGTATTTTGAATCCGGGAATCGATCCGACGAATTCGCAGAAGAGCGCGGAAGAATGTCAAGTTTGTTATTTTGGTAGTGTTTGGTTGCGATTGTTCAGCGACCAATATGGCAGGATCACGTATGTGATCATCCACATCCAGAGGTAAGTCAACATCGATGTGTCGATCGCTAATACTAACAGGTCGGCCTAAGGAGAGTGCAATAGCTCGCTCTAGATAGTAGACAGTCCAGAATAGGCGTCGGCGAAGCTGGACCGTATACGGATCCAGTTTTGTCTCGCTGCTTCTGCGGTGCAGTCCAAGATCAATGCAGGTTCGCATGGCAAGCCCTATCATATACCACAAGCCATGGCTGGTGGCGGAGCGTAGATGATATATCACTAGGAGTAGCATAGCTTCGATATTCTGGGTCGACCTAGTTTCACACGCAGCCGCGACATGCTGGATAGCGGTCATGTAGAACTTCTACCATTTGTCAATATACATTCACTCAATAAAAATTCGAACATCCCACCTCAGGAGCAGTGTAGTCATATTTTTCGCTCAGCGAGATCAATGTTGATGCAATAGCATACACCATATAGAGCCGAAATATGCCAAAGCGTTGAGCCTGTGTCAGATTTTCCAGCTTGACTTTTGCCAGATTCCAACGATCATGATGCAGTTTCCACAGCTCATCTCGGTCAAGGAAAGGATATCTACCGTGAATCCGACCAATGTAAGTATCAAGTATACGCGAGCCCATTTCGTCATTGGGGGGATTAGCGCGATGCTTCAGCAGTTCAGCCATATTGATTGCTTTGTAAGAAGGATTCGAGCTAGTTGTAGTTGTGGCACCAGTACGATTTGACTGTTGATTGCTGCTTTCTGGAGAATCCGGAAATGCCTTGGTCATGACTGTTGCCCGTACCATTTCGCCCAAATTAACAGCCAACGATAGGCCCGAGCTCGAACCAATATAGGCTGGCGAATCTGATGGATTCAGGGACAGAAACCCAACGATTTCGCCAAGGGTGCTGCTACTCGTTCCCATTTGGGCAGTGTCTGGTGTTTGTCGCTGAGAAGCAGCGGACATGGGGTGGATAATGCGGGTAGCACTATCACTTGAGATTGAGTCATCTGCAGCTTTGCGCTCTGTAAACTCCGATAGTCTGCCTTCCAGAAACGCAACACGCTCTTCCAGAGCCCGAGTGTATCTATACTACTTGTCAATATAGGAATCCGTTGCCTATAGGAAGTATATATACCCCGGATTGTTCTCGCTTTCAAGGCTGACTGAAGATTTGTCACAGTCAACACCAGCCTTCCGGCAATTTGTGCAATTAGGATACTCATTGTCACACTAGAAAATGTCAGGCCAGGAAGACCAGATTATGTCTACACGCGTGGTGCAAGAGCATACCTTCTGTTTTCGACTTTTGCAGCGTGTACATGCTGTCCTGCCACGCTTGCGTGGATTGTACTCGGTGCCTGTCGAAGAGGCACGAGGCGAGTTCATGGCTCACATATCCTGTACCTGCCAGATACTCTCGTCAAGAAAGACAAGTCAACCTTCCATGCAGGTACGAGAATTTTTAAAGTGTAAGAAAACAAAGAGAACGAGATTGATATCGAAGGCTTGGAAGGAGCAGATGTCGCTGAGCGGGGCACTTCTGGAGACGGCCATTGGCCAGACCACGCATGTTGTTGCCTCAGGCTTCACTATTGTTTTCTCTTCCTTAACTTACATTCACTTCTTATTTCTTTTGTATTTTAGCCAAAACGAATTATACTTCGGAAAATCTATCATGCTATTCACGAATTCTATGGTATAATGCAATATGTACCGAAATCTCATGCAAATGTATTAGTCGTAAGTCGATTTTGCGCAAGCGCTGACTCAAGCGGTCGACGTTTGTTCAGTTTTATCGTTCTTCTGCTCCTCCTTCTCTACCTTCTCTAGCTGGTTTTCAATGTCATGTTGGTTGTTGTCCTCGTGGTCTGTTGTCTCGAGATCAACCTGTGTCGTGGCCTGAGATGCTGTCATATCTTTCTGATCTCCCTCTTTCTCCTTCGCATCATCCTTTTTGATGTCTTCTGGTTTGCGCAGTCCCTTGTCTCGGATAAAGATACATGCCAGAACACAAAAACCTACCAAGGGTACTTGAAAAACAAAAACCGAATGGGATGCCTTGATATATGCGTTCACAATAGAGTCCCAATCTGCCGCTGGGATACTGCTTTTATCGGGAAGTGCATATGTGGAGCGCGTGAGATATTGATATTCACTTGGCAGGTTCTTCTTCAGGACAGCCTGCAGGATTGCAGCGGATACTGCGAGGCCAACTGCACCACCAGTGCAGCGGAAAAAGTTACGGATGGAAATCACAACAGCTCGTTTTGCCACAGGGCTGTGTGCTTGAAGAGCGACTAGAGTTGGCTGGAAGGTACAGCCAATTCCAGTTCCAACGAGGATAAGAGTGCCATAAATTTGACCCTTGGAGGTGTTTCCGTCCCATAGTAGCGTTAAGCCAATTCCACTATAAGCAAAGTCAGTCTTACATACTTGTTTCGAAAAGGTAAGCTGGAAACTCACAGGCACCACAAAGCGAAACCAAAGAAGATAATCTCAAGATAGCGATTGAATCGTGACATATACAAACCTGACATGATAGAAGCGGTTGACTGGAAGCAGACCATGGGTAATGAACATATGGCAGATTGAATTGGTGACCAGCCACGGCCGTTTTGGATGTACAATGGCAGATAAAACAGCAAGGACTGATATGCGGTACCAAGAAGAAAACTCTGCAAGAACAGGGTTGTGATTACGGAACTTTTGAACAGAGAAACTATTTCATGTCAGCTCAATCGTTTCATTCTTTGGAGCGAACTATGCTTACGAGGCATCATTGGAAGGAATGCAACCTTCCATTGAATGAGTAAGAAGGCCACAACTGAGCAGCCTCCAATCGTCAACAAGCTTATGACCACCGCAGAGTCCCATTTGAAGTACAGACCACCACCAGAGATGGGAATCAAAATGAAAACGATGGCAATCGTTGAAGTGAGAACGCCCGCAAAGTCAATCTTCTTGACTTGACTCTTCATCGACTCCGGTCTCATCTTACTTGGCAATAGGAACCATGCTACTATAGCACTGACTGCCGCTAACGGTGTGAGGAGGTAAAAGATGTCTCTCCACGAGGCATTTTGCACGAAGGCTGCTGCGATGAATGGACCGATCACATTTCCAATACCCACGCACGAGCCCAGTATACCTTGATACTTGCCTCGATCCTCAAGCGTCACGACATCGCTAACGATAATCATCGTCATGTTGGTGATACCACCGGTAGCGATACCGGCCAAGGCACGAAAGACATAAAGCATGGGTGGGTTCTGAGCCAGACCGCAAAGCAAATCAGCGACACTAAGAAGGATTAAAACGCTGATATAAACACTTTTGCGGCCGAAAATGTCGGACAGTCGACCGTAGAGGACGGTGCAGACGGCATTAGCGATGAGTGATGATGTTCCGGCCCATGAAATCGTATCTTGTGCATTCAATTCTTTGCTGATAGTTGGAAGAGCGACACTCAAACCATTTTGGTCAATGAAGCAAATTAACAGGGAGACCGCAAGCCCACTGAAAACGACCAGCAGTTGACCGATTGGCAGAATGTTTCTTTGATCCTGGAGAGACTTCTCTGCATTGGCGTGACGGCCCATTGTTGTTCAAAATTTACCTGACCTAGTCAGGTGGAAATAATTCACCACAAAATTATAAGGATTTATGTAGCCACTGTTATTATCTTCCCACTATCAATTGGAGACATATAATGACATCGAAAAGTTGATCGTAATATCGATCGCCACGAGAGGTGCAGGGAAGCAGTGTATATATACCTGCCTGATGAAACTAGTCGCGGACTAAAGGCAAAGATTGTGGGCAGACTAGATGCTAATTTTGAAACTAAGATGGACAAATCTTTTACGAGTTTGGTTGGTTGCATCCATTAGTTGTTATGACATAGGGCTAGCGAGATCCGTTTTAACATGTAGTAGTCCCCGCCACACTGTGAGTCCAAATTAGAGAGACATGACTTGCTGGAGTGGTATTTTCTACTCCAAGACCAAGAAAACTGTTTAAATTTGCGACATATTATTGGCGCAAACATGACGAAGACTCTTGCAACTTTTTTCAAGCTTTCGTCAAGCGCTGCCGTTAGAGCCGATGTGGATCCGTAATTGTCGGACGTCCGACGGAGAGCCGATTATGAGGTTGATTCGAAGATAACGTGTATTTTCTTATTTATTTTGGCAATTAGTACGAGCAAATGTGTTGTTAACTATTTCCATACGGAGAGAAATATTCAACTGCTTGTGAAGAAGATATATTGGTGACCTGACAGTAAATCGAAAATGTTGACGAATTTGTGAATATGGGATGGACGGATGGCTATGATTGGCCATCGGATGTCCGACACTATTTATCTCCCCGACGGAAAAGCGGATCCGTCCACGGATCGTACATCTACCCGAGAAGTCCTTCGGCTTCTCGGCTTTCACCGCTTCCTTGTAGCAACACTCTGAACTACGAACCCTTATTGCATCTGACCTTTGTAGCATATCTTCCCACTATGCAGCGGTTATACCAACCAAATTCGCGCTCAACTCGTAGAGCTTCTTGGCTGCATCAAGGTCTGTTGCCCATTGGGCTGCTTCGGCGATCTGACAATCGCTGATATAAACACCTTTGGGCTCGGGGGTGCCTGATTGTGGAACAATTAAAAATGTCAGATGCCTGATGACTGTTTCTGTATGTCAACCTGATAAGATAGTCATGACTCACCGTTAAGAGCAGGATCCAAGGCCGCAACCATCATAGGAGCTGCACCCTCGTCTATCGATTTCCAGTAAGAACCTGTTTTGGAAAGTATCTTAGTTCCTTCTTCGTCGAGATTTCGAGCGAGACCTGTCCAGATGGCTGCACGCGTAGCTGTCAGTTCTGAGAACGAATGGAACGAATGTCAGGCAACTTACATCCTGGATGAACGGCATAAGACGTTACACCCTTTGCTTTGAGTCTCTGATTCAAGTCCACCGAGAACAATATGTTAGCAGTCTTGGACTGCCCATATGCGATCCATCCATTATAAGCCTCAACTTTACCATACGCAGCAATCATCGCCGCCGGGGGCTGCTCTTCATCCGGAACGGGCTTTCCGTCAATGTTGTAATCGTGGAACCGGAACGGCGAAAGGCGATGTCCAGCACTTGTAACATTGACAATCCTCGTCGACCCGGCTCCTTGTGATGATCCAACTTCTGAACCCATCTTCTCCAAAAGAAGGTTTGTGAATAGGAAATGACCGATGTGATTAGTTCCAAACTGAAGCTCGATGCCCTCCGCGGTAAATTCTTGCTTGAGAATCATCAAGCCTGCGTTGTTTATCAAGATGTCGATATGGCTCACATTACTCAGAATTTGAGCTGCTGCTTTTCGGACCGATTTTTGTGACGCCAGATCTAGTATGACGAGTTCCACGTTGGAGGCTGCCTGGGGTCTTTCTGTAGAGATCTTCTTCAGGACTTCGTCTAGTTTGGCCTTGGTTCGTGATGCGAGGAAAAGCTTTGCCGGTGAGTGAGCTGCGATGGCGACGGCTAATGCCTCTCCGAGACTGTTTGGTCCTACCCCGGTGATGACAACTGAAGACACTCCGGCTTTAGAGGGTGGTAATTTCAAGACATGTCACGATTTATGACTTACCATTTCTATTGCGAATCCGATCTGGAAATGCATTTGCAACTTCGGTCGCTGTTGTCTTCTCGTTGTATTCCGGATGGCTCGTCATTTTACTTTTTTCCAAGTCAACGATGGGTCAATCGTGATCAAGCAGCAAGATTCTTTGGAAGAAGTCTGGTTGCATCCTCCTGATAGGCCACCTGATGTGGTATATATGAATATTTTCTTCCTTCACTTGCGAAATAAGCCCCACAGGCGCCATACCCAACACCAAATTATCGTGATAGGCGCAACTTGTAGTGAACAAGTACAAGCCCCGCTGGTTCACAAGCCCTTCCTGCTGCCTTATGACTTATCAGTCCACTTGAGCAACTAAGAATAGTCTCACGGCAATTCAAAATACCTGAATTACCGACACACATTCTATCAATCGCTTATCGTTACCTAGGCATATCTCAGATGGAGGGAAGCAATCCGGGGAAACCTAAATGGCGGGGAATTTTCCGAGCGTCCTGTGCCCCATGCCTTGGCAAGTATCCAGACACCTTTTTCAAGATCTCCACAAAGTCAGGGGCTACTAGCTCAATATTGGTGCATACTTACATATAAGTTTCAACTCATCAGTTCTGGCTCCCCACTTGAACAGAGAATTGTGTGAAATACCTTGTGGTCGAAAGTTGCTTGCCTGTATTGTGGGTTCACGGTGTCTGTAGGCACCGGTATCTAGATGCACATTTCGTTGCCGGATAAATGTAAAAAAAGATAATTATTTATTCTAGAGCTCATATCTTCTAAATTTGAGCGGGATAGCCCTTTTTCAGACGTCACAAAATTTTGCTTTTCGCTTGCCCGAAACTATACTTCCTCATGGCTATTTCGAACGGCGATTCCTCGTCCTCAACTAGGGCTAGAGTGGTCATTGTAGGAGCAGGTGAAATCATTTCCAGCTAGTAATTGCTTTTCATAGGTTGATGCTAAAGCTTTACACAGGATTTGGGGGTCTCACAGCTGCTATTGAGTGCCACCGACAAGGTCATGAAGTCGAAATATACGAATCCTTTCCAGGTAAGAAAACAATCCCCAGGATACAAGCCCAGAGCAATGTACTAAGTGCCAATCTAGAACTCAAAGTCCTAGGCGATATTATTTCCTTCGGACCCAATGCCGGCCGCATCTATAAGCGCTGGGACAACGGCAAAATCGCCGAGAAAATGCGCGAATTGAGTATCAACCTGACCGAATACGGATTCCGAATCCACAAATACGACACGGGAGAAATTGTCACAACACAAAGGGGGCTACCACCTGATCCCGATGCGCCTGTCTTCAATGGTCATCGCGGCGAATTGCATAGCATAGTTTTCAATCATGCTAAGAACGATTTGGGAATTCCCATTCGTCTTGGTCATCGGGTGACGCAGTACTGGGAGGATGAAGAACAGGCAGGCATTGTTTTAGATGATGGGACAAAGGTAGGTCAGCCGAAACAGTCGCTTGCTCAGGAAAATGGTTGACAGCTGTGTTAGGTTTCTGCAGATGTCGTTATAGGCGCCGACGGCGTGAGATCCAAAGCTAGGGAATTAGTTCTTGGATACGTTGATAAGCCCAAGTCTAGTGGTTATGCGGTTTACCGAGCATGGTACGCTGAATCTCATTCTTGTACAGAGTTTCTTTAGTTGACCGATCTATGGTTAGGTTCCCGAACACAGATATGATTAAAGACCCCCGCACAAAGCAATTCTGCGAGAATGGCGACACATTCAACGGCTGGATTGGTCCTGATGTGCATTTCCTGTTCTCGACTATTAAGAATGGCTCAGATTGCTGCTGGGTATTGACCCATCGCGTATGTTCTTCTGACTATTTTATCTTGGGCTTCTGTTTTAACATTATCCTGAAATAGGATGAGGCGGATATCGACGAGTCTTGGTCCTTTCCCGGAAAACTGGAGGATGTATATAAAGTCCTTGAAGGATGGGATCCATTGTGCAAGGCGATTGTTGAGAAAACTCCCTCCGTGGTAGACTGGAAATTGGTTTATCGTGATCCATTGCCTCGATGGGTCAGCGACAAGGGACGAATTACCTTGCTAGGTGACTCCGCACATCCATTCTTGCCTACTTCGGCACAGGGAGCCACCCAGGCCATGGAAGATGGTGTCACGATTGCGGTCTGCCTCAAGAGGGCCGGGAGCAAGGATCGTATTCCGGCTGCTGTGCGTGCTTACCAAGATATTCGGTATGTACATATCATTACACAAGACTTATTTCTGTAATACTAACAGCCTCCGCTTAGATATGATCGTGTACGTGCGGTACAAAAGACAGGTGAAACTACGAGAGATATGTGGCATAAGGCCGACTGGGATAAGGTCAAGGAGGATCCTGCTTCCATTCATCTACCTCGTGAGGACTGGATTTTTACTCACGACGCTGCGAAGCATGCTGAAGAGGTGTTTGATGAAGTTGTTAAGAAGTTCATCTAGACAAATTTCAAATTATAGCAAAGTATAGTACATATGCAACACTGCGACCTAGTTATCCTCCGTAGTATATTTTCTTATCACTAGTTGCACCTACGTATTTTCAGAGTACAGAGATTGCTGTTATCTAAATGAGATACGTGCATAGATAATGGATAATTTGAGGAACTTCACGACTTAACAAAGTTGATTTAAACATCATTGATTGTCACTCACGTTCTGTAAGCTCCTCAACTGATCAAAGACCACGACATTATCATAAGCCGTCCATTCCACAAGCGATTTTATTCAGAGCATAATCGAATATGATATATCCAACTCCCAACATACTCATCGTGTTCCAGAACTTTGGACCCCTTGTACGCCCATCCTTCAAGCACTATGTTCAACCTCTTCAGCAAAAACTTCCTGCTCCTTAGTATCATTTGCAAAAACCGCATCAGAATCCTTTTCCTGCATTGCCTGCAATGCGGCTCTTCCAACACATTTATACGACGAGAATTTACGAGCCGGTACACGCATCTCAAACTGTGAAATACAACCCGAGTTAGATAAAATTTTCATGACTGGGATGCAATGGTGCACAAGGTTTAGACATACCATTTCATCGATTTCTTCCAAAGTGCGGTTCTTGACTTCTGGAAGGAAGAAGTAAACCCAGACGGCACCGATGAGACAAGATGGGAACCAGATATATCCATACTTAGGTCTGTGATAAAGGCCAGATTACCATAGATGCTATATTGAGAGATTCGAGGAAATAAGGTAACTTACCCCCAATTCATTGAATCTGGATTGATAAAGTATGGTGCCGTGAACGTGGTGAGCCACTATCGGATAGTCAGTTATACTGGAATCTTTCTAGCGTGGACTTGAATAGACCAACCGCTCCCAGAAAACCAATAGCTGCTGCAAAACCGAATGTATAAGATCGTAGACGTTGCGAAGGTAGTTCACCACCAGAAACCCATGCGTAAGACGAGACCATTCCCTGTTACCAAAGTAATTAGCATGATGAACCACAAATTGAAGAAGAGCTACACACATTGTAACCAACAATGAAGATAACAGCCAAGCCAACAATAGCTCTTCCAGTGCCCTCGGTTCCGGGGTGGGTAGTATAGACGACAGCAGTGATGAGTTGACTAATACCACAGAGGGTCATACCAATCATGAGGAATTGTCTTCGACGACCAATCTTGGAAATAACAGCACTATTGACAATAATGGCCACAACGCCGAGTGCGCTCAGGATACAGCTATTTTCGAATGCGTTGCCGATGTAAGCCATTTCGAAGAAATACGTTCCGTAGGCTTACATCTTAAGTTAGCCATGGCTGCTCAGGTAGTCTGACCAGGTCTGTGATAACTCACCAATCATATACATAGCACCTGAAGCAGCCTGCAACGTCACGCCACAAACAGCAAGAACAGTCCGTCTACGATCAACGGGATTCGTAAACATATCCCAAACTGACACTCCATCAGCAAGGCTCAACTCCATATCGATAGCGGCCTGTATCTCAGCAATTTCTGCGTCAACAGTTTCAGGATAAGGGCGTAACCACATCATCGCCTTGTGCGCTTCCTCTTTCTTTCCCTTCTGGAGAAGCCAACGAGGTGATTCCGGGATGAAGAAAATACCACCACATAGGATGACAGGGATGATATAAATCAGGCCGAGGGGAATGATATAGCTGTTTTTCCCGATGATTTTGGCTGTGAAGTTGTCGATGATTGTGCCGATGAGGGAGCCGATTGATGTCCAGCACATGAAGATGGATATCATTACGCCGCGGTAGCGGGCTGGTGCAACTTCCTGTGTTAAGCCAAGTCAGACTAAAGGTCTGAATAATTTTGAGGCTGAGGGTCTACCTGAATGTATAGCTGGGCAAAAGTCAAAAGCAGTCCATTACCCAGACCCATAATAAATCGACCCGCGTAAAGTGCACCAATAGAGTCGGTGGTCATCATTATAATGTTGGCGACATAGATGAGAAGACAGGCTAGCCAGAGAGATGATTTGCGGCCGATGTAAGTGGCAATGGGGCCTAGACATGGAATTGACTATATTAACATGATTCGGCCAAGGATGAACAGTATGGGTCACGTACCGGCCGAAGTTGATGAAATAAATGCTCCCAAGGTCATCAAAGAAGAGATCAATTGCTGACGAGTATAGCTGATATTGTATCCGATAGACGTGGTAGATGATTTCTCTCCGTATATCTGTTGTGCATTATGACAAGCATCAGTTCGATCTAGCTATAATCTTCACAGATATGACCCATGAACCGACATACCTGCAGAAACCCAATCATTGCTTGAAAGCCACCGATCATGGTAAAATCAATGCCATATTGAAAGGGCGACATGGACACAAGAGTGCATGCCGCAAGACATTTCCAATTGGCTAAAACACCATCCTTTTTGGGATTCATGATGATGCCTTTGTTCAAGAATTAGGCACAGGTCAGCAATATTTGGAAACTTGTCTCCAAGTAGAAGAATCTTACAGGTCAAGTATGGCTATAGAGAAATTTCATTGTTAGCCCCTGACCAGATAGCTACTATATACCTACTATCATCCGCATGGTCTGGTGACTTGGATAATCTGTCCTACACATTGGACAAATCACTTCACTTCCTAATTCGGCAGTACTTCCACTGTTAAAACTATAATAAGCTGCAAAACCTGCTGTCAATATACGAATCCTTTCTTGACGGCGAAACCATTTCGACTATTTCAACAAGAGGGTTTTGCGGGGCGATGTGGAGCATTTTCAGTTTTATAGGTCAAACGAGCCTAAATTGACATGCTATATTGAATATGTATGTACTCGGCTTTGATATATCAGTTATATACCGAGAGCTTATCATCTCTTGACCCAACCTTGGACGGACCCCGCAAGTATCCTTCAAATCGAGTCATGCACATAACCCCACGGGGAAGTGGAGTCAATTTTTGATATACATACATTGCGGGGAAACAATGATAGAGGCACCTTATCAATCTGGAGGATAGATAGATGTTATTAAAGCTTAATGCTTGCTTCATCCAGTGTAACTAGGTTGGTAAGCAGCTCCCTGGAATCCATGCCTCGGAGCATGGGCCCTGATTCAGTGACCACATTCTCCCATACTATTTCCATTATCGCTTGATGCCTGTCGATGCCAATAACATTCCCCAGAGTACGATTTTGACGACTTGTATCATATTTGGGCGAGCTCATCTTCATCCAGTCCTTGCTAGGCCCTATTGACCTGTAAGGGAAATCATTCAATTGTTCTGCCTAGCACCGTCGAGATCATCTCGGTTGGTGATTTGTACGCAGAGATTTACGATGATGCCCCTTAGATCGATCTCGCCTCCTGGTATTAAATCTTGTGCATAGCGGTTTTGTAGCTCCGGTTTATCCACACAGGTGATGGCCAGAATGTCTGGTTAGTTTGTTACCACTATGTTCTTTCTGAGGCCACTTTCCAATGTCAATATATCTGGAGACGCAACGAAATAGTTCAGGAACCTCATCTTATGTTGAATCAACATCACATATAAACCATTATTACACTATTTCGAGCACATACGACCATAGGGTGTGGAAAACAGGGCTTCCCGTCCGCTCAGCCGTACTTAAGCCACACGCCGGCTGGTTAGTAGTTGGGTGGGTGACCACCAGCGAATCCCAGCTGTTGTATGTTTTTCTTTTTTGCTGTGTTTTGCTATTCGGATTTTGTTCAAATGATACAAGCCGAGAAAAGTGGTTCTGTCGTTAGGAACAGGGCAGGAGCCAAGCGGTGCGGCCGGAGCCTTTTAGGGCTCATTCTCCCGCAACCCTACAACTGGTCTTCGTGCTGTATAGGTATACGGAATATGGTGTACTCTTCATATTAATAGTACATCTTCTTGCTATTGCGATGGCTAGGTTTAAGAATTTTCTCACATCGTGTCCCAAAACCCACGGGTTTGATACTATGAACAGGCTGGTTAATTAGTAGAACCTTAATATAGATTTTGCTGGGACATCTTCCATATAGTTACGTACCACCAACTTGATACACGGCACAGATGATCTCGCGCTTATTGAGAAACTCACAGTTATTACAAAATTGCAGGTCTGTATCTTAAACTAAAAGCTCTTTTATGGGCATCCGAATTTTCCTTTGCATCCATGCATGCAAAAACCGTCAAACCAGCTACATTACAAACACCGTAAATGATACACTCCACCTAAATATATAGAGTAAACAAAAAGTGTGATTGACGTGCTAAAACTTCACTACCTACATAAACAATATGTAGTCAATCAGCAAGCCTTATGACAATCTTCAAACCTAACTACACGTTTCACAGAGAACAACGACTACTATTGTATTTATACAAGTTAAGAAAAATCCGGCAGTCGCTCAACCTCAAAGGCTAAGCGGCGTGTTCTTGGATCATCCCATTGGCGATTGTTCTCCTTGATTCCTAAGCCTTGGTCCAATTGCGCCCGGACTTCCCACCTCGTATTGGTGAGCTTTTCTATCTCCTTCCATAGATCTCGGAACGTGCTTTCATTGTGTTTGAAGATAGACTTGCCTGCCCTTCCCGGCGACTGAACGCCATCCATATGTCCAACGCATTGTCCGACAACAAGTACTCCTGACTCCGACCGCAGCAGCTCAACAGCTCGCTGACACGCCTTCAACTGACCCGCCCAATCCCAAGTATGTAAAATCATACCGAGATGCACAATTCCAAATGTGCCAGCGACCTGTTGCACCTTGGGATCTGCTCGATCCATAAGGTCGGCAATTATAAAATGATCCGCGGCTATTTTTGCTTCATCGCGAAAGAACTGGTATGCTAAACTGATGAACTCGGCCTGGATCTCCAATCCATAGAGATGTTCCGCAGGTGCGCCATCATACACGAGTTTGCGCACATCTTGAGCAAAGCAGCAGCCAACGTCGAGAAATCGTTCGCCGTTTTTGATGGCGTCGAGAATGCGAGGGTACGACTTGCTTCGGCTGAGTGACAAGTCGAGGAAACGGAATTGCCCAACACATGGCCATGGGAAAACATCCCAAATCTTGTCTCTCTATAGTGAGTTAGCAAAGTTGATAGTCCAAATCATGAGCTAGCTCTGAAGGCTGCATAGGTTCCCCATTTGTCGTTTTGCGGTATGCGAAGGATTACCTACCATTTCGACTGCGGATGATACCGCCTCACTGGGAGCATAGTTGCTATATTTCTCCAAGAGTTCGCGTACAGACGGATCGATCGAAGTTATTGGTTCATCGTACCATCCCACATCCCTGCTCTTGCTACCAATCTGGTGATCGCCGGGCATTTGATCAAATCTGGGAAGGAAAGATGTGCAAGTATTCTTAGTATGTTCAACAATTTAACGGGATCTAGCGGGGTATACGCTTCGCAATGGGAGGGTCGATACGTATATAATGCTGTGGAAGTTAGCAAATTACATATCAAAAATCACTAGCTCATACTGCGGACCATACTTGCTACGCTACCGATGTGAATTCTTAACCTCCACTGGCTATTGACCCCTGTCAAAGGACAGGGATATAGATTACAAGTCAATTTATGTGACTCCTGCCAATCTGTTCCTACCGGGCCCACATGGTTACATTGCGTCCAGGTCAGCTTTGCGCGCTTCGCTAAGACTATAGGACCCTACTTAGGATACATTTTCCCTATCGTATCACAAAACCGTTCTGGTCAGAAGTCTTGCGGAGGGAAATTATGACTTCTTGTCAGTAGCGGCCCTTGGATTGGCTCAAGGATGATGTAATAGGGAGTACTTAAACAGACAATATCATGACATTGTGTTTTTGATGGACACAAAACTCAAACAGTAGGAGCAGAAGTATTTTTGTCTCCATCCACAAGAACATGCTGCCCTTCTTCGGACTTAGACTCAATAAACGGTGTAGCCTCCCTTATTGCATGTCCGAACAGCATTAACACGATCAAGAAAAGGAAAGCAAAGACACAGAAGAAAGCCATCATTCCATAAACCCACCCAATTCCAACCTTATTGATCCATGGATTCACATAGAAGTTTATAGACAACCCAAACCATAGTCGGAGCGAGTTAAGGATCAGCGTTGCCTCCGTGGTGTGTGTTCGAAAGCATTCGCATATATAGTTGACTGTCACAGGAATACTTACCAAAGAACCGATGGTGACGAAAAGTTGTCCGATAGCCATGACGATCCAGTGCAGACGATACTCCATTGCGATGCCTACGAGGCCGAGACCGAGGGGCATGAGTACGAAGTTAGTCGGCCACAGGGCCTGCAAGCGGTACTCCGGTTTCCATACGCCGTTGTTGCGTTTGATAAACCAGAGAGGAATTCGATCGCTGACGAAATGACCATAAATCAAACCGATGACGCAACCAATCCAGTGAACGAACGTAACTTATACAGTCAGCTTGTCTTTGCCTTTAATCGGCCAGACAGGGGCGACGAGTGAACTCACATGCTGCGTTGTCTGCGACTGAAAAGCCATATATGCCATGGGCCTTCTTGGGCAGCTGTAGCCAGACCGGAGTTAATGCATTTAAAGCTACATAAAATGCAAAACTGATTGTGTCAAAGCCGGCAATGATCAATATGACCGGGGCTGTGAATAGCTTGAACGGCCGGAAAAACACTTTGAACTATGCTCTTTTCAGCTCGAATTCAATAACGAAGTCAGAGGAAGACAAACCATTGCACCCCAAGATACCGACCGGGTATTTCTGCCACCTTTGAAGAAGATTTCGAATCGCTGACTGAGGAAACTTTGAGCAGTTGGTTCGTCGATTCTCTCCTCTGACGGGTGATACGCAGTATCCTCGAGGAAAAAGAATACTGGGAATAGAGTAAACGCAGTCAGACCAACATGCCACCAGTATTCGATCGGCCAGTACGAGTTCGCGGCGACAAAGCCAGAAAAAGTTGGCCCCGCAGATGCGCCAAAATTCAATGCAAGATGCAGCACTGTAAATGCGCGGCCTCGCTGGTGTAGGAAGAACATATCGGTTAGGTATTTAGGGCCTAAAATGCTGACCACGACCCCAAAGAACGCTGAAAAGTATCGAGAGATTAAATAGGGCACGTATTGGTCTGGCTTCGTCATCAACGGTGCCCATATCTGAGTCGCAAGCACTCCAACTAAACACCAGAAAATGACTGCTGAATGGCCGAATTTGTGCGACAATGGCCACCAAATGAAACCGCCGGTCGCCAGACCAGCGGATGCTGCGCTATTGAAATAGGTAATCTCGATTGTTGTTTTGTGGTATAGCTTCGCTTGTTGCTGTATGTTGAGCTGCCCGCAAAATGGTGCTGCGAATCCAACAAACATACTCAGGAAGAGCACCGAGACAATGATGATTTTTTTCGATATAGGCCAATTCTAAATTTTTTGGTTTGTCAGAAGCCAGGCTCATTTATTTCTCGAGACGGAGATATAGCAGAACGAGACTCACCAAAGGCTCCTTGGAATCATCTGACGGTTGAGGAATGAGAATCATGCCATTGGCATTGGTTTTCAAACTCATCTCAGAAGACATTCTGTCCTCATTCGCGGGAACTTTCTGTTCTCCACTGGTGGAGTGAGTTGTAGACATTCTGACTGTATTTTTATTTCTCTTCTCTCGTCAAGACGCTCAATTGAATAGCATAAAACCCCCTCCCCGGCAGTGCTAGGTAAGAAATGAGGGCAACCTAAAAACAGAGCAGGTAAAAGCAAATGGCAGTGGCATGTCTAGTATAAGATCCTTCTATGTAAGGAATACTTTTAAGAAAGAGAAATGTTTTTGACAAGAAGTTGAGCACTGATCACTGCGCAATTTTTCTAAGGTAGGTTTTCTAGTTTTGGCTGATATCGGCTAAACTTAGTCCACGACTCAACGGACATCAGACACAACAATTCGAGTTTCGACAAGTCTAGAATATGCATAGTTTGGGTGCTAAATACGCGGCCAGACCACTTGAAACCATACCGTGTTAGTCACTGGCATGGGTGTGTACTTTGAGCCAGGGCGTTGGTAGTTGGCCAGCAGTTGGCTCGAGTAATTATGGAGTGAGAATTTACGAATATACACCATATACCGAGACCGAGACCATTTAGAAAGGATTGGAAGCCGACTGATGTAGTATTCTCCCGTGTCTTGGACTAATATCTCTTATCAAACTCGTTAGACATCCAGGGCGTATTAGTGGACGATGTTATAGAGTCCCTGCTTGATATGTAGAGTATGTTGTGTTGACACTGCATGCAAGTCTGCTCTGCACAGCTATATGAAGGAGCACGACTGCCTAGATACTGACATGGGTCCATGTCCAGTTAATTTATGACTCAATATAAATTAATCAATGCATGCCCTTGTCTATGGCGATTCTAGCACGGCATTCCGCCATTTCAACAGAATAGCCACCCCAATCCAATTCGGAAACCAATTTATCAACGGATCAGCCCCAGCCCAAAATAAATTGCAGCGATCAAAAGCTTAACTATCTTTTGCTGATTCCTTAAATAGTGCACTAAGTTTTATGATGAGAGGTCCGATGTATGATTTAAATACTGAATATCGAAATATCCTAGTACAGAGCAGAATTTAGCCCTAGACGGTTTAGTGATCACTGGACCCTGACTTCTTGAGACTTACAAAGTTGCAACTAACAACCAAAAAAACAGCGATTCGGATGTTCGATCCGTCCATCCGACTTCAGCCGCCGTTACAGCGCCTAGTGCAGCTAATCACTAGCTGCATTGTCTTTTATACCATTAACAAATCGCATCTACATACGTAGTTATAACGAGAAATAATAAGTAGCCATGAGACGGCCTAAACGGAAAGGAATTGGTCTGTAGCAATTTTCTTTTGCTCACCTACTATGCCCTTAATAACACCCAGTCAGCTACTGATCCTTGTAAAATTCATCTTCGTCGCGGGCACAGGTATACGAGAAAGCAGGGGAATGTCTGGCGTTGGATGAATTTGAAATGATTGTAGGGATGAAGGCACTTCACCTTCTGTCTCTATCAAGTAGACCATCGGGCTTTGCCTTAATCTAAAACTCGTTGATAGGTTTCTGTCATGGTAAAATCAGTTAGTTAAGCTCAAGCATCCAAAAGAAACCACTGTCTAGTTTTTATCCTGAACACGGCAAGGCCGTCATTCATATTTGAGTTGTTTTTTTTCCCTCGGGAGCACTTTTTGACTGCTTGCTATCGTGATTCTTGAGATCACTGATAGTCAGTCAGTATTCAGACAATGGACGAGTTATCTGCTCAAATGAAACGCGCAAATTGCCCGCCTGATGATCCGGCCGAAGTCCATTCCCGGCGAATGTTCGCTCTCATTCCCACAACTATCATCCTCATCCTTTCAATCCTTACGTATGCTCTTCGATTGTATTGCAGAAAGAAGACAGGGCAAAGGTTCGGGTGGGATGATATCTTGATGGGGTGCGGGCTCTTGATATCGTTTGAGCCGGCGATCTGTGAATATTTGTGTAGGCAACGCGAGTTACAGCCTGCCTCTGAGAGATTGAGTTCTGACGAGTTTCCAGTGCTACATAATGGACTAGGACATCACAATTGCCATGTTCCGGAAGAGCAACAGCGGCGTTTTGCGGTGGTCAGTAGGTATCATCTCGAGCTCAGCTCGGTGTGTTTTGTTAATGACTTCTAGATCAGTTTTGCCCTGCAACGAGCAAACCAACCCGCATTGGCCTGTATCAAGATGTCTATTCTACTCTTTTATCTGCGCATCTTTGGGCAGAACACCAAATTTCGCCTGGCTGCCTACATCAACATGGGTTACACGATTGGTTGGGCAATCTCAACCTGGATCGTCAATCTGACTGTGTGCATCCCCATCGCATATTACTACGATCGCACCATCAAAGTAGGTTCATGCAAAAACCAGGCTATTTCCGGGTCTGTTAATGGTGGATTGTCACTTCTCGGAGATATTTCCATTCTGATACTCCCGGTGCCAATGATGTGGCACCTTAAGATGAATCGGAGAAGAAAGATTGGGATCTGTGGTATCTTTATGCTTGGGTGCTTGTATGTATTCTTCTTACCCTGGACAGAGGTTTCATTGTGCAGCACGACTAACATGAAAAGTACTTGTATCGCAAGCACCATCCGCATCGTCGAGCTTACACGCTTCGTACCCCGGGATGCAACCTACTCGCAGGGTATGGGATCTTCACATAGTGCTGACGTTCGAGCTAACACTTCAGTCTCAGTCTACTCTTCAACCTGGACAGACCTTGAAATGGGAGTTGCTGTAATATCCGGAAACCTACCACTACTTGCTCCAATCTTCGAACGCTTTCTCGGTAGAAACGCAAGCACAAGACGATATTACTATGGCTCCAGCGGTAGGGATGGTGATGGGTTTGCCTTGAAATATCATCATGGTGGCTCTGTCAGCAGAGGCCCAGCAAAGATTATGACGAGCTCGGAATCTACATCTCGTAATTTCCAGCGTTTCAGTGATACCAACCAGCCTGTGCGGCCTGGAGCCGCCGATGTGGAGCTGGAAGACAGGGCTATACTCGTCAGGACACAGGTGGATATTGTTTCAGACCCCGTCGACTCTGAAAATGAGGTACGGACGACAGTCGAAAGGAAAGCAAGAAATAAGTGGTGATAAATATTGTAGGCGGTATTCCCTTATATAGATTTTATCTAGATCTACCGAAAAACTTTCATGCTTTTACCCAATACGAAGATTACAGTAATTCTAGAGTCAGTATTACAGCTCCATGGTAATAAATTTTTCACTTATCATATTCCGAGCGAACTTACGTATTGAGGTCCATGAGACAAATGTTGAAAAGCAATGGTATTGAGCAAGGCTAAAAGCAAAATGTATCATGCACGCAATGGAAAGAGAAAACGAATGGACAGAGGATATCACAGATAGTACAGTCTAGTCAAGGAAGTCAAGGAAATCAAGGACGCAAGTCGGCTTAGTTACCATTGACCTTCTTAGGAACAACAGCAGCACCGTTAGTGTTAGCCTGCGGCATCTGCGCAAACCAAGTCGGAGGCGCAATGCCAGTCTGCTCGTGGATAGTGCTCAACAATGGAGGCAGGGACTGCATAATGTTGCGAATGGACGCAGTAGAGTCTGCTTCGCCCGCTGCGGAGCCGGTATTCCAGGTCGTGATCTTGGGCTGCATGCCGTTGACCGCGGCGGCGTTGGCCTTGGCCAGACGCTCGTACATGCCGGATTCGATCATCTTGAATTGCAGGAAGCCTTCAGGGCCACCAAGAGTCTCGACCATGGCCTTGTATGCTTTGGCAGTCTCCTGGATACCCTCTGCTTCACGCTTCTGGCGGTAGTCTATGATCGTTAGTTCGAGTCCTTGGTTGATGGGTGAGGAGACGTACAGTACGCATCAGATTCCATCTTCTGCTTGTAGAACGCGGCATCAGCAGCCTTTTGCTCGGTATAGAACGCAGCATCAGCCTTCTCCTGCGCCGCTTCACGCGCAATCTTGCTCTTGGTAACATCCGTAGCACGCAAACGCTCAAGTTCCGTCTCCGCACGCTTCGACTCCACATTCTTCTGCAACTCTGCATCTCGCATCTCAGTCTGACGCTGAGCCCCAATCTTGGCCATACGAATGTCCCGCTCCAACTCGATCTGGCGGCTCGTCAACTCTGAGTCGGCTTTGGCCTTTTCGGCTTTACGTTTGGTCTCGAGCACGGCGGTCTCGGCATCGATCTTGGAGATTTCCTGCTTGGTGCGACCTTTCTTTTCGGCTTCACCGATTTCACCACGCATACGGGCTTCGGCGACATCGATTTTAGCTTGGTTGAGGGCACCTTCATGGGCCTTACGGCTCAGGAAGGCAAAGTATTCGCTTCCAGGGGTGTCCTGTAATTCTTTGACGTTCGCATTGTAGCTGCATTCGTTAGCCTGGATCATAAAAGTGAAAATGGGGAGCATACATTCGTAGACCAAATTGCTGCAGTTCATTCTGGACATTCTCGATGACTAGATTGAATGTTAGTTGTATTTCCTCGCCAAGTACTGAGACGATACTGACCCTTTGCCTTAAAAATCTGACGCTCCTTGAAAATCTCCTCCATGGTCATACTAGACACGATGACACGAGTCTCACCCTCGATAATGCCCTTGACAATATCCTGGACATGATTGCGTCGAGCCGGTTGATTGACTTCATTCTTATGCTGGCCGGTTCCATCCGCATTTCCAGAGAGCAATAGAGCGTACTTTTTCAAAGCATCAAGTTCGTTGTCGGGACCAATAGTAAACACAGCCGGAAGTGCGAATTGCAATTTCTCGACTGTCATAGCCTGAAGGTTTAGGGAAAAGTCAAAGGGCATGACCGAGATTCGGGAGATCTGGGCAATCGTCAGTGGCAGGTTGATGCTGAAATATAAGTGGCTGTACGCACCTTCTGCCATGGGTACACGAGTGCCTTCTTGCAGATGCGTAGATCGTCAATACCGGCACCGGTAATGACGAGATACTCGTTTGCGCTGGCAATGTAGTACCGCATTTTAACAGATTATGTCTATATGACTAAAGAGTAGGGGTATAGAAGACGAGAGGTTGATGTTGAAGTGCTGTCGCTTTGCGTCCACCAATAGTACACTGATGAAAGCCTGGATTGAAAAAGTAACAATATGAGTGTAATGAGTGTAGCGACAGCAAAGCCATTTTATAGGCACACGACGCGCAAATCCGACAGCACAGCCATGAGAGACTTTCCTTGCATTATCGCCAACCCTGAACCAAGACAAGGCAGTCTCTCGGGCACTCCCAGCCATGACAAAAAGAGGCTGAAAGTCCCTCACCATGGTCAGCAATTATCGAATCATCGCGATCGGAGCGCCCCGTGCAATCGCAATCTTTTGGAGCTTCTCTCGTATGGAGCTACCTTCTGTCTCCGCCTCGCACCATTGATTGCATGATCTCTCTGGTCTGGGGAGTTACACAACGTTCCCCGCTTGCACTCGTATTCTGGAAATTAGTTGTCCGACGATTATTCGTCAATCGGCAAGGCAGTGCCGTTTGCCGGGAGGTATAAGAGAAGTGAGCTGGCGATATTCGTCAACGGAGGCGGCTTATTGGTCGAGGTCGGTATTATCCATGTTTTCCATCAAAAGTTCGCTGCGGCTCCTATGCGACTCCACTTATCATCCGATCGATAGAACTAGCTTGGTGTGTGGCTATGTGCCGTATTAAAGTTGGGATGGGTACACATGACCGCCGAACACTAAAAGTTAATCAGAGCCGGGCGCAAGCTTCGGGGGCGGCCTTAGTCCTTAGTCTGGCTATTCCTTATGCCATAAAATAACGCAAGGCTGATTTGTTCGGCATTCCGACAGAGATGCCTCTGTCTACGAGAATTTGAGTGAGATCGCCGGTCAAAGATAGGCTGGTTGCTGGACTGGTGCGACTTGATAATGTCAGTTTCATTCTGGTACATGCACCACCATCAACCAACCACACGCAAATAACACATACACTCCCGCCAAAAAGCCCCATACCAAAGTGTAGAAAACTGCTCCCAGCTTCGGCTCGATTATGGTTCTGCTGAGATACTGATCATGTCGAAATCATCATTTAATCCACAACCAGAGGATCCTGTACCATCGTATGAAGAGAGTACAGGATCCTCTACTGCCACTGCTTGGACCCCAGCTACGCTGCATCAACAACTAGAGGATACCCGATTAACTCGTGTCCGCAACATCCTATCAACCTACGTCGACCCCCTTCTTGCTGTGCAGGGTGCTTCTGGTATCTACAAGACCATCTTCCTTTTGGTTCCATCAAACGTGGACTCGCTGCAACAACAGTATGCACCTGATTACTCGTCGTCATACTCGACACCACCCAAAGAGCCAGAAGTGGTAGGATTCTCGACCAGAGATGTCGTCAAACTTATCCGTCTCAAGGGGGAAGAGAATACAGTCGAGTTCTGGAGACAACGTGCCGTCATGGAAGAGCTGGCGACTAATCTGCGCATGCGACTGAAGATGAGTGGGCATCGTGTAGAGGAGCAGACGCTTGACTCACCACCGCCGCCGCCACCGCCTCCCACCACAACACAGGAGCCATCCACTGCCGTAAAAGAGAAGAAGTCAGGCGGATGGTTTAGATCCAAGCCGAAGAAAGCAGAGAAAACAAAGTCGCTGTGGGAGACTACGGCTCCTAGTGAAGCGACTATAGTCGATCAAAAATTGGGCTGGCGGGCTACGCATGAGGGTCTCCCCAGCAACACTTCCAGCGACAAGCCATTGAGTAGAGGCACGGTGCGCGTACTTGTCGAGTGGAAGGAGATCTGTCTTCGGGTTGAGAATGCAGTTGGGCTGTATGACACGCAGAAGGGGTATGGAATTTGCCTGTCTGTTGAGGTGGGAGCTTGATTAGACGTGCGATTATACCTTGATGGTCAGTAGTAGAACTGAATTATGAAAATGACATCCTTTGAAGAATTGCTGGCATTGTTGTCGTAGAAGTAGGCAGATTGAAGAGAGAAGGAAAGCACGTCAAGAGGCAAGACGAACCAAACAATGCAAACAAAATCTCCACCACAATAGACGCAGACGACGAGCTATTCCACTTTTGTCCTTGGATCTCAAATCAATGCTCTGACAATTATTCTGACACTCTCGATCTGTTGACTTTGATATCTGCTAAGTCTTGATTCTACCCGTTCTTACAGCATCTTGTCTCAGTAAGTGTTCCCCTGAGCTCTCTGAGAGACATATCTCTCATGTGCGGGACAATGCATGTGACAGCCCGCAAAGATCGAGGGGCTGCATCCATGAATCTACGGAAGATAACCCCGTTACATTTATCTGTTGGATCCTTCTATTCGAGCCTGTTTATTGTTCTCCCTCTTTGTTTAGTTCGTGTCTCTGCTGTTGTCAACAATGCGAACAGTCTGACATCAAGTCTTTATGCTTCATCCTGAATCCTCCACACCATACACATCTTGATACACCACGTTGGTGTCGGAACCGGAAACACTAACCCAAAATAGATTCCTATACTCAAACATCACCATGCCGCCCGCGTCTCCATTGGCAATCGCCACTTCCTCAGTGCAAAGACTCATCAAAGAAGAAGCATCCTACCACCGCGAGCTCGAGCAACAGACCAAACGCCTCCAGAAGCTCGAATCTGAGGGCCCAGGTGCCGATGATGAAGGAAATCATGATTTTTTGGTGAAGCAGGAGGTTTGTCTTTTACTCTCGAGATCTTGTAATTGCTGATTCTAATATGTGTACAGCGCCAAGGGGTCGACGAGACCAAGGCAGTGTTTCCCATGTTGAAAGAGAAGATTTCGGATGCTGTTGCCAAACTTGAGCACTTGATTGTTAGTATCTTTTAATCTACAAGGCTCGAAGCTGGAAAGTACTGATCAATTTCCACAGGTTGAAGAAGGAAATAAGGGAGATAAGAGCAACGTTGAGCAACTCACTGCTGCTAAAGAAGCCATTTCAAAAGCCAAAACTGTTATCAGAGAGATTGCTTAAATATGCTAATTCATGATAGAATGCATGAAATATTCACATTCAGATTTACTGTCCAACCAACGCCATTACCATACCCCATCTTTATATAAGCCTGCTAATATAAAATCAAAATGCGATGGTAAACGACGATCATGATATGTCCATCTTTTCATCTCGTTCATCGGCTTCCCCCTCTTCCAATTCATCAACCTCTCCCTCATCCGCCATATCCACATCCTCGGCCTTCTCCTCAGTCATCGACATTGACTGTCTCAACGGCGACGCTGCACCCGCCGTCTCCGCCTGTAATCTTTCCGCTTGTAGTTTCAGGCTAGGAGGAGGAGGAGCAGAATCTTCCGATTCTGGACGCGGAGAGTTAACTCCACTAACCCGCCCTTTTGTCGACGACTCATCCTCATCTCCTCCTTCGCCATCACCTTCCTGCATTCCTTCCCTGCGCTCAACTTCCTCCTTCTCATCACGAATGAGTCGACGTAGTTGCATGCCTTCCTCCACGATACGACCGAACTGTTCCCTTCGCTCGGACCACGTCTTAGCGTACTCTTTGCTTTCTTTCTCTAGTTCCAGAATCTCGACTTGCAATTTCTCCAGGTTGGATCTTTGATCTTCACGCGGGCGGAGTAGGCGGTTACTCGTAATCTTTTCTGTAAGGTTATCGTACGTCTTGCGCAGATTCAGAGTGTTTTGCGCGGCTTCGAGTTGTACGCGGAGTTCAATGGTGTTGTCGCGCACATCCTGCGCGGTGGACTGAATACGTAACTTTTCAGCCGCATATCGCTCCCTTTCCTTTTCATTGTTTTTCAACAGGAATTGGATCCGTGCTATGCTGCTTTCGAAGGCGGCAAAGTCTAGGGTCACGGCCTCTTTAAATTGTCGCCATTCTTCGATCCTTTTTTGCTGATGGGTTTCTGCGGCAGTCGCTTCATCTTCTACGTCGCCAGTCTCTGGAGGGGGTGTAGGAGGGAGGGAGAGAGGACTTGTGATCAAGGAGTCGCTGGCTAGAAGTCGTTTTGTGATGCGTTTGAATGGTTTTTCTTCGACGTTGAGGAGGCGCGACTTGTGGAGGGCGTCTATTTTTGTTAGTAATCAAAGAAAACATGTACAACTTGAGAACACACCTTCTTCCTCCTGATTGAGTAGATTATAGGACGCCATATTGTCTGATGCTCCACGATCAAATGGTTGCGGTTGTGAAGATGAAGCAGTTAGCGTCCGCGGATCTGCCTTAGTTTGTTGCTTTGTTGAAGCTCGCGCCCCACCAGGCTTTGTCCTTTATTCTTCCCTCCTCCTTCTTGTATGCTCCGCGCGACGCCGACTGGAGTTTCCCGGGGGCTGCTCCCCATTGTTTGCTGTTTTGATTCGATTAATTCTTTCCTGTCGCGACATTGACTTGTCTTCGACCATCACCGCTCGTTGCCGATCGCGTGCTTCGTTCGTTTCACTGATTGAAGCTTCGTAGCCTTATCGCCGAAGAGGAGATAAACAGTGAATCGCATCGGATTATTGTCCAGCATTTGTCGCTGTCATTCAATGGCTGCAGGCTGCTATGCCTCTGCAATTATCCGTCTCAATTTCAACTCTATGATTGAATCAAATCGATCAAGCAATCATAATAATGGCGGAGGTAGTCTCGGGGCTTCTAGTAG
Organism: Talaromyces sp. F31; assembly: GCA_037356135.1. Taxonomy (NCBI): domain Eukaryota; kingdom Fungi; phylum Ascomycota; class Eurotiomycetes; order Eurotiales; family Trichocomaceae; genus Talaromyces; species Talaromyces sp. F31. Next base: position 2,109,750 of record JAYXSF010000034.1, read on the forward strand.
GCCAACGCTTCAGTTCACTCGAAGAATTTAAATCGGCTATACGCAACATTTCCGTCCGTCAACATTGGGATCTTCGAGTTGTGCGTAGTAACAAGAAGAGCGTCGTTTTGGGGTGTCGATCGTCGCCCAATTGCTACTTTCGCGTTGTGTGTCGCGCGAATAAAAATGCAACCTACATTACGAGTCTACAGGATACACATAGCTGTCGACGGAATCTGGCTTCACCTGGCTCGACGCCGGCCCGATCAGAGGCGTCGCATGTACGATTTTTGTTGAACGAGATTCCGAAGTTGTTTGATATGAAGAGCAAGATTAAGGGGCAGGATGTGGTGGATGCTGTTAAACGGTATCATGGTTATGACATTTCGATGCGACAAGCACAACGTGCTTTGACAAAGCTGCAACCTCGACAGTCAAGAGGAGGACATGCACACTTAGCTGATCATGAAGATCATGATATCACGCATGACCCGTCATCCTCAGTCCGAGTCAACAATGATACATCGTTTGATCCTTTAGGTGATGATCGTGGCTGGCCCGAGAATGGTCTTCCTACGACACTGATGGAGGACGATAGCATTGATCACGATGATTCTCCCGCAGAAACGACTGCAGCTGCAATGGTTCGCGTGCAGCAAAACAACCAATCTTTGACTTCAATGTCACACCATGCTCAACCCGGACCTTCTGATACTCGATCTCTTTCAGTTTCTACCATGTCTCATCACGCCTCGCAAATTGCGCCTCTTCAAGCAAGCGCACAGGGGCCCTATGTCCAGCCTATTCAACTACCTGTTCCTCCCAGTCCTCCCAAAACGCAGCATTTGCCATCGCTTCGCCATCCTCATCCTCAGTCTCATGCACAAACTCGACCGCAACATCCTCCTCCGCAACATCAACAACCAACCCACACAGACCATCCGGTCGCCGCTCAGTTAGTACTTACGAACTTCAAGATCGAATTCACTTGCACGTCATGCGGTGCTTTAAATCAGAGCTTCTTCCCGAACCAGGGCAACGTCACCGGTGGTAACTATCTTCCACCGGCAGGAACGCATGGCATGCCCGCTTCTGGTCCCTCGGGTGCTGCCCCGCCTTCAGTTGCTACTAATGGCCGTTTGTCGATGGATGGAGTAACCGCTGACACCACAGCTGATGCTGTTGCGGCTGCTGGATTCGGAGAGACTGATTATCAGACGAGCGCAGCCTCGCACGGTCGTGAGATACCTCCATGGGGAGGTGGTCTAGATGTTTCCATCCCTCCGCCGAACACATAATCGGTAAAATGCTCATATAAGACCCTACATACCTCTCAATACATAATCATTAAAAAGGGCGGTTCCTTCACGATACTCACCATATACCACACGGAAGCTCACAACTAACGAATAACGAAACATAAGGGAAAAGCCACAGCAACGGAATGGAATCCAGGGGTATGTCAGTTAAGCCTGGACTGGACTGGGCTGGGAGTTTTAAATGTATTTTTTTTTAAACAATTTTCAATATGTTCATACCTCATAACTAACAAAATAGGGCGAATATTTCTCGGTTTGTGGCGTTTCTTGTTGGATTGTGTATGTATTGCTTCCTTTATTTGGATTCTTTCCCCCCCATTTTGTAAGCGATTTTCTTGGGTATTTCTAAGCATAAAATTTCCGAAGAAAGACCACAATGGCCTAATTATATTCAAGATCGTAACAGATCTACTTTAAATTTGACTGAGTGGGCGAATTGTGCCCCAAGCCCTGAAATGCCATGAGGCCTTACATCTCTACCCTCACATTTTCACCCCTGTGGATGTAGCCTTTGACATTATCTGATTATATTTTATCCATTCTAATTGGAGATATTGCTGGATCAATGGCAAATCCTTACCCATGATCTACAGAAAGGATTCGAAGCACTGCTAAGTAACAGGTATTTGGACAAATATTAAAGAAAAGGACGAATGAATTATATTGCTGTAAATCCTTGAACAAACAACGCAAACATTGCTCGAAGATAAGATAGCGCTATCGCCACGTGATATTATCCAACTGCCACTGTCCACCGCCCCAGTCTGGACTATTCAAATGACGAAGCCTCGCCGTTGCGACTCACAAATACATGTTCAGTCTTTGTTTATCATAAGACTTTAGCCTACTCAAGGATATATATACAGACATTGTTTTCATGTTTCGACAATCACCATCGCGTCGTCTCTTTTTACACATCATACCGCCCTGATACGATCTAGACCCGTGTTGTTGATCGATTGATCCTTATCAAGGCAGCCGGGTGTTCCAGTTCCATGCTTAGTTGATCGCTTTGTGTTGTCAGTATGCCGGCGCGGTCACTGCTTGCGATGAGCACGCGGGTCGCTGTGCAGAATGTTAGAAGTAGGTTCTCGACATATGTAGTATTGGGCACGGAAAGCTGATTTGTTAGGTTTGACGGACATCGGAAATATCCCGTACTCGCTGGCGAGGCCTTTTCTGATCAAAGTCGAGAGTCCGAAACAGTTGGTGGGTATTTTATCGTTTCTTTTATGTATGATCAGGACATGAGCTCACTCGACGGTAGAGAGAACTCGAAAAAAATTCCCCACACATTATGGCGGACGATCGCGAACTCTGGCTAGACTTTATCAAACGCGACATCCCTCAATGGGAACAATACGACATCCCGTCGGAATCCGACAGCTGGTACGACATCTACTGCGACTTACTCGATCAAGTGCAACGCGAAGTCGAAGAAGGCGCCCTACAACTCAAACAAGCAGTCGATAAGTTCTACTCAGATAAAGCCAGCAACGCGGCTGTTTTGGTCAATGATACGAGTCGTCTACCCAGGCCTAAGCGGAGGATTTATACGGGCAGCGGTGGCACACGATCGGAACCGAAGAAGAATAGTATCTTCAGCAGTAAGAGGAATAAGGTGCTAGCTGTGCCGACGCATCAGTTGCATAGTGGTGCGTCGAGGATCAATCGTGTGCCGCAGTGGTTAGTGGATGAGCATAAACAAGCACCGACATCTACCCCTGTGACGGCTGCGTCGAGGCCTGTGCCGAAACCTGCTGCTGCCGCCGGCGGACCAGCTCAAAAACTAGTGGCTCTTCGACGACCGATAATAAAGCGACCGACCTCATCTGTACCGGCGGATGGTGCCGCAAAAGCCGACATAGCTCCAGGCAGCCGGCCAATCGTGTCTAGGAAACGAGATCATGACGGGTCTCCGCCTCGGATACAGTCAGGTCGTACCGATTCGGCTGGCTCGCCACCAGTCCGTCAGTCGCCAGTGTCACCTGCTGCGAGACCTCTCGTTAGAAAGCGTCCTGCGGCAAGCCAGCCGAATATATTCATGCCAAAGAAGCGGAGGATCTGATTCTTGTGTAACATTTTCACCTGATGTTTGAGCGTGGAGCAAGATTTGGATGTGTTTTGTTTTACTATCATTTTCATTATTTGCATGGCATATGGCGTTTTAAGATAAGTATAAATTATAAACTGGATTCTTGGGAACCACGGAGTTGCGTACATGCGATGCTGATCTGCTTTAATTTGTATTTACTTGGAACTGCACAATCACATTATGGGCTGCTGAGATATATAGAAGCTTAATCCACTTTAATTCGAAAAAGAGCATCGGTCATAACATATCATAAGAGTCTAGTACAAGCTTGATCCGCATCATCAATAGGACGAATCAAATGCAGGAAGCGAGAAGAAAAGGACCACCATTCACACATCGCCTTCATCACCCGAGAGTATGGAAAAATTATCCCATCATCGATCGATCAGCGTACGCTGTGTCAGAACAGAAAGATGAGCAAGCGCCGGTGCGTGGACAGGTAATCCCAATGTAAAAAATCATCTATTGTCCCCCACGCAAAGCCAACACTAGATGCAGCGTCGCACCTCCCTCGAGATTGTATTCGGCGGCAGTCTTGTCGTCGGCCCTGCACCCATCACATCGTTAGCCTTGATACCTTCACCCTCTTCCCACTGTCACTATAACCAGTGGTTAAGAACGTACATCTGCTTTCCGCCAAAAATCAGACGCTGCTGCACGGGCGGAATACCCTCTTTCTCTTCGACGCGCTCTTTTATCCTCGACACCTGTAAACGATTAGCCCTGTTGTGCTTCGGTAGTGGCGGCGATGGCGTACTTTGTAATCTGACTCGATGTCGAGCTCGATCTCTTTGCCGGTGAGGGTTCGGACTCTGTTTTGAGAAGTATTAGCTGCAAAGCATCGATGACGCGGGGTGGATTCCCCGCAGTGAGGTCGTGGGAAGAATCGCGCAGGCCGGGAGGAAGAAGAGAAAAGGCTTACTTGATCAACATTTTGACGGTTGCTACGATGTGTGTTAACGTAGAAAGAAGGTAACGACAGAGGTAGCGTGACTCTAGCGTGTGGTGGTGGTGATGTTGATGTTGATGCGCAACAGAAAGAGTGAGGGACCAATCCCAAAGCGGAGTCCGCCAATTGGTAGGTCCGATCTATCTCCGAATGACTCTGAATATTTGTCTCAGATGAGTCAAATCTCTAATATATAACTACAGCATCTGCCAACTTCTTCCTGTATATGTGTACAAAGACAACTAAAAGATAGCTCAGCATGGCAGCAGTTGTATTTGAAGATCTCTCAGGGACAGCGACCCCCGTCTCCGAAAGCGACAATCCCTATCAACCATTGATAGACTCTGCGAACGATGATCCAGTGCGTGAGCCTCTTCTAGACATTTCATTTTGAATTCATGGCGGGGTTATAGTTGACAAATTCTGTAAGACAGAAATACAAGCCCGCTACACAACCCACCGCTCAACCAGAAACGGGCTCCAAAAAGCCAAAATCCTAGATCCATCCTTCTCTGAATGGATGATTGATCCCATCCTTGCAAAGCTAGATGGTCCGAACAAGGATCCAGCGTTCGAGGATGAGAGGAATTGTATCGTATTCTGGGGTCGGCCGCCGCAGCATATTCGTGATATGATCGGGGAGATTCAAGAGGAGCTGCGTAGCGTCGCGCCTGGTAATGCTAATTCACTAGATCCTGATAATCATCTGTCTGACAGGGTATAGATCTATGGTTTATGCCTCTTCCAAATCTGCATATCACTGTGCTAGAAGTAGTCTTCTCCCTCACCGAGCCAGAAGTCAACAAAATAGTCTCGACTTTGCTTCAAGACGGCGCGGCAGAGAAAATCGCAAACACGACCCTGCAATTCCGGCCTCGTCTCATCAAGCCCATGATTAGTTATGATGCTGCTGCCATGGCGCTTAGTTTTGTGCCTGCAGCCGGAGAGGGCGAGGGCAAGACCGTGGATGATGATCAATTCACGTACCATCATCTGCGGAGACATGTATACGACAAAGTCCTCGAAGCCGGCATAAAGCCTGCGTCCAGATATGCGGTTCCCTCAGCTCATCTGACTATAGCACGATTCATAAATCAGAATGGTTTCGTCTCAGAAGGCTCATTCGATCGTGAGAAGGCGAAGGAACTGATCGATAAGATTGAGAAGATCAATGAACGATTGCAAATGAAGTATTGGCCGACAGAAGCAGGTGTGCCGGAGGGAGGTGAATGGACGATTGGTCAAGAGAAGGGGCTTGATTTTCGAAAGGGGACATTGTGGTATGGTGGTGGAGAGACTATTGTGCTTGGGAAGGGGCACTGATTCAGCTCTGCTTGTTGATTCAAGAAAAAAGAAAGGTATATATGCATTAAGATTTGCTTTTCCAAATAGAGGTTAGACTTACAGTCACTTATGCGCATTTGTGATTATACGATATTATACCCTCTTCAATAGAAGCCTAATTTCTTTCCAACAACCATCTACTATGCTATGGCAAGAGTGTATATGAGATAAGCAATCTGATTTGTTGTGTTAGATAAATATCTGTAAAGACTGGACTCAAAGTGTATGCCAAATTCGGACATAGGTAGGTTGTGAAAGTAATTTGGTTCAACCCATGTCAATCCGCAAATATCACTTTGAAAAGAATCAACCGCTCGTATCGTAACTCAGCTCGTCGACCGGTGTGCTTCTAGCAGCGTTGTATGAATCCTTCACTCAGTAAAATTGTCGAGGTTTCGGACTTCGGCACTAAGGCGATCCATTTTGGCCGCCATCATACGAGTCGAGAACAACAGACTACCAATCTGCATTTTAAAGTTACAGTTCTCTTCCTTCAGAGCCGTAATCGTGGCCTCCTGCTCGTCTACTTTCTCTTTCAATGACTGGTTTCCCTGAGCGTACGTCTCGAGGCGAGCTTGGACATCTTCAACACCGGCTTTGCATGAAGCCTGCTCCCAAATGCACTTCTTGGTCTTCACGGCGAGGCGATCAAACTGCTTTCCCAATTCTTGGTTATGCAGCCCTTTGGCTTCATTGCTATTATGGGTAAGCATCTGAAGAAGGGTTTCATAGACCTTGGTAGTCTCCTCTGAAGTGATATCTTTCTCTCGAAGCAATTCGATCGCCGACTTAATGTGCAAATCAAGATTCTCGATCAGGGACGTGAGCTTGTCGGTTGTATCGTTAAGTGACACCCAGTTCAGTGCTTCTTCATAACCTACCAAAGAATCGTGATCCTGGTCCTGGCGGTCATACAAAGTCTGAATCTCTGTGTTGACGCTACGATGGTGATGATCTACCGACTCTTCGGCGGCCTTGGTCTCACGCTTGAATTCGGCATAGACCTCAGTAATCCGGGCCCGAAGGAGTTTGAAGGTCTCTTCAACCTGTTCAGCAAAGTAGTTCTGTTGATCCTTGAGAAATTCAGACTTCTCCTTCAGATGCTTGATGGCCTTGGCGTGCTCCTCGAACTGGGCTTCAACACCCTTCTTCGCATTGCCGTTATTCTCGGAAAGGTCGAACGGCATGGATGTATTGTTCCATTCGATGACTGACGTGCTGTCAGAGCGCGCATCGTTGCTGGACTGATCATCCTCCGGAAGCTTTTCAGATAATAGACATTAGCGTCATGATACGAAATAGCAAATAAGGGAATGACATACAGGGTAGATAATAAGAACCATTGTGTTGATGATCAGGATAGTTTTTGACTGATCTGTGATCTTTGATATGGGTCGTGTCTGTTGGACTGTGTGAGCCTTATGCTGAGTTGAGGGATGTCGAAGGTGGTACTTTCAAAAACGAGGAAGAGGAAGCTACTGGTCACTATATAGTACATTGACAAAGAGTAACGCTTGTATCTTCTTTCGGAAAGCTACACTCATTACAAGAGATTTGTCCATGGTCGTGGCATGTTGTAAACCTTGCCCGGATGATGTTCTGATAGTAGAGAAAGGCGTTCCACTTTGCTGGTCGCCCGAGTCAACTTCCAGACAAACCATTTGTTTCAGGATATCCGAGCTTGTCATTCAAAATGCTTGTCAAAACTGACTTGAAAAAGCATAAATTTGCGGAAACCGCCTTTAACGAGGACCTATGGACACTCTTTGTCCACACGTCAGAGAGAGATACAATGCTCAGATCAATTATTCGGCCATACATTCGCAGATTATCCCTACCTTGCCTGCAAGAAGTCAAATTGGGTGTAGTCATTGAGAGATCACTTGACCCCAACTTCCAGTCATCTATCTCGAGATTTTGAAGATGGTGGCCACCTTGGTCAAGCATTTCAAGGGTAATTTAGGGTACGTGCAAGGAATGCCCTAATTCGACGTCAAATCGGTTGGGACACAGTTTTTTACATACTCTTACAAGAGAAATTTCCCAAACGAGAATTTATTCATATGGCTTGATCTTTTTTGAGCCGTACCTTTTCTATCACGCCGATCCGGTCAGTTCTTGCTGAGCAGCAACTTTGCAGCAATAAGTGGCCACGGTACGCTGAAGTCATTTTTCATCAACAACACAACGGAAACTAGCTTTCTGACGATTCTTCGATACCGAAATCCTGAAGATCATCAATTGGTCCTGTTCTGTGCAGCAAAACATTCCGGACAGAAGAAACAAGCTCTGAGAAAGATTGTGATTTATCGTACGGCATTCCGAGATAAAATGACTCTCTTTCAGCCAGTACTCTTAGTTCCTCCATACAACGAGACTTATACTTTAGGAACAGTGTTCGTTGTTGTAACGTGCAAGCTGGCGAAGTAGATGCTCTTTGCAGGAATTCCAGAACATAGAACGATACTCGTATCCTCCAGTTGATTCTGTACATGATCGAGCCGCGGAACAAAGAATCGACCATTATCGGCTGAGTTGATTCTTCTTCGAGGCTTTCTTTACCCTGTTTAGGGGTGAGTGGAGCTTCAACTTCATTCTCAACAATAAAGCTCTTATGGCTTAGAGGATAAGTTGCTTTCTCGACGTTATCCATGTCTTGCAAGATCGATGCTGAGCTAGACAGCAGCTCGGCATCAGTGCCTTCATTAAGTAATTTTCGAATGCGACTGCACAGAAGCGCACAGTGATATGTGAATATACACGTCCGAAGGGGTATATGTTCGGACGAATTGCAATGATCAGCAATCTCGTGAAGTAGTGTAATCGACTTGGTAATATAGCTTTCTTCACCAGTTCTAATGGATTGTATTTGCTGAATCCATGGCTTAGCAAATCGAACATACAAGTGATCATAGGAGGCACAAGACTAACAAAACTGTTGAAGAAGAGTAAATATAGATACCTTCCATCCTCAGTGGCATAGTTATCAGAACCACGCAGCCGGAATAAGTTGATTAGACCTTGGCTGTGAATATGCCAACCGGCATTCATTGGGTCGACGAGAAACTGGGTTGTGTCAGTAATAATTTTCTCAGATAATTTTACACTTCATGTGGAATATTCTCACCTCATACAGACCAAGTAACCAGACAGTGAGCAGAGTAGTATTGGTTCTGCATTTCTGAGAGTCGCGAAGAGTAGAATTAACCGCCGTGAGAGCATTTCGATATGCTTTTATGCGATGAGCCAAAGCGTTCTTTGACGGATTGGTTCTTGCTAGAAAGGTACATCCCACGGCATCAAAGGCCTTGTAAAGGGGAGATTCATGTTCATTTTGTGAGACTATATTCGAAATAGCGTTAAGCATGGTCAACGGCATATCGGCGGACATTCTCAATCCAGCCAAAGCCAACGGTATGAAATGATTATTCCAATCCTCTGACAACGGGCTGTTTATAGTCGTCTTCTTTCGAAGATACGACAGCTCTTTGGAGGACGACCCATAGCGGTCTTGCTTTTGTATGGATGCTTCACCATCTTGTTGTCTCTGTGTCTTTCGGCGATCTTTGCTTTGATTGTCTGGAAATGAGATCAAGGTTTCTGTTCGGAAGAGCACATCACTGTCCTTCCGATAGCCTGGACATGACCATCCTTTTCGTAAACATTGACCGCACTCTGGATATTTAAGATCACACTAGGTGAATTAGTATACAAAGCGCGTTTTTTAGGAAATTAGGTTGCAACTTTTCGCACCTTGATACGTCTTTTCCGGCATGCGTTACAGTCGCGACTTGGTCGACCGGTGTTGGGCATTTCTACTAGTATTTGTCAAGGGCTTGAGTTTGTATTCGCCCCGTTGATATTCAGATAAGAGCTGATGCATAATACAACATTGATACCCGATCACCACACTTCAGACATGAAAGGAAGTCCGAATCAGTGAGATTAGATGGCATCAAGCACAAGTTGCAGCTGAACAAAGACACACATTTTGATATCTTTCCGTCCCCGCCGCTATACCTTTTCAGGTCTGCGATTTAAACCTATATTTGAGCCCACTATAGGCACCACTGCACCAGAGAAGGTCCAAGGAATTTCAAGAAGGCTGTAAAATGGCGAAGGTCATGCCGATCCTAATGGAGATCAAGATCAGCAACAGTTAATCTTGAAAATTGGTTTAGTAAGCTTAGAGCAAAGAGGATTAAAGTAGATTTCTCCACTAGCAAAATTCAAAAGCACATTCGCAGTTTGAGAAAATTGACACAGTTATTTGTGGTGAAATTTATTCCCTATATTAAGTTTTAGTCACCTCTCATGTTGTCGACTATGGATAATGCTTGTGGTTAGATGCAGAAGTTTTGTGTTTCTTATCTTCAGCTCTCGGATGGATGATTACTGAGGAAGCCAAGTCGAAATTCTCAATGTTTAAGGTCAATTCCGGCCGCTTTTTACCAGTGCTTCACTTAGGGCCCAAGAAATTTGTCAAGCGTATTGTTGACAATTCATCGCACTCCACACCTCATCGATAGAAGGCAGGAAAACATAGAATTCGACTTGGTAGCCGGGAATATTGACAGAGAACGGCACAAAGCAATGGCGAAAGAGATTTTTGATATCGAGCATAGCTTTTCCCATTTACGAAAAGTGTACGCCAAAAAGGGGAACGCCTTCGTCCGAGGGCTCCCGATGGAACTCAAGTACCAGTGTTCATTCATTCCAGGACGTAAAAAACCATTATTTTGGCTGAAAGCAAAAGCCTTTTGTGCTCGGAGTGGGGGTTGCTGTACAGAGAATGTAGATGGTGCGACGAGAGCGTATTCAACCTCATGGAAGAAGGAAGCTAGAGTGTATGGTCATTGCACTGCTGAATGTGAGTGTTGTATCGAACAATAAGGTGATAATTCGCCTCATTCTTTCTTTATAATGTTGGAAAGGAGGGCGAGAACCGCCTGAGAGGCCAACACTGAAATCAATCCCGAATGAACGGAATGAAAGTTTGGATAGAGTTGAACTTGTTGAGGAAAAGCAATGGGTGCCAAGACAAGTCTCTTAATTAGGTCTAGCGTAGGCATACATAATCTAGCCGTATGTAGGTGGAACTTTATCACGTGATATGTCTTGGCCGTCTTGTCTAAATAAGGCTAGCCTCCCTTCGGGTAGGGCATTAGCCCCCAGAAGGACACACAATTAAGCCAATTTCTGTCACTCGGCTTCGATTGCACGATCACCAATCGACAACATCAACCCCGACCATCACGAAGCAGCGCTCTGGTCAATACCGCCAAAATGGTAAGACTTCATGCTGGATTTTCTTAATGTTCTCGGATGTCTTGTTTTTGGGAAAAACGAGAAATGGGCCACATGATTTAGATGAGATGAACACACGATAACCCTGCGAAACGGCAACCGAAGAACGAGGAAGGAAATGAACGAACAACAGCAACTTGGAATTCTATCTCTCTTTCAAACATTACGAGGCAATCAAACCTCCTACAATTGATTGTTTGCTGAGTCTTTGGATTTGGAGATGTCACGACGGGAAATAGCGATACGAAGAGGGTTTATGCATCTCGCAAAATAAATCAACAAGACCATTCGCATAAATCAATGGATTCCGATACGCCTACGCAGTCAAGCTCACAACGAACAAGTATCGTACACCAATACAGCACGTGGAACATCTCATCATATCTTGTGGCCTGTTTGATCGGAGACGTACTTGGAAGGGCATTGGTTGCGCACCACCAATACTGAACATATGCTGATCGGTATCTCTCCAGGTCAACATCCCAAAGACTCGACGCACTTACTGCAAGGGCGCATGCAAACGCCACAGTCAGCACAAGGTCACCCAGTACAAGGCCGGAAAGGTTAGAAATCCGCAAAAGATCTCCGAGCCGAACAAACCACTGACTCTTGTATAGGCTTCCCTTTTCGCCCAGGGTAAGCGTCGTTACGACCGGAAGCAGAGCGGTTACGGTGGTCAGACCAAGCCTGTCTTCCACAAGAAGGCCAAAACCACCAAGAAGGTCGTTCTCCGTTTGGAATGCACTCAGTGCAAGACCAAGGCTCAGTTGGCTTTGAAGCGATGCAAGCACTTCGAGTTGGGGTACGTTTATATCATCCAAGAACTTTGAAGTCCATGATGGGCCATACTGAGGGAGCCGTGCTAACCGTCCTTCTTCTACAGTGGTGACAAGAAGACCAAGGGTGCCGCTCTCGTTTTCTAAGCGTGCAATTCAAAACGACAATGCACGATGCACGGAGTGGGTTTTACTTGGTGTTTGGGTCTTTTTCCGATTCAAAGTCAATTTTATTTATTCCTTTTCCTTTGTCACATTTTTCTGCTCGGAAGAAGAGTCAAAATGAAGGATAAGGGGCTATGACTACCAATATGTTGTCCTCGTCATGCAATCAACGTTATGGCAACGAATGAATTAAAAACGATTGTAATATCTTCTTTGATCACTGGCCTTGCAAAGATCAAGGCAGGAGGGAAGAAGAAGCAGGGGATTATCTTAAAGGCAACAAAAAATTCCAGAACTTGATCAACATCAGAGCCGTAGGCATAACGAATCTGCGTACAATATAAATCAGCTAGCTTGCGAAGAGCTCAACTACTGCCAATAAACCCCTCAAATTCCCTCATGCTCTATTCATAATATGCATGATGTACAGCAAGTCGTGAACAGCGCTCTGTCGAAGCCTACTTTGTGCGACAGTACAGCCTCAACAGACGTGTACCAGAACCTGACTTGTTTTACTCGAACGGAGCGAGATATCTGCACGGCATTACCACAGCCCCGATGATTACTAAGTAACTTAAGTACCAGAGAATAGAAACACACGTGGGGAATACTTGAGCGTTCCCTGGAATGCGGGCGGGAAGCACGTGCACAACCCGTGGCTCAGAGATGGAAACTCCATCAGACCTAAACACGACCTTCAATACGAAGAGAAGAAGGTGAAACAGGATATCGCTGTAAGTGAGGCTCATATGCAACATAATCGAGGCTCGCTAATGTAATTGCAGCGGCTGTAAGGCTAGGGTCCACCGGTTTGGGGCAACATTGTCTGTCCTGCAGAGACCGGCCCGCCGTCACCGTCCTTTGTGCCCGATATCTGCAGTAACTCTAGGTTTCCATGCCTATCAAGTCGGTGTGTGAACCGAGTCCCAGAGAGAGAGACTGACCAGTCACCGACACACGAGCGGACACACGATGGCAAATAGGGGAGAAGAAGAAGAGTCTCACGAATCACGGCATTTCTCGTTGCTTGCCCGATCACTAGAAATGTCGATTGCGTGGCTGAGCCACAGACTAGTAAAGGCATACTCCTCGCATCAAACGATAAGGCTGCGTTTCAATTCCTTCTAGAAAAGTTTCGACACTCAGCCAAGAGAGGTTAACGGACTAAACATTTAAGAAGGTGTTGCCCCGCTGTTGTTCATAGACCGAGTGGCCGAAGCAAAGCAAAGTCTTCCAGTGCGGCTGACCCTCTGTAGACTTGCCCGACGTCATCGTCAGAAAAAGCGACCACAGTGGTGATCCTGTGACCTCACGTGCTTGCCTTGTTCAGTCTCACTAATCGCTTTCCCCAACCTCCCCTTTCCTCCGTCCACACTCTTCCTTCATCGCCAACATCAGACCCAGGCCTGCAAACTTGTCGCATCCCTCGTTTCATTGTATTCGAGCAATCCGATCCACCCAACAGGCTCCCAGCTTATTGATCATTGTGACTCACTGCTCAGCCATCGCCATCATCATCCGGCTTGCCGTTGACCCCACCGTCATCTGGCCCACTCCTTTCCTGCAACGCGGGACATTCTGCTCTAGTGTGTGCCTCTGACCACTGACGGCCGATCTTGCTTTTTCTTCCCTATACCTTGCCCCTCGCCTTGTCTTACGTGAACATCCATCATACTTTAATTTTCTGCCTGATTCTTCTTCCGTCTCTGGTTTAATTAAAAATCCTCGGATTCAGCTTCGCTGGTATTTGAAAGAGAGAAAGACCAACACAAGAGTTTCTCAATAGCAAAATCCCAACGTACACAGTCAACAGCATCATCCCGCGCCTGCGCTGATTGTTCAGCTTCGGGAGAGACTTCCGCAGTTCTTCCCCGTTGCTTTAGTCGGCCGTCTGAACATCTTTTAGGTGAAAACCCGCTGTTAGATCAAGATGTCATACGCATACAGAGAACGAGATCGCGAATGGGATGAATACTCGCGGCCGTCCGAGCATCGTGGCTCGTACACGGTCAAGCGATACGTAATCCCCTCAGATGATGGTCGTGATCGTGAACGAGACTTTTTCCGTCGCGAGGATTCCGGCACGGCTGACCGGGAGCTGGTGATTCGACGTAGAACAGAGCCTCATGAGACCGATTATGAAGTCCGCCGTGAGTATCGCGAGCATGAACGTGAGTGATTTGTCATGTCTAGCCCCTGCAACACTGCCATCATACGTTGAACATACGACCCACATTTTGTGAGATCATGATGAACTGTTTGCTAACAACGAGAATAGCACGTTCGATATATGAGCCTGATTATCAGGTTGTTCACCGTTCTGAAGTCGAGCGAGACCCCCGGGATGTTGAGTACTATTATCAAAGACGTGTACGTGAATACGACGACGACAGGGATCGTATAAGACGAGAGATCAGCCCTCATGACTCAGTTTCTCAGGTCAGCACTCGAAGGCGCCGTGACCGAGACCGTGATCGCGACTATAGTAGCGACGATAGTATGGTCTACATTCGTAAAGAGACCCGCGAATATGATGACGAACCTCATCATCATAAACGCCACCTGGCTGAAGGTGCGCTGCTCGCAGTAGGAGCTGCAGAGCTTCTACGACACCGCAGCAAGAGCCAGGGCCGCGAAGTCACAGGAGGGGTAGGCCGTGTTGGCAGGGATGTTGGCGCCGCTGCTTTGGGTGCGATTGCTGCCAATGCCGTCGATCATTACCGGAGCAAGAGCCACAGACGCTCGTCGTCTGTGGATGATGACGATCGCCGCTATCGTCGCCATCACCGTCACAGCCGCAGCCGCTCTTCATCTCATTCCAGGGCCAAGACTCTCGCAGGCATTGGTCTTGGTGCTGCTGCTCTGGCAGGTGCTGTCGCTCTAGCTCGAAACAAGTCCCAAGACGACAGACGAAGTCGTTCGCGCCATCGCCAGAGATCGCAATCTCGTGGTGGCAATGCCGCGAGCAGATCAAAGAGTCGAAACAGACACATGGCAGCGGCAGGTCTTGCAGGTGCCGCCGCTGCGGGCCTGATTGAGAGGGCTCGCAGTAAGTCACGTTCGAGATCCAAGAGTCGAATAAGACAAGGTCTTCCTATCGTTGCTGCTGGACTGGGTAGTGCAGCAGCTGCCGGCCTTTATGAAAACTTCAAAGCAAAGCGTGATCAGAGCGCAAAGGGTGAAAGGCGCAGCTCCCGTACGCGTTCTACGAGTCGAGGTCGAGGTCCCATTCTACCAGATCCCGCAAGAGAATCAGCCGGTCTCATTGAGTACGGCCACGATCCAGTATATGGCAATATTCCTGCCGCAGACTACTACGGCCGCCCAAACAGCCAGCAAGGTTACTACAATGATGCAGTTGTTCCTGCTGTTGGTAACAGAGACGGCCGCGACCGTGGATACAGCACCTCTAGCTCAGGATCTGACCGTAGTCATCGTCGCCGACATCGTCGACGCGAGAAGAAAGAACGAAGCAGCAGTCGGATCCGTGACTTAGCGGAAGCCGGTCTTGCAGCAGCTGGGTTGGGTTATGCGGCCTCGAAGATTTCCGGCAACAAAAAGGACAAGAGCCGTCACAGCCGCGAACGGGAAAGCCGACGTAAGTTGAATGGAATTGAATGTGCTAGAAAGTCTAGAAAGTCAAATGGCTAACGTACGCAGGCCATGACCATGACAATGACTCTTACGAAGAACCGTACGATCCAGCTCCTTACATGCCGACACCCCCGCCTGGAGCTCCGATGCCGCCAACGGAAACCTATTATCCATACACAAACAGTTTCCCTCCACCCCCAGGATCTACACCCAATCCCCCACCTGCGTCGTATCATCCGGGAGAATATCCTCCTCCTCCGGCTCCTGGAGCTGTTCCTCCACCAATGCACGGATATCCACCTCCACCTGGAGCACCTCCCGGCAATGAACCTTACGCCCCACAACCACGTAGAGCTGATGAGAATGTGAGTGACCCTTTTCTTGACTCTCATCACACAGCAGATGGTGGGTTGCAATAAGTCAAATCTGCATGTTCGAGCATGATTGATAGTAGCTAATACGTTGTTACAGGTGTAAGAGGGTTATCTGCGCAACCTTCTCGTACAGACTTGTCTCGTGGTGGCCCTGAAGGAACCTCAAGACGGCGATCCGTCAGTCAACCAGAACCGCCATCGCACTCGAAGTCTGTTTCTTTTGACCTGGATGGCAACGCCAAAGCCGACAAGGAGAAGCCACGTACACATGACACCGCCGCCTATGGAGAAGGGTATGAAACGGATGATAGTGATTCAACAATTGATGGAAATGATCGAAGCCACCACCACCATCATCATCACCATCATCGTCACCCTCCTCCTCCCTTTCGAGACCACTCGTCTAATTCATACGAACCTACGCCTAATATTGATAGTCATCACCATCATCAACACCACCAAACTCCAAAGCCTAATCCTGTTCCTGCTCATACTGCAACCAGGGACTCTTCTGACTCTGAAGCGACAATTGACCTGCCTGATCGATTCGATGCTCAAGGCCGTAAGCTGCCAGAGGAGGGAGATGATCCTCTTGCAGACTCGGTCGACCACCTGTTGCAGAACATCTTTTCAGCTGGGCGTCAACAGCGCTCAGCGGACAGGGTGTGGTGATTTATATTCTTAAGTCTTTTGATCTGATTCTTCCCTAGCTGCAATGTTCTATATTGCTATTGTAATATTTACTGTGATTGATTTACGGCCGCACTAATGATGTATGCGTTATGGAGCTGATGATGATTTACGAAGCCGCGATGATACATGTTATGACAATCGACGCTATGTTTATTCCTTTCGATTCTGCTTGCTCTTTTTATCTAGATGAACTACGATCCAATCACATCATATTTCTATATTCCATTTTTCTGCAGAGTTTTTATGTCTGTATCTGATTGGCTTCAACCGCGCATGGGTGTTAATATAACCTATGCTGGCGATGACAATGTTCCGAATGCATGAGTATCCATGGATGTATGCAAGTACTGTTGTAAAGTCCGATATGGTCGATACAGTCAATGCTGTGCATCCAATGGCTGATGGACGTTCAAATAGGACTAGCGTCGAGGCGAATGGCGCATAGTCGGGCAGACTCCGGCTGAGTGTGGGAGATCAGATCCAGCTAGCCACTGGCTTCCGATCGTCGTGATGCCTCTGCGCGACAGCTGGCAGCATCTTGCAGGTCTGAAACTGATTATATGCAGATGTCTGCTGACTCTAGTACTTGCTGCATTGACTTTCTCCTCAGTTCTCTGATCGGTATGTTAAGTACACAGTACGTAATATGTGTTGCCTCTATACTATGAGAGATCAATCGTGCTTGTCTGGTAGACCCACTGACTAAGCCGAGTAGCGCTTAGAGTCAGCCCACGGTTCAGCTTGTTTACCTTTCCTCGGCCTAACCAAACCCAAACAATAACACAATAACAACAGCAACATAACGAACAACCACACCGCTAGGTCTGTCCCTAGTAACGCCGCTGTGTTGTTGCTGTGGGAGGACAAGCTCGAGTCTGTAGCACTGAGAGGAAGCGCTACGGTGCGAAGCCAAGACTAGTCTCTCACTGGCGAACTACTGGCTACTGCCACGGCATCTCCCGCCACCTTCCCCAGCCTCGTGGTCCTCATTTTTTATCACCCTTGATACCTTCTACTACGTACATACCACACAACATTCGATCTTAACGACTTACGACATTCCATTTCCCCTCCCCCTCCCCGCAATACCCAGCACATTCCATGAATTAGTACGCTTTGATTGTGCGATAAAGAGCTTATCGATCGCTCAATCGCCATCTCAATCGCCATCGCAGGAATGGTGTTCAAAGCTCTCATGGGCGGCGGCAGTCGCGACGACCTGAGCTCGCGGGGATCCGTCCGTCGCAAGTCGTCTTCTACGACTGGTGGTGATGACTCTGGTCGCACATCGTCGTCCCGCCGTCATTCGAAAATATCTTCAGCTTCCAGCGTAACTTCTAGCCGTAGGTCAACACGGGGTGACGACCGTGACCGCGGGCTGGGAGATATAAGCAGCAGCCGAAGTGTAACGGGTGACTCGACGACGACCTATGTTACCGCCGAACCGGCCTCATATGTCGAAGAGCCTTTAATAATTGAACGTACTCCTCGATCGGATCGCGATGACCGGCAGAGATCAAGTCGCGATAGTGGTGATCGTGATGCGAAGCGAAAGCCGGAAAAACGATACTCGGAAGAGCGGTCGAGTAGAGATGGTACGAACGGCCGAGATCGTACGCGGCCTCGTGCACAATCTGGAGATACTGCTGCGCACTTTGCTGCTGAGATTACAAATCCCGGATTCAATCAATTCCCCATGCAATATGATTCCTCTAATATACCTGGCACCTCAGCTCCCTATCATCCTCCGCTAGATTCGCATATCACACAACAATTTCCAGGACAATTACCAGACACCATAGCGCAGCCTTACATCCCACCAAACCCTGCAGGGTTTGCTGCCGACTACTATAATGATCAAGGCCAGTCAGTCGCTCACCAACCGGGGGTGCGCCCTCAAGCTCCAGATATTATCATGGGTGCCGAACCCCATCTGCAGGCGGCATCTCCCATGGCCAACCCCCCTCCCGAACCAAGCAGTCTTGGTCAAGTTGGTGCGGCAGCTGAGTACTATGCTTGCGGCGACTCGTTTGCAACTTCATCGACTGCCGCCGCTCCTAAACCACCGAAACCAAGCAAGCCTTCAAAGCCATCATCTTCTTCAAGACCTCCAAAGCCAACCTCTGGGTCTTCGGTTGCTGGAGAGGCCGCGACGTTTGGTATTGGCTCAGAATTAATGAACCAAGCCAGTGCCAACTACCCTACGACTTCTAGTGGTCCTCCAAGGCCTCCTATGCAAGCTACTGGAGGTTCTTCATCATCTCACAATGGTGTAGGTTTGGCCTTAGGTGGCGCGGCAGCAGGAGCGGCAGCAGCTTATATGCTCAATCACCATAGCGAGCAATCCAACTCGAATGCGCAACATGCCAACCACCATAATGAGTCCTATGGGATAGGTATTCCTACAAACGGAAACGTTCAACAGTCTTCTTTCCAAGGAACTCCTAGCCCATACGCACCGCCTGGATACGCCAATCGCCCGCCATTGGGACCTTCGTATCCTTCTGGAGGTATCCAGCCTGGGTCGCTGGCTTATCATCAAAAACATCATGGACCGCTTTCCGCATTTGTCGACTTTTGGAGAGATCCGGAAGGTGTCGGCAAGTTTGAAGACTACACCGAGGCTATCGGAGTGTGTAAATACTGTTTCGAACCCGGCACAACGTCTTTAAACGCACCACGAAAGCATCACTATGATCGACGAAAGCGCTCTCCTGTCGTTGATAGATACGGCAGTAGCAGCCGTGTTGACAAGCTGACCCGCTATAACTCGTCTGAGGATGAAAGCCGGCGCAAGAAGTCAAAAGGCAGCTCGTGGTTGGCAGGTGGCCTAGCAGGTGGACTTGCCGGATATGTGGCAAAGTCCTTGTTCAGCAGTAAGGACTTTGAAGATACATATAGTGTGCGATCCGGTAATCGTGTCGAGTCGTCGCGCCGTCATACCTACGACGATGAGAGTATGGTATCTTCGAGCAAGGCTAGTTCCACGTCCCGTGGCGTGATCTCGAAGAAACGATCGAGTGATGATAAGAGCTCAGTGTCGAAAGACTCTAGATCTTATCGTTATTTGCGTCGCTCTTCTCGCTCGCGTTCGCGATCGACCTCTAGAGACCGCCGAACCAGCAGTGGTCTTAAGGAAGCAGCAATTGGTGCAGCTGTCGGAACTGCATTGACTGCGGCTGCAACGCGGTCTTCCGAGAGGAACAGGAGTCAAGATAGGTCTGCACAACGCCACAGAAGACGCCAATCTGATTCTTCGGGAAGTATCAATTTTGAACGCTCCCGAAGACGCGGCAGATCTAGTCCCAGAAGCTTCAAATCATTCTTCACCGCTCCATCGGCCAATCGCCGGAAGAAAACTTCTAGGAAAGAACGCGGATTCTTCTCATTCGGCAACTCGTCTTCTTCTTCCGGTGACTTTGATCTTGCCTTTGGCGGCTCTGAGCTCTTCGGTTCGACGGTAAGTGGTCGATCTAGCAAGTCTAGCAAGTCGAGCAGAAAGCAAAACGTCGACGCCGAGATCTTGGGTCTAGGACTTGCAGCTAGACAGCTTGCGCATTCATCATCTCGCAAAGAGTTAACGCCTCGCGATCTTGCTCGACCCCCGAGTTACGCGCGGCCCTCGAAAATCGAGGACGAAGAATGGGAGGATACTGAATCCTCAGATTCTGCCATCTCTACGAACTTGGCTTATGGTGGAAGTGCGGTTTTTGGGAGTTCAGAATCTGTTACTTCTGGATCGTCGTTTTGGCCGTGGAGTTCGAGCTCGCGCAAGCAGAAGAAAGCCCAGAGGCAGTATTCGCAACCTCCCCCAACCAACGACTACCCCTACTACCCTAATGACTACGCCAGTCAAGATGGCTCTAGCGGTAGAGGTAGTCTTCAGCAAGTCGTTCCGGTTCCAACGAGCGATCCGACACGATTTGATGTCGTGCGGATGTCGACATCTTCTTCTCCGAATGTACAACCTCCGTTGGTACGACCGGGCCCAATACCCCTTCAGCAGCCCCAGCCTTTTACTCCAGTCTCTCAGTCAGTCTATTATCCCAGCGTCACCGCACCCGTTGAACCTCTTGTGCAACGCATTGGCCTAGAGGACAATTCAGGCCGAGATATACAACGGCAACGTCGCAGTAATTCCTCCCCTGTTCTACCCACGGCGCCTCTTGATGGGCCATCACCAGGAATTCTCAAGCGGAGATCGACAGTGAAAGACCCAGGAACAGTCTCATTTGACCTCACGGAAGAACAAGCAGATAGAGAAGAAGAGCTTACCCGCGGGAACAAAAAGCGGGATCGTCGGCGGAAAGAAGATTCTGCTGCCTGGCGTGAGAAAGCGGATGCACTCGCTGAGCTAGAAAGGAGGAGAGAAGAGCGCCGCCGCCGTGAGGAAGCAGAAGCTGAGGAAGTTGCTCGCGAGGCCCGACAAGAGAAACGTCGCAAGGAAGCCAAGGTTGATGATCGCACATCAGTCCTTTCTAATGGAGAGAGAAGATATACCGCGGAGGACATGACACAAACGAGTGACAGCGGAAAGGGACCATCTTCATCTTCATGGGTCCCACCGGTAATTGTGGGAGCTGGCGCTGCTGTTGTCGCAGGAGCTCTAGCCGAAAAGGCATTCGAAGATGATCGATCTAGTGCATCTACTAGTCGCTACGGAGAGCGTAGCAAAAAACGGCGATCTGAACGACGTAACGCCTCCGAAAGCCAATCAGAAGTGACAGAGATCCCTCGTCAGGCACCTACACAAGCCGTTGTGGAAAAGGATGACGAGCAAAGGGAAAAAGAAGAGCACATTGCCAGAACTTCTTGGACAGCCCAGAATCAGAGTCCTACCCCTCACGAAAGTTACGAGGATTTCTTCACGCCAGAGGAATTACGGCATCATGATACTCATGAGGATTCGTCGCCGAATATCGTCGAGATTATACCACGCTCTGAGCGCCGCGTGGAGCCATATCTCGGTAGCGATCTAGACAAGCCAGATCCATCGTGGCCTCCTTTGGTCATTAACATCATCAAGCCAACTCCTCCGGGCAGCTATGACGGTTCCGTAAGAGATGCCCACTCCCCCGTACCCACAACTCCGGAGCCAATCGAGAAGGAAGAACCGAAAGAGGAAGATGTTGAAACGACAACCGTCCGTCCGACCACTGGCTCTCGTGTTTCGTGGGGTAATCACCAAGTTTACAAGTACGAAGTTGAGACACCTCTCTCCGACAAGGAAGAGCACTTTGAGGAGTCCGATCACTACGAAGCTGCTGCGTCAGCCGATTATCATGACAGCGAAAGGGAATATGAGATGTTGGTAGAAGAAAAATCCATCGTTCCCGAACTAGATGAGACTGAGACCAGTTCAAAACACTCAATGCCGGGTAGCTTCGATGACGATGTTGAATTCGCAGCCACACTTGCTGCTGGTGCCCAAATAGCCGGCTTTGATCCTACTGTTGTGACTGATGATGCCAGTTACTATGGAAAAGATCACCTGTCGAAAATTAAAGACACTTATCGACCTCCTGCTGTCGAAAGTGTTACCGATCTCGGTGAAGCAGTGTCGGTGCCATCAGAGTCGGCGAGCAAAGGGTTCCGTGCACCCGAGTTCTTTGATCCAGAGGATATTCACACCGGTGAGATCAAAGTAAACAAAGACGGTCAGACCGGAACTCGGTCCATTGCCGTCACAGAGCCGGAAGACGTTGCTATGTCCGAGATCCTCGACCGCAAGTCAACCAGGGAATTGCGCGATGACGCTAGCGACAGTGTACCATCCTCCCCTGTCAGAGATGAGAGCAAAAAGTCAAAGAAGAAGAAGAGACGATCAAAAACACTTGACGATCTTGAAACTGAGTCGGAAGAACGTTCATCAAGACGATCTGCTTCAAGAGATTATTCTGACACTACACGACAAGAAAAATCCGATAATATAGACTTTGAGCCGACATTAAAACGGGTAGAATCTGCACCTGTGACGGACGACTGGATCGAAGAAGACAAGGAAAGGCGTCATAGCAAATCAAAACGCAGTAGTCCAGATCGCACTGAATCACTGGATGGCTCCCGGTCTGTTGCTGCATCGGCTCCAGGGGCTGATGAGTTGGAGGAGTACAGGTCCCGCAGGTTTTCTCGCAGGTCCAAAGATGATGGTGGAGACCTCGAGGATGATAGCCGCTCTCTCCCCGATCTGGACGATGATGGAGAAAGACGTAGACGGCGCAAACACAAACGTCACAGCGGAAACTTTGACGATGCTGCCTCGGTAGTCTCCTCGCCAGCAAAGATAGATGAGACTCGAGAGAAGCGTCGCTCACGTGAGTCGTCAGTAGCCTCTACTCAGCGGTCCAGAGAGCCCGAGAAGAAGAGCGGTGGGCTTTTCGGCAGTCTTTTCGGCTCAAAGACAAATTCAGACCGCTCTTCATCGACTCCCGGAAAACGAGAAACACAGTCAGAAATTGGTGTTGATGACAGTACGTCTGAGCGTAGACGCAAGAAGAAATCTTCGTCACGTAGTAGCTTGAGCGGCGATGGGCCTGACCGATGGGATGTGGCAAGCGAAGCCGCCCAATCTACAATGGATCTCTCTCAGCTAGGTAAAGCACTGGACGGCGAGGATGGAGACATTGACAGCCAATCGGCCCGCAGAAAGAGAAAAGAGCAAAAGCGGCGAAACAAGTATGAGGAGATTGTTGATTCGGCTCGTGATGCATCAGAGAAGGTAGATCTCTAGTCCCTTTTTTTTTTCTCATGCAGCTTTTATACAGCGTTGACATTTCTTATGTGGAATATGACTGTACAATCTATTACATGTGTTACCCAAAGACATTATGGTGCGATGCTTTCTACGTAATGATCATTTGCTAAAGTTTTTATTCTTCTTTTTCCCATATAGGATCGATATGCCACCGCCGACGATAATGATAACGACACAAAGTCTTTTTTAGGGATGCGCCCCGAAATGCCACCGGTAAATGGTCATGAAGATTCGACTACAGACCTCGTGGGTGGTGCTTCGGGGCTAGCTATTACAACAGGAGCGTTTGGACATGGCGGTATGAGTATCGAAGAACAGCTGCAGGATGTAAATCAGCGTCTGAGAAGCCGTTCGGTTTCCCCATCGATGGCTGAAAAGACGTTCGAGTTGGCACCTAGATCTCTCAGTCGACCTTCTTCACCCGGAGGCAGTAATCAAGATGAGAAGGAGTTGAGAGCAAGACGTCTGTCACTTTTGCGAACGAGTGACTCGCCTACGGCTGTTCCATTGCATTTCAAGAAACCGCCTACATCCCCGAACAGCTCTCGACGAGTTTCAATGACTTCCCCAGCGCAATCGCCTAGTTCACCGAGACCAGGTCATCGACGTCCTAACTCCGTCGAATTCAAGAATGTGCGCGAAATCCGCCCACTCTGGCTCGTCGAAAGACACAGTACTAGCAAACTTGATGTCGAGCCCGAGGGACCTCTCCCATCCCTTCCATCTAGCAAGACATCATCCCGAAGCCCTTCTATCGAAAATCTCCGTGAAGGCTTTGACGACGGCGAAGACGCGGTAACCGGCTTTTATATGGGCAGTGGTGACTCCGCCTACAGCTGGGGTCGCAAACCAGTTGATCTCCGCATATCCACGGACCAATTACCCGCTGAGGAAGGGGATTTCTTGAACTCGCAGCAAGCGACACCTACAGCTGAAACATACAACAACGACAACAAACAATTTGGCCCGCCGCCGATCAAGAAAGAGAAGCCAAAGTATGAGTTCCATTCGCCATCGGAGTTGCTGCAGGATCCAATTACGTATCAATCCATGGTTCCTGAGCTTCCGGAGTTGTTGGATCGTTTGCCTTCTGTTGCGGGATCGGAGTTAGGTGGAAAGGAACCCGAGATTAAACCGGAGGAAGCACCTGTGGTGGAATCATCGAGAGACATCGATTTCGGGGATGAGGATCGGCGCAAGGAACGCAAAAGTGGTATATCCTCGTTCCTGGCGGGTGCAGGCTTTGCATCTATTGTCGATGCGGCTGTGTCTGCTGCTGTTAATGATGCCGAGCCAGCTACAAAGGATGTCGATGAGCATGGAGCAACCTCAAGGGAAGTCACTCAGGATGCTGGTCATCAGGAGCAAGCGCCAATTTCATCCAAGCCCAAAAGTTACGGCGGCTTCGGCAACATTGTGGATGCAGCGGTTTCGAGAGCGGTCTCCGAAAATCCTTCTCATGACGTGATTGATACTGAACAAGATCAATCCATGAAGGCAGACAAAGAGATCGCCGCAAAGCACACTCCTTCTTCCAACGCTGGTCTGTTCGCAGGTGTCGTTGATACTGCTGTTGCGGCGGCTGCCGGCGAAATCCCTGCTGAAGTCGCTCAGCCAGGCTTAGCTAGAGATATCAGCCAACAAGAAGGTACTGTGCAAGAACAAAACGCAGCAGAAATTCCCATCATCGAAGAAGAGTCCAAGGCCGTCGCCGAAGAAACTAGCTCGGGTGCTTCCAAGAAGCAGAAACGAAAGGACAAGAAAAAGAAGAAAAAGAGCAAAGATTTTGACGCCCCTGCTGAAGACAATGATGAAGGAGAGGCGACTACTGCCTCTGTTCCTTTGGTTGAATTAGACTCTTCTGCGCGACCCGAGCCAGTGCCAGAGTCGGAAGCGGGACGGGCCGTACCTGTCACGGAATCATTTGATGAACCAGTAGTCGCAGAGCAACAACCTATTTCGGAAGAGGTTGAAGTCAAAGACAATGATTTGGAAATTACGAATGACGTACTACTCGCTGGAGAATTTCAACAAGTCGCTAAAGACGCTACTGATGAGCTTGAAGCACCCACCTCAATTGTGGAGACTGAGCTGTCCCCCGAGGCGGTCACCGCATCTGCGGAGAACGAACAGACTACTGCAGGCACCAATGATCAACAACCACATGTGGCAGCGGAGCCTGAAGATGAAGGATCATCGTCTGTGTCAGCGACAGCCTCCAAGTCTTCGAAAAAGAAAAAGAAGAATAAGAAGAAATCGCTGAGTCAGTCGGAATCAGTTTCTGGTGAACTGCCTGAAGCAGCTTCGGTCGATGAACCACAGATCGAGTCTGGTATCACTGTTACTGAGGAGCCAAAGTCAGTTGATGAGGTAATTTATGAAGAGAAGCCTGTGCTTGAAGAGAGTTCTGCCAGCATGCCGTCTACGACTCCAGAGCTTACCTTTGGAGATGTGGCTACTTCTAAGGAAAAGCAGCAGGACAAGCTTGAGCCTGAAGTGGCAGAGTCTGTCAAGGAATCTGCAGCCGATGAGGGTGACTTTGTCATAGTCGCGCAGGATGTCCAGGTATCGCAAGACGATGAACAAGACAAGCCCGTCGATAGCCCTGTCGATGAATGGTTCGAATCAGCTGAAACCGCAGAAGTACAGCCTACCGAGCCGGTAGAAACTGCGCAATATTCTGCAACTCCAGACAAGGAAATTCAGACATCAGATGTTTTCCAGGATTTCACCGCTACCCCTGAGCCAATGGAGATGAAGCAGACAGAGGAAGAGCCAGCCACAGTTTCATCAAGCAAAAAGAAGAACAAGAACAAGAAGAAGAAGGGTCAGTCTTCTATCGATGAGACTGCTTCTCAAGATGCAGAACAAGACTCTTCTGTTCCTTCCGTTGAAAGTGAAGTTGTACAAGCGGGTAATTCTGAGAGTCAGTCCAGAGATGTTGAAGAAGTGGTGCCAGAGACATCTGAACCCTTGCCTGCTGGTGCTGAAAAATCCGTACCAGAGTCAGATGATGCTTCTACTCCCGTCGTCTTAGAGACTGAACCGGCAATTGAAGTTCCTGAAGCTGCTGCCGAAGCGGTAACGGAAAGCGAAGCAGCTTCGGAGCAAATTGAAGAGACTTTTCAACCACAGACATCCGATGCTCCTATCGAACCTGCTTCATCCGCGATATCACGACCAGATGCTGACATAATCTCTCCTGAACAGAAAAAAAATGAGTTTGAAGTAGCAGAAGGGACGCCAGCCCAAGAAGCGTCCAACGAAGTGCCTTCTGCCTCTAGCAAATCAAAGAAGAAGAAGGGCAAAAAGGGAAAGCGGGTGTCTTGGGCTGAAGGGGCTGAATTTGCCGTTGAGTCTGAGCCTGCGACTCCTGCAGAGCCTGAAGCCCCTGCGCTTGAAGAGACTGCACCAGCTGTAATTTTCCCAGAGGCATTAACTGCCGCCGAAGAAGAAGCGGTCGCACCTATATCTGCTGAACCTGAATCTTCCACTGCCTTTGAAGGCGAGGCTCCCCGAGAAGCAGAGACAGAAGCGCCAACTCTAGCAGAGGCCACTGAATTCACACCACCCTCAAGCGCTGATGTCGAGTCTGCTACAATTTCCGAGCCATCTTCTACCACTGGAACTGCTGAGAAAAAGCCTTCCAACGATCCTCAATCCGAACGACAAGCCGAAGGCGTTGTGAACCTTGACGAGCAGCCTGCCTTCTTACCTTCCGAACCTTCTCAGTCCATCGATGCCAAAGAACTACTCGAGGAGGAAGCTGATCAATCCGAAGGTGCAAGTTCAAAGACCAAGAAGAAGAAGGACAAGAAAAAAGATAAGAAGAAGAAAAAGGCTGCTGAAGCTTCTGCGCTCACAGACGAAGAGCCTTCTCAACCATCCAAAACACCTTTTGAGAACGTTATCAAAGACGTCGCTGAGGATCCTGCTCCTGCAATTTCCGATCCTATTGAGACGGCTTCCGCTGAGCAGCCCGCTACAGAGGAACAAATGACGGAAATTGTTCAAGCAGAAACTGTGGTGTCTCAAACTGCCGAAGTCTCAGAACCTATTGAGTCGACTTCCGCTAAGCAGCCAGTTTCCGAGGATACTTCGGGAGCTAATTTCCTGGGAGATGCTCCTGTTTCGGAGCCTACTGAGCCAATCCCTGACGACAAGCCTATTACCGAAGAACAAGCCTCAACTACCGTTCCTGAAGATGTTCCAGAACCATCACCTTCTGAAGCCACTGCTGATGAGCCGGAATCTACGGACATTGCACAAGAAGAAGAGGAGACTCAAGAGACCTCCTCCAAGTCCAAAAAGAAGAAGGATAAAAAGAAGAAAAAGGCGGCGGCTGCTACTGCTGCGGCTACGGCTGCGGCTGTCACTTCGGAACAAGACTCGGCTGAGTCACCAGTCACTAAAGAAGCAAAGGAGCCCGCTGAGACTCTTGTTTCTGACGATGCAGAAAAGACAGAAGATGCTGTTGTCGAAGGGTCTAAGCCGGATGAAACAAACGAGGTCGATGTTGTGGAGTCGGTAGCAGAGTCGCAGACTATGGACAAGCTGGTCGAAAAGAATATGGAGGAGCTGGTTGAAGAACCCATCTCAGAACCTGCTCAGGAAACCCTCCAAGAGCCTGTGGAGGTGCCTGTGGAGGAATCTGTTCAAGAGCCTTCGCCGGGGCCAGTGGAAGAGACAAAGCCCTTGGACCTCACAGACGACGTGCCTACTCAAGAGACTTCAAAGTCCAAGAAGAAGAAGGACAAGAAGACGAAAAAGGCCGCCGATGCTATCCTGCAGGAAGGAGAACCAGCGCCCGAGGAGGAGACCACGGATTTAACTCCAGCTACACTTGCTGAAGCTCCTGAACAGACAGAATCAGCCACTCAAGGAGAGCAACTTCCCGAGGAGGTAGAGACGGAGGAAGTCATTGTTGCTGAAACCGAAGACTTTCAGTCTGTCGAGACTCACGCAGAAGCTCCTGCAGAAGAAGAAAAGATTCCTGATGTCGCAGCAGACGATGATTGGTCTCAGGAAACCTCCAAGTCCAGAAAGAAAAAAGACAAGAAGAAGAAAAAGGCTGCTGCAACCCCCACCTTGGATGAGGAACCAACTCGATCTGAACCAGTTTTCGAGGAAGCGGAAGCGAAGCTCACCGAACCTGAAGCGTCTGAACCCCAAGAACAGCCTATTCTAGACGAAACAATTAAGGAAATTACGGAGCAGACTGCTGAACCTCAACATGCAGAGCCCCCCGCCGAAGACGTGAAGACTGTTGACAATACTGAAGACGACAGCTGGGCTCAGGAGACTTCTTCTAAGTCGAAGAAAAAGAAAGACAAGAAGAGGAAAAAGGCAGCAGAAGCTCTTCCATGGGACGACGAACCTCAAACACCAGTCAAAGAAGAGGCAGCGGAGCTTGTTGAGACTACATTACCCGAGGTACGACAATCATCTGCTGTGGAAGAACAGAGAGCCCGAGACGTTCCTGAAGACAAGGATGTCGAACCTGCAGCTACAGAATCTCCAGCTGAAGTTGTACCAACTGAGTCACAACTCCCTACTGCGGAGGAAGCAAAAGTAGACGATGCTCCCAACGACAAGGACGTAGTCCCTGAAGCTACAGAAGCCGCCGCTGAAGATTTCAATGCTGTTACCGTTGCGGCAGAGGACGAATGGGCTCAGGAGCCTTCTTCTAAATCAAAGAAGAAGAAAGACAAGAAAAAGAAGAAGGCGGCAGAAGCTCTTGCATGGGATGACGAACCCACTCCGTCCGACAAGCCTATCGATGAGAAATCTGTAGATGCCGAGCCCTCTCTCTCCCTGGCTGAAAGAGAATCTCCTGTGGACGAAAAGAAAACAGATGACGCTACAGAAGTCCTCGAGGCGGAAATTCCTATTGCTGAAACTCCAGATGAGACCAAGCAAGTCGATAGTCCCGAAGATGACAGCTGGAGCCAAGAGACCTCAAAATCCAAAAAGAAAAAGGACAAGAAGAAACGCAAGTCACTTCAATTAGAGGCCGCCCAAGAGGAAAGCAAGCCTAACGTTACTGCTGAAGAGACAAAGCACATTCCAGATTCTGCTCTGGCTATCGAACCCAATCCTGCTACTGAGGATATTACGGAAGCAGTTGACGAACAGAAGGAGGTCGACGCTTCCGACATGTCGACACAAGCACTTCCACGAGAAGAAACTGCACCGGTTCAAGCTGCAAACATCGAAGACGAAGGCTCAACGTCAAAATCTAACAAGTCAAAGAAGAAAAAGAACAAGAACAAGAACAAGGATGAGCCATTGCCATGGGATGAAGAGCCTTCGGTCAAGACACCAGATGTTAAGCAGGAGTCTGCAAGTGAGGATACTCCTCAAGAAGAGTCTACTCGTGAAGTACAAGAACCTGGAACTGTTAAGTCTAAGGAACAAGAGAAGCAGGAGTCCGAGCAGATTGCTGAATTGAGCCCAAAGGCTGAAGATCTTCCGCCATCAGAAGGTTTTCAACTGCCTGCAGATGAATTCGTATCAATCCAGCCTGAAGAATCTGCAATTCAGGAGTCTTTGAATTCTACAGACCTTACAGAGACTTCCGACGCCGTGGAGCAGAGCCTTGCCGTTTCCTCTCCCGCTGACATCCCTGAAGAAGTACAGAATGACAACGAATTGTCGCAAGCCAAGTCTGGAAAAAAGTCGAAGAAGAAGAAGCAGCGAGATTCAATGCCGTGGGACGATGAACTTGCAGAACAACAGAACTCTTCGACAGCTCCTATCGCAGTTAAGGCTGGAGATGAGATTACTTTGAACAGTTCGCAAAGTGAAGAGAGGCAGCCCGAGCCGGCGCCGACCGAGGAACTGCAGTCACAGCAAGAACCAATAATGGAAAAGTCTAATGATCTAGACCCTGTTGAAGCTAATGTGGAACCGGAAAATGGAGAGTTGGCAGCAGCAGTTACAGGACCAACCAAGCAGCTATCCGCAAAAGAGAAGCGAAAGGAGAAGAAGAAGCAGAAACGTCGTACAGTTGATATGGCAGACGAACCAAGTCCTGCGGTTGCAGACGACACCCCTGATGTGACTGCGTCCGTAGAATCACCTATGCCAGACGAACAACAAGAAGACAACGAATTAGCTGCAGATGACTTTGCGCCTGTTGGAAAACAGAAGGGTAAGAAAAACAAGAGGCAATCGGTAAGCTGGGAGGAGGAAGTCATTCAAGCCGTCGCCGAGGAGGAACCGAAAGCCGACGAGAATCGACATATTACCGAACAATCCGATTCGAAAATTGCGCCTCTGAGCGAAGACCTTAATTCGGGGCCGAGTCAAACAGAGAATGAACTGCAGGAGACGCCTGTTGAAGTCGAGGGTAAAGAAACTTTTCAGTCTTCCGAAGAGACTCACACCGACCAGAAAGAGAAAGATTTCGATTGGACTGATAACGTGGTGTCTCCGCAGGTACAATCTCAGACAGAAGAATCTCCCTTCCCGGTTCGTTCCCCGATTTTTAATGAACGCGATGATCCCGACCGGAGCCGCCCTACTCCCACTGCTGTAGATGACGAAGCTGTAATTCCTGAAGCTGTGGCAGATGGCCAAATCCCAGCTGCTGCACAAGAAGAAGGCCCAACAGAACTCTCTACCGCTGATGTCCAACCCGTCGACCAAGAGGCAGAGGATATAGACTGGACAGCTTCTAAAAGCTCGAAAAAGACCAAGAAAAAGAAGAAGCAAAAGTCAATCAACACTGCGCCAGATGAGTCTATGATCGTCGACGAAGTAGGCTCGCCAAAGACTCTGGTTGAGCAAGAAGACAAGCCCGACATCGGACAAAAAGCTGTCAATTCCGATGAATCACGAGAAATTCAAGAAGGGTCTGCCGTTGCCGAAGACTCACTCCTTGTTCCAAAATCAATACCTCTGCAACTTTCCGACACTGAGCAACCGAGAGACATACAAGAAGAGTCTGATCCAGTTGAAGAGGCCCTCTTGGTCTCAGAACCAGTTCCTCAAATGGAAGAGGATTTCAAATCTGCCGACTCCCGCAAGAAGGGCAAGAAAAACAAGAAGAAGGCTGATTCATGGTCATTCGAAGAGCTAGGTGAAGAGCTTATGGGGGAGCAGAAAACCGAACAAACCCCCATCCAACTACCGGATGATGAACTCAAACAGGAAATGGCTGCGGTTGACAACGCCATGACTGAAGTGCCTAAGGAATCACCGCTCGCCCCAGAACCAGTGCAGGAGGAAGTTCCAGGGGATACGAAAATCAAGGATGCTTCTGTGATTCCTGAGGATATCCCAGAAGAAAAAAACCTACCCGAAGAGGAGCTTCCTGAAAGCGACACCGCGCCAATCGCTGAAGCACCAAGTCGCAAGTTGTCAAAGAAAGAGGAGAGAAAGATGAAGAAGGGAAAGAAGGGGAAAAAGACAGATTTTGAGGAAGAAGAGCCGATTGCAGAGACTGTGCAGGGGGGAAGAGAAATTGTCAACGAAGACCGGATTTCGGAGGCTGCTGATGAGATAGTCGATAGCGCGCCGACCATCGATGATGAGCCTGCCACAAAATCAATTCTCGAAGAGGCTCCTCCTATCATCAAAGAACAGCAGGGTGCCGATTTGAAACCTGCTGAAACACAACCAATTGTTGAAGACGTTCCTGTCACAACTGAAGAGCAGCTGGTTGCCGAGGGGCAGCCTGCTCTTAGAGAGCCCGGTTTTGAAGAGGTTCCTGTCGCTCCCGATGAACAGCAGGTTGCAGATGTGAAACCTGTAGAGCCCGTCCTTGAGGCTCCTATTGATCTCGAAGACCAGCAGGTTACGGATGTGAAGCCTGTTGATTACATTTTGGAGGAGTGTCCAATTACTCTTGATGAACAGCAAATTGTCGACATGAAGCCTGCAGAACCCGTTTCTGAAGAAGCTCCTATCAATACCGAGAGGCAAGCAACCGAGAAGGAAATTGAGATGGTGCCTGTTCAGAAAGAGCCAGTCACGCACAAGCTATCCAAAAAAGAAAAAAGAAAGAACAAAAAGCGCATGACAGAGGCCTGGCCAGAAGAGGAGCCACTTGAGGTCAGCAGACATATTGCACCTCAACCAGATGTCGTTGAGTCTGTTGCTGCTGAGGAATCAGAGAAGAATATTGTTGACAACGTCGCTGTTGAAGACTTAACGAACGTTGAACCTGAAAATCCTCATGTATTACTTGATCCAATTGATGTGCCAGACGCCGGAGACGAGGCTCCAAATGAGGCCTCTGCTGACTGGGTGATTGAAACTGCTGTCACAGAGCGGGACTCTGAGCCCAAACTAGACGCTGATGCAGTGCTTCGTGCGCGTCAATTAGAGCAAGAAGCTGATCTTGCTGTTGCCGCTTCTCTTTTTGGAGAATCAGCGGAGCCAGAACCCGAGCAAATTGTCTCACGCCAGTCATCCAAGAAGCAAAAGGGCAAGAAGGGCAAGAAAGACAGGAATAATGCTCAACTTGAGACAGAAATTCTGAAGGACATTAACCCTGCTTCTCAAATCGAGACAAGTCCAAAGGAAGAGATTGCACGTGAGGAAAATCAGGATACGAAGCCTTCTGAATCCGCGGAAGAAAACTCGCGTTCCTTGCCTTCAGTCGAGTCTAACAATGACTTATCTCGAACATACTCTGGAATTCAGAACATACCCAGGTATAATGAGCTCGAACATAAACACTCAACTGGAATCTTGGCACAAGACACGTCACCTATGATAGACGACTTCCGAGCAGAAGACCTTCATGAGGAATTGGCAAGATCAATATCAGACAAGCAGGTGATCGATGCAGAAGAATCATCTCAACGAGAACATCGCAGCAACTCCCCCAGTCAAAAAGAAGATGTGGATATGATCATCTCTGCAACAATGGCTGCGGCAGGTTTCTTTCCTGCTACAGTCACAGCACATGCAGAAGACAATGCGTTTACGGACATGCATTCTACAAGTGGAATATCAAGGGGCCTATCTGATGGTTACGAGCATCGTGATGTATTCAGCGATGGGCAATCAAAATCTTCAGTCACAACTTTTGATGCTCCTAAAGAAGAAAGCAATTCAAACAAGCTCGCCGACATCTTTCCAGGTCTTGAAAGAGTCAAATACAGGAAGCCTTCTCCCAAGTCACATGAGAAGCAACCCACCAATGATCTTGCTGTGGAAGAGCGAGGCCTACCCATAGAGACTCCTGTCAGGAGTCTCAAGAAAACTCAGTCAAAACATTACCTCACGAGAGGCGAGATGCCTGTCACTGTGGAATCAACGTCCAAAGATCGATCTTCCTCACTCCTGTTCGACTCTTCTCCATCAACCAGGTTAGAACCCACTCCCGATGCTACGCGCAGAAACTCTTCATCGCCAATTCGATTAGAACACCAAACGTCCAGTGGCTCATTACACCGCACAAAATCCATCCATGGCCATCACTCAGAGCATACTAGTGGCTCTCTTCACCGTACAAAGTCTATCCATGGCCACCACTCGGGCACAGCACGCAACTGGCAGCTTGAAGATGAACTGACCCCAACAAAAATAGCAAACACTCAACCTTCACAGCCTCTTCCATACCCTGAGAACCTTGAGGGCCTTTCCCCCCCACGAACACCTCTTGATCCCATCAAGGAACATGACAGCTCTCACCGTCCATCACCTTCTCCGCGACTTGTCATGGGAGAAGGACCATACAAATTGGAGCGACCAGATAGCCGCAGCAGCGCCCGAAGCTCACGATCACTGCGCAAGGCCAATCGCAGCATCAGTGGTGATCTTCGAGCAATGGCAGCAGCTTCTCAGGACAAAGAAAAGCAGTCTAACCCGGATCCGCCTAGCGCCGATTCCCGCAAAAAGGGAAAGGCTGGGCGCCAAGAAGTGGGGCATCACCCCCAGCCACTCCTTCCTCAGGCTGATTCCTTCCACGACGACAACCTGCTCCACGACAACAACCACGACGATGTCCGCGATGACTATGACCGCCGACATCTCGAAAACCTCCCTTCTTCCTCATCGTACGATCCCGTAACCGACAAGGGCAAACGCCCCATCCGAGGCATGTCTGATGTCTACGTAAGTGCCACTGATTTGTTTGTCGCTTGATACTTCTTGATATGCGTTTATCGTTCGTTCGTTACATCCAACTTCGTTTAAAAATGCTCAACTATCAGCGACTAACCTCTCTGCGCGTACAGGAGGGATGGGGCGAGACTCCAAACTCACCACGGTCGCCGACCCGACCGCCCAGCGTCAGACGCCGTCAAAGCATGCAACATCTTCAAGAACTCGAGACGAGACTCGATCAATTAATCTCCGAGAATCGCCTACTAACCGCTGCAAAGGATGAGGCTGAACAAAGACTATCGCGCGTGGGAATTGCTCGTCGCAAAAGCGATCAAGCTCTCAATTCTAGCAATGCCGACTTGAGAGACAAAGAAGCCGAAATTGCGCGATTGACAAAGTCATTGGAATGGATGCAAAGCGAGGTGCAACGATTGACTTCTGAAAATGAAGCGGTGAATGCGAAGCACGCTGAATTGACTGCGTCGCATGCCCGTGAAGTCGATGGTCTTCGTACCCGTCAGCTCGAACTTGCTTCAGGTATGGAAGGAATTGTGCGCGAGCAGATATCCGCTGCTTTAGCAGAGAAAGATGCAGAGCTTCGTCGCCTACGTGACGAGCTTGCTGCGGCCCGCCAAGCAGTACAAGAACTTCAACAACAGATTGTTGCGGCAACAGCGGACGACGTACTCTCCATCCACGACGAAGACTACTTTGACAATGCATGCCAACGTCTCTGCCAACATGTTCAACAATGGGTATTACGATTTTCCAAACATTCCGATCTTCGTCGTTGCCGTTCATTATCCGAAGTACGAAATACAAATGTTGCAGATCGATTTGACAATGCCATTCTGGACGGCATGGATGTCGATGCAATTCTTGCTGACCGAGTGCGTCGACGTGATGTTTTCGTCGCTGTTGTGATGGCTATGATTTGGGAATACGTTTTTACAAGATACCTCTTTGGCATGGACCGGGAGCAACGGCAGAAACTCAAGGCTCTTGAGAAACAGCTCTCAGAAATTGGACCTCGTCGAGCCGTCGCTCATTGGCGCGCTCTCACATTAACCCTACTCGCAAAACGTCCTTCATTCGCAGATCAACGCGTCAAAGACACTGAGGCTGTTGCCCTCGAAATCATGGAGACTCTATCCCAGCTCCTACCGCCTCCTCAATCGGCTCAAAGCCAGCTCCTCGAGTCGTTGAGAGGGGTGCTCCGGCGCGCAGCCAACTTGTCCATCGAAATGAGGACACAACGGGCCGAATATGTAATGCTTCCCCCTTTGCAGCCGGAATACGACTCACAGGGCGATCTGGCTCGTCAAGTGAGCTTCAATGCATCCTTAATGAACGAGCGCAGTGGAATATACAGCTCGAATGAAGCACTTGAATCACAAGGCACTCCAGTGCGCTTGGTGCTGTTCCCACTCGTTGTCAAAAAGGGCAATGATCTCGGAGACGGCGATGAAGAAATTGTTGTTTGTCCGGCTCAGGTTCTTGTAGCCTGGCCTGAAAATGAAAAAAATCGTGATCGCATGTCGGCCCTTGGAAACCGATCTGTGTCTAGCGTGGTCCCTTCCGTTGATATGGGAAATATGATCTAACTCATTCTCCTTCTACTTCTCTGTCGATTTTCTCATCAGGCGCAACGGTGGCTACTTGTAATATTCTTCCTGATCGACCACTGCTCGACCACGGTATTGGATTCGATCCAATCAAACGAACATGGAACACCCAAGGCGTCACACTTGGGCTGTTACTGACAAGGAATGGTCGATGTGGAGTGTGGCCTTACATTCGGAATGGCAGTTACTGCTTTTAATATTTGGCGTGAGAGTATATTACATATGGAAAGGACGGGTAGGGCGTTGCATTTATTTTCTTGTATTTTGTTATGTCTTGTGAAAAAATTTTGCTGTTATTTCATTTTGTCTTGCCTTGATTTGATTGATTTGGGAGAACAGGCTTGTTCTCTTGCTTTCGCAGCGATATATTTCGGAGATGCAAGCAGTTGTGCTTGACTGTATGTGGACATGACTTATGACCTTCATGACCTAGATATATGTACAAATCAGACGTCTAATTCTTCTTTCTTCTTAATTCTAGTAGTAAGCACGTACACAAAAAGCGGCCTCTAGCCAGGATGTTGAGTCGCGGCCAGAGTCGGTGTTCTCCGCCCGCATGCATCCACCTGAAAATCCCCTAAGACTAGACCATTGGAACGCACGAGACTTCCTACCCACCTCAATTGTCTTCCATATTAGTTTTTACACATTCACTTTGTGATTACATTCTATATAACTTCCCTTGAAACTATCAAACAGATCGGACTCGATGAACAGTCTTGGTGAGCGACCGACCTAGGTACTCGAGCTCGGTATCTTGTGACGACGTCATCCGCCACTGGCGGCCTCAACCATCGTGTTCGGCCATGTACCCTTGTTAAGCTGCCACAAACCACAACTCGCCTACAAACATCTACCATCAGTATATAGAGTCTATGCAGTCGTCAGGAGAACGCTTGCAACAACCCTCCCAGCTGTCCGGCACCCCCAACAGACAGCGCCCAGTGGGCTCCGGCTCTTACCAAGGACATTCACGTCCGACAGCTTCAGTCTCTCATGTTACAGCAGGAACAACACAACAACCTACACCAACCATGTCCGCCAACTCAGCTCAAAACCCGGCCTCGCGAAATCAGTCTGCGAGAGAGCAGCAGCAGCAGCCGCCTGCGGCAAAGCCGAAGAAGAAGAACCGCAATCGCAAACGCCGTAATCGCAGGCAGTCGTTCATTGCTTCTGAGGACTCCGGGCCAATTACATCTGAGCTTCTGGGAGGACTGTCGCGTACGAATCCCGATCAGATACAAGGACGGGCTCCGTTTTACAGAGGCCGGAATTTGAGTAATACTAGCTTGGAGAGTGAGGCATTGCTGGACCATCGGTAAGCGACTAGCTGTTGGCTTCTACATTAAGCTGTACAGCTATATGCTGATACATTGACTACAGAGATCAACCCATGATGCGACCTCGACGTGACAGCCGCCTCAGCCAATCCTTCCGCCCCGAATCGTTCAATCGAGCAGGATCATATTTCCCGTCTATTGAGGGACCGAGTCCTGGTCAACAGCGCTCAAATTTTCGATATCAACAGAATCTATACGACCAGGGAGGGATAGATGAAGATGAAGAAGGCAGACATGCCACTGACCGGACTCCATTGATAACACCATTGCGGACCGCGAGCCCGTCAAAGTTCGGTTATGGTACGGACTCGAGATCGCCCTACTCGTCATCTGCGAGACTTGGAAGGCCATCGACGGCATCTACTCCTCTTGCTGCTTCTCCGGAATACGATGTCAATAATCCTCCATCCGTCCCGGGGAGCCCTAAAATTGGAGTCACGGATATGGGCTATGATGATGCTATGGTCACCGGGCTAGAGTTTCCTGCAGGCGGTCGATCACCAGATGCACGTCGGGGATCTGTGGATCTACTTCGCGATGCAGTCATCAATATGGAGTCTGGGGGCACTGATACCGCAAGAAAGGGGGACTCAAGACCACATTCGCCTCCAGCAGCTTCTCCAGAGGGCCTACGGCGTAGGCGTACCATTGCGGTCCCTGCAGAGGAAGATGTATGCTTCCCGTCTGAAATTCCGGAAGACTTTCAACCTCAAACGCATGATTCAGAGACTGGGGAAAGACGGCGTCGGAGAAGGCGAGAGTGGCCAGATCTTTCTGTACTTGAGGAGTGGAGTCGAGAAGAAAAGGAAGAGCGTAGCCTAGAGTATCGGGTAAAGAAGATTAGTGAGCCTGTTCTGGTCGGTGGACGATTACGGCCACAATACATCGGGTGGCGGCGGGAGGAGGAAGATGCACCATATCGATTTACGTATTTCAACGAGGAATTTCAGAGCACGATACACGCGCAGACGATCTCTGAGCTTGTTCAACCTGGGGGAGGCTTTAGAGATCTCTTTATTCCTGATCCCCCGGAGCTGGAGGACTCTTCCGAAGATGATGAAGACTTGATCTCGCTGCATGACCCTCCTTCCAACTCCAACTCCAATTCCAACGCC
Organism: Talaromyces sp. F31; assembly: GCA_037356135.1. NCBI lineage: Eukaryota > Fungi > Ascomycota > Eurotiomycetes > Eurotiales > Trichocomaceae > Talaromyces > Talaromyces sp. F31. The sequence goes on from JAYXSF010000034.1 coordinate 2,148,240, forward strand.
AATCCGGCTTCCAGTATGAACAACGAGAGCACGAACAGCCGGGGGACCAACACACCAGTCCGCAGCGCTGACGCGCGTCGAGAAAGTGGCTTCCAATCGAATAGTAATAATAATAATAATAATAATAACAACAGCCGCCACGAGACACAGGCACAGACCTCAAACCAGCAAGAGGAAAACCGAGACTCAAAGCCCAAACGCTATGGACCACGACCAACCTGGTGGCTCGACGTTCTATGCCCAACAGACGCAGAAATGCGCATTATATCAAAGGCATTCGGAATCCACGCCTTAACAGCAGAAGATATCATGATGCAAGAAGCACGCGAAAAAGTTGAGCTCTTCCGGAATTACTACTTCCTGAACTATCGAACCTTTGAGCAAGACCCCAACAGCGACAATTATCTCGAACCTGTCAATATGTACGTTGTCGTATTTCGAGAGGGCTGTCTCAGTTTCCATTTTTCCCAAACACCACATCCAGCCAACGTCCGTCGACGAATTCGACAACTACGCGATTATCTGATCTTGAGTTCCGACTGGATCTCGTATGCCCTCATCGATGACATTACAGACGTCTTCGGCCCCCTTATCCAAACTATCGAGAACGAAGTCGATGAAGTCGACGACACGATCATGGCGATGCACAACGCCGTCGATGAATACTCCAGCACCAACAATAACAGCAGCAGCAACAAGGAAAACAGCAGAGGCGACCCCAACGATGACACTCAATCCACAGTTTCAATCGCACCTGGTGAAATGCTTCGACGAGTAGGCGAATGCCGCAAGAAGGTAATGGGCATGTACCGCCTGCTCAGCAACAAGGCCGACGTTATTAAGGGGTTCGCAAAACGATGTAATGAGCAATGGGAGGTCGCGCCCAAGTCTGAGATTGGGCTTTATTTGGGTGATATCCAGGATCATATTATGACTATGACGAGTAATCTTACGCATTATGAAACGTGAGTCTTCTTCACTTTTACCCAAAATTCAGATATACGATGAGTTTGTTCTGACGAGGGGATAGCCTTCTCTCGCGAGCACATTCTAATTACCTAGCCCAAATCAACATCCTCATGAACGAGCGCCAGGAACGAACTGCAGACGTGCTAGGTAAATTGACAGTCCTGGGTACCATCGTCCTACCCATGAACATCATCTGCGGTATGTGGGGGATGAATGTCAAGGTGCCAGGCCAAGAGATCGATAATCTATACTGGTTCTGGTCAAGTACGCTCCCCCCCCCCCCCTTCCCCCCATCCATGATATATCTGTGTCGAGTTGACTAACAGTGAATTAGTAACGGCCGGCCTCGTTTTCTTTGGTGTTGCATCGTTCCTCATTGCGAAGAGGGTGTATCGGATTGTCTGATATGTTATTTTCTGCTTAGATAAAAGATTGGTTCTTGATTTTCGATTCATCCTCTTGTATATATCTTGCATATCCTTTCTTCATACATAGAACGATGGAGTTTTTCATGTGGAGATCCTCACGATTTCAATTGGATTTTAAGTACACCACTTTGTTATGATTTTGAAGATAGTATAATGATAATGGATACAGTTCATCGACTAGAGGATATGTAACTTGATAGGTCAGAGTGGTTTTCCAATCTACAAGCTATTTGTCTGTTTGTTTGATCTGTTCGTATTTCTGTCGCTAATGTGAGCAGGTAGAGTAAGGTATGGAAAAGGGTAGGATGGGAAGCTCCAAAAGGATATCCATAATCTTTTCACTGATTTGGTTCGTGGTCACATATTCATCATTTGGTCATCATTATTGTAATAAACATTCTGATAGGGATAAGGAAATGCAAAAAAAAAAAAAGAGATGGATTGCTCGACTGATCCTGCGTGTGGAGATTCAGTTCGAGGGGGTATTCACTGATTGAATAAACAATTTGGATTGCTCCAGCGCTTTTCTTGATCCTTGTAATATCATCGCGCCCGGCGAAATGGGATAAAAATTCGTAAAATTCCTGTCTGTACACGCTCCATGTAAACGCGAAGGGGGTATTCGTATTTGATAAAAACAGATCGTAAGGCGAACTCAAGTAACAAAAATGAACGTATGGAAGTCGCTGTTTTGTACACACAAGGTAAAGAAATTCGTAAAAATAACCAGCGCGTGACGGCGATTTACGAGGAAAATGCTCGACTGACTAGGATATATCCCTCATCTGCGTCAGAAGTACGAACATGCTCTTTCGAGTTGATACGGACGGTTTCATTTCTCGGTAGACCGGGAATGCCGCTGTTGTCCTCGTCGCTCCCTTCTTCACTATCATCCCCGTCTTCGTCTGGGAGGACTTGGATTCTGGCACTGATCGATGCAGATCGCTCACCCGATGTCAGTGGCAGCGAATATTTGAAAACACCACGAACAATCAGTTCAAAAGGATGCTGTAATACTCGTTCCCAACGCTCGGTTCCACCTTCCTCTGTCTTATTCCCGGGTTTAGGCAGACGAATCTCTCCAACGGATTCAGAGGGATAACGGCGCCAAGGGGAGGGATCCAGGATGACGGGAGAGTCAAAAACGAAAACTCGGCCGAGCAACATTGTCTGAGCATCGCTAGCTGGATCGTCTGGGAACGGGATTGGGTCTGTGCCGTGGTCTATACCATCCATAGTATGGAGCTCGGATGTCGACACTTCAGAGTCGCTTGAAAAAGGCAGCCGAACTAATTGTGCTAATCGAGCACGGAGATTGCTACGCTCAACGCGGGGAAAGTCCGGAGAATGTGAACCATGATCACGCCAAAACTTGTCGCTGCCGACATACCGACTCTTCGCAAATATGTTGACATCCATATTTGAAATCGATATGGGAAATATGTTTGGATTGACCGCGCTGACATGAACATCAAGCATAATCTCTTGTTCTGAAGCAAGCACATTTGAAAGCTTAGTGACCTGCACATCTAATAGAGGTCGCAGCAAAGCAGCAAGGAAGGTCGCTGCACCGCCTATGAGGATCAAGATCAAAAACGATGCAATAACACATCCTCCATATCGAGAGAAGCAATTTCGTTGGCGATGCTCAAGATATTCCATCTGTCGCATACTTGCACTGCCCGGTCTGCGACCATTGCGGTTGCGAGACAAACGATTCGAGTTAACCAAAGGCGTACGCTCGTCATCGGCACCATCGGCATCGAAGTCGTCTCCATACTCATCGCTCATGCTCTTAGGACCGCCAATTGTGCGATAGTTTGGATGTGAACGCGGCGTGTTGTTTCGTCGACCTTGACGGAAGCCATTACTAATATAGTGGCGAGGCGAGCGAGGCTGTTGTTGGGATTGAGGAAACGGAGAGTCGCTATCGAATATTGAAGGGTATATGCCTCCTCTACCATGGCGGCCAATATGATGGTGTCGACCAGAGTGTCCATTAGTCTCACCCCTTCCACTGACGCTTCGTTGATCCATATCCACTAAATCTCCATCGAGATTGTTGTTATGATTATTGGTAAATTTCATACTTCGCTTCACTGTCACACCATTTCCATCTCTGCCGGCAAGACGAGTCCGGCTCGCAAATTGCTCGGCTTGGCTGGCCATGGACGTTGCACTCGGAGTCCGGGAATGATAGCGATGTCGGTTAGGCAGTGGTTCCGGAGGGTTAGACTCGTAGACGAAAGTCTCATCCGAATCAGAAACATCTGCGTCATCAATAGCACTGGCGACTTTGGCTTCAAATATGTCGGCCTTCGAGGAAGCCGTACCAGGAGGGTTTGCTGGTTTGCGGGTGGTTCTTTTCTTTTCCTTCTTAGGGCGAATCGTCTCAACACTGGGCTTCATTCTAATAGTCCCTCCTTGATCGTTGCGAGCCGAACTGCCTCGTTCTCCGGCACCAACACCTACAGCCACCTGGGGTATAGATGTAACGGTTTCAGTCTCAACGATCATATTTCGAACGGAACCATCGCTCGGTTTACCTCGACCGCTGTTGAGTGACGTGTAGGATCTTTGTGGCAGAATAGCACCGGTTGGCCGAGTTGTGACAGAGGACCGACGTTTTTCCTCCTTCGATCCCGAACTTTTATTTCCGCCGCTTTCACTACCACTTTCCACTGCTTGTTGAATAGCATCAGTAGGTTTCAGAGGCACATCCTCGGTAATGGGGTTCGCTGGCATCGAAACAGGAGTGGACGGAACACTGGACTCTTGCACTGTCTCTAGAATAGTTCCGGGCTGGCCGGTGCCCCTTCCAGAGGGACGACGGGCGCTGATCTCGGCATCTTCATAGACAGCTTTCACTGGCGACACCCGTCCTTCTTCCGGGCTTCCTGAAGACCGTTTTGTCGATATGTTCGCGAGAGACTCTGTCGTCGTCTCCGAGCGTTTAGTAGTGGTACTATTCAGCGAAGGACTTCGCGAGCCATTAGTGATGGAACTTCGCCGTCTGGACGTGCGCGGCGGTGGCATACTCGAACGATCAGGGTCGGAAACATCGAGGTTTTTGTCAGCGGGAGCAGAGCGTTGTAATTCAGGTTTACCGAGTTGGGCAAATGCCTTTTGCACAGCGGCAGGAGACAGCGTAGAGGAGACCGTCGTCGTAGGCGTAGAAGCAGGTCCTGTGCCACTGGCGCCACGACTGGGGCTGGGGCTGTTACTGTTCTTGGTTCGCGACACTGATCGGTTTGGGGGGGGTTGATGGTTGTTGCTGACTACGCGAGAAGTGAGGCGGACAGGAGAGGTTTCGCGGGACGAGTTGGTCGAGTTGTTTCCCGACGCCGACGCAGATAGACTTCCTGGGGTCGGTAATCGCGGTACCAAGGACATCGCTGGTCCAGTCAGACGTGGAGGTTGGTATTGATATTTGGCGTCACCGTCGAGAGCAGGACTCCTGCGACCCGTTCCGGATGATGGGCTTGCCCGGGATGAGGATCTTTGAGCAGGCCTATTGGCCGGCGTAGAGGCTTCATTGGATGGCATGATGGGTCGAAGAGAAGGAAAGGATACAGAACGACAACGTGAGTGCGATCATCCAGTCGAATCAGGATGCTCACCGTGATTGAGCACGCATAGGAACCGCAAATGTATCAGGTAAGGGTGCTCGGGTGATGTTAGATGATGATGAACTGTTGTCGAAATCCTGCAGCTCGGTAAGTGAAAAATCCGTAATTGGCGGATGTTGTTATGCGTAGACGCCCAAAGGATCCGTCGAGCGAACAGAGCGAGTGGTTGTTGAAGGTGTCAGGATGCAACTTCAGGGAACAAATGAAGAAGGGCCACAAATTCGGGGGTGGGCGTGGGAGGTTGACTTCAGTTGGCTGAGTGTAGGGCTGGGGGGAAGTGTCTGGATCGGCGAGATGCGGCGAGGCGGCAGTTAGCGGACTGTCGTGCGATCTAATCGGGGGCTAGGCACGTCAACACTGCAGTCACTGTCTGGCAGCAAGCACCAACACAGCGTAGATGCGTTCGACGCTAGCCGCGGTTCTGATTCTGACTGGGAGTCTTTCGTGCAGCGATGGTCGTCCAGAAGCGGAGAAGTCGGTTGTTGAAGAGTGAGAAGTTACAAGGTGTAGTGTGGAGGAAAGAAGGAAGGAAGGAAGGATGGAAGAAAGGGAAGGGTGGATTCCTGAGGCGCCAACCGTAACGTCACCGTTGTGTTGGGCCTGGTCTGGCCCATTTCGACCTGTTCAGAACTCAGTCCACGCCAATGAGAGCTTCCCACGTCAGGGCTATTTGGTATACTCCTGTTTACATTAATTTATTGACTACTGGTAACCCACGATGACCGCTCTGTATGCTGCAATGGCCCAAGAAACCTAGGCAGAAGAATAAACAGAAGCCACTATGGTGTGGCCGTAATTGCTAAACTCCGGGATCCGAATCTAGAGAAATCCGGCTTCTGGAAGGACGTAGATTACACGCAATGTTGTTTGTTACACGGGCGTAACGCCCCCACACGCCGCCAAAGCACACAAAATACTGCAAATTCGACACCGTTGGGTGATACGTGACCGTCCGGATACAGAGAGAGCTGCCTCGGGTAATGACCTCACACGGAAAAAGAGTCTTGTGTCCTCCACGGAACATTATTGTCGCTTTTACTTGGTGACAATAGAAGGAACCCATTTTACGACAGGAAATCAAGTTTCGAGGTGGTCAGCCATGGGGAGGAAAACAGGGAAACTGTGCATCTTTCCGAGTGTCGCATCGACCCGACGCGAACTCACAGAGCGTTCACTTACATAGCGGTTATGTATGGCAAAAAAAGAAAAATGGAAAGACAGTATTTCTTTGCCTATGATAGGTGGAAATGGCAAGGGAAATAATCAAAAAAAAAAAAAAAAAATGTTGACCAGTGCTGGACTCGATCAGGCGAGCTTATCGGAATGAGATACTATGTAGGTGGCAATTTGATAGCGATAGGTGATAACCCATACAAAAAATCGATCATCAGTACCAAAGAAGACAAACTTCGATTATATATTGGCAAAAAGAATTGGATTGACGTACTACTAACTGCGTGCTCATTTGTTTCACTCTTGTTCATAATTGTGCTTCTGTCTCTTTCAGCCAATGTGCTGAGGCTATATATTAAGTTTTGACATTTTAATATTGAAGGATTTCACACACCTACCTCTTGAAGAAGTGAGGAGTGTGCTGATTGGACCCTTGGCTAAAACTCCACCGTCATCGGCGATGTATATCTTTGTGGCCAGGTAATTGACATTGTTGTTGACAAATGCCAGGCTACCCCTGTATTCAGATATAGTACCATGTCACGGAGAACTCGGTGTAACAAAGTCTTGACTTGGCTACATTAAACACTGGACGAGGAAGAGAGAGGTGGAACACATTCCTAGGGCTGTCAAAAGTCCCGGAGCTCGTTCGTCATCCAGTTGACAATCCTGTTATTCAACAGACTACGCTATCATCCCAATCAGTCTCCCAGGTGAGATCATCATCATTGTTGCTGAACCTGCAGCTCGTGTCGGAGCAAGTTATGTTCTCAAGGACACTCAAACCGCAGTGTATTGATTGAGAAACGTGGCAAGTTTAGCTGTGCACCCACGAGGATGCTTGCATCACAAAACGACCGGCAATGACACACTCGAACCAGACTTCAAACGGGACACTGAGTTCACTTCCTGTCGAGATCCAGCTCAGCATAATTGACTATCTGGACTATACTGCTCGCATCGCTCTGGCATATACCAACCGCTACTTCAATGAGATTGTAGTACGTCAGCCGCCAACGAGTAGGGGAGCGAAACTAGACTTTATCTGTCAAGTAGAGACTTGGCAAATGTTCGTATACGCCATCAAAATGACAGTATTACGGTTACTTCCTGGACTGACCAAGCCTGCAGATACACCGCCATTGACTACCTCGCATGCAACCAATGCCTAAAACTTCGCCCAGTTCACGCTTTTGCAGATAAACAAGGCAAGGGTAAACGGTCTCGAGGACACTCTGAAAACAGCCGTCGTTTCTGTATTCGGTGTGGAATCCAGAAGCATATCTACCTACCCGGTCACCTCATAGCTATCAGCAAACCAAGTCCTGCAGATACTCACGACATCCGTTTCTCCATCTGTTGGTGCTGTAAGTTTCATGGAACTGGCTCTTACTGTCTAGTGTTTGGCAGCTGTGAGCGCTGCGAGCAAGTGCCTCCAGCATTACACTATATATGGAGTCCGACCCATCAGCCATGCATGCAACATTTCCATTGTCTCTGCTGTGGCCGGGAAGGGAGTCTCGAGCAAGACGAACAGCCCTCGAGTGGTCAGATTGATGATTTAATACGACGATATAGAATTCGAGCTACCAAAGAACCATCTTCAATTACTCCAACTAGTACATTGCTACACACGTGACAGTCCAAGAACAACAAACATAAACGCAAGAAGCAACAGCCGTGTTATAATGACAGTCTATCGAACAGATAGACTTACTCATCCCGTGATATCCAGGCATGTTTCTTCTCCGGTGCCTGGACAGTCCGATCCAAGCGATCCCGAAGACTCGTCTGAATCCACATGGGCATCGAACGCAGATTAAAAGTGAACCAATCTGCTGTGGCCGAGACACCAACATAGCCACTCTGGCCTTTCAATATCTGGTCTACCACAGCCTCTGCAACGGTCTCCGGTTCCAACAAAGGACTCAGGAAGCTGTCCTCGGGAATCATGTCTCGCGTCACAAAGGTCTTTGCATATGCCGGAGTGACCAGCACCGTTCGCACACGAGGCGCATTATATCTCGTCACAAGCTCTGAAGTCAGGCCCTCATGAAGGTTGATAGAGGCCGCCTTGCTTGCACAATAGGCGGTCATACCGGGCGTAGTGCAATTGCCACCTTGCGAAGCAACAGTGACAACCATACCATGATTCTGTTTGATAAGCGACGGGAGGAACTCGCGCAAAATCTTGTATTGCGCTAAAGTATTAACCTCAAACATCTTCTGGATTTCCCTGTCCGAGTTCTCCAATATCGGACGAGCATAGATGATCCCGGCATTGTTTATCAGGATGGTCGGATCACCGAACGCAGCCCGAATCTCCGCCGCAGCCGCAGCAATGGCCTCGGAGCTGGTGATGTCGCACTTGAAGTACTTGACACCAGCCGGCAGCGTATAATCAGGCGCAATAACATCCAATATCGCAATCTTGGATTTCGCTCTCGCGGACAACATGAGCACTTCTTGCTTACCAAAGCCAGCTGAGCCGCCACTTATGACGACGATTTCTCGAGGCCAGTCATACTTGTCGCTAGTGGCGCGATTGATGGCGCGACGGCCGAGCCAGGAGTTCACTCTGCTGACCAAACCCAATGCAAAGGCGATGCGTAGCCAGTTCAGTACTCCGTCGCGCTTCTGGGGTAAGTAGGGGGCGTTGGCGGGCGCATATTGGAATAAGAGAACGGCCAGAAGGGTTTTGACGGGGGAGAAGACAGTTCTTCCCAGCATCGACCCGACAAAGTCGGCCGTAAATCCTGCAATATTTTTGGTCAGATTCCTTTTTGGCTTTTATCAAGACACAAACGAAAAGTAGCGGGAGATCAAATACCTTCTCGTGGTAGAATTCGATTCGGCATTTTTGTTTCTCTTCAGTATGTACGTGGATTGAGCCACAAAGCAGAGTATTTCTCAGTCTTTGTTGAACAGACCTGAAGACTTTAAAAATGGATCAGACCATATATGAAAATGAACGTAAGGGATAGAGGAGTCTTTCAGTAAATCATAGCAGAACGACAGCAAGGCCTGCTCAGCTCCGAGCAGCAAGCATTAGATTGTAGATACCAGTGGTAGCTCCCCCCAAGATTTCCCCTCATTCTCAAAGACAAAGGCGTAGAACTAAAAGCCACTAAATGGGGTCAACCGAGGTTTGTGGAGCACGGCCCATATTGATGCTGTCATTTGGGTTTTGGCTGGCTGGCTGGCTGGGCTGGGGTCTTTGGATCGCAGCACTGCGGGGGGAACTCATTCGTTGCGCATTTACTTCTTGCTTTTGTTAGTCCGAGTACCTACTTACTTAAGATGGCCACATCGTTGTCCATATACCCTTCAGAGCTCGTTGGAGGTCTGTCTCGAGTTTGTTTCACGAGGGGGTATGTACAAGACAATCTAATGCATATGCTCCAGATAGATTGCATTTAGGCTGAAGCACTAGTAGGAAGTGCCTTCCACCTGCATTATGTGAGGATATCTGCATGGTTCGCTATCTGATTGCACTCATAGTAAGTAACGCACAGAATAGGAAAACATTAAACTGCAATGCCCGATCTGATTCATAGGTGTCTACTGTGCTTCTTATCTGTATGGTATACTTTGCTTCGCAACAAGTCGTGCTTCTTGAGATGGACATTGAGTTCATACAACGCCATGTAACTACTTTCAGAACAACAATAGTAATCTGATGATATGATGGACTGAATTGACTTCTCCCCTCTAAAATGGTATATAGGATAGACAGCCAGGACATAATGCATCAATCGACGCAGCCAAACAGAAATGACAAGACGATATATAAAAATGGTTTCCAAAATATACAGTAAATCCCAAAGCTGCAAAAACAAAAAAAAAAAAAAAAAATTGAATCGCCGTCGCTCATTCGATGCAAGTAGGAGGTATACGAAAGAATTTTTTCCACCCCTTGTTGAAATGACAATTGCCACCGAGAAGATAACGAATGCTGAAATAGCGAATATTGAAAAGACAATTTGACCTCCCCGCTCCAAAACAATTGCAAATTTGCCGACCGTGAGATAATATATGTATAAGTGCGGGTGACTGAGGAAGAACGATGCGTCATGGTATCATGTGCAGTGAATAGCCTTGGATTTCATTTGTATTCCATGGGCTGGAAGTTGAAGGAAATAAAAGAAGTATTCAAAACACAATGCCCGTCCGCCAAAAAACGATAAAAGCATGAAATATAGGTATAAATGGCGATAGTGGGCCTAGAGCGATGTCACAAACTTTAAAGGATTGGTGTCTCTGACAACGGAAAAGGTTGTTAACCTCCGAGAGAGAAAGAATCATGTACTGCCGAACGAATCCGTGAAGCTCGCCTGAAGTGGTTTCTTAAAAATCTTGTAGTAGATGCCGGAGAGGATTTGAGCATCGGCCATAAGCGTCGGTGAAATATCCTTGTACATGGCGAGGAACTTAATGGTGCGCTGGAGGAGATGTTCGAGTTCATCAGCATCGACCAGTCGACTAAGATTAGACATGTAAGTTGCGGAAAGGACAAGCATGTTGCCGAATTGGCTGATATATTTGTCAGTCTTCATCAACTAATGGTGTAACAAATTGTTAGGAAAGGGATGAACTTACGCATGAGCAGTCCCAAAAATATTGGTCACGATCGGTCGACCCTTGATATTATGAAATGCTTTGGTGCTCTGAATCGCAGCTGTGATGCACTGCTCGCATGCGCGTCGCGTTTCGTCATCTAGCTCGTCATAGTGTATTGTCTCTGTACGATCGTTGTCTCCCCAATCTGGGCGCAGTCCCGGTTCACTGGACCACCTTGCCATACTGGGCGCTTGAAAATCATGTGCCTTGAATGAGGCCAGTGGCTTGGAGTCCTTCTCTGTCTTGCCTTTTCCTTCCGCTTTAGGTGACTTGGAATGTAGGGCGCGTTCAAGGACGGGTCGGTAGATAATATAGCGAGCACCATAATACTTTGCACGTAGACGTGCAGTGTTTATGTCTTCCGCAGGTTCGTCTCCTTCCTGCCACTGCATCCCCTCTGGCAAGTTCTGCTTCCAGCCATCGAGATTCAGACCAAGAACACCGAGAATTTTATCAGGCAAATGCTCGACCTTGATGTCATAAAGATCTCGATGGACTCGGTTCAGGACTTTACGGAGATGGATTTGAGCCGAGTAGTAGAACATCACGAGAGGCTCGGTCATGGTAAGATAGCCTTTGGGGAGCTCGATCTCCGTCTCGGATTGGGATACACCACTGGCTGTCAGATCTAATTCGGCCAAAAGGTCACTGGTGAAAATGCATCAGTTCTCTGGCGATCTTTGGGCATACGACAGGGAATGATAACTTACCTCTCGTGCTGCAGACAAGTCCAATAAGCGAATTCACATAATTCTTTCAGGGGAAATGTGGTCTTTGGGGGAATGTTATTATAATCAATTCTATTAGTTCGCGTGTGTCAGTAACAATGAGAACAAGCTTACCATATCAAAAGACATGATCGGCAGAAAAAGGTATGAAAAACTTACGCTCGAATCAGGAACGAACAGGCTCTAGCAGCCTGGCAAATCCAACCATGACTCTGGAACGGGTGAGCTAGTTGACCGGCATAAAAGCTTGCAAGAATTGAGGCTTGCACGAAAGGCAATTCGCATCCACCCTGCATCTCGCCGAGAATACCCGCAGCATACGCATAGTAGGCTAAACCTGGAATCACGTCTATATTTCTGGGGTAAGACGCTTCATTGTTCTCCAGGCCATATCTGGAGTGTGGCCTTTGGATCGGGGTCTTCCATTCCCGTGCAGGATCTGGGGATGGGAGATTAGGAGTATCAAACGCTTGAGTGTTCAGCCCCGAGGCTGGCCCGGGTGTTGGTGAAAGAATCTCGTTGAGCACAGCTTGGACTTCTGGTGAGGATGCAAACTCCTGCTTGGGGCGGGGCCTTTCATTTGGGTCTGGTGCAAAGCCAGGCAGTGCAGTTTTATGCTCACAGATCGCGCCTACAGCAAGCACCATTAAGATTATTGCGTTGTCGATCGAATGCTCAATCCTGTGAGACGGCCATTTCTCTGAGCTCAAGCTTGGCGATGGAGACATTTCGGGAGCCACCATGTGCATGTGCTCAGCAGAGCGCTTTCGCTTCATACCACGACCGTCGTTTGCGCTGTTTATCATGCTCTTTCTAGGAGGCGCATATTGCTGGATGAATATCTCCACTTTCTGATTTAGCCTGGTCGCATCCATGAACGGGTGAAGAATATGCATATTAGACAAGTAGCTGCGGACGAGACGCCGAACGACATCAGGATGGGTGTTGAGATGACCTGATGGATCGAGACCACCAGCATGTTCCTTCACTCGACCTTGGGGAGGCATTGGTAGCCCATAGCCCCAACTGGGCGAATTAGCCTGGGAATACTCTTCGTCAACGCGTGGAGTTGACGTGTTTGTTGCAGGGCTAGCAGAAGAGCCGGTTAACCCTTGAGGCTGAGGCAGAGGGGACTGAGGGCCATGCCGCGAGTAGTACTCAGTATCGTGACCAACTCCTTCGCCGCACCCATAAATGCGAATCAAGCCTCGTTTTCTTTCATTCCTCAAGACATAGTCCGGGTCAATTTCACGGTCCAGTATGTTCCGAATTGATTTCCAATTGAGGAGCTTGTGGGCAGCTGTCGTATGGTTCTGTGGGACGGATAGTTCTCCTTCTGGTTCTTGGTTTTGAACTTTGGGTAGAGGTTGCGACTGCACATGCTGCACGGTGTTTATATAGCTAAGCAAGTTCGCTTCCGGAATTTTCTTCGAATCTACACCAGATAATTCTAGCGTAGCAGGGGTTGGCGGTTTCGATTCTACCAAAGCATTTGGCGTCGCAGTAGTGTCCTTGGCAGGTTTCTGAGGTGGTTCCTCAGGCGAAGTTTCTGGAGAAGCTTCAACGGGAAGAGGTAAATCACTTTTCTCGATGAAATAGCGTATGAGCTTTTCCAATCCCGCGATTCTGTCCGTCAGGGTTTCCTCAATGTGCTGGCAGCGGTCCAAGACCAACTGGGTTGACTTTTCTTGCCTATGCGGGCTGTTAGTAGATACCCTAGTTAAACCACTCTCTCATTCACAAAGACTTACTTTTGAGGAGGAATGTCTTTGTACTTGCACTCAATGTTGTTTTCTCTACAATGGCTGCATGCCGGGCGACCTTCATCGCACTTTGCTTTGCGTGCTCGACATTGATCACAAGCCTATGCGATATTAAAATGCATTCAAAATCCAAGGAGACAAAAGATCATACCTGTTGAGCTCTGGCAGCTTTGCGCTGACGTGGATAAGGTACAATACCGCCATCATACATAGCTCCTGGAGGAGGCTGACCATGATGAGGCGGGACATGTGCCAAGTAGCCCGGTGGCGGGCCTGTATGCTCACCGTTAGTGATTCCCGGCGCTGGAGGCTCCCCAGGCCCGGCGTAAGGTATGCGCGACGTTCTATAATCACTGGGAGGAGGTGCGGAATGCGGGGTAGGCTCAGGTTGTGCGCCATTCATAGGTCTATAAGATCGAGGAGAATGAGGCTCTGATGCTGGATGCGATGGCGCGGGAGCTGGTAGACTGTTTGGACGATGGTATGGATCACCTAGTGGAGGTTGAGGTAATTCTCGACTTGGCGGCTGAGCGGAGGGGTGTTGTGGTGGTGGAGCAGGGTAAGGGGCGTGGGAATGCGAAGGGGGAGGTCCTGGACCAGGCGGTTGCGACTGTGGCGGGGGTTGGGCGACTGGATTTGAATGGCGACGCTGAGCAGCAGCTTCATAGTGCGATGGAGGGTATGGTTGTTGTCGCCATTCGTAAGCACTGGTATGAGGTATAGGTGCGGGCAGCCCATGAGGTTGGTCGTGCGGTGGGGGTGGTGTTCGATGAAAACCAGGTGGAGGACCGTGAAGCGTCTGCGGATGATGAAGGGGTGGCATCATTGCCCCATAAGGAATATTCTTTGCTTTGTTGTCCATCGGCATTGGTGCCTCCATTGTCGCAATGGATCAAGCGTCACGGCGATCCGGCCATCTGCTTCCAGTAATCCTCCACACAATGATCCCAGCTTCCGACAAAATATGGTATATCGATAGAAACCTTCTTTGGTTCCAGAAGGTCTTGCACTGGTGGTTGTCTATTTCCACGACATGTCTGTAACTGCAACAACTGGCGGCCAACGACCCGACAACAACGCTTTATACCGAGCGTTGCGCAACGACGCAGAACTGAATCCGTCGGTAAGTGGCCGAGACAAACGAGCTAACAATCGAACAGTCAAACAGCTGCGTATGTAACAAATTTTTGGGGGTCGGGCAAACGATTTTCGTCAGGGCTGTTTCCCTAGAGCGACGAGAATCGCTCGGTTAGTCTGATGTTTTCTCATCTTGGAATTCTTTCTCTCCGCGCTTCCTCCGATTTCCAGCAAGCTGTAGGATTGGAAATGTGTTGTGTGAACAGAAAAAATATCTTACTGTATATATGGATCAAGACAAGAAGAAATAATTCCGGAGGATATCCTTTGTGTATGTCAAATTGTGGCAGATGTGAGTCGAAGTGTTTGTCTGGTTCTGCGAAAGGAAATCGCGGAGCTTCGGAGGAGGAGCAGGGTTCCTTCCTGACAAACGCGCGATAACTTAGTTAGAGCGACTAAGTTGACTAAAAGATCCCGATAGAGGAAAAAGAAACGAAGACCGAGTGGGTGGAGAGTACTCCGTAGTGAGGAAAAAAAGAAAAAGGGTAAAAGAACCACCAACTCCGGGTAAATAATCAAGTAGTGTAGAAGATGGAGCACTCCACCAGAGACGAGGAGACAAAAGAGACAATATGATCTTTAGGTGCGTATGGATATGAAGGAAAGACGGAATAAATGATCGATGTGATGAGGCGTACGGGCACGATTGGGTTTGAGCAAGTGGGAGGAAAGGCAGAGGATGTTTAACTAGTTAAAACAGCAAGGATAGATTACTCACTGCGTATTACTGGTTACCAGATGTCGCACTCCGTTCCGTCACGATACCCACTGATACAGCGAGCAGCAGCCAAGTCGAGTAAGGACTGTCAAGATTGCAAGCGAATTGACCGTCGTGCTAATACATTTCACAAATGAGTAGCTCAGATGAGGAAAATTGCCTGTGGAGAACAGCAACTTAACTTCATCAGCCAGGTTAGCCTGGGATAACAAGAGCTTGGTTTGGATTGTAACATTCGTATTACTAAACGTTACGGCGGTGTATTATGCTTTCCGTACGAGAAACTGATCAATCAGCACCGTTCCGTCGCCCGTACTTCTTCTTTCAGCGATACAAGACTACACCACTTGATTGTGAACGAGACCAATAGTAGCCAGATTGGAAACCTCACGATCATGAGGGTCTATATTTTCCAAGAACTATAACGAAGTACACAGGGTTGAGTAGCTGCCCAAGGCAGAAATTCGACGTTCTCTTCGTTGTTCCCTTTGGTTCGTATTTGTGATTCCGAAAGCAAACGGAACTGATAGAATCGGGAAATCCGGACTGATAGTCGGATACTTAGCCTTGGACCGGATTGAACCCATGGCCAAATGACCACCAGAAAAAGAAATACGAGAAACGCTTGCACACAGCGTAGCGTCTGTTTGTTATGCAAGACTCCGTAAAGAGTTGTATGCTACTATGCTTCGAGTTGATCTCATACTCCGTGAGTAACTAGTAGATAGCCGAGGAGAAGGGCAATTCATGAACTGTATGATACTCATATCGTCACTGTATGCAGCCTTCCTCCCCCCACTACACCCCGGTCAAACATCCTTAAGCAAAGACGGTGTCTCCCAGGAATAGGATCCAAGTGCCGTCTCTCTTGCGCGTCATGAATCGGTTAGCTCAGGCCCCAGACCAGATACTCGGGTTCGCAGAAACCTTAGTTTTGACCTCTGAACTGTTCAATGTAAGTTCAATGCAGGCGCCCCGAGTTCGTGACACTGCTCAATACGAATCAGCGTTCGTATTCCATATTGTAGCTATTAAACGCGATATTTATGTCTCATATAGTCGAGTCAGTCAAAGAACCTTGCTGTCGCCAAATGACCAGACGCACTCTATTTGGTAGTAGTTTTTGCTAATCAACTATCCTTACTATCGTATGGTTACACCTAACAGTCCCCCATTGCGGCCCGATTGTGACACTATAAGTCATGAAAAGCACGTGGGAGGGTGGACAGTTTGACAAAAAAGCAAACAACAGATCAAATCAAGGAGGAGACATAATGTCATTGTGTTGACGATATGAGTATCATGTTGATATCAACTCTGTCATACCGTCAATCTTTGTATGAATGTGGTATATGCTCTGTATTCATATGAAGATTAGCGAGCGCCTTGGTATGTATCCATCATAGTAGTATGATACATGTCCCGCCCCTGAAGTCATCATCAAACTTATACATTCGTATGCAGTACTCCATAGTCGCACATATTAAACTAGATCGTCAGATCTGTCACTGTAAATCTAAGGGGAATTTTCAGCAAATTTCGACGAGTCAAATCTACTCAGAAAATGCAACCTTGTCCACCCTCTTTACATTTCTTGGGACGGGAATCACGGCAAGACGAAGAGTGGACTCAGTGGGTGGAGTCCTTAGACGAGATTGATTAAGCGCTTAATTAATAATAAGTCTAGCCGATTATATGTTACGTATCAATTTGAGAATGACAGGGGTATGGGAATCGGTCGTGCTTCTTCAGGTAGACCATGCACAATTAAAGATTCACAACCGTCGCATGGCCTTTGCCTATGTACAGTGTGTAGCGTAGAATGAAGAGGGCACACAATCCTGCGACTTCCCATATCTTGTAAAACAGTAGTTGCGACTACGCTATCCCCCCCGAAAAAAACTAAAGGTGACAAAACAAGGCGAAGTGAGATACACCTTACCTAAAATGGTAATTATACAACCCATCTCTGTGCCCCTGATTGGTTCCAGCCCCACGGTTAGGAACGGGTAAGGCGACATGGCTGCCTTTGGTACTCTCGTATAACCGATACGTAGGTACCATGATAAATTCCGGTATTTTACGGTAAAATACGGAAATGCCGCGAATGTAGTAGGTGGTTACGTACGTATTGGAAACTTTCTTACCCAGGTACGAGCCTCGTACTAGAATAATTATTCCGTATGTGGGCGTTTGACCCGAGATCGTGGTACGTACTAATGCCAGCAGAAGGGGACGGTGTTGGTATTTATTTTTATGATTTGGGAATTCCCCCGATGGTTGGCTCTGTCGAGGAATCATTCTGTGGTCAGTTTGCCACTGGTTCAGGGAGCTTAAAGATTTAGGCCAGCCGCTTGAAGAGGGCGCAGTGCTGGCTATCTAACCCGGAGAAAGTGTTACGGACTATACATTCAACAAGCGTTCATGCGCCTGGCCTTTCATGACGGACATGTATTCAGGTACGATACTACGTATGTCGTTTCTGGTTTGCTCCTCGAATGTCCATATTTGGTGGAAACAATTGTTCAACATTGCCATTGTCGTTAACAAACAGTTTGATATTGATGACATGATGTCATTGGTCACCGACCATCAATAATCCTCCTGGAAATAGGAGATCGTCAGTTCGACGTACAAAAGCGTTGGTTGGTTGGCTGGTTCTGCCATTCTGGTTCAAGGGCCGAACCGATCCGCAATCAATACACCGAAGTACGTACCGTTAAGTTATACCAACATAATACTTTCAGGGGTGTAGACGTGTCTCCAAGCCATGGCACGTTTTACATAAAATCGACCCGAACGGAGAATAAACCATACCAAGACCCAGTTATGCCGCCAAAAAAAAAACTAGAACTGATGGATAAAGTTCATACACCGACAAGAAGATTCTGAAAATTTATAAGCGATGAACTTTCACACAAATCGCAAAAGTCAATTTTACCCACCGCCATGGGACGCTTCAATGGCAGATGCGCAGCGACCAAATTTGAGTCATCCATGATCCGGTCAAATCAGAAAACTCGGTGTGTTGCCCGCTCGTCGAGGGGGAATACACCGCCCCGCAGCGAACTTGCGAAGATGTCGAGACTTGGGAAGATTATTGGCTGGGAGGACAAGGGTTGGTTGGCGTTAGGGTTTGTTAGACTTGGGTTAGTAAGGGTGGTTTACCATGGAATTGGTAACGTTCCCGCTTCTAGCGTGCAGGAATCTTACACTTAATTTGCCTAGGGGTTTACCTTCGAGAGCGAGTAGGAGGTTTGGGATTTGTAGGCTTTGTAGTACGTATGATGTAGTCGTTGCTGTCCAGACTTGATACTACGCACACGCAAGAGTTGAAACGACGTCTTTCATTGAGTGTGACAGTACTCAGGAAAATGGCTCTTTGAGATAATAAACAGCTTTGGAGCACTGCCAGCTCTGGTCCATAATAACATCGAATACAATACGACCATACAAGCCGGTAAGATACCAATATTAATACATACTTAGTACGGTAAAACAACATACCACACAACAAGCCTCATCCCGTCACGGAAAATACACCAGCCTGCACCAATGACATGAGATTCGTCAGGAGCAAATCACTACTACATAATACAATGTACAATACCCATTACGGACAACGGCAGTTACCAGGGAACAGCAGTACCCCACATAGTACGCTACTAGTCCCTTTCGCTAGGAAGTTAATGGGACGGTCATCTGACAGGAGTCGAGATGATGAGTGCGATTTGCCATGTACGAAGTTTTCTGGATGCTGATTGTAAACACGTAGAGTCGCCCCTGCATTCTCTAAAGGATTCTGTGTGCTCGCCATCCAGATTATGACTGGATAACATGGTCCATTAGACAGTTGCTGTGCCGTGACTTGTATCATTCCTTCGAGCCCTCGGGTTTCTTCTTCTGTATTTTCGATTTTGACTCTTCGAACACAAGGCGCGGAATCATCACGTGCTGTCGCTGCCTCACATTCCGATCGATAGTCTGATAGCGACATGGATCACTTGATCAGATCGAAATACATAACTGCACTGCGATGCGCTGCATAACATTCAATCAAGCAAGGCGGCGGTCAAAAACGACTGACTCGGCCCTTCGTTGTCTGTTGAAAGTGCTAACTAGGGATGACTTTGATTACATGGACATTTCGCCACAGTGAAGGTTCTTTTCACATATGTCATACCATCTCATGTGCGTCATGCATTAAGAATGCATGCCATTGACTTCCAACTTCCAAGGCTTGGATGGGGTTTCTCTAATGGATTACTTGATCGGGCAATTTCGGTTTATGCAGTGCTTCACCGATACGGCTTCTCCAACCACGGACGTATGTACGTTTCAAATGTCGAAAGTATAATCCTTCAACTCTCAGTACATCGGAAGCTCCGGCATATCCCAGCAGCTCGTATCAGGCGAAAGCAACCATAAGTCAATAAACGAGCCCGGACAAGGACAGTAACCACATTGATTAACGTTGCATGCGTGATGCCCCAACCGGAAATGGTTCGGCGACCCGAGACTTGTATCTGACACTCCTCACGAAATCTCAGATTACATTGTACACGGTTAGCTCTTTGTTGGATCCTTCGAAGCGGGAGGAGTCTTTGTTACTCCTTTGTTGTGACCTTGGATTGTAATTAGGAAGACTAATCAATAGTAGATTTCAGTGTCCACATGGAAGGAATAAAAAAATTCATCTAGGATCTCGTATGTTCTCTATCTAGATTGATCATCATGCAAGGTGGCACTAGGTGCTTGGACCAGATCGCTCTGTTAGAACTGGCTGAGTAGATCTAGTGGTCAACTGGTAATATCTAAAAATACCAGTTGACGACTTGACCGCAACACAACAAAGCGTACTTCCGTACTCGATATTTCAATTTCTATTCAATTGTAAAAAGCATGTAGAAATGTGTACAGGACGGAATACATCTCCTATACGCTGTAATTTCGCAAGTCGTAACAGACAGTCTTACACCTCAACTCGACATATCACATCCGTCAGATCATCACGTCGGGAAATAAGAGGTATGTGCGATGGTACCTTTTTTCCCCGTATAGATTTATGAGTGCACATGTATTCCTTCCTAAGTGATGTTCGCTAATGAAATGTGATCTGACCTTTTACCTGCATCATAAATTACCGACTACCGAGTTACATAACCGATATAGTTACTACGTATGTATGTACTACTGTATAATGCAAGATGCAAAGCTTGGGGATCCCTGTCGCCTCTGAAAATCGTATCGAATAAGAATAAGATCTGATCCCCACAGGCCGTACTCCGTAACTTTTTTAGTCAATATAGCTTTGACAGCGGGAGGTTCAGTGTGCACAGGCTCCGATTTGCGACCCGGTCTCGCTCATTTGATCCAGCCATGGCTTTTTTCCTTTCTTTTCTTTTGCTGCTGTCACTTGAACCGACAGGCATTCATGGTTTGAGTCAGACTGGCCAGTGAGTCGCTTAACCTATATTAAAGCGTTGATATTTTATGATATGCCTATTATGTTCCCGTATTTCCGACCTGAGCCAAACTAGCTAACCGTAAACCCTAAGTTGAATCATTGTTGGGTCTAGGCCGAGCAACTCCGTACGTACTAGAGGTGCAAAAATCACTAACTACATTTTTTGAGGACGCGCGGTGCGTCCAATGATCATTCAATACTCACTGTTATCGTCAGTGCTGTCTCTGATACCGACAGGGATACACCTTGTAAGCACGTAGATTATGTGTGCTATCCTACACCGTTATCTTGCTTTTCCAACAAGCCCTCGCAATCCAGGCTGGCCAGCCACTCTTCGAGGGTGGGAAAAAAAGAAAGATCAGCATACTTTCAGACGATTGATGTATGTGAGTCGCTGGGGCCGTTGGGGGTTTAATCATGGACATTTTGGGATGTTCTCGAGGCGTTGCCTAGTTTGAGTCGCCGGCTTGGGGGTGGAATGTAAGGTTTGACATTATCTCAACGTCACGACTCACGACTTGATTTTGCGAATTTTGACGATCATGAATGGCAGGACTCAGCCAATCGCCAGGGAGTTCTCATCCGTCGATCTGTCCCATCACATACATAATGTCGCCCAGGATGTCGTACAGGATGAGGGGAGCATTCGGCGGGGTAACCCTAAATCCTCCACACTGATCCTAAGACGAGACGACCTCTGAACAGTTCAACTATGACTTATGTAGCCACTATTGCATTCTGACCTGAGCGAAATGATCATACTCTACGTAAATCTCGCTATTAAGCAACGGCTACGTATCAGTCTT
This sequence comes from Talaromyces sp. F31, assembly GCA_037356135.1. NCBI lineage: Eukaryota > Fungi > Ascomycota > Eurotiomycetes > Eurotiales > Trichocomaceae > Talaromyces > Talaromyces sp. F31. The sequence continues at coordinate 2,169,678 of JAYXSF010000034.1, forward strand.
GTTGACCGCTACAAATCGGGCATTCTCATCGTGCCACGATCGCGAATCGCATCGTAGGAAGCTTTCCTGAAAAACTCGTGATTCTAGCGTCAGGTGTACATACGAAACACATCTGGATGTAATATATGTACATATGCACGCTCAGATTCCCGTTCAATTAATCCCTCAGGCTTACATATCGTTGAAAATTCGGATACCCTTACCTACTCAGGCAGGGACAGGTGTGTTGTGTCTTAGGGCTAGCAACAAAATCGTACCGCAGGGCAAGGATATACCATGGACAAACCCTTTAAAAGTGCAATCAGGAGGGAAAGCTAACGGCTGAGCCCTGCATGAAATTCCACAACTTTGTGTACACGTATATGTAAGTCAAGTAGCTAGCTCATGCATCTTTACATTGGTCAGACGAGATTCGCTCCTTTTTGGCGCTGTGTAAGAAGGTACACACGTAGATGAGATGCATCATGCGCCTTAATGCAGTTCATTCAAAGTTTCCCTGTTTGAAGGGGTACACAATAATCAAGGAAGGTGAATAATGCTTGTCAATTGGCAGGGAAAAAATGTTATTTTTATTTCGACAAATCCCATCTTGAGGTCTCTGCAATTTCCTTTCTGCCGGGGGAGGGATGAAACCAGGCTCGAATAAGAAACAATACAATTCCATATTCTCGTTTCTTGCAGCAAGCAGTAGTCTCCCAGGGGATACATGTAGTTTAAAATAGAACTAAAAGAGCGGTGGGTGATGTTGCGAACATGAATGATCGGGCTTGTGATGAGATATCGGGCCTTCTCGAAGGAGATACCCGTTGCAGGTGAATAGGTGACATAACACAGTCGGTGAGAGATGCTATCTTTATCTCATCCTGCATTTCAGGTTGTACATGGAAAAACGTGCTGATCATCCATGTCGCTTGTTGCGCCTCAACATGAAAAAATCTGCATTGCTGGGGGTGACTGCTAGGGGTCGTTCTTCAGGAGGAGGATGTACTCCGCATTAGATGCGTAGCTCACCGGCAGCAAACGAAATCGGATTCAAACAAAAAATATACTCTATCTGGTAAGTAATGTAGCTACTAGTGAGCAAAAAGCGTTTGTCAAACGTAGCCTCATACGCAATATTGTCATTCGGCCTGGCTCTAGTCAATATCCCGAACCAGCATGTTCAGCTAAACACTTCTACCTAATATTGAATTTAATTTTTCTTCCAATCGCTCATCTAGTCTTTTGAAATGTTGCGTAAAATAGCGAAATAGAGGTAAATGAAACAAGCTCCACGAACAGTCACCATTTCCATACTTCCGGTATTCTGCATTCGACGAAGCTTACCATCCGAAAGACTCGGAAAGCGACAAACAGATAACGGCAACCATCACAACAGAGCTTGGAAAGATAAAAACTGCCAGGACTATCGGTCGATCATGGACACTGCGAACTGAAAAGATGTCTGTATGTGATAATGGTTTACAAGATGTATCCCGCCGATGCCTCTCTACCTATTTGCGTATCTGGATACGGCAGGATGCGATCTGTAGTATTTCCATCGCGTCCGAAAGGCTTCTAGCTACATGCTTTCAGACAGACTCGAGACGAGTATTGTCCAGAGCAGTTAGGATGGGCACGTAGCTGGATATGAAATCCATTACTTAGCCAATGCGAGCGTGAGCTTGAGTAAACATCCTCTATCTGGTAAGACTGAACTAGACACAAGGTAAATTGTGGATATGTAGTTGTAATGTTAGCATTGAATGAATAAAAGTCAGGTATTGATGCATACGCTGACGAATGAATCAACCTGAATCTATCTAATATTCCATGGGCTTGATTGTGTGCCAAGGTTAGGTCGTCAACAAGAACCCGCTTGTTGATGACATCAAATGGCTATATACGCTTTTCGGTTCCATGAGCTAGTGGTGCTTGTATGATGTGGCAGTGAATGCAATTTAATAAACCCTTTGCCTTTTTGTCAGATGGAACTTTTAACTGAGACGTAATCTGTTTTCTTTTTTTCAGATGATTGGAGCAAACACATCATCTCATCATATAATGATATATCCTCCAAAGACTGTGAAATACTTCTAGTCGTTGCTCGGAATCCAGCAAATCATACCACTTGGTTCGACGTAGTTTGAGAATGTTCCAAGGTTGCTCCGGAGTACCCTGATCCCTCAAAGCACTCTCACCTGTCGTGAGACACTCAATATATCGTCGATGGATCTTAAGATGCAGGATAGAGACATGGTGATTGATACACGAAAGCATGTAGATCTTGTATAGCGAGTTAGCCAAACATAAACAATCTCAATTCGGTGTGACGCAACTCACGTCATCATATGGACTGCCATCTGGCTTTCCAATCTGCATATACTTCATTCTTTTATCCCACAAACTTGCCCCAGGTCCGATAACCTTCCATCTTTCGCTAGGCGTCAGTCTTCGTGTTCGCACTGCCCGCCGTGATGAAATGAGAGGATTCGTATAGCGAGAACGCTTATGCACACTTTGTGGGTTGCTGTCATCCTTTTGCTCTTCTTTCTCCTTTGCATTATCCGAATTTGCTGCTTCGCCCGTGACACCCTCATGTTCAGCACCACCGAATCGAGGGACTGTGGTCCACCATTTGCCCTCTCCCGGCTTGACCTCAACACCGCCTTCACGAGCGCGTTCTTGAGCTAATAGGAGCATAGCACCAATCTCACGGAACAAGTCACAATACTCTTTGCTCCAAGATCCTACTTCTTCCGGGGTAAATTTTGTTTCCTCCCGACATTGAACGCCTAGTAAGGGTCCCTCTAGTATCCCGCTTCGTGCAGCCTGGCGATCCTGGGGTACTCTGCCAGATATCAACGTATGGCGTACGGGGAATAGTAGACCTTGGACATTCAACCTTGGCGGCGTTGCAGGTACAGACGCCTGACATTGAAAAGGCCATGCAACCATCTCGATAAGTCCTCTCATCGTATCTTCACGGATATCAGAAGGCATTTCACTTCCTGTACCAATACGCCTCCCCTTGTAGACTCGTTCGTAGATTATGGTCTCCTCAGTCGGTGATTCACTCGTGTCCATGGGACTGCTGATGCTAGTTTTTTCTGAAGAAGATTGTTGTTGCTGGAGATCATTGACAATTTGACTGCTCTCCGATTTAGCCGCAACCGGTCTCTCGTAGTATTCATCCTGGCTACTGTCCCAATACTGCGCCATCCGCTCAAGTCCTGACCAGAATTTCCGTGTCTGAGTCAGTCGCACTCTATCGCGTCCGGGCTTGGGTGGCATTCTTGCAGCCTCTCTGAATGCATCATCACTGTCGATCAATAGCTCAGTCTTGACAATTTCGTATTTCTCGTAGGGTGGGTAAGGAATGCCATTTGCCATCTTAGGGGCTTCAGAAGGATTTTTGTCTTCATAATCGTTCGTTCTATCCCAGATCAACGGTGGTAGACCCTGTAGATCCTCATCAGAAATGATCTGAAGGCCCTCTACGTCTGTCTCGATTCTCAGATTCAAGGCCTTAACATGATCAATTGTAATGTCCTGAGGCTTTCTGAGTAGTAAGAGATTCCGGTAGATGGTTTGAAAGTCTGTTGAAGTTTGGGCGTCCTTGTCATTGAATCCGACATATTGAGGGAATTCTAGTGGCGTTGGAGAAGCTGGTGGATCTCGTTCCTGGTCGGGGTCAATTCCCATCGACTGGGCTCCTGATTTAGCTTGTCAGTATGAAATCCAAAAAAAATATATATTGTCGGTTGTGAGTGGCGTTCGTGACATGAATGTCTCATCAAATATGCAAACAGATTGAGCCTAGGCGTAGATGCGTTGCAGGAAACAGTTATCAAACTTGCCTGCAGCTGCCCACGCGAACATTCTGAGTGATGTGACACTACCTCTCTCACATAGCAAGCTGATTCGTGATGCTACAGGACATGAAGCCAACTGATCCGATGAGCTTTGCTGGAGCTTTGGCTATTCTGATGACCTTTGGCCGTTCCTGGATGTTGAAAGAGGACGAATTGTCTGGTGGGGAAGTTCCAACGGGTCGCACCGAGCGATCCACCTTCCTTCCTCCACCATGATTCTCCCCTCATCCGTTGGTGATACAACAACTATCAACCTGCGTGTACTTCTGGCAAGCTGCCCTGAAAGTTGTCATTCTTTTCATGATACTCGATGTTATATTCGATCTAATGTAATGGGGTAGACACTTTGCCCTAGCCTTACACTTCTGCATCTACATGTCCACCGACTACATGAAACCGCCCAAAGAGCCTCAGACCGACCACAGCATCCCAATCATGGCAGGATGCTTGACTTTTCCGCACCTGTGCTTCTACCATGCGTCTGCAGTTACCTGTCCAACTGAATACTAAGAAAGTGACAAGTTGTCGAGGTTACAGGAGAAGCACGTGACGAGAGCCCCGAAACGGCTGGGGTTTCAAGTGGTGGCCTCTGATTGGGCAGAAGCAAGCCCGTAGCCGCCTTCTTCCAGGGACGCTTCAACATGCCACCTCCAGTCAATCGCCCTCAGCGACCGTCCCCATGCTATATGCGCCGGGCTACGGTGTAGTCACAAAATACATGGTGGCTACTGGCCAGTCACCGTCATGGCTACAATCCAAGAATAGTACTTCGTGGAGGAGGTGTTACTGGTGGATGACCGCAATGTGACGCCCGAATGGCCTCTGACACCCCCTGAGGAACCCCAATACTCTCCGTGCTTCACTATAGCGCTTCTGAAACATGATGCCTTACACGCTCGCAATTCTTGAGCCGAAAAAGCCTCTGCGTCATGTTCGTAGCCGAGCCGGACTTACAATCAGATTGTATCTGTAGCAACACTTCTTCCTCGCTTCACCATTCTTGGTACTTGGCAACACTTTCGTTCTCGACGCATGGCAGGTACCCTGTGATGTATGTTCGTACAATATGATTCAACAGTGATCGGATTCTCTTCAAGTGCGATCACACAACACTGCTGATTTGAACGACACACGGCCGGATATTAAGACCAGAAATGGCAACTTCGATCACAACGCTGAGTGGAAGGAGATGCACCGTGATTCCAAGGACGGAATTTTTTACAGCGACGACATCGACGTCAGCTGCAACAGAGACTGCTGGTCTTCCTGACGTTTTGTCTTCTTTCAGTACATCAACTATTCAAGACACACCTAGTACCAGCCTTACTTCAACAATTGCACAATCCACGGATTCAAACCCCGCATCTATCATCACTTCACTTGCGACTACGACCTTAGCCGCATCCAGTAGTATGTTCTTATGTTTGTGTTGACGCTAGGAATGACCATGTCTAATATCATATAGCCATGACCGCTGCTGTAGCGACCCTTTTGCCAGCAATAACATCCTCGAGCGCATCCCCCTCATCATCACAAACATCACCAAACGATACTGCGGGAGATTCGGCGGGCAATGCTTCGAAGAAAAATGTCATTGCGGCTGCTATCGGGGCTTCTCTGGGTGCTGTAGCCGTTGTCGCATTGGTCATTCTTTGCGCATACTTTCGTCGACGTAAACAACGTACGTCAACCCAATTTAATGACAGAGAGAAGGGGCCGGGTATGGCTGGACGGTTTCCGAATGTCAGATTCAACCCGGGACCTGTGGCAGCATATATAACTGCTATTATCGACAAAGTTCGACCGGTCTTTGCAAATTTTCGAAATTTTCAATTTATGTCACGAAACAAAGATAACGACTCCCTTGGGCAATCGCAGCCTGACTTTACAGCAAGAAGCTTGTCTGTTAGTCGTCCCAGCCCACGAGAGAACTCAATGCAAGGAGCAGGCATGGCTTCTGCTCCACGAACAATGACAGGGTCTGCCAATCCGTTCGCGGATCCTCCGACGACCAATACAGAAACAGAACGAAACAACACTGAACCGGAAAACCCATTTGCCGATTCGGCAGATCCATTCTCTCATACAGATTACGAGGATGAGATAGCATTCTCAATGCCCCTGACGATACGGAATGGTAGTGTGAACGACGACGATGTAGATGCCACAAACAACGGCGCCAATAATAGAGACCGTAATAGTGCTCGAAGTACACTCAGCGGATCGACCCTCAACATACCCAACACACGTTCATCTTCACCCCTAGTGCATGAATTCTATTCTCGACCGCCGACCTGGAAGTCAATTGATCGAAAATCAATGAAAACTGAAGATCGAAGTAGTACCTACAGCGACCCCTTTGATCTGGAGAGACCACCCACAATTCACTCCTCGGCTCATCCAACCCCTTTGATTGAACGACAAAGGTCTCAAAAGCTGGATTACTTTGCAGGGTTGAACTTTGACTTCCCACGACAAGTTTCGTGATGGAAATTCAATAACATAAACGAAAACGCTCTGATTCCCTTGGACTTACTATTTGTACATACCAATCGTTTTACATAATGCCATTACGCCTTGTCTGGGTCAGGGGACGTGGCGTTTTGAGGGCATTCCATTTTTGCATATCTTGTTCTCATGCTATACTGTACCCTTAAGATTTGATACCAATTCGTTACATCCATCGAAACACTGCCTCAAATGTTCCAAATTCAAGCTAGATGTAGCCACCAGCCGTATCTGGTAAATGCAAGTGACAACATCTACGACTCCTGCGATCGATATAGTATGTGACATTCTCTCGAGAGTTATACAAAGGAATTTACAGTTTGCATCACCCTCGACTGACGACTGAGCAATAGGCTGAAAAAGTACGCCGTCTACTCTGCGTTTAGTACCTTGGTGTGTGGTACAATCAGTTCGGTAGCGATGACACAAAGTCATGACGCAACTCATTATCGAAATATTGTTCATAATGAGTACATTTATCTGCAGTCATCTTATATTCAATGCAAAATCAGAGTTCGAGGATGTAAAGACAAAAAGTTAAGAGGTAATAGGTCATACAGCATATCTGATCAAGATAAACCATTTATCTTGGAAAGATTTCATTTTGTTTCATTTCTTCTTTTTGTACTTGCTTTAAAACAAAACAAAAACCCCAAATGCAAAGAATTTCCGATCCCGCCGTCGTTAAAAAATAGATAAGAGGGTTTTTACCCAAATGACAAGAAAGTTCAAGCTTTCTTCGCGACCTTCTTCATTTGGGTATTTTCTTGACGAAAAGTAAAATTGCCAATAGTGTTATTTGCTTCTTTTAAAACACTAATGGGGGTATTCACTTTGTGTATCTTGTTTCCCGCCTCGCTCATAACTCCCGCTCTTCTCTCACACAACCAGGTTCAACCCGACAGAATTTACTCCTGGGCTTCCTCCTCACCAGTCAAAGCATTTCGCTTGGCGAGGATACGCTCCTGTCGTCGCTCACGGGCAGCCTTGGTCTTGGCACGCTTAGCGTCCATCTCCTCCTTGAGGACACGCTCACGCTGCTTCTCGGCCTTGGCCTTGTGGATCTGTTTTCGGCATGTCAATACATGTGCTCATAATCCCTATGGTATATCCGATTGGAAAATGGGGTAAAGCTTACGTGTTCGACGAGAGCACGCTTGTGCTTGAAGGTGTTACCCTTGCTCAAGTGGTAGAGCTCGTGGTAGAGGTGCTTGTCGATCTTGCCAGAGGCACGGTACTTGACGAGGAGACGGCGGAGAACACGCTGGCGACGCATCCAGAGGACTTGGCTGTAGACAAACATTATTAGATATTCATCCCCTCGAGAATACCCCTCATTGTAGACCTAGCAGCAAACATACCTGGGCATACGAGCATCCTTGGTACCCTTGCGCTTACCCAAACCACGGTGTCTACCCATTCGGCGAGCGGCGTTGAGTTCACGGGCACGGGCGCGAGAGTGCATGGTGACGGGCTTGCGGATGATCAAGCCATCGCTGACCAACTTGCGGACAGTTTGGCGGGAGTTGGCATTGGAGATTTCGCTCATCTCATTAGGATCGAGCCAGACCTTGCGCTTACCGCAGCCGATCACGGACGCCGCAAGGCGCTTCTGGGTGGTGAGGTTGACCCTGTAGAGAAGAAGAAGATCAGTCTCGGCTCGCCTTTTCAAAGCATCGAGAAAAATGTTGGAGCCATCGAATTCATCGACTTATCGACGGAAATGCATCGCCTGAAGAATCGTGGACAACAGTTTTCGTCGTGATTGTTTTCCTGGTATATACTCACATCTTGATGTCGGCGTGTCGACGGTCGTTTGGCGTTAAAAAGTTCGTCGGTCGGATCGATTGACGGCGGGCGATTTCAGCGAGGGAGTTTGAGGATAGCCTTGGACGGAGCGGGTGCTGCTTAGGTAATTGCTAAGCGAACCGCAGAAGCATCCACCTTAGGGCTTCAACCCCACCCGCTAGACTGTTTTGGGACGGCCGACGACTCCTGTTCATCTCGACTGCTTCGCGATCACTCATTTTGAGTAATGCTTCCTCACATTCATTACAGAAGGAACACGATGTCTTCGGTTTTCTAGGTGGAAGACTTCACTTGGCAAGAGTTGAAGTAATTGCAATGGGCAATCAAGATCACAATCATATTCTTTTATGTCCAGATACAGTTTAGCTCCATCACCCCACCAATCATATGTCTTTCTACATATCAAAAGACCTTTGAGCATGTTGAAGAATTGAAATGAACTTTTGCCTCATAACTATGTAAAGGAAAGTATACACTCATCATGTCGTCACATCACTCAACCCCAAAACTGTCCTGTCCCAAGTCAACCCTTCCTATACTCCACAGTTCCCTTTCATCCTCGACCTCATCGTTGGAAAGTCCCAAACCACCCTGGCCGCCCTCTGCTTCTCGTCGTTCACGAGCCTGAGTAGCTAGTCGAAGTGCAACACGCTTGAAATAGTCTGAGATGCTCCGTTTCGGGCCCGCAGGTAGTTCCGCACCAGGTCCAGCCATATACTTGTCGAATACAGTGCTCTCGGATTCCACCACGTCAAAGATCGCAAGGAAAGCTGCTTCAGCGGCCAATTTCACAGGAATGACCGGGTCACGAACGCTGCTGAAGATTGGCGGCACAAGTTGTGCGAGGTGTGGCCTGGTATACTCGGGATGGAGGCGGCTTATGGTGCGCAAGACAACAAGAGCGAGACGCCTAGTATCGGCTGGATGGCCGGAAGGTATTACTGACGCAAGGCTATCGAAGACAGTCTTTGTTGACTCGAAGTTTTTAATCTCGCTTTCAGCAAGAATGTACTTTCCTGCTGCAAGGACGCTGTTATCGGATACGTAGGGCTATAGAAGGTGAGCATTTGTATTGAGTAATATCAAGGGATTGGTCACATACATCCGAGTTTGACACTCCCTGGCAGATCAATGATGGCGTCTCGGTCGCAAAATTCTCTAGCAGCATATTTGGAGCCTCCACAAGAAGAGCGTTCAAGCCCAGAATGGAAGCATGAGAAAAGTTTGTAGTTAATACTCGAGATCTGCAGGTTACAGTCAGTATGATTTCTCGGTTTTGTGAAAGAAAATGTACATACTTGATCAACGGCATAGCTGTGGCGGTGGGTAGGTTCTTCACCAGTGCACCGAGCAATTTGGCGTTGGTCATGGCCATTGCATCTGTATACTGTTAGAAACTTTCTACTCTACTTAAACAGTTGCTTTCATACCTGTACGGTCGCTGCTGTCGTCATCTATAAGAGCGAGTACTGCGTTCCTTGATGCCTCGCTCATGCTACCACCTGCCTTATCCACGACCTCAAGAAGTGCCTTCATCATGGCGTTCTTGACTCCGTCATCGTCTGTCTTGGAGCCAGCAACCAATTCTGCGAGAGATTAGTGACAAAATAGATAATTTATTCAGACAAAACATACCCGCAACAAGAGGATCCACACGAGGCGTAAGAGTAATCAATATACCTAAACCCTTGGCCGCCCGATTTCGTAGAGTTTCGCTAGTGGTGTCTGCCAAACCTCTGGCAAAAGTGCGCTGAAGTTGGGGCAAGAAAGGTTTGACAGCTAGTGGTATCTTTTCTAGAAGCTTGTTGAGAGCATAGAAGACCGCCGCTTTGATATCCACAGATCTCTCAGAAACAACACGAATAAGAGGACCGGTGATTTGAGTGACGAATGGTTTGAGAGAATCCGCTGCAGTTCTGTCAATGATGTCTGCAAAAGCCAAGGCAGCTTGCGTTCGCTGCTCGGTATTTCCATTGAGTAAACCTTGGAGGAAGATAGGGAAAATTGCCATGATACCCTTGGGCAAACTGAAACCTGGAAGGGGAGCTCCAGAGACACCAACTTGCCGCAGGGTCTGGCGTGTAGAAACCACCAATAGTTCCATTTCTTCTTTGCGCATGTGCGATGTCAACTGGCTAAGTGCAGACCAGGCAGCCTTGACAACATTCTTATCTCTGTCATCAAACGAAATGAGGAACACGCGGATTAGGTCTTGGTGATATCTTGAATAATCAATCTCAGCATCGGAGAAGAATTTAGCCAAGCGTTCAGCAGCATTTGCTCGCCGGCGGTGATCGTCATGTTTCATTAATGTCATCATGGCGTTCATAGCAACGTTCAAACCATCAAATTCATCAACAGAGACGAGAATGGTATCGAAAGAGGTGCTAAGTTCTGATCGGAGTTCCTCGTCCTTGGTCGATATCATTTCATCCATAAGCGCATTGAGTATTGCGGGTAGACGACGGTTCATTGCGGAGCTAGCAACTTCTGCTAGAGATGCGAGTGCTTTTGCATTGAAGACAGTAATTGGAGATGTAAGCAGCGTGGGGATTAGATTAGGAAGAATAATGCTCGAACGTGTGGTTTCGGTAAGCAGAGTAAGAAGAGCAGATAGCGCTTGCTCAGCATCTTCCTCATTCCTAAGAAGAGAAAGAAGATATGGCAATACTTGATCGACTGCCTTCTTGCCTAGAATGCGTTGTAAGGCATCGAATGCTTCAGCTGCAGCCTCTCTAACCTCCGCATCACTGTCAACCAGGGCAACTCGCACAATGGAGATGAGAACTTTCTCATAATCTTCCAAAGCCTCTGGCGACGCCGAAGTAATCAACTCACGAAGTGCAATACAGATACCTTGTCTGGCATCCACATCGGTTGATGTTCTGAGTCCATCCTCAAGTGAAGGCAGTAAAGTAGCCAGGACGCTTTCACCGGCTTTCTTGATGAGGTCTCCCAGTGCGTTGCCTGCAATAACCTTCTGTTCCATGTTGGATGATCCAAGGCGGCGAATGAGGAGTTGCGTTAGAGTTGGTACCAATTCTTTAAGTGTTCTAGGCGTAGCCACAAGAGCTTTCCAGACTGTGATAGCTGCACTTCGTACCAAACCAGATGTATCGCAGCGGCAAATATAGAGAGCAGATAACACCTTGTTTCGTTTCTCTTCTCCGAGAATTGCGAGCAAAGATTGGCCAGCCTGAGCAGCACCTTCTTCTTGTTCCTCAGCATCGACCTTGTTGGTGATACCAGTAAGATTGAAAAGAAGGTCTCCAACAAGTTCGACTGAACTCAATCTGATTCTGTGACTGTCGTCGGCCAAGCCGCGCTCTAATTCAGGCAAAAGGAGATCGATGGCCTTAGAAGAGAAATTTTTGACCAACAGACGACCTGCGCGCAAAGACGTCTCACGGATTGCTTCAATATCGTCAGCCAAACCCGCCAAAATCGGTGGAATGATCTTGTTGAGATAAGCAGCGAAACTGTTGCCGAAGCAAGCCGGCAAGAAAATGAACAATGACATGAAACCTTCTCTGACAGATGGCTTGGAACTGGAAACATTTTGTAAGATGGTAGGCAAGGTTTCCTCGAGGCGCGTTGTTCCGAGACCAGCGAGAACTTCCGAAAGAGCTTGAGCAGATCCCAATCGGTCGCCAGCTCCAGTGTCCGACTTGAGGGTGGACATGAGACTTGGGATAAGGTCTGGAAGGGCATCCTCTCCCAGTTTCTCAATGAGAGATCCGAGAGCCTTGGAAGCGGTAGCTCTTGTAGTAGGAACAGGATCCACAATCGCCAGACGTAAGCCAGCGACCAAAATGGGCAAATGAGAAATAAGATCCTTTCTCTCGGTCAAATGGGCAAGACTGCCGATAATTTGAGCAGCTTTGCGTTTTGTGTTTGATCGACCGCTGAGTCCACGCTCCAATATACGAACAACAAGAGCGAGCGAAGGTGCATCTAGGTAATGGACGAATGATACTTTGATGAGTGAGTCCAATGCTTCGTCCGTGTATTTCGTGGGATCGCTAAGAGCTTTGAGAAGAATTCCGACCAGGCTTTTCACTTCGGGGTTGCTGATGACCTCACCGAAACGCTGCAAACTGCGATTGGCTGCGTTGCGGACCTCTTTGTGGCTGTCATTTAGTACAACAGTGAGTGGAGGAATGATATCTGGTAAACTGATGGCCAATTGCTGAGGATCAAGATATGCCATAGCACCTAGAAGATCACAAGCACCCTTTTTACTACGCCATTGTGTGTCATCAAGACCTTCAAGAAGTGTCGGAAGGATCTGCTTCACACCATAGGAACTCAAACTAGCAACGCAGGTTTTAGAAGCGTCGAGACAGGCGTCTCTCACGTCGATACTAGGATCGCCAAAGCTTGTCAGCAAATGGGGCACGATTTGAATCACATATGGTTCAAAGACTCTTCCGAGCACAGCAGAGAAGAGCTCATAAGCCAAAAGAGCTCCTTGACGTTGGTTCGGGTCTTTCTTATTGTCGAGTGCATCTGTGAGAGATGACATGATACGGTACTTTCGGAGGGCTACAACACCTCTTCCTTGGACGATACCAGCGAGTCCATACGCTGCCCCACGTCGCGATGCATACTTTTTGGACTGAACAAGTTGCTCTAGTAGCTGGCTGACGTAGCCCTCAGTTTCAGCGGGGCCGGACAATCTAATCAAAGGAGGAAGACAACCAGCCACCGCCGATTGAACCATCTCCGATGGCGTGGGAAGAGCGGCGAGTAATTTCTTGATAACTGTATCCAATCGCGAGTCTTTAGATTTTAGATGTCTTGCTAAGGATCCATAAAGCACGATGACGGACTCATTGAGCCAGTCAGAGCTTTCAGTGGCCTTATCGGAAGTTTCGAGTGTCTTTTCGAACAAGGTCATTAGTTCTTCGACCTTATCTTGTCCTCGCTGCTCAATGATCAATCTACCACTATCTGCCATTTGCTCTCTGACCAGGGCGTTTTTGTCAACCAAGGGACCATTCTCTATCAGGAATTTCATGAATGACACAATCTGATCTTTCTCGAAGAGTTTTGTCATCGCTTTAAAGGTCAAAGCGATACCACTTCTGATTTCCCAAACGTCCGTTATGTCGGCTTTCAAGGGCATTCCGTATTTGTCTTTGGCGGGAGCCTTTGGTTTGACTTCGTCTGAGTATCTAGACTGCAGGCCAGAAAGGACAACGTCGAATGTTGAGGGATTTAGCTCGACAGAATGTGCAAGAGCTCGAGCCGCGGCACCTCGAAGCTGACCGTCCTTGGATGCCAGATACTTGAGAATCTTCAGATACGACGTTTCGTCAACATCAAGGGCATTTTCCTCCCAGATAGCTTCCGCTATCTCTGCATTTTCCTCCACCTGATCGTGGTAGCAGAGCCAGATATGTTCGGAGAAATCCAGGTCGGTTAAATCGATCTCAGCTTCAATTGCTTGAAGAACCGCAGTCCGTACTGAAACATCCGTAGCAATCGTACCCTCAAAGAGAACTTGGAGTTCCTCTGCTGAAATATTCTGGGAGATGCATCTGCATAGATCGAGAAGCGTATCCTTGACCAGTTTATAATGTTGCGAGTACTTGTGCAGCGACGTAATGAGATGCTGTAAGACCTCACTACGGGGTAGCCTGGTGTCGGAGAAGGAAGAAGAGTGAAAAGACAGGAACTCTAGTGTCAATAGAACTTGTTCTCCGCCATCCTCCCCTTTTTGCTCCTCGATGCCATCTCGACTCAATACTAAACCAGCCAACGGCAAAAGGTAGGCGAGTGAAGTTGGTTCGAAGGGTAATTGTTCGGAAGTGAAGCGAAGTCTGTATAGAATCCTTGTGACGAGATCTCCTAATGGCTCAGCTTCTAAGTCAGGGGGTAAATTAGTATTACCAATTGCTCGAAGAGTCGCGATTCCGATAAATGGTCGTAGTAGGCCAAGTCTCGATGAAAGCTTTTCTGCGCAAGCAATATACGCTCTTGAAACAGCATCGCCCACAAATAGGCCGGCATTTAGACGAGCGAGAGAAAGAAGAGTTGTAATTGCGGTGTTTATCCACCCGTCCGTGTCAGTTGGTGGTCCTGTGGCAAGCCCACGAACGATTACGCAGCCTCGTTCGATCCTCTTAATTTCAGAGAGCACAGTTTCCCGGATTTTAGCTTCTTTCTCCAACTGTAGCTTGACCTTTTGTTGTTCGTCTGCTGTCAGCTTTTTCTTGAGTTGTCCCGTCTTTTGTGCGATCTGTGCTCGAAGCTCCTCTTCCCATTTCAAAGTGTCGTAGTCCTTGATATTTTTGTTTGACAGCGGTTGAGCGGCTTTTGTGTTGAGCACATCCACGAAAGTAGTCCCTTCTGGTGTGCGAGTGATTGCAGCATCGGTAGGGGTAAATTTGGCGATACGATCACTTGCCAGGTCCTCACTAATTACCTTGACGATACGCGGTATCATCGCGTCCGGGGCAACGAAAGCTAGATCTGCTGCTGCGCTTCCAACAGCATCAGCTGCTTGTGGGATCTTTGACTGCACAGGATCTTCCGACACCTGTATGAGCTGTTGAATAGAGTCTTCAGGGTGGTCGGATACAAGTTTCCCAGGATCTAGGCCTATCTTTAAGCAAAGATCAATCCAGGATGCCTTCGGTATCAGTTCTTGGCGGCAAAGAACAAGGAGTCTGATCATCTGATCTTTCAGCGCAGTTTGAACATCATCTGAGAATGGCTGTGAACCGGATGCGCTGGGACATATAGCTTTCACTACGAAGTGAAGTAAATCTTGGCTTCCCTGACCTGCAGCTACTGCACCAGATTCCTTGTCAGCAACCGACAGAGCGAGCGCCCAAGACCATAATGCGTTGACAATAACATTTGCAACAGTCGTAGCATCTTCCAGGTAAACCTTCGTCAGGACCTGACATGCCTCGTCTTTAACGTTTCGAGGGACACTCGGACTAGCGATTGTGAAAATAAATGCTTGACCCCAAGCCCCTTGACTTGCCCCATCAAAAGTACTTAGTGTAGAACCATTTGCAACCGTGGCAAGTGCCCTCACTTTCCATCGAAACTCCTCGTCTGTGGTCAACTTGCTATAAACCTTCGGGCTCAATAAGAATGACGGCTTAGGTGTCAGTGACACTGATTGCTGAATGATAGTCTTCCATTCTGATTTTGCAATCGCTTGCGAGTCTCTCAATAGTCCGCATAGCGAAACGTAACCATAAGCGGCAGAAACTAGACCACTTTGCGCAGATGGAAGAGGGTTAGCGACAGACTCTGTAAATGAATCCTTTAATTTCGTAAGGACAGTATCAATCAATTTTTGACTCGATGAACTAGTCAACTTCCCTAGCTCGGTGTTCCAGAATAAATCCGCAATCTGAAGCTGCCATAATTTACGGAAAGGCACACGTTTATCTGCGGATGCCTTTGCAATAGCAATGATTGTTTCATCTTTGACAGATATTTCGGAATTGATGAGATAGGCCAGATGTTTGCATATGGCTTTGACTTCTGATACGAGAGCAATTTCGCTTGACTCCTTAGCACCCACTGTAACCAAATGTGTAACCGTTTCTAAGGATATAGTCTTATAGCAAGGAATTGCTGATAACACCTCGGCATGCGACGCGCGTTGATCGGCATTCGAGATCTTCCCAGACTTCAATGGCCCTATAATTTCGTTGGCCACCTTCAGCAAAGGGTCTTCGGTCTTGCATTTGAGTATCAGAGCTTGGAACGACTGTGTGGCACCTTGTCTAATGATGGCATTCGTGGATTTAAGACTGGACAAAAGAGGCTTTGATAGACGAGTATTGACGGGCTCGGAAAGATCGATTTCGACAGGAAGAGACGAGCAAAGAGGCGGAATTATGCCGTTGAGTATAATCTCCGGGGACCTCAAAATAGATTTTTCTAGCGTTGGTACAATATCGGCGGCTACATCGTCATATGTGACGAATGATGTAAAAAAGTCCGATAACCCATTTGCTATATGCGGTGACACTTGACTTCGCGAACCCAGTATCTCCTTTGTATAGTAAGCCAATATCGGCTTCTTTAACCCAGTTAAAACGTCTTTGCGAGCCACAAGACGTGCACAAACTCCGGAAATTACGCCAATAAAGGGTGCGTTTTTCTGTGCCAAAGTGCCCGTTGTGAGCTTTGAAACTGACTCGCGTATCGCCTGCTCGCCTAAAATTTGGGACGTGAAAATAGCCCTCAGCGCACGACGAGTTATTCGCAGGGCGGATTGTCGCACGGTTGGTCTCGATGTCTCTCCCAGACACAATTCTAAGACGTTCGCATTGGCAGATATAACATCCAGAACCGCACTGATAGGAGCATCGATACTGCTGAGGTGTTGGAGAAGGATACAGCACCACTCAACGAGGACGAAGGCAGATGCGGCAGATAGAGTAGGTTTCGCACATTCCTTCTGTAGTCTTGCGGCCAAGTACTTCGTGTCTCGCTCGGTTATGGATTTCAGGATCGTGCGAAGGCATTGCTGAACGGCTAATCGAGAGATTCGGTCGATGTATAGTGGGTATGTTTGGATGAGAAGGTCCAGGATAGGTTGACTGTTCTCTTCTGACAGAATGTCTCCTACCAAAAATGTCTCAGTAAGCTAGACTCGGTCGCAGATTTGTAGATGTGAGTGCCTTACCGTTCTTTTCGCGGATCGACTGGAGGGCACGCGCACGGCGAGCAGTCGAGCTTGACAAAACGACGCTCTTGAGGGTCTCCAGATCCCCATTGCGTATAGCATCCCATTTCAGTTCATCCATTTTGGGATGGTGATACCATGTCGAGCTGAATTGGCTCAGTGTTGTTGTCCCGCAGTTGTGTCATAAAAAGATTTTGAGGTTTATTGTGGGGAGCTGCCTTCCGCTGCCCGCACCGCTCCTGCCTGCCCGCAAGGTACAAAGACGTCAGTGATCCTCAATTTTTATCTTTCTTGCTATCTCCTCGAATCATCTTTAACAGAGATATATCATTTAACGGCTAGGCTTTATCGTGTCTTCTCGTTTGATATTCTGCTGGACGCGTCTTGTACGTGGCGACGCTGGAACATTACATATAAAAGAACCCACTGAAAAATGCCTCCCAACAAGAGAAAAAAGAAACTAGCATCGAACCCAGCCAGAGGTTTCGCTACTGTCTCGGTGCCTTCAAAACCGAAAGCAGCCGAATCAACTACGGTCTCTTCAGCGGTAGAATCTCCAGTAGTTGCATCGGAAGACGAAAAGGCATCGAAACCGGCAGAGACTCAACAACCTCAATCTGGCAGTGCCAAGGAGCAGAGTCTGCAGAATCTCTCTCCAGAGGAACTTGAAAAGCACTTTGAGGAAGCAGAACTCCAGATTTTAGTTGACAAATATGCATCGAAGTCTAAATACGAAGCCATTCGCCAAGTATCCAGATTTGAAACTGAGCGTCGGGTGCTGAGGTCTCAGGCGAGTGTGCTGAGTTTGAACGAATGGATACCGCAGGAAATCCAAGATCAGATCCTGGCCCTTATTCAAGTAGAGCAAGACCACCTTGAAACGCCCCCTGAAAGGGACTTGGATGCTGGAAAAGAGGAGGAACTGATTGCCAGGCTCTGGACACTGAAAAATGCTGTCCAGGGACTTGGGTTTCCAGACGATCGAATAGACTCACTGCTGAAATATATCATAACTTACTACTCTGGTCTCTCAAACAACTCCAAAAGTGTAAATTGGAATCTTGAGGAGTCCTTAGATTGGTTGGCGTGGCAATGTGCACCTTCTGAGCTGGACCCATATGACAAGAGGAAGGATCAGTCGTGGTCATCGGAAGAGGCTGCCTCTTCATTCTTCACTAGTGAATTTCCCATACCCTAATTATCTTGTTCCGAATATTCTGACTAATTCATCCATTAGATGCAAAGGTGAAGTCACCCCCGAAAGCGTCACCCACAGCCCAAGGCGAAAATCCTCTGATCAAGCCTGCTCCCAACCGTCCAATAATCGATGTAACAGAACCGGACCTCAGCGATGAGTCTGATAGCTCTCTCGATCCGGAAGACTTTACTGATGAATATGTCTCCTTAAAATCTCGAATGTATCAGCTTAACCCTCAACTGTTTGACCAAGATTCGGGGAGTGGAAGAAAAGCACGACAAAAGGCCACGAAAGATGTTTCGGACCCGAGAGTCAAGAGACTTCAGCTGAAAATTGCTAAAATCGAGAGTGACATTCTCTTTGATCATGACGCGGCAGAAATGAGGTGGAGAGAGAAATTAAGCGATTTGTGGAGAGAGTCAGCATTCTCTCGAGAGAAGGAACGAGCAGTTTCTGGGGCAAAGGCAAAGCCTCAGAAGGAAACGCAGCCCACTGTATCTGAAGCTACAGGTGACTTTGTTCTGGTAGAAGCTGCTGAATCCGGTGATGAAGGTCTTTTCGGTGGTATCTTCACAGAAAGTGTAAACGACGACCTTTCTTCGGTCCAGGAAACTACCAACAGTGTCATAAGCATACGTGACTTTGGAGTATCGGTTGGCGGCGTCGAGCCTGACAAGCTTCTGCAAGAAGTATGCAAGACTAGGTAAGTTTTCTACGATAAAATCGCCTGATCCTTGCTACCAGAACAGTGGTTAACGATTTGCTCCAGAGACCCAGGCTCCAAAATTGTCTGGAAAGATTTGACAGTCGCTTCTTTCTCAAATCGGAATGCTGTAGAAATAAAATGGTCCAAACCACAAGAAGAACCGTTCTTAGTATCAATCGAAGGAATCACTATCAAATCTAATGCATTCACCATGTTTGCATCTATGGACACCATTGCCGCCGCTAGAAAGGAGCAAGCAAAGGGATATATCTCTACAATTGCGCTCCTGCTCGTTTCCGGGTCAGGGTCGAGTACGAAGGAGAACAAAGCTTATATGAGGCTCCCTAATGTATGGAGGGACCTCTACAAAGAATTTTCCGAGCTAAAAAAGCAACAAGAGGATGAATCTGACAAGCAGACGATACGACACTTGAAGAAAATGATTGAGGAGAATCACGGCAAATTTGAGCAGGATGTGGTTCTATCTGACAATTTCAGGAGAAGAAATGGAAACAATAAACAGCAGCCGTCAGGAAAAGCCGAATCGAAAACTCCAAAGATCAATGCTGATGGTCTGAAAAATTTGTGGCAAGAAAAATCAAACACCCCCTCATTTCAACATATGGCGGAATCTCGCAAGAACTTACCAGTATGGGCGTATAAGCAGGAGATCTTGGATACTTTGGCAGATCATCAAGCTGTCATCATTTGCAGTGAAACTGGAAGTGGTAAAAGTACCCAAATTCCATCTTTCATCATGGAAAATGAGCTTGCAAACGGCCGTGAGTGTAAGGTGTTTGTTACCGAGCCCCGTCGAATTTCCGCTATTTCTCTAGCACGGCGTGTGAGTGAAGAGCTCGGCGAAAGACATCAGGATCTAGGAACGAATAGGTCCTTGGTGGGGTTCGCCATTAGATTGGAAAGTAAGGTTAGCCAAAGTACAAGGCTGATATTCGCGTGCGTTAGCTCTTTTCTTCTTTGCACATTGAGATACTGATTCAGTCTAAAGAACCACTGGAGTTGTTGTTCGCATGTTGGAACGGCCAAATGAATTGCAGGATGTCTCACATATCGTACTTGACGAGGTACACGAAAGGAGTATCGATAGTGACTTCCTACTGATTGTTCTTCGACGATTGTTAACTCAGAGACCGGAGCTCAAAGTGGTCCTCATGTCTGCCACTGTTGATGCCAAAAAATTTTCAGACTACCTGGGTGGTGCACCAGTACTCAACATTCCTGGAAGGACATTTCCCGTGCAGGTCAGATATCTTGAGGACGCTATCAATTTGACAAAGTATCGATTGGATGATTCGTTGCCGGCCTCTACTACTATTGACGAGGATGAGGAAGAAAATCTATCAGATGAAGGGTTGACTGATGAGATGAGCCGAGGTTTGAGGGAAACATTGGAAGATTATCCGGCCCAGGCGAGGGATACAGTTCTAAAGTTTGACGAGTATCGGCTCGACTACCGCTTGATTACTAAACTTTTGACGACTATTGCAACAAGGCAAGACTTGAATCAGTACAGCAAAGCAATTTTGGTCTTCTTGCCAGGTTTGGCAGAGATCCGTAGGCTCCATGATGAGATTGGATCTGATCCAGCATTCAATCAAGGATGGATTATTCACACACTCCACTCAAACATTGCTAGCGAAGACCAGGAAAAAGCTTTCCTTGTCCCGCCTGAGGGAATAAGGAAGATTGTGATTGCCACCAACATTGCGGAAACTGGTATCACGATTCCAGACATCACGGCCGTGATTGACGCGGGTAAGGAGAAGGTCATGAGGTAGGTATTCGATATTCCTTTGCTCGGTTTTTACATGAAACTAATTTGCAAGATTTGATGAGAAACGCCAACTATCAAGACTGGTGGAGTCTTTCATATCTCGTGCCAATGCAAAACAACGTCGTGGACGAGCTGGACGTGTTCAGAAAGGAATATGCTTCCACCTTTTCACCAAGTATCGTCATGACAACAAGGTACGTAGCAAGCTGGACTTCATCTAGTCTGATCCTGACATTCTGCTTCAGTTATCGGAGCAACAAACTCCCGAAATGCTCAGGCTTTCGCTTCAGGACCTGGTGCTTCGTGTCAAGATATGTAACATGGGAGAGGTTGAAGCCACTCTTCTTGAAGCTCTGGACCCACCATCTTCGAAGAATATACGCAGGGCCATTGACTCTTTGAAAGAGGTTAAGGCGCTCACAGGCGCTGAGGGGTTGACTTCCTTGGGAAAGCAACTTGCGAAGCTTCCATTAGACGTATGGCTGGGCAAACTCATAATATATGGTGCCATTTTCAGGTGTCTGGATGCATGTGTTAGTATTGCGGCTATTCTATCGTCGAAGTCACCGTTTGTGAACGCACTCGGTTCGAATTCGCAGCGAGACGCAGCTCGGCTGTCATTCAAAAGAGGTCAATATCATTTTCAGGCTGTTTTAGCAATATAACTAACATTACGTAGGTGACTCTGACCTACTGACAATTTACAATGCTTATCTCGCCTGGAAACGGATTCGGGAAACCCCCGGGGTGAATGAGTATACGTTCTGCCGGAAGAACTTTCTTAGTTCCCAGACATTGCTGAATATTGAAGACGTCAAGACACAACTAATTGTTAGTATTGTCGACGCGGGACTGCTAAAGCTAGAAGCAGAGGAGCAGACTGCTCTTCGAAGGTATGCCAACTAAAGACTAGACACAGAGACTGCAAGCTAATGCGAATCGCAGAGCCCGGGTAACCGGCCGCAGCCGACAATTCTTCATTATTCCGGAACGAGTAAACGTCAACAGCGCAAACGATATTGTAGTCGACTCGGTCATTGCATGGAGCTTCTATCCTAAGCTCGTGACACGCGAAGGAAAAGGATGGCGTAACGTGGCCAATAATCAAAACATATCGCTTCATCCTACATCCGTCAACAAACGGGTGGATTCATCTGTGCAATGGCTGTCGTATTATCATATCATGCAGACTCGTAATCGATTCTACAACGCGCACGAGACTAGCGCAGTGGAAAGCTTTGCTGTTGCCCTGTTATGTGGTGATCTAGAGTTCAAGGTATGTGTACAGCCTTCCCTACGTTGATATAAGTACTAAGAACGATCAGATGTATTCTGGTGTTATCTCGATTGACAATAATCGCTTGCGGTTCTCTGTCCGAGACTGGAAACAAATGCTCGCATTCAAGAGATTCAGCATTCGAGTCCGCGAGATTGTGACAGAGATGGTGCGTAATCCGCAAAAGATGCTCTCACATAAACAACGAGAATGGATGGAGATATGGCAGCAGATATTCTCTGCCAAGAGTGCAAAGGCGGTCGAAAAGAAGTAGATTTCGTTCAATACATTGCATTGTTTGGGAGGTGTTTGTTTGAATGGCCTTGGGTCCGGTAGGAGACGGCTTGGGACGCATGGGATGACTAAAACGAATGGCATGATTTGGATGAATGGGGACAGGGATTGGGGTTTTGTGATTGCATTGGATGCATCTACAAGGGGTGGGTTTGAATAGATGGTTTTTTCTTTTATGGATTGGGTCAATCTGTGCTTTTTGTTAGAGGAAATATAGAGTCGATAATACTATTGTTTTGTTTCCATCTACTATTGGCCATTGTCCTGGTGACAGTATGTCTAGACATGGACATCTTTTATAGCTGATCCAGCCAAGAATCATCATATGGATGTAGACCTTGCTATCGTAGACCATGAACGAAGCGGTTAAGGTTCGTCACTCCTAGAGCGGTTGCCATGGGTCTTTTGGTTTGATGATCCTTTGCTTTTGAACATATGTGCCAAGCTTCAAACATATCATACAATAAGCCATCAATACTCACATCCAGGAGTATTATACTCTGACCATCTATGATAGGTGAGTGAACTGACGAACTTCTACTTCATTTTTCGGCATATGGTATTGAACCCAGACAAGCGAAGGTGTCTAGAAGCCTTCGTTCGTATACATTGTTTTAGCGATCTACCGGTCTCGCTCTACAGTTGTGACCTATCTAGTACACACAGATATATCATCGAGATCGCCAAGAGGACTGACTAGACTCGGTGCCTCTTCTGTCATCCAATTTACATAATAGAGTTCCGAAGTAAGTTATAGCAATTTCCACCATAAATTTTACGAGATTATCTTGACTCTTCCCTTTGATGTCATGCATCAGCTTCATTGTTTGGCCAAGATTGCCAAATAGATCAATGGATAGGTTCGAAATATATGCAACGGAATTCAAGTCGATAGTCACACAGGTTTGAAGTAACTGCCTAGTGAAATAGCAGACCTATTGGCGAGCCAGTGCTTGAGTTGTCTACATTGGATAAAAAGAAATATTTACGACTTATTCCCAGAGAAAAGTATACATCTCATGACTAAATAGAGTATCAATACCCAGGCTATGTGATTGTAACCTTCAGTGACCTCAATGATAGGTGTAAATACATAGTGTCAAGTAAATTTAGTAAGTCCGCCTTAATAAGCAAGTTAAGTTTCGCACGCGCATACAATTTAAGATTTTCTCGGTTTAGCTGATTATGCGAAGACGGGTTGCTGCAGCTCAGGGTCTTTTCTTGACGTTGTTGTACATTAATCTACATGCGCTGAGGCGAATGGAAAACAGGGAGGGAGAAGGAGGGGGGCGGAGTCAACTCTGTTACGAAATTCCGTCTGGAGTAGTCAGCCAGTTATGTAATTATGAAACTTTGCGCTTCATAGTTATCTAGTGACCCACGTATTTATGAAATGGCGAAATGATTGCTTGCCGCTCGCGAATGCAAGGGGGTTGAACTGATAGGTTGTCAGCGATTCGGCGATTGACGCTACACCCTATTGTTTTGATAGCGTTCTCGGTGTTCGAAGACCTGATTGGAAGGTGCTTGCTCTTCTACAGCTGAAAGCCTGAAACGTTGAAGAAGAGGTGAAATGGGGAGGGGTAGAGATGACTGACAAACTAGCCATGATCTGGAGCGGTCAGTCGATTACAAGTAATAGTATCTCGGTGCTATTGATCTAGTATGCATATCATGTTAGATCAACAAATCGTATCGCCCCAACGCTATTTTCAAAAGCTTGAGGCAAATTCATCTCTTATCACTATGATGAGCAAGAGGAATGAGCATCCGGAAAAATGTGGTGTGATGAGTAAAGTAATTCCACACTACCTTCGAAACTTCATAATCTTGGCGAATTCAGACGGAAATAAAGAAGAAAAAGCAAAGAGAGTACTAAAAACTAGACCTGATACTGTCAGGCGCGGGGGCCAGCTGGCACTGGTTTCTAGTTACAGGAGGGAATGATTAATTATCCGCCCAGCAGAGACGACACATACTGCTGAAAAATGTGAACAAACAGTGATATCGAGCCACGACTGACAAGCCTACAAGCCCTTCAAAGCCCTTCAGAGACCAAAGTTCAGTCTTTACGTACTCCGTACAAAATCCTTTAGTAGGGACTAGTAAAGAGGGGTGATGGCCTACGTGGTCGTGCTCTCCACCAGTCAATCCTGCAACTCGGCGGATACCAAGTGGAGTCCACCAACGAACGACACTCCAATAAGAGAACCACATCACACACCAGAAGGGAGCACTAGAGTATGCGCTGTACATCAAGCGAGATATATATCCTTGTCGCCAACGAATGAAAGAGAACAAACGCGAAAGAGTTGAAGCAAGAAAGGGAAGGCAGTCACATACAGATGGAAAAAGTGGAGCTTCCCGTCGGCGGAAACGGGGACGGGAGCTTGCCGAACCTCATTCTGTTGGCCTCGATCTGGTTAGTGTCTTGTCGGATACAGTACAGAACAGAGTGATACAGAGTAACATACAAATGGGCGTATGAACTTCGGTTCGAGCGTCGTTTATTTGCCGAAGGTAGATTGCAAAACACGAGTAGTCACGAGTATTACTCGGATATGGACAGGGATAGGAACAAATTAATCTATCTTGCAATAAAATACTACCTACTTAATTGAGCGTG
Organism: Talaromyces sp. F31; assembly: GCA_037356135.1. NCBI lineage: Eukaryota > Fungi > Ascomycota > Eurotiomycetes > Eurotiales > Trichocomaceae > Talaromyces > Talaromyces sp. F31. Next base: position 2,194,406 of record JAYXSF010000034.1, read on the forward strand.
AATTTATCCACAGATTTGCCATTTAAAGACGAAATGACAAATCTGAACTACGCTCTCGATCAGAACACTTACTAAAATAAGGCGGGTCATCAACACTGAACAGAAAGTCTCGGAGTATTTCCATTACAAAACGCACATTCATACCTAGCTGTCATAACCGGGATATGTCGGGAGAGGGGAAAGAAACAATGCTGTCAAAGGTTTACCTTCATTCCTCGGATACACTTGCCCAGGCATGTAAGAATAAAATATACGAAAAGTAAGATCTACTTCGGTTTAGACTCGCTGATGTACATAAGATGTAGCTACCTGTACAGTAGATCAAACCCGTGCACGAGCGGGCAATTCGGAGTACGTACTACGTCGTTGTACATATTAATCTGCTATGTTTTCAGTGATTGCATACAATGGAATGAAGTCTGGAACTAGAGTACATATTAAGCATGACACTAAACTGAACCGCTGCGGAAGTAAGCACGGGAATGCAATGCGAGGTTAATCTACTTCTGCCTGCTTCCAAAATAACCCATGGTACGTACGGGCTTTTTTAGATTCTCTCATGAATGTCCATGCATGCTATCTGATTGAATGATCAATATTTGCTAAGAGTTTAGGCATGATCGCGATGACTGGCTTGTTCATTCAGCGAAAGGAAAATCCGGACTTTCATGGTCCGATATGTGGAAATCAGTTTCTTACCGTATCTACCTATCAAATGCTCAAGTTAATTCATTTGCCAAAAAAAAGGAATCATCAAAGATTGAGCAAAAAAAACCACGCAGCCAGCCCGCAGCTCGGGCCGGCTACTTGCAGTGGTGCGTGAGCCCTTGCAGCTGCCATGACAATGACAAGATAATTGGGCACAAGGATGGAAGGATCTGTCCGTGTATAGAAACTCAGAAAGCCTCATATGACTTGAACGGATAATGATTGGCCATTTGATTTGTTGTATGGAGTCGTTAGGATTCGAAAGGTGGCGTTGACGACTAAAGTAGTTGGTTGTACAGTTCCGTAATGAGTATGTATTTCGTCCAGTTCAAGTCAATACTGTTACGATGAACTGTTTATTTAGCGAGACTGGTACATCCTATCTCTCTTAGATTTGTTCAGGGTGATATAGCGAAAAATCACCTGAGTCGGTAAAAACGTACAAAATTTACATCTGTCGAGTCTACATATGTACCGGTAGGAAAAGCATGGTCGTCCGATGAAAATTATATGAACATTCTCGTCGTTGATTGGACTGGCACAAAATTTGCTAAACTTTAGTTATCTCATACATGTACCAAGTTATGTCAATGAGTTACGGAAATGTCATATTCGTATCAAAAGAAACAATAGTAGCGGGTTCTTATATGACACGCCACTACATCCTTCCCCTCTTTTGACACTTCTCTCCCCCTGCCATTTTACTCGTATCTTTGTAACGTTTCCGACCATTCGATCGACTCAAAATTGAAGCGACGGGAGCTCGGTCCGCAATAGAAGCCTTTACAACTAAGTTCATTAGTACTAAGCACCACTATAAATTTAGTACGAAATTTCGAAAGTGGTAACCAGGACTAATTCGTCAGTAGTGCATGTGACATTAATGTATTGGGTTCGCCAGTTCCGTGATCAGATTGGCTATAGTTTTCACGGTTATCCATTCATGATCAAAACCGCTTTGCTAGCAGCTAAAGACTAAAGCATGGAATGGCTGAAAGTGCTATGTGACTCGGCACAGCCGCGCCTTCCATGCTAGATGAGATCAGCAATGTCATGTAAGTCGAAGTAACTCCATGATCTTGAAAAAAGTTAATGCACGTAGCCGAAGCTACTTACATAGACAGGCATGAACGATGCTCGTTTCTAATCTGACATGCATGATATAACATGTTCATTTCGAGCGGTTGCCTATCACTTGAGTTTCACTTTGAGTATGTATTTCATGAGCTGATGTACCATGTGCAATTGAATTGATACGTAGGTACCAATTGACGGAGTATACAAGGTGGGCGCGTGACTATGGCAGGGAAGAGTCGTGTGCGTTCCTGCAGGGTTCAATGTTTGTCTCGAGCAGTTCCTTTTCTATTTTCGCGTCAGATGATCTGTATTATGTACGACGAGTAGTAGGACAAAGAATCCGAGACAAGACACAAAAGTCATACAACTGACGCATACTGTGGAATATTGATTGTTGAGGCTCAATAAGCATTGTCATCAAGAGTCCGTACATACATACGCAGTGCGTTTCTAGTACAACCGGATCAGCCCTAAGTCTTGCATGCGGAGAGCATAGCTTGGAATAATAATAGTGATGATAATAATAAAAAGTTGTGAGTCAAGATGTCGACCATTGCACTTTTCACATTGCTTTCAGCTATAAACAATCTCAAGTTACACAGAGTACGAATCGTAGTAAGATTGAAAGTTTCATCCAGACCCAGAGCTGACTCGGAAGAAACCAAAACTTCGGTCAGTCAGCGAGAATCGAGAGCTAGACCCGAAGATAAGACCATAACAAGTCTTATCTCTCAACACAGAAAATGACAGCCACAAAAGAACGGTGAGCTGGAAGAAGGGGGACGTGTCTTGGTCTATGTTACACATACACGCGCAACAAGGAGCAAATGACGTGACAATGGTTGACCACCTGCTATAGCCAGCCATTTCCCATGATGATCATGACACTCGTTTCAGCGGCAAAAGAAGGTTTTACTTCATCATGATTAATTTGCGAAGCAAGGGGGTGGTCAGAAGAAGACAATCCTGCCGGTTGATGGTTACACAAAAGACGGGCGGTAAATAGATAGTCAACTAGAGGCAGGTATCACGGCGTTGGTTTAGAACGCACATATGTGTGTCTATGTACTATGTAGCTGTACCCTTTTTTTTTAAATTTTACTTTTGCGGTTCACATGCATATAAAAATGTTCCTTGTAAGAGCGGTGTGTAGATGGACTCTAAGAGATTTCCGAAATTGAAGTTGTTGAGAGGATTGCCAATGATGGATTTGTGACTGGTCATATGTATGTATTCTGTCTGGAATAGGATAGTCGCCGGGTGTTAGTTTAGGGTTTGGGATGGCACGGGTTATGGCGTCGGTCGACGATTTCTACCTATGTACATATCTATAAGTGAAAATATAGTTTCCAAGGGAAATATCTCGGCCACCTATGAAATTCGCTGATACAAAGACATGTCATATTAATAGGCGGCTCATCAACATAGAAAATCCAAAGACTAGCAGTTAGCGATTGAGTCGATCTGAGCCTCGGCGCAAGATTAGAACTTCTCCGTAGTTATGTACGTCTTACTCAACCAAACACACCGATGCAAAATCTAGAATTTCTCGAAAAACCTTCCCAATCCTTCTTCACCGATATGCAGACCTGTATCTAGACCGAGAAACAGGGCCCAAAGCAAGAAAGGCGCGCGACTCATGAAAGAAGCAGAACACAAAGAACGCTAAATGGCATTCTTCTGCGTTGGTCGCTTGTGAACCAGTGGCCTCCCTCCAAGGAAGACTCAGCGAAAAATGCAAGGCTAGAACAAACCCTGCTTGGCGGATCCCTGTCCCGCCCCACCACCATGCATACAATACGTACGGAGTACATGATACTAGAGTCAGTACGTCGACAGGGTGCTTCCTTGTACATAACAAGATAGCGAGCAAACGGATAACCCAGTTCGTCTAGTGGTATTCTCAGCGCGGAATATACTTGTCACGGAGCAATAAGAAGTGGTTTCTGTTCGTAGGTGAAGCTTGAAGATAGGCACGGCGGCAAGTGAAACAGCCTCAACCCGACAATTCAGTTGGATAGGAACAGCCAATGCGAGCAGAAAGACCAGGTAGACAGAACACCTGACTCAAGCGTTCTTCTGCCAGAAAACCTGATCGTGTTTCATATGATTTCCTTACCGCCCGATACGGCCAGGTGATTGGCCCGCGCCGATCATCTACATAGCCGCCCGTCGACAATGGATGACACTGACAGACTGAACGGTTCAACATATGCCAGTGTCAATGTACGCATAGTGCATATCCTCGTGGCTTTACCTAATTCTAAAGATGGCATGTATCACACTACCCATCAAACAGATCTCCAATAGCTTCGTGGACGTGACCCGAGTAGGTATAAGGGAAATGAAAGACACCAGTGGATTTTGATTCTGACTGATATTTGCTTTTTCTAATTTCCTTCTCTCATGTACAAATTGGTTGTGTCTGGAGTCTACTCAGCCGGCCAATCAGAACGGTGCAATGGTAATGTCTCGTCCTGTCAATTAGTTAGTTGTTCGGCTCTTCTTCGAATCAACGCCGGACTTGCACTGACCGCTGGTTAGCGAGCCCTGAACGGACGTGTAAGGGTAAACAAATCGAACTCTTTCAGGGATACATACAGGGCCCAAGACCACAGCACTACGCTCAACTTCTCGAGATAATAATTGTGAACTTGTTAATAGACTCATTTTGACAACGAATACACCCAGGTATAATATCCAGAGATACAAGTACTGACAGATCGTGATGCACGATGCGGTTCCGCCGTCGATCAGCCGTCAGTCTAAAATAATCTCTTGTACATACAATAACACGAATACGGCGCTGATAAAGAAGAGCAAGTACTAACTGAATACAGAGAGTATTCCGTTTTTCCCGTTCCTTGCACAGAACTACTACACATGGCGACAGCATGACCAACCAATACCTGCATAGTACGTAGAAGCTTGAAAGTCAAAGATCGTGCTACGATGCTACGAATGGTCTGGTACGTACGAGATGGTAACTTACCAGATAAATTAATACCGTGTTAGTTCTCCGTAGTATCGCTCGTACCCCTCAACGCCCGAGTAAAAGCCCGATCCAGCCCAGTCCCGGCCCGTTCAAAGCATCCCTACATAACCGTGTAACACGATGTATTCGCGGAGCTTGTCTAGCTACGACGTCCTGGCCGAGGATAGCAGTCTCTGTGTCTCTCTGTGTCTCATGTGTAGGTCGTGAATCTAAGAGGGTGCACGAATTGACGCTTAATTTATTTCCACGATAGGCTTTAGGTTCTGAGGCACTGATAGTAAGGCTGCGTTGCAGCAAGGGTGCCGCTCCACTTGACGAGAGCTAGTCCGTGCCTACTGCTAGATAGCCGTCGCTATCTCGTCAGAGCGCAGCAGGATCAAGACCAGTGCGTACTACTACTAGTACGTACTCACGGCGTAGTAATTCGTAGCCATCTCCTTGCCTCAGCCTTGCCATGACCACTGGAGAGTATACGGACCCTTTGTAACATTGAACGAAAACTACTCCGTATATAGTAATGTGTATTGAAAACAAGCACGTACCCCATACGGTCTAGCGCAACTTAGGGTTATCTTCATCCAATCGCGTCGTCCGACTGATGCTATCCGTCGAGACAACGCATCTGGGGAAAGTCTTCATACGTGGTGCGTATACGATCACCTGATATTGAGACGAGCGATATACTGAGTATCGACAGAGTCATTGATGGCACTGGAACGAGACATAGTTATCAACTAAAGACAGTCGTCAAACTCACTATTACTAAAAGAGCTTTCCACTCGAACGTTCCGTTCCGACCGCGGCCGGTGGTATTGTATGTAACGGTGTACCATGTACTTCACGTATTCGGCCTGTATCTTTGCTTTTTTACAGGCCGTCATCCCAGCCTCCCGCTAAAACAGAGCTCAGACCAAAAGATCGACCGGTCTTTCCCTGTTGGGTTTCTGCTTGTATGATAGTACATGCTAACTACATCTACCTGTACTAATTATACAACTCCCAGGCCCGGAGACGATACCACTGATACGCCTACTGTAATTTACTCCAGCGACTAGTTCCTCTCCAACCACCTTCCCCCACCTCTTGTTGCGTTTCCAGTTTCTCTCTCGTCGTCTGCACTTAAGTTAGCCGGTCGTCCTGCATGCGCTCGACCAAGGGGGTTCCCCAGCCGATCACGAAGCACAGATACTTTTGTTTCCCTTGATGTTCGTAGCATCATCATCTTGAAGTCTTTGCTCGGTGTACGTACATCATCCCGATCTCGCTGATAATCATCATCTTCCTGAATGCAGACCATTGTCCCCTTCTCCAATCACCGCATTGCCCCAATTAACGGAGATCGATCTGCCTTGCGTTCGTTCTCTGCTGGCAATTGGCACTGACAGTTTTGGCAGTTGCATCCTGCCCGCCTGGCACCTGCCGTCTGCTGCTGCTGCTGCTGCTGCTCCCTGCTCCTGCTCTAGCCCGCCCGCCGCCGCCGCCGAAGCTTCTTTCCTCTTTTCTCTCCGTCCCATCTCTCTTCCTCTCTCAACTCTCGAGATCAGATCATCTCAAGTGACCTGCTCCAGCCTCTTCTCTTTCTCTTCTTCTATTTCCTCCCTTCCTTCACGCTCACTCTCTCGGCTCTCCACTTTCCCATGTATTGATTGATTGATTAATTGATCGATCCACTGGATTCGTACAGTCCAGCTTCTCCTGCCAGGGTACGCGCCCATTTTGATTTCTCTTCTCTTGCCTGATTTTGATTTCGTCTGATCTGGACTCAAACTCCTTTATTCAAGCCATCTTATTTTTCCTGGGATGTGCTTCATTTAACATGCTCGTTTCCTCGCCATTCGTCCCACTAACCTTGCCTTCCCGCTGTACATGCACCTAACCTACCTACCTACTCTACTTCTCCACCATCTTGTCTTGTTGCGCGATTGACGCCGCTTGCATCTGGCGAGAGTTTCTGCTTGTCGCGATTTGACAACGCATTTGTCTTCCAGACACGAGAAAAAAAGACACCCGCTCATGCTTATCCAACGTTGATTCATTGTTGTCGCCTTTGCTGTGTCCCCGCTCATTAACTTACCTGCTTGCATCATAGAAAACTCAAATCGCCTTCGCCGATAAGAGGAAAAACGTCAAGGAAAGAGTTAAGAGAACTGCTCCGCCAGTCTCTCTTTCTACACGACCGCTACGACCGTTACGACCTGCGCTTACGATACGATCGTTTGGTTTATTCGTTTTGTTTCGATACATTGTGCGTTCTGCATTTGACGGCTACAACTGTGACTCGCATCGCCCGTCTTAGATTTTGCTTGTCCTTCGAGCTAACATTCTCGACCGACTATTTAACCAGTCAGTTTTTTAAGCGACAATTACGACGAGCGACAAAGAAAAAATCCGAGATCGATACGTGTAACCCGCTATTCTACGACTCGAACACAATAATTTACGACGTCTTCGTGTGGCATATACACATACATACATCTTTTCAAAGCAGCGCATTGTGATTTAACGAATATCTGCTTATTTGCGCGCTGTCCGCCACGAGACCAAGAAATTCTAGCGACGAGAGCCAACATCTTCGCAAGAAAAACACACCAAAAGCCTGTTTTAGTTCGCATCTTGCAATTCATTTCCAGCGTTCCGTCACGAAGACACGAACTTGCTACGATCACCCAGCACATTGTTCTGCGTTTATATATATACGTCTACCAAGGAGACATTTGAAGGAAAGAAAAACCCCGAGGCATAACTGACTTTCGGAGAATACCGAAAATCTGGAGCTTCCGTCGATTGCCCAAGTTCATATTCGTGGTTCCGTCGACGTTCCGTCGTTCTACCGCGGCCCTCAACAAAAATCGGATTATCCCAGATTGCCATCCGTCCCTTTTCAAGTATACCAAGACTTCCCGTCGCAAGGCGGTTCTCGCGGTGCTGTGACTGACTCCTCAGTCTCCGAACAAGTTTACTCTTCTTTCCCCTCTGACCCGCCTTTAGAAGACCCCAAAATGAATCAAACACAATCATACATGGACGTACATACGTCGCACTTTTCCTCGCCCCAACCCTACGGCTCGCATGGAGCAACAGCTAGCGGGATGGTGCCATACTCGCATTATCAGCAGCCGCCGCCTCTTCTACCACCCGGATCTGCTGGGTATCCGTCAACTCCGGGCTCCTATTCTTATCCATACTCTAATGGCGTTGCTTCAACCACACAGCCGGCATCTAATTCCATTAGCAGCCAGGTCCCGGCTCAAATACTTCCTTTGCCAGGTAAGATTAAGTTGCGTCATCTCATAATTACCTACTCACATGATTTTTTTTTAGCTATGACCAGCCATACTGTAACACCACACGGATATGTCAGCGGAGCAGCGCAGTCCCAGCAGAACGCTGTCCACGACCCAACTGGTCAGACTTGTCCGCCAGGAGCCAAGCCGAGGGTTACCGCAACCCTGTGGGAAGATGAAGGCAGTCTCTGTTATCAGGTTGAGGCCAAGGGTGTATGCGTTGCGCGACGTGAAGGTGAGTTACTTCATCTCTGGGATGATCGAGCTTCGCTAATATCCTTCAGATAACCACATGATCAATGGTACCAAGTTGCTAAATGTTGCTGGTATGACTAGAGGCCGTCGCGATGGTATACTGAAAAGCGAAAAGGTTCGCCATGTTGTGAAAATCGGTCCTATGCATCTGAAGGGTGTATGGATCCCATATGAGAGAGCCCTTGATTTCGCCAACAAGGAGAAAATCACTGACCTGCTCTACCCATTATTTGTTCACAACATCGGTGGTCTATTGTATCACCCACAAAACTCTAACCGGACCAACATGGTCGTTCACGATTCGCAACAGCGTAGACTCGAGGGCAGCCAGAGTGCTCGAACCTCCCAAGGACCCCAGGCTCCTGCTCTTCATCACCATCACTCAATGAACGGTTCTGTTCCTGCTCATATGTCACAAGCACCGCCTTCTTCCGTCGCCTCTCAAGCAAATGGCCGGCCAGAAATGAATCGTGCTCATACTTTCCCCACTCCTCCAGCTAGTGCCTCGAGCTTGATCGGCATCCCTAACCAAGGTAGTACTTACGATTGGAACAACCAGAACATGAATTCTGCTGTCCAAACTTCTCAAAACGTCCCTATCGACAATGGAATGAACAATACGAGGTCAATGCCCACAACGCCGGCCACCACACCACCAGGAAACAATCTTCAGGGTATGCCGCCGTATCAGAACCAGCCCTCTTACGACAGCTCCAAGTCATACTATTCTGCAGCTCCCTCAACACAAGGTCAATACGCTTCGCAAGCACTACCTGCCCACTCTCTGACCTACGGTCAGCCCATCATGAAGGATCTTGGTTCTGGAAGACCGTCTCTTGGTTCCGTTGAACAGGAGCACGATGAGGTCAAGGTTGACCGATACAACCAGCCTAATGGTCAAGTCAACGGCACAGAGGAAGAGAACGGCCAACAGCAGGAGCCTGAGTACGTGCAAGACAATGTTGCTGGTTCTTATGCAAACCGCAATTCTTATACATACACTACCAATCCTTCAGTATCCTCGCTTGCTGGAGACCACCAGCTAGGCGGATCTCCCTCGCACCAGAATGGTAATGATAGGATGACACCGCGTACTGCAGGCGCCAACCCACCACCGCAGTGGTCTCAGGGCTACAACACTCCTCCAAGGGTTGTACCAGCAGGCAGCATTTCCAACATTGTCAGTGACACCCGGGGAGCACCTACTGGCGACTCATATGCTCCCAGCAATGCATATGCATCGAACTATTCTGGCTATTCGTCGGTAAACGGGCCTTCTATGGGATCCACCAAAAGAATGCGCGACGATGAAGAAGACCATTTGTCGCGATCCGATGGTCGTGAGAATGAATATGAGTCCAAGCGCCGCAAGACTCTGACGGAGCCCCCTGTTGGCGGCGCTTTCATGCAAATGCAGCAGCAGCCCGTTCCAGCAGGAGGAGTGATGCGACGCCGATGATTTCAAGCAAAACCACCACCGACTTCATTATAATCAGCCTAATCATGACCTAATTATGGGGAACAAAATTTAGGGGTCGAACTAATCAAGAACCGGTCTTTTTCGTTTTACACTGTCGGTAACTCTCTCATTGATTTTTAGAGGGCAGATTTCTTTTTCACGAAGTGACATTTCACATGGGCGTTTCTCTTGAATTTTTCGGCTGATATATATTATCATTTGGCCATGCGACGAAAGTCGTATGCGAAAATGATGATTATTGTGTGACACGATCAACGCTGGGTATTTGTTTGATACTCGCCTTGAATCATGTCGGTGGGATTTTTTAAGTCTTCACTTTTCGTTTGTTTGACTTTCTCTCTGCTGCTTTTGTGATTTCCCTGGGCACGTCGCTTGATTTGTTCCAACAAATCACTCTTAACGACCATGATGATACGAATTTCTTATGATGTCTGTCTCGAATGAGACCTGATGATGACTTGATTGATTGTGCGAGCTTTTTTCTGCTTGTTGTGTTTCAAAGACGTGATGATTGTGAAGATGAGACGAGACGAGACGTGTTACCATCGTACTAGGTTAGATACCGGTACATAAAACTCCATTCATTATTACATTCCTACGAATTTGACTGTAAGTTCCATCCCGTAAGAACATATAAGACTATGTCAGATAATCCACTATCCCGGATAGGAAAAATAGAAACAATGATGCGTATCGATAAGATAACGGACCAGTCTTGGCGCAACCGAATTCTTCGTCTAATCCTTGGTTCGGACGACCAAGGTCTGGGAAGAACCTCGATCGTTCTCAATTAAAGGCTTCATAAGACCTGTTCACAACTTACAGATCATCTTGGCAACTACATTCCTTCCCACCTTCACGCGCGGCTTGAGCCCGTGTCTATAATGTCAAACCCATCCTCAAACAAAAAATCACCCCACTCCCAACCGCGCAATCAACACATCTTCGACCCTTGGAACACATCCTCAACGGGCCATCAACGCGCCGAAAACCCATATTCGCGAACCACCGAATGGCGCGATACGCGCCGGGAGAAGTTGGCGCGACAATTCCGACCTGACCAACATGCAGCACCATCACCGAGGGATGATCTGACTGGAAGAGGAGAAGGAAGTTATACGAATGAACTCGAAGCCGGAGGAGGAGGAGGGGAGGAAGGGGAATGGATATGGATGTCCGCACAGGAAGCAACGAGGAACGAGCTCGGCGTGGCAGATATAAGGCGGTATATGGGTGTATCAAAGCCACACCCACAACCTCAGCAAGGACAACACGGGCTATTGAAACCAGAGCCGCAAGCACAATCAGAACAGCAGTGTCAACCGGCGATGAAGGAGAAACTCGCATTCGAGCCTGCGACTTTACCATCACTGTCAGGAATATCAAGACCTACAGAAGAAGGAAGGAAAGGGATCTTTGCATCATTAACCTTCTACATCAACGGATCTACATACCCGACTATATCAGACCACAAACTCAAACGCCTGGTTGCCGAGGAGGGTGGTAACATATCGCTGTATCTAGCACGGAAATCGGTAACGCACGTCATTCTCGGTGCCGCCGGTAGTTCAAGTCACGGTGGTGGTAGTGGGAGGAAAACAGGTGGTCTACTCTCAGCAGGTAAAATGCAAAAGGAGGTAGTGGCAAAAACGAGCGGGTTCGGGAAGGGGGTTAAGTATGTTAATGTTGAATGGTGCGTCATTCCTCTCCTCGCTTGGGCAAGTTGGGATGCTAATAGTGTTGGGCTCGGTAGGGTTGTTGAGAGTATCAAGGCAGGGAAAAAATTGCCCGAGGCTAGGTTCGCGCCTTCTTCGCCCTCTGCTTCTCTGAATCGGCAAGGGAATGGGTTGGATAGGTATAAGACTACTAATGGAGCAGGAGGAGGGGTGGGAGTACCTGTTGGGCAGAAGAGTGTGTATGACATGTTTAATAAGTCTAGTACTACGAGAAAGAATGCAGATATTGGCTGAATCGTGTCCATTTAATTTGCTATATTTTGAAAAAGTCTCCCTCTGCATTGTAATCAATGCCATGCCAGGGTTATAAAGTCAATATACATAATCGTCAGGGTATATGTACAATTATACTCGCTCTTCAAACAGAAATCTATATATGCAGTCGTAACCTAGATAAAAGCGTCCTCCCGAACTAATCGTTGCGTTCCAGCGTCGTTGCTTGCACTACTACTCGTGCTGCTATCGCTGTTGCTTCGTGGATTTCGTCGGCCGTGGCTGGCGGCGACGTTGCGGCTTCGGCTGCCGCTGTTGCTAGCATGGCTGTGGCCCGGTCGACGGTAACTATCCCTATACCTCCGGCCGGCGGATGATGATGATGGGGGGGAAGCTGAGGATGACGAAGAAGGTACCGATATGACGCCAAATTCTAAAGGGTTGAATTCATGCTCGTCGTTATCATCATGGCCGTGTTCAGTTGAATATGCGGGCGGGCTGTCGTCCATGGGGACGTGGACGTAATCCGAGCCCGGGTCCCGGGATGTAGTATTTGTAAGGCTGGCGGTATCTGGAATTGGAGGCAGGGGGTTGTTCATCCTCATTTTACCAGCAGAGACTGATGAGGAGCCTGTATTAGGGCGAGTCGTAGGAAGAGAGGGAGGAGGCGGAGGAGGTGATGAGATCCGGCGGATTGTGTGATACCCACCGACCTGTCCGGACTGAGGGACGTGGCCATGTTGTTCATAGTAATGATGCGTGTCTTCGTAAGGAGGGAAAGTTGTTGTCGAAATTGACGACGATGTAGAAACTTGATGAGGTCGGGTACTGTATTGTCTCTTCACGTCTTCCAGAGCCTTATCGATGGGCGAATCAAACATTTCAGGAGACGATGAACGAATCATCTTCTCGTCAAGACTTCCCACTTCATCTGCGTCGTCGTCAACGTCGTGTTCCATGTTCGCTGATTGTCGGTCTCCCTTCACTAGACCAAGTCGTTCTTCCTCGGTAGCAGCCTTTACTGCACTGCGAGGTGTTGAGGTCCGTAGAATCCCACGACTAGGGCTGACTGGAGCATGCGGCACATTCTCACTCGACTTTTTCCGTCCGAATAACGTCGTAAATGAGAACTGACGTCGTGCATACTGGTGTGGTGGTTCAGGCGCAAGGCGGCTGCCCCGAGCTGGCGATGAGTCTGGCCGCTCGTCGGCCCAAACAATCGATCTAGGAGTGTTGCTACGTTCTCTGCCTGTGTGAGGCTGGAACGGAGGCTCCAAATGGCCATCATTGCCGCCATGATAAGCAGTATCAACAGAATGCTTATTATTGTTTAAAGAAATCTCCGTTAATGCCACTGGATGCACCGCAGTCTGCGGTTCATCGTCACCATGTGCTTGTCTCCATTGGAGAGGAGTTTGTAAAATGGTAGACGCCCGACTGCGAACATCACCGAGGAACGAATGATTTCCACTAGGCGAACGAGTCGGCATATCGTCTTCAGAAGGGAATCGAGTCATGCCCAAAGGCGGATGAGGAGTTCGAACAGAGCGGGCTGATCTAGGTGTCATTGTTGGATGATCTCCGATAACCGTTTTTCGTCGTCTGAGTCCATCCCACTCTATGATTTCGTTGTCAGCCGGCTGACTCAATTGGTCCTCTTGCTTTTCCTTGAAGAATCGTTTCGCCTCTTCTTGTTCCATCTTTTGTCTGGAAACTGAGATTCGACGAATGATAGCTGCGGTACCTCGGATGGCATCCGCCTTTGGTTCGATTTCAGAGGCTTCTTGCTGGCTGACTTCCCTGATCTGGTCTAAATCACCTTTGAAGACGGCTGCATCAGGGACATCCTTGGCAGATTTGGATAATTGCAACAAGACCACACCCGAGCAGATAGTCAAAAAGCCCATGACCATAGTCACTATAGACATTGCAGAGCCAGAGAATCCTTGGAACAATACAGCGGATGTGACGATCGTTGAACTGGTGAACATGACGTAGTAGGTAGGAGTAACGAGAGCGGCGTTGAAAATATTCAAAGCTTTCTATATCGATATTAGCACAATTCTTGAACAGGCTTAGGATTAAGTACTCACATTGAGATAGATGATCTCCGTCAATAACGAGCAAATGACGAATACAAGTAGCACATAGAGAAACCAGTGTTTGAACTGCGACTCTCCACGGATCTGTGCCAAGATTGAAGCTCCCAGACCCTGGGTTGCGACCACACTGAGCCCACCGATCAAACTACAGACCGAGATGTAGACGAACATACTCTTCTTTCCGTATCGGGGACCAGCCCACAATGCCACGAACAAGCAGCCCACAATGATGACTCCAGCGTATGTGAGAAACCCAGGAGCAATAACATAATGTTGCATTCCTTGAATGTCACTAACGGAAGCTTGTTCGGGGGCGTTCAGGGCGATGATTGTCGCTCCAATAATACAATTGAAACAGCCTATCTTGCCGACAAAACTGAGCCGTTCTTTCAGGAAGATGGCCGACAAGATCGTAGTCACAACGACGGACAGGGCTCCCATGGGGGTAACGAGGATCGCATCGACGAAACAGTAGGCGACAAAATTGCATGTTTCACCAACAATCATCAAAGTCATTCCAAGCCACCACCAAAGATTCTTCAGATATCCATAGCCCTCGCCAGCCTCCTCATTGTATTTGACGTTGGCTTTCAGCAAGCCGAACTTTTTGATGACGAACGAAACACCGATGAACAGTCCCGAGGCGATAGCGAGTGTGATACCGATCACTTTGTATACAGGAGGCTGCGATGAGCTGGCACGAGCATACAAGACCTGGGCCTGGTCCATGGCCGCTGCTGTCATATCGATGACAGCGGGATGCGGCCACTATCGGCCTGTTGTAGGATTCGAAATAGACGCCGTTGCGGTCGACGAGTTGCCTTGTCGTGGTAGAGCGATGGCTTTGGGTGATATTTAACTGTTCACGACGCCGAAATTTGACAAAACTGGATTAACACAAGATAAATCGGCGGCTGTCGGTAGTATAAGAATATAATGTGGAATCTGCTAGGCCATAAGTCTCTCGCACAAGATCCGTCACATGTACGACTGCAAACCAACGTTCCGGACGGCTATACGTGCAGATCGTACAGAATGGCGGGGAAGACGAAACGAGACGATGACTTGGGCAGTGTAAGCTGATTCGAGTCCTCCACTTTCCCTCTGTGCTTCGATATTAGTTCGGTATCGATAAGTGGGCGATGTAAAGCAGAAAATCTTTCGGTGGAATCGTTCGTCGTGGTGACTCTAGTGAGAGCGCTATCGATAACGGTCTGAACAATCTGTAACAGCTGACGAAAAGTAAAGTCACAGAATCGATTTGAGACGACGACGTCGAGTGCAAGGAGATCCCAACCGATGGGAAAGAGGTTATACAAAAGCTCTCCTTGGAGAGAATTAATGGTTGACAATTGTCGTTGCGAGAAAGGTGAAACAGGCTGTGTCGGAAGTCAGCGCCAATGCATGCCTTCCGTATGTCTCAGGCAATCAAGTGTCGACACCTTAATCCGTAACGCTGCATGAACTGTGTGAACTCCGTGAACACGAAAGAAGAAATCGAAAAGCGATCGATTTATCAACGACAGATCGCCCCTTAACCCAGTCCTTGCCTACGGAGCAGTTTTACGTAGCATTAATGGGTGGAAATACGGTCAGGCCAACCACTCGACCCCGTACATTAGTACTCTCAGTGCGAACTCTCTGCTGTTGTCCAGGGAGACTATCAGCACAGACGCTGCCGATAAAGCAGATTACGTCCCCCCTAACTATTTTTGGGTTGTTCCCGCTTCTTTCATGGCTACTGATTGGCTGCCAACTGTGTGGACGAGTAGTGGATGTCGCTGTCAGGCGCTGATTGGCTAAAAATTCACGTGGCTTGAGTGATCTCACCTCTTTGGGATTCCCAGCCACAGCATTACAGGGAGCTATGCCGTTTGAGGTTTAAGTATATACACAGCCTCGACGGGCCTGGCCAATGAGAAGGATCATCGTTTTAATCTCCGATGATGATGGTGATTGGTGAGTAGATTGGTGCCATATTCATTCGAGTCTTGCAAGAGTCCAGACTACAGACTACGAAGCACATTGACGACGTCACTCTATTGTTTGGAACACGTTGAACGCTGCTCAATACATCAGTGGCTTACATGGTCCCTGTTGAAATTCCTGCGCAGTGCTTTGTTATCATCTATCTAGATACAGGAAATGTGAAACTCAAACACCAACACCCTCGTAAATAACCTTGGTATCACAAATGCAGATACAAAAAGAATCAAAAGGCCGTAGTCATCGGCTCGTTGTGGACGTTATACATAAGTCGAACAGAAAAGACAATCATCGCACGTTATATGTCGGCTTTCGTAGTTTGTCGACCGCTGGAGGCCCGTCAACAGGATACGGCGGCCGGTAGCCCCCAAGAGGAGCCTGCAGAGGACGGGGTGCCGCTCCCGGAAGAGGCATTGTGATTCCCGAGCTGACTCCATCATCGGGGTACGGAATCGGCGTCTTCGGCGGTAATGGCGGGGGCATATTGCTTTCCAACTCGGTACTACGCCGTGGTGACCCAGAAGATGCGCTGTGTAAAAACTCGCCCGACCGGCGTGGCGCGTTCATATCCGCGACTGGTGATACAAGATGAGATTCATGTCCCAACTCATCGGGACCCATAATGGCAATTTTCTCGTCTGATCCACGAGGAGGGGGATGTGCGTGAACATTCATTCGGTGACTTGCCGGAACGTCCTCCGCTGGTAGTTCAATCGCCATAGGGTTAGAGGGGGGTGCTACCACAATAGCAGTGGGAGGGGCAGGAGGCAATTGCGGTGCTGACTGCTGCTGAGGGTCAGGCAAAATAGATTCTGCACCAGAGCGGGATGCCAGGCGGCGATGCATTCTTTCGATTCTAGCCAACTTGGATGCAGCATCTAATGTCATCCCTTGTACATCCGGCTTCGAAAGATATCGGCGCGTATTTGTACTGATATCAACAAGGCGATTCCACTCGTTCATTCCAAATTCACCGACACCAACTTCCACATTCAACCGATAGTAATTCTCCTTCTTCACATTCCGCTTAGCCAAGTGATCCGAGAGCATCCGTTGATGTGTGTCCTCGCAACCCTCAATCTTCGAAATGAGTCGTCGTCGAGCTTCGGCAAAGGTTCCTAGAGCGTCACCAAAGAACCCTTCCCACCATTCATGTTGCTGGTGGTTAGTTCCCGCTGGGCGTTTTCCGGTTCCAACACTAACAAAAACACCGAGCTCTCGGCCGGGCCATTCGTTTACGACAGCTTCATCAAGGGCTTGAGGTGCGGGGTTAAAATTTCCAGACCCTTCGTCAATAAATACATATTGGCCGATTTGTATAGGTTTGAAGGCTAGGCCTGTGGCCGAAGTAGCACGGCCAGCCTGCCAGATTGTGCATTCAAACTCAGGAGGAGGTTCTCTCCTGGAATCGTAAGAGCGTAGTAGAACTGGCGGCGTGTTGGCCCTTGAGCCTTTGTATACCGCGGTGACAGCTCTACCGCCAATTAGATAATATCTATGTTTCACTAGTAGGGGTGGACTTACGTCTTTGTGCGAAATTCTCGGTTGTCGTAGAGCGCAGCATCCGGATTTCCGAATCTGAATCCGTATCCATTAAAAGACATGGAATTTCTTTGGCTTGTTGGTGATGGCGGTGCCCTTGACGTATTGGTTGAGCTAAAGCTTGCGCGACTCATACTGCGCTGCGGCACGGGTTGCATGGGACTGGCAAGCTCGATCGTACTATCATTCCCTTCCGATTCGTATACTGTATGTTGACGAACACATTGTCTAATAGCCTCTTCAAGCTTGGAGGCCTTGAAAAGCGTTGACCGGTACGGGATCCCCGCTATCGTCTTATCGGTCTCGAAAACCTTTTTGGTCATGCGAACATATACCTCTTTGCAAGTTTCAAGATCTAGTCGCAGTCGACCCAGCATGATGGCTATTAGCCCACCGGTTCCGGTGCCGACGATGAGATCGAAGTAGTCGCATGGTTTGGGAATTTGGTCTCGTCGCGGCGCATGTCCTTCACATTCGACGTAGGTCCGGTACATTAACTCTTGTAGGAGGATAAGCATTGAATAACCCCGTACACCGCCTCCATCTACAAAGCAGCAGTCAGTTTAATTCTCTTTCTTGGTTCTTCGTTATCTTCGAGAGGGGGTGGAACTTGGCGTACCTAAAGAAAGCACCCTCAGCGGTGGGCCTTTTGTTGTATCTTTCCTCCGTAAAGTTGTATTGTTGTCCATGTTGTACGTAGTCTTTTAGACGCAGCAATAGCTGCTAATTGATAAGGGTTCCTTCGAATGCGATGTGATCGTAGATGGCAGATTCTGTAGATTTTCGCAAAGGTGGAAGTGCGCGGCTAGCTACCCAAGTCGATGAATCGGCAAGATCGGGTCACTGACGAGAGGAGGGGACCCGTGACTGTTGCGGATCAGACGGACCAGGCGGGCGACCTATTTCAAATATTTCACAAGGATGCAGCTATATTGAGTAATAGTAACTGGACGAAGAGTCAGGTCTTTGAGTTATTATTGTTCAGAAGAAAAGAAACAAGTGACGTGATGATGTGTTTGGCAAATCGGAGATGGTGTGGGGAGGGGTGCGTGTGCCTGGTGAGGCAACAAAGAAAAGCAAAGGCTAAAGCTAGTTTCAACCGCTCGAGTCGATCTCTGAACAGACGTTGCTAGTGAAAGTCCAACTTGCAGAGCATAATTTTGGTCAGTTAGTTAAGACGTCTTTATGAACTTAGTCTTTGTGCACCCATTCTGTGTAAAACAGCAAGAACGAAGAATACGAGCATCGATTACATAATGGGGCGCAGTCGTTCCGTCCAATAGGAAGACTATAAACAATCGTAATGTGGCGGTGCAGTGCCTGCGTCATCGTCGGTTCTCCTCCTTCCTCTTCTCTTCCTGACACTAAGGAGGATGACATGCGTTTCGACTGCCTCGGCATAGAGACTGTGATTCGAATTGATTGTGTCTGAATGTTGGTACTTGCTCAGAGGCACCTGTTCGTTGGTTAGCGACGGGTGTTCCTGGGCTTTTCCATGTGTGGGGTCAGCGAATGAGAATTGATCGTACCGAGCAATGCCTTGGAGTTGCTCCATGGTGTAAGATATATCCTAGATGATCGAAAAGGACGAATGATATCGCCGGTATTCAGCCATAGTCAACGGATAACTGTGCAGTCACACAGTCTTCCGAGAACCCTCAATGGGTACGACTTTCGACTTCCAAAATTCGGTCTGGTTAGTGATCCATATCTGGAATCACTTTGGCTTTTTGAGATGTGGAATGACATAGTTTCCCATCGTCTTCTAAGTAAGCAGTGTGGAATTTTCTACTGGCTCGGGATCCGTCTCTCCTTCGCACTTCAACTTTGGCGTCTTCCCACTAACCATAAGTTGATATCACACCTCGGAGCAAGATTTGAATGACAGACATATTATTATCTATGATCAATGAGACTGAAGCTTTCATATGTAGTGGTTATGGACTATACGGATTCTCATACTAATCAGCATGAGCTTGAATTGCTGGGGTGCTTAGACTGCGAGACTCGGCGGAAATATGATCTACGAGACTGAGTACAGAGCACATTCCAAGAAACTGTTGCGCTCAACAGCATCAACACTCTGAAGAGATATACTGAAATAAATACCGGAAGTGTACTATGCCCTGCCGAAGTGTACTATTGGGACTCTTTTTACGTTGCCTCGGGGAAAACAAGCACCGCACCGAAGCTCTTTGCATACTCATTAACCATCACGAAGCCAACTTCAATGTAGAAAAAAATAATCCTACTCAAACACTGGGAACTACCGAGCGAGGAACTTCATTTCTAAACACTGCCTGTTACGGGGTGAATCCGGATAAAGTGAGTTTTCAATGGATCGTCAATCTCCACCGGGTTCAGTCTATGATATTGATGCGGTTCGGCATTCTCAGATGCTGCAGCTTCTCTAGCAGAATAGGATATTGGCCATTCAATTCGAGGCGAGAAATTAATCAAGGTACTTCACGATCGAGGAGCTTGTGCTCACGAAGTACTGGATTTCCACATACTGTTGCAAGAGATGCACATACTTCATGATGCTGAAAGATTGATTGAGGGCGCTTGATAATATGGATGCAGTCCGGGAAGCCCAAGGCTACAGCAGTAGCGTGGTGCAACAGGCGAATGCAGATGGCGAAACACCACAACAGCTGCTTTAGGACACAAGAACCAAGCGGTGTGACGCAGAAGAACAGCCTAGGAGGTTCTCACACCCAAAGGAAGGCACTTAGTAGCGTATAGTTTTGCAACGTTCTCTTCTGGCTATAGCTTCCGAAGCCCTATAGACTTCAGATTCTATCGAAGCTTAGCAACCCATGCTTTATGACCTGGTCAGTATCAACCGCTGGCCAGATCTGTGTGGAGAACACGACTTGCCGTCTGCTCGGCCGTATGCTCTATTGTTCATTTGCTTTGGACCCGAACGCCGTGGTGGTCATAGAACTCCGATCAGTTTCTCCCGGTAATCATATCACAGGCGTATATGGGGGCCCTTTGAATAGCTTTGGGATGGCGTTCATGGTCATATAGGATACAAATGATCATGTAGAGTCAGCATGTTTCGAAATGTCTAGTCTGTCTACGGCCAATCTCCAAGCGCAAATACGTCCACATTCATACTTCATGACGGAGAGACTACGAGAGAATGTGACAGTGGAGTATGAAGACTTCTTTATCTATCAATTTGAGTCGATACTCATTGAGGTGCGGAAAATGACAGGAAAGGGTTCCATACGCGGAAATAAGAGCAGAGTTCGATACTTCGAGCTCTTTCTCCTGCCCTAAGCTTCTCAATTCAAAGACGATCATCCATCCTCCCTAGCACCATCTATATAAACCATTACTTTCCTCAATCGAGCACATACGACCATAGGGTGTGGAAAACAGGGCTTCCCGTCCGCTCAGCCGTACTTAAGCCACACGCCGGCTGGTTAGTAGTTGGGTGGGTGACCACCAGCGAATCCCAGCTGTTGTATGTAAGATATTTTGCATTTTTTTGCTTGAAAAACAAGTTTACACGATGCTGCTTTAGTACTTGGGAGTTCCGGACGATCCGGGCTGCGGTGATTTGACTAGCGGTGCTAGTCGGTGACACCGGGATTCTATGGTCGATGAATCCAATGCGAAGCCTTTGTTATACTACTCATTATTTGAAATTATTCCTTAAAGATATATGTGAACGTAAGCAAGGTCATTCCTTTTAAGCCTATCCGGCCACTTCTCTATAGACTTGTTGGAGGTCAGCATTAGGTACAGCTGAGACATGCAGGCTACTCGCAAATCAAGTTTTACGGACTCATGAAATACTATTCTAATAGTGCAGCGATTACTGATTTGGATAATCTAATCTTTGAAGTCATCCGACAGCATGCTCTTTGACGAGCGTCTGCCTGTAGATAGCAACTGAAGGAGGGGAGGAGAAAGCAACTTGTTGGCCACAGCAAATTTTACAATTCAGATTGATGTCAGCTCACAATCCGTATCATCGGAGCTAAATTGTCGTGACACTCTCTTTGAATTCCGTTGCACTGATCCTGACTCGAAACGAACCGACACAGAACCATCATTTCATGAGAGAATTAGTTGTAATCGAAAGGAAATTATCCTTCTGACGCCTCGCTTGTAAGCTCCAAAGTTAGTAACGGATTGATCCATGCATTGCCGTCAGAGGGTTCCTACTTTACACTAGATCCTGATTTAATACAGCATCTGAAAGGCATGTCAATTCTTATATAATCCATTTTCTAGCTAATTACAGATTTTCGAGTTGAACTGACACCAAACCAACCCCTAACCCCCACAAGTGCGCTTCTCTCCAAAAACCAACTGATAACACACAACTTGCAGGAATTCTAGATCCTCCCTGGTAAGTCCACGGCTATTGTCAGCAATGCCAGACCCGATCCACCAGCGTAAACCACGAAATATATCGGCACAAACGCATTATGTACCTCAACAGTCAAAGATGAAATAGCATGTCTGGGATGTCATAGCTTAGCTGAAGCGGCCGACAGATCATTCTTCAGCAACTGTATTATATGATGAACAGCGACTTTGCCTTGCTCAATAGCACCATCAATGAAACCTCGCCATCCAGCTGCCCAGTCAGCACTGGCGAAGACTATACGTCCATGGGGTTCTTGTAGCGCCTTCAGATACTTTGAAGTGGAGTTGGGTCCCCAACAGGCCCATACACCCTTGGCATATGGATCATTCATCCAGTCATGCGTAGCATAGACCTCGACATTGTGATTAGGATTTATGTCCTGCTTGAAAGCTTTCAAGATACTCCTACTATCCTTCTTATCGGTGAGACATCCATTGTAACCAAAGCCGATACACCATGTTCCGGACGGGCCGGAAGGCTGGGTTCCGTTATGGTCGGAAAAGGCGAAGACGAAATTCGATCCATTATAGCCGTTTGAGGTCCAGAACCAACCTGGCAGGGTTTCTCGTAGCTTGAAATGAATCTTCGCCCCCCTATTTATGTGTCCTTCTGCGATTGCTGCCTGGCGTATAGGAGAAAGTGGAGGGCTGAATTGAATGTCATTCAGGCAGTTACTACAAACAGTCGTCAGTTCTTATCCCTCTTTCCCTTAAAGCAGTAGACTGACAGTGGAATAGTCGATATAACAAGCTTAGCTCTTATAGTTTGGGTATGGCTTGTATTAATCTCCACGCCACCAGCTCCCTGGCGGATTCCATTGATTGGGGTGTTGAATAAGGAGTCTCCGTTAAATTCGTTCCAGATAGCCCGGGCAAACGAAGTCATTCCTCCATTTCCAAGCTTGAATATACTAGCAAGCTCAAAGACCCCTACCATGCTATGTCCACCCAAGGTGAACCATCGCAGTGCTTCAACAAAGCCGATATCTTTCCCTGGAGCGCTACCAAATGTGTTGATATTTGCTTCAAACAGGTCCTTTTCCCAATGAGGGATATCGTGTAGCTGGTCCAGACGATTCTTTACGCTCAAATGATCATATGCCTGCCAAGGAGATGGTTGCCGCAACGGATCATGGGGGTAAGGCATAAGTGATTTGCTTCCCAATCCATCAATTGAGAAAAATTGTTGTGCAACACTCTCCAATACTGCCACGTACTTTTCGGTGGGCACCGCCTCTAATTGTCCTGAAGCGGGCCTAAAATATTGCATTTCAGCTGCGGACGTACCAGCAGACGTCTTAAGGTTGCGATGTAGACCATATCGGTGGAGCTCAGCATAAAGATGTGGTTGGTTCCAGTGAACCCAGGTGCCTCCCATCTCGATCTCCTCGCCCTGCACTTTTGCTGTCCAAGTCCGGCCGCCAATTCGATCCCGGGCGTCCACCAGTAAGACCCTGAGGCCATGTTTTTGGGTCAGGTCTCGAGCAGCGATGAGGCCCGTAAATCCAGCACCAATAACAACAACATCATAGAAATCTTGGATGCTACGAGATCCCTGCTGTACCGCATCGCTTAGCAGACCCTCAGTTTCCTGAGTTGGTGTCCATAAAAATCCTTCTTTAGAACGTGACATGTCGAAGAGTTCAGTGTTTTAAGGATCAATTTGAAGAACATCTCACCTATGAAAAAGTAGATTTTTCAGTGCATTTTATATGGCTAAATCAACCGTGGCAAGCACTTCCACCTTTTTCCTTGAGGTACTGATGATCCGAATTTGGAGCCTGTCGACGCACTTTTTTGCCAAATCGGTAACCGTGAGAAACAGCAATTACAGCCCCGAGAATATCTTGATGCAATGAGAAGCAGCGATTACACTATAACCTAATCGCTGAGCTTTGAGCAATATTCAATAAGATGCATTCTGGCGGTGTATTGCTTTAAGAATTCATGACACATTATTTACTTTTCTTGTCTCTTTATTACGCCTTCTGAGCTTTTGAATGTAGGTCCTCTTTGACAAGGTAATTATACATTGTTTCGAGACGCGTTCTATCCCCAAATACTAGCTTTCTTTGCTTCCTCAGTACTCTCTACAACTTTGTTAACGGACGGCTTCCACATTTCCAAGCTACACCATAGCTTTTGGATGAGAAGGTAATGGTACTTCCTCGAGAGAAGAAAAAAGTATCGCCTTGCTTTACTGTGGTGCTCTGGCCAGTCTCATCCCGAATGTTGATTTCGCCTATATGGCACGCCCAAGTAAGCTAGTGAAAGGATCGAACAAACTATAAGGAGAAAGAAGGGTAACTACCTTCGATAACAACCCCAACTTCATCGAACTCATATTTGGGAGGTGTTGCCTCTGGTCCGCTCTCAATACGAAACCATGATCCCACAATGGGATTCACAATCCTGTCACTTTCGGTCCCCAGGAAGTCCTCTGTGTCACATAATGTAAGTCTTATTCAATTGACTACAATTGCAAATACTGACCAAAATACACATTAGGTATTCCGCTAACATTGGCGACTGTGTAGAGCTCCGTATTTCGTTTTACTTGAAGCACCATTTTGCGTATAGAGAAGATCGGTCGCTCTAAGTGCTGAAATGCGTACTTCAAGGAATGAATTTAGAAGGAGCTTTCTATGTCCTATAGGCCATTAAAATAATAATTCACCGCGTTGCATAATATCACAGCTAGATGATCGCTGGCGCTGGCGGCCAATCGCGTCTTTTTGCGTCGACGCACTTTTTTGCCGTTTTCGGACGGGTTAGGGCTATTGACGGCAGTAACACGCAGCTAAAGTCCATGTACGGTCCCACTTCAGCCAAGGACGCGCTCTATTGTAAAAGGGACTATGAGAAAGGTCAAGTGATCCATTGAGATAATGTCGCAGAAATCTATTTAGTTCTTCACGCTTAGCCCAAGATGGTCTCAAGCCTCTCGTCAGCCATGACATCTGGCCAGAGAACAAGGCTGGCTGATAAAGATCCCATGAGTGAATTATTTATGGCTGACTTGTAATCAGCTTGAGCCCACACCTTTTCTAATATCTCTAAACCACGGATTATTGCGGCGACCCCGACATACTGATGAACTGCGGTTATCCGCTCCCTAACAAAGTCTCTCCAATAGGATATAACGCTGTCCTGGTTATGGATTGCAAGTATTTCTGCCGCAATAATATCTCGAGATGGTAGACTGAGGGTGACTTCTGGAATGCCATGCCCAGTCTGTTGTAACGTACTACCGGCAATGATCAATGGGAGAGTAAGTAAACAGTTGACGCCTGAAGTGCGTGGAATCGCGGCAATGAGCGTCAATATACTGAATGACATAGCAAGCATACTCAAAAGAGTATTGTTACGCGTGTTATATTGCACCGTCTTGTTGGAAGCAATCTCGAGGAGTTCCGGAAAGCTTTGGTAGAGTTGTAGTAACACAGCCAGTCGATAAATCTGAGCAATCTGTATAAGATGGCTGACAGGTGTCCTGGGGTCACCTGTGTCGCTTATTTGACTATGGTCAGGTGGTCGGTATTCCAGAACTTGCTTCTCAAGTTCAGAGGCTCGTTGCATCAATCCGGATTCAAGGAAGTCTTTAATCCCGGTAGTTGCTTTTTCCAACGTCAATCTTTGCACCATTGACCGTTGTCTTCCTAAAGTTCCAACGTTGGCCATATAGGTGAATAGTGGAGTGCAAACTCCTGTCCATGGATTTGGTTCGTATGTAATTGTATAAGCAAGTTTGTTGAAGCAATCCATGTAGGCTATCGTGTCCATTGGTTCGTTTGAAACAAAACTGGCCACGGCCTCCCAGTATGCCATAATCCCAATTATGAAGTTTTTCGTTCTTAAAGGGCAGGAATTCACAGAGAGTACTATATCCTGCTCATCGATTGATAGCCATCTTTTAAGTAGGACTCGCGCTCCGTGTAAATGAGTGATGCCTAGTGATGATGGGTTGTACCATCCCTTGAGAGTATTATTGGACCGAATCTAGGCAAATGATTGAACAGATTAGATACGTACATCGGTCATACCGAGAATAATAGTAGCGAGCAAAATTTGTTCCGTGCTACCATTTTTGGTCTCCCCGATATCCCTAAGCCGCTTGATCTCGTCACCGAGAGCAGAGATGGCCTTGGTTTTATGTCTGAGGAGAAGTATAGAGTTTTGCACCTTCTTAGACGCGAGATGAGCTGCTGACATTGATAAGATGGAGTGGTAAACAAAAGCGTAGGAGCTCATCAAGTCTTTAATTTCAATGCGGAAAAAGTTCTGCGCAGAGTCAAAGCACGAGTTGACGGGACACACGGTAGAGAAATAGTACCTAATAATTCCTGTATCATCATCCTCGAGAGGCTCAGGCATAACTGATCGGGAATTGAGCCATACTGGTGAATTGTCGTTCGTTTGCGTTGGTTCCTTGTCAGTTTGATCTTGTCGGTATTCATGATTCGCGAGTAGGTCTGACCGGTCCCTCAATAAGACTTCTTCATCTGGAATCTCTCCTACCTGCAGGGTATCATGAGAAGAGCCGGCGCTCGAGTCATCATTCTCCTCTGAATTGACTGTGCTCAATTGAGGATGGGAAATACTTGGTGATTGTATGGCCTGCGAGGGAAAGGTTTCCCGAGACGTTACAAACTTCGCCGGTGCTCTTCCAAGAGACCGAGATCCCGTACTTGAAGTTCCCATGTGTGTTTGATCACATCCTAATTCGTATTTGGATGACCACTTCAAAGGACGCTTGTACCCTGGACATTCAAAATTCTTACGTATACACTGATTGCAATAAGGAAGAGTTTCGTCGCATTTGATTTTCTTCGCAATATGATTTTGAGCTTATACATTCTTGGGAATTTTCATTGATAGAAGGAGAGAGGAGTTTCACTTACCCTTTGTTTGCAACGAGAACAGCCGGCTATTATCGTAAGTCACGGTACCTTTAATGACGAAGATGAAAGCAAAAAAATGACTTACTACGAGTTTTGAGCCGATTCAGAGGCTTTGGTATTCGTGGTGTCATACTTTCATCTAGTCCAAACAGACACTCTGAAGTTATTGGATTTGTTTTTAATGATGGAAATGGTAATGATCGAAATAGTGAACAACAAGCACTTCAAATATGTACGTAGATTCAAGGCTATCGAAATGCGGAGATAACGGAGACAGGCTCTCTACCTTTGTATTGGCCAGAGATATGTAGAAATTCAAACAGCGGACTCTGCTTATCTTTAGGCCCATATTAGAAATTTACTTGTTGTACCGTAGTGCTCATTTAGCCACAGCGTTTGAGTAAATTTCTAAGATGGAGTACTACGTAGTGAGAAAATAGGAAACACAACACAATACAATTGCTTTCGACGACGACAGATCACCACTCAAAATCCTATCTATGCCGTAGGTCGAAGAACAATATTAGGACCATCGTACTGTTTCCTACCTTTCCAAGCCCAGTAGATGTAACTAGCAATTAAGACAGCGCCGAAAACCAAAGAAGAATAGTTCATGTTCAATGCAGTGACTGGCTGATTTGCTGGAAACACCATGAAGATGCTAGTGTATATCAAATAAATCATGGAAATAGCATTTATCACCCCACCATAGCGCCCTAACTTCCATGGTCCGTACGTGAGAGTCTTTTTTCCAGACGAAAGTCGCCGCCAAAGCATTAGGGCAACCGGAACTGCATATGAAATCTGTATTCCAAGCACGGAAAGAGATAAAATAGCATTGAATGCTGCTGTAGACCCAATATTGATAAACCCGAGCAATATGAGAATTGCACTGGTTACAAGGATTGAGCGTTGGGGTAGTTGTGTTCGCCTATTCACTTCCGAAAGATACTCGTGGAACGGAATAGCTAAAGAAGGTGGGTTTGAGTGATTTGTATGGTTTTCAGACGTAGGATAAGAAGACATACCTCTGTCACGCGCCAATGACCACACCATCCGAGATGATGATGGAATCAACGCAACAGTAGCCAAGAGTGCCATTAGGATAAACGTGCAAGTCATGGCAGTACTAGCTGCATTGGAGCCAGTTATATATCGCAAAATCTCGATGATAGGGTATCCAGTATCAGTAGCGAGCGCTGCATCTATGTCGCCCATGCAGAAGAGAATGGCGAGCACAAAGGCAAAGCCTAGAGTGCCGTTGATGGCGACTGAACTCAACATACAGTATGGCACCGCAACTTCGGGATTAGGCATTTCTTCGGCGAGATGAATGGCTCCGTCAAAACCTAGAGTAAATAAATTTTAGCTATACTTTTTGATAGTACAATTGTGATTTTTCCAACTGAGCTAACCTGTTAGAACATAGCAGCTGGACAGCATACCAATGGACCACGCGATTCCATCGCTTGACCATCCCGAATTATTTTCATAAAGTGTAAACACGAAGCTTGCTGAGTTCTTCGCCGGTGCCACCACCAAAATAACAACAAAGTCCACGAGAAATGCAGCCAGGTGGACGAAGAGTGATAATCCTTCCACCACAGCGAGGAGCCGACTACCCCATATGTTGATAATCGTGCTCAATCCAACAAGGGCCCAATATAAGAGAGTGCCGTGCCAGCGCTGAGAATCATATGACGGCAAATTCAAGATCAATAGGCCCTGGATCATCGTCGCTGCCAGAAAGGGAGCACTGCCGGTGAAGGCTATCCAGCCAAAAGTACCTACGCCAGGTATCAATGACTAAAAGCTTCAGTCGTACAAGGCTGGTTCTTACCTATCCATCCGACAAGCCAGCTGAGGAACTTTCGGCATCGCTCGGGGGCCAATTTGGCTGTGAAGTGATATTGGCCACCTGCTGTAGGGTACCTGTGATATGTCAGCAGCTATTCATATATATTATGACGATATTCTCGCACATCGAAGTCATTTCCCCCAAGGATGCTGCAGTAGCCATGGCGCCAATGATAGCCACTAATCAGCAAAGTCAGTAGACAAGCTCCTTGAACAATGCAGTAAGGTGTTATTTTTCTACTGACGAATACACCCGTAAACCAAGGACACTGGTCCTCCACTGGTCAGTGCTGTTGCCATAGTACTATATAAGAAACCCATCAGCTTTCTCTATCATAGTGAATGCATCAACGATCCGTCAGTCAATCAAGTACCTTGAAAATGCCTCCCATGTGGCCATAAGAACAATAGTCATGGAGAGAATCGTGAAACGTGAAAAGCCTTTCTATACACTTGTAATTAGCTAGGGTTGTAGCGATTCCATCATGATGCCTAATTACCTTCACTTCCTGAACCTCTCCTAGATTATGACTTCTGGTAGCTGTAATTTGCTCTGATATGGCATCAGGGCCGAGCTCAAGCTTACTTGCGTCGCGTTTCATTTTGGGGAGATATTTCAAAGGTAGGATCATAGATTGAAATTTAAGAATAGGTAGAATCTAAAGGACTATGAGAGTCCAATATGTGAGTGTAAGACAAGTCTGCGAATACGCTGGCCATTTTGCCAAGTATATATCCCATCTTGCGGGGTACGGTGAGTCTAATAACGGGCAAATGCTCTATCTAGAAGTGCACCTAGGTTACGATCTCCAAAAATCAACGACCTAAAAGATAACAGGTTCGGTTTGACGGTTCTGAATGTTCCTTGTACTATCCAGAATGGATCATATAGTGCGGACCAATCGGGGCCTGTCTATATAAGCTAGCCTTGACTCACTGTAGTTAGTCATTTAGCAGTCAGCGGAATGCCATCTCGGAAGGCATCAACCTTTCCGAAGTTTTACTTCGGAAATGCTACGGGACTGAGAACAAATTCCTATCGTAGGAGATAGCATGGCTATGTGATGCTTTGATGGGGTTCAACTCGTCCATGGAACGGAATGGCATTCCGTCTGGCTAAAGTATCTCAGAATACTTCGCTTTATTCGATCTTGAGGTTTTCGTGTCTATCGCATATCTCTACGCTTCGGGCCTATCTGAGGATGATAACATCGCCACGTTACGCTAGAAATCTAGAATCCCAAATTGAACTTTGAGTTTTGTCGAACATGTTGACGCCTTTGAGCTTGATACGTCTCTGGTCGGAGCATTCCTAGATAGCACCTACGAGGATCAATAAGCGTTAAGGGTAAAGGAGAGCTAGTTTTAGGAATCTGGCACACTTCATTTGCGGCTTGGGAGAACAAAACCTTTCAATTTTCAAAATGTCATGTTGAAAATAACTTAATGAGAACCATGGAAGAACGCGGGGTAGAAACTCTCGAGGTCATTCACTGCTGAAGAGCGGAACAGATCCGAACTGTTTCGAGAAAATAGCAAGCAAGAAACTTCTTTTAAAAAAAGGGAAGATTTTCGGTCTTGGCTAGAAAGTTTAATACAGCGAGCAAAGCCGGTGTTTGTTGTTGTTCGTACATCTAAAAACGTTGCCGTTAGTATTCAGTTGGAATCGGAGGCTCAAGGAGACAGCATGGGACTAAGCATCTCAATGTTTGATATTAAGCAGTATCTTACACACCTAGGCATAAAGCTCATTGTATTGACGAGGCCAGTGCAACAACTAGAGAACCCGATCCTCAACGTCATGTTTCGTTTCCCACGCCACATGTGAGGTATTACTACTCCATGCCTTGTTATTCTCGGTGTCATTCTCACTCGACGTCGTGGTGATTTGTACCTCAGTCGTTCGTATGATGCCGTCACCACGGCTGTTACTTCGGACAGGGAGAATCCTTTCCTCACTGCTGTTATCATTGTGTATATCCGAGATCCTCGTGGTGGTGTGCTTGACATGACTGGTCTTGGTGGATATGGCGTTGTCGTCATTATGGGCGTGACCAGACCGAAGCACCCCCGAGGAGCTAGCTTTACTTTTGTTTGCGCTGCGGGAGAGTGAGCGCAATTTGGTTCCCTGGTGATATTTGTTGTAATCGTAGAGGCGACTGCGAGAACCAGAGCTGTAGCTATGCAGGAGTCTTTTGAACAAGGGTTTGAGGCAGGGTAGGCTTCCGGCAATAATCCCAATATTGCATTCGGTGCTATAACAGAAATGTTAGATAAACGTTTGAAGGGGAGAATCAAATGATACGTGTCCATACGTGATCCAAATCGTTAGGTCTGTCGAATCCCAGAGGAAATCTCCTGTCTTTCCGTAGTTTGGAAGGAACGAAAGTTTGACGAATGCTGCAGCGCACGCACTATAGGTGAAAGGTGGTATCAGCCAATAATGATTTTTAAATGAGGTGATGGTGGTAGGAAACTTACAAGACACCGAGTCCGAGAATGCAGACTAAAGATGCTTTGGTTCGCGCGTTAACTTGTAGTTTCCTATTTCGTAACTTTGTTAATGCGAGACGGTCCTTTCAATTCCTCATAGAGCTTATATTAACTTGATTGTGAACGTACCGAAGCATGAGGGCTGGTAAAAAGGCGAAGATTAAGTCCGTGAGGATGTTAAGAGCTTCATGAGAGCCTGTTAGCATCAGGACCAATATTCTTTTCTTCAAGCACGCTTACCTGTGTTGGTGTAGCTGAGCTCAATAAGTTGCTTTGGTGTAAAACATTGAGACTTCACATTGCTGTCCCAGATCGACGCCATGTCTTTACATTGGAAAACAAGAGTCTATTGTACTCATCAGTTCGGCCATCAAGCGAGATAATGCGGAGGTATATTTTCCGTACGAAGAAGCATATCGTGGTATAGATCGCCATCATGCCTGAAATCAAGGTACATCAATTAGTATCATTTATCTTGTACTGCCAGAGAGCACTCGTCGGCTTCGCACAATTCTTACCTATAATAGTCCAGATAAACATCTTGTATCCCTTGTTGGGCGCAAAGCGAATCAGGAAGAGCCCAATTGAGATTTTCACGAAGCCAATAGCCCATAAATAGATTGCCTGGGTGGCAAAGTTCAAGTGCAGGCCTGTAATTGCAACTTCCTGATCGAGATAGGCTAGATGTCGTCCCGCACCATGGGCGACTTCTGGAATGATGATCGCCCAACCGCTTACAGACTGTCACTGTCAGTCATCTTGAATAGTGAGAGTATCTATAACGACTGTAAGGATGAGAAACGTACCAGGGCCATTGTTAATGTCATAAAGTAGTCCTTGTATTCTCAGAGTCAGCGGATCTGGCAAATATTGGCAGTAAGAAAAAGAAACTGAAAGAGGCTGTGGAAGGAAAAACAACGGCATAGCGGACGTCTTGGTTTACATATCCGTCGGCCCCGGAAAAAGATCGCTCTCAGATAATACTCTCATTGTCTTGCCTCTTGTTGTTTTCGTTCTGATTCCAATTTGTGTTTGAACAGAAAGTGATAGGAGGGATGATACCCACATCGAGACCAACATTCCTGACAATGAAGAGTCGAACGTATAGACGGGCCAGGACCACTGCTAGGGCAGCACCGGTGGTAACGGAGACTGCAGCAAGAATATTCGGACCGCGATTATCGTCTGGCAGTCCAGCTCCCCCCAAATGGGCGGCGGTTGACATTATGCTATCCTGGTGTGGACGACTTCGTTCTGTTTTTTCATGTGGAGGAGCAAGAAGGTGGGAGTTGAAAACGTCTCAAGTATTTTGCAAAGTCAAGTTCTAGTGAGAGATATAACGTTAGAAGAGCTACGGCGATGCAAATCTAGGAGACTCCCATTAACTTGAGTTGCTGATTCTGATGAGCCACGGCAACTGCACAATAGCTTGGCCATGGAAAGATAAAGGGGATTGGACGCAAATGGCTTACCCTGAATTTTCTGTTGTAGATGTAAGTTCACAGCGTACCTGACTGATGGCGCTATGCAATAAGACAAGATTGGCTAAGCTGGAACAATAGTGTACTCCGTACATGGTGGTGGCTACCATGCACCAGAGATATTCCAGAGGTAAATTAGGAGTTGACTGTGATACTACCATAGTGTGCTGAAACGCGGCCTACCAGGGTACCAACATCACGGAGTGATTAGGAATAGAACGCCAATCATCAACATGACGCTCTCCTTCTATTATCGTTCGAAAGTCAATCGCTGCTTGAACTTCACGGCAGAAACTTAGTGAAGTCGATTGCTCCAATAGAGATCTACCGGGCATGCCGTCCGAATCCGGAGGTCTGTGTGCCTTGATCATGGGCAGTTCTCGATTTTGAAGAACCCTGAAAAGTATACTATGTTCTTAACTTTGGCCCAAATCGCCTTCAATTACCAGAAGCAGACGGGGGACCAGGGTAAAGCTCCGGAGTATCGGGCTACAAAAGTTTGTTTGTCGGTGCAACGTCGGCTAATAGCCTAATACCTGCAAAAGGACGTACATTTCACATCCCGGAGAAAATAGCATCAATTATAATAGTGCATGAATTATAGCACTGCGTGGATTACGAAAATGTCTGTTTGATATTTTGATATAATATGACAGGGTGTGTTATCAACTTCAAGTTATTGTCTGCATGGCGAAGCAAAGAAGGGCGTGGAGAGAATCACACCAGTACATAATAAACCCAGACTATAATATGCTAGCACATACTCCGTACTTCGTGGCGATTGAGGCTAGCGATGGCCGGTGCCACTTTTAGTCGTATACAAATACGAGTTCCTGGTGAAGCTAACAAACGTTATTCAGAGGCCCTAGACCCTTACTCCAAAAGCGGCTGATGGTAATGGCATCCTACCATCACATTTCAATTGCAGTGAGTTGTATATCTACTTGATATTTCTTGCATATGCTAATACCTGCGCAATTTAATACTAAATAGGCGCATATGAAAGTTTCAAGCTCCATAGTTGAGCCAACAATGGGCTACTCATTCCTACTAATAATGTATGGGGCAAAGGGCTTCGGGATCTCCCAGATCGAGCGGGCCATGGGGAAAAAAGGGCCGGATACCGGGAATGGGGTTGTATCAATACAGTACCTCTAATTAGGTGCCCATTACTGTGAATCCCACGTTCCGGCATACTATGCCTACCTGCTGGACTCATAGCACTACAACAATCTGCACCAGTAATCAACACTGTCAGTAGATCTACCAACCAACCAACCAACCGTTCGACCTGTAAAATCTCATTCAGATGAAATATTATTTAATGATCAGACCTCGGTTGTGCCGATTCTTGAAGCCGTCTCAGGTCTAATACTTCAACCGGCCTAAGTCAAGTAATAATATAAACCCAGCCTGTGAATACTACCGGAAACTGACCAGTTTAGGAAAACACTTTGCAGCTAGCGGAATAATTTTGTAAAGCCCTAACATATTTTTGCTTGCTAAGAGCAGCCTTGGACGAAAGATCCCTGATCCCCGGGATGATTGACTCCACAATATATGGAACGTTCTGCGCCATATTGATTGCACCACATGCTGGCAAGGTAGCAGGGAAAAATCTCCTGGCCTATGGTTGAACGCATGCTTATGTCGCCCAGAGGCTAAAAGTGACTGAGCGAATACATTTGCTCCTGTAGGTTGGCCTTAATGCAGCCACCATAATAGTCGCAGCTGCTAAGGAATTCTTTACTGAATAGTTTTCTCACTGACAACGTACGCTGTACAGTGTACAAGCGGGTGGTCTGATATTAGTCAATTGTCTAGACCGTTTTCTGTGCACAGTACAGACCACTCGGTCTCGGTGTACACTGTTTCTAGTAAGAACTCCCCAGAAAAAAAGCCCCCATCCTACTTGGCTTTTGATTTGTGGCATTGAAGAGCCATCTGTTTTATTTTTGCTTTGTTGTCTCGGCCCATCTTCCGATAACCCTACATAGTCTTAGCTGATTGCCGGCACTTGTATAAGAAGGGCAGGGCAGGAAGACAGGATTTTTATTTATTGGGACTCTGATTTCAAGACTCTGAATCGTACATTCCTGTGAAGACATAGTAATCAGTATACCATTTCCTCATAGATCGCGATGCGTTATACTACTCTGACTGCCGGAGTGCTGGCGCTTATATCTAGCACTACGGTCCTAGCGCAGACAGCTTCAACGACTCTGCCTACAGCGGCATCAACTTCGACATCCCAGGCTGCTTCGCAATTGGATACTTTGAGCCAGTATGCCTACAACGTCACTACAGACGCTATTGGCAACAGCACCACCAACAAACGTAGCGGCTGTAGCTTGAGCAATTTGAAGATCCGTCGGGAGTGGTATGTACTTTCCTTACTCGTCTGCTGATGAGGTCACTTCTCTCTCCTCTATGCCCTTAATCCTTTTGTTCTTGTTTCTCCTAACAATCACCAGGTCCACATTCAGCACGAAACAGAAGAAAGCATATATTAATGCCGTGCTCTGTCTCCAGAGCAAGCCTTCAAAGACTCCTTCTGACCTGGTCCCGGGAGCGAGGACACGATACGATGACTTTGTGGCCACACATATCAACCAGACACTCGAGATCCACTATACTGGAACGTTCCTCGCGTGGCATCGTTACTTCACCTGGGAATTCGAGCAGACCCTGATCAACGAATGCGGCTACACCGGCACTATTCCGTGAGTTTTCTGAATTTCATGACCATGTATCATCAGCGCGCTGACAAGTCCCAGGTACTGGAACTGGCCTGCTTCCGCCGGCTCTCTAGAGACTTACCCAGTCTTCGATGGAAGCGACACTTCTATGTCCGGTAACGGGGCACCTCGTGGGCCAAACGATACAGACAGCGACATAATCCTATCACTTGCCGGTTATGCTAATATCTCTCTGCCTCTCGGCACCGGAGGCGGTTGTGTGACCAGTGGTCCATTTGTCAATTACACAGTAAATCTGGGCCCAGCGGCCCTTGCATTGCCTGGGGGTGAATCAGCCGCGGCGGCCAATCCACTCGACTACAACCCTCGTTGCTTGAAGCGTGATCTGACCGACGCCCTCATTCAGCGGTATGCCAATTTCACGTCTGTAGTGAGCCTGATCCTTAACAATGCCGACGTTGCCGACTTCCAGCTTGTCATGCAGGGTGTCCCGGGTAGTGGTGCAATTGGTGTACACGGCGGTGGCCACTACTCGATGGGCGGCGACCCCGGCCGCGATGTGTTTGTGTCGCCTGGTGATCCTGCCTTTTGGCTACATCATGGCATGATTGATCGCGTGTGGTGGATTTGGCAGAATCTTGATCTCGCACAGCGCCAGAACGCCATCTCTGGCACCGGAACCTTTTTGAATTATCCGCCCTCGGCGAATACGACCCTCGACACAGTGATCGATTTGGGATACGCGGCGGGCCAACCGATTGCAATGAGAGAGCTTATGAGCACGACAGCGGGGCCTTTCTGTTACATCTACCTTTGATGAATTATGGAATGACACAGCTCTGAAAGTGCTATTTAGACGGACTTATATTCAATACTGTAATCACATTTACACTGGTATCGCGTAGATTTGGGATCACATAGTTAAACAGGAAATCCAAGACCGAACCCTGATATCTATCCGCTAGTTAATGTGTATACTACTAATGCTTCTCGATGGGATTGGCTGCAGATACTGTAATTACAAAATCGACTGGCTCTAATGCCCGAAAAGGGCAGTCGAACCCGAGATCATCCAGATGTTTATTCAACGTATTTATCAGATTGTTGTCTCCGCACATCAGTGCATGTTGAAAATACCTACATACTACTGACTCGTCGAAATATAATCCCGGATCTATCAAAATGTATATCAGCGAGGTGTGTCTTAACATATCACAAAATCAGGTTGGTAAACTGACGTGCACAGTTATACGTTTACCCCATCAAATCGCTCCAACCCACAAAACTCAAAGAGGCCACTGTCACCCGTCATGGCGTCCTCTACGACAGATGCTTTATGCTTCTGAAAGTCGAAACGGCCACTGAAAATGACGACCATGACAGCGGCATCGACAAAGAGAGGATTGATCCAGCTAAGCCGACTCTGAGAAATATGCATGTCCCACATTTCCCACAAATGTCATTGTTTTTCACAGATCTCATTCTACCCAAAGACGATGAGCAGCAACAAAAGAAAGTTATTGTCACGTATCAGGAACCACCCGTTTCGGAGAACAAGCCGAGAAAAACTTTGGAGATACCGCTGGAACCAGACCTAGATGGACTCGAAAAAATCCCAGTGACGATGCATCAAAGTCCCATGGTGGGCTACGTCATGGGCAAGAAATATAATGACTGGTTCAGCGAATGCTTCAGATTCCCTGTTATATTGGCGTATACGGGATTGAATCGAAGGAAAGTTTTGGGGTCTATGAATCCGAATATTGCTCGCAAGGCTGACCAAAGAGGAGGGTGGCTTTCTACGTTGACGAGTCATGTACCTCTTCTCGGAGCGGGTACCACACAAGAACGAGACGAAGAGATCCTCACTTTTGCTGATTGCGCATCGTATATGGTGGTGAATGAAAAGTCGGTTAAGGATGTAGCGAGTCGGTTTCAGGCAGGTCAAGGGAGAGTAGAAGTTACTAGGTTCCGACCTAATGTGGTAATTGGCGGTGCTGAGGACGCATGGGAAGAGGACTTTTGGTCGGAGTTGAGTGTGGTTACGGACGATGACAGTCAAGACGTACAGCTCATATTGACATCGAACTGTATTCGGTGTCGCTCGTTGGACGTCGACTTTGAGACGGGTGATTTCCACAAGACAGACGATGGGATTATCTACAAGAAACTGAGCAAGGACAGACGCGTCGACAAGGGTGCAATATACAAGCCTGTCTTTGGACGCTATGGGTTTTTAAAGGATGACGTGGTGGCTAGAGTACGAGTTGGCGATGCTGTAACTATCTCGAAGAGAGCGGAGGAGCGGACTGTTTTTGGTAAGTCCTTGTTGACATGGGTTTGTTTACATGACTTGCTGATAATACATAGATTGGCCAGGTTTGTAAGACATGAAATAGTTCTTTATGTGGATAATGAATTTCGTTTGACAATTGTATGGTAATATGTAAAGGGTCGCCGTAGACGCGTATAGCATCAAAAACACACACACACACACACACACACACACACACACACACACACACACACACACACACACACAACAACTTCCAATCGGATAGTCTCAAATTGTCCCTAAAAGGATGGTGAATTGGGCCCGGGACATATCAGCATCGCCCACTTGACAGCGCTAGGCCGCGGTTGTGAGAGCTGCAACTGCCGACAAAGGCCGTCTCTTCATCTTGGATTTAGTTGTGTTGAAGAAGAGAAGAGAAAAGGAAGAAAAGTTTCGGAGAGCGAAGCAAAACAAGTTCGTGTGCGGGAGTCCTAATCGGGTATAATGACACGGCAGCTTAGTTTTTCCGATAATTTTCCCGCGGAAACCAGCCGGCATTGAATGCCTCAGGCCACAAGGCAGTCAACCCGTTGACCGTTATCTCGTGCTCTCCGCGGATAATCGCATGACTTTCCAACGATAAAAGTCCCGATTGCTCATCTGGCACTATCTGAACTGCGTTGTCAATCGGGTTTCACTGCGGCAATCGCTGTCATAATACACGATGTCCTTCAATCGTTGCAGCCGCCAGGCCTCGAAGCTGTTGGTGACCAACGGAAGCTCTTTCAGAGCTACGACCTCGACGCTATATCGTTCACGCAAAGCTACAAGCATTCACCCCTCGCAAGTAACTTCTCAGAAACGATATGTATCTGACGCCCATCATGACAGCCAGCAAAAGGTCTGCACTATTTCCTCGTTGCTGTCAAGCTCCGAGCTCAATGCTCTTGAAAACGTTTACTGACTGACGTGATCCCCGCAGTTGCTCTCCACACACCTCGAAGAAGCCGATCCTACGATATTTGCCATCCTGCAGAAAGTATGCGCATTTAAACCTGATAATTAGCTATGGGGG
Organism: Talaromyces sp. F31; assembly: GCA_037356135.1. Classification (NCBI taxonomy): domain Eukaryota; kingdom Fungi; phylum Ascomycota; class Eurotiomycetes; order Eurotiales; family Trichocomaceae; genus Talaromyces; species Talaromyces sp. F31. The sequence goes on from JAYXSF010000034.1 coordinate 2,232,954, forward strand.
ATGCTTATGGTACTATAAACAACAGGAAAAACGAAGACAGAAGCATTTCATCAACTTGATTCCATCCGAGAACTTCACTTCCCAGGCCGTTCTTGATGCGCTCGGCAGTGTGATGCAAAGTGAGTCATGGCATGCGGATATTATGTAGCTTCTTCTAATGTTTGCCGGTTCATAGACAAATATTCCGAAGGCTACCCTGGAGCTAGATATTATGGCGGCAACGAATTCATCGACGAGGCCGAATCGCTATGCCAGAAACGTGCTCTAGAGACTTTTCGATTAAACCCCGAGGAATGGGGTGTCAATGTCCAAGGTTAGCAGATACACATGAGATGATCCTGAGAATAGCGACTGACCTTTCAAAGCGCTGTCAGGTTCACCCGCAAACTTGTACGCCTACTCGGCCCTACTCAACACCCACGACCGTCTCATGGGACTCGACCTGCCCCATGGCGGACACTTGTCTCATGGCTACCAAATCCCGAACAAGAAAATCTCCTTCATTTCCAAATACTTCGAAACCGTTCCTTATCGTCTCGACGAGTCCACCGGTCTGATCAACTACGACCAAGTCGAAGAACTAGCCAATCTATACCGTCCCAAGTTGATCGTTGCAGGCACATCCGCCTACAGCAGATTGATTGACTACGCACGAATGCGCAAGATCACCGAGTCGATTGGCGCATACTTACTTAGTGACATGGCTCATATCTCGGGTCTTGTTGCTGCCGACGTCATCCCCTCTCCCTTCCAATACTCTGATGTAGTCACGACGACAACACACAAGTCACTGCGCGGTCCTCGTGGTGCCATGATCTTCTACCGAAAGGGTGTCCGTCGTACAGATAAGAAGGGCAACCAGGAATTGTACGATCTTGAAAATCCTATCAACGCCTCTGTCTTTCCGGGTCACCAGGGCGGTCCTCACAACCACACCATCACAGCTCTTGCGGTTGCTCTGGGACAAGCCCAGACCAAAGAATTCCGCGACTATCAACTCACTGTTCTCGAGAATGCCAAGGCTCTGTCTGACCGACTCGGTAACTCAGTCAACGAAGGTGGTCTAGGATATAACATTGTGTCCGGTGGAACAGACAACCATTTGGTTCTCGTAGACCTCAAGAACCGCGGCGTAGACGGAGCACGAGTTGAGCGAGTTCTCGAACTCTGCGGTGTCGCTGCTAACAAGAACACCGTCCCCGGTGACAAGTCCGCGCTCAAGCCTGGCGGTCTCCGTATCGGAACGCCCGCTATGACTTCTCGCGGTTTCCAGCCAGAAGACTTCCGACGAGTTGGTGACATTGTCGACCGAGCAGTCACAATCACACAAAAGCTTGACAAAGCAGCAAAGGAGAGTGCAGAAGCCAAGGGACGCAAAAACCCCGGAGTCTTGAAGGCATTTACAGAGTACGTCGGTAACGGAGATGATATTTCAGAGATTGTACAATTGCGACAAGAAGTTGAGGACTGGGTGGGAACGTTTAATGTTCCTTGGAAGGATGAATAGATGTTTTGTTCGATACGGATATGAAGCTTTATGTTCAATCACTACGGAGTCTGGTTTTGTTAATGGGTTACATTTGATTTGGAACAATATCAATCCTCTACTTCAATTTATCAAGTGTGAAAATGGCTATAGCTTGGCATTCCCCTTGAGCACGTCCCGAAGTAACTTCAATCCCTCCTCTGCGAATCCAACCATATTCTTCTCTCTATTCTCGCCATATCCGGTATCGATTTCTTTAGTATACGTTCCGCCTGGAGCCGCGACTGCAATGAACGCCACTCCTCTTTTTCATTATCAGTAACAGAGACCTTAGAAATTCCAAGATAATGGTCTAAAAGTGAAGAACGTACGGCTTTCGACTCGCCTTCCCACCCCCCGGTCCCGCCGTACCACTCTCGGAAATGGCATAAGTAGACTGAAGCTTTGAGCGAGTTGATTCTGCGAGTCCTGCCACGATTGCGGTTGTTGGGCCTTTGTAGTTTGCTATGTGCTCGGATGTCCAGTCGGCGAAGGCGAGGCGGGATTCGAGGGTGTATAACTTTTGCTCATTAATGATCTGGGATTGAAACGTGGATGAGGATATACGCACTGTTAATCCACCTTTGTAGTAGGCGGATGCGCCGGGGACGGAGAGGAGGGATGCTGAGATGATTCCTCCTGCGGCCTGGCAGACAATTGGAAGACATTTGCGTTAGCTCTTTGGATAGGATCTTTTGATCAGGGAGAAGACAAGGGATATCTACCGTCTCAGCAACGGAAACAGTCTCCTTCCTTTCCTTGAGAAGAGAACTGATTTCCTCAAGAAGAGGGCGAAGTGATGATGGCGGGAAAGCTGGTTCTGTCATGATTCCGTCTTTCGAGAGTTCTATCCTATCAATTGACGTTTTTCCGTATTAATCAAGTAGTGGTATGTCTAATAATCGTTTATGCGCGCTCTAGATAGTCCAATGGAGTTCTTATAGGAGCTTAGAATTGGAAATGAAGATTAAGATGAAGTAAGATTTGTAATTCATTCCTACCCAAATATAAAATTGTTACCCCGCAACTACCCTCCGACAGATGCATCATTTGCAAATCATAGCATCTGTAGTGCCTAGGGTTAGTCAAGTTCAAAAATATCTGATGTAGAGCGTACCTTTATACATAGACCAGATATGTACCAATCCCGGTCCCTTTTTAACAATTTCTTATCATTTCCATAACAATCCGGTTTTCACACGAGGGGGGAGATGAATGTGTGAGGTGAAGCAAATACGGGCCATCCCCTTTTCTGTATATATAATGAGCTGAATACATATTGAGAGCTTGTGTATGATTTCCTCGCGTCTTTTTTCTTTTTGAATTGTACGTCAAGATTTCGAATATGCCAGTAGAGGACACATTAGGCGTGACCAGCCGAAATAGAAGCAAAGAAGTCAAAAAGCAACTGACTTTGCTGGAGCTACAGCATGGTCTGACTGTGGAGGCTGACACATCCCCCCTGCACGAAGACGATAATCCGAGAATAGATTAAGTGACCTTTGTATCTACAAACTTGATTAAAGTGGACGGGGAGATCGAAACAACTCAGCTAGTGCACCATACGGCACACCTATACTTCGAATTACAGACTGGGTGGTTTTTTACTGCTCCAGGTTATCTTGCGACTGTGTGTGCTACATACTTACTTTTCAGACAATTTTAGAATACTGTCACCACAGCCCAAGACCATGACTTTCGGACACAGCATGATTCTCCATATGATTATTCAATAAGAAACCGGGGGCATCATACTCGTGCAGCATTACACAATCAAACAAACGAACCATTCTGCTCTAGAGGATATTTGGCGATGTGGAGATTTACGGGCTGGATGAAGCGAACAATCAGCTTCTCACAAACCACCCGAGATTCAAATCCCTGACCCATTCAATATTCTATTCATCTCCAAACCATGAGGAGACTGTAAGGGCTAATCAGAGGTTACTGATGCTAATGCAAAGAGATAATATCGTCAAAGGAAGCAAGGCACGAAGCAATAGAAGTGAGGAAAGGATGAAATTAAAGGCTAAGAATACAAGCACAAAAAAGCTTCTTATTTGTGGCAGCACATTTTGTCAGGGAGCCGCTCATTGCTGCTGCACAGAACGGTCGTTCTGCAATTGCAGAGCTCCTGGCTCCTTCGACTTTCCGATCCCATGAAGATCAATGGAAGACCTCTTACGACTGCGGCACATACATCCAGACGGATTGCATCAGAACTCTGATATCCTGAGGTTCCGATGTCGACGGAAACGAATCAGGAAGAGATTAGAATAGAAGTGTAAATAAGTCATGGTGCACATGCAAATAGACAATGAGTTTAGCTCCTCCCCCCTTTTTTCTACGGCAACCCGAAATGGTGCTCATTGTATTACTATAGGCTCCCTGAGCTATAACACTAAAAGGCTAATGAATAAAGATGAAACATCTCCGGCCGTCATAGTCGCTTCCCTTTTGACCGTTTTTAATATTAACATTCAATGTTAAGCAATCTCAAGTCCGTGAGCCGAAAGCACTACGAAGCAGAAATTCCCGGAATTGGTAATTTTTCATAGTGATACACATGATATTGGTACTATAAGTTAGTGTAATGTAACTTAGAGTTCTCATAAAAGTGAAAGAAGCCGTCGAAAGCACCGATTCTGTCGTACGGCAGAGGGATATAGGATGGATCAGCGTACTGCCCCGTGGACAGCGTACGTAATACTAGGTATAGACTAACGGAGGCCGGTATTTTCTCTCAACCTCATCAGTTTGTTTCATGGGTGATATGCATATCGAGTTAGATCATATCGTCGGCTGTCATCCCGGCAACAAGAGCTTCTCAATGGCCTCTCCAAGACCAGTGCGTCTCAGCTGATCGGCATCGATACGCCTACCCTGACACCAGCACTTTTCTTTCATACACTCATTTTTCGGATTATGCGATATCCACTCTGTACAAAACATCACTTCCACTGATTTGATCGAATCCTTCCTTCGCAGGAAGTGGCGAAAGGGCGAGCACTGGGCCAAAGTATTCACCACAAAATCGTCAATTTGTTCAGAATCTTGCACTAGAGTGAGCGCGCATGGATTCCTCGGGCGTTACAGCTGCCCGTACTTTAAGTTCCCATTCAGATAACGGCCTATCACAGGACGGTCGTTGCCCTGGCCCTCTTTACATTTGAAGTACACTCGTAGCGTCAGGTTTTGCACCTCAGGGAAGCTATCTGCAGCACTTGCACTGGCTAGATGGCTAGCGGTGCTACACGGTTCGCAATGGCACAAACCATGGCATGTGGCCCACCCATGTCCTCTTAGTTCAACTTCTGAGGATAAATTGAAGCCATTGCGAAGATCATGTTCAATCTCGATCTTGACGCACAGCGATAACGAGCGGATTTCAAGTCCATGCCTGTTGTTGTGGTTGGCATTTTTTTTGTTGTAAATCGCTGTCGGTACGGCTTCAATCATACGATGGATGGGAGAATAGAAGAGAAGAAGGTCGCAAATGTGGATCGTCCCAGATTCTTTCATATATTCATCGATGAGAGGTTTTGCTTCCGCGTATATCTGCCTGTTTGTGCACAGCCAGGCCAATGGAGCTTCTGGACCTTTTCGGGGTGGCTTTCTCTTTGCTGAAGACGACGATGATGGGATTGAGGACTCTGCTCTATGCAACCTAGCGCAGTGCTCATTGAGGATATGCTTCCTTGTGACCACGACGGATTTGGCTTCCTTAACATGTGCGAACAGGCCTGCAGTGACGCTAGATGGATACACAAGGATGAAAATAGACCCGATCGCGAATTCCCAGATCATGTATCGGAGCTCTGCAGGGAGGGAGAGTTGACGGGATGTTCCTTTTTTCTGGTTTCGTGCCATTTTATGGTTCTTAAAAGTTCTCGCACGCACGTTCGTTCATCATTAAAGAGGAAAAGAAGGATCGATCGGTGTACAAGACTGGTGCATCATGATCATATTGTAAACACATTTCTCCCACGAGGCTGTGCATCCTGAGCGTCGATGCTCTACGCAACTATACGCCAGAAGCCTATCACAGTGCCTCTATAAGCGCTGTCTCATCAACTGCTCCCATTGGCTATTTCTAACAACACTTCTTTTGAGTCAGATATATCGCTTTGCAGACAAAGAACGCCAGTGGATAACGCAGATAGAAGTAAGCGTATTACCCCACTTGTCGTTTTACTGGCCAATACCTTTGAATTTCGTGTATCTGTGTACATAGGCCCGGTTCCAAGGTGTGCAACCTATTGCCTCTGGGTCGTGACCTTTGCTAATTTTTAGGTTCATCATGGCGAGTTCAGTAGACTGGGATTCTGCTCTTCAAGTCATAGTCTAGATCCAAATCAAATTCGAATTCAGAATGACCCGAACTAGCATTTGGATGCACGGAGTAGGAAGCACTAGGATGCCAAAATCAGATGTTGCAATATCGTAGATGAAGATCTTGTTTTCTACTTACATAACCATCGACCGGGTCTGCGGCACTACTAGAGCTCCGCCTCACTTCGAATTGAATCAGACTCCAAGCTTCCAAGTGACAAGAGGTCATTTATACGTAGCTATATTTGTAGGTAGTATTGATACACCCACATAAGTTGATTAATTTTTATCTGGCGCGTGTTAGTCAAGCCAGCCAGTAGCGATGAAATCTATAACTTTCCAATGAAATAGCTTTTCAAGGGCGAACATTTGGAGATATATCCGATAAACCGCTGAACCCTGGTCCCTAGCTTCTAGGTTAAGTAGGTGTACGCGTGTCTGGACTCAATTAGCCATCTTCTATTGAGGCTAAAGTCCCTGTCTAGCCGCTGTTAACAGTACATAGCTACTTCAGTAATAGACGAGTTACAAGCAATCCCATGTGAGCAGTATCTAGCAGGGATGGCTGGATGTAACGTTTTGATTAGGAACTGGATTGTTGTTGAATGTTCTGGAACCTGGTTGCGTCCCAGAGCAGTGGTTGACTGCTCATAATATGTAGCTAAATACAGACTGTCACTTGTTAGAGGGCGTAAGCTAAAGGTTGTAATCAATTACGGAAATGTAATTGCATGGAATAAGCCAATAACCACTCACTGATGATATGTTCCGTATTGAAGGAAGACATTCCTTGTCGTCTGTGGTACGGATTAAACTAACAGCAATTTCAAACGCTGTGTCGGGATCATCCCGTCTAAGGAGAAGAATTGAAGCCTTGACATCTTGACTTGTCTCGGCCCGTTGTGCTATTAGTGGATTGCACAATGTATTAATGTTGGCTGTCGGATGCTATAAGAGTTGCCTCTTTGAGCTAGCTTCTTTAACCCTGGACCCTAGCCAGTGGACGTTTTAGTATGATATTACGCCGAAAAATGTCCACCGCGCTCCATAAGCCGTTCTCCGCGCACTGTGCGGCGTACGCAGCCTGCGACTGCTGGAACGAGTTTGTCGGGTTGCAACGTGCTATATGCGAGGTGGTCTGGATGAAAATGGAGCCGCTAAATGGCAAATGCCGTCTGCACGGAGTCGTGTGTGATCCGTACCACTGTTATTGTCTGTCGATTAATGACATTCAGTGGCTTCTTGTTCCACTTATCATCATCCTTTTTCAGTTCTAATAATCATGGAATAATGGTCTGTTGCGATCACAGAGCGTAGTGCATATCGAGTTTTCGCTTGACGTTTAACCTTCGACTTGTGGAACTGCTTGTCAATTTGGACCAAATCCAGCCATCGTTCCGGGGGAGCTAACCGGTGTAATCTAATAGCGCTGGCTAGGGGCTCGCTAGGGGGCTAGCTGTCATTAGTGGTCACTAGTGGCAGGAGCCAAGCTTGCATCAAGCTAGGTTAGTGGACCATGAAAATGCTCGTTAAAGGTTGAACGTTGAACGCTCTCTCAGGAAGGAATTAATCTGAAGGAGCATGCATGTACGGAGGATTTCAGCAGCAGTCTTAGGCTGTCGAAGAAATCCATCTGAGTCTCGCCATCAGTATGAAAATCATGCAACCGATTGAGGATCATTGAGACACGTGAAAGCTGCCATTTTCCAGCTGGTATGGGTTTCTTCCCTCGAAAGTAAGCGGACTGCCGATCGCAAACGTTTGGCGCAAATCCCGGTCGCCTGATCAAGCGAGATGAGGAATGAGTTTTAAATTCCGCGCCCTAACGTGCTTTGCTTTTGAAGCGGCTTTCTGGAGGAGTCTGATTCTGAAATAAAGCTTTCGGGTCTTCCGACAGACGGGGAATTGAGGACCTGTGAGCTGGCGAGTGGACCACACTTTACCACTGGTTCACGGTCGGCACACAATGATCAGTGACAGCGGCAGTTCTCCGCCTGGTTGGTCAGACTGTGGCGTATTAGATGAGTTCTCGGATCTGAAGATCAATCTGATATGCCAAAGAGTCATCGGAGTAATGAAGTATATAGTAGTTAGCAGTTGAAGCTTGCATGTAAAGTATGAGATAGGCAAGAAGCACGGGTACTTGGACAGACGGCAGGAGCCGCCTTAGGTACGTACCTGCCACATGCTGCCACATGCTGCCACAAGCACGTGCCGCCGAGCCAATTCGACAACATTATTCGGCCGTCCGACACGATATATCGGCATCCTGTTCCCCATGGAATCGAACCTCGTAGTCGACTCATTTTATTCAGCAGAGTTCGATGGAAAACCGAAGTTGAACGAGAAACGGCATAGCCCGCGAAGATATGTACATAGTAGTCGAGTATCATGCCATGCCTAGCCAATCAGCGAGACTCCGCAGTCGACATGTTCCCCATCCACGCCCCACCGCAGCTCGGACGGTGATTGACCGACTTGACCTTTGATCCCATTGCAATGCTATGTAGTCCATAGAAATTGTACATAAACAGAGAATGTCTGTTCGGAACCAGCTTGAAATGTATGAGCACTTAGGTAGTCTCATCTACTGCTCTGTTACAGGGTCGACAGCAGAGAGTTGATATTGCGTGCCATGCAAAGTTCGGCCGGACCAAAGTTTCGCCTGCCGCTTGTGTCTAAGCGGGTCTTCACTCCCCGCGGCTAAATCGTCTACAGCCAATCAGCGCCCGTAATGCGATAAGTAAGAGCATCGGCACTGGTACCATACCGTACCAGGCCAGCCCAGGCCTCATTTCGTCGTCGCTAGTCCCTATCGCCTAACTCGATTGATGCTTAGCAGCTAAGTAGTTCTAACGAACGACAATTCCATAGTGTTGGTATTCTTCGTATTGCAGGTTCCGTCCTGTCACTTTTCGCTTCCTCCATACGTCGCCCGTACATGCTTTACCGCGGTTGCGCCTGTCACCATCTGGCCTAGGCTGTATGGTTTGGTAACGATACCTTGGTAAGATGTTACAAATCAATACTTACATAGTTCGTCCCTCACAATAATACCTTCCCAGTGCTCTCGTCGCCCCCTCCTCCTTCCTGCTCCCCCAATTACATGCCTTCTCCCCTCTCAGAGCCTGTTCGACTCTTAGTTACCTTCTTCCTCTTCGTCTCTTCTTTCTTCTCTCTCCTTGCCTGTCTGTCCTACCGCACTCACTCACTCACTGACTTACTCATTCGAGCTCTCCATCCTGCTTCAGACCTAGCGTGGGCTTTCTTCGCACCGTTCGCTGCATTCACCAACTACCGTCCACTTTCTCCCTTTCACCTTCGGACACTCGACAGTCGAACCCTTTCTCTACGAAGCGACGTATTTTCAACTCCGAGCTATTTTTAATATATACCTGCAACCCTATCACGTCCATAATTCTGCATACTCGATGACTTCATATTTGGATAACTGCCATTCGACTTGGGCACACATTTGAATTCCCGCCTCAACAAAGCATATCCTCATCTTGCGACTCCGCCGGTGCTTGAATTCATTGTCGCCGTGTCCACCCCCTCACACCCAAACCCCACCGGTCCTCGTAACTTTGAGGCTGCACCACCTACCGACTATCTTGCAATTTCATGCAATTATAGCTGTCGGATTCTTGACTATCGCTCGGAATTCGCAAAAAACATCATTCTTCATCCAGTAATATACATTAATTTATTCGGTTCGATCATTTAGCGACACAGAATTAGCCACAACCATGGCGGGCAAAATGACCTTGTATAAGCTGGTGGTGCTGGGAGACGGAGGCGTTGGCAAGACAGCACTCACAATTCAGGTATGAGCCGATCTATCTGGGGGTTCCTAAATACGAAGTCGCATTCTAACCAAGGTTCTTCTCAATAGCTCTGTTTGAATCATTTCGTCGAAACCTATGACCCAACCATTGAAGACTCATATCGCAAGCAAGTCGTCATCGATCAGCAATCGTGCATGCTTGAAGTTCTCGATACCGCAGGGCAAGAAGAGTACACTGCGCTTCGCGACCAATGGATTCGCGATGGCGAGGGATTCGTACTGGTTTACAGCATCACCTCGCGCGCCTCGTTTAGTCGCATCACCAAATTCTACAACCAGATTCAGAGAGTGAAGGAATCGGCTAACTCGGGTTCTCCGACTGGTGCCAGCTACCTCGGTTCCCCTCTGACAGGACCTTCTCTTGGTGTTTCTTCCGGCCCGGTGCCAGTGATGTTGGTTGGTAACAAGAGTGATAAAACCGTGGAAAGAGCAGTTTCTGCACAAGAGGGTTCGGCTCTAGCAAAGGAACTAGGTTGCGAATTCGTGGAGGCATCTGCGAAGAACTGCATCAATGTGGAAAAAGCATTTTATGATGTCGTCCGACTCCTGCGTCAACAGCGACAGCAACAACACGGCGGTGGTCGATTGCAAGAACGACGGACGACAGGTTTTCCGGGTCAACACCGTGATCGCGATGCGAATCCGGAATACCCTCGAACGTTCCGAACTGATCGTGCCCGACAACACCGCGGTGGAATTAGATGCGTTGTTCTATGATTGCAAAAAATCACATGATCAATGACATTGGGCTTTTTTCTCTACTCCTTTTTCTATTTTCTGTCTTACCCCTGCATTGTGAAGCGTGGTTCGTGTTGTCTTCTCATTGTTAAACTTGGTATATGCATACCTTATGGCGACTTGACTATTCTTGGCCTCGATGGATTTTCCTCTTTGAGTCATCATTTCATTTTTGGGACAGTCAATTCTTCTCAGCTTTTCTCGTTCGAACTTTCAGCACCGTTCTTTATATTCCCATCTTTCCAACCATTCCCACTATACACTTGTTTGCTGAATCGCGAATCTCGATTGATTCTGCTCATGTCTTGCGATGGTGCTTCAGGAAGCGGTTTCTGCTTCGCACGATGCAGGACCATCGGTGTCGCCTACGGATGGATATTGATTCACCATCTTGGGATTACGTCATTTTGTACAGGCGGACGTCGTATATATTACATGCTCCAATCGAATGAAAACTCGACAGATTCACGAGAAAGACGACCACAACAAATCAATTCCGACGTTCGAATAATACAGACACGACCAGCAAATACAATTTTTTTTTTAAAAAAAAAGTGAAAGAAAACATGCGGTCTGGGGAGAACCTTTCAAAGATGCGAAATGGGTTAGGAGCGTGTTGTACACCGCAACAAAAATATACATACAATATTCCGAATGAGATACCCTGTTCACTTGACTGCTTGTTGAAAGCATAATTTCTGTTTGATCTTCTTTCGTTGTTATTGGTCTGTATATTCATACGGCCGCGACTTTCATAGTCATTGATTTTTGTATGCCTGAAGAGGGTTTTTTTTTTATGCAGATAGAGGATTGGATCATTCCAAATGGACTTTGAAATCAAGCTACCTGCTCTTGCAAAGATTTTATATCCATCCGTACTGTATGCGTAGTGTCTAGATTAGGGCATGTTTGGTCATATGAAGACGCCAAACCTGTGTCAATGTCATGATGACCCAACGGGCCCTTTCTCCTGATCCCTTAATTGAAGGCTCTTGTACTGTGGAGGTGTGAGACAAATGTTCCAATTAGTTGATGGCAGATGACACGCCCGTTCACGAAATCTTCGGGCTGCCTGCAAATACCCTTCAGTATGTCTGTCAGAGTGAGAAGCAGTGTTGCAGTACTCTTCTCCACGGGCCCATTTTGTTGAAGCTAGATCAGTCAGATCACTACAGCCAATACATCTTCTTCTCAAACGTCGACGAGAAAACCTGTGACCAGTACTTCATCGTGGTTTTGGTTACTTGTATTCAGCGTCGGAAACCAGTTGACGGGGATGGTTGTCTCAGAGATGAGAGCTTTTTGAGAGTGTTCCGGTTGTTATGTATGAGACTGTGTTGTCAAATTCGGGAATAGGTCAGCCGATTAGTGTCTCTGCATCAAATGTGCACTTTCTTAGGGGTTTTGAGGACGAATTCGCTCGGCAACTGAATGAGGGTGAGCAGGATATCATGTTGAGTTCGGTCTATTTAAGAGCGTTGCTGGGGATTTATAGCCCTTTGAGTTTGATCATCCGTATGAAGAGATCGAATAATATACTGGTACCCATCACAGACCACTAATTGATGCTCAAGTAAGGGTACTATGGCCTTGGAAGCAGTTGAATTGAATAGCCGCAACAGGGTTAGGGTTAAGTGTATACCTAAGTAGCTAGCTGTATACGGTCTAGCTCCTTCTTAAGATGGACAAATCATAACCAACGATGGTCAACATCCAAGTTACATTTCATGCTTCAAGTCTATCTTTCAAATTATTCATGTCTTATCTTCAAAAAAGCTGCAATGAATCCATTAGTCGTAAAACTAAGCTGCGACGAATGCCGCCAACGCAAGACAAAATGTGACAAGGGCTCCCCGTGTTCAGCCTGCAAACATGCAGGAACGAATTGCACGACTGTTCAGCGTACGCGCCATCCTCGAGGGCGAAGTGGGAATACCAAGAAGAAAACGTTACTTGAAATGAAAGTTGCGCAGCTGGAAGATCTGGTCAAGCAATTAGGGGTGAGTATTTAGGTCTAGTGAAATTCTGTTCATCGTATGTTCTGATTTTTTAGTAGACGCAAATAGAGAAGAATAATGACAATAGTGCGATGGATACGTCAAAGTCAGATTCTGATCAGACCGTTCCGTTGCCAATACCTATCAAGGCTAATGCAATGCTGGCGAAGGATTTCTTCGCGAAGCTTTCTTATGAGGTGAGTACCATTATGGCAGCATAAGCGCTTGGTTTCTTTCTCGTGTCAGTGGTATCCATTTCGTGCTGATAGTCAACAGGTAGCGGGTATCAGAGAAGTTCTTAACGACCCTGCTGAAGACAACGGCAGTTACTTGACATCAGAACCCTCAGCAAAACCAGGACCCAGCCCAGACACATCTCCAACGTCAATACTGTTTGGTTATCAACCACATATCAGTGATGATGAACTAGTAGCGCCAGTGGCCGATAACGTTAGAGAAGTCCTCCTAAATATCTATCATGATCGCGTCGACTGCCTGTTCAAAGCAACCTACTGGCCTGCGGCCGAGACTGCTATTAGCCAAAGGTATGAAGAATTGAAAAAAGGCACGCCTTGCATGATACGTCCTGTCGAGCGCTCTATTTACTTCATGGCTGTATGTGCCATGACCGTAAGCGAGTGCGAAGTCATACTTTCCGAAAGCAGGAACAATCTCATCTATCGACACAAGCGAGCCGTGGAAATTGCCTTGGCTCGCTCAGATTTCTTAACGAATCCCGATAAGCTTGCTCTACAGGCTTTTGTTCTCTACTTGGTATGTTCTGAAGTTTAAACCTTGAATTAAACGACAATGACATGCTTATTATTTGACAGATGGGACTAAGGGTCTGCCAGCAGTATGCTTTGTCCTGGTCATTACTGGCATTGGCCATCAGGGCTGGAAATGCTCTAGGTCTTCCCCTAACAGAACCGGGTGATACAGTCTCCGTTGGCGAGGACTTGAAGATGCGCCTTTGGTATTGTATCGGCATGCTGGATTCGCAAACTTCAATTGATCGTGGCACAAGACCCATGATGGCCCTCAAAGACTTTCAGAGAAAACCGTTACTCGTCAATCATGACGCTGGCAAATACGCACCCTCTTCCAAGCGCCACGATTTGACACATGACATGTCATTTTCACATGTGATTCATGAAGCTACTATATGTTCGAGGAGATTGATGGAATTCCCGCCGGATACACCCGGTACATGGGAGACCTGGGACAAGAAGCTTCAAATCATATCAGATTTTGAGATATATATTCGACAATACTGCTCTAGACTTGAGTGCCCCTCGCGTGACCTTCAACGCTTCGTGCAGTTCACCGCCGAAGACATCGTGCTAAACATGCAACTCCTCCTTCGACGACCATTGTTTCCCAGCAAAACTAACCCCTTTCCGCCATGGGACAAGTTTGATGTTCTCAGAGTCACTACGGAGATAATGGAGAGGACTCTATGGAAAGCTACTGATAGTGCCTTTGCGCCATGGGCATGGCTCTCCAAGACGTGGCTCAAATGGCAGGTTTTGGCAGTTTTGCTTGCAGAGCTCTGCACACCCCGCTATGGTGAACTTGGTGATCGGGCTTATGCGGTTGCGAAAGAGGGGTTTGATTACTGTTCTGCGTTGATGGTAGAGACGGATCTTGGATCGGTGCTGAAACCCCTTGCGAAGTTGATGTCTAGAGTGCTTGAGGTCCGGAAGAGAATGTTGAGTGAGCAGCTTCCCGGTGGCATTCTAAGCGTGCCAAGTGTCACAGGAACAAACACGTTGAATCAGTCCAATCCGGTGGGAAATACTTCATTTGCTGTATTTCCAACCGGCGCATCGGACTTGTCAGGCTTGACATATAGTGATAACACTAATGGTGCCAATGTATACCTCGGCACCGATCAATTCACGCAAGCTGCATCATATATGAATGGCGATCTGAGTGCTGATGCATCTTGGCTCAATTGGAACCATTTTCTTGGAGAGATGGGTGATCCTTGGATGATTGACCCCAACCCAGAATACTATAACGGCATGGACTCGTCAACATTATGAGTTAAATGAGTAGCTGTGGCTTCTATCGAGTACCGCGCGATGATTGTTGTTTTTTGCATATTCGCGGCAGCGGCATCTTACTCCATACAACCAAGGAGCCTAAGTCGAGATAAGGACCAAAAGTGGTTCTGGGTCATGAAAGTCCGAGCCTTCAAATTGTTAGCGAGGAACGATCTATGACTCTAGCGGCTATCCGGCTGTGTTACGCTACTGCTTACCTACGAAGGTTAGAAACATAGCATTTACTAATGATTACAGGGGATGAAAGAAACACACCGCTCTTTTATATCAAGATCTTCATGCTATGCAAGGTGAATCAGTTACTGCCTGACGTGAGGTGATCACGATGAGCAGCTTATCGAAGCCCATTCTGCTGTGAGTCACCCGACTAGTTGTCAAAATCCTGACCGAAGTTCTGATCAGATATGCGAAAAGCATATGTGATGTGCAGACAAAATGCCAGAATGTTATCCATAGATTTGATTTTAGTATATGTCATCTACTCTGGCTTATGGAATCGTTTCGGGATGACAAGGCTGAATGGGTACAATTTCCAGCGAAAAGTCCATTTGTACTCTTGCAGAAATCAGTATGTCTAATCTTAAAATTGGCAAGCCTTATCGGTATAGTCAAAAGTAACGTCTCCTCAGAGGCGCAATCTGGCGTTGCGGCGGATGCTTGCTTTTGGTATATCAGTCAACAGTCTAGAAGGCTGGACATTTCAATTGCTTGATTCGGCTGAGCATCCATTGTACGTTAAGTTCAACTCCAGGGACTCTATCTATGATCGGGCCCATACAGTCGAAAATACATTCAAACAGACATCTGATCTTTTGAAGCGCACAAAAAGAACTAGGGCTCAAATTATTGAAGCCATGTTATGGCTAGCGATCTACTCAATATTGATTAGTGATCTTCTATGCTCTTAATTGAAAAGGGATAGTGCATCCGGATTCTAGAGTCGCCTCACTTTCGATTCAGCCTTGTCTATGTCTATTCATCAGGAGCCGCATGCATACGGAAGCACAGCCTGGCTTGTCCGACCGTAACCCCTCATCTTCGTTGAAACCTGGACAATCGCCTGGTTCTGCCTGGTAACATAGCATTTGTGATACCTTCAACTTAACATCATACTATCTACGAGTTCTCTGACATTTATCTTGTAGATAAAATATCGCTATCCGCATCCACTCTCTTGCTGGACTTGATTTCCTAAAATCGTTGCTCACCAAAATGGATTCTTCGCCAAATCAGGTTATGAGCAAACCAGCTGACGGAACTGATGCCATGCTACCTGAAGATTTAGTGGTATTAAATCCGTCGAACGGTCGTGGTATACCTCAAAAACGACGACTTCCGGTCATAGGCCTGAGAGATGATCACTCGGACGTAGGCGGTCCTGAATCTTCAACGAAAATGGGATCGCACAACGATCCACTTACAGAACTACCAGCTCAAGAACGCCCAGTACCGAATATATACACGCTGACTTCTGATACTGAGAGTGAGGGCTGCGTAATACAACCCCCGGACACGTCACGAACGCCCCGTAAGATGCTGGAAAGCACAGAATATTATCCTACCCCTGATCCGCTGCATGCTCAACATCTAAATACCGAAAATCGGAAGAGGGTTCTTGTTGAAACATACTCGAGCGCCGGAAGTGTCGTGACAGATTCTGAGGCGGATGATGACAATTACACGGCGTCGAGAATCAAATGCTTGCAAGACAAAATCCAAGATCTGGAAGACAAACGCAAGCAAAGACAATTGAGAGCTGCGCAAAACCCGCAGATGGAACCTTCGAGATATCATATACTATATCGTCTGGGTTATGAAGTCCGGCCGGACGTACGCGGAACGTCCAGCGACGAATACTCGTCCGACTCCGACAGCGATGAGCCGTATCGACGAGCCAATAACTGGTACGAAGTGTCGCCAGTCAGTAGGCCCAGATCGCTCAACACCTTCACGGATCCGCCAGTTGTGACGCATGATCGATGGGGGAATACCTTGCTGCATTGCAGTCATCAGGTGAACAGATTGGGCAATTTTTTGAGATCGAATCCCGACATCTGCTTTGTGGTCTTTCACGACTACAATCGGTTCCAAGAAGCGAGAACGACTAAGTCCAAGTCAAGCTGCGAAAACGAAGAATTTAATCAGCCAACTTGCGATGCTAAAAGCATTTATCCAGTGTCCAAAGAGTTGAAAAGGGCATTGGAAATGATACTCGAAAATAAAAAGGAGTACAGTGGCATACTAAGCGGATATTGGGCCAAGAATGAGCTTGCTGCGCCCTACCTGTTCATTTACCATAGCCGGCAGGAGATACAAAAGATCAAAGAAAGGCTTTCAAAAACGGCTCAAGATCAACTCGATCTTTTCTTAGAGTATGTGATGCAAGAGTTTGGGGAGGAATACAACGCGGTGGATACCCTTCTCCAACGCAAAGAGATCCTACCCCAGTATTTGCAGTATCTTGTCAAAAAGAACGACTTTCTGGTCGAAAACAAGAACGGTGAGTATACAGCTTATAGGGCTGAAACATGGCCCATTGAAAGTATGCGAACAACCCCTAATCCATCAATCGCCACCAAATACGGCATGCCGGGAAATGCATACGAGTCACGACAAGAACTCGGCATTTCTTCTAAGTGGATCTTAAACGGATTTACATGGGGGTTCGATGGTAGCTTCTTCGGGCAATGGAAGCAGCTCAAACTTGAGATGTCCCTGGATGTATCGTCATCAGGAGCTGTTGGAGACCACGCAAAAACAGGGCAGCTTCATGGCCAGCCTATTACTGGCTTGGCTGTTTTCCCACTTCGCTACGCTCCAGAACACATACAGAAGATGCTTTACCATCGGGGGGAGATCTTATGGAAATGTCGCGAGCGGCAGCTGGTTTCTTATCAGACCAACGAACAAGACCTAATTGGTAATGGGGTAAGCTAACAGGCAAATTTCTGATCGGAGAAATTCCCCGCTAATAATTGTCTCTAGATGGAACAACATTACATGATTGACATGAAAGCATATCGTCTCCATCCTAATAACGAAAAGACGCGTATCAGTACAGTGTATCGCCCGTACTCCGATGCCCCCAAAAAACTACTTAGTAAGAAAAAGGTCATCCGAAATAATCTTCCTGGAGACGATTTCGCAGTACTCATGCCTCCGAGAATCAAAGGATACAACTTCTACCAGAACAAATGGTGCGACCTGAATGTCGATCAGATCTCGGATGTAGTTTGGCGAGGAGAAGCATTTCCCGCATTTCACACTTTGCAAGTAGATTATGAGGCAAAGGACCTCCTTCATGCGCTGGTCAGCTATTACCTGGAGAGTGCACATTCACCGGATCTAGATGTCGGGAAAGGTAGCAGTCTTATACTCTTACTCCACGGTGGTCCCGGAACAGGAAAGACGCATACGGCAGAGAACATTGCCGAGATCGCAAAGAAGCCACTCTACAGGGTGACCTGCAGTGACCTAGGGACAAACGCGGAGGTGGTAGAACAGAATCTCGAATCTGCACTCTATTTGGCACGTATCTGGGGCTGCGTGGTGCTCCTTGACGAGGCCGATATCTTTCTCGAACAAACAAGCCTAGGAGATCTAGAGCGCAACGCACTGACAGCTGTGTTTTTGCGAATGGTGAAATCCTACAATGGCATCGTGATTATAACGAGCAGTCGCGTCAGTAGATTCAACGAGGCTGTCCGATCTCATATCAACCTTGCGCTTCACTATCCTGCTCTGACTTCGCATCAACGATACTTTATCTGGAAGCAATTTGTATCTCAGCTGGAGCTCTCACAGACGGATGCAGATATCTCGGGTCTTTACGAACGTGCAGAAAGTTTGGGAGATAAAAAGCTGAACGGAAGACAAATCAGAAAAATTTTTACTAATGCATGTCGATATGCGAGATGGAAGAAAGTGCCGCTCAACTACTATCATATTAAGCATATGATTGAGGTGTCGGAGCGATTTGGCACATTCTTTGGGAATCGTGATGGTGATGATGCACAAGATGAGTTGGCTCTTGATGAATGGATGCACTGAGTATAATCAAGGCCATGTCTTATGTTAGGCGTTTCTTTTCTTCTGAGTTTGTGTTCATGATACGGCCGCTTGTGATGAATAATATGTACCTAAATTGATCTATGAGATTGAGGCCGATGAAGCCATCTAACCCGGTAGTGTCTTGAGTCCCATAAATTAAATTTGGAAGGATTGCCATTTGTTTTCTCTTCTCAGAATTAGTGTGATATGTCCAGTAATAAAATTTCTTCTTGGAGAGCAGAGAAGTAGAGATTATTCTATTTTGGATACATTTCAACCGAAAACTTCAGTCTGATCCGCTCCCGAGTACCATTCTCAACACACAAAACTAGTAGTAGGGATCTCTCACGACGTTGTAATATGCTTTCTGTATCAATCTTTCCATTCATAATCCGGAAGGTTGTACTTGTCGACATCACTAGTGGCACCAACAAAAATTCTCTCCGCCACTCTTAGAATCCCAGACCAACAAACAAATGCAATGATATTGTTTCGTAGCCATAATCCCCAAGCAGTTCGTGGAGCCATGACACTAGATAAGAACAGCGGAACTTTCTGCAAATCATTTATAATCGGCCGCATACGCTCCTCGTAAGCTCTCAAACCTGCGGCTAAATCGTCTTGGTGTCTGCTAATCTCCCCTGCTAGCACATATGCCCCAGCCATAGCGAGAGATGTACCTGATCCCAAGGCCCCGGCATACCCTGCATCGCCGACCAAGACAAAGCGACCTTTGCGGAACGTCGGGAGCTTGACTTGAACGAATTCGCTAGCGTAAAAGTCTTTCGAGTCTAGCATACCCTTCATGATTTGATCTGTTTTCCAGCCTGCCCCTTTGTAATGCTTAGCGATGAAGCTCTTGAGGGCAGCGTCTCCTTGTTTCGAGGCTTCGCGGAATTTTTGCAGTGAGGAATCGTTGGAAGGATGGAAAGTTATTAGTGTTGCTTGGTTCGGACCTGATGGGTCTGGTCCTATACCCACAGCCCGGCCCTTCACAGCGCTGTATGAAATCCCCATTTTGCTTCCTTGAAGGATATCTTCTTCCACAGAAAAGTATGCTGCCCACATATTCAGAGGTTTGATTTGAATCCGGGCATCCTGGCCCAGACCAAGGGCTCGTGTCCTTGAGTTTGCGCCATCACAGGCAACGACTAGATCATAGTCTGACGTCGGAAAACCATTGGCAAATTCGACCGTTATAGGACCATCTTTCTCGTCGTGAGTCTGCATCGACTTGACTTGCTCACCAAAGACGTATTTAACATTTTCATTATCTTTGGTCAAATCAACCAATATCTGTGACAAATGACCGCGGAATATCTCATATTCAGAAATAAGTGATTGTTGATCCGGGTTGCCCGTGGGTTTCAAAATTCCAATACTCTGACCATTGTCGCGGATAAAATTGAAGCCGTCCATTGGCATGTTTTTGGCTCGTACTGCTTCCTCCATTCCTGGGATTTTTCGCATGACTGTCACACCGACCGACCGTATGTCAACGTTCTGTCCATTGGTACGCAGCTGTGGGAAGCGCTCAATGACAGTGACCGTTGCGCCGGCTCTGGCGAACCAGTATGCTGCCGATGGGCCGGCGATAGATGCGCCCACAATGAGGACTTTGAGATTAGACATTGTGCTCCTATCTAATTTTTATTTAGAAATCTCATGCCATGATGAGAATGCGAGCCTCTTATATAATGCGAGTCAGGATCATTTCGACAATGATATCAGGATCCTGAGACCGAGACGAGCGGCCGTCTGATTGGTTCGTCTATGGAATAGCTCGGTCGTTGAGTACCCGAGAAACTGACCAATCACGGGCATTAGCAAAGACTGTATAACGAGTTGACTCTTCTGAATATGAACACAATAGTTTATCCTGACTATTTTGTGTTATGAGGTTTGTAATAAATGATCCCAAAATGCCCAATCTGGTTCTTCAAGGTTGAAGTCAAGGCTGAAATCATAGTCCGCATTTTCCAAATAGCCGTTCAATGACGGATCTTTGTCATTTGCAAGTGATGGATCGAATATCGGTGTTGAATTTGCGTCTATGTCTTCGGTGTCAGCACTACGGGACTTCTCTTTGATCTGGTTCCGAGGAATGACTTTCTGTAAAAAGCGCAAGGTGTTAATAAAGCTTGGCTCCGGATCGCTGATGCTTGGTGGATGGGTTTTCCACGCCTTCAACGTAAGACGTCCAAAAGCCAAGTATAAGGCTCGCTTGAACTCAAGAAGCTCTTCGTGATTATAGAAGACTGTCTCCACAATTTTCCAAGCCGCGTCAACTTCTGATGCTGAGAGAATATCGCAGTTTCGCCAGAGGATTGTTAGCACAACCACCAATGAATCCCAAGTTCCCCATAAGAACAACGGTCTCGTGTGCCAGCGGTACTTCGTTAAGCTTGCATTAGCACAAACTGCAGAGTCGGTATCTAGTATTCTCTGTGCAAGATTAAATGTGTTTCTCTTCTCTTTATCAGTCGCGGTCTGATTCCGAATTCTGGGAAGCCGGATCCGAAGACGCATTGCTATAATTCCCGATCTGATCGAGCATATTGTGAGAAAATGCAATGGATTGATAACGTCGCAGTACCGAATGAAACGCTCCTCTACTTCACTCTCCGCCTTACTAATGACCAGTTCGGCCTCTTGATAGTCTTTGAAATGTGCGGAGCCCGTGCCATTGCTCGGTCTACCTGCCTTGGCAAAATATTTTCCAACAGTCGCACGAGCTAAGCAAAAAATCATCTCACTGGCACCTTTCTTCTCTTGCGGTGCCTCGGTCATTCCTGGCCAAATCTGGTTGTCATCAACGTTCAAGGGCTCTTTGGTATCCCAAGCAAGGGACAGAATCGATAGACCAACGCCTGACATTTGGCCTGCATTTGCGTCAAGAGGTAAAAGTCGATAAAACAGTCGTCGTCTCATTTGCACTTCAAATGGCGGTAATGCGAGAGCCTCCCCATCTCTATGAAGCCCCATTCGTTGTGCTATGCGAGTTGCAACACCTGTCAATATCCAGTACGTATTAGAGTCGTAAAAGAATGCGCAAGGTATGAGAAATATGACGAGAGCCTGTAGGATCGGCAACTCAGTAGTCTTAAGAAAGGACGCATTGACAAGAGCTTGCCGCGTTGCAAAATGATATCGTTCCATTAACGTTGCGCGTGACTTGCCCAACTGTGCTATACATTCATCTTCAGTGATGCTGAAGACTGCAAAGTAATATATGGCAAATAGCAGGCATTCGTCAGTTTTGGACGTCTTTTCAGGCTCTTTAGAAGCTCTCACTAGCATTTCGGCGGTGGATGGAACATGCAAGATCTTGCATAGAGGCTCTACCCGATCGATGTACGTCTCCCACATAAACATAGCTCTTATGTGAGTCGGGTGATATTGTAGAAGATCTTGTTGAGAACCCAGAAATGCCCCTGTCAACGGGTCCGTCATCGATCCGCTGGCCACTTGATCATCCTCTTCTTGTTCACCATCCAGCATACCCTGCATCTCATTATCTCCAAAATTGCGCCAGAAACGGCTATCTATATATCGTGACTTGCCCTGATTGGCTAGGAGCTTGCCAGAACCAGATTCTCCGGGTTCGTTCCATTGCAGAGATATCGGTTCCTCTGGCGTCTCTCCAACTGCAGGCGATGGCTCGGCATCCAATAAGCCGTGTTCATACAGGATGCGCTCGTATCGGGCAAGTTTCTCGAGCTCATCATCACTCAGCTTTCTTTTCCGCGATCGGGGCAGAGAAGCCCGATACAAGCAATCGAGTTTGGTTTTGCGACAGCTAGAGCATATTGGTGTTACCTTGTCGCTTTTCACCTTGCGTTTTGCACAGGTTTGGCAACTAAATGCCATGACAGCTTGAGTTGACTTTTGATTTGCACCATTCTCATTGACAGGCGCAGGGGCAATCGGTACCAGTCTGCATCGTGTCTGATCGTCGGCTGCAGCCATGTCGGGCCGGCGCTGGATTGCCTCGTACTTCATACAATGTATCCTTGCGCCAATCTAGTTTCCTATCCTGGTAGCTCACGCGCCGTATCCACGCTATCGATGTTATTGGTTACAAAGGCCATCGTCTCAAGCTCGTCGTTGGGTCATTGAAAACGCTAGTCCTAGTGAAGCAGGCGGTATAGCAGACAGACGTAGATATTACCGGCAGAATATATGTAATTGTGATGGAGACACAAAGAATTTTCAAGACTTCGACTGCCTTGGGAGGTTGTACCGACCACTTCCCCTCTTCATCGTACTACCTGAGCGTTGTTACACAGGGCTATTTATCACAAACTGCTTGGTCCACGCGACCAGTTCATGCCGGCAGCCGTGCCACATCGAAAAGCATCGTATAATATAAGCACGCTGTCAGTGATGCCCGTAATCTGAATGTCCAGAACAGAGTACAGGAAAGTTTGAAGCGAGGAGAGACGGGACTCCCGAATCCGTATTTCCGCTCCAGTTTCGTGGGGAAGGAGCTATGCGGAGGTGGGGCCCCCAATCTCAAGGGTCGTGCCTTCCTCGTCAGGCTGGAGCATTTCCGTAAACAGCCCACTGTATCTGTAATTACTGGATGAATATAAAGATCTCCTCATCTTCAACTTCAGACGCAAATGCACTCTGGCCAGTCGGCATTCTAACATATCTCGGAATACAACACCGCGACTCCGAATTCTTGGGAAGACGCGTCGCTGATCTAGGACGGGTTACTTGTCATTTGGTATTGTCTCCCTCGGGATGAGCCTCGGACCGATGGAGCCCGATGCTGCTTAAGGAAGCTACCTCATCCCATCATCTCTTATCTGAACAACAGCTTTAACAAGGCCATTGTTCGTGTAGATTTGGGCATTTATACTGTCTACTGTCGTACTGCTCTAATCAGCACAAAGACGCTAGTGTGTTTCTTTGTATATGGGAGAAGAGCCATCTCATGATGAAGCACCCCCAAGATTCCGTGCAGGAGCACTCTATCCAGGATCCGGACTCCTTTTGGACCCATCACGCCAAATCCCTTCACTGGCACAAAGAGCCATCGACTGCACTCAAACATACTACTAAGCAAATTACCCTCAAAGGAAACAAAGACACTGTCAGTCACGACCATTGGAGCTGGTTCCCCGATGGCATGATCTCCACCACCTACAACTGTGTCGATCGACATGTTGAAAATGGAAATGGGGATAATTTGGCTATTGTCTGGGAGTCAGCTGTGACAGGCGAAAGCGCAAAGTATACATATCGACAATTGCAGGATGAAGTCGAAATTCTGGCAGGTGTTTTGAGGGAGGAAGGTGTCCAAAAGGGCGATGTTGTCATCATCTATAGTCTGTTCACCCACAAAAACTCAGAGATTTAGGCGATGACAGACTGACAATTTCATGCAGTGCCCATGATCCCCGCAGCTCTGATTGCAGCACTCGCCATCACCCGTCTTGGAGCCATCCATGCCGCTGTTTTTGGTGGCTTTGCATCAGCTTCTCTCTCTCAGAGGATTGACGATGCAAAACCACGAGCCATAATGACTGCGTCTTGTGGCATCGAAGGATCCAAGGGCCCCGTTCCTTACAGGCCACTTGTCGAAGGAGCTATCGCGCAGTCCAAATTCAAACCAGAGAAAGTGATCATATGGCAGCGAGATCAACTACGTTGGAATCATCCAGACAAGGTTGGTGGACAGCGCAATTGGCAACGCATCGTGAGAAGTGGGCAGCTAAGGAACATTCGGGCTGCCCCAGTGCCAATTAGGAGTGATGAGGCATTGTATATCATCTACACCAGCGGTAAGCTCTAGCTACTCTGGAGGGATTGATGTGAAAGACTGACTGAATGTATCAGGAACGACCGGTCTGCCTAAAGGTGTCGTACGCGAAGCCGGCGGACACGCAGTCGGTCTAAGCTTATCAATAAAGTATCTATTTGGCATTCACGGGCCTGGAGACGTCATGTTCTGCGCCTCTGACATCGGCTGGGTTGTGGGACACTCATACATACTATACGCACCACTACTCGTTGGAGCAAAAACCGTCATGTTCGAAGGCAAACCCGTCGGTACCCCAGATGCAGGCACTTTCTGGCGTATCATTGAACGAAACAAAGTCAATGTACTTTTTACAGCGCCCACAGCTCTACGCGCAATTCGCAAGGAAGATCCAGACAACAGATATTTCAAAGAGATTGGGGCTCGTGGAGGACTCAAGACCTTGAGGGCGCTTTTTCTGGCGGGTGAACGCAGTGAGCCTACCATTGTACAGGGTTTCCAGGATCTTCTCACAAAGCAGGCTGCACCTGGTGCTGTAGTCATTGATAACTGGTGGTCGTCAGAATCAGGTTCTCCAATCACTGGGCTAGCATTGCGAAGTGAGCTAGGCTATACGCCGACGACAAAACAGGAACAGCACCAGCCTCCCTTCTCAATCAGGCCTGGTTCGGCAGGAAAGCCCATGCCGGGCTTTGATGTTCGCGTCGTCGACGATAACGGACAAGAAGTCAAGCGGGGCACAATGGGCAATATCGTTCTAGCTATTCCCCTGGCGCCAACAGCATTCAGGACTCTCTTCAACGATGAAGAGAGATTTTACAAGAGCTATCTATTGCGTTTCAACGGCCGGTGGATTGATACAGGTGATGCCGGCATGATTGATCAAGACGGATACGTGCATGTCATGTCTCGATCTGATGATATCATCAATGTTGCAGCACATCGCTTCAGCACAGGTTCGTCACTCTCCCCGCTCCTACTGTTGTGCGACAGCTCAATCTCACATACACTGACGACATACACAGGTGCAATTGAACAAGTTATTCTCTCCCATCCCCTCATCGGCGAAGCAAGCGTAGTCGGCATCCCAGACCCTATCAAAGGCCACCTGCCTTTCGCATTCGTGCAACCTCGCCAGCAATCTGCCAACACGAAAGGTACTGTAAATCTACCAGCAACACCTCCAACAAAACTCTTCAACGAGATCAACGCTCTCGTCCGCGACCAAATCGGTGCCATCGCTTCATTAGGCGGAATAATTCAAGGTGTCGGCATGATCCCCAAGACGCGGAGTGGGAAGACATTGCGGCGAGTGTTGAGAGAATTAGTCGAGAATGCGGTTGAGCATGGTGACTATGAGAAGAAAGTCAATGTGCCACCTACAATCGAGGATGTGGATGTAGTTCAAGTTGCTAGGGGCCGGGTAAAGGAGTATTTCGAGGAGAGGGCGAGAGTAAAGAGCTTGGAAGGCAAGGCGAAGCTGTGATTTTGTTTACCCGCCTACCTCATTTGTGGAAAGTATTTCACATGGATTTTGCCATGTACAAATCATTTAGCTAGATATCTAGGTACATTGAGATCTGATATTGATGATTAACGAATTTGGACGTACTGGTCCCCCCTTTCCACAAACCGAGACAATCTACTAGTCACTTTAGATATTCTCTGTACACATCGTACAATTTCAACAGTGCCCTACACTCTGACTAGATCCGCAGAAAAGTGTCATGATGAAAAGGTATTAATATTCATCTGCAGTAAAAACGAACACACGCCATGTCACCTAAACGATACGAATAAGACGTACAATCGTCACATCATGGAAGAGAAACAGATATGCTAGAAACGAAGGTAATTATCTACCGTCCCAAACGAATAACGCCAGCAGCGACTAATTTCTGAATTTGGCTTCGGACTTGGGCATTCTTCATGTGTTCCTGCAAAGCGGCGGGATCGCTCTTTGCTTGTTGCAGAATGCTTTGCATGACGGGGTCTTGGAGAATGGACATAATCTAATAAAATGTTAGTTTATTATAGTTCCATTTAACCTTTTCATAAAAGGAGAGAGAAAGAGGGATCACATACTTCTGGATCTTTTTGGATACGCTCGGCGGTCTGTTCTTCAGTTTCGCCGGCGCGAGCACTGTACTGCGACTCCAAAATCTTGTTCTGTTGCTGCTCGATTTCGCGTGCGTTCTTGCCCGCAGTATCATGTGCAGATGCTTCGGTCAAGGAATCAAGAGCCTTGTTGTACTCCTTCATAGCCTGTAGAGCCTGCGCCTTACGGATGTAAGCACGAATGAATCCTGGGTCACGCTTAATAGCCTCGTCGCAGTCCGTGACGGCCTGGGGGAATGCCATGAGTTTGATCAAAGCGGCGGCACGGTTCGAAAAACCACGAGGATCTTCAGGCGCACGCTTGGTCATCTCGGTGAATGCATCGACGGCGGCTGGCCAGTCTGCCTCCTGGAACTTTTTCTGACCGAGTTCACGCGCTTTTTCGGCTTCTTCGGGGCTGATGTAAGCATCTTTTTCGGCCTTGATCTTGGCCTTTTCGGCGGCACGGAGCTTAGTGAGGACGTCGGCAGTGCGGTGCTCGGTAAGAGATCTGTTGTAGTACTCAATTGCTTGAGCTAAGTCGCCGAGTTTTTCATAAGCGCTACCAATACGGGCAAACGACCTGCTACTGTTAGTACTGCATTGTGACGCTGTCTTAAGTTGGAACTCACTTGGCAATGATCTTGAAATCAGCTCGGAGTTCACGGCCCTCCTGAACGGCTTCTTGGCAGACCTCAATGGCTCCCTGATAATCACCACTCTCAAATTTGGCGGCACCGATGTTGTTTAAATAGGTAACATCCTTGTTGAGTTCCCAAGCTTTTTGGTAATGTTCAATAGCTTCGGCGAATTGCTTCTTCTTGTAATAGTCGTTTCCGATCTTCTTCTCTGCGTCACCAGCTTCTTGAGCCTTCTTCTTGGCCAGAGACTCTTCGTCCTCAGGCTCAGGCTCAGGCTCAGGTGCTTTTTTAGGCTCTGCTGGTGTAGGTCGAACGTCTGGCATGGGAACATCTTCCTCGGCCTCGGTAGCTCTGGACGGTCCGCCAGCGGCTTCAGGTGGAGCGCCGAATTGCATGTCGATACCAAGCAAGACGCTCATAACTTGCAGGAATCGGGGGTCACCGAGCTCTGCTCCGATACTGTTGGGATTTTCCTTTAGTTTCTGCAACTTGGTCATGAACTCGTGATCGGCGAGCAAAGATGCGGTCTTAGGGTTGTTGGCCAATTTTTGAATGAGGTTAGGGTCGCTGAACATGCCACCAAGACCGCCAGTATCTCCTTGGAAGCCATCTGCTTGTGCTTCAGCATCAATGGCTCGCTTCACTGAATTAAAGCTAGCTTTGAACTGATCGTTGTTAGGTTCCAATTTCGTCGCCTCCTCGTATGCGTCGTGGGCCAAGACTGTACTTAAATTAGCATCCAAAGTCACTCCTGAATTATGAAAATCAGAACATACGAAGATCGCCTAGACCACGTGCAGCAGCTCCCTTTCGGCTCCATCCTTTCGCCCAGTCGGGCTTGATTTCGGTCGCTTTATTGGCATCGTCGAGGGCTTTCTGGTACTCTGAAGTCGCAGCATAGACAGCCGATCGGTTGGAATAGAGGACGTGGTTCTGAGGTTCGATGGCAATAGCTTGGGTGAATTTATCACTGTCAAAAAAAATCCTCATGTCAGCACACGATTTCATCGATCAGATGTCGGTCGATTGCGGAGCGGGGAACGTACATAGCAGTAGCGTAGTCTTTGGCAGAGAAGGCCTTGTTGCCCTCTGATTTTAATGCGTCGGCCATGATGGTATGTCGCAAAACTGGTCAACAGGAGAGAACAAGATGAGAAAGAGGTGATTTTCGGAGAATATGTTGATGGTTGACGTTGGGAGTAGCGGTCTTTAAAGAGAAACAGTTGACTGAGCTTCTGGAAATTTCGAGCTTTAACGCTCTCTGATTGGTTAGTAAGAGTGGGGAAGGTGCTGGCCCGCGCTAGTCCTGATTGGGTCTGATAGAGGAAAGCAGCCCACGCTTTTTCTTTTATCGCAGCCTCAGATTATAATTTCTTTTGCTTCGTCTAAGCTTCACACTCGCGACACGTCGACAAAGTGCTCGTTTACTCCTCGGTCATAGCGAGCTACTCACTCAAAAATGATATCTTGCACAAAGCTTCGGTGACTGAGAGGTGCTTCAACTGAATTACACGAAAAATAACAACAGCCGTTGACTTAATCAACCACGACCATGGCGGCCACCGGAACA
The DNA here is from genome assembly GCA_037356135.1 of Talaromyces sp. F31. Taxonomy (NCBI): domain Eukaryota; kingdom Fungi; phylum Ascomycota; class Eurotiomycetes; order Eurotiales; family Trichocomaceae; genus Talaromyces; species Talaromyces sp. F31. Next base: position 2,261,590 of record JAYXSF010000034.1, read on the forward strand.
GCAGACGATATCGCACATCGTATCTACGCGCGATGCAGAGAACAATTCTCTGGCAGTCAACTGCTGTATCAGCGCGATATTCTGAGTCTCGGAATTATTCCGGCCAAGAATCTTGAAATTCTGCTTGAGTGTACCCAGAAACTTGTTGACCAGAATCTTTTCCGAGTCTACCAAGATAGCGACAATCGACTGGCTTGGAAAGTCATAGCGGAGGAAGATGCAGAAAAGTGAGCACCCTATTTCTAATTTCTGGCGCGTTGTCATGAGGAGATCTAATTTGTGGCCCCGCAGAATACAGAGCCTCAACGATACCGAAAAATTAGTGTACAATGTCATCCATTCCACCGGCCGAACAGGTATCTGGATACGACAACTAGGCAAACGAACCGACCTCCACAAGACCAGCTTAGACAAAGCCCTGAAATCTCTCGAAGGGAAGAATTTCATCAAGTCAATCTTCAATGTCAAGCACCCCGGTAAAAAGGTGTACATGCTCGCCGAGCTCACACCGGCCGAGGACGTCACAGGCGGAGCATGGTTCACCGACGGTGTTCTTGACGCGGAATTTATCGGTGTCTTGTCCGATTATATTGAAATGCAAGTCAGCAAGAGGTCCTGGTACGAAGTCGTGTCCAAACCCAGCGCTGGCGGCAGCAACAATAAGAGGCAAAAACTCAACACAGGGGAAATTGCGAAACAAACCGAGATAACAGCCTCCGAAAAGGAGAAGAAATACTATCCATATCCAGCGGACTACAAATCCTATCCGACGGTAGGCGAAATTACAGTCGAGGTGAACAAGACTGGCATCACGCCTGTCAAACTTGACGAAGGCAGTATCAGCCAACTCCTTCGCATGATGTGCTTTGACGGTCGACTGATTGCTTTGAATGATCACACAAACTACAAAGCTGTCCGGCGGCCGAACGAAATCATTAAGGCTCGTGCAGACTCAGATCGGCCGCCCGAAGTACAGCAAAAGGCATCTTTCAACGGAAGAAATGGGATGACCGAAGCTCCCTGTGGGCAATGTCCAGTGTTCAAGATCTGCCAACCGGGTGGCACCGTGAGTCCGGAGAATTGCGAGTATTTTGATGAATGGTTTGGGAAAGCTCTTGGTTTCTGAACACGGTGCAGATTAAAATTTCTTTTAAACATATTGCATAGCGAGTGGAGTTTTGTGGTGAGATGGGATTACGTTGGATCCTTGATGCATAGCAGTTCACATTGTACTTTGTCATGGAGGAGTTACCTAGATAGGAATGAATGATGTGTTGATTTATATATTTTGAACGTCAACTTAAACTAATGGGTATATAAACTAAAGAACAGAACCAGACAAGACGGCTAGGGCTATTTACCCAAGGTTTGTCTACACTCATCACAGTACCAAGTCCCCAGTGGTTCCCTCGTCAAACCAACGCACTTCCAATGGAACCACTCATACGGACAATTGTCGTTATCACAAGCTACCATATCTCCATGACTGACACTGCGACAAGTGCAATAGACTTTTGTATCTTCACCACCATCCTCATCATCATCCAACTCTTCATCAGAATCCGCCATAGTATTTGGGCCGTGTCCGGCCGTACGTCGAGTAGTCGTGATGCTCGCGCCCTCCGACTCAGACACCTCGGCACTACTAAGCATAGAATCATCGTCGTCCTCATCATCATCCATACCTCCAGTCGAAGGCGTCTTCTTGTGTCCCTTCATTTTCAAACCGACACTAGATGAGCGCTTGATGACTTTTGCAGCGCCGCTGGCCGCCTTGATTTTCTTAATTTGTTGATGCGGGGCAACTTTCTTGGTAGCGGCTTTCTTGGTGATGCCCGTTGCACGAGGGCCTGCACTTCCCGCACGGCTTGCAGCTGGAGTCCCGGCCTTGGGTGTGCCGGGTCCCAGCGATGATTGGCGCAGATTTGAAGGCGCGGTAGGGAGTGTGCCGAGTGACGTATTCAAGCGTCTTCGTTTACCGTCAGCTGCGCCCGCGGACGATTCTCGTTGTCGTTGTTGGAGATGCAAAGTCGCTGCAGATGGGGTGGATGGCGCGGAGCCACGGTTTGTCGGAGTCTGGTGACCAGCTAAAGGATTGATGCTAGCTGCACGGGAAGGGGCTTGCCCCATTCGTTGAGCAGCCGATACGGGTGTCGCGGCGTTTCCAGACGTAGGGTTTAAGGGTGTATATGAGGTTGAAGTATCAGACGTTGTTGTCGCCGCAGCTGCTAAATCTTGCATAAACGCCGCTGGGAGTTCCGCATATTGATTCTTATTATCTAACAACGACGGTAACGGCGGGTCATTCGACAATATTCCATCCTTGACCAACTCTCGAATCTTGATATCCAGTTTCTTTATCTGCCGATCGAGTAAGACACACGCTTTCTCACTTAGATGAATCTTTTCATCCTGCAGGCTCTGGCATCGGTCAAGGTTTTGTAGAATCGTTTTGCTATATTGTTCCTCCTTGGGGTTGGGCGCGAGACTGCCGTTGAGCTTAATGAATTTCTGTATGCTGTTATCGCGCGAGTTGATCGTTGTGCGACATTCTTGGATGGTTTTGTCTTTGGCTTGGATTTCTTCCATCAAGTGCGTGATTTCGGCGGGAAGATTTGCGACTGTCGATCGTTCTTGTCAGTTATCTCTTCTTTTACGCTGCTCCAGCAGACTTACCATCGTGAATAAACTGCTCAAGGACAGTAGCGCAGTCTTCCGATGTCATTTTGATGGCATGTATGTGCGAGTAAGTAGTGTTGATAATCAAAGATGGGATATCTCCGTCTTGCAGGCCTCGATTGGCGTTGAGGTCATGTGATCTAAGCCTAATTGGGGAAAGCGCGATCTGATAATCTTCTGCCCGCGTCATCGACTGCTCTTCTATCAACACTCGACCTGCTCTATTGACAGACCATACAATTCTATAGTCATAAGGCGATAATGTGATAGCAGAGTATGTGCTCATGTTTCACGTCTGTTTATCTTTGCCCTGGTTAAAAGGCTTGGCCACTGCAATGTCTACATCGACTATCTGATTATTCAATCCTCTACGGTAAACCACATACAGAATTTCTAGGTAGCAACACAACCTCGCCAGGAGGATAAAAACACCTCGTAGCTGCCTACTGCCTCCCGTTACAGATAATTAGCACGAATCTCTTTTCGTGTTGTTAACCTCACTATTCCAATAGGTCTAATTGATATTGCGGGGTCCTCATCTTATCAACTTACAAATCTGTCGCAAGTCCCCGCAGTGACTAACTTTTGACGCGCAAGCAGTTACAAACCCTTACAAGTAGTTAACATCACCAAGATTCTCCTCGCTTTCTTCACAATTTCTCTGATTACATTAAGAGAACTCAAGAGCATCATGGGAGAATCTCCAATCCCAGAAGGGATCTCCTCCCTTCTCGATACGGATCTGTACAAATTGACTATGCAATGCGCCGTCTTGAAGTACTTTCCTGACGTTGGTTAGTTCCTTCCCATTCGTCCATAAGGATTGATAATATTGACGCGCAGATAGAGGTTACTTATGGCTTCACCAATCGCACTCCGGACATGAAGCTGTCCCGCGGGGCATATAAATGGTTGCTGGAGCAGATGAAGCGTGAGTCTCATATCTCATCTCCAAGCCATACCAACTAACAGATAAACAAGGCCTTGAAAACATCACCATCACACCCGACGAAATCGACTTTCTCCAAAAATCCTGCCCCTACTTCAATGACGCCTACCTCTCATACTTGCGCAATTTCCGCCTCAAACCCTCACAACAACTCCAAATCAAATTTACACCGGACGACAGCGCCAACGACGACGATACTACAGTAGGCGTCCTCGAGTACGCTGTCTCCGGCCTCTGGGTTGAAACCATTCTCTACGAGATCCCTTTACTCGCGCTGACGAGCGAAGCATACTTCAAATTCTGCGACACAGACTGGAACCACAACGGGCAGGAAGAAAAAGCATATGCCAAGGGGATGACATTACTCGAGCACGGCTGCATATTCTCTGAGTTCGGCTCGCGGCGCAGGCGCGATTATCATACCCACGACCTGGTGATGAAGGGACTTTCCCGAGCTGCCGAAGATGCGCAACAGAAGGGATTTGCGGGGAAGTTGTCAGGGACGAGTAATGTGCATTTTGCGATGAAGTATAACGTTGCGCCGGTGGGGACGGTGGCGCATGAATGGTATATGGGTATTGCGGCGTATACGAATGACTATGAGAATGCAAATGAGATGGGGTTGAGGTATTGGTTGGGATGTTTCGGGGAGGGCGTTTGTTTCCCTACATACTCAAAACGGAAATCTTCAATTACTAATTCTTTTGATAGGTGCTCGGCGTCGCGTTGACGGATACATTCGGAACACCAGCGTTTCTGAAAGCATTCAGTAGACCCATCCCAGACTACACTACACCCAGCCGAGGCGTAGAGGCAACGTTCCCCTCCAGCGCCGCAACAACAGAAATTACCACCCCCGAAAGCCTCGCAGACATTAAACCACCCATTCCAGCACCATCCCACAATACGCCCAAACAAACGCCACAAAAGACATACGCGCAGGTCTTTACGGGTATCCGTCAAGACTCAGGCGATCCCAAAAACTTTGTCAAACTCGTTCGCGAGTTTTACGATAAGCAAGGCATAACTGAGAAGAAGGTGATCGTCTTCTCAGACTCACTCAAAGTGGACAATTGTCTAGAATACAAGGCTATATCCGAACAAGCCGGGTTTCAGCCTACATTTGGCGTGGGAACGTTTTTCACCAGTTGGTCACCCTTTCCCTTTTCACTATCCGCTTTTAGGTCTTGTATAGCTGACATGTGGTGTAGATGACTTTACCAAACTCTCAACAAACACAAAGTCCATCCCACTCAATATTGTTATTAAAATTGCTTCTGCAGGTGGCCGTCCCGCCGTGAAACTGAGCGACAATCTAGGTAAAAATACCGGCGATAAGCAATTGGTGCAGGAGGTAAAGAAACGCTTGGGGTATGTGGAGAGTGTATGGGAGGAAGGGAATGAGGCTACGCGGTGGGGGAAGAAGAGTGATTGATATCTCCATCTGCTAAAAATATCTTAGAGTTACGAGAATGTTAGATACGCCTTGCTAGAGATAGATATACATTGTTGCTCATTATAAACGCTGCATGGATGATATGACCTATATAAAGCCTAGGTCTCTCTCCAAATCTCCTGTAATCATCGTCTCGCCTTCGCTTGATATCATTGGCGGTAAACCTGTGCTTTGGAGTTCAATCATATCGTTATCGTCGTGTATCATTAGTATACGCGGTTGAATTCCGTTATCGGCGTGATCAACAGCAGGACCATGCCTTGACAGGAAATGCCGAGAATCCATATCATTATCAAGGTCAATAGTCCAAAGGTCGTTGTCCCTATCATGTCGATCACTATGAGGCATATCTTGGTCCTGCTCCCAATCCATATCCCAGGTCGGGCTTTCACTAATCCGAGAGGCTTGATTTTGCTGTCTGAGTATCGACATATCTAGTTCTGTTGCATTTACAAAAGAAGGAGCCGCCCGAGGGCTATTCACTGTGTTCTGCATAACATACACCGATGTCAACATTGGCTGCTGCCCATGTTGTAGCTGGAACGCCTTTTCAAGACATGCAGTCTCATAGTCAGCTGCTGGGTAGATGTCTCGCAGGTCGCTTATAATCTCGATACACAAACGGAAATTCCATTTGCTTTCGTCTCTGACCGTTGGATTGGATGATTTCAGGTCGGTCAAGTGCGCGACTGCAGCCGGTATCATAACTGTCAATCCGTAAGTAGGCAAATATGGCGTCAGTCCAAAATTTCGTAAACGTTGAACGGTATCCGCAATTTCAGAGGCTGCATCTCGGATCTTCTTCTGAGCTGCGCTGGTCGATGTCTTTGAGCTGGTCAACGTATTGGCGATATTTGAAGACGCTCGTGGTCTGTATAGTGCAGTGCATGTAGCGTGGTAGATCATCCGCAACATTGATGCGTGAAGTAGCAAGACGTCATCTCCATGCTTGAGATCCTTCCTTTCTCGTGGCGTGATACATGCTGCCTCCTCCGGAAGGTTGCCTAGCCAAGCATCTAGTTTCTGACCACACCGTTGCAGCTCCGCATCGGACGCTTGTCGCGGCACCAAAGTGATTGTAGTTTCTTTCGTAACTCCAGAAACGCAGTTTGATGGCGTATATTGCGCGAAAAGCACTCGGCCCAAACATTGGCACAATTTGACTGTTTCAATAAATATGATGGCTAGCCGCCGCTGAAGATATGTATCCCCCGTATAACTGCAATCCAACAAGATATCGCCGACTGTATCGTCATATGGCCGAATATCAAAATCGGTCAGTGCGACCAGAGGGACGTTGCAAATACCCTCATTGATTTGCGTTGGCCGTCGCAAAGCAAGGGCGATAAGTCGGTCCCGAGAATATAAACACCACCAAAGCCGGATCCGTAGCCGTTTGGTCTGCTCAGTCATATTGGACTTGGAAGGGTCACGATGTAGTCCGATTGACTGTGCTTGAGTGTAGCACACGCCAACCCAATGCCAGATATCTTTTTGTAGTGTTGCCTCTTTTTCGTAGTAGTATGTCATTAGTAATATAGACTGTATGATTGCGATGCGGTCATCCTCATAGTCAAAGGCATACAGTAACTGAGCGAAGATAATCGTGTTAGTTGAGGCATTCCACGTCATTTAGAGGTATAGTACCGACCCGTGTATTATTAAAAAAAGCCCTTCGAGCTTCTCTTCTAGTATTAAAGCCAGCATCTTGAAGATGTCTTAGATCGACAAATGCAGTGCCGGCAAACATGACTGCTTGGAAAAGCAGCAGACTAATATTGGCATCTGGATCATTCTGAGCAACAGCTTCTAGGAAACTGTGCAAATCCAATACCGGCAACGAGCTATACACCCATTGCACATATGCTTTGAGCAATTCTTTCCGCAGCGACGGCTCTGGTATAGTCAAAGCACCCTTTGATCGTAGATATTCCACATCTTCGGAAGCAATACGAGACGACAGCGGTTTCAGGAATCGGGGCGACTCGTCACCAAGCAAGAATTGCTCAAGTTCCGGATGAAAGTCCGGATCGATCAATTCTCGAACTGCGTCGGTCATATTTGCTAATGGAAGCGATGAGGGCACAGCGCTGTCACCCATGACTCTCCAGGAAGAATTCCGCCTGTGTGCATTGCCACCGAGATTTCGGGACTTGAGAGAGAGGGCGTTGTCTGTGGAAATCATCTCCGTCGAGTAGTTTGCGGGGGAGTCGACATCGGAGAACTTGCGTTTGGGCGACATGTTGATTGTCGAGTTATTCGATGCTTAGACTGGCTTCCACGTGGATAAGAAGGAGTGAAGTCACTGAAATGAGGAGTAATTTAGTTCGACTACATTCTGCCTAGTGTCAACGCTGTGAAGCGCCATGGCCAACGGAGACTAATCTGGGGTAACTCCGACCTCGTCCCCGCGTGACTGCCAGAATGGTCTTGGCATGATATCTTACTAATCGCTGCTTAGTAAGAATGTGCTTAGTAGCAAGGTCACATGTCGGCACGTGTTCTGGTCTCGTTCATGTGTCGAGAAATGCAGCAAACGTCATGACCACGCCCAATAGTGAGCGCCGTGGAAATAGTACGATCAGAAGAAGAGAATGTCCGATCAGTTCTCAACTCCGCTGATTGCTATTTTTATATACAGAGGTTCATGCTTGACAGTCTGTCTGTCTGTCATAGCCACCACCACCTGTAGTCAAATCCATTGGCAGGAAGATATTCTGCAGCCTGGGTCCCCACTTTAACATGGCGATCAACAAAACACCTGCCTATCGCCATGGAAAGTTCTTCGAGCCTACGCAGTTCGGAGTATCGATATGTAGTTGCTCTCTGGCACTTTTAAGTACATAGTAATGTAGTATGGATCCTCCGAAGATCCCTAACAGGGCTGAGGTGTTGGTCGTTTGTGTAAAGCTGGTGCTCGGCTTGGATGGCCCGGTAACGCCAGGAATGCTGTTGCAAGCAGTCTTCTAAGTACGTATGGATCTATGGAAGAAATAAATATGTACTGGCGACAGTCTGATCTGAGCAGTTGATTCTAGTTGTATTGTCAAACATAATCGCACTCACCAACCTTCATGGAAAGGGGCTGATCATCGGTGGATCTCAATCTGGACGCTTACTACTATGTAGTATAAGTTAGTGATTAGCTGTAGCTCATACCCGCGAGTTCTGATGCAAATAGATACAACCACGCCGTGAGACCTATGCAACTGCTCAATTGAGCAGACGATGCTCCATGAACACTCAAAGCTGCTGCCTTCATAAAAAAAAATTGCACAAGACACGCATGTACAGACTATGTAAAAGTACTGCAAGAATAGAGAGCACGGTGGGTACAAGGGCTGTGCTTTACGTCCCAGCCAATGGCAGCGGCGGCTCGCTTTAGCCGCTGGCGCCACAGCTTGCTTAGCTGAATGGCTGGTCTGTCACTGCGGTGTCTCTGCTGTGTTTCATAGTCTCTTAATAATTTTCCCTGCCCCGTGTTACTAAGTTACTTACCTACCGACCTCATCTTACCGCGACTACCTTTTCTTTCGCTCTTCCTCCTTCACTCTCCATCTCGGTGGATTCTGTATCTATTTTGAATAGAATAATCCGCATACTTTACTTGCAAGCAAGTTAAACGCAATTGCAGAAGCCATATTTTACTTGCAACCGTCATCAGCAGCCAGCTTGCGATTGCCGTTGCCTCCACGCAAATCTCGTCACGACCCTCGGGATACAATACCACCTCGACATTTTCGGGTTTCTAAAATTTACTATACACAATCAGAATGAGTGTGAGTCATTCCACTGCCAGCATGTGTTCAACCCGATCCTCAACGGTTGCGCGCTTTGATATGAGCCTCAAATCCACTGACCATGAATCACCAATGATCAGAACTACGGCAACCAACAGGGCGGTGGCTACGGCCAATATGATCCCTACAGCCAGCAGGCCAATCCTTATGACCCTCCTCAGCCATCGCGAGACTTCCCCACTCAATCTCAGCGTTTCCACGATGTCGAGTCCGGAAACGGCGGCTATGGTGAGTTCTACCAGCTAACAGTCGTTGATATCCATAACTAACAGCGTGGCGACAGAATTGGGCCAGGCAAACAACACTACCAGCATTCTGAACAAGTGCACCGAAATCAACGATGGTCTCCGGGAACTCCGAACAAAGAGAGAAACCCGACTTGCGCAGGCGCAGCACGAGCTCCTCGATTCCAGCACGGGCAAGGAAGACCAGGCTGCTCGCCAGAACCTCGACTACGTTGAAGACGACATCAACAACACATTCCGCTACCTCCGCGACCTCTTGAAAAAGATCAAGCAGACCCCAGGATCCGGCGACTCGCGCGTTCAGACTCAGATCGATGTCACCAGCCGTAACCTGCGAAAGGAGATCGAGCAGTACCAGAAGGCTCAGTCCGAGTTCCAGAAGCGTCTTCAGGAGCAGGTTCGCCGACGATATGAGATTGCCAACCCGGATGCTACCCCGGATCAGGTTGATCAGGGTGTGCAGGCCGTTTTGCTCGGACAGGAGCAGAGCTTCCAGGTATTTTTTTCGTCTTGCTATTGAAGACATAGTACTAATTAGTGTAGTCTACTGGTTTGCGCACACGACAGGCCAACGATGCCAGACAGGCAGCCTTGGAGCGATCGACCGCCATTCGCAAGATTGAGCAGGATATGATTGAATTGGCCCGTCTGTATCAGGAAGTTGCCGAATTGGTTCAGCAGCAGGAACCCGCCGTGGAACAAATCAACCAAGGCGCAAACGATGTCGTTGAGAACGTTGACAATGCCAACAAGCAGATTGACAGCGCTATTGTCAGTGCTCGCAACGCAAGGCGGTGGAAGTGGTACATTTTGATTGTCGTTAGTAAGTATTGTCTGTATGAACTTGGTTTCCTCAGTTAGAAGCTAACATTTACAGTCCTCATTATTGTGATTGTCGTTGGTGTCGCTGTGGGTGTCACCGAAGCCAACAAGCATTAAGGACACTATCAGCCGATACCAATTGGCTTTACGAAGCGTGTGATGACCGATATCCAGGCTTTTGCTTTTTATTCTACTATAATTCCTGTCCTGCAGTTTGTACAGCTGAAAATTCGTGTTTCCAATTCCTGTTTTCGCTCTTGTATCCACCTACCACCACTATCGCTTCCCCCGATTCCCCAATTGTAGTCTACTTTTCTAGTCGTTTTCCAACTTTATTATGTTGCAAAAGCTTTTTTTCCTGCATGACGCTCTCTAGCTCGTCAACGAAACGAATCGATCAATGGCAAGTGTGATGCTGCTTGCTGTTGTACATATTAGATTTGCTTCATTGTGTGTTTCCTGTCTGTCTTGTCTTACCTGCCATTCGTTTCTCCTGTTTGTTTCTTTTTGGCGCTAGATTATTCTAATAATAAATGATTTGCTCTCTTTTGTATGCTCGTTTTATATACATAGTATAAACAATTGCTAGATTTGTCCTCTATCGTACCTAGGTACGGATATAGACAATCAGTTCTGGGCCTCCCTTTCAGCCTGCTTCCTCTCTTCCTCTGGCGTCCTCGTGCGTAGTTGTAGCGCATGTATCCCTCCTTCGCGGGCCATCTCCTCCTTGAAAAGTGAATAGACCATTCGGTGACGCGCCGGTTGCGGCTTGGACTGGAATGCGTCTGAGACTATCGTTACACTAGATAGGAAAGTATGAACATGTGTACGTGTACGTGCGATACGCAAAAAGAGAGAGAGGGACGAACTGGAAATGGGTTTCCTTGGATGTACTACCTTGCATCGGCGCATGGTGGGCGTGGAGATGTGAGTCGTTGCGGATCTGGAGGGTTGTAGGTGTGAATGCTGCGACGAGCTATGATCATAGCGTGTCAGTTTGAATCAACTGTAGAATGTAGCATGGGTTGGAGAAACCTTGTCGCGCATCGCATCCTCGACCGGAGTCGTGGATGAAACTGTCGAGGACATTCGGGTTACGGCTGATCGGTATGGCGATGTAGATGTGGGAATGGTCGCAAAGATGCGCCTGTTCAGTAGTCGTGTACTTAGGGTTCGCATTGATATTTTATTATATGATGTCGTTGTTGATACAGAGAAAGAAATAGAGAGAACAGGTGATGTCAAATAAATTTCCATGGGGAAGAGTCCAGACTCCACTCGCATTCCCGCGGAAGTTGAGTTGTCAGATCCAATCAACGTCTCTGGCTTCAGATTTTATCTACGCCAACACTACAAAGCATGAGATAATCAACGGTTGATTGCTATGTAGATATCGGCAATCAACATGCTCATTCGTGTATCGCTAAGGGGTTGCGCGCAAGTCCGTGGCGCCGCATCTCGAGGCAGCACCTCCCTGCTCAAGCAGCTCATTGCAAACAACCACTACCAACATCGCAGGCTACTATCTTCAGTCATTGCAAGCCCATCGAAAGACTCAAATCTCTTCCAAGCTCTGGCCACCCACGACCCGCTTAGTGTAGCCGTGGAACACTTTAATACGAGGCGCAAATTCACATACGCAGACTTAACGAGAGACATTCTTGAATCACAAAAGCGACTCACAAAGAAATGTTCCGCCAGGGGAGTCTCGTCTCTTAGGGGAGAGAGGGTCGCTTTTGCGGCAACGAATGATTACTATTCCGTGGGTACTGGGTCCTATTTTCTTGGTCTCAAAGAATCAGACTGACCAGAAAAGTGAATTTGTTCTCTATCCTGGCCAGTGATGCGATTGCAGTCCCAGTGTTGCCTGGTCTCCCATACCCTGAAGTAAAGTACATCTTAGATAATGCGGACGCACAGATGTTACTTTTGACTGAAATTGGAGGAGAAAAAGTTCGCAAAATGATAAATTGGTTCATTAGCGCAGATGATTTGATTGTCGATGTGATAGGCGGCGTCCCAATGCGTGGTCACTTTGAGATATCACAGCAAGTCGACTTTCCCGATGTACAAAACGCAAAAGGAGGTCTTATGCTGTATACCTCTGGGACTACGAATCGACCGGTACGTGATTTGCGGATAAATACAGCGGTGCATACTAATGATCATACAGAAAGGTGTCTTTTTACCATTATCCGCACTACAAGCCCAAGCGCAGTCATTGATTGAGGCTTGGAAATATACTCCCAAAGACCGCTTGCTACATCTTCTTCCACTGCATCATATACACGGCCTTGTGAATGCGCTCCTTGTCCCGATTCTTGCGGGCTCGACAATTGAATTCATGCCAGTCCCAGCGGCTCCGTCTGCTATTTGGAATCGATTAGCTGCGCGATTTTTAGAGCAGCGACATGGCCAGAATCCCAAGGCCTACAAGAACATCACCTTCTTGACAGGCGTGCCAACTTTATACACGCGGCTCATGGCAGAGTTCCCTTCATTGCCCAACGACGTCCAAGCTGCAGCGAAAAAGGCAATTTCGCGGAAAAATCTACGATTGAATATCTCGGGATCGGCGGCATTACCGACGCCGACAAAAAGTGCCTGGACAGAATTGAGTGATGGGAATGTCCTTTTGGAGCGTTACGGTATGACTGAAGTAGGAATGGCTATCAGCTGTGGACTAGACCGCAGAGGCCGCGTTGACGGTAGCGTGGGCTGGCCATTACCGTCAGTTGAGGTCAGATTATGGGATACGGACAAAGAGGAGGTGATTCAGCCCGGCGAGGAAATCGATAAGGAGACCGGTCGTGAACGAATAGGAGAAATCCAGTTACGCGGACCCACGGTTTTTCGTGAGTACTGGGGTAATGCCAAAGCCACCAAAGAGGCTTTTGTTGCAGACGACGATGGCAAGGGGAAATGGTTCCGCACAGGTGACGTTGCGGTGCGAAGGATAGTCGAGGGCAGTGACGGTGGGAGCCGCAATGAATGGGCTAGTGGGCCCATGTATTTTATCCAGGGCCGTCTTAGTGTGGATATTATCAAGACAGGAGGCGAGAAAGTGAGCGCACTTGAAGTTGAGCGGGAGCTGTTATCATTGTGCGTACACCTTACCTTACCTTCGCCTTGCCTTTCATTCACCTTTCATCTATTTCGACAGAGCAAGTCTAATGTTTACAGGCCTGAAATTGCCGAAGCAGCAGTAGTCGGTCTCCCGTCTGAGACATGGGGACAGAGGGTGGCTGCGGTCATCGTTTTGAAAGAGCAACACACAGCATCGCAAGGACTGACAGACAGTAGCGGCGACGAGACAAGCAACCGCGGCATTTACAAACCATGGGGTGCCCTCCATTTGCGTCGATTATTAGGCGATCGTCTCGCGGCGTATAAACTTCCGCACGAAGTCAAGGTTTTGGACGGGCCTATTCCGAGAAATGCAATGGGCAAGGGTACGTTCCTGCTGTTTCTCTTTTAAGATGAAGGCGCTAACAAAGGCCAGTGAACAAAAAAGCACTTGTCAAAGAGATTTTTGGAGTAGCGGGATAAGCAGTCTGCCGTGTACGATAGTGAGTGTAATATAAGTAGTACTTCTGTCCTTGCATCTACTCTTCTCCAAGTGCTAGGAAGTAGATTTGAAGGTATCGCGTCCTTACTGACGTAGGGATTGTGTATTACCGATACAGCTCCATACCGGCCCAATGTGGATTTGGTTTAATTAAGCCCTCTGCGATACATATGATTGGCTTGTTCCTGGCAGTAGCACTAACCGCCGTGGAGTTGGCGTAGATTCAATACGGTCTAGCTGTATTCTATACGGCCAATACAGGAGATCAGAGCAATCCCCTGACGATCTGCAAGTATCAAGCAATCTGAACGAAGAAGATAGCATGCGACTGTACACAGCAAGACTTGAGCTGAGTGAGTCAAGCAAGGAATACCGATGATCCAGTAGCGATCCTTACTTTCGCTGCTTGATTGTATGTAATCAACCCGGAGTCAACGACTGCAAGGAATAAAGCATTATTGTTGAGTACAAAGTCAAAGAAGCGCACCGAGATTAGGCTCCCCACCAGCCAACTCAGTCGGTGCTAGCTGTATCTTTAGTATATTTAGCGTGCTGTGTCCCCTTTGCCGCTTCCCCCATCTATTTCTGCGCCGCCTCTCCTGCTCATTCTTCTCTCTCCAACAACTTCAAGAACTACCCTGTTCAATTCACTCTTTTGGATCAACCCAGCTATCCCGGTCGTTTTACGCCGATTACATTCGTTCTACACTCACGCTCTAAATCAACTCGATTTACGTACCACGCTTCGCAGTTCTACTTCTTGTTAATCTTTGATCTACATAATCATTTCTCAACAACAACAACAATAACATCAGTCAACATGCGTTTCACTGCTGCTTCCATCGTCGCTTTCGCTGCGGGCGCCCTCGCCTCTGCTAGCTCCAGCGCTCCCGTTATCACGGAGGTCATCACTTCCTACGAGACATACTGCCCTGAGGCCACCACCTTCGTCGCTGGCAGCTCCACTGTGTCCGTTACTGCTGTACGCTCCCCTACTTAGTCACACATATCGCAATAAACATGATCGCTAATATTAGCAGCCCGGTACCGTCACTCTCACCGGCTCGTACACCGTGACCCGTCCTCTGTTGAGCTCCACCGTCACCATCTGCAACTCCTGGTACGTCCTGCACTTTCACTTCTAGCAGCCGAACACTAACATTCAACAGCAGCTCTACCGCTGTCCCTCTCGGCACTGGCCTCCCCAAGCCCTACAGCTCCGTTCCTTCTCCTGCCCCTGCCGCCGGAAAGACCACCACCGCCGTCTCCCCCGCCTTCACTGGCGGCGCTTCCCACGTCGCTGCCGGTGCCGGTGCCGGTCTCGCCGCTGTTTTCGGTGCTGCTGCTTTCTTGCTCTAAATCAATTCGCCATTTTTGCGATCTTCGATTCCATCTAAGCAAGGAAGGGGATTAGACAAGATAGTACAAGCACGATGAATGAATAAACAAAGGACTGCTGGTTGCTTCGCTTCGATTCGCATTATACCTAATCTGACTTGACTTGTTGAATTCTTACACTTATACCTAGTGTCTCAATTTTTTCTTCTCATTGTAACATAGCGTTTATATTCGGTTTTGACTGGTGATGAAGTACTTTCATGTCGTAGTGGTAATTGGCTGTAGATACTTGTACAGTGGAAATCGCTGCTGAGCAGTGTAGTAGTTCAGATAAACTTTCCATCGTGGAGACAGACTTCTACTGGTTTGCTTTTAAGGATTGCCTTGGAATGCTGCATTCCTGAAGATGTTGAGCTATCAAGTCCAGATACCGTGTGGTGGAGTTGTGGGGATGACCATCTCGCTATCAACGATACCTGATGAGTGAGTCACATTACCGTTGCATTCGGATTGATAGGTATATCAACTCGGGGTACATACCGCGTGATCTCGAACATATCAACCGAAAGCATCCTGGAATATTGTAAACACATATCTCAATGGCGCTTGAAGGATACACTCACAACCCTCCCTATGACACGGGCTTTCTGTCTGTCGGCTCAATCCACAAACTACACTACGAGCAATACGGCAACCCTAAGGGGAAGCCAGGTACGTCTTTCTCAAACCAGCTTGAGGAATCACCCTACTCACTGAGAGAAAGTGATATTTCTCCACGGCGGGCCGGGAGGAAACACCTCTCCTTCCAACGCCAACTACTTCAACCCACTCATCTACCGTGTCGTGCTCTACGACCAGCGCGGCGCCGGTCAATCCCTACCAAAATCGTGCGTAGAAGAAAACACTACGCACCATTTGCTGGATGACATTGAATCGATACGCAAACATCTGCATGTGGAGAAATGGTTCATGCTCTTCGGCGGCTCGTGGGGCGCGACGCTCGCATTGTTGTACGCGCAACGATTCCCGAAGAGGGTGGGTTCGTTGGTACTAAGAGGGATATTTACGGCGACCCAGGAAGAGATTGAGTGGACGCGGATGCCCGGTGGGGGTGCAGCCAGAATCTGGCCTGCGGAATACGAGAAGTTTTTGCAGTTTTTGGATGACGAGGAACGAAAAAGGCCGGTGGAGAGTTATTATAGGTATATTTTGAACAAGTCGGGTGATGAGGCGGCAAGAAAGAAGAAGCTTGAGGCAGCGCGGGAGTGGAATAGATGGGAACTTACGATTGGGGCGTTGACGCATACACCTTCGACGTATGGAAAATTGATGGATGAGGAATGGGTGATGGCGCATGCAACGTTGGAGGCGCATTATGAGGCGAATGGGGCGTGGTTGGAGGAAGGGCAGATCTTGAAGGAAGAGAATATGAGAAGGATTAGGGGTATTCCTGGTATGTGGTTCACCTTTCCTAGTCCCGTGGGTAGAGAAAGGGGGTGGGTGTTTTCACTGATGAGAGGAAAGGGACTATCATTCAGGGACGATATGATGTCGTTTGTCCGCCGCGGACGGCGTGGGAACTGCACAAAGCGTGGCCGAGTTCGAGGTTGTTCATGATTCCGGATGCGGGTCATGGTGGTACTGTGAGTATCTAGAAAGCTGAATTGTGTGGTTGACTGACTAAAGCTGGATTAGGAACCTGGTACGAGGAAGAAGCTCATGGAGGTTTGTGATGAATATGCCGAGATGGACTTTTGATTTGATGGTTAGATGTACGTTGAGTGTATATTCATTCATGGTAACTTGAGAATGATTTAAATGGAATATTCTTTTTATCGGTACTGGCCATTCTAGTAATGTCGCTGCTAAAGGCTGGGTGATGTGCAAACCCGATCAGACTTTGTAGCCTTGTATATGTATAGCAGTAAAGTTGATGATGGTGAGCTCGAGATAGCATGGGTCAACTTCATCTAGGTCAGCAAGCCAGATTTACATAGCCCCAAAGAGCAACATCAAATCAGGGGAGAGGGAGTCTAGAGCCATAACCATGAAAATTTCCCGTTAAAAAAGCCACCAAAAGAAGATCAGCATGTCGTCCATTCCAAGCCCTAACTTAGTTGACAGGGGGAGTATATAAACTAACTTCGTGACCGAGTAAAGCAATCGACACTGCTGATACAATTTTGATTGTATATGTCATCTTGAGCAGTGTTCAGACGAGATCAATTGATATCGTGATCAATAGCGACAGCTGAGTAGGTGGGTTGAATGATTCTGTCGAGTCAATGAAATCAACGTTGTGAGTGAAGTCATGCATATCAGTAAACACAGTTATATACTACGTATATTCAGACATCCGGTCAAATTGTTGAGTCAAGCTCAGTGTACCTAAGGTAGCTCAAGTGTAAAATCACCATATTTATTTTGTCATCGAAGATAAATTACGACACCCATTTCTGGGCATTAGTCTCAAAGAGCTCTATCGCAAAGAGTTATTTAATCCCGTAAGCAGGACAGTTCTGTATCAATCTACGATACGTCCTGACTGGTGAAAGTCTTCAAAACCATGTGCCTTTTCAACTTCAGGTCTAGAAAGGTCTCTGCAACAGCATAACGCCAGAAGTACTAAGAGTCAACGTGAGACTCTTCAAATCGCAAAAATTGGAAAACCGCGTGGCCTATAGCGAGAGGCTCATAGACAAGGGAGAGTTCATCATCATAAAGTATGATGGAACTGACGCAGATTCTAGAAAAATGAATATGATTTTCGAGGAATATCTCGTTCTCTAGTAAATGGATATCATGTCGAGGAATCATACGACCCTTGGACACGACCCTGGGATGTCGTCATGATCATGATACCAAATGAGTGCTTGCGGCTCGTCCGTCACCGCAGATGAAATAGGAACAGTCCAGATATACCTAATCAGGAAAGATGTTTGAAGATGACAGATCTTTAAAAGAGATCAACAAAATGATGTGCGGGCATCTCGTCCCCAGTAAAAAGCAAGATTTTCACGCTAATTTTCAAGCCGACCTGCATTTCATTCGGGCTTATGAACGTCTGGACAGATACACTGCGACCTTCAACGATGGTGCGAAGAACTCGACCGACATCATAGATTGATACATGTTGAGAGATACTATGACTTAGGAAACGTTTAGGGCTGAGAGACCAAACCAAGCGTCGCCGAAGCAAAATCGTCATATACGATCTGGATACCTTCAAGGGCGTTGCAGAGTATTCGGAAATGAAGAAATTTATATGGATGAGGACTCATTCAAGAAGCGAGCACGGACAGCTATAGATTCCACTGATTTCATTAATAACTCAGGAATCTCATGTATCTCGCCCTGACTATATGTCCGTCAAGATGAATCCGTATCACTAGCGTGTAGTCTGTTATGACTGATAACGGGGCTCTGAAAGATATGACGGCAATGAGTCAATCAAGCATCGCTCTTTGTAATTACACAGTGGTTTGGCTGGGAAGATCTGAGATCTCTCCTTCCTTTTCCTGTCTCTAATGCGTATGAACGTCTGAAATTGCCGAAGACGTACAGATCTATCAACTACGCCATAGTAATACCAAAATTGTTGAAGAGTTGCCAATACCATTGAAACATCATCCGCGAGACAATAGAGTGTACATGTTGCGTTTATCTGCCAAAAGGTAGGCCAATTGAAAGCACCTTTATACATTCCCGTTGCCAAGTTCTTTAATATGGCAGGGAGGCAATGGGTTTCTCGAAAGCTGCCGGATATGGGGAGATGCCAACACATTCCGGAGGCTAGAAGAGTATTGTACTTGATCGAAGAGAATATCACAACTGTCGGCGATTCGCCAGCCATCCCATGGAGCTCCTAGAATACCGTGAGATGCTACCAAAGGACTACGACTTTCTACACGGGAGGTCGTCAGGTTTGTATCGAGCAAGCCCTAATCATACCGATGTCGAACCTCATCTTTCAGACATGGATCGGCTATTATCGATACATAATCTGCAATACATCATTGTCCTAGTCCAAATGGTGCAATTTCTATAACGCATCAAGGAAAGATCCTTGTCTTGCATATTCGCGTGTACCAGCATCTGAAGCAAAAACAGCCAGCCCCTCAATGTTATCTCTGGCTCCAACAAAGCATCTGTCCCTTCAATTCAATAATTGTTTCATATCTCCATAATCTTGATTTATACGGAAAGTTTCTTTATTCACTTTTGACTCGTCCGATGTATTCGAGTCATTACTGTGCCGTGTGTCCAAGAATCTTGACAAATTTGTCGACGCGATCACAAAGAGCTCCTCAGCATCAATGCAAGGAAGGTGCAAACCAGATATTGAGATGATTTAAATGAGACTAGGCGGTCCATGTTATGGCAAATATTGTGTAATCCGAGTCTGGAAGAGAAAAAAGCCGGATGAACAATGTGATACGTATATAGCGTTGACTCGAAAACATACTACGTACGTATAACTTGCATGAGGAGCAGCCTAACAACTATTTTTTTGTACCGGTAGCCAGGCCGTAAGAGTAATTAACATACAATCTAAGAGTGGTGCGGACCTCGGAGTACAGTTTCCGCGACTCAAGCCATCCGGATCTGAAATTGTGAAACAAGGGCGGCGTGATAGTCGATTACTCGATCGTTGATTGACTCAAGATGGCAACTGATCGATCTGCCAAATGTCAAAATGCTCGTGTTGGCCTAATAATATGTCGCACACGTACAACATCGATACGACTCCAAGTGACCCTTGCATACAAATCTCGACCCAAAGAGGGTATTATCCGGACTGGATTAGCGGTAATGACTGCATCTTGTCGATTCGCAGTATCTGGGGTCTCGATTGATCTCGGTGTATGTAGTAGCACGTACTGCGTAGTTCTACTCCGCACCATACAGGTAAATGCAAGACGCCGAGAGACACGGCTGAGCATGACGCAGAGCTTAACCCCTTTTCTTATCGTTCACGTAAGCTTTGAACATTCCGGATTAGCCGCGGCGGTCGAGACTTTGGGAGCATAACGTTAACTGAACTGTGGCCTGGCTATTGGATACGTAGTCCCGTTAATATAAGAGATCAAGCCCCCTGACAGCAAGCGTGCTGTCAGTGCTTCGAGCCGGTAGAATGCATGTGCGTAGTTCAGCATTGAATAGTCGGGATGTCGAGGCATTGAGTATCACGTTTTCGGACTATGAGGCAGCTGCAATAAGAAGCTGTGATATAGGCCACGAACTGGAATAACGGCCACAGCATGGATAATAATGAATAGGTAGTACACACTACGTAGTCGCTGCTAAGGAGGAGACTGGCAGAATCCACGGAAGGAGAGGCCCACTGGTCCCTTCCTCAGTTCCTCGTTCGTTCCGGGTCTGCGCTTTCCCAAAGAAGGAGCGGGTCGCTGCTGCCTCGCCGATCACTCTTCCTGCAGCCCTTTCTATCTCTGCTCGTCTCTGTCCATCTCTGTGCATCTTCTTTCATACCTCGTTATCGCGCGAATGTTTCACTGTTTCATCTACATTGTCCCCAGACCCTGCTCTGCTACGAATCGAGTGACGGTCGGATCAACCCTTGTTGCTCAATGTGATTGCAACGGTGGCCGTTCCGTCTCTCGCATGGCCGCAGCCCCATCACAAAAATCATGCCGTCTCGCCGGGGACTGCGGATGCTCCTGTCTTAGTGCGCTCTTTGAGTCTTGAATTGACAATCCGTCTATGCTGTTGTATGTCTCTCGAATCCATCGCATCTACTCCGTATTCGTGTACTCCGCGCTGCGACTTCCGCTCTAGCGATGTAAAGCAATTTGAACTAAACGCGCTGGCGACAGAAAAACAAAAGTAGCAGCAGCAGCTCCGACCATCGATCGACTCCATGTTTCCAGCTGGTGACACGAACGCCCGCAAGGGTGTCAATTCTTAAACTAGCTTAGCCCAGCGTCGCCACCAGCGAGAGCAGACCGTGCTAATTTGCAAGCCTAAATTGAAGCCTAACGGGCTTGTGCCTATATCCAATCAAGCCCCTGACTCAGTGTTGCTGCGGATCTCCAATATAGCTGTCGTTCATCTGATTCGTCTTCTGCGCTCTTTGCGCGAGGAGAGAAATCGACCAGTCCTGTTATGTCACCAGCGCTCAAAGAAAGGAAAAAAAAAAAAAAAAAAAACAAACAAATCAGAAAAATAGGAGAACCTTGCCTGGCACTTAAGTGGGTATTTGTTTCTTTGCTAATTCGTACTAAAACGCATCGCGTATATTTGACCATGCTAACTACGGAGTAGCACTCCGTACTACGATCATTTTCAGTATGGCCAGAACATGTACTCCGTATATCGCCCACTTCGCAGCCAGACTCCACCAGAGCTCGGGGAATGATGAACGCTCTGAGCAGAAAATCCGAGAAGCCTCATGCATCCTCTCACTTCAATCGCGAGCTTCCAAGCCAAGAGGATCCACTCCACTCCCCTTAGGGTGAATGACTCTCTTGAGTTAGCTCTCTCAGCTCTGAACGTTTTCAAGAGACTGGTCCGTTCATCCAAGCTTACAGGCAATGGCTAGTCATCGTAATCGTACTAGTCGTCTTCTAGTGCTAGACTGCGTGGGGGGGAGGGCTGGCCGTCATTTCCACTCCTGTGGCACCTGCTTGTCGTCGTGTTGGTACGTATGAACTATGTAGTCGCGCTTTCTCCTTAAAACTTTAAACAGTGCAAGACTCTATTTCGTTGGCTTGCGCCATTGGACATTGTTTCATTCGACCGTTTGCTTTCAACTGCCTTTTGTTTTACTCTATTACCGTCCCAAGGTCTTCGTTGACAGCAATTGCACAGTGCAATATGCTTTAAAATTGTGGCAAGCTGTCGCAGAAGTCAACGATCTGCGAGCTTAACGCTATTCACTTACTGGTAAGTTCAGTCCTTCCATAGATCACAAAGTCTAATCGCAGAAGGCTCAAGAGAATGTCATTTGGTAGTGCACAGATACTAATTCAATTTATGTCTCGTACAGTTTGTTGTTATCTTCCAGCCCATCTCTCTTCTAACGGAAGTCGAATATCGCTGGTCGTTCTTTCTGCTCCGTTCTGTCAATCTTGAATATCTCCTTTCATTTAAATCGATCATTCGGCTACGGGTTGAGCCTCACTCTTTATACAAACACGCAACGATCAGGCTGGACCTGTGACTTGGCCCGCGTGCATCTCAACAGAACCCGACCTTATGCTGGACGACATGTTGCAATAAATACTGGGAAACAATTGGCAATATCCATTTGGAGAAGGGGACTGAAATTAAAATGGACTCAGATACGTTCTCCTCACCGCCACCGGTGCCCTTTAGAGCACCGTCGAGGGCGACGTCTCATCATCGAAGGAATTCGTCCCTGGGCGCGATACCCTCGTCGGCTTTTGAACCATACTCTCCCGTGGTTGAAGATCACGACCTAGGTTCCGACAATGCGGGAGAAGAACCCTTTTCCACGTTTGATCCGCGCCGTTTTACACCAACCCTTCACGCAAACCTAGTTTCCGAGATCCTGTCACTGAGGCGGGAAGTTGAGAGCAAAAACAAGGAAATCGGCAAATTGGAGACGAGCCTTGACGAGTCACAAAACGAGTATGAGTTACTGAATGAGAACATGACCAAGCTCATCAAAGAAAATCGCTCCCTGAAAAAACAGATGAGCCTGCTCGAAGGAGGTACTCTGACAGCAATCACCGACATAGCCAAAGAGCGAGACGAGGCCGTGGAAAATATCTCAGACGTCCGCAAACGCTTGGAACAAGCTCAGAAGAAACTAAAGTCCAAGGAAGACGAAGTGGATAGATCTCAATCGCTCTGGGAACGGGATAGGGAGAATTGGGATACCGAGAGGAGAAACTGGGAACGAAAAGTGCATGTTGTGGAGAACAGGCTAAAGACCATATTGCACGAAGTCGCAGCGGCACAGGCTGCAGGCAATCTTCAGAAAATACATGACGCTGACGAGGACGCCGCGAAGGACAATAGTACGACTTTGGATAGCGTCAGCGTCCGATCTAGCAGTGCCTTTGACCGACGCCGAACGAGTGCAAGTAGCGCTAGCACCTATGACGGAGAGCCCTTGAACAGTGGTCGATTCTCCTCGATGAGTTTTGCCAACGCAAATGGTGTAAAAGGAGATGGATTCAACCTGGCGGATGAACTGGCCTTTGATGAGGATGAGGAAGATTATATGGATCTCGTAGGCGAGATACCAGAGATGCGCCCTCTTTCTGTGGCTTCACAATCATCGTTGAATACAGCTCTCAAAGCACGGAAGATACTAGGCTTATCTATGGATGGGAATGTGGCTGTTGGCGCAAGGGACATCAATATAGATGAGTCTGCGCCTACAGTCAATGTTATAGAAATCAAACGACGACCGGAATATCGCGATGTTGGCATCCAGTTTACACCGCCCCCATCCCCTATGCTACCTGCAAGTGACGTTGAAGCTGTCAAAGAGCCAGAACCCGAGCCTGAGATTGCCTCGACTGTGGTCCTCGAAATGAAAGATACTGCGGTCGAACCTATTGCTGTAGAAATGTCTTCGACGTCGTGCCAGACTGACAGTGTTGTGATTTCTGTCGCAGCTCCTGAGCCCGTTACCGTTGAACCACAACTTCCCACAGAACCTGCAATACCTGTCAAAATACCGACTTCCTCTGTTTCTACGCAGACTGATGCGATATCTGAAGTGGACAAATCGACCCAAAGTCTTCCAGAAGAAGACCAGCCAACAGCTCTAAAAAGTCCAACCGTGCCAACGATTGCAATCATCCCCCCAGGATCGGAGCCAGCAACACCACGGACCAGCCTTGTCTTGCCTCCCCACACGAAGAGCGTTGCAAGTCAGACGGAATATGAGCAGTCATACGACATGCGATCCATTGGTATGCAAACGGAAGTAATTCAAATCGATCAGCGCCCAGTCAAGCTCCCCGCTAGCCTCCTCCCGTCAGCAATCTTGGACAAAGAAGATAAGGTCGATGCAGAACTGATTTCAATGCCATTCATGTCACCTCCTCCACGCTCTCCCCACAGGCCTTTGAACAGAACGTTCGACTCGAAAGAAAAGGACAAGAAAGCCAAACTCCAGCCAGATCTCATTCAAGCTTATCCTGGAAACAATGACAATGGTCCCTTGGCACAAGACGATACGTCTGATATCCGCAGACCGTTTCGATCAAGCAGCCTGTTTGCTGGATTTGACACGAATGATGATGAATTGCCAGAAACGTTACCTGAACTTCCTGATGTGTTTAGTGACGACGAGATATTCAACCGTCCCATGGCTTCCTATACTTTGCGGTCTGGTCGACTAGTCAACCGGTCGGGCTTGAGCAACGATACTCTTCGCGAAGAGGATGAATTCGATATTGATCTGCCTTCTAATTTACAAGGTGGAGACAATGCTGGACGCAGGGCTCTTCACTCGAAGGGCTCAGCTGGGTCAAAACAGCCTGATATACGTCGATCGACGTTGATTACCAACGGCGCTGCTGCACACCAGAGGAACCGTCCCCGTAGTCCAAGTGACCCCAGTATTGATAGTGCATCTACTGGTGCAGCCCGTCCTCCATTCCCCGTTCCAGTACGACTTAGCTCGAGGAATGTGCCAACCACGAACGTTGACAATCAAAGCCCTACGCCTTACAGTGATGGAAATAGTTCTAGACGACGATCGCGACGTATCACGAGACAACCTACACTGCGCAAAGTCAGATCGGCAACCGCCATGGAAAAGAACCAACAAGAGCGGGCTGGCAGTCGATCGCCTCCTCCAATGTCTGCCTCTGGCATGTCTGGAATGTCAAATTCATCTTATGCTCCCGATAGCCCTCAACTGCCGCCACTTCCACCTATGCCTACAGATGAAGCCGTCATCTATCGTCCAAAGAGGGCCGCGCGTAGGATTCCGTCTAGTGGCCCGGGCTCGATTCGGTCCCAGGCTCAGTCGTACAGCATAGAAGAATCTGTTTCTGAGCATCAGTCAACGAATGTCGTTGACGCCATTGCGCAGACCATGGTTGGCGAGTGGATGTTCAAGTACGTTCGACGAAGGAAATCTTTCGGCATGTCTGATCATAAAGACACGATTGATCCTACCAAGAGTAGCGAAGAGGTTTCTGCAAGCATCACAAGCACTGGAGTAAGACACAAGAGATGGGTATGGCTAGCTCCTTACGAGCGCGCTGTTATGTGGAGTAGTAAGCAGCCGACCAGCGGACCTGCCCTTCTGGGTAAAAATGGTCGAAAACGTGAGTCTTGATGATCGTGGTTTGTTTAAACATATACTGACATATTTTAGTTATTATTCAATCCGTGCTTGATGTCAAAGATGATACACCTTTGCCGAAAGGATCAAATGTTACAGCTCCATTCAACCGATCAATCCTTATTCTTACACCTCAGCGTGCTCTGAAGTTTACGGCAATGTCCATCGAGCGCCATTATGTATGGTTAACAGCACTTTCGTTCCTTAGTCACACTTCGATCGGCATGGGTGAACTGCCTGTGATTCCGCCACCAATTCCACAGGAAGACGCTCGACCGCCAACAGCCAGTCTACGCCGAAACCCTATTCGAGATTCGATCAGGGTTGCCAAGGGCAGACCTCGACCGCAGCCAAGCAAACGGTCCTTTACCGACAACTCAACACTTAACCCTGACTATTCCAGCACCGGCTTTGACCTCGAACCGATCATGGATGCAGCAGATCCGCCCACTGTTCCTAGATACGCAGGTCATACGCGGAAACGCAGCAACACAGCGCCCAAGGCTCAAGCTCCACTGGCAGCGGCGTTCCGCAGCTTTTCCAGCCATGCGACTCTACCCTCCAACTACAGCGCCATTACAGCAGCTTCATCTGATATCTACGCCACATCATCTATGGGTATCGCTCCAGGTTTGATGAGTGGAAGAAGCAGCGTCAGTCGTCGTACATCCGAAGCAAGTGGACCATCCAGCATTGGGAACGGAAGCTTCTTTGATCCAATGAGCACAGTGCGTATGGAAGCGTTTATCGATCGCGTCGAACATCCCCGATCCCGTACCACAAATCTCGCGAACCACAGCCAACGCAATCGAGCACCCCGCAAAGTCGACAATGTTCAGTGGAATGCCGGAAATAGCTTTGACCTGGCGAGGTCCGAAGATGGAAGTGAACTCCACTATCGGAATGACGAATTATTCCGTGGATTTTGAATTTCTTCCTCCATTTGTATCATATCTTACACTCCTTGAGCCTACTGTACGGGATTGGTTGTGATTCTACGACATGACTGTCATTTATCTTCTTTTATCTACTAGTTGATGATACCATTTGAATTGAGTAATGTCGGCATTGAGGTCGGCTTTTTTTACCAATCTTCTTAAAGTACTGTAACATCGGGGACCTGAACGGGTTTAGCTTTATTACCGCACGTTTTCCTTTATATGAATAAATATGGAACAGTTCAGCGGCTCTTCTTAAAAAGTTAAAGTGTGCCTTGAGGGTTGGATCTCACGTCTATCGTTCAATAAGTACGTACTGATTGTTGGAGCCACTTGAATGGGTAAATTCATTTGATACCATTACTCGTGTTCGGCGCCGGTGGATCCTACGTGGCTTTGAATTTTATCGCTGTTCTGAGTCACTTCTGTATTATTTTCGAGTATTATTTGCAAACAAGAGGCACACACAACAGGGAGGAATCATCTCAAAGAAACAGATAAAGAATCGGGAAAAACAAGTTGACAAAATGGCGCAACCCAAAGCAGAAATCTCAATCGTCCCCGCGGACGAAAATGACTCATTGATCCTCGCGCAGATAGAATCCATGGCTTTTGACGGCCCATCTGCGTATGCTCTCAACAGAACCAACACCGCGGGTCTCACTGAGACGGCATCAGACAAAGAACAACCCTTGTCGCTAAACAGGTTGATGTTCGGCCTCCCCAGCGCAGAGGGCTATGCGATCCGCGCTCGGGGCATAAACGAGCGACTAAAAACCAGTCCTGACTATCACATCTATAAAGCCGTCTTGAAAGAAGGTGATGCACCAGAGAAGATAGTCGGATTTGCGGCGTGGCGGTTTTGTGCGGATGCTCCGTTTCCTGTGGAGGATACGTGGAAGGATTTACCCTGGGAAGGAGCTGCGAATCCGACGGTGTGTAATGATTTCTTTGGTGGGATGGCGAAATTGAGGACTAAGAATCTTGGCGGGAAAAAAGTTGCTTGTGCGTTTCTCTCTCTCTCTCTCTCTCTCTCTCTCTCTCCGACTATCGATGAAGTAATTGACAAGACCTGGTGGAACAGTACTAGAAACATTGACGATTGACCCTTCGGCTCAAGGGCTAGGCATAGGCTCCAAGATGTTGGACAGGGGCCTCGAGGATGCTAAGAACTTGCGCCTGACAGAAGCGTGGTTGGAGGCTTCGGATGCTGGGTATCCGTTGTACAGGAGATATGGCTGGAGGGACGTTGAGGTTCTAACTATTGATTTCGCAAAGTATGGTGCGGAGGGAAGTTCAAGTGTTACTATCATGAAGAGGGAGGGATAAGCGAGAAGATATTCTAGTAGTTCGGTCTATTGATGTTGTCAAAGTACAAGTACACAAAAGAAACTTTTCTATGGTATAGCCTGCCCAGCTTGATATTGTATGTCTGGTAGAAGGTAGAGATGAATGCAAGCAATTTGCAAAGCACATCCAGACTGGATACGAGACTAAGCCCATTTACCCAAAAGCGCCATGATACCAGCTCCCAAAATCGTGGTGATAACCATAAAAGCCAACCTGCGACGATCATTGGTCCTGCAGGGATCAAACAAGAAATCTCTAGCCAGCAACTCCACAAGAGCAGTATAGATCAAAATGCCAGCTGAGACCGAGTCAAAGATGCCAGAGACGATGTTAGCCGTGTTGGAGCCGGGGTTGTACGTCTTGCGTAGTCCGAGACCGATTGCGATTGCGATGGGTGTTGTCAGACCATACACCGCGCTGAAAATCCAGGGTAACCAGCTACGGCGCTTGAAGGGGATGGCAGACATTCTGGCGCCGATTCCGAGACCTTCGAAGCTCTGATGGAAGACGATGACGGGGTACAAGGTCTTGAATTCGTCGCCGGCCACGCCCAGGTTTAGCCCGATGATAACCGAATGAAACATGACGCCAAACTCGAGGATGAGGAAAGCAGCGATCTGTTGCTGGAAGGACTTCTCGGCAGTTGTGGAGTCCATGTCGCTCCATGTGTCCCAGTCCTTGTTGTTGCCGTTGCTGCCGTTGTGGTTTGTCTCAGCGACTTTTCTGCTGGTATCGATGTTTTCCGGTAGAGTGTGGTCATGCTCTTGAACAATCGATGCTCGTCCAGTCATGTTGTTGGTTTCGTTGTTCACGCCATACTTGGACTCGACGTAGAGCTCGGCACCAAAGTCCATGAGGAAGATTACCACCACAGACGTCAATACAATAGCCGGAGGCCACGAGTACACGGCCCAATTACCCGTCATGCCGACACAGGAAGCAGGACCAATCTCATCATAGGCAGGATCGAGCAGGTGAACAAAGGCAGTAGCCAAGATGACACCGGTGCCAAAGTAGCGTGCAAATAGGTACACGTACACGGGGATTTTGAGGCTTGGTGTGCGGCGGGCCACGATGGGGAAGAGGGTTGCCAGGGTGGAACAGACGAGGATCACGAAGATGGATGAGATACGTGCTCCCATGTGGCCATTGTATTCATTGCCGCTAGCGTTTATGTAGCAGATGATCTGGGCTGGGTCGGCTGTGTTGAGATTGACAGAGGTAGGGTCAAAGTCTGCCATTTTGGGAAATTCGCAGATGTCTGTCCTGAAATGGGCGACTGGTAGCTAGCGACTGGTAAAGATGGCTTGAAGAGTAAGTGGCTTGAATATAATCTCGGTTATACGGGACAGATGTCCTCTTTAAATAAGTAGTCGAGCAGAAAATGCCCTGCAGATAGATTTTCGCGTGGTTGACAGGCGATGAGGACCTTGGGAAACCCTACCCAGCGGTTAGCTGCGACAGTGCCAGCATGCCCACACCCAACAAAGGCTCAACGAACACTAGTCATCAGCCTAGGCCGGGATGTTATCTTCTTACGTTTCGCTCCGTGGTCGTTGCAGTATGGAGGGTCGGCAAATTCGTGATATCGAACAGCTGATTCGTGAAGACAGGGAGGGTCTCTTAGGGACCCTAGGGACACACTGCATCTCGAGTCCTCGTATCGTGGAATTTTCTGCATTAGCGTCAGCTAGAGTCGAGCATGTACGGCGAACTCTGTTCGAACTACCAATAAGGCGTGTTCTCGTCTATACGATGGGGTGTGTGGTTGCCACTGGCTGGTGTGGATTGTGAGTTGCTCACAAGGTACTTGGGCGGTATACGACTCTACGCCTGTGCGGCACGGAGCGCTATTACTAGGTACAGTAGACAGTAATGAGTAATGGAGAACACACCAGACCCTAAAAATCTGGATAGAGGGAAGATTTGCAGGACGTGAAGGCTCACTCAGGGTCGGATGTATGGGAAGTCTGAGGTGTAAGAAGGTTATATTCTTCCATATCTAGATCGATAACAAACTAAAAGCTTAGATCATATAGCTATCCTAATACAGACGAGATACATAAAACAGGAGAAAAACTATTAGTCCGGAGGAGACGGCACGTCAACTAGCAGATCATTCCATTTAGGCAATCTATTCAATCTATTCAATCCTTTCCATCATCGATCCTTTCCTCGCACGCGCCTCCAGCACCGAGAAATTGAGTTCTCACAACTCACTCGCGCCCTCCCTCGTTGGCATCATTTAATGCCTCTCTTTCAGGCAGGTAGTACTGTTCCATAAACGTCTGCCACAAGCCATCGCCCGCCTTCAGCTTGGCGAGTTTGTTCAGCCACTTTGGTGTCCGTTTTGACGGAGGTTCAAAAAGTTCCACCAATGCCATGATCATTAACCATAATTGTAATGTGTCAACCAAGGCCTGATGGTTCTTGCCAGCAAGTGGGTGCCCCAAGCCAAATATGGCCGGAAACAAATTCTCTAACGCACAGGTAACCGAATATCCGTTGGGTTTCCCGAAGCCGAATCTTGCGAGGTTGTGATCGAAGGTGTGCAAAGGCTTCACGCAATTTCCCTCTTTTGGAAAGATGTCAAAATATCCTCCCCGCTCCATCATTTTTCGGGACAGATGCACATCGGACTCATTTTTACCCCAGGTAACAAACTTTGCTTTAGGTGATATACCTCGTGACTTGAGTCTTTCTGCGATTTGGTGAACAGTCAGATCTCCATCTGCGCAGAAATGACTCTTACATTTCTCTCGAGCTTGTATTCCCATCAAGGTTGTAGGTTTTCTCACGGTACCAGCGGCATGATCGATGCGGCAATCAAGAATCACGTCTCCTATCGCATTACACATAGCCATCTCAAACACCTCCCCGGAATGACGGTTATATTCCAAGTCAAGGAACACAAGCTGGTTTGCTTGGCTTGGATCTTTGGAGTATTTTCTTAACATCCTGACAACCTTTTCTATTCCCAATGTCGGCCGCCATTGGAATGCCAAAGCTTTTGTGATTTTCTCACGTATGGAATTTATTTCCTCGTGGTTGAGTTTCTTCCACGTCTGGGAATTTTCGTATTCAAAACGGAAATGGTTCTCGCAAAAATTTGATCCTTTCCAAATTTGTCGAGTACAAATCTTTCGTAAGCAGGTTACCTGCCCCGGTAGTTTCTCTAAGCCTTGCTGACAGACCGCCCCGGAAACTCGCTTTTCGAAATCACATTCCACGCATCTCCTACTTAGAGTATGCGGTTGAGTCTTCTTGTGCCTGATTATGGCTGCAGTTTCGAGGTTGACGATGTTGTTATGTGGACATAGGTGAGTTACTAGTCCGTTCACAAACCCACGGGGACCAACGCATCTTTTCCCAAAAGTTGTCCTGAGAAATTCAATGCCAGCTATAAAAGCTGCCGATTAGCAACTACCTAATGTCTGTCAAGAGTCAGAGATGAAGGAAAACTTACACTTTTGTATGTGCTCGTTGCGTGCTGCTACTTGTCTCCGTAGAATCTTCGGGTCCGAGTCTAGACTCAAGAAGTCGAAGCTCTCAACTTCAGAAATATCTTCGTCTTCTTTGGCGGGTGCATTCTCATCGGACCATAGCATATCGAAACCCTCGTCGTTGTCAGGAGCAAGAGCGATGTTATCAGTATCTACATCACTCAGATCAATAACTTCCAAATGACTTGAATTTTGATGGGACCTATCGGACTCGTCGTTTCTGGAATCTGTCTCTTCGAGTTCTTCCTAATAGAGTCCTTCATCATCAAGGCCATCATCATCGAGATCATCATCATCATCATCATCATCACCAAGATCTTCAATCTCATCACATTCATCCTCGTCGTCGAGTTCTTCTGTGGAGTCATGATCGTCATTGTTGTTTCCTCTGTCCACCCTGTATCGCTCTGGTGCAGGGTCTGAAGCCATTCCGTCAAAGTGACCCCTCCTGTTGTGCATTTCCATATGTAGTAGACATTTCGCTTTCTGATAGAAAACAGTCCCGTTTACGCGCCATGGGCACATAGCCAGCCATCGCTTGGGATCTGATGTGCCTTTCTGGCATGATGCAGGGCTCTTCTCTTCAGGCCAAAGTACTCATTACACTCCGGAACTAGGCATTTGTAATCGCAAATTCCTAAGTGTACCACTTTGCAATGCTCCTCTGCTAGCTCCGTCGTCCGGAACAGTACCGGGCAGTTGAACTTATCTGCTTCCGGACAGGGATGCCCAAACCCTCGATGCGGCGCCATGGCGTGTGCCTTTGCATTTGCAGGAGTTGAAAAACGGGTGGAACACTTTCCGTCTGGGCATGGAAGTTTCGGAGAATTTTTATGGACGAAATCTTCATGTCTTTTTGCTCTCCGGATAGTCGGAAAAATCTCATCACAACCGGTCTCTGATTTTGCCGGACAAGGAATCCCTTCCTTAAGATGCTCAGTCTTCATATGATTGTTCATACTCTCATTTCTGCAATATTCTTTGCCACAATATGGACAATAAAATCTTCTTCCTTCGTGAATGGTTCGAACATGGGACCTCAAGCTGTCACTCTTTTTATATGCCTTGTCACAACTATCATAGGTACACGGAAACACGGTCTGTTGATGTTCGCCTTTTATGTGTTCTCTGAGACGGTCCTTAGTGTCCATCACCTGTTCGCAGTGTGGACATTGGTGTTCTTGCTCATGAGTAGCCATATGGCGCCGCATATTTCCTTTGTGTGTGCTCTTATGGCCACAAATGGAGCATTTCAGGTCCTCCACACTGTGGCATTCTCGGACATGAGCATTCATGACCCGGTTAGACCTATATGCCTTTCGACACCCGTCGTGTATACACTTGAATTGATGTTTCAACTCGACCATGAGCTTTCGCTTCTTCCAGTGTATCGAACAGTAAGGGGCAATCAATCGTTTCAGCTTCAGGACATTTGAACGACTTTTTACCACCGTCATACATTTTGGCATGTTTCTTTGCGCTGCTTTTTAGGGTACATAGGGTACCACAAATTGAGCACTTCCAAAAAGGTTTGCCGTCGACGTCAGTGGAATAGAACGTTGCTCCCTTCTATTTGAAAGCCAGAAAATCGTTAGCCCATACTTATTCACGGCAGTACTGCAAATAACAAACCTGATTTGCATCTATAGCATTCGTATCCTCTGTATCCTCCGGCTTCTCATCAATCTTGTTCTTTTCAATCGCCTTCGTTGTTGCCAGGTCTGTAGCCTTGGGCTTCTGAGTGACTTCCGTATCTGCTGCAGTTTTTGGTTTCTTGGCTGTTTTTGTATTCTGGGTGACCTCATTTTCCTCGATAGTCCTTGTCCTCTTTTTGCCCTTCACATTTTCGGCAACTTTGCTCTTGTTCTTCGCCATCGTGGTAGTTTGAAGAAGTTTGTACGATATTTCGCGATCTGATCAAGGAATCAGTGATAGTGTCAAAAAGCGATTGTCGAAAACTTCGAAGTTGAAAAAGAACATAAAGTATGAGTTACATATAGGCGTGGAGGGTTTGGGGGGCTCATTATTTTGATTCAACACCAAGCGTCACGGGAGCAGCGCGTAGACGAGAAGATCTGGAAAGTCCCGTCGTTCAAACACTCCTTTTTGAACCAATGGGCATTTTTATCTCGAGATGGGATCAACAAACAGTAGAAACTACGCCCTAGGACAGACAGACAAGGTGCCCGGCTAAGGTGCCCGGCTTTTGCGGTACTTTCCGTAAGTATCATGATACTAATAGTGTAGGGAAGCAGGCATGTTCTATAGTTTGACTGCATCTATCAAGCAGTCTTGTCTCGCCGAAGTCGGCCAAAGAGAGAGAGGTAATAATACAACACTCATTTAGTCTAGTGAGTCTATCACGTCGATAGCAATACAGATCAAAATTTGCTAGCAAAGATCCATATCATCATGATCTTCTACATAGTACCTAGACAATATAATGAGGGGATGGCTTCACCAAGACGCAATGCCTGGAAACACATATGGTTAGAAAGCATGGCAGCGAGTATCAAAATACTCAACATGTGACCGCTGTGGCAACTCGTACACATGCAAATACACACCCAGGAATCACATAAAGCAACATGAGGGAGATACTACGACGCTCAGGAGGTTCTTTTGTGATGTCTATAGAATCAGGTTCGACAGGAAGCGAACACTGGACAACCACGTCTTACAACACGAGGGGGAAAAACTCGCCCACGCATGCCCTAGTGCTGAAAAGTACACATGTCGATCTTTATTAAATACAATTAAGGAAGCAGAGTCTTGCCACAAGACAAACTATATTCGCGCCGGAGATGGCTTAGTATGTATAGAGCCAGGGTGTGGGAAAGAAGTCTTGCATAGTCAACAACTAGTACTCCATATTCAAGTCGTCCGCCAGGAGTTAAGAGTGCTCAGTCGAAGGGTGTACTCGGAGATTCAAAAGTCCAGCTGATATAAAAAGGATATCATGTATCTCGGCAAGAAGAATACCCCTCAATAGAAGTGCATGGTTCACATATGCCCACGTCTTGTCTCTAGCAAGCTTTTCAACAAGTATGATGTTAAACCCTGTATAGGAAGGCACAAAGAATGGTGTCATTCGGATAGCCTAAATCCATGAACCCCGTCCGGAGGAAATCAAAGAGAACGACAAAGAAGAAAACGACAACGACGACGAAGAAACTTGAAGACGCCGTCGAAATGGGCGCTGACAACAAACCTTCTGGCCTCGATGACTTTGTTCATCTCTCTGATACTGAAATCGAGATTGATAGCGTCTCTTATATGGATGATGACCTGATCTCGGACCAAGACCTCAAGATCACTAAAGAAGAGATATTAATACAGAATAGAAAGATTCAGCAATGTAAGTCTCCTTTCAGCTACTATAATTACACCCCTTCTAACTGTTAGAAATGTCTAGCTACTTACTCATCGACCAGACTACTATTACATATCGGGTATAGCGTTGTGTTGCATTATCTTAGCTGGTTCGATAGTTCGCCGTCTTTCTTGGCTTCGTTATGCATGGAAAATATGGCTTTATTGCACTGGACGCTGTCACTGTTCATCAGCAAGGACTAGAGGACTGAATCCAGAAAATGAACTCATTTTCGAACTATATACTGGTAACAAGATGTATTGTCCAACCTCTAGTGCTGTATATGAATGATAGTCAACTTGTCCTGCAACGACTTCACCTGGTACTATATACCTGTTAAATGGTAACCAAATCGATATCCACCATGACGAGCATCACTACATCGACCTCTATCACCCTTGCACCTCACCGTATTCACCATCGCAATCGCAGCAAAACTGAGACACATTTATAGTTTGGCGGCATCCTTGACTTCGCCAACCTTCAACTTGGGCGTGTACTTCTTCAACACACCCTCATTGTGGTACTATCAAACATGCAGGTTAGCACAAGGTCCACTTCACTACCGCCTCGACAATCAATCTTTTGACAGGGAAGAGAAATGCAAACCTTCCAAAATTGCTTCGTCGCATCCTTTCCAGCAACCCGCTTCAGAATCTTCGCACCACCGGGATGCTCATCGACAAAGTTCGTAACGTCGTACACGCCATTGTCGATGATGATGTAGAGACCGCTCTCGGCGGTGTTGTGGCTGGCCACGTCGGCGGGAGTGAATTGCTTGTCGGACATTTTGGTCAGCTCTTGTGAGGTATTTGATGTTCGTTGGTGAGTGGTGATTCGTGATGCCGATGAAATACTATTCGCGCATGTGATACGAATTAGTAGAGCTTCTTACACGGTCGCAAACATAAAGGATATGGACGTACGTATATCGGCCTTTGTCTGAGTTCTCTGCGACCTGAAAAAGGGTGTAGAAAAACAAAGAAAGTAAATTGCAGTGACTCGAAGGATTCAAGAAAAGAAGTTGGTTAAGCCGAGGTTCGGCTCAGACAGTGATGCGTGACCACGGGAAGCTGGGGAAGCTGATGCTAATCCAAGGCTGCTGATTGGTTTGATCCCCACACTCTCTGATTGGCTCGTGGGTTATTCGAGATATGACGCCATCCATCAACATTTGTGTTCATGATAATTTTACTGTAGACTCAAGAGTTTTTCAATCTGTCAGGCTAACACTCGATTGGCGAGTATTACAAGGGCAGTAGCCAAGTATTCTATGATAGATGACAACCATGAGTTATAATTACATTTTGCTTCTCTCCCCAGCCGCACCCTCCCCCTTCGGCACTTTCTTATCCAGTCCCAGCGTCTCCAGATCCTTCTTCTTGTGATAATGCGGAGCGACCTCTGTCAGCCATTCCGGCTGCAAAGGCATATTACCCCTCATATACTCTTTACTTGTTAGCACAAGCTCGTAGTAAATGACCCATTTCGGGTTTTCCTCGAATAGTGTGCTGGACGGATGCAAGTAGACCGTCTGCCCGTTCTTGACGGTGCGGTAACTGTCACCACCGCGTTGCAAGCGTGCGGCATTGGGGAAGAATCCGGCTGTAATCGCTTTTTGGATGGGCACTGTATTGTTGGCTCCCGCTGAGCTGACGGTTACCTCAACCCGGTCACACAGTTTGGCTAGTTGATCGCGTACATCGCGGGCGCGGGTCAGACTGCGCTGTTGTAGGAAGTTCTCGCGGGCCCAGACGTAGCTGAAATCAGAATCAACCCATTGGTTCCACACGTTTAGCAAGGAGAGATGATCGCCTCCAGATTTTATGGTAAACCGCGCGCGGGCGCTATCCGCGTGAATTTTCTTGTCTTTAGGTCGGTAAAAAAGAGCGCTGGCTTCACCAAGCATTGCAATAATCGAAAGCACTTCTTCCACACAACCGTACTTATCAGCAGCCAATATAGACTTGGCCAGCATTGGATCTGTGGGAAACTCGGCCATTTGCCTTCCAATTTTTGTGAGTTCTCCCCGATCGTTGAGCGCCCCTAATGCATAGAGCTGTTCTAACGCGCGAATAATTGTTTCGGCGGGTGGAGCGTCCATAAAATCAAAGTCCAGAAGTTGATCAATACCCAAAGACTTGAGCATGAGAATGACACCGCTCAAGTTCACGCGTTGAATTTCCGGTGTTGTGCTTTCCTCCAACTCATTATGATATGCCCATTTAGTATACAGCCGGAAACATTTACCTGGCCCCACACGGCCGGCTCGACCAGCTCGTTGACCAGCAGATGCTCGCGAACACGGTGTCACAACTAGACTTTCCATTCCTGTTCGTGGGTTGAATACATTCTCTTTCACGAACCCTGGATCAATGACATATACAATGCCGTCAATCGTTAAACTGGTCTCGGCGATGTTCGTAGCCAACACAACTTTTCTGGCTCCCGGCGGCGTTGGCTCGAAGATCTTCGTTTGTAGCTCTGTCGGAAGGTTTGCATAGATAGGGGCTATGACCATCTCGGGTACCTTGCCGCCTAATTTGCGCGCCGTTTCTTGAAGGCTCTGTTCCGCTGCCTCGATCTCTTCCTGTCCGGTCAAAAAAACCAAAATATCTCCCGGTCCTTGAGTGATATGGATCTGAAAGACTGTAGTAATAGCGGCTGCAAGATAATTGGCTTCCGGCTGAGAAGTATAGTGGATATCGACTGGGTAACGGCGACCGGGAATGTTAAAAATGGGTGCGTCGTCGAAGTACTTTTGAAATTTCTGCGCATCCATCGTCGCCGACGAAATAAGAAGTTTCAAATCCGGTCGTGCTTTGGCAATATCCTTCAGCAATCCAAGAGCCAAGTCTGATGATACCGTACGTTCGTGGGCCTCATCAACCATTCTGATTTCCTATTAGCAACACGTTTCTCTAAGAAGTAGACAGAGGAGTTAGGGAAACAGACAGACATGAATAAGCACCCAAGTCGGGCTCTGTCAGCAGCTCTCGTAACAGCATGCCATCCGTCATATACTTTAAGACAGTTTTGTCGCTAGTCTTGTCTTCGAATCTAATTGAATAGCCCACTTCATTGCCCAGCTTCACCCCCATCTCGTCAGCCACACGAGCAGCAACACTCATAGCAGCTACTCGTCGGGGCTGCGTACATCCGACTTTCATGCCATTCTTGGTGTATCCTGCCTCATACAGAAATTGCGGTAGCTGAGTCGTTTTACCACTCTTTTCATGTGATTTGTGGTTAGTAACGTAACTGAAAATATATAGGAAGATTTGGAAAGGATGGGTTAGGGTTAGGGTTGTACTTACTCCCGTCTCTCCAACGATAATCAAAACTTGATGATCATGGATTGCTTGAATGATCTCGTCACGGAACTTGTATACAGGCAGACTTTTTCGAGTTTCTTCAATAGAAGCCGCTTTCTTTTCCGCCGCATCCAGTTGTTGCTGTAACATCCGCTGTTCCTTGGTCAAAGGTTTCCGGTCGCCCTCAAGCGTAGAATCCATGATAAAGTTGATTTTCTGCGCATCATCAAATACGTATTCATAATCTCCCTCATCAACAAACTCTGCCCGTGAGATCTGTGCTTTCGCTTTGGCTGTCTGCTCACGTTCCCATTCTTCTTGCTCCGTGATAAATCGTTCGTGGCCTTGCTCGTCACGGTCCACGTATCGTTTGTAAAGAGCTTCCTCTTTCTTCTTCCGGTCTATCTTTCCTTTCTCTGTAATATAATCCTCGGGCATCATATAACCATCACGATGATCATCAATACGGAGTCGTTCCTCGGCAATCCGAAGCACCTCGCGATTTCTAGCAAACTCTTCCTTTTCTCGCCGAGTAAGATCTGGGTTTTCACGCAGCTCAATCGCTTCTTCCGCAACCTGCCTCCTGAGTAGAGCTATTCGCTCCATTTCCCGCTTCTTCAAGTACTCCTGTCGAGATCGTAATCGAAGATCAGGCATTGCCGCACCTCTGGCATCGGCATCATCAGCCAAAGCACGCCGACTACCGTCACCAGCTCGCCGAGTACGATCCTCCACGACTTTTTTCTTCGACTTGGAGTCTTCCTTTTCGGCAAGTCGTTTGGCGAATTCGTCTCGTTCCTTGATATCGCGCAGCCGATCTCGTTCTGCCTTGGCCTCTTCATCCAACCCAGCAGATGACGATGCGACTGACCGAGGAGACGCAGGCTCTCCGTCCGCCTGTTCATCAATATATTCTTCTCCCTCAGGTAAAACTTCCTCATCACCCCAGCGATCGTCGAAATCTTCATCATCTCGTCTGCGTAGTTTGCGCGACCTTCGATTCCGATCTCGGCTGTCGGGCTCTCCTTGACTCCGTTCTCTTTTCCTGCTTTTGCTGTCGCTACCGAGATCGTTATCACGTCGACTACGTTCATGCGCATGATCTTCTTCATCACTTTCCCAGCGATTGCGCGCGGAACGTTTCGACCTAGACTCTTCCTTCCGTTTATCTCGCCTTCGTTTCTCTGATGACTCCATGCTCGGTGGACCCATGGACGACAAATTTTCATCCTCCATCTCTACTAATCTGTATTTCTGCTTCTTCGACGACGATTCGGTTATAGGATGCGATTTCGATTTTGCACTTCCACCACCAGGACCAACACGCCCGTAGAGATCGGCGCAGAAATTGTCGATTCCATGATCATCGCCACCTTCCAGAAAAGGTATCAATTTATCTCGTAGCTCGCCCGTGGATTTGGCGTCGTTTGCGGTGGCGATCACGAAGTCGACGATTGTAGGATCTGATGCGCCTGTGAATTGCAGCAGGGAGTCGGAGACGAAGGTGCGAGTATCCATGGTGCCGTATCGTCTTAAAATTTGCTACTTACACAAGTTCTCCTTTGCGACTTGGTTTGAAGTCGAGACTTTTCTTTTCCGTGTTAGCAAAGCTATCATGCGGAGCTAGCCCATCAGCGAACGAAGACTTGAAGCCAGCATGCAAGGTTCAAAATGCGATGCGGAACCCCAAAGAGAAGTCAAAAGCAGGATTTTAGCAACAGAATCTCGGTTGTAAGCAGAATCATCCACTTAAGATTGGGATACCAGAAAGAAGAAGTTTCTCTTGCTTCGGCGACGGCAGCTATCACCACAATCTTGAATCACGGAAATCTGAACGCGCCAAGACTTTTGTCCGAGTACGGGTGTGGCAAATAACCCTAACTTCTCAATACTCTACAACGATGAAGTGATTTATGGTGATATACCTGTGTTCTATATCATTATAGACGAGATGCCACGCTGAAAAGCATATCTACACTGAGGAGCATGGTAGCTTTAAGAGACAAGTTGTATACGACCACACATAATATACATGATACAAAATTTATCGAGAACAAGCTGGGATCATGGGTTGAAAATCAAAAACAGAGTATTCATCATTTAATCATCAAGTTTCGTTTCTTTCGAGCAAAGCTGGAGAGGAAGCTGAGCCAAGCTATCCGATGCAATGATTTGAGCAAACAGGTCACAAACGTAGGGCAAAAAAAAAAACAGGATATAAAAAAAATAGACCGCTGATAAAACCGTATCACACGGATGTAGTATTTGGAAAAGACAGATTCGACAAAGGAAAGGGGTGACCACTCAAACGCTCGAAAGATAAAGAAGGACCTGGAAACTTTCAATGAAAATGTACTCTCACAAAAGTAGCGCCATCTCTGCAAACCACTTCTTCAGTGGTGGGTATATCCATGGCAAAGCCAAACGCTCCACGGAGGACTCAAAAAAAGTATGAATTAGATCCCAGAAATGACCAGATCTTCGAAAACACCGATTTATGCCCATGGTGTCACTTCGAATGTGACGGCGATGAAAATGGTAAGAAGGTTGTGTGATCGATTCATATATCAATATTCAAAATCAGTGTGCATAACGCCGGTAAACGCCACGTTGAACATATGGGTATCATGTTGGATTCAAACATCAATCATCTCTTCATCCTCTTGAAGGATATCATCTGCCGGTCCCCAGTTGCCTTCGAAAACAGTAGCTCCAGCGCGACGGCGAGACATAGCCCACTGCGTTCCATATGCTTCCAGAAGCTGATCAGCCGTCGGCCGACTCGCTGGATCAGGGGCGATCATCCATCGGACAAGTCTATCCAGAGAGTCTTCGTGGTTGGGGTCCATCATGAAAGTGGGAGGTTCGATCAACTCTCCGCTGCGGGAAAGATACTGTGGCTTGGGAACGCGAGACCTGGAAAAGTCTACTCCTGAATCCTCGAACGCTGGATCAGAGCGGCAGAGTTCGTCAAAAGAGGAACTCTCAGACAACGGATTGCCCGATGCGTCACGTAATATGCTTGTTTCCGAGCTCCATGTCAGGCTTGGAACGTCACTGATGTCACCGTTCCGAAGTTTCTGCCATGACACTCCATTGTCGGGAAGCTCAACGTTTCCAGCAATCTCAAACATGATGAGGCCAAGAGCGAAAATATCGGCAGGTTTGTCGTACAGTCCGAGTAAAACTTCTGGACCCATGTACTCTCGGTCGCCTTCGCCTTCAATGTGCTTCTCTGCAGGCCATGTCGTAGCCATGCCGAAATCGCCTATCTTGAGCACCCCTTCAAAGGTGATCAAAACGTTGGCAGGTTTGATATCCAAATGGATGAAGCCGGAATCATGAATATGCTTCAATCCCTACGGTAGAAAGGTTAGATATGTATACCAAAATAGGAACGCTTGGATGAAAATACCTGTGATAATTCTAAAAGAATTTTCCAGATTCTAAAGTCATCAAGTCTGGCTTTGAGTCCAACTTGAGCAAGGAAGGTATCCAGACTGCCTTCCTCGCAGTATTCAGTCTGAATATAAAGATGACCTCGATCTTCCCAGTTATCGATGAATGAAACCACGTGGTCCGAATTGGCAAGAGCACGCAAAATTTCAACTTCTCGCATCCGCCGACTACGGTCCTTAGGACCGCCAAATGCTTGCTTGGACTTCTTCACAGCCCAGACACGATCAGGCAAGGCTGATGGAGAAGTAGAACCAGCTGACGGCAGGGAAAATATGGATTTGTATTGAGAGTTCTCGGGAGAGTTTGACACGCGATAAACCTGCGAGAACTCTCCAGTACCAATGAGCTCAACTTTGTCGAAACGAGTCGTCAAGCTGGTGTCAACATCCATAGCACTGAAACCACCCAGAGACATACTTTTCCGTTGTCCAGTTGGTGCAAAGTAGTCACGTGGTGCGGTGGGAGTAGCTGGAAAAGTTATAGTAGATGCATTCAGATCATCAAGGCTCAACGCTGACTCGTTGGGTGCCGAGATCGATAGTCCACTTGGGTCCGGGGGAAAGATATTGTGATCTTTTGGAGTGCAAGGCGTGGTACTTTCTAGAGCATCGATCTGCAACTGGACAGATGGGTCGCCGAGGGGTGTCCCATTCAGGTGACTTGTGGAGAAAACTTGCTTGGTTGGAGTTGGGGGAAGATCTAAATCGATCGCTCCCTGGTTATTGTGACGCGCCGAAGGAGAATTAGAGATTGATCGATCATCGCCATCAACACTCACAAAACTACCCCTCCGTGACGAGTAAGGTTGGTTGAAGACATTGCTCAAGCCACCATTACCTCGAGAAAACGGGCCCGAAGCTGGCACCGCGTTGTGTGATGGGGTGGAAGGCGCAACGAATGTTTGGCGAGCTAGTTTTGGTCGCGAAATCGGTCGAACAGGCAGCGCCTTCTGGGCAGATGGCAAAAACATTGACGATCGCTTGCAAGGAGTGTCTGGCATATTCTTGCTAGAGCCAAATGAGCCCTGAAGGTCCTCTACATTTCGGTTCTTCTTTGATATCAGCCCAGTCGACATAAATGCAGCAGCATATGGCTTCGCCTGTCGATAATTCTCTGGTGTTGCAAAAGAGTCCGTGGAAGCGTTGGAATCTTCTCTAGTGAATTGGCGGGGAGCTTCTGGTCTGGCGGCGCCCACAGGCAGCGATTTGGAAAAGTTAAATACCGGCCTTGGACGATCAATCTTGTGAATCGGTTCATGTGTCGGTGAGTCGTCGGCCACACTGGAGCTTGAAGAAGACTGTGTGATGGTGCGAGAGAGAGGATGCGCCGCGTGCGGTGTGGTACTAGGAATATCGTGCTGGATATTCGCAAATAGTGGGTTGCTTGATGCAGGTCGTGTTTGTGGAGTGAAGAGATTTTCGCGACTAGGGGTCGATGAAAGGCCACTGCCTAGGGGGTAGCGTTGTTGCATAGCGGCAATTGGGCTCTTTGGAGGGGAGGGAGAGTCTGGGAAATCCACATTCATGAGCCGCGAACGACTAAAGAGCGATCTTTCACCCTGGCGTTGCTGAAGTGTCGAGCGTCGCAGTGATGATGAGCGCTTTGGGATAGTCGCAAAGTTGCCTCCTGGTAGACTGGAAAAAGTAAAGGGTTGTGGTTCAGTTTCTCGAGCCATGGCGTCTGAGGTATCGTTAGACAACGATGAAAAGCTGTCGGCCGCGTCAAATATGCTGAAATCAGGCGTTCCACTGACGCTATGAAGGCTACGACGTTTAGCTGAGGGACTTGCAAATTCAGCTTGGTCGAGGTTCATTGCCCCGTCACTTCTTTTCAGAGGGCTGACTGCTGCGGTCAGAGACCCAAAATTACCACTGCGTCGCTTTTCAATGCGATTAGCGCTTGGTTTGAACGTGAAGTTACTGTTGATGTCTGTGGAGATGTTGCTCGAAAAGAGCTGAAAGTTCTCAGACGAAATGATACTAGGCTCTTGGAGAAGGTTCTCGTTCTCGATCAATGGCACAACAGGTGGTGTAACAGTCGCATTCCCTTGGTCACTCGAAAGATGCAAAACTCTCTTTGAAGGACTCTTTGGAGAAGTACGTTGACGCGTGTTTGGCAGAGACCCAGTCCTGCGCATAAGTGGGCGAGTTATTTTTGAGCTTGGGGGATATGGTATCGCGACAGGAGTGGCTGGTGGAGCTGCGGTGTTTGTAGTTAATGAAGAAGAGAATGTTGGTTTTGAAGGTGCTGGAGTAGTCGCCGATAAATTTGACGTAGTCGCGGGGACAAAGAACAGATTTCCACGACGCGACGGCGAGAGCGGGGAGGAAATAAAGGGCGTATTTGGAGTCGTTTGAGAGTGCGGGCGCGACAAGAAACGAAAGTCAGAACTCTTCGAAGGCGAGCGCGACAAAGAGCGGCGCAGTTGCCTTATGGCCGAGCTGGCATCCACATGATGGATTCCGGTAGGTGAAGGTAGGTGCAGCGTGCCGCCAGCATCACGGTGAGGTGAAAATGTAGCGACCATGTTTTTGAGGAATGCTGTGCGGAAAATGCTTCCGACACAGTACACAAGTGATTATACTCTGGATCTTTTGTTGCTATGCTTTATATGTAAGAACTGGAACCAGAGTGTCAGTTGATTGACATTCACAATGGCCTTTGTCTTTATGGGTTTCAAGTACCTGCTTGGTATAACCGGTGACCACGGCCAAAAAGGGTCTATTCAGAGTTGCCCTACAACAGCAGTGTGCCGCGCAATTAAGTTACCAACAGTGGCAGTGCCGCCCAAGTCAAGGCCTGAGCAGAGAGGACG
This sequence comes from Talaromyces sp. F31, assembly GCA_037356135.1. Classification (NCBI taxonomy): domain Eukaryota; kingdom Fungi; phylum Ascomycota; class Eurotiomycetes; order Eurotiales; family Trichocomaceae; genus Talaromyces; species Talaromyces sp. F31. Next base: position 2,305,493 of record JAYXSF010000034.1, read on the forward strand.
TCGTTTGGAATGTGGTTTGAAAAAGATGGTACGAATTGGGGAGTTCAGGTTGCTGTGCCACGATCCAGTCGCGCTGAAACATCAGGTCATTAGGAGGAATTCCAAGAGCTCCCTGATACCTCCATGAGCTAATGACTGGTATTGACTCACACCTTCTGACGTGGTCCGTCCGATGTGCAGCTCCGTAACCACCAGGTATCTTCCACCCCCCGCCGAGAACAGGCACGCGCCGGGTGTGAAACACGAGATTGGACCCTGAGGTAGTTCTGGCTCGGCCGGGATGTTGGGTGATTCGTTTGTGTTCGAGCTGTGGAATGTTTGTTCCAAAGAAGGTATGACCTCAGACGGCGAGTAACCGAGGGAATGCGATGTCTAACAACTTGGGGTCGAGAGTTCGGGTCTGGAATGTGGACACTACACTCCGAGGGCGATGGGAATGTGATTCGAGGGAAGCCGAATGGGAGTTCTCGAAGCGATGGCAATCGTGAAGAGAAGGACGCAGTATTATATAGCCGAGCGACCTCCGTACCAGGCCAACGTGATTTTCTTTGTCCGGACAATAGTGATCAGGCTACCTGTCAACTGCTACCCGTGCTTTGTAGTCGACGAGGGAGACGAAATGAGCTGAGCACAACGAGTGTCTGTACTTCTTGGAGAGTATGCAATAATCGAGATCAAGGGCATCGAGAGGGGATGTGTTGATGCAGAGATGCGAGGTAGTATATTATGTAAAGTGTACAGAGTGATGGCGTAGAAGTCGATCAGCTGTCAGAAATACTTCGCAGAAACACGGAGCGAAAGATGGACGGTTATTGGACATGGGGCAGAAAGTCTAAGAGGAAGGTGACGGGTTGGTGTGGTTGGGCTGGAAGGAGCGATGGGGGGAGATGAGTGAGGGAGCGCCTTCCGCGCGAACGCGACAGTCGCGCGTTGTTGTTGACATTTCGGGAAGCCCCACCGAGTTTTTGTTAGTTTGTTTGGCTTGGCGTGTTCCATCTCTTCTATCTCTTCTTTATCTTCACTCTCTCCACCGACTATCGACTATCGATTACTTATCGATTGCCATCTCAACCTCCGGATTACCTAGTCAGTGGGGTGATGACGATGTGGATGTGCATTTTCTATGGAGTGCTACCAGTGCTCGCTGTTTCTCACCACGTATGCTCGTAGAAATGGTAAACGTACTGTTTACGACCACTATTCGCCACAAACAACACCACCGACAAAACAACAACAATAACAACCTGCCCCAATGCTGCAGCCTGTGGCAAATCCTAATCTGGCAGCGACAATCCTCTTCCGGCAAGAGACCGTGTCCATCTCAAGTCGCTGACCATCACGTAGGTGATTGCTTTTGATTTGATTTATCTGCTGTTGGTGCCAAATTGCAATTTCTTGCACGTCCCCCTGAATACGTACGTAGTGACCTTGGTTTCGTCGCATATGAATCGTCTAACCATCATCGTCAATAAAGAGCCAATAGTAGGCCGGGAGTCACCTGAGCGACGCGCGCCAAGCTGTTCTTCGCATTGGCTCGGAAGGAAGCCTCAGGCTCCTTCCGGCTCTATCCAGCTATCGTCGTCTCCCAGTATTTTCCTCACCCTTGCGTTCCTTCACCACCCCTTGATCACCACCACGCTAATTGAAGTTCTACTACTCTGCAAACTCGGCGCTCCATCCTTCAGAGCAAAGTAGTACGTCAACGATGAAGGAAGGGACCGTCAATAGTCCACCAACTTGCGCGCATCTATCACATGGCTTCCACCTGACTGACATCTACAATATCAGTGGAACAACGTGTCCCGAATACAAATCTTCAATAGAGCATGCTCAAGACACGCTGATCTGTCAATTTGCTCACTTTTTCTGAATTCAGCTTACCTGGCCAGCGATATCGGCATCGGCTGTACTATAGTTAACATTGACTGTTCGGCCTACACCCCATTACACCCAGTACCTATCTTGGGAATATATTTTTGATATCCCGCAATTTATGATATGCTGCACCTGAGGGTATACCCCTAAATATCCGTACGGAGTACACAGTACTCAAATGTAATACTATGTACACCATGAAAAATGAGTTGAGCCATCCCGCATGTTTTTCGCTTTCTCACCACTTCCCCACTATACTGCTTAAGACGCAGTGAAATTGATGATGTTTTGTATCTGCTCTGCGATTCAATTAAAGAAAATTGTGAGTTTCTGATTGTGGTATTAATGGCAATACCACAATGGCGGCGTGGATTTCCGAATATGGGGGTGTTGACACTTCATCCCACTGTAGTGAAGATCAAAGATAAAGCCTCCCTGGACAGCACGCAGAGATGAACCCTCCACGAACCTGGATAACAAGCAATATGCTGTAATCAAATCTGAAACGAGGCCTTGTCGACGCCACGGAACCCACTCGTCTTCATTACATATACATCATATGCACTCCATACTACTCTGTACACAAGTATGTATTTTGGTATATTTCACCCAAGGGATGAAAAAATGCGGCTCTTTTTGTCGTCTTTGTTCTTAGTTGCTACAGAGCGTCAAACATGTTACATCAATTTAATTATTTGACGCTTGACCCCTATTCACCTCTTGATATTCATGAAGTACCCATGCGAAAATTATACGTGCGTAGTGAGTGCATTGTCCGAAATTTAGTTGCCCTAATGCGGCCATTTCATCATCTTCAAGGATCTAGCTAAACAATATGTGAAGCAGCAATGTGATTTTTGTCGGCATTAATCTCAGAGTACCTCTTCAGATTAACAGAAGGCTTTGCGTGGATTTTAGCTGGCCGACTACTTGTAAACACAAATGCTCTATATATGCACATATATATTGTGATCCAAAACAGGAAATATATACATGTAACAATATCATCAAATCATATTTATGAAAACAACGCATAAATCATTGAATAAAACACAAAGACTATCAATCCAAACGCCGCTTTCAGGCTCACAAATATAATGTCAACTGCTCCAACTCTCTTCGTATACTACTCAAAATTTCCTCGGCCTTCAGCTGACTGAGTAGTGTCTCGGGGCCAAAAACGCCGACATCAAGTTTTCCATCCCGAACGGCAGCTTCGATATCTATGCAATCCTGTTTGAAATAATATTGACATTAGAAATGAGCAATCATAAACTTCCAGAGAGGCCGAGACTGAGAGAGGGTAAATGGAGGCTTGCTTGGGCTTCAAGAATTGTGAAGCAAGGGATAAATATGTGTTGACGGAAAAAACGTACCATGTAAACTGCCTCCTTTTCGTCGTTGGCTTTGACATGGCCAGATGTGTCTGGCTCATGATGTCCATGTGTATAATCAAATGGCGCTGGATGGTCGCCATGTGCAATATCACGAAGTTGTAAGGGGGTGAGCCGGATATTGCTGGATGCTGCGGTATTTGCATTTGCATTGTCCTCATTATTTACTGAATCTAGGAGTCGCAAAAAGTTGACGAATGTGTCGACGCGGACACCGGTCCAGTCGCTGATCTCGAGTAGTGATGCTCCTGAGTGTTCCACACGACTAATCTCATGGAGGTCTCTTTGGATTTGGTGAGCGCTCTCGATCAAACGTGAAGAGGACGGCGATGACTGTGAATTAGTAATGCGTAGTGGTACCATGTTTAGGGTGGGCGAGATCATTTCTTGTAGTCCTTCAAGAGGGAAGCCTCTATTTGCCAAGTAGACTCCAACGATGGAATCGTTTGACTTTGTATTCTCCTCGCCTTCTATGTCGTCTTTTCCAGATGCTTCTGAAAGCAATTCAGAGTGTATCTTTGCATATACTGCCATGAACAAAGACTGAAGGCTAAGACCGTGTCGCCGTGCAGCACCTTCTATAGCTCCAACGTTCTCAACCAAGCCTGGCCGATAGACTTCAACTCTACTGACTCTTAACGAACCTTGATCAACCTTCGGCAGGAACCGTGGTCGATTCGAAGCAAGGTATCTCTTCCAGAAGTTCTCCCGCACTTCCAAAGGCGAAGATATATTCTGGTATGCTATGAACTTGGCGAATTCCGCACCACTATTCACTTGTGTTTCCACCTCGTTGCATAATTTTCCAAGATAGTCAAGCAACATGGGCAAACTAACTGCATCATACAGCGCATGATGGATATGCAGGTTGATTACCACTCCTTGCCCACTTTCTGCCGCGTGCAAAGAGACAGGGCCTGTAGTTATAGACCGGGAAGGTGGATTCCGGAAATTAGGGTCTTGTTTTGTTTCGTGCCACTGAATTAGGTTCCCTATATGCTTCCAAACAACCTGCACCCAAGGCTTTTCTCTGATACCAGTTTCAATGAATGCAGTGCGCAAAATAGGGAGCTGTTTGATCAAAAGCTCCCATGCTCGGCTTAATTGAAATTTCGAGACTCTTTTGATGTCGTAATAAAAGCTGGAGTAGAATTGTCGCGAGTCCTGTGCGTTTCTTGCAAGACAATACATTTGTCCCGCACTAACCGGTAGCGTACGCTCGATGTCATCTGCAGAGATTTTGTTCAATAATAAAAGCTTCTCGATCTCAAGATTACCCAATAACTGTTCCAAAGCAGCCTTTGTATCTCCGCTAGATATATCTTGCTGAGAGCCTTGGTTTTCCGATAGTGCGGCTACCGCCATGCCTGCTATAGATCCGGCTTTGAGCATTGCACTGACCGGCAAGTTGACGAACTGCTTTCTCAACAATGAGCACACTTTAATTGCACTGATGCTGTCAAGGCCTAAATGGAATAATGTGCTGTTCTTGCTGATATTATCTTGAAGCACGCCTGACACAGCCGAAAGAACCTGTCTGATTTTCAACTCAGTATCAGACCATGGCTGTGATTCATCCTGGTTCACAAAGGCCTTTCTATGTTCTGAAGTCATCTCTGGCTCATTTTGATTGTCCCTGAAGAGAGGTCCTCCGCAAATGCTCATTCCAGCATCGGCAAACTCAACTGTCGCACGCTGTGGTTCAGCTATTATCAACCGGAAAACTTGGGCTACACGGTCAAGAATATTGGCTGCGTCCTTCATGCCGAATAGATCGTCCCGAGCTGCAAGACGGCAAACCATGGACTCGCTCATGAGCTCCATTTCCACTGATAGTGGGTGTCCCGTGTCGGCTGTTCCACAGATAGACTGATACAGGGACCTCCTCAACGACGATGATGAGGGCCGTTTCTGATAGATGAAAAGAGTGTCAAACAAACTGCCAGCTGTAATTTCACCACTAGTTTTGCGAAGTGGGTAGTGCTGATGCTCGATTAGCGCATTCAGAGAGCTTTGTATATACTTCAGCATGTCCAATCGAGTACCATGAAGTATAGACCGGAAGATGACGGTGTTCATTGTAGGAAACATGACTTCATCGGCATCTGTGTGGCTTCGACCAGAAAGAACAAGTCCGAAGCCGACATCAAGGGACTCGACAAAGCTAGCGAGAGCGAGAGTCCAAGTCGTGACGCTTAATGCTTGCACCGTAATGCCATGGTCCCTGCAGAATTTCCTTATATTCTCGCTAGGTGCATCAAAAGATGCTTCTGTTCGATGCAGTATGGATTGTTTGCCGCCAGGGTATTTACCACATGGGAATTTCCGTGGTCTGAAGTCTTTCAGTGTGGCAGACCAGAATTGCCTACTTTTATCTCCTGCTTCGTTGAGTATTGATTCCAAGACTGGTTCGTATGATGGACGAATCACATCCTCTCCGTAGTATGATCGCTCAACATCAGAATGTAAAAGGTCAAGCGACCAGCCATCGTAAAGCGCATGCGCCATAGCGAGAACTATGTAGCACTTGTCTCTTTTTCGGATCCCATATATTTCAAGCTCGGAACGAGTACTATTGTAGATTGTGGACTGGATATACTCATCCATCGAGAGCTCTTCTAAATCAACAAAGGGAATTGTTTTCTGCCCGTCCAGTGAGTGCACAACTTGGGCAAAGGAGCTGGAGACTTGGGGATCTTCAATCTCAATGAATGATGTGCGTAGCAAATCATGGGCGTTTATCACGGCCTTCCAAGAAGCAAGAAGTTTCAAAAAGTCTGTTCCTTCCATAACCTCGAAAATCTCAACGCCGTAATAATGTTGATGTTCCGACGCGATCATCTCAGCAACCATTGATTCTTGAAGTGCTGTCAGAGGCAAGACCTTGACTGCATCTACTGGCAATCTTCCCTCCTTTTCCAGACTTTTTGTAATATCTTCTTGGATTCGAGAAAGAGAAACCTGCGATTTTGTACTTGAAGATGTTGATAGTGTGGAAAAGCTCTCTAACATCCTGGAAATTGTCTGTAGTTTCATGATTGAGCTGACGGAGAGATCAAATCCGCGGCTTTTTAGCCGTGAGGACAGCTTTATAGCATCAATGCTATCTAGACCTAATTCGAAGATAGACGTCGTTGAACTGATTGTGGCGGCACTTACTCCTGCAAGATCTGCAACGATATCACGAACCTCAATGGAGGCTGGGTTCCAATAAAATTCTGCAATCGTGGCATTGGATTCTTTACCTTTGTCTTGCAAAGAGATTCCTTGGGCTGAATTGACTTGACTAGAAGGGTTGTCTGTCTCAGGAACAGCAGACATGTAATTATTTCGGATATCTTTGCATATAAGCTGGAAAGTAGCCATGAGCTTTTTTGCTGTATCTTCCGGTACTGCGTGGCTTTGCGATGCCAAGGTCACAATCACAGAACCATTGTTCTGCCTGACTTCCAAAGATAGAGGGAAATCAGCATTTGCAACCCCCGAATCGGCTTCCGTCCAAATATCTTCTGATAAAGCCAGAGAAGAATTGCCAAATTCCTTTTGGAACACAAACAATATCTCAAATAAGGGGTTTCTTTTTCCTCGTCCTGCCCATTTGTTGATGTCCCGAAGCGGAGTGTGATGAAAAGGAAGTGCTGAGACATGATAGTAGTGGCACGATTTTATCAAATCGGCTTTTGTCTTCAGATGATGGAAAGGTATGTGACTGGGTATAGTATTGAAAAGTGGACCAACGACAGACTCTATACCAGGAACATCGAGTGCCCTCCCTGAAACCACGATTCCTAAAGAGGGCGATATTGAAAAGTGTTCATATAGCGTAAGAAGCCAGCATGCATGGAAAATAGCATTCTCGGTGACTTGTAGAGCAGCTTTAATCTCTTCGAGACCAGAAACATGGAGATCATCAGTCAATGAAATCGTTTCGGATGCAGTATCAGCGACCACTGGGAACACTCGATCTTCTGGGGCATTGACCAATTGTCTCTCCCAAAATTCTCTTGCCTTCGGGGACACTCGTAGTGGACCGTAGGGCAGAATCTCTATGAAGGAAGGTCCTTGCTTTGGAACTATCTCTCCTTGATATCTCGAAGAAACCTGTTCCAATATTAGCGGGAGGCTGTTTCCATCGTACAAGGCGTGGAATATGTTTATATGTAGCAAGATGCGGTTGGACGACCTGGCAATGACCAAGCGCCACAGAGACCCGGTAAAATGGTTCAGGCTATCACACCATGCTTGCCACTCATGATCAGCGATAGCTTCAAGTTCTTGCTCATTTGCGGCAGTCGCCTCAGTCCAAGGCAGCTGGTCATGCTTCAACACGATTTGAGTATATCCATCTGTTAGCGCAGCCAAGCGAAGTCGAAGCAACTGAACGCTCGCCTGAGTTTCAAACCATGCTTGTCGCATCTTTCCAATGTCAGTCTCTGGTTTCAGTTCGAATCGGAACGAAGAACAGTAAAGATTTCGCGAGCTCTCCAGGAAGCGCGCGATCATTCCCTCTTGCAGTGGCGTGCAAGGTGCAATGGCCTCGATGTCTTCAATGGGCTTTCCAATTATTTCTGCAGCAGTAACAGTATTTTCATGAACGAAAGCTTTGAGTTTTTGTTTACCCTCTTCGATTTCGCCACTCACTGCCGACGTCTTGGACACGTCCTTTTCCAAGGAAGTTGCAATTCCGGCAACCGTGGGGCCTTTATTTGGAGTCCATCAGTCAAGAATTTCATGTAAAGAGAATGGATATACTTACTCCTCATGATTAGCGAAACTTGCGCATTCTGATAACCAGCATCTCTGAAATATTGAGCGAGTCCAATGACTGAAATCGAATCAAGGCCAACATCATATATGCTTGTATTAGGCGAAACCTCAGCTGGCTCAATTCTAGCATATTCAGCAAGAACCCGAATCACATCTTGAATCTCTTTTTCAGCCACCGATCTCTTTTCGCTGGTCAGTGAACTCAATCTCTGTAGCTGTTCCGAAGACAGCTCCGAGAACAAAGCCTTTAGGGCCTTTGCATCGACTTTGTTGTTTGGGGTCAAAGGCAAGGATAGAACAGGAATAATATAGGTTGGTACCATGTATCCAGGAAGCCTATTTTGAGCTGCCTTCTTGATACACATAAGGAACTCCCTGACGTCTTCGTCTCGGATAATCTCTGGTACATTGGCTGAACTATCCCGACCTCCTTTCCTCGAGACAAATGCTACAAGTTGCTCCTTCTGCTGGCTTGGATGTTTTGCGACTAGTGTTGTCACCTCTGATACATCGCCGGAAGCTTCCTGAATCACGGAGTTGATTTCTCCAAGCTCCAGTCGTTGTCCTCGAAGTTTAACTTGATCATCAATTCGGCCATTGAATTGAAAACTGCCGTCATGCAATATCCTGACGAGATCTCCTGTGCGATAGAACCGTTCTCGTTGGAGGCCATCCAGATGTTGGAATCTTTCCTGGGTTAGCTCCGGGCGGTTGAGATAGCCTCGACCTACCAGAGCTCCAGATACACACAATTCACCCATACATCCCCGCAAGACGGGAATATTTGTGCCTGGCTGAAAGACGTATGAACCCACATTATCGAATTGGGGTCCGATATTAGATGATTTGCTATTCTCGTCCATCCTTGGAAGCATGGTACAGCCGATGGTGACCTCTGTCGGCCCATAGCCGTTATAAATAACCCTATGTTTTCCCCATGCATCGAGGATCTCCTGTTTGAGGGCTTCTCCCCCCGTAATAAAAACTCCTTTGCAGAGTGATGGAACTTCCTCGGGTGTGACTAGCTTAGCAAGACTTGGTGTCAGGTCTATATGAGTGATTTGAAGACGGTCGATGGTACCGGGTAGATCCTGAAATAAGACATCACGAGGGCAAGATACGACGCAAATTCCCACACTCCAGCTCCAGTATTGCTCAAGGACACTAACGTCAAAATGAAAAGATGCAAATTGCAACCATTTCGAGTCGTCATTCCAGTTCGGATGGAATAGTCTCGTAAAGGCTTGCATCGCTTGTACCGCGTTCTCATGTGTTATTTCACAGCCCTTAGGCGTTCCGGTTGTTCCTGATGTATACAAGCAATAACATGTATCCTGTGGATCGATCGCTCTGGATAGAATTGGAGGCTCTGATGAGATGCTGTCTAGTAAACTGAAAGTGTCCATCGCAATCACCTCAGCTCCGGTCAATCGCCGTAATTCATCGTATCTGTCTGAAACACATAATACGGTTTTGGCACCGGAGTCGTTAATAATGAATTGCTTCCTGGCAAGCGGCGCGGTGGGATCGATGGCTACATATGCGTGGCCGCTTTTCAGAATCCCAAGAATAGAGAAGTAAGCCTCAGGGCATTTGTCGAAGCATATCCCAATGAGACCTCCTTCGCTAGAGTGACCCGATCGCAAGAGCCTTGCAATCTTATTACCCATTTGGTTGAGATCGAGATATGTCCATGACTGTTTTGTGATGTTTTGTGAGGTAACACCGGAAACAAACTCAAGGGCGAGTTTGTGCGGTGTCTCTGAGGCGGTTTTCTCAACAAATTCGTGCAATAGGGAGACTGGAGAAGGAATAAAGGGCTCTTTAGCAGGCGTAACTGAGAGTAATTCAGGTTGTACCTCAGGAATCATTGTACAGTCCGAGTCTTCAGAGAAAAGGCCATCCAAAAGGAGATGGTCCAATTGTCTGAGGATAAGATCAGCCTGAGATGGTGGGATCACATCGTTTCTGCAGGACAGCCGTAACAATAATTTATCTCCTTGAGGAATCATTTCTACAGACATAGGATACTGTCAAGATGTTAACAAAGTCACTGACAAAGAAGGAGATTATATAGTAACTTACATCAACTCTAGCATCATCATCGACGATGTCCCACAAATGTCCTTTGGTTTCTTTATGAAACATTTTCTGATAGACAAACAGCGTATCAAAGAGAGATCCCTCTTGTTGAAAAATTTTTCGAATTGTCGACAGTGGCGTCAATTGATATTTTACTAGTAGAGCGTTCGTTTTCATAATTGATGAAATGAGCTCTCTGTTGCTCTTTTGAACACAACATTGGAAAGGCACTGTAACCAAGCACGGGAATACTACGCCTTGAGCATTGTTTTGAATATCACGACCAGAAAGGACAACTCCAAACGAAACGTTGGTCTCGCCAGTATAATTTGCCAACAGTCTGGAATATGCCGCTTGCCCTGCTGCCTGTAAAGACACACCGAGGGCTTTGCATTTTTCGCTGATTGCCGTGAGTGACTTTGATGCCACTTGACTGCTCACGGTCAGGTCACGATTTCGAACATTGAAAGGGCTGAGGTTTGGAAATTTGGTGATTTGATACTCCGAGCCGACTGTACTCCAGAATGATTCTGCTTCGGAGCTAATTGAGGATGCAGCTGTGAGTATATGTCCCAAAATTGGATTAAGAGATACCGGTGGCGAGAGATGCAACCTCTTGTACAGATGTGCAACATCCGTGAGTATTAAATCTAAAGATTGGGCATCATAGATAGCATGCATAGCCGTGAATTCAAACTCGATATTCGGTGGTGAATGACGCAGAGTGACCTGCCATTGTGGCAGATGCAGCTTCTTAAGAAATGACCTTCGTAGGTCATGATTATCCTCTTTTGATGGCTTAGTACTGCCTTCAACCCACGGAAGTTTTGCACATTTCGCGGTGTACGTCACCATCGCAAACGGAGATTTCGGGTCTTTTAGACGGACAAATCCAGTTCGCAGCATTTCATGATGAGCCATGGCCTTTGACCACGCATCTTGCAACAGATAAATGTCTACATCCTCCTTAAATTTAAGTACCAGGCGGTTGCAGTAAAGGTCACCATTCGACTTGATAAAGTCAGCCAGCATACCCAACTGTGCAGGGCTACACGGCCGTATTGATTCAACATCCGTGTCTTCGAGATCTAAACTGTTCAGAACGTAATCTTTGTGCTCTGATTGGAAAGAATCAAATTCGAAAGTTTTAAGTAATGCTTCGCCTGTAGACTCAGTGAGCAGCTCTGCAATCTGACTCATACCCGGATTCTGTACGGTGATTGTTTAGTATTGGCCTCGAAAAAATTATAATGATAGCTTACCTCGAGAATATTCGCAGCTGATACTGCATAACCCTTGTCTTTCAACATCCTCGAAATCTGTACGGCGTTTATACTGTCAAGTCCCAGCTGAAATATGGTTGTATCATGTCTGATAGCCTGTGGCTCGTATTTTGATAATTCAGACATGACCTCTCTGACCAGATTCTCCTCATCGGTGAGTTCCACGTGTCCGTTCGTCAGAGCCGATGAAGCTTTCTTGTGAACCGAATCGTTCACCAGATTCTCCCTGGCTATCAGCGCAATTGATGGCAGTTTATAGTTTCCTGTACCGTCAGAAGCTCTGGCATGCGGGTAATCAACTGTATGGATCACCGTATCAATAAAGGCTTTCATGATCACTTGAGCATCTTCATGTGATACCTGGGCGGTATCAGTGTGAAGGAATATGAAAATTTTATTAAGTGAGGTAGATGGCACAATCTCAAGGATGACCGGAAAATCCATTTCACCTTCTTCTGATACCAATTTCCACAGTCGAGAGTCTAGTTCCGCCGCAGGACGCTGAAACAAGACAATAGAGTCAAAAAGGGACCTGCCATTTTTGGAAAACTTCTTTTGTATTTGTCTCAGAGATGTATGTTGGTGCGCCAGTATATCCGCATTGGCCTCCTGTGCGGCCTTGATGACATCGATATTTAGTGATTTCGGGGACACTTTGACACGTATAGGAAGCACGTTGAAGCATGGTCCGACGATATTTTCAACACCTCCTAAGAGTGCTGTTCTGCCACTAAGAACACTACCAAAACATAAATCGGGAGATTGTAGGTAGGTTGATAAAAGTTGTGCCCACGAGGCTTGAAACACGCTCAACGGTGTTGCAGATAAATTATTGCAATTTGTCTCGAAAACTGTGCAGGAAATTCCAAGTTCTTGTCTAGTTGTCCATATCTGAGATGCTTCATCGCTCCTGGATATTGCTTCCTGGCCGCATAGATGTGAAGAAGCCATGCCGCCCAAGTAGCTAGACCAAAATGGCTCGTCATCAAGACCTCTGTATGTTGTGATATAATCGACAAACTCGTGAAATTGGGTGGTTGGTGATAATACTTTTCTCTCATAGGCATTCTCCATCTCCTTGAAGAGCAGAGATATTGCTTCACCATCATATATTGCATGGTGAAGAGAAAAGAGCAGCAGTTTTTGTCCCGTTTCAACATCACTTATCAACGTCAGAGCATATGGAACCTTATGCTTCTCCTCATTTTGTTGTGCAAGATCCGACTTTTGCCTTTTTATTTCGAGATTCACGCTTGTTGTCTTCACTTCTGAGAAGGGTAGCGGGATGTCTTCGATAATGACTTGCGCGAATGAGAACCTTGCGTCTTTAGTAGCAATAAAACATGTACGTAGTATATCATGTCTTGCTACCATTTGCTGCCAGACCTCACGAAGCCTCTCTACTTCTCCATAGAAATCAAGCAATATATGATTCCAATAAGCATTCTTACCATGTGAAACTGTTCGAGATAGCATTGCTTCCTGTAGAGCAGTACATGGGACGACCAATTGAACTCTATGGCCGGCACCTTCAAAGTCATCTTTGATCTCTTTGATCACTTTGGTCTCCAATCTATTCAAGCTATTACTATCCGCAACAAAGCTCGATATTTCTGAGTGGCTCTGATAATCTGCTGTCTTTGCAACCATCCTCGAAAGCTCTCCAACTGAACTATGGCGTAAGATAAGCGAGACATCAACCTGGCCATATCCGGAATATCTAAGCTTCTTTGCCACGTATATGGCGGATATTGAGTCAAGCCCAATGCTAAACAAAGATGTATTGACTCTGATCTGTTCCAAGGGTGTATGGGTTGCCTCAGAGATGATTTGGGCAATTCTCCGCTGAGTCGGACTCAAAACATCCGTAGCGGACAGCCCTCTTTCACGCGAGTAATTTTGAAGATTGGACGGAGTCAATGTACGAAACATTTCCATAAGTTGTCTGACATCGATCTTTTTCACGGTTGTCATTGGGATCACTTCCACAGGAATCAGGACCGAAGGAACCATGTAAGGTGGTAAATTGGCGGACAGATCTTTAAAAATAGCATCTATCAAAGTAGCTTGTTGATCACCACCCTCACCTTCACTTGAACTTAGGTACCGTGCAACGAAGAAGGATATAAGCTGTTGCTGTTCACCTCGATCCTTATCGCCAACTATCATTGAGGTGCAATCTTGAACAAGGGTGTTACGCAAGATTGTGCTATTGATCTCGCCCAACTCAATCCGCTGACCGCGCAGTTTGACTTGGTCATCTCGACGGCCCGTAAAAATCAGTGACCCGTCCGCCAATAGTCGTCCAAAATCTCCGGATCGATACAAACGGCCGAACTTTGGATGCTCGATGAACCTTTCTTTTGTCAAATCAGCTCGGTTGAGGTATTCCCGCCCCTGGAACTGTGGTTAGTTACCGGGATTTCACTCAATTGATAGATACAAGCATGAGCTTACGACTTGGTCGCCACCAAAACAAAATTCACCAACACTTCCTTTGGGTAGAAGGGTAAAGGCAGGGCTATCAGAGATGACGAAGGCAGAGGTATTTCTGAATGGTTTGCCGATGTTTCTCAAATCATCAAGCTCGGTGACTTTGGGTTTGACAGTACAGATATTGGTAGTCTCGCATGGACCGTAGCCTGAGAAGTGATTAGACCTAATGCGCCCCAACGAGTTGGTTTCTCATATTGAGCTTACCTTGGTACAACCCTTTGTCTGCCCATTCGCGGTGAACTTTTGCCGTCAATCCTTCACCAGCTGTGACTAGAAATCTAACCTCTGGTACATTTTCGGGGCGGATCAAGGCGGCCACAGTCGGGGTGAGACTCAAATGTGTAATGTGCATTTTTCTGATGACGGCTTCAATGTCGCGGAACATTATATCATTCGTTGCTGAGCAGAGGGTCATCCCAGTATTCCATGCGAAGAAAATCTCGAAGACCGATACTTAAATCTGTCAGTGAACTTCGTATTTAGGATGTCAATATTGAACCTACCGTCAAAAGCTTGTGAGCACGCTTGAAGAAATTTCGAATTTAGACCGGTAGGATATATCGCGGCAAGTGTCGCAATATTACTCTGGAGATTGTGGTGGGTAATGACAACTCCTTTCGGCTTTCCGGTACTTCCAGATGTATAAACTATATATGAGATATCAGAGGAGCGGTGAGTTTGGACAACATTCTCTCCAGAGTACTGCTTCATGTCAACACTGCTCAAGTCTAAAGTAGAAAGCCATTTCAAAGATTGTAGCTCCGCGAGAAGGCTTGTATCAATAATACATGTCTTGGGAGTCGTCTCTTCCAAAATAGCACGGATTCTTTCAATAGGAGTCACTGGCGTTAAGGGTACGTAACCTGCACCTATCTTTATAACCGCTAATATTGCAATGTACAGCTCGATGGATTTGTCCAATATTATGGCAACAAGATCTCCGTTTGAAATGCCACGGCTGAGGAGATAGTGAGCAAGACGATTGCTTTGAGAATTAAGTTCACTATAAGATAGAGCGTTCGACATAATAGAGCCAGTCTCTGGATCGAAAGTAGAAACAAACTCGATGGCATTTCGGGTGGGAAAATTGGTCGCAGTCTGCTCGAGATGATATGCTAAATGTGGGAGGTTTTCTAGATGTTCAAAGTTGCTGTTCTCAATGGATAACACAGTAGAAGGTAGCTGAGTATTGATCGAACTGAGAAATGCTTTAGGGGAGCGAACAAACATGTCGGTAATTGCTTCGATCTGCTCTAGTAGAAGATGTACTTGAGCTTCGGGGAAGATCGACTCGTCGAAAATTGCAGCAGCTTTGATCTTCCCGTTTGTTGGCTCTAATTCAATGGTCAGTGGGAATTCCAGATAGTCTGCAGCCGCGACTTGTTCGAAAAAGGTCCATGAGCTGGAAGGAGCTCCAAGGGTTTCTTGCCAAATAAGTATACAGTCAAACAGCCTGCTGCTGCTTTCGATCGCGGCAGCTTTCTTGACTTCACGTAGTGACAAGTTTCCGTACTCTAGGGCTTTTCGATTGTCTCTGTGAATGACAAATAGCAGATCAGCGAGTGTCCTGACCCATGAAAGATTAACACGATTCGGCAAGACGTGGAGACATGGTCCGACTATTGATTCAATCCCTTCAATTGGCACCGTTCTACCCGAGAAGACAGTACCGAAGATCACGTCCTGCGTGTCGAGATAGCATGAAAGAATATATGCAAGCGATGATTGAAAGAATGTTTGTCGACTGATTGACAAAGCCCGGGCCTGAGTTTCGAGATCCGTCGAAGAGATTTTCATAATTCGGGTGGCCTTCTTGCTCCTTTTTGTGACGCCGTGTCGGCCGTGAAAGTTTGGAAAGTTTGCTGGAGTTACATTCTGCAGATAAGACGCCCAGTATGATCTTGAT
The DNA here is from genome assembly GCA_037356135.1 of Talaromyces sp. F31. Lineage (NCBI taxonomy): Eukaryota > Fungi > Ascomycota > Eurotiomycetes > Eurotiales > Trichocomaceae > Talaromyces > Talaromyces sp. F31. The sequence goes on from JAYXSF010000034.1 coordinate 2,321,296, forward strand.
CGTGAAGCCGCATCTGACGAAGCTGCTGTCATGGAATGCTTCACCAGTGCGGAGTACGGCGTTCGGCTAATCAAGGATTTCTGAGAAATGACTGCTTGAAGGTCATCAAGCAGGAGTTCCCATGACCAGCCATCATAGATTGCATGATGGAGGTGTAGCAAAGCTCGAACCGATGATTTACCCTGGATCAATTGGACCTTAAATGGGAACATAAGGTTGGAGTCATTTCTCATACCCCATTCATAGTCAAAATATGTCGTGTCTTGAAAATAGTCTGTCCATGTATCCCCTTTCCATACAACTTGACAGAAAGGATGATCAGGTATATCAAGTAACAAGAACGCAGATCTCAACATGCCATTGTGTTCTATAAGCTTATTGAAAGCGGCTTTTATTTCGTACAGCTCAATGTCCCTTGAAAACTTCAGCTCGACCCAGTTGCAATAGGCCTTACTGTCTCGAAGTGATTCCGAAAGCATAGCCACTTGGACATCGCTACATAATTCCACGCTCTCAGCTTGAGACGCCAGCCCCTTTAATCTGAGTATAGAAAGTCCTGCCTCCACGACAGGTTGCAATGTGCTGTTAATGGCGTGAAAATTTGGCTCTGGTAACTGTCGAGCGTTTTGAGCAAGACCCCAGATATCCCTTACGGAGTCGGCAGAAACAAGTTTACCGACGTCCAAATTTATCCCAACCTCTCGTAGCTTAGCAGCTAATTTGATGCCTTTCAAGGAATCCAGCCCTGCAGCCGAAAGGCTATCATCTTCTGAGGTACCGACCACGCTATTGACGATTCCGGCAATTTTCTCCTCCAACGAATCTTGAAAATACCTGCTTTTCTCCGCAAATGTAGTTCTTTGCCGGGTTAGATACTCAGCTTCCAGAGCCTTCCTATTCACCTTTCCAGATTCAAGACGTGGGAATTCATCAACAACCATAAAGTCTCCAGGGACCATATAAGCAGGGAGTTTGCTCCGGCAAAACTGCTTGACATTATTGATTGAAAGGGCGTCATCGTCGGTAATGATCCATGCAATCAATATTCCACTGACAACCCCTACAACAGCACTTCGTATTCCTGAAGCCATAGAAACCACACTTTCAATTTCTCCAAGCTCCACGCGTTGGCCTCGTAATTTAATCTGCCCTGTAGAAACACGACCAAAACATTCAATTTCCCCATTTGGCAGCAACCGTGCTTTGTCCCCCGTTCGATATAGCCGACCATATCTCTTACTACGTATGAAAGCCTTAGAGTTCTCTGTAGGACGGTTGACATAGCCAATGGCTAATTGTGGCCCACCCACGACCAATTCTCCAATCTGACCTATAGGCAATATCACAGGCTCCAATGAATCTTGTAGCGAACCCTCCAATGAAACCACAAAGGCCGAGACAGTCCTTAAAGGGCGGCCAATAAGATTGACTCTCGATTCTGTGTGAAAATTTGGTGCAGCTGTACAGTGGATCGTCGCCTCAGTCGGACCATACATTCCATGGAGTATGCCCTCCTGCGTTGTCGAGGTGCCAAATTCTTCCACCACCCGCTTCGTTAGCATTTCACCTATCGTAAGCAGAACCCTGAGAGAAGGCACGCTCTGACGACTGCGCAAAAGCTCTCCAGCAACAGTCGGTGTCAATTCAGCAGCATCAACTTGCATGTCTGTAATAATTTGAGGTAGGTCGAAAAGCATGTTACTTCGCTCTGATCCGATGAGTGTGGCCCCTTTAAACCAAGGGAAGAAAACCTCGAAAACCGATACATCAAACGTTGGTGAAGCAAATTGAAGAAACCTCCTAAAAGGCGGAATAATGGTATCATGCGCTAGTAGTGACTGTGTGGCCGCTCGATGCGACAGAGCCACGCCTTTCGGTCTGCCCGTTGAACCAGAAGTATACATGACATAGGCGACATCCTCAGGGGAGACAATAGGCTCTTGCCAGAAGAGACTAGGTATGGGAACATCTTTATTTACCAGGAGAAGGGGAATATCTGCTGCCTTGGCGACTCTGTCTTCATATGTGCTGTGGGTGATTATCACATCCGCTGAGACATCTTTTATGATAAAGCGGATGCGGTCTTCGGGTGCATCAGTGCTCAGCGGACAAAATGCTGCACCGGCTTTCAAAACAGCCAGCCATGCAATATACAGTTCGACTGACTGGGGAAGGAGCACCGGAACCACTCGACCTATGGGAGATGGGCGTGAACAGTCGAATTTCTGGGTTAGTCTTTGCGCTAACTGGGTTGAGAGGCTGTCCAGCTCCTGGAAGGATAGTTTCTGAACGGAATGATCAACGTTGAGGAACTCCAAGGCTGGAGAGTTTAATTGGCCGTGATGAAAAGCCAGTTGATGGAGGAATGAAGGACCTGGCAACTCATATGGTTCTGGATTGGCGATAGATAGCCTCATTTCGTCATTAGGGCTCGCATCCGAGGTCGCAAGTCCAGTATACTTTTTCATGCAATCTACAAACTGCAGTCCGATCTCCTGTAGATGAATAGGTAGGATGCCAACCTGTGATCGCAAGACACCAATGCCTGTCGTGAGGTTGACATCAATAGATAGCAAACACTTGCCTAGCGCACGGCCTGTGGCTGCTTTCCAGAGATTATCTACATCTTGCCCGGTGATAGTGATGGCTGTATATGAAGCACCTTCCGCTTGCCCGGGTTGATTCAACGGAATCGGGGCAAAATTCCTTTGAACGAGGTTCGCCCTGACTGTGCGCTGGTTCAGCACGAAGACAGGTTCCTCCTCACCTGTATAAGCATGAAGGAGTGCCGCCCATGATATTCCCAAGGCTTTCAATGAGATATCTTGTTCTTCAGTAGTGAAGCCCCATGCGACTTCTGTCTCTGTGGAATCGTCCCCCGTTGTTGGATAAATATTTGGGAACTGGGTCGGTGTGTTTTCCATGGTGGTGAGAGCGCTGATGCGAGCAGGGCTCATCTAAGCTCCGGTTGTTGGTGTCTATGGATTTCACCATCGACTGATGTATGTCATGATTGAAGCGTGATGGTGTTTGTGTATCACTGTATCCCACCGAGGGCGCCAGGGGAAGAAGCTATCCCCACTGAGGGGTAGTGAGCAGTGAACAGTCAGATGTTCGACAGGATTGAGTAATGACTATGGGAAGTGGTTTTGCGACGTACACGACTGGATAATTAAAACATACATAATACACGATACGCGATGGTTACATGGTTGATTACCAAGGAAATACCAAGTCGTTACGACATCACCGAGAACGGTTGTCGGAAAAGGAAGGAAGCACCCGGACCGTGTCATCATCCACGTTTTCCCACACGGAAGGCGCGACTGCCCAAAATAACCACATTACCTGGGGCAAGTACGTAATTACGAAAAACTCGACAACAAAACTAAAACAAGCTCAGAACTCTCGACCTTGGTCTGTCAAGTTTCGACAACAACTTCCTCCTTCGCCTTGGTTCCGTGGTGTGGATATCAAGTCGAAAGTGGAGTCAACTACGGTACAGCTTCAATACGGACGTTTATACCTGATTACTACCACGCTTGCGCAATCCCTGTCCCCGTTGTCAGACGCCGAGGTGCGAAGGCAACGCCGTGAGTAGGATCGATGGTGGTGGGCGTGTACCAGTAGAAAGTCATCAACGCCATCAATGATCGCAGGGTTTCCTTCTAACGGCACATACCACTTAGTGTGCATCGCATTGATATTTCGAGTTTTCCAGCCTCCAGTTAAACCCGAGACGCTCGGTCTCGGAGATACATACTTTTTCGATCGGTAAATCGGGCGAATGACCTTGATGGATACCATAGAGGTGGTGTGGTAGGAGGGGTACTGCATTTGCCTTCAGATCGATGAACCTACTCGCCAGAGCAGAAACGAGGGATAGATCGCACATTAGCACTGACCCTCTGGTCCCTCATTTGGGCCGCCCTACCAGATAGTCAGGCTACCTAAATGGAATTAAGCTCGGTGACTATCCGAATTTCGTCATTACTTAGATCGATTTCCGTCAAACAAGTTACTTGCCTGTACTTTGCCTCAGTAGTCAATCTCAATGCCCTAGCTTGTAGTCTGACATTAGGGTATGAAATATCACGAGGCCGGTCAGTGGATATTCAAACTATATTTGAATAAAGTATCCGCAGGGTTGACTCTCGGGAATATGTAAGTTTTCTTACCAGTTAACCCTCGGTACTTTGATACTGAGGCTAGCGGGGTGCAGGTACACACAACCATAGCTACTAGAATTTCCGGCCAGATTTAAGCTACTTACTCTCAACAAGAAGCTGATACAAGATCAGTATGCTATCTTCGTCCTCAAAAGCCGGTCATAGTGAGCCTTATGACCTGGTCTGCGTAGGATTCGGGCCAGCTTCTCTAGCAATTGCCATCGCATTACACGATGCTTTAGAAGATGCAAGTCAGAGAAAACACTACCAGCAACCCAAGATCTGCTTTCTGGAAAAACAGCAGCAATTTGCATGGCATGCCGGGATGATGGTCCCCGGATCCAAGATGCAAATATCATTCATCAAAGATCTGGCCACGGTTCGTAATCCACGGAGTGAGTTTACATTCTTGAATTACTTGAAAAGCCAGGGAAGGCTTGTGGACTTCACGAATCTGGGAACCTTTCTGCCGTCACGATTGGAGTTTGGGGACTATATGCGCTGGTGTGCCAGTCGTTTTGAGAATATTGTGGCATACGGTCAGGAGGTGTTGGAAATTACGGAAGCTGCCTCTGGGACTAGTTCACCTGGCAAGATCGAATCCTTTATCGTCAAGTCAAGAGACGTCAAATCTGGTCAGGTATTTTCGCGGCACGCCAAGAATGTGATAATTGCGGTTGGAGGGAAGCCTAGGATTCCGCCAGGTATTCCTCATCATCCACGGGTTCTGCACTCGTCCAGTTACTGTACGAGAATTCCCGACGTCCTGAGAGATACTTCAAAAGCGTATGACGTTGCAGTATTGGGAAGCGGGCAGAGCGCAGCCGAGATCTTCCATGATCTATATCAACGGTACCCGAATGCGAAGACGACCCTGATAATGAGGGATTCCGCTTTGCGACCTAGTGACGATTCCCCTTTGTAAGCTAACCTCTAGTCCTCCGACTGATCTATTCTACCTACTGATCATGTAATTCCAGTGTAAATGAGATTTTCAATCCGGACAGAATTGACGGTTTCTACGCTACCACCGACGAGGAGCGACAAAAGTCAATCAACTCGGACCGTGCGACAAATTATGGTGTGGTTCGTATGGAACTCATCGAGCAGATATACCACGATATGTATATGCAAAAGGTCAAGAGCAAAGACCAGAACAGCTGGCAGCGAGTCGTTCTTCCACGAAGGGAAATTGTACGTATCGATCAGTCGGCTCCCGATGGCCGGCTCGCAGTCCACATCCGCTCGATTCAAAATCAGGCCAACACCACAGAACAAGAAGTCCTACATCTAGACGCTTTGGTCGTTGCAACGGGTTACACACGAAATACGCACGAGGAACTGTGCGCTTCGATTGAGCACCTCAAGCCGCCACATGCAGGTACGGATCTGGAAATGAGCAGCTGGAAAGTGAACCGTGATTATAGCCTGGCCCTAGACCGCGACAAAGTCGGCTCGGACACTAATATCTGGCTCCAAGGTTGCAACGAAAGCACTCATGGTATCAGTGACAGCTTGCTTTCCGTGCTGGCCACACGAAGTGGAGAGATGGTGGAATCGATATTTGGCGATTACCTCAATAAGCTAAGGACTGCTGACAGTGGAAAGAGCGGTGTTCGTTCCATGTTATAGCCTCTGCATCTTGTCATATAGCATAGACCTTTTTCTTTCGCGAAGCATGAAGCATGAATATGGGACTCGGGGCGTTAGAACAACTAAATGAGACATGATCCCGGCTCTACCGGCTCAACCTGATATAGGTGAGAAATCACAGCAATCAGCTAGCTATATATGGCAGTGACTACGTACGTAGCACGCACTACTGCTAGACGCCTCCACATGGACCGGCAATCCTCGTGTTATCTGATCAAATCCACAAATCATTTGTCCTCTTCGTTTCGTTCTGAATGCTTAGTGCTTGAAAATTCTTATCAGATGATCAGATAACAATTCAAGTGGATTTGCTCCACCTCAATTACATGCTATACAAGATGATGTGGACGCCGATAAACGGCCTCGTCTACAGAGTATGTTTGATTTCCATGACAGCCACGATTGGAATTCTCCGATTACGCTTCTTCCTTTCCCGTTTTCTTTCTTTTTTTTTCTCAGTGCATCAATCCGTATCTTACTAGATAAGGTTGTTTAGATGACTCGCAAATCATGCGAATACGAATATTCAGTACGCACTAGTACAAAGTTACAAACTATATACACTATTTGTACACAAATCAGATGGCTCGAGAAAGAAAAAGTCCTTTCCCTTTGATCAAAAATTATGTCAGGCACATGGCCAATTTTGCACATAACGCGATTGCCGCTGGAATTTTACGACTTGCCTGTTCTAACCGGTCAACTACGCCCGGTGAGACAGACGAATTGGAGGTTAAAAGTACACTCGCATGTGGTTAACTGTCAAATTAGGGCAAATAATTAAGGCTGCGCTGGATGCCTCCTTGCGCTCAGAACACTCAAGCAAGTGCTTGTCCACAAAAACATTAGATTTAGCAAAAACGTAATAAAAGAAGAATTCCCCAAGGTGAAATATCCGCGGACCTCTTGATGGCATCAATCTGCAGTCGAGCGTGATAAACCAACTTATATCTCAGGAGTTTTGCTACGAAAATCGTAAAAATTTAGAACCATGAGTCAGACTCCTCAAAATACGTGCTTTATATCTAGAATATAGATTGACGTCCAATTTAGTATATAGCTTTGCATGCGAGTTGGCTTATAGACTGGCGAAATGATGTTGAAATTGACGTAGAGAATGTATAGCGACTGACAAGATTCCTAACCAGCGCCTGTCTCAGACGTTGAGGCTTCACGACTCCAAACAAGTCTCACCTATTGGGTACTAGCTTCCTAGAATCTCTTGTGTTCTTTAGCTTACGTCGCGCCAATCTTTGATGACATACGCTTCACCATGGAATACTTGCTCCATCATGTGTCGGAGCTTTGGAGGGCTTAGTTGATAAGAATGTTGGGACTTCACATTTGGGTGCCTGAGTATGGAGTCTCGTTTAGCGGGGATATGGGTATGCAATGTATCACGTTCGTTCGTAAAAGTCAATGTATTAAATCGTATCGTGTCCGTCTATACGTACATACAAGAAAGAAAGAAAAATACAGATGGTGAAAATTAAGCTAGAGACCGGGTTGGAGTCACCCGTGACGGAAACGCTCAGAAATTAAAATCGATAATTTGTGCAAGAAACAGAGAAGATGGTGAGGGGGCGCATTTAATCGTATCATGCATGCAGGTGCCACATGCACGCATATATGATTGGCTCTCAAACAGCGCTTTCGGGTTCATCGCCAGCAACACTGACATAATTCCCACCATTTCGAGAGCTGCCTCCATGCGACATTCGCAATGGCGGCTCGTACATTTTATAGTAATCCACTACCTCGCCGTCAAGCATGCCAGAACCGGGTTTCCGTGTTCGGAATACAGGTGCAGAATCGAGCCAAAAGTCGCGGCAATTGGTCACTAAGCCACGGGAGAAAGGGTTCTTTTGACGGGTTGAGCGGCCCTGCGCTGTTGCGAAGAATGTGTCGAGTCCGAGTAGGACCATCCATTGTCCAAGGAAGCCGCCTTTGCGTCCGTGGTTGTGGCCGTGGCCGTGGCCATGACCGCCAGCAGGAGGGGCGCCGGGTGTTGGGCCGTGACCAGCACTGGTGAGACCTGCAGCAGCTGGGTTGGGGGTTCCGGCTACAAGAGCGGATGTGATGGCTTGAGAGGCTCCGCTAGCAGTACTGATTGAGCCTCGCATGTTTTCGTAAGTGGTTTGGTTTCTGGAGATTTGCACTAATTGGACACAGCAGAGCATCGTGACCCAGACTAATTGCAGAGCGGCCCAGAAGGTGAGGAAGAGGGTGAAGGTATCCTTGGATATGATTGTGCAAAGGTTGTCGTTGATAATATTACATGAAAGTGTTTCTGGGGCGGGGAGGACTTCGATATCTAAATATCAATGTCAGGCGTGGTCTGCATACTTTCTGGGGATGACTTACAGCGAATTACTAGCTGAATAAAGAACAATATAGCAACTTCCAACGACAATATGTAGATAACAAAGTGTCGTAAGTTGTTGGCGCCTACACAGTTGTAAATCCAGGGACAATGACTGGATAATGTTAGTCACCCGCTTCACAGGCTGAATCGAGAATACTGACTGATCATGTTTGGCGACACATCGCGAGCATCGTCGACAGTGCCTGCTTCGCACAGGCTTGCGAACCATGCAGTGGATGCAGAAGTGTTCTTCGTTGAACTTCCAGTTATCGACAAGTTCGCGCATGGTTTCCCTTTGCTGGTTCCGGCTGCTGAGTTTCGGGACATAGCCAGGATCTTCAACCATGGAGAATATATAGAAATAGGTTGTAGTGACTGCAAATACGGCGAAGAGAACGTTGAGAATAGGGTGTGTTGACCATGTCACTGCTTATATGAGTCTCCGATCCTCTGTCTCGCGTTCTCAAGGGGAGGACTTACTAGGAAGTACACGAAAGACATATGTAACATTAACCCAGAAAAGGCTCGCGGCAAAGACACCAGCAAGATACGGCTATACAGCCTGATTAGCCATAGAAGCAGAGCAGAACGAAAGAAGCTTACTGTTTTCTGCAACACACGAAATTCTCCAGGGCCATTGTTGGCAACTTGTTGAGCCGCGTAATGCATACCAAAAACGAAAATCGCAGCCACTGGAAGCCCTATATAAATCGCCGAGTTGCTCAGTACCCAAATGGCAATAAACATCGTCAGGAATGGCCACAGAAAGAAGTATTTCGTGAGAACACTCTTATTGTGCACAAACATGGTCATGCCCAAGGGGAGAGTTTTCAAGTTGCCACTCTTATCGTAGCCGTAATCATTCAAGGCTCGCTGCCAGACTCGAAGTGACCTCATTTCACTGGCCACAGTAGACGGGGATTTCCCATCTCTAGTGTTTGCAAATCGATCCGCACCATACTCGAGCACCTTTTGAACACACATATATGACCCTTTTACCAACGCCCAATGTAACGGCGTCAGACCTCCTTCATCCGCCGCATTCACATTGGCGCCCCATCGTAGAAACAGATCCACGCAGACCGGAAGTCCTTTGTATGCCGCCCACATCAAGCCAGTGTGTCCCTGAGGGTCCGGGATATCAACCGGTATACCTTGGTGTAGTAGCAAGAACACCAAATAAGCATTTCCGTCAATAGTGGCCAAGTGCAAAATATTGTATCCCTGAACATCGGTGAGAAGAGGATCGGCGCCTCGTTGCAAGAGTAAATCGACAATATAGTAGTGACATCGCTGCGCTGCCCACATGGCCGGCGTTGCGACGGACTCGCCTCCTTTTGCGTTAACGTCTGCGCCGGAGTCGATCAGGAACCGACACATTGCATATTGATTATTGATGGCCGCCCACTGAGAAGAATCGGACAATTAGGACAAATATTCAAGTCCAGGGGGTCATTGACTCACATGTAACGGCGTAATACCCTCTTCATCTTTATATTTGGCATTGAATCTCTTCGAATCAAACAATTTTTGCATGGCGCCAATTTCGCCTAAGCGCGCCAACTGCATGATATCTGATTCAATGGGCAGCGGAGGTCTACCGGTTTCTCCTGCGCCAGTTCCATTCCCATGACCATTACTGGCAGCCATGCTCTTGAGCTCGACACCGTCTGTCGTAGGTTGTGGCGGCGCCACGGAAGCTTTCCCATTCATCGATATTGTTTGCATGCCTGGATTCGGCACCGGGATGCCATTTGACTGGCCACCCGAGGTGGATGAGGACATTTTCTGGTACGTGTTCTTCTTCTAGATAAGAACGGAGTCGATCGTCAAGGAGGAGTTCGATGTTGCGCTTGTAATGGAAGGGCACACGCTATCAAGATCGGATAAGTGCCTTACCGCGCAGGAGGAAATCAACATCAATGGATCGCCAAAGTAACGGGCATAAAATTCATGAGAAAGAAAGGCGAAAATAAGAAGACGAGCATCAAGCTTGCGAAAATGGTCAGTGGTAAAGAAAGAACGATTGTTGTTGGATGATTTATCACCGCGGGCTGAACGGTGAGCGCTAACTCTTCAGTATTTGGTCGGAATTGCGGCAGCCTCTCTGTGGCTGAGCCGTCGCGGTGAGGCTTAGCGGATTCATTGTCCTAAGTGAAATATATTAAGCTTACTTTCTACGATCGAAAATGATGATCCCATGCATAAGTACCAAAACTCGCTATAAATGATCGCAACTATTGTACACTGATAAACCAGACACGCTATAGTACATGCAATGTGTATGTTCACAAAATTGCTTCAATATATGTTGATTAATGGCCATCTGGTCAATTTCTTGACAGCCATCAAGGATACTGAATTATCTGGACTCGAATCCAGTTGCAGAGTAACGTGCGACAGAGGAAGCCGAAGTATGTTAGATGTAAAGTGCGGGTATAGAAACGAATTAAATCCAAAATTATGCCTGGACCTCGGCGGCTTCCGTCGTATGAATATTTGAAGCGCCAATGCTTGTATTGTTGTTGCTCTCCGTCGGTGCGGGCATCTCCTTGAGTAGATTGTTTTGACACAGTAGTGCATGTGCATCGACACGTAGATCAAAATCTGTAAGAAAACAAAACGTGATTTCAAGCCGGGTAAGTTCGCGCTCTGCTACACCACCGACTCGGGCGAATCGAGCATGAGGATAACTCAGATCTTCCAATGCCTTCATAGCCACTCGAAGAGCGGCAAGCACCAAACGATGGACATTGCGGGGAGTGACGAACAGGGCCTTTTCCGTAAAAACCATTCTTGTAATGTAAAGGCTCGCTGCAAGATAAACAGCAGTCGACATGGGGCAATATTTGTGGAGGCGAAGAAGATAATCCTCCAGTGAGATGGGTGGAGCTTTCTTCGAGTAGAATCTTTTCACTAAGACATTATGCTGGATCACTCCGGCTGAAGAAGCGTCCGCAGAGGCGTCGCTTGCACAGTGTAACTCAGTAATGCTGACAGTAGGCATCTGTTTCTCCGCGATTATATCCTGATTGGGGTCCTCCGAGCTCTGAGGCTGCTGCTGTGCATATGGCGTCGCAGGAACATCTCCGGTAATACGTGCCAATTCCGTCAGATGAGCCGTCATTGCTTTCAATGCGTCGATCGCAGGCAATTGAAATACCGGTACATCTCGTTCATCTATGGGAGACGCTCCGGATTGCACGTTTTCATGCTGGGAGAGCTCCATTGAACCATCATGCTCTGTCTGGACGGTCATTGTGGAGGGAGCTGGACGTGCTCAGCGGTCAAAACTTGAGGATATCCAAGACGAGAGTATCGTGAGTACACCTGAGACTACAGGCGCACAGTGATATTCTGAATAAACCTCTCATTGTCCTCTGGCTTATAATCTGTGCACCAGTACCGCCCGCTGAACGATCAAGCGTAAAAAGCAGTAGACAGCAAGTCGATTTGAAATCGTTATAGCCCCGGTCGTGGTAGCATCGAGGGTCGCGGCGGTAGATATGGGTATGTTCTAGACTGGCGATTGTCTTGTCGTTAGCATGAGGGGGTGGAAAGACTCCGACTCCGATTAGAACAGAGAAGGTGCAGCAGTAAACTCACAGAAATGTGGCGACAATTGAACAGGACGTCCACAATCGGTGAAAAACATGGTCAGTGATCCACACGCGATAAGGAGGCTGCCCGGCAGACTGTGTTCTGTTCTCTTCTCCAATTCTGGCTGTTCCCCTCTGTTGAAGGGTCCAACCCGATTCGGGTGATCCACCTTATCTTTCAGGCCAATTATAACACGTGATCCTCGAATCGAGTCAATTGCATTTATCCGCCCATTCTCTACTAAACCATTTACTATCCAACAACACTTTCGATACTGCGATGAGCGATCATCATTGTCTTTTCTCTATCTACCTATCTACCAATCTGAAGTAAAACACACTCTCTTACAAAGGAAAAGCAATCATAGTCAGCAATGTCGTACAAACAAAAATCCGTCTCACAGACGCCATCACTCGTAACATGACAACCGAGCGCCTAACGATATACACCAAATTCAGAAATCATACAACCCGTTCCATCATGACCTCGATATCATCGAATATTCTAGGAAAAATTGGAAAGATACTTGGTTATCGGTAGTAGGATTGCCTCCAGTTACTTCCACCATGTCTCTCGCGGAGAAAGGGAGCAGGGTCTAGGGGGTCCTGCGTGTTGCGCCTGGCGCGCGCATTCTCAATAACTCTCTCGCTCTCCTCTCTAACACGACGATTCTCTTCTTGTATCACGTATGATGGAGGAGTAAAATTCCGTCGTGCAATGACGGTCGAGTGTCGACGGAAGCCTCCAATGTCTTCCGTTGTGTCTCCTGCTCTTTCTGGCGGTGCTGTTATCATTGGTCTACTTTCCCTGACTGGGTTTGTAGGACGCCGGGTCAAGGTACCAGCGCCAGCACCACCAGCGCGGCCGCTTATCAACACATGACGAACGTCATTGGCCAGATTCTCAATTTCTCTCCGCTCTCGAATTGCATCTTCCATACGGCGTTGTGCCTGAAGAGCTTCTAGTCGAGCATTGAGGTACTCGCGATCTCGTCGGCGGCCTAGTGTGCCTTCCACCTCTGGAGCTCGAGGTCGAGGTCGGTAGGGCTCGTCGATTGTATCGTTTTCATATGACTCATCTTCTTCGTCAAACTCAGTTACCACTTCAGACGAAGAAGAGGAAGAGGAAGAAGGAAAAGTAGCAAAGGTGGAGAAATGATCATCAATGTCACTTGCTGGTCGGTGGCCACCAGTCATCTCGATCCTCACTGGTTCCGGTTCAGTTTGCTGTGTAGAGACTGGGTGCCGCCTTGCTGGTTCGGGCTCAAGTTGGTGTATAGAGATTGGATGTCTCTCTGCCACTGGCTCATTTTGGTTAACATAGACCGGATGCTGCCTCACCCGAGGACGCTCTTCCACTGGAGTTCTCGGCCTCGGAGGCCTGGCGGGCCTAGGGGCGGGTGCTGTCGCAGGTCGAACCCGCTCGACTGTTTCTCTAGGTGATCGATCAATGACCAACGGAGTACTGACGATTCTTCTGTGATCGGCTTGCTCTGGAGGTCGAAAAGGATTGCGCATATTGTCAGGTTGAGTAGACAGTGGCGGTTGCGCTTGAGGACGGCTGGTCGCCTGTTGGTCCCTATTGCTACGGGCTTGATTGTCGTATGCCTTTCCAGTTCTCTCTTTGGAGAATGGACTACTCAAGGCTTTCCAGATACTGTCTTTGGTTTTGGTTGTTGACCGACGACGACGTGAAGTTTCGGGGGATATGACTTTGGATGATTCCTGATATCGTTTCTCGACGTCTTCGTAGCGCGTGAGGCTACAGGTGCGACCGTTGCGGCTTCGAGAACAGTAGTATGTGGTTGTTTGAGATCGTTCAGCGTCGCCAACAATACGCCTTGTTCGCTTGACTAGACACATGTCGATTTGATTTCAAACCTTGGCTCGCTCGATAGCAGGTGATCTTGTTGAATGACTTGATCAGACACGATTTTTAAAGTCGTTTGAAGTTTAGGAGGAGGGCCTTCACCAAGAACTTACCTGAAGTTGTAAACCTTGTCAGTTATCGATGTGAATCTTCTTCATGACTTCTCATCGTTTTGAGGCGCAACGCCGCTTATATAGTGTGGCTTGAGAGGCTTGAGCATAGGATTTTCAAATGGCTCCCTCACATGCTTCACGTACAACCTAGAATTATCAAGCATTGCTTGCTAACCCATCAGGCTAATTTCAGCCACACTAGGTTCGGGTATAACGATCTGTTGGTATCGTAGACGGTACGAGCCGTTGCACCCAAAATTTCAAGAAAAGTAAGTAAAGGTAAGCAAGGACGTTTCCTGCTCTCAGTTCCTCTCCACTTTTCAATCTGAGGCTAGCAGAGTTTTTTATTTTCTCGGAGGATTTTAGTATAGCACGAGAGAATCCGACGGATGATTCGATTCGCATGTCACGGGAAAGACGCTACTCATCTCACAGGAGTCGTCAGCCGGCCCCAGTAGAAGGATGAAGCACGTCTATACTACCAGACCCTTAGTTAGAAGCATAAGAGAAATTTCCAAGCTACAAACAGAACAAGAATAGAAAAAAAGCATTCGCAAATATGTCACACGATAGTAGTGCTAAAGACTAAGTAGTTAGCAAATACGTACTGATTTCAGCTGCCTACTGCCTGCCAAGCTGCCATAGTCACGTCCAGCTTTGCGCCTAGACAGGGGGTCAAGCAACGATTAAACTTGCATAAAGGAATGAAGAGGCTCTATCCTGCATAAGCGTCTGGACCACGGTACGCAGTCGTGCTATGCAAGTCCGGAGTAATGAGTATGGATGTGTGCCTAGCGGCCCTAGGCAAGGGTCCAAAAGATCACAGACTTGGCTCGGAAGGGTTGAGAGAGAAGCGAATTAATAGCTCTTCCATGGGCGATGTCCACCAAGGCTGACGAGCTGAGTGCCTTAGTTGCATTAGTCGAGACGAACAACGTCAGTGCAGTGGCGAGTATCCTCAAGGCACACTGGCTAGGGCCTACATAGTCAGTGTGGCACATGCCCCCAACTTCTGTTGATCAAGCCAGTCAGATGGACATTGGTCGGGTGCCCGGGACAGGTGGCTTGACTTCCGCTCGAGTACGATACGTGCAACGAATAGGATTCGGCTGCAAGCCACAGTTTGCCAATTCGTAAAACATCAAACGAGTCTAGTCGTGAGAAAAATAGGAAGGAAAATTAAGCTCGAACTCATGCAGGTCCGCTGCGCTGTGGACCTTGACTTGGGCGACGGGCCGCTGCATACGAACTGGTGGCTGGGTCTGGTCTTTCATGCGTACTACAACCCTCATTCAAGTGCTTGGGCGCTCAAATATTTCGTCTTAGCAGGTCAGTGACGTGACAGTAAGCACTAAGAAAAGTATTCCTGCGCGTTCTGGCCATACATAGTGATTGGCGATGGTGAAGGTGTGGCGCAGTCAGGTATACGTAACACAGCCACGGCAATCGACTCGAGCTTACTGAAGTCTTGCGGTGTTTACTGACTAGAAAATAAAGACCAAGTTGAATTTTGAGGAATCGTAAGCAAGGCCTTTCGCTAGGTGTATCTCGATATTAATAGTATCACCATGTACCGTCTTGCAGACTGGACTATGACTTGAAGCTCTTTACTTGCGAGAATCTAGCTTCATGGTTGTATTTGCCACGCTAAAGTTATCACTGAGCGTTCAATTGTTCGGCGAAGTCTTTCCTACAGCTCTAGACATAATCAACAATGTCCATAATCATAGTTGCGTTCACAATATAGAGACTTTCTTGCGATGGCATTGAAGTCATTCAGCCGCAGGTATCTAGTCTAAACATCGTGTCTCGATCACTCCCTAAAATAGCTCCCCAGACGAGCTTTCAGCATCTCGGCATGGCTAGAGACCGGATTTCGGAGTTCTGGAGAGTAATGTTTCTCTCAGCTCTCAATCATTCTAGCTCAGGTTTTGAGACATAATTAATTCATACAACATGCATGAATAGCCAAATTCGCATCACGACTGTCCCCACTTCTCTATAAACTTATCATGAGACCTATCTGGCTCCACAAGGACATTCAGATTGACGTGTTCGATATCTTTCTGGATAGCTGCAAGTTCCCTCTCGAGATCACTAAGATGTTCTTTTTGAGTGACATCAATTAATGATGGCTCTACATGCGAGTCAGCATGTAAAACAGACGTTAGAAGCTCCTTGGCCTCGTCACTAGGGCCGAGAGACTCATAAAGTGGCATTATAGCCGTCACACTCAGGTTGTGGTGGAGGATATCAGCCAATTCTGCCCGCTTTTCTAGGGCTAGCTCGTTTGCGGACAGAGAAGCTGAAGGCGAAATGCCGAGGCGTCGTAAAAAGCTTTCCAAAGACTGCAGGGATTGTATGATACTTGAGCTTCGCGGTTGTGGAGCTTTGATAGGTGAAGATAGGGAAGATTGCCTGCGGTGTGCCTTTTTTGTTTCAATCTGTTCTGCTTCTCTGCTGGTCACTTCTTCCTTGAAAAGGATACACAACTGATCCAGAGTGTCGCGATGCGATTGACGGTATTGCATGCTATCAATTTTCTGTTCAGTGGAGCGTGTCATCTGCGAAAGGACCTGTAGGATCTAAATTACATAATCAGCGAGCTATCAATGGGGTGCTATGCGGATACTTACCGAATCCAGGTTCTCCTCCAATGAGTGAGCGAAATACTCTTTGTTCTTTCGCAATTCGCCAAGCATAGGCTGTCCAAACTCTTGTCTGGCAGACATCTCAGACAGGACTTCAATCTCTGAATATAGCGATTCCAAGTCTTCCTCCAATGCGACCTTCGCATCCTTACTTCCAGATACATCTGCCACGACCTCACTATCCGACAAAAGTACCTCGAGATATAATCGGTCTAATCGACAACGGATTTCTTCAGAGGTCAATCTCGAAAGAACGGATATCAAATCCAATGCCCGCCTCTCCATTTGTCCGTCTGCCTCTGTCGACTCCGAGTCTGCCATGATTCTCTCCGCTTTGATAAGGACCTCATCATCCTCCACTAATTTTGAGCTTATGCTTTGTAGCAGCAGCTTTCTTTCTGCCTGCTTTTGTTGTTGATATTCCTGTACTCTGCTTTCAAAATCATTCTTTATGTCTTCGGCCTAAGCATTATGAGTTAGTTCAATGCGATCGATGTGAATGTGCCTTGAAGATTGGTCGAGTGTACCATAGCTTTTATTTTTTGTTTTTCCAACAAATGTTGCCTGTTCAGCCCATTTATGTATCGATCCTGATTTCGATCGGCCGCTCGACTGCCATTTTGTAGCGGCTCGGTGATTTCCAATTGAGACTTTAACGTCGACACTTGTTTCGCACATGTTGCGGTTGATGCTTTCAACTTTGCGGTAGCTTCGCGAATCTCTTCTTCGGTGAAGGCTCGCGTGGATGTCAAATCGGATTGTCGGAGAAGGGTCTCTAGTACCCCAGATCGTTCTAAGCTCTTCACTCTTTTGCAGTTAGTGTGTATCAGTCGTACCTCGTAGTACCAGGGCATACTCACAAGGCAGCTTCATCCTTGGAGAGCAATGTGCTGGAACTGATATGCTCCATGACCCACTGGGCGTTGGTTCTGCCCTGTGGTGATCCATCGTCTAGCTCGGCGGCGATAGCCTCTTTATTGAATCTAATATCATGGTCCCGAAGAGCGGCGGCAAGTAGAGTACTCGCTCTGGGGAGGTCTTGCATGGTTCATGGGTTGTACAAGCGTAAAGTAGAAAGAAGGTGAAGTTGTTATGTTTATGTTGATGCAGCTGCAAACTCCACTTGCCCCAGCTCCACCAATTTAGGCTGATGAGGAAGGCGCTGATGATCTCCCGCTATTCGTTTATGTTTTTTTAATTACCCTCAACCTTCATTTGTCTAAGTATCTATGATATTATTTGTAACTAGTCTACTGACTTGGAAAAGGGAACATTCAATCAGATGATGTACGGAGATCCACACCGAGAGCAAAGTCTGATTGAGGCGGCTAGAAGCGGCGAGGGGCAACAATCATGGAACTCGCCGAACTCATTGCGCAATTTTTAATCCCATAGTACTGCATATTTCTTTCCATGTACCTTGAACCAGCCAGACAACAAATCAATTCTAACAAATATTAATTTCATTGTCTTCACGCTCATCTCCTTGATACCCTTACGAGTATCACCATTGAAACAAGATGGCTTCTCAATCCGTCGTCCCTCCTGGGGTGCTGAACAGCATCACAGAACACATTGGAAACACGCCACTCGTCCGATTGAATCGCCTACCACAGAGCTTCGGAATTGAAGCCACTGTCTATGCCAAACTCGAATACTTCAATGCCGGCGGCAGTGTCAAAGATCGTATTGCTCTCCGCATGATCGAGGAGGCCGAGAAGTCGGGCAGAATAAAGCCCGGAGATACATTGATTGAACCTACAAGTGGCAACACGTAAGACTTACCATTGTGCTCCTAACAGATTTGAAGAAGGATGACTGACGATTTGTTCAGTGGTATTGGTCTGGCACTTGTGGGAGCAGTCAAAGGTGAGATCTTAAAAACAAACCGTCTGCACAGGTGCTAACTAATTAGGATACAAAACCATCATCACCCTCCCCGAAAAAATGTCTGCCGAGAAAGTTTCCGTACTTAAAGCTCTCAATGCCAACATCATCCGTACTCCCACACAAGCCGCATATGACTCTCCCGAATCCCACATTGGAGTTGCCAAACGTCTCGAGAAAGAACTCCCCAATGCGCATATTCTCGACCAATACAGCAACGTGAACAACCCACTAGCGCATGAACTGGGTACTGCGCAAGAAATCTGGACTCAAACAGAGGGCAAGATTACGGCGATCGTCGGCGGTGCCGGTACTGGAGGTACCATCACCGGTATATCGAAGGGCTTGAAGAAACACAATCCCGCAGTCAAGGTCATTGCTGCGGATCCACAGGGCTCGATTCTTGCGCTTCCTGCATCGCTGAACGTCGAGCATGAGAATGAGCCGTACAAAGTCGAGGGTATTGGTTATGACTTTATTCCTCAAGTCCTCGATCAGTCTGCGGTTGACAAGTGGTACAAGACGGATGATAAAGAGTCTTTTCAGTACGCTCGACGATTAATCGCCGAGGAGGGTCTTTTGGTCGGAGGAAGCAGTGGAAGCGCCATCGCTGCGCTTGTCAAAGCGCACCAGGATAATCAAATCTCCAAGGACGATATCGTAGTGGTTGTCTGCCCGGATAGTATTCGCAGCTATCTCACCAAGGTATGTCAACTTAAACTTTTACAGTTGATGGCAACAATTGACAAAGATATAGTTTGCCGACGACGACTGGCTAGCTGCCAATGATCTACTTCCTACTGTGCCATCCGAACTCTCGACTACCACATCCGAAACACCTATAACTCGCGAACAAAAAGACGTCTTCGCCAACGGCAAGGTCAGCTCTTTGAGACTCAAACCCGTGACCACAGTCCGAGCGAATGACACCTGCCAAGCCGCAATCGAACTCATGCGCGAGAAAGGCTTTGACCAACTCCCCGTTCTCACCGCTGATGGCAAGAAACTCGCAGGCCTCGTCACATTGGGTAATGTCTTGAGCTGGATTTCCCGCGGCCGCGCTGCCGGCAAGAGCCCCGTTTCAGAGGTTATGTTTGACTTCTCAAAGATACCTGAAGTCGTCACCGATTCTAGATCGTTACAGGCTGCCTCCAACAAGACAGACGGTCAGGCTGCCCAGACTAAAAACCGCAATAAATTCTTTGAGATTACCTGGGAGACGTCTCTCAGCGTACTCAACCGATTTTTTGAGTGGAATAGTGCGGCGATTGTAACTGAGCGTGACGAGCAGGGAACGATCAAGCCTGTTGCAGTCGCGACCAAGGTTGATTTGCTTACCTGGTTGTTGCATCAGAGCAACACCAAAGCCTAATTATAATGTTTGTACTTTGCTTGCTAATGATCACTATGGCGGGATGTTTCTCTTACTAATAGCCTGGGTTTGTTTTGCTTGTTCGTCATCGGTACTTATTTGATAGATCATAGAATATGTACAAAGATATGGATTAGGACGATGATGGACCATTATATAAGATCTCCAGGCTAATTGGGCTTTTGTATTAGCGATCGTTCTTCGGCAGAATCTCGTTCATGATACACCGCGCACAAAGCTCAGTCCTCTCTCAGCTATAATGTAATCCCTGTCCTGGACGAGCTTCATGATGGGTGCGACGTCTTTGTTCCGTCTTCATAGCAATGGCTAGCGGTTGCCACTCGATGCTATAGGAAAATGGTTCACAGTACCAGCTACCAGGTCAAAGAGCAGGAGCCAAGTGCCGCAACCTAGGGCTGTTCTTGGATTCTGACTTTTCACTTTTCACGGCTGAACACCGAACCCTTCACAGGCATGATCCAATCCATTCTTCCCACTTCCGGATTCCAGTCACGTTTGTATCCTTTTCACTCTCGACTTTGGCAAATCCACCAAGAACATCAACCTTGACACCAATATCATCCTCCAACCTCTGAAACGTAAACGCACCAACATCTCCGCCCAAAACCTCATCCTCATCCTCGCCATGCTCAGGACCAGCACTAGCATCCAACAATCCCTTCTGGCGCGTCTGTCGAATCCGGTCGATCTCCGACTCGAGTTTCTGCTTAACGGATCCTGGTGGCAGGGCCGTGAATAAATCTTGCTTATTGGCAGCCACTAAAATAGGAGTGCTCGCCCCGGCTTTCACGGACGATTTCCCAATACGCAAAATTACTTTCTGTAGCACGAGGAGGACGTCGTATAAGTAACCCGCATAATCGCGCAAATTCTCCGCTCCCTCCGCTAGAGATGCAGCATCCACGAAGAAGATAATTCCCCGAATGGATGATTCTTTCCTATTCTTTGAGCTGAGTTCTGCTTGTAGCTGAGTCAATTGCGCGGATCGCAATTTACCGTGGCCCGGTGTGTCGCGGAGGATGTATTTGACAGCATTTCGTTTAGCATCGGGGAGACTGGGGTCGTTCACGGAGCGGTAGCGGTTGGAGAATACGGGGACTGAAGGGGGGAGAGTCACGGTGGTAGATGTGGATGTTTGAGAGGTGTGGGTTGCAGTTGCTGGTTTTTTGGATTTGGGGAGAGACGCCGACTCGACCTGTAGAAGACATGTTAGAAGTCAAACGAGCAATTACCGGAGTTGAGAGCATACCAGCGACAGAAAAGCAGTCTTCCCAGATCCGCTTGGTCCAAGTAGCACGAATGTAGACAGAGACGGAATCGCTCCTTTGCGATAGAAGAAAAGGTGCAAGAGAATAGGAAGACTGAGCGTAGCGACGAGGGCTAGCAAGATGGCAATTGGGTTTCCATCGAGGAGAGTAGTGGCGATAGACTCGAGCGAAGCCTTCCAGTCTTCGGGGAAGTGATCCATGATATATTTCAAAAATGGCCGGCGGGCGGACCACGCGTCTCTTACACTATCGTAGCTGAATCTTCACTTGAAGATATGTAATCGAGGTATGGAGCGGGCTGACATACGTAGCGGATGGGAGAGTCTCCGGTGGCCTCAGCAGCCCTAACTCTGGTATGTGAGGCGGGCCCAGAGCCCCCCGAAGAGCCAATCACCTTCCACCCTGTCTCTTGTTTGGAATTCAAGGGCATACACAACTACCTACGAGTCATCTGGTAGTTTAGCCAGGAGCCTTATCAGGGTGCTCTTCTACCTTGTAACGTTTGTGGACGCGTTCGTGAGGTCGTTTTTCATCTAATCTTGACGACCCAGTATACACCACAGCGTTCTAGAAGGCAGGATGAAACTGGCCAAAGCAACCTCATTACTCGCATTCATAACTCTCCCTCTGGCAATCTTTGCTGATGTGGAGTTTATAGAGCCCAGCGCGGGTTCAACGGTCAATAGTGGTGACATATTGACTGCCTACTGGAAAGATTCTGGAGAGGCGCCCAGTCTCCTCGACCTTCGTGACTATGATCTCTTCTTATGTGGTGGGAGTCCTGAAATTGAGTACTCGGTTTGTATATTGGTTTCTGATCTATGAGCTGGCATGGACTGACGTATGAATGTGTAGGAGGACCTAGCGCTACTTGTACCAAATGGTGTTTTCGACAGGGGTTATTCTGTTTCTTTTCAAATCCGACCTGACCTTGGCCCTGAATACCCAGATGCCTAGTATGAATACTCATCAACTCTTCCAAATTTCTACTGACGTGGTATCTAGTTTCCTCAAGATGATATCAAGAGGACCAAATAACGTAACAGTTGTCAACTATTCAGAGCGATTTTCCGTAAACGGGATGACGGGCACATTCTCAGAACTGGTCCAATATGGACTATCGCTCACCGCGAACGACACCTCCGAGTCCCACCAGGACCTAAAACTGCGAAAAAGACAGGTTGTCGCCACGGGCATCGTCCCAGCCAAAGATGTTTATGACGTTCCGTACCCCGAACAGTCCAAGGGCTTAACCAAGTATGCCCCTATGGGCAAACGTCCGGCTACCACGATCACGGCAAAGAGCGGTCCTCCTCAGTTTCCGACAAGCACTTTCAGTATAGCTCGCGCATTCTTGCCAATTCCTACATGGCAAACTACCTTGACTGCTTCGCGGACATGGACCGATTCACTCATTGAAAATCCTGTAAGTTTCGTCGCTGCTCGAGATTGCTCCCTGAAATGATGCTAATTTTTGATCCGCGTAGGCCACCCCGGCGCCGCACCCCAAAAACGATATGCAAAAGTTTCTCAAAAGATGGGTTGACGAGGAATGAGAAGCTAGCATGAGGCTCCGAGGTAAATCTGTCGTTGGACTGCTGGAATATTTGAGCGATGACTCTAAGAAAAACTTTTTTGTCCACCTTGTATCTGTATGTAAATGAACTGAATATTGTGGAAGACTCAGTCCTGGCGACCTCAGAAAAGAAACTTTTAGATGCATCTCGTAATGTCGTCCGCTTACTCATCTCCAGTTCGTTTGCTTCATACAGACTATGAGTATGTGTGTTCACCAGCAGTAATCACTATGCAAGGCTAGGAGTGGCAGTGCCACTCGGGATCTCATTCGGGAAGAAAGAAATATTCTCGCGTAGAGCCACATATTCGCTGTCCGCATATCCGAGAACAGCTTGTATATGGGTGCTACGCACACCCTTGATCCGACTGATCTCAAGACTGCCATAATTCACAATAGCCCTGCCAACCTCTCGGGGCTCCTCGGCATGAGCCATGAAATCGCCATCGATGGCGGTCGGTGAACGCTTCTCCACAACAAATAGACGTACTGCTTCCTGTTGGCCAAAATGGCCTTCGACGGCAAGTACACCTGCCGGGAGAAGACTGGCTTTCTTTTGTAGGGCACTGAATGCGCCTTGATCGATGTATAGACTTCCATGAGGAGCGAGACCGTGCAGAACCCAGAATGAGCGTGATTGAATGGGTGTAGCTGAGGGGATAAAGCGGGTATGCAGCGGAGGTGAAGAAAGACCAGAAGTCGGCTTGTCAATTAATTGCTGTGCCGAATCTCGCTGGGTGGTTGTTTCGAACACAGGCAGTCTAGTCTGAGATTCCTGCAGATAATTCACAATATCATGTACATTGCCCGGCTTCGAACTTTTTGTAATAATAGTCGTCACGCCGGCGCTAGTAGCAAGACGAGCAGCAACAATTTTTGTGCTCATGCCTCCGGTGCCTAGCGAAGATCCAGATGTCGAGACATCGGCTTCCAGTAATGAGATGTCGGAAACCACCTCGATGGGCTGTGCATTCGGATCGTGTCTCGGGTTGGCAGTGTATAGACAGTCCACATCAGTCATTAAAAAGAGATAATCTGCCTTGACCATGGCGGCAGTTATAGCTGATAGAGTGTCATTGTCTCCAAATTTGATTTCCTAAAACGTGGATCAGCAAGATCCATAAACATGACATATTGTCGAATACATACCGCAACAGCAAGAGTGTCGTTCTCGTTGACAACGGGCAGTACACCCATGTCTAGCAGCTCGGAAAAGGTGTTTTGAGCATTTGTATATTGTGTACGCTAATACATATGTTAGTTCTTGTCTCATAACTCGGATACTTGGTGCATATGCTCCTACATCCGCAATATCGCTTCTAGTAAGAAGAATCTGTGCGACAGGAATCCGGAGGTGCCCAAAGAGGCTATCCCATAAACTCATGAGCCGACATTGACCGACAGCAGCAAGCGCCTGTATCATCCCAGTTAGCAGATAATATTCATCTATTCAATTGGGTAAGTGACCTGTATTCGCGGCAGGTGCTTCGGCCTCTCATCGATATCCATTCTGCGCAGTCCAACTCCAATGGCACCCGAAGATACCAAAATGACTCTGTGACCATTCTTGCGAAGTTTTGCGACTGTTTCCACAATCAAGGACAGTATAGACAGTATTGGTTCATGCGTGCGTTCATCTACAATTGAACTCGTTCCTGCAAGTCATCAGTATATAACTTCCGCAATAACGAGCAGCGTACCTAATTTTATGACGATTGTCAAGCTCTGCGATCTATTGGGGTTCTCCATTTTTGTCCAGCACAAACAAGCAGAACCACTCTACGAATTCCGAGGAAGTGTACGAAGTATAGAGGAAAATTAGAAGAACATCAACAAAACAAAGTTTCGTCGTTTGCGGAGTAATACCGGAGCGGATATTATTCTGCCAGAAGTCACCGCTCAGCTTGTGTCCCGATTTCAGATTGTTTTTCTCCGCTGCTTGGTTACTTTCTTCCTGATTGTCACAGAGCACACAAATACAGGAATATGTCGGACTCAAAC
Organism: Talaromyces sp. F31; assembly: GCA_037356135.1. Classification (NCBI taxonomy): domain Eukaryota; kingdom Fungi; phylum Ascomycota; class Eurotiomycetes; order Eurotiales; family Trichocomaceae; genus Talaromyces; species Talaromyces sp. F31. The sequence goes on from JAYXSF010000034.1 coordinate 2,345,841, forward strand.
TCGCCAACGCCCGCCAAAGATACAGGCTATACACCAGGCGACGACTTCTCCACGCAATGGAGGAACATATTCTCCATCTTGACTGGCCGAATGACCCCCGAAGGACAAGAGCAATTCCGTCTTGCCAAAGATATACGGAATGAGGCTGCAGATTGCAAGCGCTGTGAAGACCAGCGTGATTATCTTTTGCAATTCAGTGAGTCTACCCACATGCATCCCGGGAAACCTGGGCAGGCTTCGTACTTGCCGTGAATTTGTCAGCTTACCATCTATCTAGGTCCTACTGTTAAATATCTAAGCGACAACATTCGCCAATTAGGCGGCGATCTCGGAAGTCACAATATCCATTGCCGGCGATGTACACAACGGAAAGCAGGCGGGTTCGATCCCGAGTTCGGTATTCAGATCTGCGCAAACGAGATGCGTGATCAAGGTCATCTGGAGGATACGATGGCCCATGAGATGGTACATGCGTATGACCATCTGCGGTTCAAGTTGGACTGGGATAGTGATTTGAGACACGCGGCATGCACCGAGGTAACACTTTTTCTTCTTATCTTCTGTCTTTCGGTCATACGGCGAAAGGTCAATGTGCTGACATTGCTTCCCAGATACGCGCAAGTTCTCTCAGCGGCGAGTGTCGATGGGCTCGAGAATTTTTCCGACGAGGTCAATGGAAACTCACGCAACAACACCAGGAATGCGTTCGAAGAAGGGCGATTCTCTCCGTACGGGCAAGACCGTTCTGCAAAGATGAAGCACATGCCGAAAAGGTCGTGAATGAGGTGTGGGAAAGTTGTTTCCGCGATACGCGACCCTTTGACGAGATCTATCGATGATTCGATCGATTCGATAAAACATTTACCTCGAATATACCCTGTACATTACTGTTGATGACGGCGTTTGATGACTCTCCCAATTGAAGCATATATAAATAGAAGACATAACTTAATTTCTGTCAGCTGAAATTGTATACCTCAGACGCTTATCCTGCATAACTCCAATATCCCCGTACCCACTGAAATCCTAAACTCCAACATAAATGCAAAATTAAGTAACGCAAACAAAATGCCCTATCGGCCTTCTTTCTGGCTCGAGCTACGCTGGGTAGTCTTTTCTGTTTTGGCGCAATGCTTCAAAATCCATGGATGCTGCTGGGCTTCGTCAATAGACATGCGCTTCTCAGGGTCTAGAACAAGGAGCTATGAATAAATTAGCTAGCTGTCAATCACTATAAATGAAGACTGAGAACCTACCCTCTTGATGAAATCCCTAGCCTCCGGGCTGACAAATGAAGGGATCGTCATGTCAGCTCTGGTAATTCTTCGCTGAGTCATGACCGGAGTATCCTCAAACGGTGCTTCTCCGACCAGGAATTCATAAGTCAACACTCCAAGACTCCAAAGGTCAACTTTGTCGCTGTAAAAGTTCTCCTGCGATCCTCGCACCAACATCTCGGGAGGGAGGTAATCGAGTGTTCCACACATTGTCTGCCTTCGGTTGTTTGGCGCATGCACACTCCAGCCAAAGTCACTGATCTTAATCTCTCCATGAATACCAACCAGAATATTTTCCGGCTTGATATCTCGGTGAATAACGTGTTTCTTGTGTAGGTACTTCAGAGCAGCAGCCATCTGTGCAACGTACTGAGCAGACTTCCACTCGGGGAAACGGTGCTCCTTGCGAAGATGTTTGTACAGTTCACCCTTGCCAGCAAACTCAAGGATGAGAAAGATTCGCTTGCTATCATGAAAATGGCCATACAGTCGTAGCACGTTGGGATGTCTCAAGTTACTTTGAATTTCAATCTCTCTTCTGACCTGCTTCTGGACTCCTCCTTGCTGGAGCTCGGATTTGTGAAGCACCTTCAAGGCACAGATGAATCCAGTAGAGCGCTCTTTAGCGAGGTAGACGCGACCAAACTTTCCTTTTCCAAGAGCTTTGCCAATCTCGAACATGCCGAGGTGTAGTTGCTTAGGGGCTGGTTGGTCATAGAGCACCGTGGCGCTCTGTTCAGATCGGCCTTGTTGCTCTTTGTTGGCAGGCGATCCAGCGTTTGCTTTTGATTCGGTTGTGTTTTGTAAAGCCATCTTGAGAAGCTGATTGCGGGCTGAGTTAGTTGCTGATGGGTTTCCGGCACCCAAGCCAGTCAAAGACACAGCAGTTGACAGGGATCCCTTTTCGCAAGTCAGCACATGAAGACGGAGCCCAAACGGCTGAACAGCTCCTGGTCAAGTAATTACCTTGGCTTTGATGTGGCCTTTTGTTGTTCCATGGTGTTCATTCTCATCGTTGACTGACAGATGCTCGAACCGAGCTTCCAAAGTCTTCGTTGCCATCGTGGTGAGTGAGAAGGGAAGATCTACGGTGGACAAGGAGCAGGAAGAGACAAATACAGCAAGAGTTATGATGGATGATCGTTCATAGAGAGGTGGGCGATTGATGTGGGATACCAACTGGAAGTATGAGAAAGAGAGAATTAGTTATAGAAAGAAGGGACATTAGAGGAAGGAACTGGGAAGGCATGTTTATTAGAGACGGGAAGCCAGCCATCGCCTGGGCAACGGCTCCCGCTTAGCTCGGAGGGTTAGCGCGGATCATTTATTGCGGGGCAGACATGAACTTATCGATGACTGCGACAGCTACTCTAAGCTTCCTCCACTTCTGTCTACGTTTCGGACCATTGACTCTCACGAACGACGCAATAGACGTTACGTCTCTCATCTTCCAGCATGGCCGCAGCCAATACCCGCAATCTAACATCAAATCCGCCATCCTCGTCCACCCAATCGTCATTGCCAAATGTTGAAACAAAGATAAATACACAACCACAGACCTTTTCTCGCAAAGGGTTTACAATCACGACTCAAAAATTACCCATCCTCAAGGCAGGTCCGATCGAAGAAATGGCAAACAGACTTAGAATCACTCCTCCGGAAATGATCTTCGGCGACAACTTTGTAGCGATCGAGCACAACGCCAGTGGATGGGGCATAGCTTTCAATACGTTTGATGCTTTGGACAAAGTTGACAAGACTGGAACTGCAATGCTCAAGGTTGCATACTCGAAGGAATGGCAAAAGAGCAGGTAGATATACCACCATTATTTACAAACGCTCTAAGTAGTGAGACTGACCGTTTCAAGGGAACACACCCACGACGGAATCAAAGAGGTTGTGAAGCCTTTCGACTGGTCGTACAGCACCGACTACAAAGGAACCGAGAAACCTGACGTCGCAGCACTCAATCCATCCGATGTCGAGATCCCAATAGAGCTTCTCAAACGACCAGACCCAATCTTATTCTTTGATGATGTGATGCTGTACGAGGACGAACTAGCTGATAATGGTATTTCCATGTTGTCTTGCAAAATACGTGTTATGCCTGATCGCCTTCTCCTGCTTGCTCGATTTTTTATGCGATTAGATAACGTTGTCTTCAGGCTGAGGGATACGAGGATATACGTAGATTTCAACAAAGCCGAAGTGATTAGAGATTACCAAGCTCGCGAAATGGGCTATGAAGACGTACGAAAGGTATGTAAATTCGGTCCATGGACGGCGAGTTGTTTTTTCCGCTGACAATTGCTAGGCCCTGGCCAGCGGCCGCGAGGATATTGCGGCAGTCATGAGGGATCCCAACAGACTCGCCCAAGTTCTTCCAATTGTTGATCATTCTCTGGAACGAACTGTTCTTCCCACTCAATAATTACTCGACACGGCAGTGATTCTCGTTCAGTGATTCAATATCAGTTGAACCCGCGATTGTGATTGGTGGAGTCCCGCGGGGTCAAACACTGCAAACATTTCCCAAGACGGTCGAGCAAATCATTGACGCGCTGAATAATCTTCTTTTCAATGACTTCACTAGCCACGCTGCGATCTTCACAGGTCCTCTCATACAATCCTAAAACCAGCAGATTCAAGATGTCAAGCAAATTATTTTGTCCCAACTGCTCTTTAAGCCCACGCCTGAGCGTGTTTGTGAAAGAACAGGTATTTGCATCAATTGATAATTTCCGCATGCCACCATTCTAACTCAATTATCCCAAACAGTCCAAATCCGTACATACAATAAGCAACTCGTTGCCGACTCGCCCAGGATACATCATTACAGCTAAAAGCAACAGGACTTCTTCTAGGCGATCCGAGCCGCGATCGGTGTTGACCTCTTCCCGTCGAAACTTTTCGTTAACCCCTGCAGCCAGTGCCAGCTCTGGTATACTCAAGAGCCTAACATCAGGAGGTGCAGCCGAGACATATGTATCTTATGGATTTACGCAGAAATTGTATGAGGCTTGCTCGTCTCAAGCGGACTATGAAATCCCACAATTAGCCCAAAAAGGAGTCGAAGTCCCGAAGACCGCCAATGGTGAGGAGCTTGGAGTCGGAGAGGGATGGTGGTATAAAGGTCGGCTTTGAGCAATCATTTCTATATCTGCAGTTTTACTTATCTGTAACTCCTACAGAGCTCAAGTTACTTCCTACATTTTCCACATGGTCGCAGGTGACCTTTCTGCACATGTACCTGCTGACGGTCCGTATCCGCGCCCTACCATCGCCCGAAAGCGTACGAACCCACTCACGCCATCTCTTCGACCACTTCTCGCATAACGCCGAACAACGCATGGCCACTCTCCACAACATCTCCAGCCGTAGCATCCGCAACAAATACCTCAAGGATCTCTTCATCCAATGGCGCGGCGTTCTCGCCGCCTACGACGAGGGACTCGTCAAAGGCGATGCAGTCTTGGGCGCAGCTGTATGGAGAAATATATGGAAAGCTAGCGGCACAACACATGACGGACACGACCTTGACTGGTCTCAAGTCGCTACTGTGGTTGCTTATATGCGTCGTGTGCTTTCGGAATTGGCCAAGACGAATGAAGCAGACTTAGTCTTTGATCTTTTGGGTTCGGACTCTGTTGCTGCTGCTGTTGCAGGAAAGGAGAAGAAGGCTATATTCGGACCTAGGGGGGTTGATATGAAGCTCGGTGGGATGAAGTAGTGTGTCTCTTTATCTGTACTATAATATCTTCGTTATGATGCATTGATGCATTAATGCAAATGACAATCTCATCACTATTACACCGAACTCCACATATCTGATACTTTTCTGTATATAGTAGTCCTTTTAGCTATTATTTTGCGAGATCCTTCTCCACCATTCCACGGCAAATGGGGTGGTAGAAATCTCTGTACTTTTCAAAAGTCTCAATAGCAACCTGGCGATCAACATTCTTAAGTGCACGGAATCTGTTACGCAGTCAGTATAGCCACCTGTAATCTCAAGGTCAAAGACTTACAAAGGTCGAACAAACTTCATTCTTCCAATCTCACCCAAGAGCTTCACGGTGGGCTCAATGGCCGACCTATCGCCAATCTTCAACCCCAATCTGAAATAAAGATTTGTTACTTCGATATTCGAGCTGTCGGCAAAGCCGTACACTTGACCCATCAAACGGAACGAGTCTGAGCTGAGTGCTGGGTCTTCGAAAAGGGTAACCCGCTCAAGGAATACAATGAATTGGTTTGCGCTCAAACCCTTGATGTCTTCCTTTGATGGGGTGAAGGTTGACGAGGAAGACGAGAGAGATTTCCATTTGTCGGCTAGCTCGTAGACGATATCGACGAGAGAGGTGTCAAAGTCTGGTTTGGGTGGAAGACCGGGTGAGTAGAACCATGAGTCCCAGTCGACTTCATTGAGACGTTTGGTGGCTACGGGATCACTGGCGAAGAAGTCAAGGATGGTGGACTTGAATTCGTAGGAGTCGAGTGATTTTTCTTTGAAAACGGTAAAGTACTGCAATCATTCGTTAGTCTTTCACAGAGCCTTGTATGAGAGGACATAAGAGAGAGTCCACTTACGTGAGGGATAAACTTATCAAAAGAGTCCTTGGTCAATAGGTTCTCGAGGTAGAACAAGAAGGTGAATCCCTTTTCGTAAGGAACCTTGGAGAAAGCGTCATCAGGATCCTTTCCTTTCAGATCAACCACCAACTTGGTGAACTCGTTGTCCTCTCCGAACTCTTTGACGGAGTCCGCGAGCCCGTCCCAGCCGATGATAGCTGAGAAATGACGGTGTGCTTCACCATGTCTACTAAGATTAGTGATATGTGAGTCGATGATAGTAGCTGAGAGACTCACACTGCACCCATTATCTATGACACGATTTTTAGTCGACATGCAAATTGTTTAAGAGGCGGATACTCACTCTACGTTCCAAATAAGTAGTCCAGCCCTCGTTCAACCAAAAGTGTTCCCAAGATGCATTGGTCACTAGATTACCGCTCCAACTGTGAGCCAATTCATGAGCAATGACATCAACATTTTCTCGGTCCTATTAAATCGTGATTAGCATGGCTACAGCCATGATTTCAAGGCTAATACCTTTGATATCAAACTCGGAGTCGCGAATGTGTAGATCGGGTTCTCCATGCCGCCGTATGGAAAACTAGGAGGAAGAATAAGGATGTTGTACTCGCCCCATGCATAGGGGTATACTATTCTCTGCAAAAAATCAGCCCGTGCTCTCTTTTCGATTATCGATTGCACTCAGCCCACCTCGATAGCTTCGATGAACTTCTCGGTATGCGCTTCGAGCTCCCATTTGCAATCATCAATCTTGTCCGGGCTGGATACAACCACGCTTCGTGGTCCGACAGGAGCTTCGGTTAAATCTCTAAAAGAAAACATCAGCCATTGTATCAAGGCTCGCAAAAAGTGAAGTACGCACCCACTGGCTACGGCGAAAAGGTAGCTAGGAATTGGAACGTTCTGCTTGAACTGGTAGAGGTTGTTCAACTTCGCATTGGCATCGCGCACAGGTAATCCACTAGCAACGACAGGGAATGGAGAGGTGATGTTAAAGTCAAAGGTGGTTTTCACATCGGGTGTATCCTGGCAGGGGAAGATGGAGCGGGCGTGGATAGCCTGGCATTGGGAGACTACACAATGAATGATTAGAAATGGTTTGCAAGTTATCATACTGGATAAGTGACATACACATGTATGGGTGCTTCTTGTTTGATGTTTGTGCTTCTGTCAACCATTGCAGCGCAGTGCATTTTTCCGTGGTTTTGAGAGAGATCTACGCCATCACTTCATCAGCCAATATCCAACGATAAGTTGAAAGAAGTCTTACGTCAACTTCCACAGTATTACCCTCCGCAACACCCGTCTCAAGCACAATTTTCAACGCACTCCCATATGGCTCAAAGCGCGGCAACAACTCCCACTGCGCCGTTTGGCCATCCACCTTCACCTGCGAGATATCCAAGAAGCTCGTATCAAGGAGGATTTCCCGTGTCTCGGCTTGAGTCTTGGAGAGCAATTGGTGAATCACATTGCCGGTGAGCCTCTTGTTGTTGAAGTCAATCTCGAAGTTTGCGGTGATGTGGCGAGAGCGCCAGGCTGTGTAGTTGCTCAACGTGTTTGGGTCACGAGGGCGGAGGATGGGCGTGGTGGTTGCTGCGGCCATGTTCAACGCGCGGATCTGGATATTGCAGCCAATTCTTCCAGGAGTCTGATAAAAGGCAATTGATGGTAGTTGTATCCTCCAGCTGCGAAGTGCTTGCATCTGCGAATGTATGGAGTCGATTTGTGGAGGGGAAGAAAAGCATTTCATTCTGCTATCGCGAGCTATTAGTGAGGCGGGGCTGTCCGCGAATAGCCGTGCTTCACTCATGATGTTACATTTAGTCATCTAATTAGATTTAAGTCTGTGGATTCTTTCAAGTTTCTGTATGTGTCTCTAAACTACATATTTCATCAGCCTATGACCCATTGATCATCAATTCGACCTGATCGGCAGTCTTCGGTGCAGTCGTAAGGTTCTCATATCCTTCCTTGGTGATGTGAATGTTATCCTCGATACGCACACCACCAACTTCCCAATATTTCTCCAAGACGTCAGCGTCAATATACTTTGAGAGCTCAGAGTCCTTGAGATAAGGCTCAATTATGAATCGGCAGAAGTAGACCTGCTGGAGTATTAGCATCATGTAAAGCTTCAGAGAAAGTAAAGACATACGCCGGGTTCAACAGTAATCACACTTCCCGCAGGAAGTTTACCTCTCACACGCAGATACCGAAACATCTTGTCCTTGTCCGCGTAGTTCGCATGACCACCAGTATCATGGGTGTCCATTCCAAGATAGTGACCCAGTCCATGCGGGAAAAATGCGACACTGATCCGCTTCTCGAGAAGCTCCTCTTCCGAGCCACGCAGTATACCGAGCTTTAGTAGTCCCTTGATGGCGACCCGGTGAGCAGTAATATGAACATCTTCCCATAGGACGCCTTCCTTGAGCATGGCAAGTGACTCGGTCTGCATTTCGAGTACGATGTCGTAGATCTCTCGAGACTCGGGTGAGAACTTGCCTGACAGAGGGAAAGTGCGCGTGACATCCGCACAGTAAGCTTTATACTCGCCCGCAGCATCAAGTAGAACATTTAATTTCTTCTTGTTTGTCGATGCGTCGATCAGAGGCTCATCATTATTGACGTAGTGCAAGGTAGCACTGCTCGTTCCACTAGCAACAATAGGATGATACGCCATCTCGCGACATCCCTGGGCAATACAAGTTCCAATGAAAGCCGCTTCGAGCTCTCGTTCATTTGTAGCCGACTTGGCTGCTTTGAGAACAGCCACATGCGCCTGAGCAGTCACGTCGTTCGCTTTGCGAAGCATGGCCACCTCGTATGCATCCTTGACAGCTCGGCATTCTTCAATCGCCGTTTTCAGGACTATTTTATCGATATCTGGAAAGTCCTTGAAGGAAACATCACCGGATATCTGCCCATCAATGGCAAACACGAATCCGCTTGTGCCGACTTTGGATGCTAGGTGGGCCAAAGTAGGGTTGACGTCAGTCGTGAACAAGACTTCATCGACATCGTAAAGCTCCTTGGCTTCAGCAGGGGAAACGGGGAGACCAGACCAGATGACAGACTCTGGATCTAGAGGCGGGATGAAGAGGGTGAGCTTATCACTGCTGATATGGTAGGTGAGATGTGCATCTGGGAGCAAGCACCCAGAGAGATAGAAGAAGAACCGACGCTGTCTTGTCGAAATTAGCTTTGTTGTAACTCAATAATGTTACGTTCAACGCTTCAGGGTAGTCTACCTAAATGGCTGCTCAGAGTCATTGTCTTCAATCATTTTTGTCCTCTGGGCTTCCAGATAGAGCACGCCGTCGCCCTGGAAACCATTCTGTCGCAGATACTCGACGACTCTACGAGCGTGTGCTTTCGCAGGGTATTTACCCGCGAGGATGCCCTCGGTAGAAGTCATGTTTGTTCAAATTTTAGGACAATTATCAATGAGTACAAAATGAAAAGCTCTGATTGTGTTGATGTTGAACCAAAGGGTAGCATCGGCTGTCATTGGACCCCGCGCGATTTTCCATTAGATAAGGCCCCGCATTCGATATTCAACAATCACACAGAATCAAACGCTTCAAATCCAGCTAGAATCATAATTGGACATATATAGCAAAGCAAAACAGAAACAGGGATATCATATATACTACTCCGCGTCTGTCCAGAATCATCGCATAGGACTGCTCTCGAAATTGGAAACATCTTCAAACTCCATCTCCCATTGATCCACCTCTGCAAACTTGAGCGCTGCGTTTTGCAGCTCGCGGCTGCCTATCCTCTTCTTCGCGGCATGCACTGGCAGATCAGTATCTGATTCCAGATCCTCCGATGGCGGTGGTGAAGAGAGAAGCGAAGAGTTGTCAGAAAGATAGTCGTTCTCTTTGTCAGCGGTTTGACGAGAGTATGTGCGTTGGGACTTGTTGCCTTGAGTATCAACAGCCTTGCCTGCGTTCTTGGTATTGTCGCGTCTGTCCTTTTTACCTCCTCGATCGGCCTTACCCAGTTTCGCATTCGTCTTTCCAGATGTCGCGGTAGACAAGGCCTTCTTTCGTGGTCGGAGTGGTCTCCTCATGACTTCACGAGTCAACTCGTCCTCTTCTGGATCTTCATTGGCTGAATCAATGTCTTCATCATCGCTGCCATCTGTTTGCTGACGACGGCGGATACGGCGTTGTGGAAGAAATCTGGTTTGTAGGCTGAGTGTGGTCACTTTCGGCAAAGACTTCGTTTCCTCTGGTGCTGCAGCAGTCTGCCTTTCAACGGTCATCAATCGTATAGGACTTGCCGTAGAACTACTCGTAGGTGTAGCCATAGTAAAACTGGGGAGTTCGTCACTCGATCCGGCCACTGGAGATTCTGGAGCTGGAGTAAGTGTTGACACTGAACTACTTCTCGACGAGGGCAAGACCGGTTCGACATGCTCATCATTTACTGCTCCCGATTGGCGCTTCCTCTTCCTGGATTCTGTAGATGACGGCGACGTAACAACTGGCGGAGGACGGGAAGGAGAAACGGCCAATTGCCTCTCCGCAGCATTCGAAACTCTAGCAACATTCAATGGCGTCGACTCGTCCTGCGGACTAAAGCCACCCAGAAAATCCTCATCGTCAAAGTCTGATGAGTCTTCATCATCTGCCTGCATCATTTGTAATAGACTCGGCTGTCTCGATCGCTTCTTGAAATTGCTTAGAATAGAGCTTTCAAATCCAGGGGTGCTGCCGATCCGTGAATTGAAATCCCCCTTTCGCCCGACTAGAGATAATGTAGAGGAGTAGCCGCGTGCTCGAGTCGGGGGTCGAATACTGGTCGTAGTTGTGTTTTCTGCTGGCGAGGAAGCGATGACATTTTCGTTGAGGTCTCTCGTCGGGGTCAAGTCAGCGCCATGCTGGGTATTGTTTCGGCCATTTTTCTCTTGATTCTGGGCGGCTCGTCGAGGCGTTGCGATGTTGGCTTGCGATTCATCTGGTGTTGTATTGTACTTCTTTTCGACTGGCTTAATTGAGCCTTTTTCCGGCGCCTGGCGCACGGTACGAGCCCGTCGTGCTGGTGGACGTGGCATGAGTAGTTACGCGATGGAGATGTATTTTGTGGGCTGTACACGAGAAGTCCAATGGCAGAAGTATGAAGTATGACAGTCCTGTAGCGGAGCAAGATTGTAAGTAATTGGCGATGGTTAGAGACGACGCGTGGTGTTTGTTTATCGCGCTCCCGCTTTGGTCCCCACACCGACGGGCCAATGCCATCACAAATTGCCGAATACAGTAAAGCTACCTACCTACTCTCTTTATCAATAATCATTGACTGTCCAATACTCTGTTCATTGTTCAGATTCCTCATGATAGGCCAAAATATAAATACATCCATAATCAACGATTGTCTTGGTATCTCAAAGAAGAAAAGCTCATCAAATATCGTTCATCATCATCAATCGATCAAAGATAGATACACAAGAAGTAGTCGCCAGAAATCAATCGGCTTCATTATACAAGCACCCATTCAGTGCCTCGTTTGATATATTTATCAAGCAGCAAGCCCACATCATTCAGGGCGAAGCGGCAGATATAGAATCCAAAGAATTCTGCAGCGTGACGAGTGCTCAACTCCAGTCCGACATGCGTGGGCGATGAATGCTTGAGTCCGGGGTCTTCAACTTGGCGCGCGATTTGGTCTGTTTGATGATTTAGTTTAGTCTTTACAGAAGTGTCCGACCAAAATGGACTTACCCAGAACTTGGGCGGCATCGAATAATCGTGCCAATGCTCCCATAAAATTCGCATTCGGGCCAGTCAATTGAAGCTGCGTGACATCTCGCTTCGTGAAGCGACCACTAGGAGGGGAAGCTGTCATAGGTAATGTGCTCATATTCAGACCACTTTTACCACTTTCCCGATATGTCGATGTAGTCGTGCTCGCGCTCGCTGCTGCCGAGCTCTTCGATCGAAGTTTTCGCCAAGAGGTAAGAACAGACCTGCTAGATTGGCTCGAACTCCTGGACGCCATATTTTCGGTACTCATCTGCGATTCCTCAGGAATGTTTGCGTTTTTGAACAGTGGAAGCGCTCCTTGAACCCCAACCTCATTGCCAAGTTTCTTTGTAAATGCTGTTTGGACTTGATCTAGAATATTCTCAAAAGTCTGCATTTCTTCCAAAACAGCATCTGCGTCATATGTATCGACTTGGGCGACCTTCAGAAGAGCTGCTGTCAGCAAGTCACAGAGTGAAATTTTATCCTCAATAGCTTTGATCCTGACGTTCTTCACATGCCATACCTCCCTGGGTATGAACAGCTTGGTCGAAAGATATCCACCACGTGGATGTGCAATGGTCTGGTAAAGACATCGCATAAGCCAGAACGGGCGCAACAAGAAGGATTCTGGACAAGGTTCCAGAGGTATAGGAGCGTTGGTGATCGTCGAGCTAGGCGATCCGGGAGTAGTCGGCGAATGTATATCGTTGTCAAAGAGGCGGAGACTCTTAGAAGTCAGCAAGGGAAATGACGCTCCGCTCGGCGTTGGCATCGCAGGTACGAGGCCATTTGCTAACTGCCGTTGGAAATCAAAAGCAGGAAAATAGCTGCTTGATGGTGTATTAGGAGATTCATTAATGTCGGGGGTCGACACTGACATATTCCTTGTTCTCATGCCTGCTAGACTAGACGATGAAGTGTTCTTGCGAAGCATGCCGGGAGCAGAAATTATCTTGTTGATCGTTCTAGGAGGCGAGGATTGTACAGATCGCGCAACGAAATCTCCCTCAAGAGTAGGTATCCTTGTCAGACTTGCACTACGCTGGCCTACTGCTGAAATGCCGAATGAACCCTTCTTTTCAGTAGGTCCAGTCGGTAATGGTTTAGATATCGAGCTGGTCAATATCGGTAAACTTGTCTTGGGCTCAACCTTTAGTACTGGTGATGGAGGACCGGCCGGTTGTGCTGAAAACGGCTCTTTCTTGGTTGGCTCATAGCCCGCAGTTACACGCTTAGTGTCGATTTTTAATTGCTTCGTATTAGATCCGGAGAAGCGACGAGCTCGTACGCCAGCAGATGGAGACATGTTGGGTGCGATAGGTTGCTGTGTGGTTCCCGATGGTATCTTTGGGATTGGGGGAAGTCGCTTGGTCGGCATTGTCGCACCGGGCAAAATACCTTCCTCTGCCAGCGTCGAAAGAGAGGTACCGGCCGTGGCTGAATTTGCCGAAGTTGATGTGATCGAGCTGCCCCATGTTCTACCGGAGACCGTACTTGAATCTGACTGTCTAGGAAGTGCAGTTTTGGTATGAAGATTGAATTCAAAATCATCCATCACATAACCTTTCGTCATCTCTTCTAACATGCGTTCTTCCTCCTCAGCCTCCTCGTCAATATAATCAGCATCAGCATTGTAGGTGGACACCAGCGCAGATTCGTCCTGCATCATAAGCCGCTGCTGCAAGCCTCGTGCCATAACAGCTTGGGCCTCCATCTCGGCTTCCCGCACTCGCTGCTTGGCAATTTCAATATTTCGTCTAGCATTTGATACTACATCATCGTGGCCGTAATCGTCATCTCGGTGATCATCATAATCATCATCATCATCGTAAAAGTCCTCCTGTTCGTTCAGCGCGGGTTCCAAACCCTCATCATAGGCTGCTTCAACAGCTGCGTCTAGCGCAGCATCAAATTCAGCCTCTGTGCCATTACTTGCATGATGTGAATGTGTGCCACCCAAGTACAAAGATAGTTTTGTGGACGCAGGTGACGAAGCGCCGGACTCGTCGATAGTGTCCAACCATGAAATAGATTGACCATCATTGACAGGAATCTGCCCTTCAGAGCTATGAGATTCATGTGCTGTCGAACTTCGTGTTTCTGGATCATCATGATAATTAGCCGAGTCCGAAGTGAATCTTTGGCGGGTAGGAGAAGGCGAAGATCCCCGTGCGACAGCTTTAATTTCCTGTGAGTTGACCCCGCTCATGTCTGTACTCGATTCTTCAAACGAGAAATTGAGATCTTGGCCAGATGTAGATGGCAATCGCACGGTATCCAGACTAGGTACCGCGGGCACATCATCTTCAGTGTTTTGTCTCACAAGATATTCTACGCCCTCCTCATCGGTGTAGTGCCGCCCAACTAGCGGTTCTTCCTCTTGTGGTGTAGAGCTTTGGCCGCTTGGCGGTCTTTCAGGCAGTGCTTTGTCTTTATTGAAATTAGAAGGCAGTTGTATCCGAAGAAGTTCTTGAATGCGGTTTAGGTAAGTTTTGCGCTATGAGTTCTGTTAGCGAACTCTCACTCTGAGATAGACCAGGAGACGATAAGTCCACATGTATCACTCACAATTTCCAATAATTTGTATTTCTCCACGTCGCCTCCATTGCTCCGGAGCATAACAAATTGCAGCAACTCGCACGCATCTTGATAGGCTTCAATGGCACCTTCGAAATTTTCCGCATTATCTAGTAGCACTGCGGTATTCGCTTTCGCCAAAGCTTTGGAAAGCATTGCCTTTTGTGATGACCCACGCGGTCGGCGACGCTGTGGCGAAGTTGAGCTGGACTCGGTTCTCTCATGATCATGTCTTGCGCCATGCTCTCCACTGTAAGAGCTCGATATATTTACCGGGTCTTCCATATTAGCATTTGGCGCCCGTTGGGTAGAAAGGGCTGTATGTTCGAAATGTCTGATAACGTTGTGTCGATACGAGAAGAGATTATGCGAGTCGACTAGATTTCATCACCAGGATATTGATAAATGAATTTAAACTTCGGAACGCGCCTAGATGCAGTATCATATATAATCTTGCTTTTATCGTTCAGGGTCCGAGAGGAGCGGCCGGAGCATGTCAGTGTGCAACGAAGTATTTCCGCTGTGCAACCAGACTCAGACCGGTCTTTTCACAATTCAACAATCATGGCGCCGGGGTCACGTATTGTATTCTCCAATTTATATCCAATCGGCGGAGTCTTCACTCTAAAACATCACCGATCGATGGGAGTATCGTGTAAGTAATCGTCGTCCGTATCTTGAGCGAGATTGCAGTGTAACGGCGTCCTCAACGTAACTGTGCGGTTTCCACAGTCCAATCACCTATTATCAACGTATATCCGGCGGTCCAATATGTCATTCGACGAGTGGTGTTTGCAAATGGCAAAGTCGGTCAAGCCGCGATGAGGTGGTGCTCGCTAATCGGAAATGCAACGGAAGAGACGCAACGAAGCGAAATGCAAATGTATATACCAGTATACTCAAGGAGTGCTCGCACGATCAAGAATATAGGATGATATATCACAGTAAAGCGCCCATCCAGGACGAAGCACGCAAGCGACAACAGGAAGAATACGGTTGACGAAGAAGAGCAGAAGAAGAAGCAGCTCTAGAACAGGAAAGGACGTGGGCTGTTTCATTGGCTGGGCTGGAGAGAAAGGGGGAAACTGTGAGGACTGCGCACGGCAGGAGCGACCCACCAGCCACCTGCCCAATGACACTGTCGCTGGTAAATGTTTTGCATTTTACCTCTTTGGGCTCTTTCCTCTTTCTTTCTTTAATTCTTTCTTTCCAATTTCCTTCCTCTTTACTCTCCCCAATTGCATTTCAATGTGTTGTATCTTTGCTATTGACACCTTAGGTCTCCCATGTCAGTAGCCCGTCTATTGAATTGCTGGGAAGGATTGACAAATCCGGCCCCGCATCAGCGGTGATTCAGACGCGCATCGAATCGAATCGCGCCGACAACAGGAGACGCCCAAACTACATCGGCACTGACAACATCCCATAATCGAATTTGACATGGGCACAATGAGGAAGTCTCAACCCAGACTTACAGATTGATAATTGCCCGAGTCATGTCTTTGAAATGACCTACGGTGGCTGAGTTACACTCGGCTCCCTCCTTCGTACGAAACGTTGAAACGGAAAAGGAACAGGAACAGGAACAGGAACAGGAACAAGATCAATGGATCCGTTGCTTGTGGAACGGTGGATGAGAAGCAGGAACCTTGGGTCAGAGGAAGAGGAGGGGTAGCAGCCCCGTTCGGCTTCTGTCTGTATGTGCCGGCTCTCTAGCACTGAATGGTGGACTGTCTATTCGCATCAACGGAGTTAGACGATCAGTAGTCGCTCGATACATACACCAGAAACCCTTTCATAGTCCTTCTAGTGAAGTCGCTGCGCCATTGGACATGTGTATGAAATATGTACATTGCATAGTACATAAGAATAGAACGTATGGAGGCGGTGGCAGAACCACTGATCAGCTCTACTATTTCGTCATCATTCAGTCTGCCATATCATCACCTTCTCCACGTACATATACCGTTCTCAGCTGGTCTTTGCGGTTGATACAGCTTTGTATGTTATTTGCACAAACAAGGACGTGAGATTTCTCGACTTTGTTAACGAGCAACTCATTGCCTGCACCGGTCGAGTGTCGAACTGCGGGGAACGAATACAGATAGGTACCAGGGCGATCCTGAACCATCGACCAAACAAATTTGGAATAATGGCGAAGTCTGATAGAGGGATACGGATTGCAATAGATGTACGTTTTCTGAATTTATTCTCGTATTGGCGATTCTGTCTACTTGCATACTCATCAACAACCATAGCGCGGTGGCACCTTCACCGATTGTGTCGGAAACCCGGGCACTGGAAAATTAGAAGACGATATCGTGATCAAGCTACTTTCAGTCGACCCTGATAATTACGATGACGCACCCTTGGAGGGCATTCGCCGATTGCTTTCGAAGTTCACAGGTCGCGAGATCCCCCGAGGCGAACCTCTCGATACCTCTCAAATCGAAAGTATTCGTATGGGCACGACGGTGGCAACGAATGCGCTGCTCGAACGAAAAGGCGAAAGGATTGCTCTTATAGTCACAAAGGGGTTCAAGGATTGTTTGCAGATTGGAAACCAGTCTCGTCCGAAAATCTTCGATTTGGCAATCAGACGTCCGGAAGTTCTATATGAGAAAGTCATCGAGATTGAAGAACGGGTAACTCTAGAAGACTACGCTGAGGACCCGCAAAGGACAAGAACAGAAACGAGGACCCGTGATCAGACGCCGTCAGATACAGAAGTCGTCCGCGGTCTCTCCTCGGAAGCAGTGAGGATCCTGCGGAGGCCTGAAAATGAAATCGTAAGGGATCAACTGCAGCAACTGTACAACGATGGTTTCCGCAGCGTAGCTGTCTGTCTTATGCACGGATATACTTTCCCAGACCATGAGGCATTTGTCGGTGAATTGGCTCGAGAAATCGGATTTGAGCACATCAGTCTAAGCCACGAATTGATGCCAATGATTAAGCTAGTCCCACGAACAACGTCTGCTTGTGCAGATGCATATCTGACGCCTACTATCAAGAAATATATTGCTGGGTTTCAGGCTGGCTTTCAAGGTGGACTAGGCGCAGAGTCTGTGCAGAATAGCAGTGGCCACAAAAGCGCACGCTGCGAGTTCATGCAATCGGACGGTGGCCTTGTCGACGTTAGCCAGTTTTCAGGACTGAAAGCTATACTTTCAGGGCCAGCGGGAGGAGTTGTTGGCTACGCTTTGACTTCTTATGACCCTAAGACCAAGACTCCGGTCATTGGGTTTGACATGGGTGGTACAAGTACAGATGTTAGCCGTTACGGAGAAGGGAGATACGAGCATGTCTTTGAAACAACCACTGCAGGGGTGACTATCCAATCTCCACAATTGGATATCAACACCGTCGCTGCTGGCGGCGGTTCCCAATTGTTCTTCCGCAACGGTCTTTTCGTAGTGGGTCCTGAATCTGCTGGTGCCCATCCTGGGCCTGCTTGTTATCGAAAAGGAGGTCCTTTGACTGTGACGGATGCCAACTTGTTCTTAGGCAGGCTCTTACCCGACTTTTTCCCCAAGATATTCGGTAAGAATGAAAATGAGGGCCTGGACGAAGAGGCTAGCCGTAAGAAATTCGAGGACCTCACGAAACAGATTAACGAGGAGTTGTGCAAATCGGGTGAAGATAAGATGACCCCGGACGAAGTGGCATACGGATTCATCAAGATCAGTAACGAAACCATGACCAGACCTATTCGTTCACTTACCGAAGCCCGAGGCCATGACACATCAAAACATCGTCTCGCCACGTTTGGTGGTGCTGGTGGCCAGCATGCCGTAGCGATCGCCGAGGGTCTAGGCATACGGCAAATCCTTGTGCACCGATACTCCTCTGTGCTCTCGGCATATGGCATGGCTTTGGCAGATGTCGTGGACGAAAGACAGGAACCCGAATCCCAGATTTGGTCTACAGGCGATGTGCAGAATAAATTGAAGTCTAAAATGGCCGATCTCAAGAGCAAATCCGAGGAGAAACTTCGTGCCCAAGGCTTCGACGAGGAGTCAATTGTGTTTGAAGAGTATCTCAACATGAGATATCGAGGTACTGAATCGTCGCTGATGATCATCAAACCAACTCTCGAAGAAGCTCGTGCTCTCTACGGAGGCAAAGAATGGGCGTTTGGAGAAGCCTTCGTCAAGCAGCATGAGCGAGAATTCGGTTTTGTTTTGCCGGACAGAGACATTATTGTCGACGATGTCCGAGTTCGTGGTATTGGTAGAAGCTTCCAAGGGTTGGACAAGACCGTTGATCAGCAATTAAAGGAAGCAAAACCTCGTGAGGTTGACAGCAAGAAAGTATACCAGATCAAGAAAGTGTTTTTCGAGGGTGGACGTCTTGATACGCCCATCTATAAACTCGACGATCTTGAAGTAAACGACCGCGTGAAAGGACCCGCAATCGTCGCTGACAATACACAAACAGTAGTTGTGACTCCTGGTGCTACTGCGCTTGTCACAGAGACACACGTAGTCATCAATATTGGCGAGAATGATGTTCTTGGTGTCAAGGCTGATACTAGTGGCGTTGATCCCATCATGCTGAGTATCTTTGGTCACCGATTCATGGCTATTGCAGAACAGATGGGCCGTGCTCTCCAGAAGACGAGCGTGAGCACAAACGTCAAAGAAAGACTCGATTACTCATGCGCTTTGTTTGACTCTGAAGGAGGGCTGGTTGCCAACGCACCACATCTTCCAGTGCATCTAGGAAGTATGTCTACATGCGTGCGGACTCAAGCAAATATATGGATGGGGAGGCTCAAACCGGGGGACGTGATTGTCTCCAACCATCCAGAATTTGGAGGTACACATCTTCCAGATATTACTGTAATCACACCTGCATTTGCTGGTGAAGAGATCATCTTTTACGTAGCGTCTCGAGCACATCATGGTAAATTTTGCGAAGTCGCTCTCTTTAGGAGTCTTATGCTAATACATGGCAGCCGATATTGGAGGCATTCTGCCTGGGAGTATGCCGCCTCACTCCAAAGAGCTCTATCAAGAAGGTGCAGCAATCAAGTCCGAGAAATTGGTTTCAGAAGGCCATTTTAATGAAGAACGTATCACGGAGCTGCTTTACCACGAACCAGCTCAGTACCCAGACTGTAGTGGCACGAGATGTCTTGCAGACAACTTGAACGATTTGAAAGCGCAGATTGCAGCAAACCAGAAGGGTATAAATCTAATTACTAATTTGATTGATGAATATGGCCAGGATGTGGTGCAGCATTATATGATTAAGATCCAGGAAAATGCCGAACTCAGTGTCAGGAACCTGCTCAAAGGGGTGAGTCAGAGGTTCAAGGGCCAGGATCTCACGGCTATCGACTACATGGATGATGGAAGTCCTATCAAATTGAGAATCTCAATCGATGCAGAAGAGGGAGCGGCCGTCTTTGACTTTTCGGGCACAGGTCCTGAGGTTTATGGTATGTATACATTCATTGGCATGTAAGACCAAGATTAACGATTGTATTCCAACAGGAAACATCAATGCACCAGAAGCTGTTACATATTCAGCAATCATATATTGTCTGAGATGTCTTATCTCCGAGGAGATTCCACTCAACCAAGGATGTTTGAAGCCTATCAAAGTTCACATCCCCAAGAACTCCTTTCTGTCACCGTCAGAAAGTGCAGCCGTTGTTGGTGGAAATGTTCTAACCGTAAGTTTGCTGAAGCTGGATCAACCGGGTATGAAGACTAATTTTTGTACACAGAGTCAGCGAGTCACAGATGTAATCCTCAGATGTTTCAATGCCTGCGCAGCCTCCCAAGGAGACACCAACAATCTCACCTTCGGCTTTGGTGGCAACGTCTCCGGCTCAAAAGCAACCCAGGGCTTCGGATACTACGAAACCATAGCCGGAGGCAGCGGTGCCGGGCCAGACTGGGAAGGCACATCCGGAGTCCACACACACATGACCAATACACGAATCACAGACGCCGAAGTCTTTGAGCGACGATACCCAGTCATATTACGTGAATTTAGTCTGCGGCCTGGATCTGGTGGACTGGGACAGCACTGCGGTGGCGACGGCGTTATACGAGACATTGAATTCCGCATCCCAGTTCAAGTATCCATCCTCTCTGAGCGACGGGTCTACAAACCCTATGGCCTAGAGGGAGGCGAAGATGCACAAACAGGCCACAATCTGTGGGTTCGTAAGATTCCCAAAAAGGATAAAGACGGAAACAAGGTGATGGAAGATAGAATTATCAACCTTGGAGGTAAGAATAGTATCAAGATGCAGCCCGGAGAAAGGATTGTGATTATGACGCCTGGTGGTGGTGGGTGGGGTGTTCCTGGAGAGGAAAGCATAGCGCAGAAGAAGCTTGACGCGCGACATGCGTGGAAAGGAGGTTCGATTGCGAATATCTTGGCGACTCAGGAGGCGAGTATTTAGCCATAGGATGTGTATAGATTAGGCTGGTTTATGTGCATAGATTTAAGACCAATTGACTGTGACTTAGACAGTGAGTGTAGACTTCTGAAGATGTGAATTGATCGAGCTGTGATCGAACCTTCATACAATTAGAAAGGGCATGCCCATCTTGATCTAGAGTACAATTCATCGATTGTAAGAATCGCAGACTACTCAAGTGCGATGTCACTTTCATCTTGGCTGTTGACACATAACCACATTCTGGGCAAGGAAGGGACAGGAAATCAGGTAGAGTGTCCGAGGGTATACCTGCGTAACATTTTTCCGACACTTCACTGAAGATCGTCGAGTATTAGAGTCTCTTGTAAGACAGTCAGCCAACCCTTCACGCCTCGTCTTCGTCCTCATCCTCATCGCTTGTGGTATCAATGTTTTTCTTCCCGCTTGCCTCTCCTTCATCTTCCTTAGGCCCTGAGGCCCCAGTATACGCGGGTCGAGGCACCGAAATCCCCTTGGCAGAAAGCACTTGCTCAATCTCGGGTAGGCAACCGATGAGCGCATTGAACTGTTCAATTGGAAGCGAAATACCCTGTATCAACCCAACAGAGAGTCAGCTCATTGACCACACCAGGAAAAGAACAGTTAGGGTGAATGAGGGTACCTTCTTCCCAGGAAGTTCCTGCCCATCCTTCTCATAATACTCTCTAATATTGACCATACTCTTCCCTCTGAAATCGGAGATTGTGATTCTGCGGTGGCTTGAAATGTCCCAGTAAATGTCGCCGTTGGAGTCTATCTTTTGTGTTGCTGCTGATGCGACTGACGATGCTATCTTTGCTTTCTTTGCGCCGCGATCGTTCTTGTTAGTGTCATCTACGACGAAGTCGTCGGATTGGTAATCGTTGGAACGCTTCTTGGATTTGTAGGACATCTTTCTGCTGGCGTGTGTGTAACAGGAGGGTGTAGAATTGCGAATCGACAGCTTAGAGAGACGGTTTGCGATGTAAGTCGAGGTTTGTTTATGAACTAGAAGCGCGATCACCGTAGCTGAGCTATTTATCTGGTGGGTCCGTATGTTTTTATCTTATCTTATCGCCCGGTTTGTGGAGAGCCCCATACATTACGGACTACAGAGCACAAAGAGATTGTAAAACCACCATAGTTACTAAATGAGAAAGATTAGAGAATCACGGCTCTCAATGCCTGCAAAATAAGAGCAAACATGAATCCTCTTCCAACCTCCTCAATCTGAAGACAATCAAAGACCTTCCCTAGCGCTTCTCCAGATGCTGCTGCACCCATCACGCTCATCAGGGCTTGAGGCATACCTCTCTCAATCAGCAGCTTTCTCGCTTCGTCCTTGAGTTTATCGCTTTCTTCCTTACTTAATGCAGGTGGCCAGGCTTTCATCTCTTCCTCCGTGGGTAGAGAATTTTCTCGGATCTTAACAAGATTGGCGGCGATCGCTTCGTCCGTCGTGTTGGAGTCAATCATCGATTCTTGAACCAGGACACGAATTTGTTCCAAATGTGGATTGCGCGGGCGTAGAATATAGGATTTTGCCGCATTTAATAGAGTCTTTCGGAAGTTCCAGGCAGACGACAACGTATATAGTTCATTAATGACCGCAAATATAAGCTCGACGGCTACGCGAGTTTCCTCTTCGGTGATGGGATTTCCTGAAGGCTTTGGGGGTGTGCGGAGCTGGTTAACGCTCGTTCTTCGATACCTTGCCTGGTTTTCTTCTCCCTCTTGCACTTTGGCAGAATCACCAAGGGTCTCAGGACCTGCGGTGCCCTTTTCAAGTGTTGTCATCGATATCGGGGAGGTCGCAGATGATCTAGGGCTGATTGACCCACTTTGTGCGTTCTGCAAAGGGATCTGCTCTGACGACTGATCTGTAGTCAGTTCCTGGTCTCCTGCATCTGTTCTGGGTGTTTCGATTGGGTCGCTAGATGATTCACTGGCAGGGGTGTCTGTCGGGCTACCCAGGTCTCGAGATAGATCTTGCGAGATAGCCTCGGGCGAATGTTCTTTGATCGCACCAAGAGAGTCATTTGAGTCAATAGCCGAGGGGTCCTTTGATTCTCTCAATGTGATATCCAAACTCTTTCTGCTCCTGTTCGCGCCAGCGAGAACTCCAGTCACTCCTTCTAACATGGCTTTACCGCCTCCTGCAACTCCCTTGGGCGCATTCGACAAGACACCTAACACGTTCTTTCCCATATTCTCAAATGTGCTTGACGCACGCAGATTGAATACCGCTTTTCCAGAAGTCGGTGGTTGACTGAGTTCAGTATCCTTATCGAGAAACCGTCTGAGACGCTCAGACTTTGCGAATTCTCTATGCTCCAATGCATCCCGGAGATATCGTTCCAAAGCCTTCGCCAGCGACGACTTTGTTTGGTCACGATAACTAGGTAGCACAGGATGGACGTCTAGAAAGGGAACATGATGGTATCTGGATAATGTCGAGAGACCTTCGTGCAGATACTCAAAATCTTGATACCTTCGGAAGATCATCCAGCCCGGGTACCGTGTGGAAGCAGGTTCTATCTGAAGCATGTATTCAGTCGTCGGCTTGGCTTTTATTGCTGTCTTATCACCAGGCATAGAAACATCATCAACTATTACAGAAGCCCCGTATAGAACATGAACAGCATCTTCCACTTCCTCTCGAGTACCAGTGTCCGTTATTGCGGCCAAACTCTGCTCCTGGCTCACAATTTCACGCAGCTGTTGCGAAGTTTCCTCTCGGTTCTCTTTTGGCATTTTTCCTTCAGTGGAGCTTGGCACAGTTCCTGGAAAACTTTTAGTGAACGGCTCACCGTTCTTCTTTTCCTCGGAAATGTCCTTTGATAGAACGGTCCCATCACTGTTATACTTGGGCATCTTGGAAATGTCCTGTTTGTGCTGCGCCGTCCTCTTTGCTTTCACATCAGGCACGGCCATTCCTAGATCCTGTGATGCCCTCCCTGCGACCCCTGATAAAGCTGCTATATCACCTTGCGAGGCGCTTTCAAGTCCCGCATCAATCGCATTCAAAATCTGTGGCTCGCCTTCTCTTAAAAGATGAACTATCCAGCCATTAATAAAATCTGGTTTTGAGCAGCTCGTAACGATTGACTCAAGGACGACACCGGCAAATATCCCGCTAAGGAATTTTTTCAGCGCGTCGCAGTTATAAACAGAGGACTCGAGGAAGTTGAAAAGCATATCATCCGCGACCATTTTCAATTTCTTCTGCTGTTGATCTATTGACAGTACATTGGCTAGGTTACTGTCAGGATACTTTTTCAGGTATTGCCTCACATGTTCTTCAATTGACAGTGAATCGGGAGCTGCCTCTGGCAAAGCAAGAGATAACTCGTTGAGGAACACAATAATCATGGAACTTGAATTGGTAACGAACTGAAGAAATGTGTCCGCCGAGCGTTTACGGGTCATATGAGTCGAAAGCGAGTTCACAAATCCGACAATGATTTTTCTGCAGGATAGGGGGAACGAATTGTCGGCGGGCAATATAGGCTTGTACCAGTGACTGTACTCAGAAAGTTAGCTGGAAGGTCGCAAGCCGGGCAGACATGGCCACTCACAGCACGTAGTTATTCATCATAGAATCTATTAACTCGGTAAGAGCAGCAGCAGTCGCGGGAGGAAACTTGGATAGATCTAATACAGCCGTATCCCCATCGGCTGATGCAGCTTCGGCTCCTTGTTGATCCCTCCTAAGATCATCATTCTGAGGTTTCCAGTCGAGAAGTCGAGAAGCGACTTCAATCCCAAGCTCTCTTCGCCTGCGTGAGAAAGATAAAGCAATGCCACTTCCTTCATATCCTGAACTCCTTTCCGTGGTAACTCCTAACCAATAATCATGAAAGAAGAACCCTGAAACAAGGCCGATGAGAAGTAGTCCTAACCTCCCAAGTATGAGATATATGAGAAGCGCCGAAGCGCCGAGCAGTCCAAGGAGCACATTATTGTCGGCCGTCTCGAGAAAGCTCAAAAGCCATTGTCCGGAAAACGATGAGAAGGGTTCAGGATTCGGGGGTGCTGTCAAGTCGATTTTTGTTTCCGTGCTGGCGTCATCGGCTGTGGAGGTCTGGACAGGTTGTCCGTTTTCCGGGGGCGAGGAAGGTGAAGAAGCAACCGCTTCATCCATAGTAGCTATCTACATTGGCGGATATATTGATACTGGAGGATAATATCGCACCGATCGGAGTTATTTGGTTTTCAAGGTGTTGTTGAGAGACCGAAATAGGTAGACGAAGCGGAGGAAGCGGAGCAAAGTTGGGCAGTCGCAAACCATAAGCAGAGACGGCAGGTGACGGATCGCCTCAGGTAAAGCTAATACGCGGACAACGAACCCAAATTCTAGAACATACACAAGAGCACTGATTTTAACATTACAATCATGCACGATATTCATAATCAGGATATTCATGTAATTCTGTTTCTATCTATGTATCGTCTCCTCATTTCCTTGCCTCACATAGAAAGCGAAAACACAAGGTATCTAAAGCATATTGGACGAAATTTCTCTCCGCGATCCGAGTGAATCCAGCAATCAAAGAGAATGCGATCATGCCAGATGCAAAGAAGAAAGCGGGTTCGAAGATAAAATGACTTTATCCAGTGTTATTGTCTTATGTATTTGGTATGAGAACCTTGCGCAACTACGCCGAGTAGGCCATCCTCACCACGTCTCGAAATCGTCACACTGGTGAACCCGAGTGATTTACCAACTCTGTCAGTGCGACTTTCAACCTCAAGCCAGTCTCCGAGACTTGCCTTCGATATGTATGACACATGGATATCCGTGCTTACGCCGGTGGACTCGAAACCGTGCGAGGCAATGGCTAAGCCACCAGCCCAATCGACAACGCAGGCTGAGAAAGCGCCGTGCAAGCCACTTTTGGAGTTCAATTGACGGGCAGTAACTTGTAATCTGGCGCGAACTAGGCCTTTGCTGGCTTCGTAAATTTCCACATCTTCCAATAGAAAATTGTATATGGGGCTATTCTGTCGAGTCCTGTTCCAGACATTAAGAACATTCTCTAGTGCGGTAGCCATGTCGTTGACTTGTCGGAAATTATCATGGTGTGGGTGGAAAGAAGAAAACAAAGAAACATTGTTACTAACGAGCGGAAAGAAAAGAGCCGGAATTTGGTGGCTCCACAATGCCAAGCTTAGGGCTACAAAATTGTTTAGGGTTGTTGTTGACCTTAGTCTGTTCAACGATAAGAGTGAAGAAGTCGTTTTTATTTCCTCAGTCATTGCTTCTATCTCGATGATATTGTAGCAAGTTTGGAATTACGTTTCGAATGTTGACTGGTCTGTCTTTCTATACATTTCCGTGAGGTTAGTTCAAGATCATCCTGGTCCAACAGCTCATCGTTGGCGTTTCCTTCGCATCCTCGATAGCATCTGTGACAACATAAAGTGATTCACGTCCTCGTCCGCCCAATAACTCAAGTGGCTAGCAATACTCGCGATAAGTGATATATCAAACACGCCCCTGAATCCAAGTTGATGTAATCAGCAATTTGTTCGATCAATGCTTGATATGTGGAAAGGATATACTCACTCTTGAATGCTGTAGTCTACCCTGCCATTAGAATTCAGAGCACGCACTTTGGCCTCCTCATTTCTTATTTTTCGAGAGCGATCTTCAACGTCGTCGTTATTACTGTCCCTGGAGGTAGCCGTTGCTTCACTCCGCCTTGCTTTCTGAAACCCTTCATAGAGTGTTTCCATTCCTGAATCTATAAGGGTTGGGAATTCTAATTCATGGTCGTGTACCTTTGAGCCGGTCGCATTCATGTCTGACATCACCGACTGCTGGGAAGCACTGCGCGAATGCGTCGAGCCTGATGTTCCATCGGACTGTATACCTAAGCTCCGATTAAGCAAGCTGCTCGCGACACCGGTCGTGAAGTTCGTCCAGAGCGAACCCACGCGAGAACTAATATTTGACAGGCTCTGACCAGATGCTGTCCAAATACTCTTCTTCACGAATGGCAAGGGCTGGGGCTTCAACGCTGACATCGCCGGAGAAATCAGCGGTTCAAGGCGGTAGCTGACCGGGTCGGAAGGGTGGAAAATGTTATATAGTTCATCACATCGAGGAGAGGATACACTTGGATTCAATTCGAAGACTGCCTGTTCCATTGGATCACCTATTGGAGCGTCTGCACCAGGGTTGTGAGACAAGGCCGAATTTCTCTCAGTTAAGCCCTTTGTGAGCGACCTCCCCGCAATCGTTTTCGCCTGCAACATCTGGAAGAGTGCAAGCGGAGAGCCAAGGCAGAAGAATTCCTTGCAATCAAAGTCCAGAGGGTAGTCAGCCGTTGAGTCGCGTGTACTGCTCTTGTGCCTGTTCGAATTTTCTTCGAAACCTGTCTGATAGACTTGTTTTTGGCGACAGAGAATATCAAACATGATAGCACTTCCTAATGAATGCCCACATAGACTAACCGAGCCTTTGAAGTATGGATTACGGGACTTGAATAACTGGAATATCCTATTACATTCCCGCTGTACAATGCCCATGATATGCTCTCGGTAACCACTTTGATACAAGAGGACATCCATAGCCAGATCGGAAATCAGATTGCGGACAGCGGGGACGCCTTCTAACGTGATATCGGCCAAGCTAGGATACTGTTCTTCTTCAGAAGACAAGCTTTCAGGGTCAGCAAGGTCGAACTCTTTGCGATTCTGGCGCAAACCCTGACGGGGAAAGTCTAGGAGATATCTCCAGCATCTAATATGCCTGTCAGTAAGTATCCCACAAATTAAGCACGAGAGACTAACACAGGGAGAACTTGTACGCGACAGTTGTTCTTTGCGTCCGGAAATTGCGAATTCAGCGCCTGTAAGTCAGGTGATGCGCCATAAACAGATTTCATGGTCTTTCTTAAAGTAGTGACATCGGAAATGAAATTGATACTATCCAGTCTAAGTCCCAGGCGCTGACCTATACCATGCGTAACTAGAATGAGGTGATCAATCTCTCTATCTCTCTCTTCGCCTTCTGTCTCTCTGGCGTCTTCCATTTCCTGCTCTTCTTGTTTTCTCGCCTCTTCTTCGAGTTCGGCAGTGTCTCCAGTTTCTCCATTTAAAGAAGACATCTGACGTTGTAGCGTTGCTCGGACGCCGGTTGACATTTTGGATTTCAGCCCCGCAGACTCAGTGCCAAGAGAGTCGGTTGATGTGGTAGATTTTTCCTTGTCTGACTGGAGAATCTCCTTTCCTGTAGCATCGACAACCGTAGCTGGAGTCACTGGGGGTGAGTTCTTTGATGGCGCGCTTTTGGTGTCTGCTACATCCTTTTGAGCCCCTTGCTCAATGTATCCTCTCACTACCTTTGTACCTCCCACAGCACCAAATCTCTGGTATACAGTACTACTAACGCGAGACATGAAGTCATCATAATTCAGCCAGGCCACAGTTGAATCCTGGTAGGTAACGGTGCTATTCATATACGAACCAAACAGACGATAGACAAGTAACGTCTGGCTGCTAGATCGTCCCTGGCTATCCGAGCGCTCCCTTGTTAATTCATCACCAATCTTCTTGACTGGCGTGCCATGTACCGATTTCGGCTCTTTAAGAGGCAGATCTGCTTGAGATCTCGCGTCTGGCAGTGCAGTGGTTCCTGATGCGGGTTTGCTCTGTGCATTCTGCAATTGCCATGGTTTCATTTTCAGGTAACCCTCTTCGAGTTGAGTAGCGAGGTTTTCTTCGCATGGCCTCAGAATCGAGCCTTCTTGAAAGAACCACGTTCCACGTCTAACTTCATAAATAGGCCCCAACCAGTATGCCGGTCCAAGTTCTCGCTTCTCCACGTCGACATCGTACAGGTAGTCCTCATTTACGGGGACCTTGGCTGGACTCTGTGTCTGTTCGTTCCCTCTCGTATCCTGTGAGGGTGCCTTTGCTTCTTGCTGAAGGAGTTGCTGAAAGGCCTTTTCGATCGACTGGGAGTCTTTGATATAAAAGGGAATGAATTTTTTCGCCGGGGGAAAGGGCTTAGGCGGCTCTTTCTTCTCCAACCCCATGAACGCCGGTTTCGATTTCGGGGTATCTACGGCGTAGAACCATCTCGTTTGTAGGGGTGGGCAATCGGGTGGATATTGTAGAGAACTGAGCCGTTTTTTGTAGGATGTGATATGATCTTCTCCAGCGCCTTGTTTCAAAGTATCTGTTTCCGACACGTTACCGGTCCCATTCTGCGGGGTCGAACTCCGAGTGATTGACCACGGGGAAATCGATTCGAGAAAGGATGGCTTCGGATCCGTGGCGGGCATGGTCACCCTTTGCAGCCTCGGAAAACGTGGTAGACGAGCCAATTTGTCTGATAGTGTATTGGAAGGTTGACGGGTTAGTCAACGATGGTTGCGCGGCGATGCTCAATATTGCATTTTACGCACCCTCCAGTTCGAATTGATGATGAAGAAGGGAGAAAACCGGAAAGTTGGCCAGACTGACAGCCACGTGAAGTGAGGACATACATTCGGCAGGAACAACAGCTAGCCAGCCCCACAGCGTCTGGAATCCCGTCTACGTCATCGCCTGGAAAGAGCGCGATTGTTTCATTACTGCGCGACACGCAGCACCTCAATATTATCCCTCTGCAGTACAAATACGCGAAGAAAATAGCCTCATAACCTACTGAAGGAGGCACGTGAGGCAGTTCGGTGAGAGAAGGAAGGAGGTTGCTGCAATTGGCAGGTGCGACCTGCCCCGCTAGTCAGTCGTTGCTTCCTGACGGCCCGCTTTGGCACATGCGCCTTCCATTTTCACAATGCGTACCTAGTAGTGACATATTCTCGTAGTACTGGGATGCCGCCTTCCACCATTATCGAAGGAGTCAAAGGCTACTGAAAGAACGGCCAAGATTTCCAACAACAAACACACCCGGCATGCTTCTAAGTGGATAGCATGGGCCTGAGGCGAACAGAAAGATCACCGCTTCCCCGAACAATGACACACCTTTTTCTATGCCAAAATGGGGGATATACTGAAAGCCATGCCCGCCGACGTGGTGACAATATTCAGCAACCCTAGAAGCATTGTGTCTCTGTATGTGTTTTATGAGACCCTTAGGTGGTAGGCTTTGTGGCCAGGGGACATATGAAAGACATACCAGACGATATTGACTTCCCGCTGTCTCCATCACTGGAGAGCAAATTGAATGGAAAAAGATTGGCATAGACGTGGAGTATCTTTCGAATCTCTGCTGAGTTCAGCTGGCTGGGGAGCGAACGAACAGCCCGGCTACGTCATTGGTTGGGCTGGTTTGCAACACAAGAAAAGCAGAGTCTAACTCTGTGAATATGCCAAATTGATCTTATCGTAGAGTCTCGTATGCTTGCTCTGTCAGGAGGCTGTATATAATTTTATATAAATCTGCTCTATTTCATGATGTACAGAGCGGAACTACGTACATACGACCACTGGGATAGTTCAACGGGAGACAGGAAGGTACCCCGCCAGTCCTTCGTTCCTTCCTTTCCCTTCCACCTCAATCCTTGGCGCCTTCCACTGTCTAAGCCTTCGCAGCAGGCGTCATTGGCGGCACACATAGGCGACCACATACCTTCTTTCTTCTACACTCTCCTCTTACGACCACACCTAGGCAACCTTGTTATCTTGTCTCTTTTTTTCTTTAATTGATCTCCTGTCATCTCTTTTCTCAACTCTTTTGCTAACCTTTTCTTCTTTCCTTCCATTGTGCTGACCTGAGCTTACCCCGCCTTGTTTGGTTCGTTGTCCGACGCGCTCCTGGTCATTTAGCCACGGCAGAATTTCCACAATGAACTTCCTCAAACTCCAAAGGTATGTCCTGACATTTTATCGCGATGTCCTCCCTGGCATCATCCTATTTGCGCGCATGCTTACAATGATATAGGAAATACCCGGAGTTCCCGCAAAGCGAGCTGTTCGGTCTACAGGATGCTTTTCGTAAACTAGATATCGACGACAAAGGCTACCTCGATGAGTCCACAGCGATCAAGGCTACCCAGCAGTCGGAGCATCAGCCGTACGATGTGGTGAGAGCAGCTCTCAAGGAGGTGGAGCTCGACAGCTCCCGCCGCGTGGAGTTTGAGGACTATGTCGATGTATGCTTGGGAATATTCTGAATGCAAGCTTCGATTTGGATTTTGCTAACAACTTTCAAAGCTCATCTCTAAGGTGCGAGGTGCCGGTGCAGCACCAGCTAAATTTCCAAATCCAGTCCAAGCAGCTAGTCCCGCTGCCGGCCCTGTCAGCGGCGGTTCTCGCCATGTATCCAAAGGAAGCATCGGCGGTAAGATTCACGTTCAAGGCTCATCTGCAAATGTAACGCATACAATCAATGAGGATGAGAGAACCGAATTCACGAGGCATATCAATGCGGTACTCGCCGGCGATCCAGACATTGGCAATCTTTTACCGTTCCCGACCGACACCTTCGAGATGTTTGATAAATGCAAAGATGGCTTGGTCTTAGCAAAACTTATCAATGACAGCGTGCCTGATACCATTGACGAACGTGTCTTGAACAAACAGGGCACCAAGATCAAACAATTGAATGCCTTTCACATGACAGAGAATAACAACATCGTTATCAATTCCGCAAAGGGCATCGGTTGCTCGGTTGTCAACATCGGTAGCGGTGACATTATTGAAGTCCGAGAACATTTGATTTTAGGTTTGATTTGGCAGATCATTCGTCGTGGTCTTTTGGGAAAGATTGATATTAAGCTACACCCTGAATTGTACCGGCTGCTTGAAGAGGATGAGACTCTGGAGCAATTTTTGCGACTACCCCCCGAGCAGATTTTGCTTCGGTGGTTCAACTATCACTTGAAGAATGCTAAGTGGGAACGAAGGTCAGTTGGAGGATTTTGCGCTTGTCGGCAAGTCTATGCACCCGCTGACTTTTATAATGTAGGGTCAACAACTTCTCCACCGATGTCAAAGATGGCGAAAATTACACTGTGCTACTTAACCAACTTGCTCCAGATCTATGTTCTCGATCACCTTTGCAAACAAGAGACCTTCTCCAACGCGCGGAACAGGTATTGACCAACGCCGAGAGATTAGATTGTCGCAAGTTTTTGACTCCTACATCCCTTGTCGCTGGAAACCCCAAACTAAATTTGGCCTTCGTGGCCAACCTTTTCAACACTCACCCCGGTCTCGACCCCATCACGGAGGAAGAGAAGCTCGAGGTCGAGGATTTCGATGCAGAAGGCGAAAGAGAGGCTCGCGTATTCACTTTGTGGTTGAATTCCTTGGACGTACAGCCCGCTGTCAACTCCCTATTCGACGACCTCCGCGATGGCACAATTCTTCTACAGGCTTACGACAAGGTTATTCCTGGCAGTGTCAACTGGAGACATGTCAACAAACCTCCAGCTTCTGGTGGAGAAATCCTTCGCTTCAAGGCTGTGGAAAATACAAACTATGCCATCGAACTCGGAAAGCAGAACCGCTTTTCCCTTGTCGGTATTCAGGGTGCTGATATTACCGATGGTCAACGAACATTGACATTGGGCTTGGTGTGGCAGCTCATGCGCAAAGATATCACAAACACTCTATCCTCCCTAGCACAACGGTTGGGCAAGCGTGAAATCACGGATGCCGAAATGATTCGGTGGGCCAATGACATGTCACAAAAGGGAAGCGGTAAATCGACGATACGGAGCTTCAAGGATGCGTCTATCGGCACTGGTATCTTCCTTTTGGATGTCTTGAGCGGCATGAAGAGCAGCTATGTGGATTATGACTTGGTTACCGCCGGACGCACTCCTGAGGACGCATACGCCAACTCCAAGCTCAGTATCAGTATTGCCAGAAAGATGGGCGCGACCATATGGCTGGTGCCTGAAGATATCTGTCAAGTCAGATCTCGTCTTGTGACAACCTTTATCGGTAAGTACATCATATGAATCTTGACTATTCGTGGATTTAAA
This sequence comes from Talaromyces sp. F31, assembly GCA_037356135.1. Taxonomy (NCBI): domain Eukaryota; kingdom Fungi; phylum Ascomycota; class Eurotiomycetes; order Eurotiales; family Trichocomaceae; genus Talaromyces; species Talaromyces sp. F31. The sequence goes on from JAYXSF010000034.1 coordinate 2,378,416, forward strand.
CTGCTAATCACGTATCTAGGTTCACTGATGGCCACTTTCGAGAAGATGTGATATGTGTTTACCTTGTCCTATTTTCGCATTCTAACAGCACTTTTTTCTTTGGAAAAGTATAGTTACCCTTGATCTTCTCGACAATTGAGCTTTTCAGGTAGTATTTGATAAATAGTAGTTTATTGTGACTGTGACCAAATGAGTTGTACAAGACGAACCTTCTGTGTTGATATAATTGTAGTGTATTTTATAAAACCTAGTAATACGTTGTTTTCACATAGGACACGAAGACGAGAAAGTTGAAAAGGACAAACGAGAAGAAAAGAGAACCTGTAAATTTACGAATGGTATACAGAACCTCAAAAGATGAAAGATAGAATTTTATGGCATAGCGACGAGGGAGAATCTTACGCTGATCATTTGCCGTCCTGCTCGTGTTGGATCTGTTTTAATTAATGCCGTCCACAAGTTGGACCGACAGATAAAGCGCGACTTCATCGCTACAACAAGGACACACTTGAAGTAGAGGTATTTAGAACGCCTACCGAGCAACCATGACAAAAAGACATTTTGTCGCGCATCAGATTTACTCGGCTGTGTCGAGTTCATCATGGCCTGATGGGAGCGGGTCGAGGGCTGTTTTTGCGAAAAGTTAGCATTTCAACTCAAAGCATAATTCGACAACTTCATATATCAGTAGCAAGCCTACCTTTCCTGTCTTCGCCGTTCGTAGCAGTGTCGCGCTCATCATCACGACGCTCGCGGTCCTCATGTCTGTCACGATCTTCTTTGATGTCTCGGTCACGGTCACGTTCGTCAGGGCTGCGAGATCGGTCACGTTCGCGCTCGCGCTCGCGATCACGATCACGGTCTCGGTCGCGACGATCATAATCTCTGTCACGTCTCTCATCTCTGCGAGGCGAATAGTCACCACGTCCGCGGCGAGGAGAGGGAGAACGACCTCGACGAGGAGGAGTTCTGTCTCGACGACGGTCACGGCCGGAGTCAAATCGCCACGATGCAGATGGCGGAGTACGGGCCCACTGTAAAACGAATTAAAATGGGATAAGACCGATACCATCAAGCTGCGCAACTCACCTCGATCTTCAGCAAGTCATCACGGCCAATGCGTTTGTTGTGCATTTCATGGTAAGCATCGTCTGCATCACGACGGCTTTCGTACTCCACGAAAGCGAACCTGACCGGCAACGTCTAAGAACATATTCTCATGGAGTGGAACATGGAGTACTCACAATCGACTGGAAGCTGTTCGTGGGGCAGGGATATCACACCGAACAAGTCGGCCATATCTGCGAAATTCCCGTCAGTAAGTTTCAACCTGAAACCTTTGGAGAGTCACGTTTATAAGACATATAGACGTAGTCAACGATGAAATTGAGTAAGTAAAGCGATGGGTGGGAGGAAAGTAGGGTGTTTCGACGTCGTCAGAATCACTATCGCACTAGAGCAGGGGAAGGAGGTAAAGAACGACGTTGAGGAGCGTAATAGGAACGCGTCACGATTTCTGAAGCCGATAGATCTGGCCGAAAGGTACGGAGGGGAATAATAGAAGTCAATCGGGAAGGGGTCGAGGAGGTCGTGGTCGTGGACCATCGGCGGTTGGGACGTACCGTTCGAATTCGTAGGCGAGATCGCGCGCTCGAGTGCCGTGGCCGAAGCCAGTGACGTAGAGAGTCGTGCCACCGGAGCGAGACATGATACCTTCTCAGTAGAGCCAAAAGATGATGGGTGGATGGGCGAACGTCGATAGGAAGTCGACTTTGTGTGTGGAAAGCAGAAGCAGATGGAAAGCAGCCAGTCGAACGAAGCTTTTGGCAGGACCGGGCGGCTGCGCGGCTAACTGCCAAGCCTGGCGTCACAGGTCTTGGCGCTCGTAAGAAAAGGAGAGTGAAAATTACGACTGGTACGGGCCTTCTGTAATACTCGGTAATTAATTACGGAGCCGTACAGCTACGGGAGTACTCCCGCGTGAAAGAACTTGGAAGTCGTCTCGTAATTCCAGTACCGTACCACCGACTATCGGGCAAGGTCGCCTTTATCCGTGTCTCATCTCTGAAGTCACAACTAGCGATCTCTGGTTGTCATTCACACCCCTGTCAAATTACATCGCAGTCGCTTGTCGAATCATATATTTACGAAGCAGTTGCAGCTTACTTTTCCACGTTGCAAGCAAGGCATACGGCGGATCAATCGACTCTTGAATCTCACGTCACGAGCAGACTTCCACTCACGCGGCCGGCGTTATCGTACAACTTCCGAAGAAACACTCTGCATCCTTGGTTAGGCACATTTTGAATACATTCTCTCGAACCACTTGGCGACTATTTTATGCTACGTCGTGCTTTCTATTTTCCTTCATGGCCGGCATCAGTAGCGACAAGGTCAAATTACCCGATTCGAAGACTTTTCGCATTTGGATCTGAGTTTTAGCGCCTTAAAAGTCCAGTTGATCAAGCTTGTCGAGCTCCATTTTCAATACACAGCGTCTGTTCACAAGTCCGGCATAGGATACGGGTTTAGAAAGCAGAGTGACATTCCGTCGAGGAAGACGGTCCTCATCCCACACAATGAGCCTCAATCGGCAGGATTCGGCACGGGACGACAACCTGCGAAGGGATGGTGAAAAGCTCCACGAGTCTTCACATCTACCGACTTTAGCTAGCGAGTACGCAACAGTAAGTTGAAATACACCCAGCTAGGGTTATCGCTTTCATTTTCGCAAGCAATCGTCTTGTATGGCAAAAAGCGCTACGTTCGCCTTTTCTGACGTAACCTGCAGAAGCCTGTCACATCACCTTTTTTGCAAAGGACGAAAATCTATCTTTCCGAACCCGTCGTTGCAGCTTTCATTGCTGGCGGTGTCGCTGGTGCCGTCTCGAGAACAATCGTTTCACCTCTCGAGAGGTTGAAAATTCTACTGCAAATTCAGAGCGTTGGTAGAGAAGAATACAGACTATCGATATGGAAGGCATTGGTCAAGATGCGAAAGGAAGAAGGATGGAAAGGTTTCATGCGCGGCAATGGAACCAATTGTATTCGAATCATTCCATACTCGGCAGTACAATTTGGGAGCTACAATTTCTACAAAAAGGTAATGTGCCACTTGCCATCACACATGATGATATGTAGGCGGTACTGATGTTCCACTCAGTTCATAGAGGCAACGCCTGGAGCCGATCTTAATCCTATACAACGACTGTATTGCGGAGCACTTGCTGGAATCACCTCCGTCACATGCACCTACCCTCTTGATATTGTGCGCACCAGACTTTCGATACAGTCTGCCTCTTTCGCGGACTTGGGCCAACGAAAAGCCGGCGAAAAGCTGCCCGGCATGTTCGAAACTATGGTCAGTATGTACAGAAATGAAGGCGGCATCCTCGCGCTTTACCGCGGTATCGTCCCGACCGTCGCTGGTGTGGCTCCATATGTAAGTTAGATGTGAACAACGTTTCAGCAACGTACATCTATCTAACGTGCATAGGTTGGATTAAACTTCATGGTGTACGAATCCGTTCGTGTTTATCTCACGCCTGAAGGAGAAAAGAATCCCAGCCCTGCGCGGAAACTCCTTGCTGGAGCTATTTCGGGGGCAGTTGCTCAGACATGCACATATCCATTGTAAGTCTTATGCTACAACATCAGAGTCATGTCACTAATCATTATGATAGTGACGTCCTCCGTCGCAGATTCCAAATCAATACCATGAATGGCATGGGCTACCAATACAAATCCATCTGGGACGCGATCAGAGTAATCATAACTCAAGAGGGTATCCAGGGTCTTTATAAAGGCATCGTTCCTAACTTATTGAAAGTTGCGCCGAGCATGGCCAGCAGTTGGCTCAGCTTTGAGATCACACGCGATTTACTTGTCGGCATGAGGGAAGAGTAAAAATAGAGATACGCTAATACTGCTTGAAAATACCGCGAATCTGTACACATATATAAAAAGAATCATACGTCTATACCTTGTGAATAAGCAGCAACAATCATGATCTACAAGTTGGTCGTCCGCTCGTTACCTACAAAGTACATACTAAAATCACTATACTATGTAAATATTAGGACTAGCTGTATTTGACAAAAAAATAATACCCATACTAAAAACCAGATACGAACGTAGTGAATACAGACTTTGTATCATGACTAATGATAGGCAGCTATATCTTCCGGCTATGCTATATTAGTAGTAGCGCCTTTCTCTTCGGCTCTGGCTTTGCTGGAGGACCCACAGCACGAAAGAGTACTAGTGTAGGGCTCAGCCCACACAAACCCGTTCCATCTCGAATTTTAGAGAATCAATCTCATCAGTTTCGACGTGCGACACGAACTTGAACGCCAACACCGCACATCAGGAGCCATGGGTATGTCTATTGCAATGGCGTATTATCTCTACAAGATAATGGAGCCACCATTTCATTGATATTGAACGGTTACTAAGATTGCGGCAGGTATCGATTTGGACCGTCACCATGTGCGCAGCACACACCGCAAGGCGCCCAAGAGCGAGAACGTCTACCTTCAGCTCTTGGTGAAGCTCTACCGCTTCCTGGCCCGTATGTCTCCCTTTGAATTCGATTGAAACCACGAAAAGGAAGAAAAGAAAAATAAAAAAACGGACGTCAGCCGAGGAAAAGACCAGGATGTTAACAAACTTTTTCGCTTACAGGTCGTACCGATGCCAACTTCAATAAGGTCATCCTCCGACGCCTTTTCATGTCTCGCACAAACAGACCTCCCGTCAGCTTGTCTCGCATCGTCTCCAACGTGACTGAGGAACAAAAGGGAAAGACCGTTGTCATTGTTGGAACCGTCACTGACGACAACCGCATGTTGACTGTCCCCAAGCTCTCTGTTGCTGCCCTTCGTTTCACCGCTACCGCCCGCGCCCGTATTGAGAAGGCCGGTGGTGAGATCCTTACCCTCGACCAGCTCGCTCTCCGTGCCCCCACTGGATCCAACACTCTCTTGCTCCGTGGACCTAAGAACGCCCGTGAAGCCGTCAAGCACTTCGGCATGGGTCCTCACAAGCACAAGGTGTGTAAAAAATGGGGAAGCAATCCGTATTTTATTGGGCTACTAACGAGAATTCTAGAAACCATATGTCCGAAGCAAGGGTCGCAAATTCGAGCGTGCTCGTGGTCGCAGACGTTCTCGCGGTTTCAAGGTCTGAGGAACGAGAGTTTACTGGAGGAATGGCTCAGACAATTAAGGGTGCGGAATTCCACCAATTACGCCTACAAATCTGTGCGATTATTACATTACAATACTTTCTCGGGCTGCTTGTCGGTGGATATCCGTGCTCTAAAAAACTACAAAAATCTGCACACTTGGTGGAACGGGACTGCAATGATGGTTCACGACTTCAAAATGGTCATTTTGTGCACTGTCTATTTTCTCGAGTGTTCTTGTTTCCTTTTTAATGAAATTCATTCAAAAACTATGACGATGCTCAAGGCTTTCTAAATTTCCAACTTTTGATGTTTCCACTGCTTATTTCCTGACCCTCCATAGTCTGCTGCAATGTGACCTTCCCCTCTGATAAGATACTTGTAGATGGTCAACCCTTCCAACCCCACGGGTCCTCTGGTGTGGATCTTATTTGTACTGATGCCCACCTCCGTGCCAAAGCCATACCGCATGCCGTCCGCAAAGCGTGAGGATGCATTCCAGTAGACACCTGCACTGTCAATGCCGGCCATAAAAGTGTCAGCAACTAGCCTAGAGTTAGTAAGGACAATATCGGTATGCTTGGAGCCATGTGCATTGATGTGGGCAATAGCTGCCTGGACGGCGGACGATTCCGAGGACTGCGAAGGGACCGTCTTGACGGCGAGTATCAGATCTAAGAATTCCGTATTATAGTCTTGCTCGACAGAATCTTGTATAAGAGCCGCTTGTGAGGGTGTAAGAAACTTGGTCAAAGCTGCTTTGGAAGCTTGGTCGCAGCGGAGGGAAACACCCTTTGCAAGCAGGGCCTCAGCAACGGCTGGCAGTATGCTTTCGAGAACATCTTCGTGTACGAGCAGAGTCTCCAATGCATTGCAGGCCGCCGGGTAATCAGTCTTAGAATCAACAATAACTTTCACAGCGGTCGAAACGTCAGCATCAGAATGGACGTATGCAGAACAGAGACCATCAGCATGGCCAAGTACGGGTATTTTCGTATTGTCTTTGACGTATCGCACCAACTCATTTGACCCGCGGGGAATGACCAAATCAATAAGGGTATCTTGGGAGAGCAATGAGGAGACAATATCCCGAGTTTTGACAAGTTGGATGGCGGGAATAGGAATCTCGGTCTTTGAAAGAGCTTCTGAGATGACTTCTGCTATAGCAATAAAGGACTCGGTGGACTCCTTTCCACCCTTGAGAATAGCTGCATTTCCAGACTTGATCGCTAGAGCAGCGATATTGGCAATGACTTCAGGGCGAGCTTCGAAAATTATGAGAAGTGTTCCGAGGGGGCAAGTCACCCGTTCCAAAACCAGTCCGTCGTCCAAAAGCGTTCGCATCGTAACCTTACCAACTGCATGAAATCTCAGCATATGTCTTCCATGTCTGAATGCTGAATAATTTAAATACCTGGGTCTTCAAGGTCCCTCACACTCAAGATACCGCTCAACATATCATCGTATTTGCCGGGTCTGGTCAAATCGAGCCGCTTCAAGACACTTCGACTGAGTTCGCCATTTGCCGCTGCTTGAGTCGCCAGGACGACATCTTTCATGTTGGCCTGAAGGATATAATCACGCTTTTCGGAGAGGGCAGCATGGAGCGTAGTCAATGCGAAATTGCGTCCATCGTTCGAGATGGTAGCTAGTCGGCGAGAGGCAATAGATGCGCTTTGTGCGATCTCCGAGGCGGATGACTCTGTCAGAGACATCGTTGTTGCCTTTCTTGGCGAAGCCTATATCAAGGATCGTGAGTTCGGACTGTGTGGAATATTCTCTCTCGGATGTAAAGATTTCCAGGCAGTGAGTTCAGGGTTAATCGGATACTGAAGTAGAGTGCTTGATGCACAGAGTACAATCTTGACAAACTACATTGTGGATCTTCCGATTGCGGTATGACTCAACATGTGAAATTGATAGACTACGACAGCAGCAGCAATGAATTTATACTCAGGGCCCCTTGGCAAACACCATGCAACTCCTCGTTGAGTAATATTCTATTTTTCAGATTTTTAGATATTCTCGCAGTGCATCTGTACAGCATAGGATGTGAGAATGTATTGAGTCAAGGGGGAAAAAAAAACGTAAATAAATTCCGCGGGGTAGGCATGGCCAATGAGGCAGGCGGTGGGTGCGGCTTATCAATGACGCATCTCAACTAGTAACTAGTTGCTTCCCTCCAGACAGGCAGAACAAACAACAAGCTCCTTCAACACAACCCAACAGCTTGCTGGTCAACAGCGCTGCCAGGAGACTTGCACTGTGACCATTCAGGGCTCCTTCATCTCCAGCTAGCCAGTCACTGATCTCGTTCTTCAACTTCATCTTACAAGCCTCTCATTCTGACAGTCAACATGGAAGATGTTCTTGATCGACTCCGCTCTTTCCCCCCAGCGGACACAACCTCTCACGAAGCCTACGATACGCACGCTTACGAGTTCCTGGTCTCTACGCGAGAGAATCTTCGCAGTATCCTTGACTCCCCAGAGAAAGTACAAAGTCTACTAGACGTGCGTTTTTCGACATTCATCTCGCGTAGAGTGTCCCAGTTACTGACGGTTACAGGCTCTTGATCCTTCAGCCAACTCCCTCGCCTATCTGCTCGTATTACATTCCTACATCAACCGGATCAGAAGAAGAGGCTTGAATGTGTCAACAGAGGACCTGCAACCTGGAAACTTGCTATGGTCGAGGACCGTGACGTTTTTGAAAACGTTCGACCCGAATCAGGTCCGATGTGCAGCAAGCGAATGGCGCGTCGTAATAGAATTCATTTCGAGAGTTGCTGAGGTTGAAAATAAGGTGATATTCTCAGCAATGCTAGAAAGGAGTAAGGAAGCTGATGATTGTCCAAATAGCCGTTCCTTGCGATTCGCCCTATTCGAGACTCAATCATTCGAATGGATCCAACATGCGCCAGCTTTACCGTCTCCCACCTATACCTGACTCGTTTGTGTCTGTTGGCTAAGGTATACAAGATTGCTCGCCCGGTCATTGATCGAACGATATTTGCGATTCCAAGCTCAGCAGATCGACTCTTTATACAGCACTCGCAGGGCGACCCAGACACCAACGCCGCCAGACCACCGTATATATTTGAACCACCCTTGAAAATCACATACACAGATCATCTTCAGTACTTTCTCTACGGTGGAATGATTTACATGGCACTGAAAGAGTGGAGCAAAGCTCGTCATTTCTTAAGCATTGTGATATCTTGTCCCGTGGTGAATTCTGTTAGCTTGATCATGGTCGAAGCTTACAAGAAATGGGTATTAGTAAATCTTCTCGAAAACGGCACGGTAGGACTACTCCATTACCCCAAGCCAGGGAATTCTGGCTAAACATTTCTAGACCGCGTCAGTTCCCAAGATAACCTCGCCTGTTGCACTAAAGACGTACAGAGCACTCGCACGTCCTTACGACGCATTAGCGACTACTTTCATATCAGGAAAATGGGAAAGATTGAGAGATGAAGTGGAAATCGGTGACACAATATGGCGTAACGTAAGTCCTAAACTGTACTTTTCGCATTTCGTTTCTGAAGAGTTGACATCATTCAAGGACAATAACAACGGTCTAGTACAACAAGTGCTTCTGACTTTTCGCAAGAAGGCAGTGCGCAATCTCGGCAACACATTTGCTGCGGTCACAACAGCAGATGTCTCTCAGCGAGCATTGTCAAACAGCATGAATGTACAAGAAACTGAGCGATATATCGTGGCCCTCACAGCCCAAGAAGGATTCTCGACGTCCTTGATACACCTATCCAAAGACCCAAACACCTCAATGCTCCGTTTCTTGACAGGTCAATCCTCCGAACCCAGTATTGAACTCGAAGTCTCCCTGGAGGAAAAATTGCGATCACAGCATGAAAAGCTGGAACTTCTCATCCAAAACATACAAAATAGCGATAGAAAATTGGAATTTACCAAGGAGTATATCAGCCATTTACGTAAAGCGCAGAAACGAAATGATGCCGCCTCGAGGGATGCTGCTGTTGGATTCGGTGGTGGTGGTAGGAAGAGGGAGCAGAATGTTGATATTGATGAGGACATGATGGATGAATTGCAATGAATGCATTCTAAATAAAATTCAGCTCTAAATAGAGGTGCGAGAAATCGAATGCGACAGATCACGCATATGCTTGAATCCACGAAAATCTACCTTTCGACGTATTGTATCATCGTGTTTGACGAGCTACAAATATTGTGCATCTAACAATATGTATCAAAGCTCTCATAATCTTTTCACGTCTCTATCATTATCGTCTGATGAGCAAGGGGTATCAAGCAACCCGAAAAATCAAGGAAAAACCAAACCGAGAACACGCCTTATAATACCACCGACAAATTGCAGAACGACCACGCAATGCTTTCAAATCCGCTTTTCCAGTTGTAAGTGAAAGAAACAACAAAGGGAGTAGATAAGAGAAATGAAACAAAAACTGAGACATGAAAAACCAATCCCGAGGCTTCGAGAGGAAAAGCCATGCCTCCCTGAAACTATACTGAATGACCGCGACATGTTGCGAGATATATCGATCCTCAATCGCCAAATTGGCGCGCTTGCACGTGAGATGCAAGACCGTGCTATCTGCATTTGCAGGCCTCATCGCGCTCGTCACTGGTCTACCCCGTGGTTGACATTGTTCATAGATGTAGAATCACTGGTGTGCTTCTACAAGGATCGTCTTGCTGCTGTATAGTCTCAGGCTTTTTTCACGCTTTTAAAGGCTGCTTCGGTTTTGGTCGATTGTTACCCATCATCCACATTGCAAATGAGCCAGCTTCAGCCCTGGATGCCTTTGGCTTCTTCGCAGCCGCAGCTATTATTAAGGTTAGATCTCGAGTCCAGATGGATGGGTGTGACTCGATGAACTCACCTGCAGCGTCCGCTTTCTTTTTAGGTTCCTCTGGCGGTGGCGCAGCAGCCTCCTCTGCTGGAGGTGGATCGGGTTCTTTTGGCTTCTCGGGTATTGGCCACATATGCATGGTTATGGTCCAGTCAGGTTCTACAACGGTCTCCCAGACCTGTGGTAGGATAATATCGCCACTCGGTCCAACGAGGTCGTAGTGCCCTTCTGCAACGTGAGGTCCAATGACTTCGACATGCAAAAATGCTTGACGAATCAGCTCCTCCATTCCCTAAATGATTGGTAAGTATTTCCTTATGACAATCGTATGTTGATGAGGCACATACCTGCCAAGTGGCACATAGGTGAAAAGGAAAGTTGAACTTTCTTCCAACGGCGTCCTTGAATTTGATAGGTTTCTTCTTCTCGGGTGGGGGCTTCGCCGCAGCCGCAGCTGCAGCCTCCTCAGCGGCCTTTTTTGCTTCAGCAGCGGCAGCAGCAGCGGCAGCGGCCGCAGCTTCATCTGCAGCCTTCTTTGCCTCTTCTGCAGCCGCAGCGGCAGCTTCCTCGGCACTTTTTCTAGCTTCTGCCGCCGCTGCTGCTGCTAACTCCTCGGCGGCCTTCTGAGCTGCGACAGCTGTCTCTGCGGCCTTCTGTTCTGCCTCTGCCAATGCTGCAGCTCTCGCATTTGCCGCCGCTTCATCTGCGATCTTCTTTTCTGCAGCCGCCCTTTCTTCCGCCGCCAATTTGTCTGCCGCAGCTTTCGCAATGGCAGCCTCACGAGCTGCGTCCCTCGCCTCCCTCTCTGCGCGTTCGTCCAATATCAATTTCTCTAGTCTAGCAATCGCCTCATCCTTGGCATCATTCACCTCCTTTACCTCCTTCGCAGTTTCTGAATGTGAAGTCGACGACGGGGACTCTGGTTGACGAGGGATTGGCGCGAATAACGGGTGACTGAGCATCCCAGGAGGCATCGGCGGGAAATTTGGATTGAAGGGCATATATCCATTTGCGCCGTACGGAATTAAGTCAGGGGTGCCAAAGGGGGGGCCGCCAAAATGTGCATTGCTGTGATGTGGGACCATATGGGATAGTGGTGGTGGTTCTGGTGGACTTTGTCCCCGGCTCCGATCGCGAGGCTGGTGTGGTGGAAGATGCGCAGGATGAGGGCCAGGGTGACCAGGTAATTGATCGTGACCGAAAAAGGGTGGCATGCCTCCAGCGTGGGGTGGAGGAAAATGAGAGCCACCACCGTAGCCATAAGGCGGTGATGTATTTCCATATTGACCCGAGCGCCCCATGTGAGCCAGAGGACCAAAGCGAACTAATTGATCTGATGGCGGAAGTGCGGGACCGGGATGAGGATAATGCGGTGGTTGATGTGCAGCTGTCCCGTTCGGAAACACATTATAGGAAGGACCCGATGATGAACTCTGAGCGTATCCGCCGACGGCAGCGGCAGCTGCAGGTGGCCACGCTCTTCTATCCGGTCGGTGATGACCGTAATCCTCTACAAGATCTTCCGCCGAGTCTGCGCTATCAGGAGATTCAGGCGACCGATGGCGGCGCTGTGTCCTTTGGTGGAACGCTTCTCTCTGTGGACGAACGTCCCTGCGCGAGTATCGTCGGCCGGATCTAGAACGAGAAGCCGGCAGAACACCACGATCACGACTATGACGGGAAGCACGAGAATGAGATGCTACATCCGAGGATCCTAGCTCATCAGGGTATGACAATTCCGCCCATTCACCAAACTCTTGGTGGCTACCTGTGACAGATGGCGGAGAAACATCAACACCAGAGGAGCCTTCGTCGTCAGTGTACGACTGATCCGAATCGGACGTTTCCCCCGAATCGCTTATGTGGATATTAAGCCTTTGTTTTGGAACCGATGACGATTTAGCAAGATATCTTGAACGCGGGTTGATCATGGCAACAACTCACGGCATCGATAAGAGTCTTGGGCGGAACGTTGATTTGTTGTTGATGTTGTTGTTGTTATAGTCGTAGAGTCGGAATCGATTGCTCTTCAGGCCGGCTCCATACAGTGGTAAATAGGTATAGCACAATAACCAGAGGCCAGAAATTTAGTGAACAGAAATTGAAGTAGTAGTAGTATTATTTGTTGTTACTATGCTCTTCATGGTATGAGCAGTAAGTTGTGTGCTCGGCTCGGATGAGGGGATGATGGTGAGATCCAGGACGGATTTCGTAGATGAAGGAAAAGATGAATGCAAGGTACACGATAATTATAGTAGGCTGGGTATTGTGTGTACCTAAATTTGCCTCTTCGCCCGGAGATGTCTGTGGGAAGAAGACATTTTTTCACCGGATTCTTGTGATGTTGGGATTCGAAGATGGGGATTAAGTGCCTGAAGCCATGAGGGAAGAGCGAAGTTGGGCACAGGGCAACAGCGAGGGAGGGGCCGCGGGCGATCTGGAACCCAAACAGACCGTTTAGGACTAGACTGTAATGCCGATACAGACATAATCAGGCGTCACCGGTAGTATTGTTGGTAATATAACAACTGTATTACGGTGGCAGTACGGCTAGCTCTCGATTCTTCGGTTACACTCCGCAGTTACTTGCGAACGAACATTCCACAGGGCTACGAAATAGTCGCTGTATCACATTGCTCAGTCATACAAGCTAAACACCGAACAGAGAGCGAACCCGAGAGAACATTGTGGAAAGCGAAACAGACACAACAAAACACAAGGCTGGGATGACGTTGTCCAGTGTCACCACTGACTTGTTTTCCCAACTACTCCGTATGCGTTGTTTGGCTGCCCGAAGCAGCCCACTTCATGCCAACGTTACCCAACGAGGATGTCAATTGAGATGCTGAAATGTGTAGTCCAGTGCAGCCTTATGAGATTGACTCACCTAGGCATGATTTGCATTGCCGGTCGCTCTCTGCCTATGTAGAAGTCGTACAGACGACAATGCCCAAAGACAGCAGCAGAACGACTTTGTTAGTGCGTGGTTGGCTAGGGACAAGGAGTATCCAGTCTGACTTGCAGTCCAGCCGCAGTCAATGAGCCATTGGCCGTATGAGTGTCTTGAGAATGGAAGAAGACGATGCGGTGTGATCGGCAGGCTGTGGTTTAAGTGTAATTACATTACAGACAACCCATTGGCTCACCTGATGCAACCACCATGCAGCTAACAGACATTCAGGAAATCAACGTGTACCCGATAGGCAGACTCCTAACTGGAGACGGGCCCGGAGAGTTTACAACCTCATGGATCGTGATTAAATGGTATTGCATGCGTTGACATGGAAGCACTATTTCTATTTCTGCTGCACTAGCTCTCTAAGCGACTCTAGACCGTCTGGCTGGTGAGTAGTCGACTGTTGTGATTGGATCAGCTTCTCTGCTTTCTGGATAGCCATAGTCTTTAGGTCCTCCAGCGTCTTGACTGATGGTACTTCGAGGTCGGTGCTTTGCTCAGGTCGGCTTTGTATGTGTTTGATCAGTTCCGTCGCAGTCTAAACCCAGTCAGTAAGCTCGAATTGCAGCTAAAGCTCAAGAGTTAGACAAATACAGGGTATCGTACCATGATGAGACCGTATAATCCTCTCACATAATCGTCGCATAGCTCAAGGCTTCGTAGGAAATGCTTGACCGATCTCGATAATGTTTGCGTGGTGGAAATACCTCGGTCGGCGGCCGTCGTAGACATGTACAATACCTCCCCGAGTCGTGCATGTAGCTGTTCCTCGAGGTCAGACACTTATTCATACCTCTTATGCGGGGGCAAAGAAGAATTTACATTCCATGAATTGGGCGTGACAAGCAGAGCCTCTTCAAGACTGAAAATCGCCTGGGCGCTCATTGCATTCGATTGATACAAGTCTGCAAGTTCGCACCATGCCTCGGCATCTGTTGGGAAAGCTTCCAGGTAATCCACCAATGCCGACACAGCTTCATCGTATTTGTTCATCGAACGCAAGAGCGCAATACGACGCTTCAAAATGGGCTGTTGGGTGCTTTCTCTTAGTATAACTTGTCCTTTTCTTCATAAATCACAGACTGATGATAGCTTGCTCACCACATTGACGGCATTCCCCGAAAGTATTTTCTGATATTCCTTTAAAATCGCCTCAAGGGCAGAGGCGTCCTTTGCTGTCGCTTCTTGGTAGAGACCCCTTAAACCCATAATCCGTTCATTGGCAGGGCCAAAGCGCTCTGTAAGACGATCCAGGCAAAGATGCGCAGCTTTGTCGTCGCCGGTCCGTAAGCATACGAGGAAAAGTTGCTCATACTCAATCCATTGTTCGGGGTTCTCGGAAGTAGCGAAAGGTAATATCGACGACGAATAGGGCTTCTTCAAGAGGGCGGAGGCTTGTTGTGAAAGCTGGAGAGCGGCCGCTGGATTCGACAGCTGTAGCCCTCGCTCGATTTCTGCTTTGATGGTTGCCATTCTGCAAATCCTCCTGTTGCGCAATCATACAGATGCAAAAGTAGAAGAAAGATCGAGGAAGCACATGTTTCCTCTTTGATGAGAGGATAATGGTTAAGCCAAAAGCCGGCGACCAGTCTATAAGCTTCTTGATGGGCGCCGTAGGCGGTGAGGAGCTTGTGGCAGAATACGGGCTGGATGATGTATGAGCTAATGAGGAAGACACCACTTTCCTCCGATTTCTCTAGAATCTACAAAACGCAGCGTGCTCCTCCTTCGTTCCAAGCCCGCGCCCTTACGGGCTGAAAGAGGAAAAAAAAAGGTGAAACCCCGAATATAGCTTACATACCATACAGACATCACCTTCTCCATGATCGAAGTTCCACCACCTGTCATAGACAAACATCGAAGCGGCGTGGTGGGGTGCTCAAGCTGTCGGCGCTGGTCGCGTTACTTTACCACAACACTTATAAGATTTGAGGAACATCCTGACCATGTATGAGCTTATACGCTTCTCTTTCTATAGTGCTCAACATTGATAAGGAACATAGGTTCGAAAAATCTCTTTATGACCTCATTAGAGGGCTCCGGAGCCACAAGGGGAGCGAGGCGGAGTATATACAGAATAGCTTGAAGGAATGCAAGTCAGAAATCAAGTCTCCAGATATGGGTTCGTGCTATCCTCTTTGCTGACACGCATTCTTGGTCTTACCGATCTTGGTTTCTTTCCGGTTTTGACAGTCAAACAGACAAAAAAACAATCGCCCTCCTAAAACTGATATACCTCGAAATGTTCGGATACGACATGTCCTGGGCATCCTTCCACGTCCTTGAAGTAATGTCTTCGTCAAAACACTTACAGAAGCGCATTGGGTACCTGGCGGCAGCTCAAAGTTTTCGCGCCGAGACAGAGGTACTGATGTTGGCGACCAATCTGCTGAAGAAGGTAAGGAACAATGTGCACTGATCAGTTCTAGGTTGATCTGAATCTCACGGAAAATTTTAGGACGTAGTCTCATCGTCCATCGTGAATCTGTCATTACCACTCGCAACGCTACCGCACATCGTCACCCCGTCGCTCGCCATGTCGCTTTTGAATGATCTCCTCCCCCGGCTTTCGCATTCAAATGCAGTCGTTCGCAAGAAATCGATTGTTGTGCTTTACAGGTTTGCCTTGGTTTATCCCGAGACACTCCGGTTGGCTTGGCCAAAGCTGAAGGAACGCCTTATGGACGATACTGAGGATAGTAGCGTCATTGCTGCCGTTATGAACGTCATTTGTGAGCTCGGTTGGAGGAGACCTCACGATTTTCTGCCTCTGGCTCCAAGATTCTTTGAACTCCTGGTTGATAGCGGAAATAATTGGATGGCAATCAAAATAATCAAGTTGGCAGGTACCCTTAAAGCCAAAGATTAGTGTTCGTGCTCGCTAATCGACCTAGTTCGCAACTCTCACACCACTAGAACCTCGTTTAGTACGAAAATTACTTAGACCTTTGATAGGCATTATTCAAACCACAACCGCAATGTCTCTTCTCTATGAATGTATCAATGGTATAATTCAAGGAGGCATTCTTACAGAGGCTGAGGGGACACAAGAGGGCGATGAAATTGCAAGTTTGTGTGTGACAAAACTTAGGGGCATGGTCGTCATGGATGCCGATCCCAATTGTGAGTAAATCGTAGCCCATTTTTTTTTTGATGGTATAAGACTTCAGGACTGACAAATGAATCAATATAGTGAGATATGTCGCACTTCTTGCGTTCAACCGCATTGTCGTTTCTCACCCACATCTTGTTGCAATGCAACGAAATGTGATCATGGACTGCTTGGACGATCCAGATATTTCTATAAGGCTTCAATCACTTGAGCTTGCAGTGCAAATGGCAACGTCAGATACATTGCAGGACATTGTCAACCGGCTTTTGAAGCAGTTATTGAATAGCAAAATGTCGGAGTCTAAACAAAAGATTGGGGATGATAATGTTGAAGGCCTGAATGATTGGCGCGATACAGAGTTTGTGGATCCTCCATCTTCGATAATTCCAAGTCAAGCAGCACATGACTTGCCAGCTGATTACAAGACCGACGTTGTCGGCCGTATATTGGACATATGTTCGCGTGACAACTATACGGATATCGTTGATTTCGAGTGGTACGTTGAAGTCTTAGAGCAACTGCTCAAGCTTTTGCCTCATCTCAATACACACAAACGGGGTCAGGGTGACAACACCCTGAGTGTTCTTCCCGAGACGGATATTGCAGTAAGAGTAGGTGCGGAACTGCGAAGCGTTGCGGTGCGCGTTAAGGCTGTTCGTGAGAAGGCTACCAGAGCAGGGGAGTCATTTCTCTTCTTGGTTGATGTGCAGCAGGCCTATCAAACCGCATTATCCGCCTACGTTGGAGCGCTCGGTCCGATTGCATGGATAGCTGGTGAATTTTCGCAGCTTCTGTCTTTCCCCGATCGTATTCTGAACATCCTCATCAGCACCAATAACAAAAACCTTCCTGGAGCAGCCCTTATTCTTTACTTACAAGCGATACCCAAGGTGTTCCTTCGATTGATATCCTCTGAGCATGCATGGTCTGCCAGTAGCTACACAGAGTATTCTCTCATTCTTGTGCGTCTGATCACTTTCCTGGAGTGCTTAGGAGCACACCCGGACTTGGATGTGCAGGAACGAGCGACTGAATTCCTTGAACTTCTTCGTTTGGCAAAGGAGGCGTTGCAGCCAGATGTGAAAGATCGCCACGAATTACCTTTCTTACTTGCGGATGTCATTCCTGGTCTCTTCAAGGGATTAGATCTAAACTCTGTGTCGGTAGATGCTCAAAAGAGGGTCCCACTTCCCCATAATCTAAATCTGGACGAAACGATAAACGGCATATTACCAAAAGCTGCAGATGAGAATTACGATACGTGGGTTGAGGCAGATGCCTATAATGACATCAAGAGCTTCTATTATATCTCTAGTGGGCCCTTGACCCTCCAGAAAGAACTGGGGTTTGATGCTCAAGTGGACATCACCTTGGAAAATGCAGAAATCAGTTATACCAACACGAATAGTGGTCAAGAACGGTTCAGTCGGCGGGAACGGAATAGGGATGATCCTTTTTACATTGGTCACAGCGACAGTCCTTCTGTCGATGCAGTCACGCCTCTTTATCAGGTCCACGATATGTCGAACAAGGACGAGTTGGATATAGATTCTATTCCTATTATCGACCTTACAACCATACCGTCGAACCCCACCTCTCTAGGGCCAGACAAAAACAGTCGAAGTCGCGTCAAGCCAGGGAAATTCCACATAGCAGCTGATGAGACCATTGACTTTGATGGATCTCTTTCTACGGGATCAAAGAATCAAAAAACCGATATGAGGACTCAAGCAGGACGAAGTCTCCTGCAGGTTGACAGTAGCGGGATCGAACATTTGGCTCTGAGCGAAGCGCACAGATTGCCCTCGGATAGTGATTTGAAACCTGATCAGAGAGGGGAAGAGCAAGATTTGGAAATGGCGGAGGCTATGCGAAAGATAGAGCGTGTCCGCCTGGAAATGCAACGAGCATCTGAGCGAATAGACGTTCAAGGGGTACCTTCCGACGGCCAACTCATTAAGAAGAAAGCCGTCAAGAAGAAAAAGAAGAAGAAAGTCAAAAGCGAAGAAGCCTGACAAGATACATAGATACTTTAGAAAATCATATCTGATAGTAGTGAGAGTTTGTACAATAGTCGTCGGCAAGAGGACGGGTATATAGGAAATTCAGAACTCAAATCAAACGCTCTTCTTGACCTGGAAATGAGGAAATGGCAGCAAGCCGCGGAAAACATCAGGCAATAACTCCCAAGGGTGGACAACACTTCAAATCCTGGCTTATTTTTTATCATAATTTTGTTTTCCTTTTCGGGATGTGAGGTCGATTCCAGTACGTGATGTAATGAATCATCGTCTAAAAAAGGACATAATTGCAGACCATAGTTCCGGCACGACTCGTAGAAGCTCAAAGATCAATCCTCCGCAAACGACAAACGCAAGTAGCACTAATAATCATAAAGACAGTCAGTGATCCAATCATCAAAAGTGCATCGATCCATGGCAAATGCTACACTAACCTATCCATCCGATAGATACCGGCGATTTCTGTTTGGTGCTCTTCTTGACAGCCGTCTGCGGCTTTCCCCTCTTCGAGGCCTCGTGTTTTGCGAACTTTTCGTTTGCCTTTTTCTGTCGCGGTGTTTGAACCTAAGACAATGAAAAAAAGGATGTGAGTCATTGAAGTGGTTGGTTGTGAGTCGAGCTTGTAAACTCACCATTTTGATAGTTACGATTGAATATCAACAGCAAGGAAACGTGTATTAGAAAGGAAGGAGGGACATAAATAGAGAATATTAACGAGTGTCTGCCTGATTGAGTCCGGGATTGGACAGGTCACGTTGCAAGTTGGATGAGGTGTATGACTTAAAATGCTTATTGTTATGGCGATGTAGTATAGCTGTTCAAATGGCGTAGCTCGATGTTACGGCACGCTAGCGCTATCTAATCTAACTGCCACGGCTCGCAAATGCCACGTAGAGTACATTCTGGTATTACCGGTACATATATTACAGTCTAGAACATAAAAATGCACTGCCACAACGGAATCTAGGCCGCGCATAAGACAATTTACTATTTTCTCCACGCTCTTCATTAATTGGTGGTGCTTGTTTGGCAAAGATTGAAGGCTATCAATGATGGTCTCCCGATAGAATTGAGGAGGCATCACAGATCTGCTAGCTGGTAAACCCAAAACGATATATTGACACTCAAGCCACAACTACTTATACACGGTTTTGTTACGACTCGACGATCTCTTTACTTCTTCCTCTTTAGGCTTGTCAGCTTCATTACTAAACTCGTGGATCGCAACAGAGTCAAGCTCCTGTGCTTTGCCTTCTTCCCCGGCCGGCAATTCGCTTGGTGGATGGCGCCAGGTTTTGGTAGCTGGTAATTCTGGCACCGGTCCTGCAGAAACGGGGGCTGACGATGACTCTAGCTTGCTGTTTTGCCGTCGGCGCCCATATAAAACCCAGAACAAAACACTCAATACCAAAATGACGCCACAGGCAACACCCACGCCAATTCCGGCCTTTGCACCAGTCGAGAGCCCAGGATTCGAGGTAGCGAGATTGGGGCTGCCAGTGTTGGTGCTGGTGCTGGTCCCGGCGCTAGTAGTCGTCGCAGTTGAACTAGCGCTGGCCGGTTTGATATTCGCAAAATTGAGGCCCGCTATCGTCGGCAATGCGGCGTTGGGGTCGACGGGCCAGAAAGACCCAGTCGACGCGGGGCAGGACGGAGTAGGTATCGTCGATGGTGCGTTGTCGGCCGTGGTCACTGAAGCCCACTGGCTGCTCAAGGCGCTGTAGTCGGAAAGCAGTGTCGGCGTGCTGGGCGCAGAGGTGGTATAAGAGACTATCCCGTATTCCGACTCCGAGCCACTCCTTAGAGAGTATGTCAGTTCATTTCAAACGAATTGGAGCGCCAGGTAAGATACTTACTGTTTTCGCCACTCGTATATGATCGCACCACTCCAAACGTCAGACATATTTGATCCAAAGATTGCAGCCTGGTCCTCAAAGGTCCGTGGCTGGACTGCAGTACAGCCATCCTCTGAAAAGAATAATGGCACGCCTATGTCTCCTAGATCCAACGTCAACTGCTCATAATCAGTGGTGTTCATTGATAATTCGCCACACCAGGAGTAGTCATTAAAACCGAGGAAGTCGATTGCTTCGCTCTTATTGCCGCCACAAACCAGGTACTCTGCCATTTGCTGGGCCCAATTATCGTCGTCGCTTGTGAAGTATCCGATGGGTATAGTACGGTATTGCCTAGCTACGGCGTATGCTTTCATGTCTCGAACAGCAGCCTTCAGGAAGGGAGCGAGGTCGACTTGAGTGGCTACATCGATGGTTAGATCGTGTGTATAGGAAAGAACCGGATCAGTCGCTGAAAATCACGTACATTGATCAACTACCTCGTTGCCGACAATGAGGCCTAATAGATTTTCATATGAGGCCATTGAATCAAGTACAGCTGCATATTGGTTGAAGACACTCGTTTGCCATGTCGAGTTACCCTTGCACGCAGAGAAGTCAATATCCAAAAACAAATCGACTGGTTTCTCGCAAGCACTTACCAGATTCGAGCTGGGGTCCAGTCCTGACATATCCACGTCGGAATAATCTCTCTGGGTTGCCATGTTTGCAATGACATATATTTCATTGTCCTGGAAGGACTGCATGCATTTACCATGATCCTGAGTCGGGTCTATGTAGTGCACGCTGATGGTATTGGCCCCTAGTTCCTTAATAAGTGGTGCATCGATCGCGCACTGGTTGGCATTGGAATCAGCCAACGTATCGATCACACTAGAACCCGAGCTGTCACCGATGTACGCAACGCCTATCTCGCGCAGGTCAGCCTGCGAGATTTCCTGGTACAAAACGTCCATCGAAAATAGCTACCTTTGATCTGAAACCTCACGCTAGATTTCAGGAAGCCATTTCCCGCGACTGTCACGACTGGAAACGCCATGTTTCGATGTCGCGGCAAAGACGTAAGAGCCCCAGCATGCCTGGGAAAGGAAAAGACGAAATCTGGGGCATGTTCAAAATTAAGTAGTAGATTTTAGGTTCTCACCCTGCAGACACTCGGTAGTTTCTAGATGGACCAGGCTCTTGCTTCAGTCTTAGTAAACTTTTTAGCCCCCCCCTGTCGCTATTTTAAATCTTTACGGTGTAGCAGATTTGACGGACCCCTGCAACGCTATCTTTACAACCAATCCACAGCCTTCTCGTTTCCGTGCTTGTTGGACCTAGTCCAATTAAGATTAGCACCATGAAGCATGGACTCAAAAATCGTATTAGCCAGAGCCTCTGGAATTGCCAAAAAGCTTGACATGGAATCTGGAAGTATCTAAAGGATGGGGCGCTCTCCGACTATGCCCCTGATTCGGAGTCCTGGTTAGGGCTAGGGCTAGGGCTAAATAAGGAGAGGGGCTGGCCACCAGCAGCCACAACTACTTACCTACGTATTACAAGGGATCATCAGCCTTAAGGCTCTTTAGTCTTCATAAGGGTGGTCTTGACGCGTTATGAACGACTCGCGAGTTTGCGCGCTTTGAGGCTACGCGCACGAGCACCGCGCGGTGAAGCACAGTCATGATTGGCTGGGACGGTGGATGAGAAACCCCGGTCCGAAAGTCATTCTCATCACGAAGTACGAAGACAGCGTTCATTAGGACTAAGCGAGCGAACATGCTTTGCACCTTTCATTCAGTACGGTCAACGACATTGAGCTGATCACGCGAGTACAAGTTCTTGAATGATTTTCTCGCAATAAAATCGGATAGCTTGGAAGATGGCTCCTAGAACAAATGACTGGAGATATGTTTTTCCTAACGACGACCACACCTTGGACGATAATGGAAGTTTCTGTTGTATATCCACGGGACGACCGGGCCATCATATGCCAATCTACACGCTTGGAGCTTTGCGAACGAGTAGGCTTCCTTCTGTGGCGTAGTTATAAGTTGAGGATCGTGCATCGAGTAGCTGTGCTGAATAAAAATGTGAGAACTAGCTTCAGAAACCATCCTGTCGTTTCATTGAAAGCGGTAGGTACTGTAAACCCTCATTGACCAATCTCCTTATCAGATTCAGCGCGCCTAAAAAACCGAATTTCTTAGGCACATTTCTCCAAACATATACCGGTTCTGGTCTGAAATAGGACTTTGAATACGACAAGTACAATCGAATGCGGATTCAATTTTTCTTTCGGTTTCTGATAGAAAACTGCATATATCAAATCAGTCGTCTACCTTGATACAATTCTCCTGTTCATGATCATATCATCACCTAAGGATAAAAGAATGTGCAGCCGACAAAAGGTGGAATTACTCCAAGCAGAGGTTGATGAACATGATCAAAGCTTCTTCCGCCTTCTGATCGATGGACAATCTATCAAATATGTCAGCATCGAATCTGGCCTGTACACCGCGGAGGATATGTGTTTCGGCCCAGCTCTAGTCGCCCTTCTTCCGGAGTTCCCGCTTGGAGATTGGAATGATGGACTGGTGGCTAGAGACCCAAAAAGTGGTCAGCCATATTTCAAGCATGTGGCCCGAACTCAATTCTCAGGCATCCGATATAAATGGCACGAAACGGACGTCGATTATTTTGAAATTGCGGTGGGAAAGAAGCTGCGAACCGGCATCTACGAAATAACATGCCCGAAAGTCGATTCAGTTGTCGTTGCTAAGTTTGCCAGATTTCATTGGGAAATTCAATATCTCGAGAATGAGACTATTGCCTACGAATGGATCGATAGCTGTGAGATCGGACCAAGATTTTTAGGTCACTTAATTGAAGACGATCGGGTGATTGGGTTTCTAATGGAACGCATCATTAATGCTCGACATGCTGGTCCAAACGATTTGCCAGCCTGCCAGCAGACGCTGTCTCAATTACACCGATTAGGTGTGCACCATGGCGACACAAATCGATTCAATTTCCTGATTCGTGGATCAAAGGCAGTTTTGATCGACTTTGACTCGGCACGAAAATGCGACGACCAAGACACACTCCGCAAGGAGTTGGAAGATTTGGAAGGATGTCTAATTGATTTGTCTCCGAAAGGAGGCGGTGGACTTCTTTGCTGAATTTTCACTTTGTATCTGGGGGTTTTGCGTTCTGGGAATATGGCAGGCACACACTCTTGTAACATTAAAATATCACTCACCATGGAAACAAAAAGCATCAGGATAGGTTGAGTAGACCAGGAAACTGTGCGCTGGTCCATTATCATATCGTATGCAAATACAACATACAGCAACATTAAAACCCAATTGAAATAAACAAGTAAGCTAAAAGTTCCCATGCGCAATGTCTTCTTCGTACCACTCCGGACTATCATCCCATGATGGTCTTGAAACTCAGGCATTTTCCATGACAAGAAAAGGTCCTACGGTGTAGAAATCCCAATAGGATCGTTGAGTGTTAGCTTGTCTGACTCTCCCAGGTGCGTCAAGAACCTCAAACAACGAGGACATTTGCGTTCAAGAGGATCTGGTTTTATAACAGGTCTAAGAAACACTCTCTTTCTTCCAAGACAGGGTTGGTAAGCGCCACAAGGTGTGCGATAAGTGTGAGTCTGATCTTGTAATCAAGTCGGGAGAGGGACTCGCAGGGAGGACTGCCCACACTTCATGCTTGATTATGGGATTGGCTTGAATAAGAACTCAGGAGGCGAACATGTACTGAATAAGTGAGACATATTCAAAATCTGCCAACTCTATGACAGTGTTGAGATCCTGAAGGACGAATTAAACACAAAAAGAACGCTACATTTGCCTCGTGAAACGTCTATTGCCCACATATTCAAACCGAGTGTTCAATCCCTTATCCAGGTTAACATTCTGATGACGGGTTGCATATCGCCGTGCATTGCTAACAGCTTATATAGCATTAGATGTCTGCCGTTGTGATGACACAGGACATTCATCTCTTTGTGAATATGCCGACTAGCCAGCTCAATAAAGTCTGTTTCAGGGAGCTCGTCTAGATCGTTGATCTTGTACCACAAAACGCTCTATCAGACTTAGTTTTCGAGTCGACAGGTTTGGACTCATCATCCGTGGATTCAAGATCAATTTCAACATCACTCTCTCGAACCTCGTTAACCACATCCACGAATATTCCGCACAAGCCATGTTATGTTCTTGGCTTAGGAAACTCTGGCTTTTCTATAAACTAAGCTCACTGCCATGCCATCTTTATATTGAGAGAGCGATTCATGTATCTGTAATACTGTCGCCCATGGCTGGGTTAATCAGGCATAAATAAGGAGTAAGATTGACAGCGCCAGGTCTGGCAAAAACACCTCGTGATTTTCAAACATAACCACGTTTAAAATGTTCCCTTAAGATATTTATCTGCTGACTCCAATAAATATGACTATTCCTCATTATTAAAAATTTACCTCATATGCGAGTCACAGGCAATAATTCCATCATGAATTCTACAGATTGGGCCCAGCGAGTACTTTTCATCAATCTACACCAACAAGTCGCGGATTCAAGGAGGGCCGAGACTCGCGCATACAGAATCGCGCATACTGCGAACACCACGTCAGCGTGCTTGCAGACATAGATGTTCCGGCTTCAGCAATCTGGAGCCCACTGTGAAGGCATGACTATTAAACTCGCTGATATGCTACCTTACTTCGAACAGAAAGTTCCTATCAATAGACTGGAGGAAATCTTATACAAGAGCAACCTTACCTCTGCGTCCAGCTCTAACTCGCTCTCTCTATGAAGAAGGATGGAAGAATATATGCAACTGTTATATTTGACTATGATGACTCTTTTGGATACGGACTGTCCATGTAAATGAGAGCCGTGCTATCGCTAGAACATCAACGTTGGGTTATGAAGCTATACATATCTCGTAATAATTGGCAATCAATTAGAGCTAAGACGGCTTCGTGGTTTATAATTTTATTGAGAATACATTCTAGTCCAAAAAAGATTGGGAGCCATACGGTAACTCACTTTTTCACACTTCTTTAGCAGGATGACCACCAGATACTCCCCTCCACATATACATAAAAGGCTTCACAGACTGTAGAGCCCGTATTACCAATCCCTCCGCACTACATTCATTACAAACAGAAGCTTGTCAGTTTTGCACCTCACCTACTCCATTTAGACTGCGCGGCACCTGTCACGAGAGGACTGGCTGACGACTGTGACGTTGGGTACAGAGCCCGAAAAATTGAGCATGGCTTCACTTCAGGGCCAGACTGCAAGCAAGGCGAGCCTATACTGAGGATGCTCTTGTCTTCCTCGACGTAAGTACAGTTTGTCTCGATATTCGAATCCAACCACGTGGCATCACACAATATTATACCACCCCCATGGGAGTGCCAGGTCTTGAGGACCGACATAGTGTTTCTAGGCAGGCGGTAGGCCCAGCCATTTGCTTGCATTTGACGAGTTGGTTCCTGCGATGTAGCCGATCTAATCGTCGTAATTTACAGGATTGGGCACCGAATAGAAAGGATCATTGTAGAACCGGACTTAAGAGCATATTAAAAACCGAGTAATGAATCATCAATCCCATTTTTACTTCCAAAAACAGGCATTAAGACAATCCAGTTATGTAGTAGGCGTTGTGCTGATCTGCTTTGGAACTCCCCCGTAGTTTTGAGATCAGATAGGGGTAGGATTAATTTGCATCACCACCAGCTTCAATATGAAGTCCCAGCTATCCATGTAAGTGTCGCCGAAAGGTCGCAGCGACTCAGGGTTGCCTGCACCAAGATTTCTACCATAGGAAGCCCAGAGACTTTAACCTACCGCCTGCGCCTCGGCCGCCGATGCGAGGCACTTGACGCCGCATCACCTAAGAATAATAACACTTTGATACCATTGGCACGAGATGTTTCTATGGCAGTGGCTATGCTGTCGCAATTTTGGAGTTCCCGAATGGTGGTGATCGAGCAGTCTCCGATAGTGCCCCTGGGAATCACGTTTCCATTGCCATAATCGCACAGGAATGCGAGGACAACAATATCAATTCCAAAGGCTGGATTTCAGTAATCAAAAAGACCTTTTTCAGGGGCACCAGTACCACCTTGACCCCAATAAACAACAGTACCGTCTGGGAGGGGAGGAGGGGGGGGCGCTGTACATCCCGTGCCCCAAGGGTGAGACTTGTAAATGCAGTTAATAAGCGCATTGCTTGATGATCGCTCACTCCCAGAAGATTCTTCTCAGATCTTATATGGGCTAAAAACCCTCAAAGCGATCTGTTCCGCCCACAATTTTCTCAAGGTCCGATTTTTGCAGTAGGGTACGCAGCACAAATGTGGGCCAGCACTAAATGCAACATCTTATCGAATCTAAATATGTGTATTTATATTCTCCTGATTTTCTCCGTGAACGTTTTATCAAATCACTAGCGAATTATGAACACGCAATCCCCAAGCTAGAACAAAAGCAACTTGCCGCAACAGCGCAGGTGGATGTATTAAAGAATCCCGGGACAAATATTCAAGAACCCAAAGTCTTGTAGGGGAAAAACATCCCCGTCCGCGTGAATCAAATTTTTGAAATTGCGCGCCCAGATCCAGCCGGAAACGGCTATAAATTTCACAATTTATTCACCAAATCTAGTACTATCAACTAATTCTAGTTTAACTAGGTAAATTACTAATAATAAAAAAAAATATTATAATAATATTATTAATAAATAAAAATCTTATTTTATAGTATATTTATTATAATATAATACTATAATAAAATAATATGCAATAGTAATAGTAATAATAATATATAAATAAAATACTATTAAAAATAAATTAATAAAGATAATAAAATTAAATATAATATATAAAAAAATATATATATTAAATTATTAATAATTAATATATAATAATAAAATAATTTATAAAAATAATAAATCTTATATTATAAATTATATAAAATAAATTAAATAAATATATTAATAAATTCTTTATTAAGATATTTACTTAGTAGATTAAAAACTTTATAATTATATAAAATAAATATATAAATATACTAGTTAAATTTAAAGAGCTATTTAAATAGATTTAAAAAAATATTATAATAATTTATATAATAACTATATAAATATTATAGTTAAATAAAAAATTAAATATATTATTTAACTTTACTATTATTTAAAAAATATATTAAATATAAATCTAGTAAATAATTATATAAAATATAAACTTATTTTAATTTTAAAATATTAGTTTATTTACTTTTAAAATTAACTATATTAAGCTAAGTATAAATAATAAAATTATAATTAAAATTTATAATAATTTAGAATATATATATATTAAAAAATTATAATTAAAGAATATTATAAATTATATTAAATAAGCTAAAGTTTATATAATAAAAAGTATTTTAAATCTAATTTTTATTAATTATAAATTTAAGATTATATATTAATTATTATTTAATAATATTAATCTTTATATAAACTATATTATTAGAGCTAAAATCCTTTAAAAATATATTAAAAGTTAGATTATAATTTTTAATAAATTTATATATATATATATTCTTATATAAAGAATTATTATTAATAGTATTTTTATATAATATATAAAAAAAAATAAAGAATTTAAATAAAAATTAATTATAAAAAATATTAATTAAAGCTAATTAGAATTTAAAATTAAAATTATATATATAAATTAATTTATAAGATTATAAAATTATTTTAATTTATTTATTATAAAATTTATAAGCTTTATTATAGCTAATAATATTATTATTAATAAAATAATATAGTATATTTATTTATTTATTAATAAACTTTATTATTAAGAAGAATAAATAAAAATAAATTAAAAATATTAATATTATAAATATATATAAATTTAATATTTAAATTAAAAATATATATATAATCTTTATATAGATAAGTATTTAATCTAAAAATATCTATTTAAATAGAATAAGAATATAATATATAAATATATTAATTATAAAAATTTTTATAAGATTATTAATAATAACTATAAGATTTAATAATATAAGAGTATATATATATATTAAATAATTAATATAGATATTAAATATTATATTTTATAATTTCTATAAATAAAAATAATTAAGTAAATAGCTTTAGAATTAATATTTATTAAAATAATATAGATTATTAAAAAGATTATATAAGCCTAGAAAAAAACTATTAAAAAAATTATAATAAAAAATAAAAAAATTAATAAAATTAATATCTAAATTAATTTATATATTAATTTTTAAATTAATATTAATTTATAAATTAGTATATAAGTCTAAAATAATTATTCTAATAATTAAATAATTTATTATATAGAAATTTATTAAATTAATATTCTTTTAATTTATTAAGAAATAGTCTTAAAAATAATTTTTTAAATTTAAATTATTTATTAATAAAAATAAAGTAGTAAAACTTTAGGAATATATTAATACTATATTAATAATTAATTATATAATAACTATTAATCTAGCTTAATTTAATAATTATAAAATAGTTATATTAATAATATTAATATTAATATTAATACTAATAATAATATAAAAATTATTATATTTATAAAATCTTAATTAGCTAGTTAATATATATAATAATTTAAAATAATTTTTTTAAAAGTAATATTATTATAAATAGTTTTAATTTTAATTATATAATAATATATTATTACTACCACTATTATTAATAAATATAAATATTAATAATTAAAATATTATATTAAATAGTATATTAAGCTATTAAAAGATTAATAATAAAGAATTTAATTCTAATATATATTAAAATTTATTATTTAGATTTATAAATTATTAAAATTATTATCCCTAGAATCTACTCTATTATAAAGAAAGATATAAATAGAATTAATATAATTATATAATTAAATCTAAATAAACTTTTATAAATATATTATTTAAAATCTTATAGTATAATATATATAAATTAAAAAATAAAATTATAATTATTTTTTTTATAATTCTAAGATTCTTAAAGTATTAATTATTATAATTTAAAAATTATAAAGAAATAAATATAATAATATTATATATTAGTCTATAAGAATAATTTATTAATTATTTTATTCTAAGACTATAGATAATATATAAATATATATAATATTATATATTAATAAGAAAATTAATTCTACTATATAAATATATATTATAATATTATTAGATTATTAAATTCTATATTTATAATATTTATATAATAAAATATTATATAATTTTTATATTTATAATATATATAATAATACTAAATTATTTATATTTAATTTATTTTATTAAAAATTTATTTAAATTAGATATTCTTTAATAATAAAATATTTAGTTCTTAAAAATATAAATATATATTATTCTATATAAAAAGACTTTAGTATAAGAATTAATAATAAAAATATTAAATTATTTAAAATTATAAATTATTATAATTTAGAGCTTATTACTAAGAAAAATATTATTATATAAAAATATAATTAATTTAAATTTATAATTAATTTTATATTTTTATTTATAAGTCTTTTTAACTATCTTATTTTAATAAAGTATATAGATATTATATAATATAATTTTAATTATTAGCTAATTTATATAAAAATTAATATTTAAATTCTAATTAAAGAATCTTTATAGTATTAGAATTAGAAAGCTATTAATATAAAAAAATTTATTAAAATATTAAAATATAATTTTATAATTTTAAATTTTAGGAATATTTTTAAATTTTATATTAAATTTACTATTATTATATTTACTAGTATAATTTAATATATAATTAATTAATCTATATTATAGATAAAGTCTAGTAAATAAAATAATTTTAATTTTATTCTAGAATATAAAAAGATTATATAAATATATTATTATTTATATTATTTATATTTTAATATCTATAATCTATAGATCTAGCATATATATTTATATATATAAAATTATAAAAAATAACTTATAAATAAGTTTTTAAAATTAGATTATTATTATTATATCTAATAAGCTACTAAATAGAGTTTATTAAATCTATAAAAATTAATAAAATAAATATATTTATAAAAAAATATATATAAATTAAAAATTATATTAATATTAAAAATATTTAATAGTAATATTATAGAATTAATTAAAAATAAAATAATATTTTTTAAAAAAATTTTTTTTCTTAGATTTCTAAGATAAATCTATTAGATATTAATAATATTAAATATTTTAAATAGTTATTATTCTCTAAGATTCTATATTATAAGATTAAATATATAATATATTTAATATTATTAAATAAAATATTAAATAAGAACTTTATCTTTAATAATTTTTAATATTTAATAATAAATATTTTTATAGTACTTAATATACTTTATTAAATATATAATATATATATATAAATAGACTATAATCTATCTTATTTTTAATAATTAATTATAATTATATTATAGAAG
The DNA here is from genome assembly GCA_037356135.1 of Talaromyces sp. F31. Lineage (NCBI taxonomy): Eukaryota > Fungi > Ascomycota > Eurotiomycetes > Eurotiales > Trichocomaceae > Talaromyces > Talaromyces sp. F31. The sequence continues at coordinate 2,408,896 of JAYXSF010000034.1, forward strand.
ATAGATATAGATTAAAATTATATAATATTTAAAATATATTAATTTATAGCTTTATTTAATATAATAAAAAAATTCTTTAAAGTTATTATTATATATAGAATTAGTTATATTATAGAATTAAAAAATTTATTTTTATAAGATTATTTTAAAGGCTATAAAAGAATATTAATAAATTATATAATATAGATTATATTAGATAGAATATAATATATTTAAAATAATAAATATAAAATAATTTTTATACTTCTATTAAATATATTAAATATATATAATAATATATACTATTTATAACTATTATATAATATATAAAAATAGTATTTTAAATATTTTATATTATAAATAACTATCTTTCCTACTAGATAAAATATTAAAATATATATTTTAGAGAGTATATTAGATATAATTTTTATACTAATAAATATTTTATAGAATTTATTAATATTATTAATTTTATATCTTATTTATAATTCTAATTTAATAGAGAACTATGCTAATCTATTTAATTAAGTATTTATAAATAGATAGATTAATAATATAGAAATAATTATTATAAATTATAATAAGAATAAAATTATTAAAAAACTTTAATATATTAGTATTATTATAAATTAATAAATTCTATACTATATTTTAATTTTTAATAAAAAAAAGTATTAACTTATTTATTTTATAAATTTATAAAATAGTTTTATTCTAAATTTATAATCTATTATATTATAGAATAATATAATAAGAAAAATAAATAATATAATTAAATATTTTAAAATCTAGCTTAATTCTAAGCTTATATTTAAAATATATTATAAAAAAATAATTATTAAAACTAATATTAATCTAGAAGTATTATAAAAATTAATAAAATTAATATAAAAAGTAATATTAAAATTAATATATTAAATTTATTAAATAATTATAATTTTATAAATACTTTATAATATTATAGTATAGTATTAATTAAGAGAATATAATATAAAATTAACTTACTAAAATTATATAAGAATTTATAAATATTTAAAAATAAATAATATACTTAATTATAAATATATTTTATATTATTATAATAGAAGTACTTAATATAGAATTAAATATTATATTAATATATTAATATCTAAATTAGTTTATTAAAACTATTATTATCTAGATATATATAAATCTAATATATAATATTTTTAAAAGTATATTAAAATAATATATAAATTATTAATTTATATTTAATAATTATACTTTAATAAAGACTTATATTTAGAAAAAAATAAATATTTATATACTTTTTTTAGATATTTTAGTAAGTTAATAAAAGAATTATAAAATATATATTTAATTATTCTAATAAGAATTTTTATATATTATAATTAATAAATATAAAAAGATAATTTTTATATATAATAATATATTTAAAAAGAATATATATATATTATTATATATAAATAATAATAGCTATTAAAATTATATTAATATAATAATAATAATTCTCTAATTATAATAATAGCTTATAGAGTATATTAATATAGAAGATATATTAATAATATATATTATAAAAATATATAGAATTAAATTTATATTATATATATTAATATAATTTATAAATAATAATATATATTTTAAAATAATAATAATTTTTTTTAATAGTTAGATAGCACTTTAAGTAATATTTAATTTAAAAATAAATTTAGATTAAATATATATCTAAAACTATATTAAATTATATTAAAAATATATAAAAATAGATATTAATATAATTCTATATTAAATTTTAAATTATAAAAACATTCCTAAGAATAAAATAATAAATTAAATAATAAAATATATAATAATAATAAATATATAATAATAAATTATATTTAATAATATTAAAAATTAAACTATATTTAATATTATAATATATTATTATATTTATTATAAAGTCTATAATATATAAATAAAAATATAGAGTAAATAAAAAAGTAGAAAATTTATTAAAAAATTAATTTTATAATTATTTAAAAATATTTTTTAATATTAGATTAGACTATATAAAGTTATATTATTAATTTTAATATAACTCTATATAGAGTAAATTAGATTAATATAATATTTTTAATATATTAATAAATATAATAATTTATAATATAGCTATAGACTATTAAATTAATTTATATATTATATTCTACTTATATATCTATTTTATATAGATAAGTAAGTATTTATATAAATATATATTAAAAATTTCTAATAAATTATTAATTTATAAATATTATTAAATAAAAAAAAGTTATAATTATAATTATTTAATTTATTTATAATATAAAAATCTTATCTTAATTTATTAATATAGATTTATAAATAATAAATATAATAAAATAAAATAATAAATTAAATAATAAAAATACTAATTTAATTATATATATTATAATATTTTTAAATAATATAAATATTAGATCTATTTATTTATCTATAAAAATTAATAATAATATAGATATAAGCTTAAAACTAATATAAAATAAATTATTTAATAAGAATAAATATAAAAATAAGTATAGAAATATAAATATATAAATAAATAAAAATCTATATATTAGAGATATATAAATAAATATAAAAATTAATATATATATATATATATATAATTAATATATAAAATTAAAGATGCAAATTAATATAAGAATTAGTATAGATATAATATATAAGAATATAGAAATATAAAAGTTATAAAAAAATAAGAACTATATATAAGATTACTAAGGCTATATACTAGTATTATTTAATTATTTTAATTATTTTATTATATTTAATTATTTTTTATTTATATATTTATATTCTCTATAGCTTATCTTATAATATACCTCTCCCATAGCTATGCTATGATTTGTATTGGTATCTACCGGCTTAAGCACACACCTAGATAGCGGTCTTTTAGATATAGCTAGCTACAGCGGGTATATCAAATCTAACTAACTAACTAACTAACTAATATTCAAGAACCTATACGGACCTTGAGTTATCATCGATACTTAAAGCCTGAGGGGGAAGCACAATTCATGGAAAATCGAGATCCGGAGCCTACTGCTTTGGAGTGCTACTTACTGGTACCCGTGCCGCCCAGTGCGGAAACTTATCCTCTAGATAAGAATGCGTGTTAGATAAATATTAAAGTCGAAAACATCTCCTTCCGCATGAATCGAATTTTTGAAATTGCACGCCCAGATCTGGCCAGAACTAGTTATAATTTTCATAGTTTATTCACTAAATCGAGACTATCTAGTCTTTTTAATTAATCCTAGTTTTATTAAATAAATTATTGATAATAAAAAAAGTACTATAATAATATTTTTAATAAATAATAAATAATTTTAATTAATATATATAACATGAATATTATAAATAATATGTATTTGAATTAAAAAATTTAAAATATTTAAAAATGATTAGTTAGTGTAAGAGTGGGGTTTACAAGAGCACAACAGTACAGGCACTGGATAGAGTGAGAAACATAGGTGTAGGTTGTGACAACAGTCAAGCTCGATGTATTGATCTAGCTAAGATAACGTACATGAGGCACCATACACAAGAATATTTAGTATGAGGGGGAAAAGAAAGAAGAAAAGAATATTCATCTAGTAAAGAATATATATATATACTCTTCTTTATATATTAATCTTTTCTAATTAAATACTATTATAAAATATTTTTAATAATAAAAAAATATTTTTTAACTTTTTATTATTTAATAGAATTCTATACTACTTAATAGAAATCTTATTATTTTATTAATTATCCTATTAGATATATTATTATTATATTATTTCTTTCTTTATTAAATATTTATTTATAAGTATTTATTACTAATGTATTATTATTAATATTATTATTTATAAATTTATCCTCCTTAAATATTTTAAATTAATTATTTAGTTAAATAAGTAGTTTTACTGTTTTAGTATTTCTAAATATTATTTATAAAAGTCTTTTAATACTAATAGTGCATTCTTTAAATAATTTATAGAATATTATTTAGGATTAAAATTATAATCTAATTAATTAATCTAATAATAAAATTTTTTTTATATAATTTATAATATTAAATTTCTATTTATTTTTTATTCTAAATAGTTATTTATTTATAATTTAAAAGATAGCTCTAGTAATTATTTATTTAATAATTTTATAAAAATTATAAAATGGAGCTTTTTAAATATAAATATTAAATATATTTTTAATTTTTTTAACAAATTAAGCTTAAAGATATATCTAATTTAATATATTATTAAAAAAGATTTTTTTGATTAATATTTAAATTTTCTATTAGAATAATCTATATTCTATTTTTTATTTATAATATAAATTATATTATTTATTATAAAATTTATTAATTATTATTTTTTATTAATTTATTTATTTTATTACTCTTATATTTATTTTATATTATTTTTTATAAATTCTTAGATATTTTAAATATATTTTATTTAGGTCTAGGTTTTCTTTTTATTTAAAATAAATTGCTATAGTAATATTAATATTATTTAATTAAATAATATTCTTAGTTAATAATTTTTTTTTAATTATAAATAGTAATATTCCTACTAAGACTTATAGTAAGATTAATATTATAAAATTAATAATTAATAAATACTCTAACTAATTATTTATTATGAAATTAATATAAGATTATAATTATTATTAAAAATATTAATTAATAATTTTTATTTAATTATCTATCTATATATATTTAATAGTAGATAACTTAAGCTTATTTTACAAAATTTAATATATTTTATTTTAAAATTTTGGTATAAATTAGTTTTTTCTATTTAAGATTATACTATTAAAAAGTTTTATCTATAAAAATATAAATTTAATTTAAAATTATACTATTTTCTTAGCTATTATTATTTTTTTATAATAAGATATATAAATATTATTTTTTTACTTAAATAATTAATTATTATAAAGACTATATAATCTATATTATAACTATAATAATTGTTTAAAAATTTTATAAAATCTATTAATAAATACTACTAAGGTTATTTTAGAATTAATAATAATTATAATAAATTTAGAGTTTTATCTTTCTATATTATAATATAATTATATATTTTATAATTATTAATATATCTTTCTATATTAATATTCTATGATTTCTAATAACAATATTTTTAGATTAATTTTTATATCTTATTTTTTTCTAGATAGATATATATTTTTAATATTATAATAAATTCTTTATTAGTCTTAAATATTTAATTAATTATATTCTAATCTATTATAATATTTTATAAATTTATAAATACTAGATTTAATATAATTTATTTATTAAAAATCTTCTATAATAATAAAATTAAATTGTAATAATTAAAATTTTATACTTTATTATTCTTTTATTAAATAAGTATATTAACTAATATATTTACTTTTTTAGATTAGTATTTTAATATAAAATAAAAATTCTATATAAATTTATATTAATATATTTATCTATAATATTTTTATAATTATAAAGTATTCTAAGATTTAGTAATCTAATAAAATTTTAAAATATTTTTTTTATTATAATTTTAATAACTCTAATCTTTATTCCTAAAAAGTTTAAATAATCGCTAATATTTTTTTATTACAGATATTATAATTATACTTTACTAGAAATATTATAGCTAAATAATAATTAATAAAATATTATTTTTTATTTTTATATAATTATAATAGAACTATTATAATTATTTTATCTAAAATATTAATTTCTATATAAGTAAGTCTATTAAAATTATAATATATTAATACTAATATTAATACTAGTATTTATTTTAATTTCTTAAAAGCTTCTTAATATTTCTTTATTTATATAAAAGAAACGTCTTGTCTTATTAAATAATATAGAGATTTAATTATTCTACTATAATCTATAATAAACTTTTAGTAGAAATTATAAAATTCTAGAAAGGATTATATATCTTTTATAATTTTAAGAATCTTTTAAGTAAGTATTATTTTTATTTTTATAAGATTAATTTTAATCCTCTTAAATATAATAATAAATCTAAGATATTTAATTATTAATATATAGAATTTATATTTTTTAATACTTATTTATAGTCTTATATTATAGAGTCGCTGTAGTACTATTTAAATATAAATCTTATACTTTACTACATCCTTACTATAGATAAGTAAATTATTAATAAAAGCTACTAGAAATTTATTAAGATAATTAAAAAAGATATAATTAATTAATCTTTAAAATATTACTAGATTATTAATTAAACTAAATAGTATAATTTTATACTTATAGATTTTATACTAATATCTAAATATTATTAAATTAGTAGAATTCTAGTATATATATATTCTATAAAATTCCTGCTAGATATCTAGTTTTATAAAGATTTTAGTCTTACTAATTTATTTAAACATCTTATTAATAAAAGATAAAGGATAATAATCTTTCTAAATAATAGAATTAAGTTTTTAATAGTTTATATAGAAATAAAATTCTCTTCTAAATTTCTTAGCTATAAGGATAGATAAAATATAAGATATATTATTTAATATTATAAAATCCTTATCTAGATTTTTAATAATATAATTTTTTATAGTTTAGAGCTTTTCTACTATTATATAATAAAAAAAATAATATTTAAGTTATATTTTCTTTTTCAATTTAATTTAATAGTTATATTTTTTTTTTAATAACTTATTAGACTTTATTTTAAAAAAAATATTAGTAAATTTATAATATTTTTTAAAAAATTATTTTTTTATTTTTTATTCCTTTTAAATAAATCTATTATTTATTTATTTATTTTTAATAGTCTTTTTAATCTTACTTAGATTTATTATAAATATTTTAATCTTCTAGTTTTTTATATTTTTTAGGAATTCTATAATTTTAATTAAAATAATATCTATCTTATAGTATTTTTTATAAAAATATATTTACTTAACCTTTCTAGTATTAATTATCTTATTAATTAGACCTCTGCAAGTCCCATGGGACTACGCCCATGGGACTTTCTATGGGCGCCTATGGGCGCTCTTTGGGACTGGGCCCTAGGTCCCATGGATAGACAGGACCTCTATGTCTATAGACACCTAGTCCTATAGGACTATCTATAGGACTATAAATAGTATAAATATAGTAAGATCTATCTTTTATATAATTTATACTAAACTAGTCTATATTTTTTAGTAATAGTCTAAAATAGAATATAAAGATTATTTTTTAAAAATTAAATAATTATATTATTATTATTAATAATAGTTAAAATTATTATTTTTTTTTTTAATTATATTTATATTCTTTATAATATTTAACTTAAAAGTATATTATTATTATTATATTTTTTTATTTTAATTATTTTTTTTTTAAATAAATATTTATTAGATTATTTTAATATATTACTTTTTTTAGTTATAATAGTAGATATAAAAACTATTATTATTTTTTTTATTATTTTTTAATTTATTTTTTAATTATTTATTTTATTATTATTTTTAATATTATACTTTTTATAATTATTAATAGGATTAGATAAAATATTTTAAAATTTAATCTTTATAATTTTATTTTTTTATTATTAATTTTTTAATAAAAGATTATTATTTTTTAAATTATAATCTATCTTAATATTAAATTTAGAAATATATTAAAATATTATTAAATTCTAAATTATAGTTAAGTTTAAAGATTTTTATTAATAATAGTAAATATCTTAAGTAAAGTTAAATAGTTATTTAATTCTAATATTTATAATAAAAATTAAAAAAATATCTTAAATTATTCTAATAAATATAAAATATTTATTTTTTTTTTTTTTAAAAACTATATAATTTCTTCTTTATAATTCCTAAATAATAGATATTAATATATATTAAAATTATTAGATTATAAATTTATTATTATTAAAATAATTTTAAAGTTTATTTATAAACTTTTTTATTAATATTTATATTATTTAATATATTTTATTATTAAATAGTATTTTAAGCTTATTAAATCTTAAAATAAAAGATATAATTAATAAAAAGATATATAATTATAATAAATTTTTAGAATAATATTTTAAGTATTTTTTTAAGAAAGTTATAATATATTTATTATTATTTAAAATTATTATCTGCTTATTTAGGTATTGAAAAAAATTATAATTTATATACTAAAGTAAGTATTATTCTAATTATATAAAATTTATTATAAATTTTTTATATACTTTTATAATAAATTTTTAGTTTTTTTATACTAGTATTAAATATTATTAATATTTTTTATTTCTAAAATATTTACTTTTATTAAAGCTAGTATATTAAATATTTAAAATAATTAAATAAGATATTATATATTTAAAAGATATTATAAATAATTATATTTTTATTTTTTAAAAGAGTTATTATCTACTAATAAAAAAATAAATAATATAAATTAAATAATTAATTTAATATTATTTCTTTATATTAAGTTAAAATTATATATAATTATATTTATTATAATACTTATTAAAGCTTACTTAAAAATATTTTATATAATATAATATTAAGAATATAAAATTCTATTATATTTTAATATTTTATATTAATATTAGTTTTAATTCTTTAGCTTAGAAATTAAGAAATATATTATATTTCTAAAAGCTAATATTAATAAAGATAATTAAACTATATATTTAAAATATATATTAAAAAAAATTAATATTAATTTTATAATAATCTTAAAGATTATTTTTAAATATTTTAGAAATTTTTCTTTAAATTAATTTTAAATACTACTTTATAAAGTTTTAAAATTATAATAAAATATTTATTTTTATTAATATATAACTAATATTTTTTTTTTTTTAAATTTATTATAATTATTTTATTTTTTTATTAGACTAGATTTAATTAAGATTATTATTTTTTAAATTAATTTTTATAAGATATAATAAGTCCTTAAAATTTAATTAAATAATATAAACTAGATAGAATATATATATAAAATAAAATTTATTTAGAAAATTTAAATACTTAATTATATTATTAAATATTTATAATAATATTTTATTATTTATTATATTATTATATATTAATATTATTATATAATTAATTAAATTATATTACTTTAGAGTCTTTAATAAAATTATATTAAGATTTATATCTATATATTAATTATAAAGAGATTTAAATCTAAGAAAGAATTTTATAATATTATTAATTTTTATTAATAAAATATTTAATTATTATTATAAATACTTTACTAGAAAGAAAAGATTTAATAATTAAAAACTATTAATATCTTTATACTAAATAAGAAATAGAATAAAATTTTTTTTTATCTTTTTATAATTTAATATTTAATTTAATACTAAGCTATAATTAGTAAGAGTAGAATTAATATAATAAAAAATAAATAAATATAATAAATTAATTTTTTAAGATCTAAATAGATAAGAAATTAAAATAGAAAATAAAAATTTATAATAAATTTAATTTAAACTTATATTTAGTCTTTATTATTAAATTTTTTAATTATTTTTATTGATAGATTAGCCTATAATAGTATAAATTAATTTTATAAAATTAAATAAAGATTAAATCTATTATTATAAATTATAAAGACTCTTAGATATTTTATTATTAAATTATATTTAATATTATCTTTATATATTAAGCTCTAATTAAATATTATTTTATAAAATTTATATTATTTAATATTTTTTATAAATAAGAAAGAGTTTTTCTATATTATTTATATATAATTTAAAGATTTTTAATTATATAATAAATTACTTAATTAAAGTTATTCTAGATTAATAATTATTTTTTAATATTCTAGTTAATTTTTTTATTTAAAAAGAATATTAAGAATTATATTTCTATTTATTAATTAATAAAATTATCTTTATTTATTTTTAATTAAAAAATTTAGATTTTTTTTTATTAGCTCTTATTAGTTATAAAAATTTAAATATTAAAAAATTTATATTATTTATAAATATAAAAGAGATTAATAATTAATATTATATAATAAAGATATTAGATATTATAATAAAAAAAAAGATTATTAAAGATATTATTTTTTAAAAAAAAGAATAAACTAGTCTTTAAAAATAAAAAAAATTAAGATATTATTAGTATAGATTTATATTTTTTTTAAATATTATTTATTTTAAAAAGAAAAGTTTTTATTTTAAAATTTTATTTTAATTTATTAGTTATAAATTTAAAAATTATTAACTCTTAACTCTTAAATAATAATATTATATAGTATTAAAGAGGAAACTTATTAATATTATTAATTTAAAAATAGATAGATATATAATATAGTTTATTAATTAAATAATATTAATAATTTTATAGAAATTCTATAAGAGTTTTATAAAAATTTTATAAAAATCTTATAAATTCTATTAATATAAAATTTATATAATTTTTTAAAAAGAAAATTATATTTTTATTAATTTTAATAATGATTTTATAAATAAAAAATAGTATTATTATAATATTTATATAAATAAAGATTATTAAATTAATACTATAATATTTAAAAAGTTTTAAATAATAATATTATAAATTCTCTAGTCTTCTTTTATATAGGAATTTATAAGAATAAATTTAATATATATTTTTATAAATTTTATTTATTAAATATATATATTTTTAATTAACCTTACTATATATTACTGTAGAAGTAGTATAAAGTAAATTATAAATTTTATAAAAAGTATTTATAGATAACTCTTATAAAACTAATAATTAATATATTAAAAATTATTTAATTAATTCTAATTATAAAAAAAAGAAGTTAGATATTTATTATTTTTATATAATTATAAAATCTTTAAAAATAATAATAAATAAGACTAATTATAAAGATAGATTAAATTATAGAATAGTTTTAATTAATTTATATTAATTAATTTTTATATTTATTAATAAATAAATAAGTAAATTTTTCTAAAGTTTTTTTTTATATAATTTTATTTTTTTATACTATTATATATTTAATAATTTAAAGTTATAATTACTATTCTAGTTTTATATAAAGTATTTTAAATTAGAGAATTATTTTTTAATTTAATTTTTTATTATTAAAATTTACTCTTATATATTAATAATTAGTAAATATAAATATTATAATTATAGTCTTATAAAAGACCTAGTAAAAAATTAAAAAGATTTTTAAAAAAATTATTAAAGATATAGTAATTTTTAAAAGAATTTTTAAAAAGATTAAAATAATTAATAATATAATATAATAAAATTAACTAAAAAAGAATTTAAAATATAAAATTAAAAAACTTTAAGATTAGATTAAAATATAGATTATAAATAATAAAATTAAAAATAAAAGTTCTTTAAAGATATAATAATTTTTAAAAGAATTTATAAAAAGATTAAAGTAGTTAATAATATAATATAATAAAATTAATTAGAAAAAAATTTAAAATATAAAATTAAAAAATTATAAAGATTTTAAAATTAGATTAAAATATAAATTATAAATAATAAAATTAAAAATAAAATTTTTCTATTAGAATAGTAAAGAATTATTAAAATAATATAATTATTTATAAATAATTAATTATTAAATTAGATTAGAGAGATTAATTATAAAATAATATATAAAATAATTTAAAGCTATTAAAAAAGATCTTAAAATAGAGATATATTTAAAAAAAAATTTATTAATTATTTTATAATTCTATCTAAAAAAGAAGAAAAAGATTAAAATTAATAAATTTTTATTAAATATAATTAATAAGCTTTAATAAAGAATTAAAGCTATAAAAATTAAGAAAATTATAAAATAAATATATTATTTAATAAGATAATTAAAAAAATTATTTAAATATATATTAATAATTCTAATTATACTTTATTAGAATTAATATAATTAATATAATTAATTAATTTAAAAGTTATAGCTAGTAATTTTAAAAATAATTTTTAAATTATATTTTTACTCTTACTATTTATTTAAATATTTAGAAGGTATTAGTATTTTTTAATTATTTATAATTTATTTTAAAAATAACTTTATTTTTTTTTTATTTATTTAATATTTATTTTTTAACTTCCTCTTCTATATTATATTATATAATAAGATTATTTTATTAAATTTTAATATATTTATAAGTTTTATTTATATAAAATTAAAATATATTTTTTTTCTAAATGGATTTAAATAATTTAGTAATAAGATTAGTAATAAAATATTTTAAAATTATTTAAGAGTTATTTTATAATTATAATATAAATAAATTAATATTATAATTTAATTATAAAAAGTTTTTCTAAGGGTTAATTATTATATTAAAATATATTTAGTTATAAATATAATTTAATATTTTAAAATTTTAATTAATAGTTTATAGAGAAGATCTATTATAATAAAAAAAAATAAAAAAATTAAAAATAATATTTTATATTAAATAATACTATTAAATTAATCTAAAATTAAAATTATAATAATAATATTTATTAAGAAAAAATTCTTAATTAAAAAAATAAAATTATAATAAAAATATATAACTATATTAATCTTAATAAAATAGATTAAAAAATTTATTAAATTTAAATAAAAAAATAAAATCTCTACTATTAATTAACTTTTAATTATAAAAAATAATAAATAAAAAAAAAAATTTAAATAAATTAATTTAATTTAAAAAAAATTAAAATATTATTTAGAAAAATTTAATATAAAGAATTTTTTTTAAATAAATATTTTTTTAAAAAATATTTTATATTAAATAAAAAATTAAATTTTTAATAATAAAATAAAAATATTCTATTAATTTAATTAGAACTTAATTTTAGTATTAATTATAGATTTATAAATAATAATATTCTTAAAGAAAAAAATTTTAATTTTTAATTTTACTATTCTATTAAAAATTTTATATAAAAATTATTAAAATATAATTTAATAAATATAAATCAATATAATATCTATAAAATAACTTAAGAAGATAATTAATAAAAATATAAATATATATAATAATTTTATAATTTTCTTCTAAAGGTGAAATGTTTAGAATATAAAATTAAAAATAATAAAATTTAATAATAATAATAATTATTTAGTAAATATAATAGCTATATTAATTATATTTAATAAAATTATTCTAAATAATTTAGCTTAGATTAATAAAATATTTAATAATCTAAAGCTTTAATAGAAGGATATTAATAAAATTAAAAAAATTTTTAATATTAATAAAAATATTAATATATTTAATATTTCTAGAATATAAATTAGTAAGGTATTAATAAAATAATAATTTATAATAATTAATATAATATATAATATTATATATAATAAGTCACTTTAAGGAATATTAATTATAAATAATATAGATTTAAAAAAGATTTAATTATATATAATATTTTTTTTTAAAATAAAGATCTTATAGAAGATATTTTTAAAATTTTATTTTTATATTAATATTTATTAGACTTATAAAAAATTAAAAAAATTTATTTTAATTATAATTCTATCTTAAATTATTAATTAATAAATTAATAAGCTTTATAATATTACTATTATATTTAAAATTTAGATTTATTATAGTAATAAATAAGAAAAAATTAATAAAAATAATATTTTATTAATTAATAAATTAATTTAATTTTATTAGATTTTTTATAATAAATATCTAGATAGTAATATAATTATTATATTATATTAGATTATTATTTAATATAATAGCCTTAAATTATAGAAGGTTTAGATATTATAAAAAAAATTAAATATTAATTTTTAAGAATATATTTTATTTAAACTAGAATTTACTTAGAATTATTATTTAATAAATAAATTTAATATTTTAATTCTTAATAAAGTCTACTAGATTTAGAATATAGATATATAAATATATAAAATTATAGAATCTTTATAAGTTAATTTTAATATTTTAATATCTATTATTTTATCTTTTAATTAGTTTAATAATATTAAAAAGATAATAAATTTCTTTCTAAATCTTAATAATAATTAATTATAAGATAAGTTAGATTTTTTAAATAATTATAATCTATTTATAAAAAATATTAATTTAGAATTTTAGTAGCTATTATTTATTTAATATAAATTAAATAAATAGATCTAGAAAAAGAAAAATTTAAAGATTATTATTATATTTCTATTAGTATAAAAAAAATATATTATTAAATATATTATTAATTCTATTATTTTTTTTATAAATAAAAAATAAATTAGTTAAAATATTTTATTTATTATTTATAAAATTATATTATATTACTTTTTTATAACTAAGTAAAAATAATATAATTTTTTTTAATATTTTCTTTAACTAACTTAATAAAGTATATTAAAAATAAAATTATATTTAATATATAAATTAATATTATATATTTATTCTTTTAAATTTCTAAATTAGTATTTAATATATATATTAAACTTTAATTATTAAAAAAGCTTCTAATATAGTTATATTATTTAATAAAAAGATTTTATTAGAAAAGTTATTTACTTATAAAATTTTAAAAATAAACTAGTATATTTTTTATATAAGAATTTAAGATACTAAAAATAAAAAAATAGATATTAAAATTTTTAAAAAAAATATCTATAAAATTTTTAAAAATATAAAAAATTTTAATTATTTTATTATTTTATATATTTTTTTATAAAGTGCTCTAAAACTTTATAAATTAATAAAATAAATTTAATTAGAGGTTTTTTATTTTAAAAAGAAATTAATTATTTAATATTTAAATCTTAATTAGTAATTTTTAATAGTTATTATATTAAATTTAGCTAATATTTTTTATAGAATTTATTATATAGAATTGACTAGCTTTTAATATTAGACTTTAATTAAAGACTTTAATAAAAAAAATAATCTAATAATTATAATATATTTATATTATATAAATAGTATAGGGATTAATTTATAATATTAATATTAAAATATTTATTTATTATATATATCTATAAGAATATCTATTATAGTATAAATAATTAGTTAGATTTATTAAATTAGATAATTATATATTATTAAAATTTATAAATATTATTTTAAAAAATTCTTTAATTAATATATAATATTAAATAATATTATAAAGATGATACTTACCTTAATTTTATTATTAAATAATATTAATTAGAAGTTTTAGTTAGATTTTAAAAATAATAATAATATAATAATACTTTTATATCTATTAAATAGTAATAATATTATATTTAAAATAAATAATTTATAGTTTTTATATATTTATTAAAATAATTATATTATCTCTAAATTCTTTTTTATAATTATATTATATACTTAAATAGATTTAAAAATATATATATATTCTAAAAATATTATTCTAGATATTATTAATAAGTTTTTATATAATTATAAGTTTAATTTATTTTTAGATAATTATAAAATAATATTTAATATTTATAAGTTTTTTAATAGTAAAATAAAGGCCTAATTAAAAAAAATAATAACTATTTAAAAAAATAATATTCTAAATAAATCTAGTAAAAATTTTAATAATTAAATATAATATATTTTTCTTTATATAAATAATTTTATAGATATTTTTTATAGTTTTATATTTTTTACTAATAATCTTTTTTTAATACTAAAAGATATTTTATATTTTTATAAATAATTAATCTTATAGATATTTTTTATAAAATTATATCTTTTTTTTTTTACATAATAGTCTTATTTAATTACTTTTTATAACTAGTTTCTTAGATACTTAAATTAGATAGAATGGCTAGAATAAAAATAATATATTAGAAATTTTATAGATATAGTATATATATAAATAATATTTAATAGTAGTTATTAGTTAATATTTTATATAATTAAAATAGATAATATTCTATAGATTTATATAAATTTAGGTAGAAAAGTAGCAGCCTTAGGAGTCCTATAGAAATCCTATAGGAGTTCTATGGATGGGTAGAGGCACCCCTACCTAGTGTCACAGACCTGGATCCACCTTAGTTAAACAGCGTTGTGTCGAGGTACGTTAGGTTGGTTGAACCACACAAAGGTTCCAAGTCAATAGTCGATAGAGGGACTTAAATAAACAAAGTAATAATAGTCGAACTGGACGATAGAGTACTTAGTAATTATAACTAAGATAGAAGAGATCCCCCATATAGCCTAGTACCTATATAAGTATGAATGCCTTGCTAACTCTTACTATTATATTTAAGTGACTTATATCAAAGAACTATAAAGAATTAAATATATAATAGTAAAAGAGCGTTTTTATATATCTAATCTTCCTCGTTCCGTATACTTTATATTGTATACTTTAAAAGTAATAAGTATAAAGTATACAATATCTTTCCAATAATATCGTGTTGTTTAGTATACTCGTTATTTTATTAGATAATAGTATATTATTCCTATTCTTATATGATCTAGTACATATCCTATATAATTATAATCTAATTTTATTTATTGCTAGTAGTTGGTTCTCAGTTAATCTAATATAAATATATATCAAAGTGAGTTTTTCCTTTCTCACAATAGTTTCTTTTAGTATTATATAGATTAGTTTATAATATTATCTCCTCCTTCTAAGAGCCTTTATTCTTAAAGATTAAATAGAAAGATGCATTCTTATTCTTAACGTGACTCTACTTTCTCTATTAATAAGTGTTTCTATTATGTCATTATTATATCTTATTTAAAGTTAATTTCAAAAACTGATCCTGAACGCCTTAAAACAGATTAACTTAAAAATTGTATCCTTCAGTCGTCACATATTTAAAAGGACGGTTTTATTGTCGAGTTTTCTTATAAATATTGCCATTTCAACGATTATCCTTACATGATGGATGATAAAAATTCAAAATATACTGCTTATACCCGTCATAGCCGTCCCTGTGAACACTAATTTCATAGCGAAAAAGAATGAAATAAATTAAAAGAGTTTAAATAAAAAATTTCTTATAAGCTTTCTAAGACTCTATCTCAATAAACTAAATTTTCCACAAAGATTGTCTAATTGTTTTGCTAGTAAGAGTTTCTTAAGGAGTGTAGCATAAGCATGAAATCATATAATTAGAAAGTATTAGAGATTTTAGATTCTAAGAATCTTTTTTCTAATATAGAAGTTACTATTATCGATGCTGAGATCACATAAGAGTAGTTAGAACAATACATTCTTACTATTTTAGCTAAGGATTTTGACGAATTACTTACTAATTTTGCATAATCTTCCTCTAGCGTGTTAGAAATTTCTAATAATACTCTTCTAGAGCTTTTTCTATCCTAATAAAATTTTTAATAAATTCTTATATATTTTCTGATCTATTATATTTTTTTTATTTAATTAAATATAATATTTTTTTATTTATCTATCTTTCTACCATGATTTTTTCTATCTTATATATTTTATTTTTAAGTATAATTTCTTCTTATATTCTTGCATTTTGTGGTGCTAGTTTTAATAATAAGATATAAAATACTGGGTGTATCCTCATAGTTTTTAATAATTTTAATTAAAAATTAATTTTATTAATTTTTTCCTTGATCTTGAATAGTCTAATTTGTAGATGGTCGAATTTTCTTGCTAGTTATATAGTTTGAATGTTTTTTGTTGAAAGATAGATCTTCCTTCTTCTTTTAAAGTCTAGTCTCTTTAGATGTTTTTTATTAAAATAGTTTGTTGTTAATTTATTCTAATTAATTATTTCTGTTTTTAGAAAGAAGTATAATATATTTATTTCTTATATCTTCTATTCTGCTGTTGGATTGACTGGTTATTTGAATCTTAGTTATCCTAGTAATCTTATTTCTCATCTATAATTTATAAAATATAGTGTTACTCCTGTGATTAAGTGTTTTAATATATTATACGCTATTTATACTATTAGTAATAGATTTATTTAATTATCTTAATTGTGATTCATATAATGTCGTAGATATTATTCTAATATCTAGTTTATTCGTTCGGTCTGTCCGTTCGTTTGTAGATGATAGGCTATTAATAATTATTATTATCCTTTCATTAGGTCTATTATTGATTTCTATAGTTTTAATACAAATATAATTCTTTTATTTAATATTATAATCTTAGATATATTATAATATTTAAATATATTCTTTATTAATTCTTATACTAGTTCTTCTATATCTATTTCTTCTATAGTGGCTATAAAATATATATACTTTATAAATCTATCTACTACCACTAAGATTATATTATAATTTTTTAATTCTAGTAGTTTGGTGATATAGTCTATTATAATCTATTACTATAGATATTCTAGTGTTTTAATTTCTTATAATAGTCTATATAGTTTGTGCCTCTTAATCTTATTTTTCTGATATATATCGCATTCTTTAATGTATTTTTTGATATCTTTTATTATTTATAATTAATAGTAGTTTCTTAAAACTTTTTCTAATATATTAGCTT
The DNA here is from genome assembly GCA_037356135.1 of Talaromyces sp. F31. Taxonomy (NCBI): domain Eukaryota; kingdom Fungi; phylum Ascomycota; class Eurotiomycetes; order Eurotiales; family Trichocomaceae; genus Talaromyces; species Talaromyces sp. F31. The sequence continues at coordinate 2,427,250 of JAYXSF010000034.1, forward strand.
GTCCTGGGTGACCACTAGTTAAAGTATTATAATTAAGTCAAATAATTTCATTCCTTAGTGATTTTAATATATAGATTAGACTATATTAAAATACTAATCTAGTTTCTATAGCTATGACTTGATTATCTTCATTTTTAATTATAGATTAAATCTATTTATTCTTAAGTATTTCTTCTATAAGTTTATCTTATAATTCTAAATCTATTATAGTTTCTATTATTGCTACTAGAATAGCGATTTAGAGATTATATTTTAAATTTCTATTTTTATTTATATATAGTAATACTAGTTCTAGTCTTTTAATTTCTTTTTTATAATCTAGTTATTTGTTAAAAGTATCTGCTCTTTTATTTTTTTTTTCCTTATAGTATTTAATTATAAAGTTATAGTTTCTAAGTAGTTCTAACTATTTTATCTGTCTCCTTGTCAACACTTTAGTTATTATAAAATAAATAAGGTTCTTATAATTTATAATAATTTATATTAAATATTTAACTTCTTTTAAATATACTCTTTAATATTTTAGTGCTACTATTATAGCTAGTAGTTCCTTGTCGTATATCTTATAGTTGAGTTCTATATCTATTAATTTTCTTAAGTAGTATATAACTAGTCTAAGTTTCCCATTTTTATTTAATTATATAATAGCTACTCTAATTACAAAATCTAATATATTTATTTCTATAGTTGTTGGTTTCTCTAGATTATATTATACTAATATTAGTGCTATTATAATTTAATATTTAACTTCTTTAAATATATTTCCTTATTCTGTTTTCTATTCATATAGTTAATCTTTTTTTAAAAGTCTAAACATTGGTTCCATAATTTTTATATAGTTCTGGATGTATTGTTGATAATAGTTGATAAGTCTAATAAATAACTATAATTCCTTAACATTTCTTGGTTTAGACTAATTCTAGATTGTCTTAACTTTTTCTTTTTCAGTCTTAATTCCTATTTACATAATTCTGTGTCCTAAGAAATCCGTTTCTTGCATATGAAATTCGTATTTTTTCAACTTGACTTATAATTTTACATTCCATAGGTTATTAAGCACTTTTTTAATATACTATATATGTTCCTGTAGCGTGTTCGAAAATATCAAAATATCATCTAGATACGCGATAGTAAAATCGTGTAAGTAGAGTGTCATTACGTTATTAATATATTGTTGAAATGTTGCTAGTATGTTGATAAGCCCAAATAGCATGACTAAGTATTTATAGTGTCTGAATTTTATTTTAAATATTATTTTCTATTCTTCACCTTCCTTGATTCTGAGGCGATTATACATATTAATAATGTTAAGTTTAGTAAATTATTTCTTATTCCTAACTTTGTCTTATATTTCTGTGATTAGAAGTAAAGAGTAGCTATCTTTTACTATAATATTATTAAATTACTAAAAATTAATATATATTCTTAAGTCTATTATTTCTTTTTTCTTAATAAATAATACTAGATATTCTACTAGTAATATTAAAGGCTATATATATCTCTTTTTTAAATTCTTATTAATATATTTCTTTAGAGCTTCCTCTTCATTTTTTAATACTAGGTAAATCTTCTAGAGTACCAGCTTTTTACCTTTTTTAAGTAGAATAGTATAATCCCACTCACTATATTCTAATAATACTTTATATATTCCATTGAACAAATCTTTATATTATTAATATTCTTTAGATAGTATTATATTTATACTATTCTTTAATTAGTATCTTATAACCTTTTTTATGATTTTAGCGACAGTCTTACTCTTAATTTTATTCTATATAAGAGTATTTATAACTTCTTTTATAATAATCTCCAAGCTCTTTTTCATCGTAGAGGCTTTAATAGTCCAAGTTATCTTATAATTATATCTCATTAGATGTAACTATTCTATCTTTTAATAGATCTCTAGGTTATACTTTCTTAGCCATGAAATTCCTAGAATGATATCATCATTCTCTAGTTTCATGATATCAAAGTTGATCGTTTCCATATATTTATTAATAGTTATTAGTAGCCATTCTATTTTATCTATAATACCATTTTCTACGAGTATTTCTCCATTCAATCTATTAAATAGTATTGGTATTGGTTTCTTCTATTCTAGAATCTATAATTATTCCTAAATTCTTAGATCTATAAAGTTCTCTATTACTCTAGAATTAATTAATACTTATATCTCTAATCCTAGTATATTGGCTTTGATCTTTAAATATTATTCTTATATAGTTGCTTTAATTTCCTTTTCTACTATCTTAAGCTCTTTTTTAATTTTTATAAGTATCTTTCTAATATTTTCTTATTATATTGTCTTATTATCTAGAGTATGCTATACATTAATTAAATCTTTTAATATTTTTTCTACTTATTAATTTTATTTATTTGGAATTCTTAGTTCTTTATTAAATATTATTTTTACTCTAGTTCTTTATTTAGGTTTCTTAGTTATTTAGATGCTTTGTATATTTCTAGTTTTTATTTACTATTTTATTTTCTTGAGTATTGTGGCATTTATTATATATTATAAATTCTCTAGAGCTTTCTCTTACTTTTATAGCTATTTATAGTTTTCTAGCTTATTTTCTTTTCTTACTTTTGGGTAGTATCTATTTCCTTATTTCATATTTAAGTGCATATTATATAGATCTTTAGTATAGAAGATTTATGTAATAGATCTATACTTTAGATATTTAGGATTACTATATAATTCTTAACAGTTTAGTTTATATTTAAATCTAGATGTTAATTTAATATCTTTTTATTTATTATTAATAAAAATTTCCTTAGTTTCTTGCCTTTTTTAAATATCCTCGAATTGGCTCTTAAGATTATTATAGATTATATTATTAATTTCTTTTTTAGTTTTTAGCTAACTAGTAACTTTTTATTTATTTCTTAGTTTTTTAAACTATTCTAGGTGTTTATTTTATATCTATTATATTTATTTCTAAGTTCTAATTTTTTTTTAATTCTTAGATTCTATATCTTATTTGTTATAGATATTTTGGTAGTTACTAATACTATATTTATAGTTCTACTTAGTGTAATTTGTTTAGTCTTTCTTATTAAAGCTATTATCTTATATTATCTTAATCTATTATTCTTACTTTAGATTTCTATATTCTCTAGCATAGTATCCTTTTTTATAACAATTATAATATTCTATATTATTTTTATTTTTTAATTTCTTACTTTGTCTCTTTTACTTAGCCATTATATTTAAATCTATTAGTATTAGTTTATAGAGATTATATTATTTCTATCCCTAATTTATTTAATAGTGATTATTTCTTCTTTTAAAGTTTTTTTATTCTATTTTATTCTTCTTTTCTATGCGTCTTTTATATAGATAGTTATCAAGTTTAACTACTATATTAATTATATTAATAAGCATATCTAATTATTTTAGAATTCTCATAATTTTATTCTTAATCTTATTCTTCAATCCTTAATAAAATTAATCTACTTTAGCTTCATCATCCCATCCTAAATAAGAGCTAACTTAATAAAATTATAATACATAGTCTAATACTGACATAACTTATTATAATTATTATATCTTTTATACTACAAAATTTCATTCATCTATTTCTCTAAATATTAATTTAATCTTTCTAACAAATATTATATAACTAGTAAATATTTTATTAATATTATCTTCTCTATCATCTTCAGTATCTTTAAACCATAATTATATATAGAATTTAAACTAATCTATCACATCTCCTTCTAAAAAGGTAGAGACTACTAAAACTTTATCTAATTCTCTTATAAGTAAATATACATTAGCCACAAAGTATAACTACATTTATATTAAAAATAATTATAACTTCTTTCATTCTTCTCTAAATAGTATTAACTTATTAACCTTAAGCCTTAGCCTATTAACTTATATTACTTTCAACTTAATAATATATATTCTTATTTATTACACTTCTTAAGCTATTAGAACTCTACTACCCACAACACTTCTAATTAATATATCATTTACTATATTAGCTTATTTTCTCTTCAAGTAGTATTTATCTAATATAATAACACCTTTTATCATAATAGTACTTAAGTCCTAACATATCTCAAAGTCAAGATAATAGTTCTTTTATTATAGACCTAGATCCACCTTAGTTAAACAGCATTATATTAAGGTACGTTAGGTTAATTAAACTACACAAAGGTTCCAAATCAATAATTAATAAAAAAACTTAAGTAAATAAAATAATAATAATTAAACTAAACAATAAAGTGCTTAGTAATTATAACTAAAATAAAAGAGATCTTCTATACAGCCTAATACTCACACAAGTATAAATACCTTGCTAATTCTCACTATTATATTCAAGTAACTTATATCAAAGAACTATAAAAAACTAAATATATAATAGTAAAAGAGCATTCTTATATATCTAATCTTTCTTATTCCATATACTTTATATTATATACTTTAAAAGTAGCAAATATAAAGTATATAATATCTTTCTAATAATATTATATTATTTAGTATACTTATTATCTTATTAGATAATAGTATATTATTCCTATCCTCACATAATCTGGTGCGTGTCCCATACAATTATAACCTGATTTCACTTATTGCCAGTGGTTGGTTCTCAGTTAATCCGATACAAGCGCATATCAAAGTGAGCCTTTCCTTTCTCGCGATAGTCCCTTTTAGCGTCATGCAGGTTGGTTCGTAACACCTAGTCCTATGGAAATTAGTCCCATGGGACTGGGACTAGATTTTTTCTAGTCCCATGGGACTTGCAGAGGTCTATTATTAATTATATAAAAAGTAGAAGTATTCTTTATTTTTTATTATTTAAATATTTTATTCTATCTATTTATATCTCTTTAATATTATATTTTAATCTTATAATTCTATAATAGTAATTTTTTTAATAATTATATAAACTACTATATTTATATCTTTTCTTTTAGAGACATTTCCTCTAGCTAAAATAATTATTAATATATATAATTAATTATAATTTTATACTTAACTAACTATATTTATTCTAAAATTATATTATATTTTCCTGGTTATATAATCAGAAAAGAGAAGTTATATATTATTTATTTATTTACTACTAAGATTAGAATTATAAGATAAATAATTAAATTTTTTATTTTTTTATTAAATCTTTTTACTCTATATAGTTACTTTAAGGATAGGATATAATGCTAAAAATATTATATAAATTTTTTTATAAAAAATATATTTAGAAAAATAAAGTTATTTATTCTAATATTTATTAATACTTTAGTATAAATTAATAATCTATTCTTTATTAGCTAAATAAATATAATTAAACTATTCTAATTACTATCTATTAGCTATAATAAATCTAAAGTATTAGTAATAATAATCTTATTTAAGAAAAAATCTTCTTTTAAATATTATTATTTTCTAATCTAGAGCTTTCTTTTTTAATATTATTTATAGATTTTATTTCTTTAAAATTTAGAGTTTTAATTTTTTTTTAAAAGTTATACTTTTTTACTATATAATCTAGTATTTTATAAATAAAATACTTATTTTTATTTTATAATTTCTTTTATTTTTTTTATAATAATTTAAGTATAGTTCTACTTTTATTATTCTTTATTTTATTTATAATATTCTTTTTATTATTTTTATTAATATTATTATAGTTACTTTAAGACTTTAGAATATATTTTTTATTTTCTATAATTATCTTAAGTTAATTTATAGTCTAGTAATATTTTTATATAAAATTTTAATAATTTATAATAATATTATAGCTCTTCTTTATTAATTATCTTTATATTTTTAATAATAATTATTTATATAACTTATTCTTCTATTAAATAGTTAGTAACTTAGATTTTTAAATATTTAGTATAAACTTTAAAAAAAAGACTTAGAATTTAATATTATTTATATAAAAATATTAGAAGATATACTTAATAGTAATAATCTAATTTATGTTATAATAAATAATTTTTAAATAGTTAATAATATTATTAATATTTTAATAGTGCTATAGTGAATTCTTTTAAAAATAAAAAAATAGATAATTAATTATTTTATTTTTATATATACTTTTTATATATTATATATAAGATAATATAGTAGAATAATAATCTATATTTATTTCTAATTTATTCTTAATATTAATAAGTTATAATTTAAATTTAAAATTCTTTTTATTTAAGAGTTATTTTTTATTTAAAAATTTAAAACTCTTTTTTTCTACTAAGTTAAGTATTAGTATTAATTCTTTATAATTTTTATAATATATTTTATTTAATTATTATTAAGTTTTATTATATTCTTATATTAATTTAGTTATAATATTCTATTAATTTTTAATATATTTTTTTAATTTAGTAATCTATTTAAATTATTTTTTTATAATTTTATTATTATTATATTCTATAGCTATTTTAATCTATAATTATAACTTTTATAAATAACTATATAATTCTTTAAAAAACTTATTAGAATATTTTATATAAAAATAATAAAATTCTTTTTAATTTAAAAAATCTATTATATCTATAATTTTTAATTTTATAAATAAATAGTTATTCTATTTTATAATTAGATATTAAATATTATATTTATTATCTTTATTAAATTAATCTTAATTATTTAATACTCTTATATTAATATAACTTAGCTTAGCTATTTTTATTAATAAATTTAGTATTATAAAAAGTAAAAAAGATAATAAATAAAAAAAAAAAAACTTTAAATTTAAATCTTAATATATTATAAGAATATATTAAGCTATGCTTATATATGGAAAGGGCTAGAAAAGAATGAATTCATAAGGCATTCAGCCCAAATTTGAAAAACACATACAAACCTCATACAAATATAAAACAAAGAGAAAACCAATATAAAACAAATTCTGTTTCAGAATCATAAAATCATGCAAATGCTTTGAAATCAAGAATATTGATTTGAAATCAAAATAACAAATAAAATAAATATAAATATAAGCAATTTCCCATAAGAAATATAAAATAATCAGACACAACAATTATCAGAATCAATACAATAACAATTACAACAATATTTTCTTTATCTTTTGTAAAAAAAAAAAATCTTTACCTCTTTATTCTTATTTATCTCTTTGTTAAAATTGCACCTTGTTCTTAATATTTTTATTCCTTTGATTATTTAATAACCTGCTAAAATATATAATAAAAAACTATATAAGCTATATAAAGTAAAATAAAAAAGAAAAAAAAAAAAGAAAAAATCTCTTAATTAGAATAAAATATTAGTAAAATTTATTATATTAATTTATAAAAAATATAAAAAAAAAATAATATTTATTATTATATAATAATAATTAATCTTAATATATTAATCTAGATAAGATAATATATATAAAATATTAAATATAAAAATAATAAATATAAAAAGAAAAATATAAAAGTAAAAATTAATAATATAAAATAATTATATAAATATCTATAATAATATTTAGTTAAGTAAATATCTAGTAATATTTAATTAAGAATTAATAAAGATTTTTATTTAGATATTATATAAAACTTTTTATTCTTAAGCTTTAATCTATAATCTAATTTTATTCTATATAATAGTCTAATTATCTAATTAAATAGCTAATTAAATACTAGACTAAATGCTAGATTTAATATTAAATTAAATAATAATATAATAATTATACTTCTTATAAATAGTATTAGAAATACTAAAAGCTTTAAAAGTTTTAGAATTACTAAAAGTATTAAAACTACTAGAGATATTAGAAAGGCTAGAAGTACTAGAAACTAGATTAAATAGTAGATTAAATAGCAGGCTAAATACTAGATTAATATCAGACCTAATACTGGGCTGATTGACCAGCTGTCACATATATTAGGATTAATATCTATGTATATTTTAAAAATATATTTAAAATCTAAAAGAATCTTCTAATAATTTTAATTTTAATTAATAAAATAATTAATAATAATTATAAAAGTTTATTAAAATAATAATATCTAATAATCTAAAGTAATTAAAAATTTAAAATTATTTAAAAAATTTAAAAATCTTTTTTTTATCTTTTTTTAATTATATTATAAAGCTAATACTAAGTAGTTTTAAATAAAAATAATAAAAAAATTATTAAAACTAGTTATGTAATTTTAATAAACTCTAAAAGCTTTAAATATATAAAAATTTAATAAAAAATATAATTTATTTTTATTTTTAATTTTCTTAGTTAGATAACTTTAATAAAGAAAAAATATAAATTTAATTAAATAAAATTAATATCTTTATAAATATAAAAAGATATTATAAAATTTATTATAAATTTTATTAATTATTATATATTTTATGGTTTTATTTCTTAATTAATTAATTATTTATATTTATTTATTTTAAAATATTTTTTTATTAAATTAGTACTATTTATATATGAATATAAATATATAAAATTTTTTTATATTTTTAATATATAATAAATATTATTATCTAATTTATAATATTAATATATATATGTATAGCTAGGATAAGAGTATATAATTAATATTTAAATTTTAACTCTTTTAAAATTATTTAAAATATTAGCTTTATAAATAATTTTTAAATTTAAAAAATAGCTTAACCTATAAATTATAAAAAATAAATAATATTTAATAAAGAATTAAATAAATCTATTAATTACTATTTAAATAATTTTAGTATAATAATCAAAATAGATATAAATATTAATATTTTATATTAATAATTTAGTAATTTTTCTATTCTATTTTAGTAAATTATATATAGATTTTAGTCTTAGTAGAATTAATAGGAATTTCTAATAGGACTATGGGAATTCCTATGGATAGGAGTAAAAAGCTTGTAAAAGTTCTATAGGAGTATAGGCATAGGATTTGGGAGTGACCTTATCAAAGTCCCATGGGCATTGTCAAGGTCTATGGATATAAGAGGTCTAAGAATGGAATATCTTCTCTAGCCAATTGAATATTAAGAGACTCTAGTTATTCCTAAAAAGCATAGCTAAAAACACAAGCGCCTAGACGAGGTGATAGTAACTTAACATAAGTATGACTCTATATGGGATAACAACCAGTAATAATGAGGAGCAATCCCTCTAAATTCTAAAATTTGCAGGGCCTTTGACATCGAATGCACGAATCAGCTAACCATCGTCCAACTAAACGAGCTGACGTGGTGTCCTATCCAATCGGAATAGACGGAGGACAGTGATCTTTTCCATTGCAAATCTTTAGGCGGAGGAGCTAACGTGATGGGGATGCCGGGCCGCCGCATGCTATGGACGTTGGACAAAGGCTTGTATGCAACGAGCTTATGTGAGTCTACATGGGGGCTTATAGGTTAGGAGCTTGTATGGAGATTATTTCCGAATACGGTTCGACTGTGTGTTTTTGTAAAGCGCGGTTGTGTATGTATTGTATCACTATTGATATCTAGCTTCTACTTGTGCGTATTAGTGTAGTAAGGCTTTAATGCATGGTGTTGCAGTGCAGCGTCACTGTGGAGATATCTCAAGAAAAGGCTCCACATTTAGATATCGAAGTAATGGTTGCGAAACTTTAACTAGATATTGGAGCTCAATATAATTCATTTACTTATGTAAATAGAACATAATGGATATCATTACTTAGTAAAAAGATTAAGTTTTTCAGAGAACAGTAAATGTTATTTAATCTTTCTTACATAAAGTATATTTGCTAGAGGTAGGATACAAGTCTACGCCATGAATGTCAGATTGCCGTTGTGTATAGAGTGTAATTTGATGTTTGTTCAAAGGAATACAGCACCATGTCTAGAAGAGCTAGTTCTTCCAGTGGGACAGAAAGGCCATAAATTTGTCTATCGTTTTGAACACAATCTCAGATGGACGCCGAAGAAACTTTCTAACTTGATTCTTGAATATCCGCACTACGATATAGTACTAACAAAAGACAGTTCCAGAACCTTTTATCAGGCTTCTTCGGTGTCGACGAAAGACTTTGATGGGTATGATGAGCATAAAATCAGAGAAAGAAAGTCAATTCTTGATAGTGGCAAACTTTGGTAGTCAGGACTGCTGTACTACTGCCTTTGTGCACAGAATTTGAGTACAGTAGGATGGAGAAAGCTGTGGAAAGGACAAATCTACGTGCCGTCTACAAAAATAGTGCGAGGCGAGACTTGAAACTAATGGTAGATCTACAAGGATTAAGGTGTATATTCAATGAATCCGCGCCAAGAAGAAAAGGTGTTTCAAGGATACTAGCACTGTTTCCAGGGAGGGAAAAGTTTTTCCCATACGCTCAATCAATGAGTTAAGGCCTGGAATCTACCCTGGCAGTGAATATGTCTCTAACAAGCACTAGGTTTCTAGGATTCAGATCCTTCCAATGTAGCCACTTTACAAGATAAGAACACAGTGTCTCAGTTAATTAACGACGAATACGCTAAAGATGTCGATCTTGATCACCGACATCCATTAGATTTCAGCCAAAGTGGCCGGTGATCTACCGGCACATTCCTTATTCGTTAGTGTTCCATACATGTCCAGAGTAATGCACGTAAAATCTACTACTACCTAGTATGTAATAATTAAAAGTATAACTAAATGGATTATAAATCTATTAATCTTTTTAGGTTTCAATTATAAATATAGTGATTAAATTATAATTCCAATCTATAAAAATCCATGAATCAGTGATTAGTTATATTAGCATTTAGTTCCGTAGTAGAAGGTAAAGTGAGCGGCTACTGGAGTCAGTTTGAGCTGTACCATGGTGGAATGCTGGCGATTTCTCGATGGTAAACTTTGCGGTGTGCTGTCAAAATCTTGCGTAGTGTTCAGTAAAGAATAGTCATTTATGAATTTTACGTGATTACGCAAATCTGGATGGCCAAAAAGCATTCTACTATGTAAAATTCCCAATGTGGCATAAAAGAGGGGATGGAGCCTGTTGAGACGACATGTTGAAAAAGGTAACGACTAGCTTCTACGTGCCGCCAGCCCACAACCACTCTCAGTGCGCGCTAGCGGCACGGGTATCCTGATTTGGGTTAGATACCGCAGTAGCTACTAAGACCGACCTCGAACTAGAGTATGCTTAAGCTAATTTTTTTGTTCCATTCTTAATCTAGTAGGAGATCTACCGATTCACGTACAATGCAATCTGATACGGCAGACCCGTAATTTCCATAATACGTTCTCTATCTTAATGTCATACAGGGATCATGATCATCATATTTTAGTGCAGTATTTTTGTCCACAATGAAATGCTATGGATATCCTCTAAGCTCCGAAGGCTTTACTCATTAGAGTACAATACAACGTATCACGAGGCTTATATTTACCTCAGAATAAAGACGTAATTATGGAAAAAATTGGGGTCAACCACGGTCTACGTCTCCAACACACGGCAAGTCGGATAGCGCTGTCCATCAATTACGGCTCTCCGGATGGATCACATAGTGGAAATCCCGATTTACGAGATACGAGACACGAGATTGATAAACTTTGACTTCAAACAGACTATACGCATCGGCCGAAACAGACCCAGGCCTTTCGTACCTCTAGAGAAAGGCCAACTTTGTAAATATTTTTGATCTACAGTGCCACCAAAAATTTGCCTGCACGTTTAAAAAGCCCCAATACCTCGCATACCACCAATCCACCCCCATGATGGCATTGCTTCTTACGGCAAGATCCATGGAGGGTGGAGATACGGGATACTCCGGATATAAGGGGATTGCAAACAAATTTTGCGTCCCACTGTATGTTCAAGGAGTTAGATAACGCTTAGTGAATCTAGCGCAATGTAGTATTATTCTGGATGCCACTGGAAAATGCGTTTCCAGTGTAATGGTGTAGGGGGGATAAAAGAGCATACATATGTTCGTAAAACGGCCGAGACTATGCTGATTAGATTTTCAACACGTAGCAATAGACTATCCTGACAGCCCCTCCATCTATATATTTTAACCATTCAATTATCAATCTCGACCGAAGTTCTTACAGTTGTCGGTATATTGTAGTGTAACATCCCGATATGTCAGCTTCCAACACGAACCACACGTCCTCCTCCACGAATGAAACATCAAAATTGCGACAAACCTGTGATGCGTGTCAAGCAATCAAGACCAAATGTTCTCGTGAGAAACCCTCGTGTACAAGATGCCTGGCACAAAATATTCCTTGTCACTATAGTGTTTCCCGGCGCATAGGCAGACCAAGGCGCCTTGTGCAGCCAACCTCACCAGAGTCGTCTTCGCATGTAAGACAACCCAAGGAACGTATCTCGATGGCATCTCAGCCAAACAGTGAAGCCACCAGTGTTGTTGGACAGCCGCCAAACCATTTTTACACTGTCGACTGGAGCAGCGTTGATGTTGATGCCGACAATGATACCACCATCACAGATGTATGTTGAAAGATTTGCCTCTGCATACTGGTAATATGGTTTACTAAATCATGACTCTGTTGATCGATTAAGGATCCCGCGCCCGGTGTTGCGAATCAAGAAATAAACCGAACAAACACTACGAAGGCGCCTAGTATTGCACGAACTCAGAGTATGAACTTAGAGACATCCTTATTTTCTCCAGTTCGTGGAGTGGTGACAGATTTGAGTAATCGAGGTACATTATTTTGCCTTGACGTATCTTGGATTTTAATTTGCTAATCGAACTTCAACGGTTGTTCAGACTTCTTTACTTCACGCCTTGAAAATATCGAATTTCAAACAACGCGCTCATCATTGTCATCTTCAATGACAAACACCGTCATGCAGCCAACGGACTTATCCACTCAGCAAAGTCTGGACGATTCAGATGAAGACAAGCAGCCAAGGTATACACTCTTCTCTCTATGAACCTGGGAAAGCGATGCTGATAACATTCCCGGCTCTTCACCCAGAACCTTCAGTCAACAAATCGAAAATAGTCATTTAACATTGACCAACACTAACCATGATGAGGATATGACGGGAGTTTTCGGATGGGATTTATCATATGATCTTGCACCACTGCCGCAGGAGAACGGATGTCACTGTCTTGAATCTGCCCTGAGTATCACGCTAAGTATCAGAAAAGGCAACACATTTACGTACTCCGGAGCTATGGATCTTGCACTTGATGTGGAGTCACAGTTGCGCGACACCATTCCGATTGCCGTGCAATGTAGTGCATGTAAGGCCCGGCAGGGGGAGATTTTGAAACTACTCTCAAATGCAATGACCGATGCAGTAGATTTGCTTCAGCAATTGTGCAATGTTGAATTTTCTGACTGCGCTCATTTGTCCTCACCTTCGAAACAACAACGAACGTTCTCGATGCTGGACCGTCTGGAATGGCTTCAGTCGTCAAAGCCCAACGGGCAATTCATGTCCAATTCCCACCAGTCCATGTCCCATGAGCGCGGTGAGTGTAACTGTTCCAGCAGCGATGGAACCCAGAACAAATTTTCTTCTCCACTGAATCCCGTCACGAGTGAACAGAATCAGCCAGTAATGAGGACGAATTCTTGGCCAGAAAGGGGCAATTGGCGTATACTTTTTGGCCGACATCTGCTCGTTGGTGATGATAGAAAATTTGTGTTGATGCATTTGTTGCGGCGCCGTCTACTTGCACTGTCAAGCATATTAGAAGATTTGATTCGGGCCATGCAGGATTTGCGTATGGCCATTAGACGTGAACTTTCATTCGTTCCCTTTGAAAGTGATATTTCAAATACTATTTCGGAAATAGATACGAGAAAGTCGATGAAAACAGCTTCCAAGCTGTATGATATTATCGACCATTTGGAGGGAATTGGCATATAGAAACAGCTACCGATCCTGCTCCCTTTCCTATCGTTCATGTAATGAATATAGACCTCCACGAAGTCTCGCCAAATTGAGTTGATTGGACTGAATTATGATGGATAACTACAGGCTGCGTTATACTCAACCGAGGCTGTAATCACACACTAGTTGAATCAAACGCCTACTTACAAGTGATGTCTTGAGATCTTAAACTTCGGCTTACTTGCAGCAAGAGGGGGTGGTGTCGGTTCATTCTTGCTTTCAGCATCGCAATCGACTACTGTACAAGTCTTTCAACCAATGAATAGCAAAAGAATATACATATCTAGAAGAAGAAGATGAAGGAAGACCCCATGGAAAAAATAGCTCCTAGACAGAAGTAACATTCAGAGGGCATAAGGATTTTTAATGTCTCAATCAATTGAATTGCTACACGCGCTTTAAACTTGAATCAACCAAAGTCCTTAGCACCAAGTCCCGACTCGGACTCTTCATTTCTTGAAACCGAGTGTTTTACACTTGAAAAGTAGCGGAGATATTGGAGGATTTTTACACTAGTACGAGATTGGAAAGGTACGAACACGGGAAAGATGAAGGATGATATTGACCTGTCCTCCAACATTGCTAAGTTGACGTTCTGATCCCTTTTTGTATGTAGATCACACCCAAAATTTATCCAAGAATCTTTTGAGCAATAAATTCCAATTATCCATACAAAGTCGACTCCTCGCAGAGCGATATCGCCTGGCAGAATTGCTCCTCGCCGCGGTCATTATATATCCAAATTATGACAAATAGAGTTATACAGCGTGTATCATTCAGGCTATCTCCAAAAGATGGATGACAGGAAGATGTCTTCGATTGTATTTTTCATGCATATACTATAACTAAGTTAGCACTCCGCGCGGAGGCGGGCACCGAGAGTTTGTAGAATGCCTAGTTCCGCTAGTAATATGATAATACACTACTGCCTAGAGCATGCTATACCGCTGTTCATCCAATGATTGATTTTCAAAATCACAAACCCGGTTATCAAATAACTAAACACTTGGCGGTATAGACCCACTTAGTGCATTCTATAAACTTCGCGTGCCCACCTCCGGTGTTTCCGCACCCCCCTCTTTCCGAAATTTCCACACCGCTGGGTATGCTGCCGAGGAAACCAAAGTACTACTAAGTGCTATTAGGTGCGGGCTTAGTGGCAAGGGTACCCCTCTGAACCCCCTAAAAGCGCTAACAGCACGGGGGGTTTATCACTATATTATTAAGCTTCGGGTAGCGGGTGCGGAAACATATTTCATCTCACTGTACGTACGAAGTTACTATGAAGTTACCCGTCGGGCCGTCCCATGGGCGACGTCAGCCCCTACAATTGGGAGTCGGCCCACCGTACTACGTACGGAGTAATACATAGGTACAGTACATAGTACACACAGATCACAACCCACCAACATCTACCAAAATTCCTTCGAGGAATTTTAGGCCCCAACAGGCCGGAGCTAGACACAACTGATTCAATGATATCATATTCACATCTTACCTTATACCTTAGTAACGGAAACTTGCCGGCTACACAAGTTCTTGAGACAACACCAGAGGTCAATGTTTGCTGCGCCTAACAATTCACGAAAGAGTTCTACTACTGTACACTACAAATATTACTCAGAACTTCAAAAAGTCTCAAATACCTTTTTTTGTAATGATAAACTATTCTTTTCCGCTTCGACTAGCTGAGGTTTCAAAGGTAATGTCAAGGATGAAGCATGAACCGTAAAATTAGACAAAACAAAAGTCAGCATCAAAGTGGTTGGACGAAAAAAAATCGATCAGGGCTCGTTCTGTAATATTGATCATGAAATGCGTATGGCTTGCCATGGCAACTACGGCATGATAATAAAATTCGGGTCTATACTGGTGTTAGTCCAACGTGAACGCCTCCACGAACTGCTGCAGTGAGAGTAAGTAGTTGCGACAAAGGTCCTTCTCCGTCTCTCGGTCTTATAGATTTGAATGCTTGTAGCAATCGAATTATTGTGTATGAACTATCAATGAGTTAATAAGCCACTAGATCGAGAATCAAGAGATTAAGTAGACTCACGCCTCAGTCAAAGCAAACTGTTGACCAATGCAAATACGTGGGCCTGCATTAAATGGGAGATATTGCCACCTGTTGAGATGTTAGCGAACGAAGTGACGATCAAGATTGGAAGACGTACATTGGCCTAATATGCTCCCATCTCTCCGGCACAAATTCCAAGGCGTCCTCGCCATACAGATCTTTTCTTCTGTGCATTGTATATATTTGATAATTCACAGTCTGCCCGGCTTTTACAAAAATTGGAGATTTTCCATCGGGACCGCCACCGACAGGCAGAGTCGTATCACGAACAGCGGCACGAGCATTAACGGGGACAATGGGAAAAAGGCGATTAACTATATTCCCGGAGATTGTTAGCATTAATTGTCTTTATGAAGGAGAAAAAAACCAACCTTCTTTCAAAGTGTACTGGAGATACTTCATATTCTTTATTTCTTCGAAATTTGGCCGGTCAGAGCCTAATGTCATTATTTCAGCTCTCAGTTTTTCGAGCACATCCGGACGGCGTGCAAGAATGTAGAATGTGAATGATAGCAGCCCTGCTGTTGTATCACGACCTGCGAAAAGGACATTCAGAAGCTCGTCCCGAATCTTCTTCTTGTCGACCCCTGTTTTCGCTAGCTCGTCCAAGAATACATATTTTTGGTTTGGTTCTCCCCCATTCTTTTGTCCATCTCGATCAGCATTTCCGACTTCAATAGCCTTTTGTACATACATTTCCACATAATCATGGATATACTTGATTGAATCAATATACCGTTTGTTGGGAATCTTAGCCACGATCTGACCAAGCTTGGCTTGAATACCAACGATTTCTGTCACGTAGTCATAGGCCTCGGCAAACACTTCTCCTCTCGCGCTTGATTCTCCTTCCACAAGAACATTGGCACTCTGACCGAATAGGAATTCTGTCGCAGTGTCCATGGTGAGCGCAAAGAATAAATTTTGTATATCAACAGTAGATCCATCCTTAGGTAGTCGATCTATAAGGCGCGCAATGTGTGCCTCGAAGATATCTAGATCGCCAACCTGACTCCTAACAAAGTTCGGGCGTAGAAGGGCACGAGAAAACTCCCATTCCGGTCCGTCAGTTGTAAAGATGCCATGTCCAAAAGTTGGATAAAATGCTGCTTTACGGCGTGGGGAATGCTGAAAGTCTGTGAACTGAGTTGCGAGAATTGCCTTGATATTCTCGGGCTCAGCTGTATTGATGACTTTTTCCCTGAACAGCAGCTGTGTGTAAGTCCACGTATTTTGTCGGTAGTAACGCTCGGAAAGTTTCTCTAGAATTCCCCCATTGTTCAAAAGCCGAAGGTTCTCGATGAAGAGATCAAGTCCCAGGATGGGATCTTTGTGAGGGTAGGTCTTGCAAGGGAGACAACCTTTCTCGCGACTGATTTTGTTGTACTTTCTGACTCTTCTCACGTAGGAAAATAATTGATTAAAGAACAATACTACCCCACAGCAAAATAAAAATAGGAGAGAAGGAGATATGGCTATATAAGCCAAAACCGCGTCGCGAAGTACCATATCGAACATTATGGGTCACACCCCAAAGTTGATATAGAGAAATGCTTAAAAATGGTGAAATCAACGACTGTTCTACAGAGAGAGATATTTCTGACTTAGAGGATATTCCGTTTCATGAAGGCGTAATTTGATAACAGGCTCTGTGGCACAGTTAAATAACCCGGAAAACCTCAAGTACGCTCGAGCAAGGACTGCTAACACCTTTGGCAAAGTTAATTGTCACAACACAGCAGTATTGACCTGATGGGCAGAATAATCTCGGATTTGAAGCCCGAACTACCCGGGCAGAAGCAAAAAATGGCCGAAGTTATATTGAGTTCTTGGGCTTATTATTAGATGAGTAAATTGGCATTAGTAATTATAACTCTTTGATAGAAGATTGCAGCTTGTGGCAGTAAAGTTCCCTTGGTGAGGCAATCGTCAACAACTTTTTTAATTTTATTTGTTCTGTAGCAAGTAGATAGACATAGGTCTAGACTACCGATTCCATGACTACTTTGTGCGATACCAACCTTCGCATATTGTCTAGGCATAGGTGGCGACTTCGACGTGAAGGAAACGATATGGCTATCTGCAATATTTGTTTGAGTATGGGAATAGTCCGCAATTGGCCGAAGCTGTATGCTTGTTTTGGCCCACAATATGAATACCAGAAAGACATTTCTAGCCGTGTTACACTTGTTTTAGAATCATAGGTCACTTAACCTACTTTTCCCTGCTGACTAAATTCAAATCGAATTCTCGATACAGAAGACTTCGTGTGTATCGGCGACTTTCAAGCGAGTATGATCTCGTTCGACTATGTTTGAAGGTTTTCGTGGACTCAGCTACAGCTTTCCTTGCGTCCATACCGGCAATTTCTGAAGAACTTCTATTACGATAAGACTTAGATTCAATATAAATTCTTTTATGAGAAAAAATCTTATAAAAGCAATCTCTGCAGTTCAATCATAAGGTTTCTAGGATTTGGTGTGAAAAGCGGTATCGTATCTTCCTGCCTGGACGAGTAACAGCATATTTTTGATCTTTAGACTACCTCATAAACTTACACAAATTTCTTCCTTCTTTGTCTCTCTTTCTGGCCCAAGAAAAACCCCCTACTTCTGCCAAGTCATATTTGGTTCACCATGGCCAAGCAAGAATTAACCGAAGACGCTATGATGCCTATTGCGATTGTTGGCATAGGGTTCCGGGGTCCTGGCGATGCAACTAACGTAGAGAATTTATGGAAGATGATATCTGAGGGTCGCGAGAGTTGGTCCAAAATTCCCAAAATAAGGTGGAACCATGACGCTTTCTACCACCCCGATGCTAATCGACATGGAACTGTGAGTTGACTCCACTGCCCCAGCTTTCTAAGAAAGTATCTAACGGTGTGAAGTACAACGTCAGCGGCGGACATTTCTTGCAGCAGGATGTATCACAATGGGATGCGTAAGTCAGCCTCCAGACCTCAATGATTCATGAAACCAAGTAACCATATGAATCTGACTTTCAAAATACAGTCCCTTCTTCCAGATGTCAGCTGCTGAAGCGGCAGCACTTGATCCTCAGCAGCGACTTTTGCTCGAGAGCACATATGAAGCTATGGAGAACTCCGGTATTACCATGGAGCAATTCTGTGGTAGTGACACCTCAGTGTTTGCTGGCGCATTTACCACCGACTACACTGACATCCTTTGGAGAGATCCAGAATCAACTCCCATGTATCAGTGCACAAATTCAGGGCAATGTCGATCAAACTTTGCCAACAGGTTGTCCTACTTCTTTGATTTGCAGGGCCAGAGTGTGGATGTAGACACAGCGTGCTCCACCAGTTTAATAGGCTTACACCTCGGCTGTCAAAGCCTGCGAACTGGGGAAGCAAAAATGTCCGTCGTAGCAGGTGTTAATGTCATTCTCAGCCACGAGGCTTGGGTCACTATGAGTATGATGAGGTGAGTTTATGCATGCTTCCTCTCCCTGAAGTAGAAACTTGACCTGATCCAGTCAGATTCCTTTCACCTGATGGACGATGCTACTCTTTTGACGAGCGCGCGAACGGCTATGCGCGTGGAGAAGGAGTGGGCGTTTTGTTACTCAAGCCTCTAAGTGATGCACTGCGCGATGGCGATACAGTACGTGCCGTGATTCGCGGCACTGGTGCCAGTCAAGATGGAAGAACTCCCGGAATAACAATGCCAAATGGTGTCGCCCAAGAAAAGTTGATACGAGCAGTCTATGAAAGGTCCGGGCTCGATCCTCTAGGAACAAGTTATGTTGAGTGTCATGGAACTGGGTTAGTTTTGACTTTTTTTATTTGATTGTGATCATGAACGATAATTGCTCACGAACTGAACAGAACTCAGGCCGTATGTATAAGTTGATGGGGTTGTTATCTATTGATCAGTCCTAACCCAATCTTCTCAGGGCGATCCTCTTGAAACGCGAGCAGTCTCCCGGGTTTTCTGCGCAGGCCGGGAAACAAGTAACCCCATACACATCGGATCAGTGAAAACAAACGTTGGTCACCTTGAGGCAACCAGCGGCGTAGCAGGTGTGGTAAGTACTATTCTTTTTTCCCCCGCAGCTTTCGACTTATGCAGATCGCTGACACACGAAATCCTAGATAAAATCTGTTCTGATGCTCGAAAACAAAGTCTATCTGCCGAATAGAAACTTTAAGAAAGCAAACCCCAGAATTCCACTTGAAGAGTGGAAGCTTAAGGTATGGAGTAAAAGTAAATGATAGACGAAAGACCATATCGCTAAATTGTGCCCCAGGTTCCATTGGCCATTGAACCTTGGGAAGGACTATTACCCCGCCGGGCCTCCGTTAACAGTTTTGGATATGGCGGAGCAATTGGTAAGTGATGGACACACACCGGTCTATTTGCTCATACTATGATATTCTCATTAACAACATCAAAATAGCCCATGTTATCATTGAGAGTGCAGAGGACTATTTGAGACAACGGGGCTACTCTGGAAATTTTCGAACAACCAAATCCCTGACATCATTGGAGCCAAAATTGGAATACAAGAATGGACATTCCAATGGTTACTCCAATGATATCACGATTGGACACGCAAATGGGCTGAGCAATGGGCACTCGAACAGCAATGGTAACATAGAGGAAGTAGTCAACGGAGCTCGAAAGTTGTGTGAAGAGGATTCTGGGCGCCTCTTCGTGCTCTCTAGCTTCGACGAACCCACAGGTAAACTGCAGGTCGAGAACCTTCAGCGATACCTCGAAGAGCGCGCAGAGCACGTGGGCCAACAATTTCTCAAGGACTTGGCCTACACCCTCAATGAGAGACGAACCCACCATATTTGGAAGACAGCAGTGGTTGGAAAATCAGCAAAGGACTTGGTTCGATCTCTAAGTAACGGGGTGACCTTCAGCAGCGGTGGGACAAAGAAGAGAAAGCTGGGTTTCGTCTTCACAGGCCAAGGTGCACAGTGGTGTGGCATGGGCAAGGAGTTGATCTCAACGTATCCCATCTTCCGGGCTACTATTGAAAAGACTTCCGAGTGTCTCAAAGCTGCCGGGGCACCATTCGATGTTATTGGTATGTTATTTTTCACGGATCTCTCTGATAAATACACACTAAATTCAGTCTGTTAGATGAGCTTACGAGGGACCCTAATGGTTCTAATATTAACCGTGCTTTATACAGCCAGCCGCTCTGTTCTGCTGTTCAGATAGCTTTAATAGACCTACTTGCATCTTTTGGCATTCGACCAGACTCAGTGACTGGGCATTCCAGTGGTGAAATTGCTGCGGCCTACGCTATCGGAGCGCTAACTCTAGAAGATGCCATTCGTGTTGCATACTTTCGTGGAGTTGCATCGACGAGCCTTGCCAAAAAAGGCATTTTCAAAGGGTCAATGATGGCCGTTGGACTCTCAAAAGAGGATGTCCTTCCGTACTTGGGTAAATTGGCTAAAGGAAAGGCAGTGGTTGCTTGCTCAAACAGTCCATCAAGCGTCACAATCTCCGGCGATGAGACTGCAATTGATGAATTGCTTTTAGCTCTTGAAGATGATAAAATATTTGCTCGGAAGCTTATTGGTATGTTTTTTCTGGATGGCAAATTCCCTAAGCTTCTTCTTACTAATATTTCGTCAGTCGAGGTTGCATATCACTCACATCATATGGTCGAGGTTGGGGAAGAGTACCGGGAAGCTCTGTCTGGTATCAAGGTTCAGGCCAGTATTGAGGGGGATTTCTTTTCCTCTGTCACTGGACAAAAGGCTGCCGCATCCGACCTGGGACCGGATTATTGGGTTTCCAACATGCTCAACGAAGTCAAGTTTAGCCAATCATTGCAACAGCTCTGTTTGGATACATCATCTGGAAAAAAGACACAAAAGCGGAACCTACAATCTCAGATTGATGATATCATCGAAGTTGGGCCTCACTCGGCACTGGCCGGTCCAATCAAGCAAATTATTCAAGCAAACGAGAAACTCAGCTCCGGCTCCATCAAATACCATTCTGTTCTCACGCGTAACAAGAATGCAGTTGATACAGTTCTAAAACTAGTCTCTAGCCTATTCAGTCTTGGCTATCCCGTGAATCTGTCGCGCGTCAATCGCATTTCTAGCACAGATGAACTATCTGTACTAGTTGACCTCCCACCGTATGCCTGGAACCACAGCAACACTTACTGGCATGAATCTTGGAAAAGCAAAGCGTACAAGAATCGACCATTTCCAAGAACCGATCTCCTTGGTGCTTTGGAAAGAACATGTAGCCCAATGGAACCTCGTTGGGCAAATCATATCCGTCTTTCTGAGATTCCGTGGGTTCGTGATCATGTTATCCAGGCCAACATCGTCTATCCAGCAGCAGGTTACATTGTCATGGTTGGTCTTTCCTAGCCTTGCCCTCAAAATACTAATACTAATGGATTTGCAAGGCTATTGAAGCAGCAAACCAGCGCGCTATTCAGAGGTCTATACCGGTAATCGCCGGTTACAACATCCGAGAAGTTGTTATCGGAGCCGCCCTCGTCATTCCCGAGAATCCAGGCGAGGTTGAGGTATGTGTGACCTTGAAGTCCTACTCAGATAGCATGATTTCTCCATCAGATCTATGGGATGAGTTTATCGTATCATCTGTTAGTGGTGATGACCGCTGGACGGAGCACTGTCGCGGACTCATAGCCATCCAGACACCTCCAAAATCAGCAAACGTGATCGACGGAGAATCCCAAAAGGCAGATGACAGAAGAGACCTCATTGCTATGATCAATGATTATGACGAGAAATGCCAGAAGAATATTGATGTAGCTCAATTTTACCAAACAATCGCTAAGATTGGTCTCGAGTACGGTGAAACATTTGCTTGCATGTCACAGGCACGAGCGGGGCCCCATACTTGTGTCGGAAATATAACAATACCTGACACTGCTGCTGTAATGCCGCAGAAGTTCCAATTTCCATTTGTTGTCCATCCTGCTACGCTGGATAGTCTTTTCCATACCATTTTCGTCTCTCTTGACGCCGACGAAATGAAAGACCCCGCGGTGCCCGTGTCTGTGGAGCAAATGTATGTTTCCAACAGTATTACCTCTACGCCTGGTGACAAACTCATTTCCTACACTTCCACCCAGATAAAGGATCCCCGCACTATTTCAGCTTCTCTCACTGTTATGAGTGCTCACCAAGGTGTTGAGAGTGAGCCTGTTATAACCATTCGAGGCCTGAATTGTACAACACTTGGGGTAGCGGAGGCTACAGACGGTTCTTCTGAGAGTCAAAGTCGTGCTTACAACTTTCAGTGGAAGGCAGATATTGACATGCTTTCTGCGGATGGTCTTTCGAAGTTGCTAGGATCCACACCAGTGATGCATCATATAAACATTCGTCATAAACTTGAAGTGGCTGCATTTTATCTTCTGAAGTCGGTAATCGACAACATGCAAAACAGTATGTCAGCCATTACAACGCCATACCAAAAAACTCTCTGGTTATTCTTAAATGGGTTGTTGAAACAGACTATCGAAGATAATAAGGGTAGTCTATCTGAGATCTGGATCTCAGCTAGTGAAGACGAACAAAATGATCTTCTCGACGAAGTAAAATCCTATGGTCATGAAGGTCGTACTCTTTGTCTTATTGGCGAGCGATTGCCTAGCATACTGACAGGTATGATAAGTGGACATTCAACACAGAATATTTCTTCTCACGTGATATAGTAAGCTGACAAAAGTTCAATAGGCGAAATTGAGGCAACTTCATTGTTGAGTGAAATCGAACTATCCGGATTTTATAAGTCCTCTGATATGTTCATCGACAGCACGATGGTGTCCACGTATCTAGAAATGATGGCTTTCAAACAACCAAACCTATCTATCTTGGCATGTGGCAAGCTATCTGGATTTCTATCCATTCCAATACTCGCAGCATTAGATTCCAAAAAGCAACAGCTACCTTACTTCTCAAAATTTGAATATGCAGATAAAGACTTTGACCTTGCTGAGTTGGTGAAGGCAAAATGTGCCAAGTGGAACGATTTGATTACACGCAAAGAATTAGATATCGAGGCGGATACTGCAAAGCAAGATGTTTCTCCAGAATCCTACGATGTTTTGATTGCCTTCCAGTTCCTTGGTTGCGAACAAGCAGTCCGGAGTACTCTGGAGAATGCCCACAAACTCCTTAAGCCTGGGGGTAAGTTGCTGTTGGTTGGACGCCCTATGAAGTCTCTCGCTGTTTCAATGATGTTTGGATTTCTTTCCAGTATGCTCTCAGGGCAGGGAGAGTCAGAGGATGAGGATATTATCACTTCTGATGAAAAGTGGACAAAGGTTTTGTCGGAAACTCATTATTCTCAGGACATTACTATTCCCAATGCAGCAAATAACACCAAACATGCCGCCGTATTTTTAACAGCTCTAGCGTCCAAGCCAATAACTCCAAAATATCCCAATATTCTCGTGATTCTTGATGGTGGTCACGGAAATCCGGCAGCTCAGATTCTGAAGGAGCAACTTATAGCTCGTGGACTAGATGTGGACATCTCTCCATTTGAGGTCGCTGCGCCAGTGAAAGACCAATTCTGCATTGTGCTTAGTGATCCAACTTCGCAGACCCTTATTGACCCTTCTGAGAACGAGTGGAATATTCTGAAAACTGTCTTCCTCAAAAGTGGCGGGGTTTTATGGGTCACTCGCGGAGCTACTGCTATGTCTTCGGATCCTAGCGCCAATCTTATCTCAGGCATCGCAAGGACAGTACGCTCAGAAAACGGTGAATCACCAGTTTTAACATTGGATCTTGACTCCAAATTGGTTCTGGGTGATGAAAAAACAGCAGAGCTTATCATCTCTCTGTTCGAACGTCACTGTTCAATTGGCACGGCACCAAAAGGCATAGAACCTGAATATGCCGAGAGAAACGGTATTCTTATGATACCAAGGCTTATAGAAGATACGGAACTTGTCAAATTTGTATCTAGCACAACGGCTGAGCCCAAGCCAGAGCTTCAAAAGTTTAGACAACCTGGAAGACCATTACGCATGCATGTCGGCACGCCAGGGCTGCTAGACAGTATCTATTTTGTGGATGACGACAGATTCGAGGAAGATTTACCGGCAGACTGGGTTCAGATGGAAGTTAAAGCCACCGGTGTCAACTTCAAGGATGTCATGACGGCATTAGGTCAGATTCAATTGAAAAGCCTTGGATGGGAGGCCGGTGGTGTTGTGACAGCAATTGGCAAGAATATAACTCATCTGCAAGTCGGAGATAGAGTTCTATCCTATGGTGCTAGACTCTTCAGTAGCGATTATCGAGGCCCTTGTGATCGTTTCCACAAAATTCCCGACCACCTGTCCTTTGAGAGAGCTGCGTCACTCCCGGTAACATACGCGACTGCATATTATTCATGCCATTATATCGCAAAGTTACAGAAGGGAGAAACTGTTTTGGTGCATGCCGCTAGCGGTGGTCTTGGTCAGGCTATTATTGAGCTATGCCAGCTAGTGGGCGCAGAGGTTTATGCAACTGTTGGCACCGCAGATAAGAAAAAATTCTTAATGGACTACTTCAAGATACCAGAAGACCATATTTTCTTTAGCAGAAACGGCAGCTTTGCAAAAGGTGTGAAGAAAATGACACATGGAAGAGGGGTGGACGTTATCATGAACTCACTTGCAGGGGAAAACCTTCGGCTTACCTGGGATTGCATAGCTCCTTGGGGTCGTTTTGTTGAACTTGGTCAGAGAGATATTATGATCAACACTCGGCTTGAAATGAAGCCACTGAGTAGGAATACAACATTTTCGGGGTTCTTGCTTGACGATCTATTCGAACAGAGACCTCAAGTAGCCAGCAAGGTTATTGCCGAGGTGATAGAGCTTTTCAGAACCGAAGCAATTCGCGGACCAGCTCAACTTCACAGTTATCCCATTTCAGATGTCGAAAAGGCTCTGCGTACGATGCAGACCGGCGGTCATATGGGAAAGCTTGTAGCCGTCAATAGAGCCGAAGATATGGTCAAAGTGATTCCTGGAAACAATACAAAGCCTTTACTCCGTTCTGATGCATCATACATGTTAGTTGGTGGATTAGGAGGAATCGGACGGGCTACAGCTCTTTGGATGATCGAGCATGGCGCCTCTCATCTCATCCTAGTCAGTCGCAGCGGTCGTAACAATGCTGATGCTAAAGATACTGTTCAAGCTCTGGAGTCCAAGGGAGTCAAAGTTGCCGTTTACAGTTGTGATATTACGGATTCTGTACAAGTACAGTCAACTGTCGCACAGGCTAGTCAAGAAATGCCACCCATCAAAGGAGTTATCCAGGGAGCCATGGTACTGAGAGTAAGTCTTTAATCATCTCCTATGTAATTTTCTTAACGTGGTACTAACCACGTTTTACTAGGATACACTGTTTCAAAATATGGGATTAGACGATTATAAAGCAGTGTTGAACCCAAAAGTACAAGGTATGTATGAATCGACTCAACTTCTTTTCTATACTCAAGTCCAGAATTCTTTACTGATAAGTCATATCAACAGGGACATGGAATCTCCACCACGCTTTACCCAAAGACATGGATTTCTTCATCATGGAGTCCTCGGTAAGCGGGATTATTGGCAATGCTACACAAGCTGCTTACGCAGCTGGCAACACCTTTTTGGATTCATTTGCAAGCTATCGAAATTCCCAGGGCCTTCCTGCGACTACTATTGATCTTGGGGCAATTTCTGATGTTGGTTATCTCACAACAAACTCTGAACTTAGAGAGGCTATGCAAAGACAAGGCTTCGAACTCACCGACAAGAAGACGGTCATGAGTCTTCTTCGTTTTGCCATTGAGAATCCGCGCCGTTCAGCACTTCTCTCGCAATGTGTCACTGGTCTCGGAGTATGGAACGAGGGCAATTCTCTCGACTCCCTCAATTTACCTCTATTTGCTCACTTCCGTAGTCTGACATCTCAAACTTCGACTGATACTGAAGGAGGAGAATCTTCTGCTCAATTGCGAAAGAACTTGCGCAAAGCAACAACCTTAGAGGATGCTTCTGATATCATTTGCACTGCTCTAGTTAGTAAGATCGCGTCTCGTGCGGGAGTGGGCATTGAGCATGTCAATGTTGGCAACCCTATTTCAGACTACGGCATTGACTCACTCGTTGCTGTCGAAATCCGTAATTGGATTTCAAAAGAGATGAACTCAACAATCCCTATTTTGGAACTCTTGGCGAACACTCCACTGAGTCAATTGGCTACCAAGATTGCTCAGCGATCGAGGCTAGTTCATGTGAACGAGGGGAATAAGCTCTAGATTCATTAGCTGTGATTTATTTCATTTAATCTTTTTGGCTTTAAAATATTGTCTCCAGCTTTTCCTTTTATGAATTTATATTATCGTCAAATATACAAATGTTACCCTGTAGAACCTATGCCTTTTCAAAGGTGAATATCATATGACAGATATTTGTTGGTCAATATTTACTTCAAAATATACTACGTAACGGGAACATTGAGCGTGTATAACCATATACTAGTACTCTGGGACTTAACAACTCCGAAAAATATTTCTGCCGCGCCCTGAGCACTAATGTCGACTATAACTATACAGTGGGATGACAAAAGTGTCCGCACCAATAGCATCGCATTGAGTATTTGACTAACCTTCATGTAACAGTATCACAACAATTTGATATATATATAACGTAATATATAATTATTACTATAATATAACAGTTATATCCGCTTTAATACATCAGTATCTCCATATAGTTCTACTAGCACCAACCGCTTATAATTAGCTTCCATCATATAATTACAAGACATTACACACACCCTATGATTGTAGATTTGCACCAACTAGCTAATCCACGCATACTTCCTCACCCCCTATCAGATATATATATCTACGTGCGCAACACCTATTCACCCCCTATGTAAACCTCAAGAAACCGAACGTTCGAAATATACTATGCGATACGAATTCCTATTCAAACATACAAATGCCTATCAGGAACGTACGGATATAAAATCCGACGGAAGATAGTTCCATGATATAAACTTACGGAACTCAACTCCAAAGTCATACCATACGGAAATATATTCCTACATTCGAAAAGCTTATTAGAATATATATGTATATATCCATATCCTGATCATTGCTTGGAAAAGGTCAATCATCAGTTTTTAGAATTAATCGAATATCTATTTACTAGTCACGCTTTCTCAAATACTAATTAATTCACTACTACGGACTTTACACCCTACCACCAGCACTCGCTCACATACATTACCTACCCAGCTATATATGATATCTAGGCCTTACTAGCAAGATAAGCATTCCCCCCAATTCTTACTCCAACGCGCTCGTTAACGCACGTTTATAGGCCTCAATTTACGATCGCAAAGCCTTGCTCGCTAGGCTTTGCTTGCTGGGTAAGCAATTCCCCCCAACTCTTGCTCCAATGCGCTCGCTAACGTACGTTTATAGGCCCTGAGAATTTATAAGTACGATGTTGGAGTTGGCTTCAGCCTTGGCATTGGTATTAGTATAGGTGTAGGCATTACGTTGTTTTGATTATTTACTACTACATGTTATAGATACAGATATATTAGGTTATAATAGATTACATACAATATAAAATCGTACAATATTTTACATATATTTCTAGGTACGTTTTAGAGAATAGATAATATATTAGGCTGGTAATCATTGTATAATCTAAGACATTAGGAAACTCCAAGACGTCTTGGAAAAAACTACAGTCAAAAAAAGCCTCACAGTAGCATATATCCTATGAAACCGCTCACCCAATGGCCAGCCTACAGTCATATAATAGTTATATGACCATTAGCTCAACCTATAAAAAGACGGTATGGACCCTTTTGCGGGTATTACGTACGCTACCTGGGACACATTTGTCGTGGTAACTTACTGTACATATATTACTAATGCATTGATTTACTGTCTTTCTAAGCGTATGCATTTTCTGATACCAGTTACCCGAGCAAAGAATTTGGTTATCAAAGTCTAGAAGACAAATGACTCTCGCGTACCAACAAATCCAAAAGTTCCGAGACAGTCTTCTCCTCGTTTTCCTTGTGTTCAACCATTTCAATTATACTGTCAAGTTCTTCTGGGGAGAACATGAGCTTCATATTTTTCTGAAACTTTTGCTCGACAGCATCTTGCGTTTTGGAATTCTTCCCGTGGCCGATTGGAAATTCTACAAGTACTTCGCTGAGATGTGTCCCGTCTGAGAGCATGACTGTCATTCCAGTTGCAACACTTTTCACATCCAGGTTCATATAGTCTTGTGTCAGGCGGTCATCCACGAAAATCTTGATCTTCTGCCTTAGTTTATCTAGATCCGAGCTTTTGGCCCACATACTGTTGTCAAGAAAATCTTCGGCGTCTGGTATGTCGCCTTTGAGAAAAGTCAGAGCAATCAGATATTGTAGGCAATGATCTCGGTCGGCTGCATTGGCCAGATCTCCGGTCTTATTGATGATCATGTCAGTTGCTGCATTGGTTCGAATAACGATTTTGGTGATGTCCTCGACAGAAAGCTCTCTAGCCTTCAACGTCTTTAGGTGAATCATAGCAGCTTCGACTGACGGTACGCCGTGACCTTCCACTGGCATAACTTTGAATATGATATTTTCAATTACCCAACTCGAGTACCTCTTCGGGAGATTAAAAGTGTTGTTACCAAACGAGTTGGCATAGAAGCCCCATCGAGGCATTGTCAATGGTGTCGGAGAGCCGGGCTGTCCAGCTCTCGTCAAAAGTGCGAGCTGAGTTGCTTTCATACAAGCATCGCCAGCTGCCCAGCCTTTACGAGGTATGGTGTTACCCTTTTGTCGGTAAACTCGAAGAGCCTGTCCATCCATCCAGACTTGTGATATTGCTGCCATTGTCTGGCCCTCCGTTAATCCCATAAGCCAGCTAACAACCGCAGTTGAAGCTAACTTCACAAGTATGACGTGATCTAGCCCGTACGCGTTAAAAGCGTTGCATAGCAGCATGCAGCCCTGAATTTCATACGCTTTGATCAAAGCTTCCAAAATCGTTTTCATAGTCAAAGGAGGCCCATGATGCGGAATCACGCCCTCTATTGAAGATCGACACAGCCAATCGGAGACAGCAAGGATGGCTCCAAGGTTATCTGGTAAGGTATACGTGAGCGCCATATTCAAAAAAAAAAAATCTATGATCTACCGGAAGGGTGTCCCCAATCTGCTCCAGCTATTGCGTCGTTATGGTCAAGGTATCTAATTGCTGTTCCCATATCAAATGAGCCTTTCATAGGGTCCAAGATGTAAGATGTCCCAGGCAGTCGGAATCCATTTGGAATGCTTGATCCTGGCACTATGGGTCCAAACATCCGTCTGCAGTCCTCGCTTTTGAACACCGTTTCAATCGCGCAGCCGATTGCATCAAGAAGAGCTATACGAGCATTCGTCCATGCTTTTTTCGAGTCAATTTTGTAGTGAAAAACATAATCTGTGATATCAACAATAATCTGGTCGTACTTCACAGAAGCCATTTGACCTGTTTTGATCTGTTGTTTAGATGTTAAAAAGAAAAAGCGAATGTCAAAACCCCAAGATGCCTGCTTATAATATGTCCATGTTTGGATTTCTAGTTACAAAATAGCCCATCATTCCACCTTGAAAATGACCAATCGGCCACTTTGCATTCTTCATTCATTTAGGTACAGGTTAAAGTCGCCGGTACCCTGTATCAGAGATCACAACAATTGAATTATCCAGGCAGGATATCAAATAGTGCACTCAATATCACTAATACTTTCACACTTCTTTAACGAAGTTTATTATATCATATCTTAGACGGAACCGTTATATGCTCCACTGGCTCAGTTTCCCCAGTGTAGACATGCGTTGGCCTGAACAACTTCACCTTGCGAACTACATCATAAGGTACATTAGCACCGTGGTATATCTGTTAATAAATCAAATGGAGTAGATACATACGCATAGCTTCTCTCCAATGAGCCATTATACCAATAATTCGTTGTGCGAACATAGCAATTGGAAACTCCTCCGGATCAAATCCACTAGAAGTAAATGTGAGCCGAGAAATTCCGTGTTTAATGACACTGATAATAATAAGTAACTTACATCTTAATAAAACAATACGGGGTGTAAAAGTCGGCATTGGCATGGAGACCTCGTCCTATGAAATACTCGTCATTGGCCGCAAGACGATCGATCTCGTAGGCTGTCTTTAAAGGTACGTCATCTGCGACATTCAGCGTCTGTAGCGCGGACTTGATTGGGGCAAGTCTGGGATCCACGGTTTTGTATGTACGGTGTCCATAACCGAATAACCTCTGTTTTCCACTTTTAACCTCCTCCAAAAATGCTGGAACGTTTTCGGGACCTCCGATGTTTCTGATGGTTTTGTATGCTGCTTCTGGGGCGCCAAAATGTAAAGGTCCATATGCAGCAACGAGAGAGCCAATAAGGCCTGAGATAGGGTCCGCCAATGCTGAAGTTGCTACAAGATGTGAGAATGCAGACAACGCCATTCCGTGATCTGTGTTGATAATGGTAAACCGGCGAAAGCAATCTAGTTTTTCAGGACAAGGTGATCCAGTTGTCGGGTCAACTACTCCCATCATCGTGAAAAGATTATCGAGGTAGCCCTTATTTGATGACGGTGGTGTGAATTTAATCCCTCTTCGGTGGCTACTGGCTATACCCACAACTGATGCCAATACCGCAACACTTTTGAGAATAGCTTCATCCGTTTTCTGGACGTTTCCATGGTAGATATTACCTCCATTGAAAGTGGGAATAAAGTCCAGATCTTCAGATAGATAAGCTGCGAGACCGGCCACTATCATGGGCATTGGGGGGCAGTCGCGCCTGCCACACAGGCCATCAGCATCTGATACTTCTCACAGCCTCAGGAACATGATCACAGAATTTTGGATTACGCACGGGAAGTTTTCAATAACCTCATATACGGTATTCGGAATATTGGACATCAATGAAGCTAGGTCTTTGCGAAGAGACTCGCTTTGACTTGGAGTTGGATACTTGCCCCAAACCATCAAATGAAGCATGTCCTCAAAGTCACTCTCCCAGAGTTGCTCCAGAGCATATCCGCGAAACATGAGCAATCCTCTATCTGAATCTCTATTGGAAAATTTCAGGTCAAAAAATTTAGTCATCTCTCGGATTCGTTCACCGGAAGTTAGGCCTTACGCATATGTCATACTGGTCTCAATGACAGTCGTGTTTTCCAGGCCAGGATCGTACAAACGAAGGCCATCTGCGACTTTATCGGCCCGGTTCGCTACTACTGACGAGACTCTAATTTTCTTGAGATCGGTTGCAAGCACCGTGTTATGTCGGATGGGAATCTCGTATTTCTTCCCGGACCGAGAATCTTGGACGAATAAAGTGCCGTCAGACATGATTAATTGTGCTTACAGTGTTGAGGTAACAGAAACCAGAAAGCAAATCTTCAACTTCATATATAAGAGAGAATAATAATAACTAACCGAGTACTCATTATAAATTAGAGCCGACAAACAATTAGGCCAATCAAAGAAGCAAAGCAATTCAGACACAAATGTATTTTTTAACGGCGAATTCTTTGCCAGGGCAAAAGGGTCCGGCAACTTTCACGCACGTACCATGAGTAGACACTAAACCATTAACTACACTTTTTTCCTGTTATAATTTGGCATACCATTGGTTAATCGAAAGAGAGTTGACTGCAAATCAAAGACCTATGTTTGCGTGCATAACTGGAAAGTTTATCCATGCCAATATCTGTCAGCTGGCCAAAAATCACCCAAGATTTCACGTGACGATATACGCCTTGAAGTGAAGTCAATTGTATAATTGCCAGCGATTAAATTGTATATCTCTCAATCATTGACCTCAATTGCTTCGAAAGAAATTGCTTGCCACAATTGGATCCGGCTTTGCTTCCTTCTCGAATGTCTTTAAATTGTACCTGATCCGCGGCCACATTCCCATCTTCTGACCATCTGGGAGTGCGAACTTAATATAATCAAATCCTTCGGGTGCTTATATAACATGAACATATACCGGTGCGGGCAGCTAGGCGGCAGTGGCGCCGGGCCAATGTAGTCTGATATGAAAGGCGCAGCTGTCTGTAGTTTCATGGTGCCATCCGCGGCAGTCGACGGCTTCAAATCAGATTGGATCCCTATAATATGTCAATAAAGCCTATTGAGATTTTGAATTTGGAGGCTCATACAATGAAGAATAGGTCACAAGAGGCTGAAACAAGGGGATGGAGCGTCAATATCGATACATATTGTAAGGTGTATCCCCGTAACTTGATTGAAACGCAGGTCGGGAGCTAGTTGCACCTCTATTAAGTCATCCCATTAGATTGATATCGATTGTTGGCTCATTAAAGGATGCACTTAACACTCCGAGGAATGTGCTCTCCTGGGATGACTTGCCTTTGACCAAAGGTCAATCCCAGGGTCTCGGAATCTTTCTTGGGAAGATTGACAGCCTTTTTCAAGTTATCAAGCCAATAAATCTTGCGATTTCCTATTGAAATGACGAGAGAGTGATATTCGACTTTTCTCGGATTCTGCATTGTGATAGAGGTCCTCAGTATCTCAATGGGTACTATAGTGTACACTTTTGCATCCGAAGATGTGAATTCTGTAATGTACTCGAGTCTTTTTATTAAATATAGCTCAAAATGAGTGGATTGAGCTTGTTTAACCACATAAGTAGCTACTTTATATTCATCTAAGTGAGAGAAGAAATTCAAGTACCTATTACGTATTGTTCGACCAAGTAACCTCTTCACAACGATCAAGGTGATATCTGGCAATAAAGATTCTAATATAAAACGCATCTCACAACTTTACTTTCCATATATTGGCCGGCTCATGCTAGGCACCTACGTAGTACAGTAAATTCGACGGGGACAGCACATGAAAAACTGCCTGAAAAGCAGCCGGTATCCACCCAAAAATTGGAGAGAAAATCACTTCGATACGAGCGAATACGGAACTTTTGCAGCTCTTACGTTCTTAGTACCAGAAAGGCCCATTGAAGGGTATTCCTTTTGGTGTAGTGGTGTTTTAGTTGTTTTAGTTCCAACAGTCTTAGGTAAAAACTCAGGTTTTAGAGGTATGAAGATGACATCTCCATGGGGACTTGGGCTAATTGAAGCTACCTAAGGCTGCCTATACATTTTGTCTAGACTATAGTAACGCTCAATGAGCTCGGAGTATCTCTCGCTCAGGTCGGCAGCATCAATAGTAATTTTCCAAACGACGCCTCACACTAAGCAACATTTACTCATGTATAGCTCTAAGTCCGTGCATGTTTTACAACGGTCATGAATTGAGATAAATAGGGCATTGTATTTTATTGAAAGCTTGCTGGAATAAATCGATTTTAATCGATTTATCTAAAATAAGGAATAGCAAAGGTACTAAAGGGTGAAGGATTTATTAATTTGCCTGTGTGGCGGCAGCCTGACCGTTGCTCTAATCCCGGGTAAATGGTCGTCATTAGATAGATAAACACTGAATTTCTATTAATAGTCAAGTCCGGAACGTCCGTAGAAGATTTCACAACCACAAAAACTTGACTGCGTATCATTTTCAAATTTACTTGTCACAATGGTGTTCAAACAGCCGAAATGGGTACCAAATGTCGACTTGGAGACCGTACCAGACTCCATTCCAATCAGTCATTTCATGCTTGATGAGAAGTATGGCAGAGCAAAACTACGCGACAGCAAATCTCCATTTGTATGTGGACTTTCTGGTAATCAATATACGTCTTTCGAGGTGAAAAAACGAGTGGACTTTCTCGCTAGAGGGTTAGCCAAGAATCTCGACTGGGCGCCGAACAAAGGAACGGAATGGGATAAAGTCATTACGATCTTTGCGCACAACAATGTGAGTCTTAAAGTAGTTGTTTAGGTTAAGAAGATGATATAATCTGACTTGAGGAAATACAGTTGGAGAGTGTGCCGCTCTCGTGGGCTGTCCATAATCTTTCCGGTGTCTCATCACCAGCCAACTCAGCATACAGTGCCTCAGAACTGGCACATCAAGTGAAGTCTTCAGGATCAAAAGCAATTTTCACGTGTACTTCGCTGCTGGACACTGCACTCAAGGCTGCAAACGCTAGTGGCATTCCGAGGAAGCATATTTATATTTTATCAATGAGCTATGAAAAGCAGCTTGGTTTCGCGTCGCCTTCTGACTTGAAAACAATCGATCAACTGATATCAGAGGGATCTCGTTTGCCGGAATTGGAACCTCTTCAATGGAAGAAGGGACAAGGTGCTCGGCAATGTGCATTTCTAATGTATTCCAGTGGAACCACCGGATTACCAGTATGTGAATTCTCAAGGCCATTGCTGGTTTAGTGATACAGTAGACTAACTCTAATTTTAGAAGGGAGTAATGGTGTCTCATTACAACGTCATAGTTAATGTTATGCAAGTAGCTGCATATGAGTCGCCAGCACGTCGACGTGGCCAAACCAAAGTGGTTCTTGGACTACTCCCTCAAAGTCACATATACGGTATTGTTTCTATTTGCCATGTCAGTATCTATCGAGGAGACTCCGTGATTGTTCTTCCAAGGTTTGAGCTGCTAGTGCTAGCAGCTGTTATTGAACGATTCAAAATAAATGTCCTCTTTATTGTGAGTTTACCAGTGGTTAGAGTTCCTTCACGAAGTTCACCACTAAAAACCTTTCCTAGGTGCCTCCTATTATTATTCAGATCCTTAATAACAAGACATTTCTGGATAAATTTGACCTAAGTTCTGTCACTGAGGTCTTCAGTGGCGCAGCACCTTTGGGAGTTGAGACATATCGAGCACTTCTCAAAGAATACCCTTCTTGGTATATCTGTCAAGGATACGGGATGACGGAGACCACTTCAGCTGTATCCATGACTTCGATCCTTGATATCTTGCCAGGATCTTCAGGAAGCCTTTCCCCAGGAGTCGAGGCGCGCATCATCTCACTCTCTGATGGTTCCGACATTACTGAATATGGAAAAACTGGAGAGTTACTCATTCGAGCACCTAATGTTACCGGTCTTGGGTATTTGAACAACAAGAAGGCCACTATTGAAACTTTTGGAAGTGGTAAAAACGCCTGGTTAAGAACTGGAGATGTGGCTATGTTCCTCAAGAATCCGAATGGAAACGGAAATGATCATTTATTTATCATGGACAGAATCAAAGAGTTAATGAAAGTCAACGTATGTCATCCTGTTGTGTCTTCACGAAATCTTTCTATTAACCTATGAGTCAAATTTTCAGGGACACCAAGTGGCACCAGCCGAGCTCGAGGCTTGTTTGATCAGCCACCCTCTTGTTGCTGATGCAGCAGTGATTTCAGTGCCAGATGAGACTGCCGGCGAGATCCCAAAGGCTTTTGTGGTACTCGTTTCTCATAATAGAGGTCAGATTTTCCAAAATGAGACCGAGTTAATGGAAGAAATTCACGAACATGTGAAGAAAGAGAAGGCGCATTACAAATGGCTGAAAGGGGGTATTGAGTTTGTGGATATAATTCCAAAGAGTCCGAGCGGGAAGATTTTGCGTAGGATTCTGAGAGACCAAGAGAGACAGGAAAGCAGACGAAGCGAGGCTCGATTATAGATAGGCCTTGACCCTGAATTGGACTACATATTCTGTGGCATTTCAAAGTTGTTTTTATTAGTTCTGAAACTGTTTCTATTTGCACAAACTGAACACAAATAAGTGAGTACAGTATCTAGATTTCAAATTTTCAATTTCAATGGAGATAAAAATCCTTGAAG
This sequence comes from Talaromyces sp. F31, assembly GCA_037356135.1. Lineage (NCBI taxonomy): Eukaryota > Fungi > Ascomycota > Eurotiomycetes > Eurotiales > Trichocomaceae > Talaromyces > Talaromyces sp. F31. The sequence continues at coordinate 2,463,928 of JAYXSF010000034.1, forward strand.
TACGTCTGTCTATCTTTACCAACTAGCATACTCCGCTCAACTAATGTTATTGGTTTATTCGCCTCTAAATACCTGACAGATCAGACCTCAAATCCCCAATCTCGATATTTTCAGCAAATTTCCCTGTAGCACACGGAGGCTTCATTAGTGAGGTTGTGGTTGGCCGACTCTCGGGATTCTGAGATACAAAATAGTTCGCAGCCACCAATTCTTTCAAGCCAGTCATTTCCATGAAGACGCGAAGATCAAATCCTGCTCTAGCCTCCTGACTCAGGGGTAGCATATATCGAAAACAGTCCGGGAATCTGTAGTTCAACGGCTGTCGGAATAAAAGAACCACATATGAATGGCTAGGACCGGGATTTGGCTGCGGTCCGACATATGCTGCTTCCGTGTTTGTCATGTTGCGTAGGATAAACGCGTCGGTTGAAGTGTCAGCCCATAAGTCTGGCCGGTACCAGTGTAGGAGAGGGTATGCAAGTCCTGAATTCACGACTTCAACGTCTATCATGAATGCCATATATGGCTCGAAGGGATCAAGGCCAGTATAGGCCAGCGTAGGCATGAAAATCGCGTCGGTAGAATAGTAAGCACTGCTGTATTATCAAGAAGTTATGGCTCACATACCAGCCGGACTCAGAGTCTGACCCGGAGAAATAGCAATGCCTCCATTGAACGTGACATTCAGACTGTTTGACGTAGATAGGCTGTAGCTTGGGGGGGTTTGGGCCCAAACGTGACTTGATAAAAATACGAAATGAAGGAGAAATGCAAGTCTTTCAGTTTTTTGGGAAAAGTTCTGTCGGATCATGGTGAATTACTGAAAGTAGGACTCATGACTGTTGTCGAGAATCAAAATATGTAGAACTGGAAAATTGGGGTAGTGGAACATATAAGAGATTTATCGGTTATTTTAAACGAATTGACGGTTTTCAACATTGAGACTCCGGAGGTCGACATATGAGGATTAAAAATTCCACGGCTTTTGAAAAATAAAAATTTAAATCGATACCTAGGTAAGATGTACATGTTTATATTATTCGGGGCCAAAGGCTGTCCGTCATTCGAAGCTCGCTTATTAAAACAAAATCATGAAATCTACTATAGTAGTATCGGGAAAGCAACCAAGAATGGATGCTCTTCGAATATTGGAAATTGAGTCATTACCTTTTTAATATTGTATCCCTATCTCTGATCTACCAACCTTGATCTCTCGTGCGTCTCCAGCGCAATCCATGCTTATAAACCATGATAGATAAGGGGGTAACGCTGATGCATATTGCAGCCAATATTGTACAACTCGGACCTCGTCCCATGTAATCCAGAAGGGGTATAATACCTGCGGTGGCCCCAGCACCAATGGAACACCGCACAAAATTGTTTGCCGCTGTTGCCGTAGCTGGAGTCTCGTAGTTGAGATCAACAATTAGCAAATTCATGACATTGTAGCTTGCAGTCATGAAGTAACCGATCAGAAACAATACCAAGATCGCAACCCACAACGGCATTTCGTAGTGCAGAAACCATCCGTACGTTGCAATACAAAGAGCACCTGCGGTAGCTGATGGAATGGCGATTTGAAGTCTCGAACGCTCAATCGGAAACTCAGTGAGATCTTGTTTGCCATTCTTAATGGGAGGCAATCCGCCAGTCTTAGCAGCAATTCGTCGAAAGTTCCAATCAATGGCCCACCCGTTGGTAAAAGAAGAGAGTATTGCTCCCAAACCAAGTGGTACGTATGTGAGGCCAATCTGTAGATCATTCAAATGGTATATTGCAGCAAATTCGGCTGGTAGACTAGATGTTATGGCATAGTATGTGCCGAATAATATTCCGTTTACAAATAAAACCAAGCTTGTTGGCAACTGGAATAAGAGGCGAAAGGTAGAGAGTGGATTAGGGAATCGAATACGTCTTTTTTGAGCCAACTTCTGACGCTGAAGATAGCCGTCCTCCATGTCCGTCCCCGCCTTTCGCTTGCGGTGGTCTGATATGATGTTGATTAGAGACCGGTTCCATTGCGGAGGAGGAACGGAGCCATTTCCGACAATATGGCGACATGTCTCCGGGAAGAATAGAAGCATCAAGAAGAAGACTGAGCCGGAGAGAATCGCCAAAACCCAGAAAATTCCATACCAAGCCCAGAATTTACTAATCGATCCGCCTAACGTTGGACCTAACGCTGGACCGAGTATGCCTCCTAACGAAGCGATTCCCAGGTATGTGCCTCTTTCAGCAGAGGTGACCGTGTCTGCGGCCACTGCATTTGAAAGCGCAATTGTGGCACTGATGCCGGTGCTTTGCAGAGCACGAAATCCTAATAAGGCCCAATAGTTGCGTTGAAGGGCGAGGCCAATATTTGCGCACAAATAGATGCCAAAACAGAGTACATATACGGGTCTTCGACCCACGGTGTCTGACAAATTGCCCATGAACGTCGGTGCCACTCCCTGAAAAATCTGTGGTATTACGAGTGAGGACTGGTTATTTGACGTCATCTGTAGAATTTACTTACCATGTAAGCAGTAATGGTAAAATTCATCATAGCAGCTGTCACATGCAAATCTTGGGCAATTGAATTTATTGCTGGGTAATAAATATTCGCCGAGAACGGCGAGAATGTAGATGCGAATGCCGCAGTGAAAATGATAAAGGTCTTCTGAGCCGTCGAGAAGCTTGAATACTGCTCAGTATTTTGCGGCAACAAAGGTGATGTCTCTTCCGCGGCTACCGCTGCTATTGCCTTAGGACCGGAGAAAGGAGATTCACTGGAAAGACTTCCGTTGGACTCGAGTCGGCGAGACATGTTGCTTGAAGTGTTGATCCAGGACACTTAGGTACACTTGGCTCACCCTTGGATCAGATTCTAGAGTATTATAAAATTAATCTTTGAGACTCGGGTTTGATAATGAGGCATCTATTCTAAAATACAATAGCTAGAAGAACCTGCCACCATCTAATTATTATGTGGGACAATGAATGTTTTTCTCGCTTGATGGCCATCGTTCACTTTATTTCCCCGAATTAGTATGCCGGCCTCAGCGAGTGTATTTTTCAGCTTCAGATGCACGTCAGGATAATTTCGGTGATAGAAGGTTTATAAAAGGTAAATTGGTAATCGTTGAGCGCCGTGAGATGCAAAACTGACCGGCCGGAACAGGGATTGGCCCCTCCGTCACCGGTGGTAATAGCAGCCTCGGGGTTTCTCATCGCAAATGGGCAGCCCCAGATGGACGCTCAAGCTCAGCTCATTATTTATTGGCACATGATGACAGTACATCTAGATATCCTCGGTCCCGCAATTAATTGGTTTTTTTAAGCCTGAATCTAAAAACAGACCGTAGAATACCGACAGCGGCCAAGATAACTAAAATAGTCCTCATCGTGATGGGGTATCAGGCCGGTAGCGTTGATCATATGCCTCTGGCTCTAGATTTATCTTAAACATAGTGTTTCGGAGAGCAACTTGACAGACTTATATGACCACTAGAATTACCACCTATTAACGGGGCCTCGTTTTTAGTCGTACGGTATGGATTCTGGTTTTACACAACTTGTACCCAAGTACTTACCTGGATAAATGCGATATACGTTGGAAATATCAGACCATTAATAGGTCCTCGTGCCAGATGAGGTACAGTATGAGAAGCTTAAAATATTCAATATATGTAGTGAAATGAGCGCGATCATGGCATTAAAAATTCTCGTCGAGGGCGACGACCTATGTAGGTACTGAATACTAGATATCAATAAAAAATAAGCAGTCATTTCTTCCAAGTCAAACGTTCTCTATATTATTCAGTCACCAAGTAAATCCCAAATACATTGATCTCTACGGCCTCGTTACTAATGTCAAAGTCTTGATAGTCCAACGAAAGTCCCTCTTCAATCTCAAACAACCTAAATTCTTCTCCCACGTTCTTCCAATAAAACTTAGATCTAATTATATTCCTGTGCATTCGATTTCAAAATCGAGTCCAAGAATCCAAGAAGTCCATAGCTAATAAGATTCACGAGTCAGTCGATCTCAATCGTGGCTAGCTCCCCTAGTTGATAAGCCCATGAAATCCGGCTATTGCTTTTCTTATAAATGGCGGCCGCCGTTCTGAGCATCCTCCTCCCACTCAGGAAGCATGTAGCCAACGACCTGACCAGTAAGGCCTTCGCCAGGGCCGCGTCCCTTGGGTTGGTCCTCTTCAGGCATAAATGCATAGAGCTCGGTCAAGTTGGGCATACCGTATGGACCGGGCATCCATTCATAGTGATGAACGTGACGGGACCCGTTCCACCAGCCCTCGCTCTCGTGGATGAGTTGCGTGACTTTCATGGAATCAATGTATGTACGAATTTCAACCATTTGCTTCTTCTCCGCATCCCAGCGAGTAACCCAGACGTTGATGATGTCATAAGGAGTTCCTTTGGTAGTTAGTCAGCATCAGAGACGTCATTAAATCACACATCAATAAGGGAACCAACCAGCGTTCGAGATACCCTGAAAGTTCATTTCCTGCACCGACCACTCGGTGTCACAGCCACCATGGATAGCCTTGGGGTACACACGAAAAGCCTCTGGGTGTTCTCCACCAGCAACCATGGCAACTCGCCTCAAAGCGTTGACGTAAAAGTGCATCAAGTCATGATACACGCCGGCACCGGGATGACTACCGACAATGGTAAAATGGACATCTTTGTTAATCATGGAGAACAACACACTACCATCGGTCTCCAGTGTCTTGAATTTCTTGTAGATGAATGGTTGTGAGACAAACTTGCAGTCTGTCTCTGGGTTCTCGAAAAAGAAGCCATCCCGTTCGGCAAACTCGATATCGGGGTGGACCCAGCCTACAGGTTGTTGATGGCTAACTCCCGAAGAAGTGAAAGGAGTGGCTGATGCGAAGAACTTCGAAAATGCCAGTGGCAGGCTAAGTAGAAGAGTGTTAAAGGCGATCATGGTGAGGTTTTGCGCTTTTTATGCTCGTTGTGCTTGTTCTACGGCTTTCGTGGGTTGATTGTGGTGAAAGAAAGACGAGATTGGAGGCAGCTCTGGCGGTTATAATATATACCCCAGGATTGATGTCTCTACCTGAGTTCGAACACAGACTATTTGTTTACGAAAACATGATTGAAGCTAGAGTTCCGTTTTACGAACAATTAAACCGGCCGGGTATCGGGATATGCCCGTACGGGATCTTGCTAGTATGACTTCGTAGACATAGACTGCTAACTTGCCGCCTTACATTTTCACCCGGAATTGATTGGACGAGAAAACTCCTGTTATGACAAAGATTTATTCTTTTTCCGATACTGTTAGGTGTCCTTGAGTATCAATTTAATGATACCTCCATGCAGTCAGCTAAGTAAACTAAATGTCAACGGTAATATTATTTTTAATATGGGGCTTTCCCCATTGGTCCAAATGATCCCGTCAGCTTTATCAGCCCCTTCTCTTGAAATTAATTACACCTCACCTTTACAAAATTGTTACAGTCGGGATTAGACCATGGCTGTTTTAGATAACAGAAACTACTTACAGCCAATCTAGGGCATTATCTTGATAGGCTCTACATGACTAAGAGCAAGAGATAAACTAGGAGATTAGCTAGCGCATTGTCCAGGGAATCTAAAGAGTGTTCTATTCGACTATTCGATCCCAAACGTCTTGGTGTTTCTGAAATATATAGTCGATATATTTATGACCTGTACTGTAATTTATCCGGTGAATTTGCTCATTATTTGCTCTCACAGCGAGTCTTTCCTATTGTATCTATCGCTCTAGGCGTACAGCGCAAGTAGTCTAGCTTTGACGACAAAAATGTGTGCACTCAAAATTCTATGTCTCCATGGAGCAGGAACGAATGCACAGGTTAGTCCCACAAAATATCCATTTTTCGAGCAGACTACTTACCAGGCCTTCCGCAGATTCTTGACACTCAACTCGCGCCTCTTGTGAGAGAGCTACAAAGGGATAGCACCGCCACTTTCCAATCAGTTCAAGGTCAGGTAGAAGACGCTCCTGGCCCCGGTGTGGAAGGCTTCTACGAGGGACCTTTCTTTAGTTACTACAACTGGCCGCAAACATTTAATGATGACGGCGACTCCGTTAAGCGAGCATACGACCTGCTTTATGAAATCATCGAAGAAGACGGGCCGTTTGACTGCGTACTAGGCTTCTCACACGGCGGGGCAGTGGCTGCTGGGCTGATGGCTCATCACGCCGAGCAGAATCCCTACGACTCACCTTTATTTCGGTGTGCTATATTCTTTAACTCGTTCCCTCCATTCCGTATGAATGAAAACAATGAACCGATCCTGAATGAAGGCTTAGAGGAGAAAATAACAGTTCCAACGCTTCATGTGCTGGGAAGTAAAGATTTTGTTTACGGCTATTCCCTCAGTCTTTTCAATTTGTGCAACTCGGAATCGTCAGCAATCTTGGTACATGGTAAGGGGCATGAAATCCCCACGGATGCCAAGTTGGTAGCTAAGATATCAGCGGCAATTAGAGATCTTAGTCACAGATCCATGTTTCTTTAGAAATTTTTGAGTCTTTGATATACACTATTCACATGAAGTCTACGTTTTTCAAGTTGTAAGAGACTAGAATTGAGTATCTGTGCCTTCGAGGAGCGCAACGTGGGCCCACGGAATATGGTACTTTTGACTCTTATTAGTAGAATCATCGATGGTTCGAAAATATCTACACATCAAAACCTCTCCTAATGATGGTATACGTATTATTTTATGTATGGAGAAGGAACCTTCGTATTTATAACCAACAAGTGCCAATGTTTCAGGCACAATTCATTGGCTCATTCAACAGAATTAACGAAAAGTAATCAATAAGGCCTTCAAAGAAACCGTTGACCGAACAAGCTAGCGCATATTTACAAAAAGTCCAAATACGAGTCAAGCTAAGGCAAGTAGTAGACAAGTCAACCAATTATACATGAATGCGTCATGGCGAAAACCGGTCTAAGAGTCGTTGAATTGGTAAGCTGGCAATTCTGTGAATCAATCCATTTTCATTCTATCTCATACTGAGGTAATTCACATGAATCTAGGGACAGCACCACCAGTGCTAGATCTCTAGCGCTTAGAATCCGTCACCCTCAAAGTGGGAAAAATGGCCAGATATTATGCTGCTACTGATATGCCGTGTCTTAATAGGGATCACCCTAGAACAGAATTATTCTATCTGATTAAGCTTCAAACTGAGTCTTGAAAAGCCGACACTGCGAAGCGTCCAGCATTCAGTACACATAAATTGGTGTCTCCATACCAGTGCCCGTACGATTCATAACCCTCGCCTCGGTGCCCTCCCATCCGTCTCTCTTATGCATCGTGCACCGATTATCCCACATTATAATATCATGCGGCTGCCACTCCTGCTTGAACACATAATTACCACTGTTGATGTAACCATAAATCTCATTCAAGATCGCAGTACTCTGCTCCAGCGGCAGACCCACGATCCAGTTCCGCTCGGCGTTGAGGTATCCTACATACACGGCTTTCTTTCCAGAGTACGGGTTTGTGCGCACAATGGGGTGACGAACGTGTTTCCAGAGACGGAAATCATCGCTTTCAGGCTTTTCCTGGCCAGGACGTAGACGGCCATAAACGTCATACACGATATCGAATTGGATGAGACGCCCCTCAATGATTTTGCGTGTGGACTCGGGGAGCGCGTCGTACAAGGCGTACATGTTTATCCAGTACGTATTTCCGCCAATGCGTGGCACTTGTAGTGCGTGTAGGACTTGGCCACATGGTGGCTTTTCAAAGTACCAGCTATCGCTGTGCCATTCAAGGTCAACATTGCCCAAAGTGCCAATGGGCTTACCGTCGACCTTGACATTGCTAAGGACAGTAATTTCTTCTTGCTCTTCGTGCGCAATCGAAGTGCCTTTGACGGGAACATGACGACCAAACAGGTTAGAGAAGTTCACATGCTGCTGAGTAGTAATGTTGTAGCCACGGAAACGTAGCACGCCGTAGTCACGCCATGCCTGCCGGACGGTCTCTACTTGGTCTGGGTGTAGATGCTCAAAGTCGAAGCCGATAATATCGGCACCACAGCCGGTTTGGATGGGAACCACGCAAACTGCGCCTTCGTCGTTTTGGACCATGGTGTCTTTGTGAAAACGTCTCAGTCGATATGTACCGGTACGTTGGCTTTCCTTGCTTTATACTTTGAAGGGTCCGCTTAGCTCATACAAGGAACAAGGGTGAGAATATGAGCCTCAGAAGGCTCGATACCACTTCTGTATGAAGACAAATTCAAATGGTGTTTTGATTAGCTAATCAGGCAGCAATCCAGACTTTTGGATATAGTTCGAATCCACTGAATGGATGGGATTATAATAAGATAAAGAACTCACATCTAATGAAGAGTTTACGAATCAGCTCACCTCCTACTTAGAAAATCGGATAGCTCTTATACTCTTTTTTGGAAAAGAGGGATCTTCTGATGTATCAGAAAATAGCCCGGCTTAGGAGACCGAGTTGTGGACTTTGCGGATTTAACAGTATCTAAACAGCACCCTTAAGTCCAGTCCAACCATCACCATGATTGTGCATAAGAAGCTGAAAAGTTGGTATATATACCTCGGCAAGACCGACGTATACGTATCCAAAAAAGTGCCGGTCAAGCGAACCTCTAAAGCCGGTGATACGTACATGAGAAACACAAACTTTACGATTTCATCTAGCTAACAAGGAGGTTTATATACTCATAAATTAAGCACTTGATGAGACCGTATTCTCGCTATCAGATAATCTATAGATTTTTCTGAAGATCGTTTGTCGATGTCGCTTCCTGAGAACCTGGAAGATATTCCATTGGACGAATGACGGGGCCTCGTTGGTAATGTAGTAATTTTAGGTGTTATATAGGCATATTTTTCATACTGTTACTTTCTTATCCACAAACAGCTCACTTTACATGACCAGTATCGGATGATTATTGGGAGTCAGCCAGAACATGCTGCCCGTAAATAGGATTCAAAGCTGCCCTGGAGCTCTGCCGGCATTATATGTTGGAGACTGGATCAAGGCTGTACATATCCCGTCAACAGTCCTGTTTATAGCAACAAACATGGTCAGGATTTGGAAGTCCGGCTTAATTTGTAGGTAGTTAATTTAATCCATATTTGACTCCTTTTCGATGCTTTAACTTGTCTCCTAGGTCTCTCGACACTGCCTTCCATAATTTTTCCAAGAATAAACCAGCGACAAAAGCAAAAAGGCAGACCGGTGGGATCGTATTTCCACTTGAATTCATAAAAGCAACCGTGCTTCATATTATAAAATATACCTATTATGTCAGCTAGACGATGTTACCCTTATTTATATAAGCACCCAAATCCTAATCGAGGCTTGTACATAGTCATTTCAATTGACATGTAGGATATTACCGAAAGTGATAGTTATATTGTTTAAAGTGTCTTAATCACAGTCCTATGTCTATTCGCCAGTAATCATAATATGCCAAAAGGCACTGCGCCAGACAAAAACAAGAGTATCTTTAAAAATGTTTTGAGGGTGACAGCGAGTCTAGTTCTACTGTAATAAGAATCAAAGCAGAAGAAAAAGGCTCTAAAAGTTGTAAATAATCCCAACCCTTCTACAGCAACATAATGCTATATCAAGACTTTATATATACAGAACAAAGAACGCTGCATCTAATAATTACTTACATAAGGAGTGCGAAGTGAGCCAGCCTACTCTTCTCACATCGGCTAACCTACTAAAATTTCACATAAGATATGTGTAGACCTCGCAAACTTTATCCAGATTGAGGAGAATTTAAAGCTGCACGAGATTTATAATCTATAAAACAAGTCTATATTATGCGCGAAAATATAAATCATTTGCCAGTCTCGATGGTAATCACCATCTAATTTTCATACATACTCTTGAACGAAGATTCTTTCCCAAGTAGTTCCTGGGGAGGATCATACTCTACAAGTCGTCCATTATCCAAGACAGCAACCATATCCGAGTCCATGATAGTGTCCAGTCTATGCGCAACTGTAATTATAGTTAGATCCTTGAACTCACTACGAATGATCCTTTGCATAAGCTGGTCCGTTGCACCGTCAACGTTGCTCGTTGCCTCATCTAGAACTAGTATCTTGCTCCTCCGTATCAAAGCTCTCGCAAGGCAGAAAAGTTGTTGTTCGCCATGAGACAATGGTTGAATTTTCATTTGGGCGTCTAGTCCGCCTCGAGAGTTGATGGATTCTAGTAGTTCCACTTTTGATAAAGCTTCGACAATGACAGAGTCTGAAACGGAATTTGATGGGTCTACATTCACACGGACGGTGTCGTTGATAATGAACGGATCCTGAGGAATGGTGACGAGACGGGTCCGAATCTCCTCTCTTTTAACTGTCTGGAGATCTAGGCCGTCGATGATAATGGTACCCGAGTCCAAATCCAGAAGACGAAGCAGAGTTGATAGGAGAGTGCTTTTGCCACTGTGATAAGAAGGTTATTTTCAATAAGCTCATTGTTTGAGCATGGATACATACCTTCCCGTTCTACCACAGATACCAACCTTCTGCCCAGGTTTTATCAGCATGGATATATCCTGAAGAGTCGGGGTCGCGGTTGGACCTCCGTATGAAGCCGTCACATTCTTGAATTCTATTGCACCCTGAGATGGCCATTCAGGGGGGGGAACTATTACTTCCTGAGGCCTATTTTCAGAATCGACTAATGATTCAAAGTTTTTCAGTCGGGCAACGGAGCCCAGAGATGTCTCAAGCTGGGTCCAGCTGGTAACGAGTGTTGTAAGAGACTGAGTAAATCCTAGGACATTGTTTAAGGCAAGACCGATAGAACCACCGCTTGCAGTGGAGTTCAGCTTAACCGCCAACGATACAACAACGACTGCCATGACCGAGACAAGTAGGTTGAGAACCAGGGTCAACCATCGTTGGATGCAATAGAGGAGGTAGTAAGGGCGTTGACTGACATCCATAAGTTTGGTACTTGTTGTGAGCGCTGATCTCTGCCAGCCAAAGGCTCTAATTGTAGCGAGCCCCTCCAGTGTCTCCAGGAAGTGAGTATAGACTGGGCTTCTAGCTTCCAAATCGAGGAAACGAAGCTGTCCTGAAAATCATATATTAGCATTGTGCCTTTAAACCAGGGGAAAGGAAATTGCAGTACGGGAAGTTCTGAGATAAATGAGCTGCAAGAAGTAGATGATCACCAAAACGAATGGTATTGTTATTGCCATGAAAGCCGAGCCTTGTGCGATAAGTCCAGCCTGTGTGATGCTTGAGAAGACCTCTGATGAAATCAGCGGAGAAAGAAAGCTCAGATTGCGATCCATAGCTTACGGATAATACAAGTAGCAGCGGCAAGTGGCAGGTTGTGATCTATTAAACCGACATCCTGGCTGAACCTGTTCAATGTCACTCCAACGTCTGTCTTTGAGAAATAGGATTGAGGTGCACTAATCATAATTAGCACTTTGATGAATGGTTTAGGGTAAATTCGCCTACTTGATTGTTGTCTGAAGAAGAGAACTATGTAATCTTGCTGATGACCTTGGAGAAATGAATATGATCGCCAACCTACCTTCGCATCAGCCATGCTCTCCTCTATTTCGATGACTTTACGACATTGGAAATTATACGCACCATATAGTCGAAACTCTGGAAGCGACAGCAGCAAATGCGAGGATGACATAAACGCTCATATATTTGGCGATTTCACCGCCATTGTCATTACTCCACCATTCGAGCCATACCTCTGTTCCAATTAGCATCTTCTTCTCTCAGACTTTTAAGGAACTCGCTTACGCGGAAAATACGTGGCAAAGGCAAGCAATGCCGCGCTACAGAAAAACAAAGCAAAACTTGTCCGACCAATAGATCTAAAATAGTATCTATAGACTGCGATGTCACCGGTTTTTCGGGTTAAGTCTGTAATATCATCTGGCGTGACGCCTTTGACTTTGGGCCGTCTCTTTGTGGATGGCTCGGAAGTGGTTTGTTGGGGCCTTTCTTCCGCTATGGAAGGAATGATAGTGCTGAAGAATCCGTCCTTAGTTCTCAGTTCATCGAAATTTCCTTGTTCGACGATCCTTCCGTATTTGTCGAGGACAACAATTTTATCTGCCATCTGAAAATGGCGTGCTATCAATGACCGTCAGCGAGGGACCGGGCTATCTTGGGTTATAGACGACTTACATGAATGCGTGACAAGTATAACGGTAGCCTTCATTTTTTTGAGAATGCCGTTTGGTCCGAGTAGTCTGTCAACAACAGATTTCTCTGTCTTAGAGTCTAGCGCACTAAAAATATCATCGAGAACTACAAGTTCTTTGCGTGCATATATAGCCCTGGCGAGGGCCTAAGGCATATATCATCAGGTCATGTTGCATACGATTAGGATGGAAATAGGGGAACTTACCAGTCTCTGTCTTTGGCCTCCACTCAAGGTCAGGCCTCGATTTCCAACGATGCTTTCATCGCCTTGAGGAAACTGCATGATATCTTCATCCAAAGCACAGGCATGAAGGACGTTGTGATACCATTCTTCGTCTTTTGCATTTTCCTCGTCTAACCCGCAAATGCTTTGCTTGATGGTTGCATTGATGATCCACGGAGTCGGTGGGCAATAAGAAATTGCAACCGAGGATACTGTTACGTTACCGCTCTCAAATGGTAGTTCGCCCATGATTGCTCTTATCATTGTCGTTTTCCCAGATCCTACAGGTCCCGTGACTACATTGAAGGTGTCGAAGTTGAAGTCAACGCTAACATTGTGAATTGCAACATCTGCATTTGGTGCAGGTCGTACACTCAATTCATTTAGCGATACAGCCACTAAAGACTTTGTAAATGAAGGTGTCCCGTTTTTGTTCGGAATATCAAGAAGTGCGATCCCATCTTTAGATATAGAATTGAAACTTGAATGATCAGATCGATCTGATGAATCCAATATCTTTCTTTGATCTATTCGATTGGCAGTGAGAAGATATCTCTGGATGCGTTCAAAACAGCCAAGACAAGCGATAGTATTGGGAATTGCTGCAATCAACTGGGCAGCCGGCTGGGTGACTAAGGTAATGATCGAAAGAGACGTGAAAGCCGTATTCGTATTCAGAGAGCCCGAACCACTAGCCCTTGCCTGAATGACAAAGGCGATAAAAATCAGAACGGGAGAAAAGTATGACGGACAATATGCTATGCAGTGTCTGGTTAGCCGTAAAATTGCAGAGGAAAGGATTCCGTCTAACTTACAGGCAACATTAGTACCCAGAACCGTCCATCTGTATCCTGTGGCTTTTTTGAGCTCGTGAGTCCTTTGCTCTTGGATTTTAAGACCCATAATTTCAGACAGGCCCATCATTTTGACATTCTTCATGGAGCCCAGCATCGTTGAGGTCATACCGATCCGTCGCTGAATCGCACCGTTCCAAATCTTTTGTCTGTGGCTCATAACCCCCGCCATCCGAGAGTTTGCTAATCCGCAGACTGGTCGAGTGTTAGTTTATAAGACTAAAGCTCATATCAAGGGCACTTACTGCCTACGATAATGATTGGTATTACAGAGACGGCGCCGAGCCTTGCCTCCAGCAGGTACATGCCAATGCCAACTTCGATAAGTCTACCCCACGTCTCGTGAATGCTCTGCATGGCAAAGGCTATTCTATCAATATCCGTACTCATGAGAGTTACCGCTGCGGAATCGTCGTGCAGCCCGTCTGGCGAGGTGAGAGTTTTATTGTATATTATTCCGACTAAAGCACCTCGGAGCATCGTGATAGATCGGTAAAGTTGTTGATTATAAATAACGGTACAGATCTGTATTGCTTTATTTAACCTATGCAATGGTATTGATTAAATGTGGCAATGCTTACAGCAATTCCAGTATACACGAAGAATGCAGCGGCAATGAGACCAAGGCCGTTGTTGCTATTCTCTCTCCATGTCGGCTCTTCAACATATGATATCGTGGCACTAATCAAATAGGGCTGAGCATATGTGAATCCAATTAATGCGAGCCGGGGAGGTGCTATTCGAAGAATAGGCCACAAAAGACATCGGGCACACGCCAACGCAAGACTGTAACGATTTTCTGGCTTGGCTGTTCATGATCAGCACACCAAGGCAACGGAAGTAAAAATGAAAGCACTGACAGTGTTTATCCCATGTATTTTGCATCTTGTCTCGGAGCATTTGAGAAGATAATGCTTCGTCCGTAGGATAAAGATCATCCAAGGTCAGCAATTTACGGAAACCCTTGAAGAAAAGCGGATTGAGCCACCAAAGAACGGCCCTATCCAGTATGCCTCGTGTTGCCTCTGGCGGATATTTCCTGTAAGGTGGTTTCAGATTTTTGGACTTTTCCTGGCTCTCCAGCGCCAACATGGCAGTTTTCACAGCCATCGTGAGAGTGAAAATTACCGCAATTGCCAAAGGGCCTTGGCGGAGGTACAGCGTTCTGGTTTGAGGAATGTCGAAAATGATACAAGTAAGTAGATATAGACATACTAGAGTCGAAGGTCGAACCGATCGTTGTTGCTCCAGATATGATAGTAGAACAAGGCCAAAGGTGGCGACCAGTGACAACACAGTGGCTGGAATTGTTGCAACGGTTTGCAAAGCTGGGTTCACGGACCAAAGGATTAACTGTGCCAACTGTAGTCCACCAAGAATACTGGCCGTAACCTGCGTCGTGGTTCTTCAGCATGCTTTTGATATACAAACAGCTTCGATACTTACTGCTTTCCAAGCATAGCTTGAACGTATGGATGTACTTTTCACGCTAGACCTGCATAACCAGAAAAGCCTCAAAGGAACGACGAGGAGAAAAATCGAGGACACTGATATCGATAATATAGTCTGTTCAAATAGTAGCGTAAAATCCCAACCTTGGCGGCACGATCCTACGACAATGGGACCAAAGACCTGATCTGCGCTAAGCAGACAGACAGTCGCGCGCACATCAGAAGCCATTTGGCATGGGTTAGTATTTTGATAGAAATTGCTCAATCGGAATCACGCTGTCCGGGTATGGATCAAAAAAAGAGAGGAGATCGGAGAAAATTTCACGACAAAAGTCAGTCAAGAAGCATCTCTGCCTCGGATGAGGTTGTGACTAGTTCTGGTGAAATGTTATTCCCGGTGACTTAAGTAGAGGGAGACGGCAAGTAATTAGCGTGGTGACGACCCGGGCACAAAGAAACATTTCCCAGCAGCTAATTGGATGCATTCTGATAACCCGATACGTACGAATATGCGTATAAATGTTTTACATAACCCTTGACATTCTCAGCAATCCACAAATTGAAATTTTATGTTGATGAC
Organism: Talaromyces sp. F31; assembly: GCA_037356135.1. Taxonomy (NCBI): domain Eukaryota; kingdom Fungi; phylum Ascomycota; class Eurotiomycetes; order Eurotiales; family Trichocomaceae; genus Talaromyces; species Talaromyces sp. F31. The sequence continues at coordinate 2,479,257 of JAYXSF010000034.1, forward strand.
GTGCATGAAATCCGTCTAATGATTACGCTCTCTTGTCGTACCAGTCACATAAATCTACAGATATCATTCAAAAAGCAGGCACCGAAGAAATGCCCAACCTGCCACGGCAATTCATCCCACAAAGTCTCGACTTGGCTGCGCGAGAACACTTTCGCCAGTTTCCTTGGTGTGTAAAAATCTACGAGAATTCAGCCCTCCTACCGGTCATCACAGTAAACCAACACTCATGGTCAGATGTACCCTCGACATTCATGTGGCTGTGCCTAGGAGCACCAGACGCGCTCCTCGCGGCCCAGTCCTTTTGGAAAGTGGGCAATACATTGCCAGAAAGTCCTCCCGATAAGAGAACTGAGCTATGGACTTTGTACTCTTTTGGGAGGGCAGTAGAGAGTTTCTTGCATGTTGCCCACGGAGGTTTCCTTGCTAGTCTTCTCGACCAACAGACCGGCTCCATTGTTATCACGCACCCTATATCAACAAATCCTCGCACCGTGTCAAGTACTATCAAATATCACAGGGCATTGCGCACTCCGGGTGCCGTATTATGTCGTTCGTGGATTAGCAAAGTGGAAGGTCGCAAGGTATGGGCCGAGGCTGTGTTGGAAGATGGCAATGGAGCACTTGTGGCAGAGATGGAAGCGTTGTGGATTTTCTTGAGAGCGAGTCTGTAGACTAAGAGCCCAACTACTAGTTTACTTATCAGATGATAGTGTAGAACTTTCTCAGGTACTCGGCTCCACAATAGCTAGGTACAGCCTGTATCAAGCTCACAAAGCTGAATATCTACATTACATGTATTCCACAGGTTTCCAAAGTAAATGCTCAAAATTCTATGAAAAACTATTAGGAGTGAGAAGAACAATTCTCCTTTGCTGAGGAATCAAAATCTTTATCATGAACCTAATACACGAGTGTAGGTACCTAACGCTGAACCCGGGTGGATCAAGTTTGGATGCGTTGCCACGTAACCCAGAACGATTAGCAAATGATCTTAACCTAAAATTGAATTGCATTTGCAAAAGAAGCGATCGAATAAGAAAAAGTGGCGGATTGCGTGTCAGGCACAACTTTTTGTACAGACCGGGCCGGAATCGGCCAAAGGGCTTCAACAACCGACACCGGACATTTTCAAGTCATCTCCTCTAAGCCCGGTCAAAAAACATCTAAGCCCGGTCAGAAAGCAACATACATCGTATTATCCACGATCCAGTACGTAGTTTTTATTGGTCTATATCATCATGCAAGCCATCCGGCACGGGCTATTAAGTACGCGGGCCAATGCCAATTTCTTCTGGACTCTCCGTCTCATTTACCCTAGCATGCTAACCAGGATTGTGGATTGGCATTTTTGGTCTTTATTTGGTACTTAACGGATCATGCTATTAATTGCTGCACGAGCGGTGTGACGAGACTGAGCGACCAGAATATCAACGCAAGGCTGATCGTCTTATTGCCCCAAACCGAAATCCTCAGATCTTTGAATTTGCATTCGCTAACCTGACTCAGTCAGTTCTCATCGCATGTGGCTTATTCCTGCTGTGATCATGTCGCGCAAATTTTTGCTATTGTTGGTAGTATGAAATGGCGAGCTCGTATCGAGCATTAAACTATCATGTGAACTTTCAATCTGCTCCGACACACTTTTGTTGATACCAATACTGCATTATTTATATTCTCAATCTTTCGACAGTTCCTTCTGATTTTTATTGTCTACGAGTTAGCTAGTGATTCAATACATTCAGCGGCGGCATGAGCAATGTGCAGAGCTACTTTTGCCTCGCAATTCTGCCTGCGACCTTCTGCACCATCATCGATAACCTTTCATCGCCTCTCTCAACAGCCGCTTCATAGGCAACACGGTACTGCTTAATCCCCTCCGAAAACAGCTTCCGCTTATCCGTCCACCCCGTATCCCTTCTCAGCTTCTCACTGCCAACGTACTGACTGAATCCAAGTAATTTTGCCCGCGGTCCTGGTGCTCCTTCCCTCTTCACATACTTCACACCACCTGGAATGCCATACTCCTTCACCAGTGCGTTCAGTACTTCGTCGACAGTCTCGAATCTCCGGGAAGAAATATTATAGCACTGTCCCGCCACAACTTCTCTCTTGGCTTCGGCGAGAGCAACGTAAGCCTCAGCGCAATCGTCCACGTGCAGGGCATGCACAATCGTGTTACCATCTTCTTCAACCACCCACTCGCCATTCTGCTTCTCCTGTTCCGCGAAGATGAAGAAGAATGCATAAAGAGAGGACATGTAGCCGTAAACGTGAGTTGGTCTCAGGACCACTGTATCAAATAGATCCTTGTTTTCAAAAGTCTTCAGCGCATAGGTTGCGCGATTGACAAGGCTGGCCTGTGGATTCAGTGGTGTAAGCTCTGTCTGTGGCGATAGATCTGGGTCATTGGCGAGGGCTCCCGGGCCATAGTCTTTACAACCTGATGTAATGAACACTAATGGGCGAATTCCAGCAGCATTAGAAGAGGTCGCGAGCGTGCGAAAGAGTGAGATGATAGCGTTGTAGTGCGAATCGTAATCCGAGACACCCTCGGTTGTGGTCGTGGAGACAATGATCGAGAAGACGACTCCTTCGGCTTCGAGGGAGGTAAGGAATGAGGTGTCCTCTGCCGAACCTACGAGAGGGAGAATCTCCAAGGCAGCGAGACTTGAACAGGCTTTGTGTTGGCGGACAAGGCCGTATGTTCTGTAGCCTGCGCCGACGAAGGCGCGAGCTACAGCGTTACCAATGTATCCATTAGCACCGGTGACTAACACATTGGTTGAAGGAGGAGCCATATCAGATTCTAGGAAAGACAAGATGGGGAGAAATGGGGGAAATAATTGCTATCAAAGAAGACTGACAGATAGAGAGATAATATTCTGAGACTGCCGAGCTACCGAGCGGAACCGGGAAGAGTCCAGAGCGGGACCGGCAAAAGTTCCACCCCCCGCCTTTGTACGCCACCAGCATGCTCAGGGCTGTCTGAGAGGTTCAGCGGGAAAAGCACGCGTCAGTTACAAGAACAGTCTTTATGTTGAGGGTATTGAAGTATTGGTGGGCTAGATATAGCCAATAGTATGCGGGTAAATGCTTGAATAATAAAAGTAGTCTAGTTGAGGCCTAGTTAATTACTACATTGTATCATATCATTATGATTAACACTAAACCTACTAAGGGAAAAAAATAATTCAAGATAAAGATCAATAGTATAAATTATACTTTTACTGAAAATTTGAAACATAAAAATATATATGGCAATAGGGCGGGTTGGGGCAAGACTTAGACATGGCAAACCCCCAACCGAACCTGCACCTTGGTTGATTCTCTTCTCAGCGCTGGCCTACTTGATGAGGCACATCCCCTTCTCCAGTATTTTTTTTTTTTAAATATATTTAAAAGTAAAAATTTTACTAATAAATAATGTCAATTATGTTAGGTAGAAGCTAATTTAATTAAGTAGCGATCTAAAATACTAAGTAGAAGAATTTTTCATCTTTATATAATAAAAATCCCTCCACCACCCGAGCATAGCAAGGGCAGAAAGCTTGTCAATCAATCAATAACAAATTTTCTAAGATAGCCAAGTCTACCCCACCGCAGTCCCTCAATCTCACATTTCCGGCCGATATCACCACAGAAAAATAAGAGCAAGAGACACGATTGGACATGGCAAGAGGAAGCCGACCAAAAGTCTGGCCCAGAAGACAATGGGTTGCGAAGCCATACCAGGGCCATGCAAACCAGCCTGCTGTTCTGATGATGCTGCAGGTGATAAATGCACAAGAAATCAGAGGGGCTGGTGAGGACTTTGCAGCGAATCCGCAATTCGCCGCGCAGATCTATAGCACCCTGCCCCTTGATTCTGACTACACGGTCCTTTGTGAGTATCTCTATCGAGAGATTGATACCCGGCCTTCCATGTCGTTTGAAATCTATAGTCCCCAGTCGGATGTATTCGCCTGCGTGGAGCATCAAAGACGAGAGATTGCCCATCGAAAGACCACGATTCCAGGAGAGGGATTCTTCCCTGGAATTGCTAAGGCAGTGCCGAACGAATCAAATCGACTTCCGCAGGGGTTCCTTCTTGTGATTACCTCCCACAGCTACCGTGATGGTTTTTGTGCCCCTGAATATGAAGAGGAAACTGGCCCATTGTGGGCAAGTTTCAACAGAAGTTTTCCGCCTAAGGCAAAAGTGGACGAGCACTCACGGCTTCTCTGGGTGCCGCCAGCCATGGGCTATACCCCCTCAGCGGTCGAAGAGTGTGATATCTCTCCTGAAAGGGAGGAAATTATGGTGCAGAAGTGTCGGCAGACATATCACCCGTTTCGCAAGCTAAATACCGTAACCAGACTGAGTCATATGAATAATGGTGATTTCGATTTCGATTACGGTCTCAATGATGATGAAGGAGACCCAGACTCAGTAAATCAGCTACCAGCGCTAGAAATAACAGAGTCATGGCATTTAAAAGCTGGTTCATTCCCTCATGATGAATTTTCCGTGCGGTCACCCGCTGAAGGGGTTGTTTTAATAACATCAAAATTCGCAGATGCAGAGCCAGATCTACAATATATTATACATTTTTCTTTTGCTCATACCAGCGGGCAGCTCTCATCCATCGCGAAGGCTTTTACTACGGCTATTATTGAGAACCTTCCTCGTGGAAAGACAATCATCTTTGAATTTCATTCAGCATCTTCCTCAATGCCTGAGTTTTATACTAGCATCACACTACGATATCATGAATGCCCGACCAAATATGGCCGTGGGCGCTTATAAGCATGAAAGTCAAACCCGGATGTTCCCGCAGGATCGCAACGAGCATCTCCCAGAAACCACCTTGAAGGTGACAGAGCCTTACCAGATTTTTTTCGCTATTATTGACCGGCCGGATTTCCTCACTGCCCCTGGTGTGCTTTTTTTCCTGACCAATGGCAATGAATACACAGACAAGTGGAGACAGATAAACTCCCAGTTAATGGCTGAGAATGAGCGTAGTAACTGCTGGGTTTATCAGGTTTGGCGAAGTGTTGGGATGCCCGAAGTGGCTCGGAGGTTGGCGATGCTCAAGCTAGAACAATGATATTACTTGCACTGGTATCATATCCCGGGAAGTGCAAGTTGAGATTACCCAGGAAAGATAATTATTAAGCTTTCTTTTCTCTTTCTTATTTGAAAATTCACTAGCATCGATTCATTAACGCATCCGCATTTATACTATCTAACCTTATATCTTTGATACCTAGATAATTCTTGCGTTTCAAACCCCTAATGCCCCTAGACCATTACTCCCCCAAATACTGTACCTACTATCTGTTGTGATTGCACTCCATGCGGTGCCTGGAAGAGGCGTAGTCCCAAAGTTGTCTGGTCGAGGAAAATGCATCTTTCCTGTGCTTGCTAGTCCACTAGGGCTTATATATGTCGAAATAAAACGCGACGCTAGCTGATTAGACCCTGTTGTAAGTTGCTGTAGTCTTTGTTTCTCTGTAGTCAACCAAGGGCCAGCGTTAGACTCGATTTTTGCTAGATGGTTGTCAATCTAGAAGCACCACGCTGCCCGCAGTCTCTAGCTAGTCACTCTGACTGGCTGGGCGGACCCTGAGAGTGGTGTCCCAGGAGCGACAGCGGCATAGGCAGAGCTCTAGAAATTGTTGTTAAAGGCGGTGCAGACGAGCTCTATGGAATTAGAGGTTTCCTACCACGCGTATTTGATGTATTGTACTGATAAGTAGTTGAAAGCGCTAGCGGTCTTTTTTAAGCACGTCAGTCTTCTATTCTACCACTATATGAGGGGCAGAAGGTGTACATACAATTGAATAGCATTTATAATATCCTTAGCAGTATTATCTACTTTGGTCTAATATGGCCTCTTGCCTCCCATCCAGTTTCCCTTAGCTCCAGTTGTTGATGCGTAAAGTAAAGCTATTAAATTTAGATTGTCACCTCCTCCCACCTTGATGTTGGTGAGGAAATAACTCGGGGAAGTGTCTTGAGCATTAAGGGCGAAGTCTAATCCCCCAGTATTTGTATCGCCTGGAGAAGATAAGCGCATTAGCGTTTCAAATTCATTCTTATGCAGAGGTTTACTCACTGCCAAAAACATAAGCGCAACATGTCGCATCAGCACGCTGCCAGCCTGGTATAAAACCAAGGACTCCTATGCCGCTATATGTTGACTGGGAGTTCCCGTTACAGAGCCATTCCAGGAAAAGCGTAATTAGCTGAACTTGGAATATATGGTCGTTATCGAAGTTGTCTACAATCATTATGGTTAAAATTTGACGATAGTGGGATCGCATGCATTAGATTGGGCACCTCTGGTCATATACCACTACACATTTCTTTCTTAGACCAACCACAGGAAAAGAGAAAGATGGCTGCATACCTTTGAAACTGAACTCACCGGACTCAAATCTCGAGAAGGGCATGGTGGATATGGCGCGAAATCAAAGGTACCGGCCCACGAGAGGGCTATCGTTTTGAATTTAGGGGAGGCTCGCTTGGAAAGTGTGCTGTCTGTGCAAACACTATCAGAAGCAGGAGCCCAAGGGTATGATTCTGCCTCGTACGTCTCGTCACAAATTTTCAGGTTAGTTTCGACACTTCCGTGGGAACTACAAACCAGATGCCCTGTACAATTCTCTCCCGGACAAGAAAGAGAACTCTCTGGGATTTTTATGATTGGTCCGAGGCTGAATGTATCACGTTTAACGCAACATTGGTCTCCCAGAATCCATGGCCTGCAACTTGCCAGTCCGTCAATTCATCAAGACGTAAGCGAACCAAATATCTGGTGGGTTCACTTTGTATCTTTACGAAATGCATGTAATTACTACGGAAAATTCGAGTCAAAAAGGGAACCAATTCTAGAACAAACCCTTTAATTGCTTGTATCTTGATATGGAGTCGTAAGATGTCGTAATTATAGTGTTAGCTATTAAAAATCAGACAACTTTCCTTAGTAGTACTAGTTTCTGCCTAGCATCACGCGATTGGTTTTGTAACAGTACAATGATACATTGGATCTGATGTACGAATGTAAACCCAGTAATAATGAACAATTGGGGTGCGCGCCTTTTTACCCCCACTACCTTCTAGGTAACGGTGTTCTGCTCAAGCACACAACGTCCTAATTCCCCATGATCAGCAGATCTAGCTTTCCTTTCATCGATTGTGTATCTCATGGCTAAGCTGGTCACCTTCGCATCATTCATCAAACTTGCCCTAGGGTGTGGTTTAGGTGTAATGATACTACTACTACTACTGACTATAATATGTAAAACTTTACAGCCCCCATTGCTGACACCACCGCTTCATCATTTGTGAATCACATGGGCCCAAATTGCACAAAGTAGAGCTTATAGCACAAGTATCCTTTGTCGAGAATGAGACACGATTGCCGTCGATAAGTGACTTATATGTGTCCAACAGCTTAACGGCGGGGTTTTCAACATCATTCTCCAGACTCTCCTCAACAGCGTCAACCCACTCCTGCAGAGACACGAGGCCCAAGTCATGCCCTTGCTCTTTGAGGAATTCCTTCACTGACACTGCAAGATGTTTCCATTGTATCTCGGCTGGATTGATAATGTGGTAATAGCTGCAGCGACCTATGGGCGACGGCCGGGGATATGTAACACCAGCAATTTCGAGAATTGTGGCGGTAACATCTTCAACAGGAACCCAGTCCACTACGTCACCATTGCCAAGCTCGTACGGTAGTTTCCCCATTCGAACTGAGGACGCGATGATTGTCGGAAGCCATTCTTGCTTGTTCCACATACCCCTTTCCCCACGAGGGCCAGCAATTTGTCCTACGCGGATAACTGATGCAGGGACTTTGAGCTTTTCTGCTGCTTGGGCAAGAAGGTGCTCTGAAATCAATTTGGACTGGCCATACCCGGGTGAGGCAAACCTTAAATCATACAAAGGCGATTCGGGAATAGGCTCTGGATGTGGCCATTGAGTAGCAACACCGATGGAGGAGATAAAGACAATTGGGACGTGCTTTTGCGCTTGTGCGGAGAAAACTGTGAGGTTCTTCACGCCGATAATACTTGATTCGAAGGTCTCGATGGAGAGATTGAAATTCACAGGCCAGGCGTTATGAATGATGCGATCTGCTGAACCAAGAAGTTCGCGATAAATAGCATTGTCAAGTCCCAGGCATGGCTTGGTAAGGTCTGCCTGGAGGAATTTTGTCTTCCGAAATTTAGTCGTGAGATTGCGCTGACTGTTTGAGAGCAATTGCTGTTCTAGGCCGCCATCTGCTGCGCGGTTTAGACAGAAGATGTAAGAGACAAAGGGGGAACTTGCCCCTCTGAAGAGATCCCTTGGAGGAATAAAGAACTGGCTTGGTTGGATCACAAAGACGGACCATATGCTTGGCAATCCGACCATGTGCAACAGTCTCTTCGTTTAATTGCTCAATCAATGGCCAGATTCTGTTGATGAGAGCCTCGGCCCCGTCATTGCTTTCAGGCGCCACCACTGGATCAATGAACAGCGCAGCCCGAAACCTACCTTGACCAACAACAATGGCCTGATTGACTTCAGCATGGCTGCCCACAGTGGATTCGATTGTTACCGGGTTCAGCTTCTCGCCATTGGAGAACGTAATGACATCATCTGCACGTCCAACGTGAAGCCAGTGATGGGGTAAGGTTGGATGCGGCTGATACAGGTCATTGGTGTGATATTCGGTAAAGTCCGGGAAGGTGTAGAAAATGCCTTGCAGACCGGGATTCTTTTCCTTGCGTCTGATCACTTGGGCGAATGCATTTTCTCCAGATGGTTCGTAATGGGTGCCGAATGTTTCATCATCGAAAACGAAATACTTCCAGAGCTTCACATCCGGTTGGATATACAGGGGATATAACCCATATCTTGAGTATGGTCAGATACAAATCTTCAAAAGAAATATTGGGCTAGACTTACTCCGTAGTTGAAATCACGATTGTGAGTTTGACACCGGCTTTGACGAGCCTATCACCGGCTTCGTCATCCAGCTTGCCTTAATGACCACGTCAGGTTCTGAGAAAGCAAAAGAAAAAAGGAGATAAGGTCTTACCGCCACCGGTGGTCACCATTTTTAGGCCTTGAAGGGCGTGGATATCATCCTCTTCATAGCTCATATCCGCAAGCACAGATGGTGGTATGAAAGCGGCATCTGAAAAGGACTCATAAACAAAAGTGCGGATTGCATCGGCTGTCAAAGGCGTATCTGGGATTGGAAGTGCTATGGGAACACCCCAATATACAGACAAGCCGAGGAAAAAATATAGACCAGCGGCATGAAATAATGGCACTAGAATGTCAGCAGGAGTCACGGAACGACTCACCATGTTTTGGGGAAATAAGGCGCAACATACTGGTACATAGCACTTTCGTTGTTCTATCTGAGAAAGCCTTGAAGAAGCAAGGAAATCCAGAGAATTCGGGGATGCGGTGGTATGCATCCATAACTTTCAGGGTCCCATGGCGACAAATAATCGGCTTTGGGGTCCCTGTACTGCCGCTTGTGTGCAAGACTATTGCAGGTTCACTCATTGCCCTTTCATACGGTGTTTTGTACGGAAATAGAGGGGCTTGTTTCTCGTGAATCAGGTCTTTGATTGTATCAATGGCGTTTGACTTCATCGGGCGAACATCTAGCCATGGTTGTACCTTTGAAGCATATTCCGGTGCGTAGCAGAGCCAGTGACAGTCAGTGGATTCGAAAAGAGAAAGTTGACTTTTCATGTCATTGCGCGGGGAAATGAAAAATGCCTATTTTGAGATAACCGTGTCAGGACACTACACATTCGAGGATCACGCGCTGGCAGCACCCTTGTTAAAATATCATACCTTGTATCCCGTCTTGATCGTAGCGGCTAAAACTATCAGGTAGCGGACATCATTGGGACCAATATAGGCCATTGTTGGAAATGTGCCTTCTTGACCAAGTCCAGCTTGGTCTGTAATCCAGTGAGAAAGTCGATTCACAGCATTTGCAAACATGCCGAAGCTTAGATCTTGCCAGCCGTCTTTCGAATCATTAGAGCGTGGAATTGAAAGCAAAGTTCGACGAGGTTCTTTCAACGCTATATCATCTATCAATTTGACAAAGATGCGCTGCCCATAGGCAGGCTCGCCTTCGGGGTACTTTGCCACGGAATCAGTCATAGTCAAGAGTTTGAAAATTTTTAGATGTTAAATTCGTGGGCAAGATGCATACAACCTGGAAGATGGCTTATGAAAATAATGTGACGAAGGAGAAAGGGTTCGTTGCTGAACTTATACTCGTAGAGTATCCATGACTGTTCACCCCCCAAAATATCAATTGATGGATCGAGCTAACTATGACGAAGACAGAAAGCATTACTGTTTTCCTGTTTCTTCTGTACCTGACCTGAACCAACATTTTAGTTCAACTCAATGGCAAAGCTGAATTCAGTGGGGGACTGAGCCATACAAGCGGGTTATGAGCGGATTTTAAAGTGATCTGCAGCCGCTCCGCACTGTGGTTCGCTCTCACAAGGGATTTTAGTGGCTGGTCTCCACAGAGTATGGTGTAACCCTCCACCAATTTGTGTCGCATTTAAAAGACCCATGTAGACCCCTGCGAGAAAAGTCAGACCGAGATGAGAGGATTACGGGGCTCAAGACGCACCAGCTAGCCTCCATCTGCCATCCAAAGCTTCCAACGCGCTTCTCACATCTATCAGTGCATTCATATTCTCCACATGGCCGTCGCGATCATAATGAAACCGATAGTATCTAAAAGCACACACCGCCCAGTGAGTCAAGAATGGATAGACCTCATCAATCCCGCCGAGATTCCCTTCCAGGTACATCCGATATCGACTCCGCAACGTTCGAGCAGATATATTGAGTGGGTGTTTAAGATCATGCAACGCCCCAAGTCCAGTATCGTGAGAATCTTCAATGGGAAATAATACAAATAAGGCGCTGGCAGTATTTAGCAAAACCACACTACCTGGAGTGAAATTGGAAGCATGTACCTGTTTAGCACATTACGTGCTACCCGAACGGATGCAGTGGAGCATTGCTCTTCCACTTCTAGTACGGACATCAATGCGGTCATGGTGCGGTAGAGCTGTTCTCGTCTAGCGGTCAAGGTTCGGCCTTTGATGTTCGGGTCCGATGCCAGATGAATCACCCGGTCCAAAAGATATCCGGCATGGACCAAAAGGCGGAAGGTACCCATGTCAGACGTTGCGAGTGACAGCAGAGTCAACTCTTTGTAGGAGAAAGAAGGAGCCTTTGCATGTATCAGCTTCCGGATCATGCATCATGTGCCAGGGAAATTAGAAATTATGCGACGGGAGAGAGAAAAGAATACTTCTTGTTGCCAAGAGATATCATCTGAAGGTAGAATCTGACCATCACTAAGCTCTGTTAACACAAGTGGACGTTGCGGGTGGCTCAGCGACATGATCCTTGATATCTGGTCAGCAAGAATGACGATCAGATCTTCTGCTTGACACACCTTTCAACCACGAAAACAGACCACCACAGTCGCCTTCGAACCTCCACTTCCAACCAATCTTTGCTCTCGCCATCATTGTACTCTCCATTTGTCGTTATACCCAAAGCAGACAAGTATCGAGCACATGTGCCCAGGGTAATGTAGGCACAGGGATACATCCCATGGCCGTGTTCGTAAAAAAGAAGTAGTATCAAGGCTTGTAGTAATCGAATAGATATCACTCCGTATATCTCCATGTTCATAAATGACGATTTCACGGCAAGATATACTTTGCTTGCTGGTTCGCCGCCGGGGGGTTTCTCGGTAACAAGGTTCATACATGCGAGAAGAATGATATCAGCTCCCTTGGGAGGGCTCGGGCCATGAGCCAGTTGCTGCAGGTCTCGCCGTGGTATGAATGGCATCCAGAAATCGGCTATATGAATGAAATCCCTGACCAGGTCTTCCGATCGCTTCTGACCGGGAACACAAATAGCCTTCCATAGGTTGACGCCGATGGAAGGGAGATCCAAGGAGTCAGGGGGAAATGAGGTTGTCTGGTTAGGGTTAGGAAAGCCAAGAAACGTGGCGCCGTTTATACAAAGGATCTGAGAGCCGGTCTGTTCTTTGCTCGGCGGTGGCGGACTCAATGAGACACCTGGCGATGAGTGCAGCTTTTGGTGGCTCGTGGCTCGATACACACAATTACTATGAGTCCTACTGACAGCATCAAGTCAAAACATGTCCCCGCAGTTGCACCAGAGTTGCACCGACTTCAGACAGTATGAGCACACTGGAAATGCACGGTCGCATTTCTTCTTGCGTGCTCTACAGTTCTTGCAGGAGAGCGGTGGCTTCATTAAGTGGTCGAATCAAGCGAGATTGTTCAAAACACTATTTTTGAACTTTTCTCTCAGATGCTAGGATTTGGCGTTTACAATAGACCAAAAAGACGTCAGGCAATCATGTGACATTACCACGTGATGCGTGTACGACCTTACCCGTCGCGTCACCACCTGGCGGTTGGGAGTCGGCCTGGGCTCAAGGGCCAATGTCAAAATTGTACGGGATTGCTAACAAAATTGACATCTAATAACGTTTTTACAATCTTCAAAAACCACCCCCAAAAAAGCTATATTAATCTAAAAGATTTGATTTTTATACCCTTTACTATTAGCTATAAGTGGAACTATAAATAAAAATGAAAATTACAGCGACATTCTAGTTGAAATATTATCGTAAAATTTCCCCTAAGAAAAATTTTTATGAGGCAAGTCTAGCTTAATATTTCATTACTTACGACTCATTTTTCAAGCTTAAAAATTTAGTATAATGTATGTTCAACTTTAAATAGATAAAATATTTTTTTAAACCGTTTTTCGGCGTTTTTGGGTGGATTTTTGAGGATTTTAGAGATTTTGAATTTGTTAGCAATCTCATACAAAAATGGAGCTGGCCCTTGAGCCCAGGCCGACTCCCAACCGCCAGGTGGGAGGAGGTGACGCGACGGGTAAGTTAAGTTAGAATACGTTTTTAAAGTTACACCCTGCAATATGTGGCTGTATTTCAAAAAGCTTGGCATATCATTGTGTTACGGTAAAAGTACCGAGAGAGTCGCCAACACAATTGTTACCTAATGATATCAAGCTCAGCTGTATGATTTCAAAAATGCCTGCAGCTTAATGCGGGGTCGGTTAATTGCTCACTTCAGACTCTCGGTACTATTCTCCAGGAACAGGCTATTTGCCGGAGATGAATCCGTTGACAGTGCCGAGCCCCGTATGTTTCACTTGAACTCCTGACGATCCTCACGAGAAATATGATGCTTGATTTGATGGAGGTTACTATATCTACCAAATCATAATATCCGATAATCCGCGGACAAGAATATTGATCTCGATACTTCGGCTAAATATATCATTTCTGTGGGGAGGGTTATTGTTTTCGACCGAAGGTTGTTTATTTTTTTTGGCTATAAAATCAGCGTTGATCACAAAGGTTCCGGTATGTACAAAATAATTTCGGCAGCTACGTTCTTGTGCCTTTCAAGCACAAAAATTTCGCTCTTTGAAACTTGAACACAATTTCTTTCACAGCATTGTTGTTGAGGAAATATTTATTCAGACATTATGTTCTCTTTCAACACTGCTTTTATTGCTGCTACGCTTGCAGTTGGCGTCCTCGCCGGCCCTGTGGCAGTACCCGCGGCAGTTACCAAGCGTAATACTCCCAATTCATCAGGCATTAACAACGGCTACTTCTACCAATTCTGTATGTACAATACCAGAAGTCGCTCTGAATACTCAAAAAGCTGACGGCTAACCCAACGTTGAGGGGATGATGGCTCCAGTGGCACTACTACCTACACAAATGGACCTGCCGGTGAATACTCTGTGAACTGGCAGAATGTTGGTGATTTTACTGCCGGTAAGGGGTGGCAACAGGCTGAGCCGAGAAATATCAGCTTTTCTGGTAGCATTAACAGTGGGGGCAACTTCTACCTTGCTGTATATACTTGGTCAACCCAGGGCGAGAACTATGTAGGCCCTCCAGCCGACTTGACGCAATAACATGTGAATACATTCTAACCTAGGATAGATTCTCGAGGACTACGGCACATATAATCCGTGCTCTGGTGGTACGAGCAAGGGCAGTCTTTACAGCGATGGGAGCGAGTATCAAGTCTGCCTGGTCGACCGTGGCAATAACTACCTCCAGAACTGGTCCGTCCGCCAGAACAAGCGTTCCTCTGGCACTGTTACAACGGCAAATCACTACAATTACTATCAGTCTCAGGGCATGACCCACAACCCACTTAGTAGCGCCGCTTATCAGATTGTGTCGACTGAGGGGTACGGCAGTACCGGCTCCGCTGTCATCACGGTGAGTTAGGCGGCTTCTCCATCTACTTTCTCAACTATGGGCACCATGATCTGCATCCCCCTTAACTACGATGAGTGCATAATAGCAGCCCAGGCACTGAGACTGCTCATTTGGGACAGTGCGGTGGCATCTGGAATGGTCCCACCGCATGTATTTCGCGTCATACCTGCTAGCAAATAAATCTGTGCTACGTTCAGTGCTTACAGGCAATGCCTCTCACTTAGGAGAGAGGACGTAGGTAAACGTAGAGATGCAAGGAACAAAATTGAACTCAGTTTTCCATCCTTAATCGCTTTCAGCAGTATTTTACACCTCCACTATACATGATTAGTATAATTAAGAATACATTTTTAAAGTTACACCTATGCAATAGGTAGCTGCATTTCAAAAAGCTTGGCATATCATTGTATAACGGTAAAGTATATAAAAATCTACATGAAGAACATATGTAATTGGAAGAGACTCCATTGGTTGAGTGAGTGATATCGTAATTATCACAAGGATGGGTGCTCTAGAAGTAGAGGGTTACGTTACCGGTGAAGTTATGAGTCCTTGTATCCTTATTACTCTTGCTCGTCAATCCATCTGCAATATCGTATCTCAAACAAACTTTGCCGATTTACGGGGGTGTGCCATAGCTTTTTTGCAACAAAAATATGTGGAGCTGATGTGGTATTTTGAATGCAGTCGAGAAGGAAGAACAGACCAGGTTAGTTTTCAGAGTCCTGGTGCCTATACCTGTAGGTGAGGAGACGCTATTTGAACTGCTAGCACAAAAAAGGTTGATATGTGGATATATAGCTTCTCGTGAATTGGTATTGTATATCTAGGGAACGTCTTGATTCTTACAAGATGCGGACCATACTAGAGAATCAACACCAAATAACCTTAGATGCAAGATTCACCAGTCGTTGCGATTCGATTGCGATATATCCGGAAGCTGCACGCGGCAGCGGCTGTATACATACCATGATAGGGGCTAGTATGTATCTTAGGGACACGGGCAAGTATTATGCAGAAGAGAAGGACTTAGTTCCAAAGAGCTTCTAAGCCCGTCATTGAAATAAAGCAAGAGATTGAAGTTGATCGTCTTACTGGTGGATTTTTGTTCCAACCTGACCAAAAAGCAAACATTGCAATACATATGAGGCCATGTTGATAAAAACTTGATAATAGCTTACATTCAGGTGTAAGCCATATAACGGCAGGGCCATATTGTCGGTGACAGAGTCTTTCTTCACGTTTATTACGTAAACTGTACACCAGTGTCCACGTACCAGAATCCCGATGGCGCACTAGCTGGAGGCGTGAAAGAATTAATGAGATTGGTACTCACAATTTGTTGCCCATCGGGCGATGTAATGCGAACACTAAGAGGGACGTTAAAAGGTCCAGAGCCTTGAGGAACAACCCATGCCCCATATCTCTCTTGTGGCCTGCTGCTTGAGTAATTAGGGTCGCGCTTGAGAGCTGTCCAGCTACTTTGACCAGATCCTTGCACTTCAATGTTGACAACGGAACCAACACCATTTGTGTTCACCGCTGATAAGGAAAAATAGTATGGCGCTGCTCCATCCCTTATCCAAAGATACACATTTCCAGGCTTGGGACACGGAACGCGCTTATAGCGAATAGGAATCACACCTTCCGCAAGGCTTCCATTGCCTTGCAAACGACCCATAGCGATGTCAGATAGATCCATGTGGTGACTATCCTTAGGTATGGGGCATCCGTAAGTGAAATCTATTTCACCACAGTGATCCGCTCCAGATCCACCTACATAATGAGTTGGTTAGGCGTGACAGAAAGTTAGAGCTACTGCGATAGAACTCACAACACCACTTGGGATTTGCGTCACACGGACAACTATCCACAATTTCTAGATATACTGGATCGGTATATCCAGCCTCGCCCACTGCATAATCAGTACCATCTGGTTTGGTGCGGATCAACTCGAAGCACTCTCCACAGGAAAGATAGTTATCCGGATTTTCCTCAGCTGCCAAAGTGGGCCAGAACTACCCAATGCTTGTATTAGTAAAAAAGTCTGTGTAATCCTGAAAAGCTTAAGCTAAGACTCAACTTGTGTGTAGTAATCGCCGTTCGGGGCGGCGAAATTGCCTCTCAGGGTAACATTGCTCGGATCTCGACAGAGTAGCGGGTAAGCCGTGCAGAAAGCGTCACACGTATTACCGAGCATTGGATCGGTCCAGCTAGCAGTCGTACTTCCTTTTGTGCAAAGTCCATAGAGCCCAAATCCGCAAGCGCCTCCACTCGTCAGACCAAAGTGGGTGGAACGCTATTTGCAGCAATCAGTGTTCGATCCCAAAGCAGTTCTTCTTGATGGCAAATATTACACTGTAGTGCCAAGTCTCATCAGAGCCCACAGTAGTCTGTTCACCCCCTATTTTCAACTTAGCATAAAGGCCTTGGTATATTGAGTGGTTTGAGTGGCCTACACATGGTTCCAGATTTACACATAGAAGAATCAGGCGAGCTACAGCCCCCGGAGCAAGATGTTCCGCAAGTCTCCGACTCGTTATTGGATGTGCAATAGTATGGACAACAAACATTGTCCACTAAAGCCCATGAAGTCCCACAATCACTTGAGTTTGCGGCCGGATACGGAACTTGCGTGGCAGTGGCTGTACTTAGAGAAGTTGAACTTGTGTATGATGAACCAGGAATGACAGTAGAGGTTGCTGAGGAACCACCTGTTCCTGTTGATGATCCAGATGAAACCTTTCATTCTTCAGTATGGCCGGACTAGAGAGAATCCCCACAGCTTGCTCGAGACATACCTGTGTTGTTGGTGTGCATTGGTAATAGTATGAGTTGAGCGACACGCAGGACGATCCGCTTTGGCAACAGGACGGACCGCTAAATCCACTTCCTCCGCATTGTGCCCTAAGTAGTTTAGAGGAAATAACTTTCTATGAGAATATGGCTACGTACCACTGCGCAGCGCAACTGGTTTGGGCCATGGTGGTTTTCCATACTGAAGCGCTCCACAAGGCTGCCAAGAGCCCAAGACGTATAGCCATGTTGTCAGGTATGTGATGCAAAATGGAAATATGGAAATTGATTTAAGCTCCTAGAATACGTGGAGTGTGAACGACATAAAATGTGAATCAGATCATTTGGAGAGAAGATGATGCCTACGACCTTACATTGAATATAAGCTCAGGCGGAACCGTTGCTATAAGCAGTACGCCAACGCATTGATTCGATTATCGATCCTTAACTGAGGGAATATTCAATGTGCGCGACTTGGATAACAATTAGGCAGAAAACAAAATTATGTCACATATCAAAGTCCGACACTCCGACAACCGAAAGATTCGCCGATAGTCCGCTAGGGTGATTGTAGATCGTTCACAGCCAAACCCAAGTAGCACTTTACAATCAGATCATGCACAGCAGGCGTATCTGTCTGAGACAGGTAGATAGCTTTATTCCATAGATATTATAGGTGCCCGGGCCGTCGATTTCAATCCAGATGGTTTTCGGTGATTGGAAGGTATTCTGTCTTCCGCTCTCATCGCGGGAAAGCGCATCATAAAGTCAACACTGTGGAGTCGGCGAAGAATTTATTGTATACTCAGGTATATTAACATTATCGATTCATGGGTGACAATAATAGGGGCTTTGTTCCGCTTGTATAATGCATACCTTGGTCACTTCTTTCAGGCTGTCTCACACTGGGGTTGACCGCCGCTGAGTATATCCACTAGATACGAGGGAAGCCGTAAAAAAAAAAAAAATAAAAACTCTTTGTAATCAAAGAGATGCGGTCTGAGAATTGCGTAGCTGAAAGCGGAGGACTATCCATGAAGGGACAGCGTTGGGAGCACAACGCTTATCGAACTCATCGTAGAATTTAATTCTTGTAGTGTGTTGGAAGAAAAGGTGTCCACTATCGGCATTAAAAGGGGCCAATATATACATTTGATGCCTCTCTGATGGTCTTCTATCACAGGTACTAATTGACCAGGTATAAGTATGTGGATCACTTGTAAAGATTAAATCCATCCGCCATCAACAACTATACTTTGATTGGTCATGGCCGCACTATCATCTGCCACCAACCACAGCGCGAGCCGAGCAATTTCACTTGGCTGTAGTATCCGCTTGATAGCTTGCCTATTCAGTATCACTGCCTGATACTCTGGAGTCAATATGTCCTGTCGTTGTCGTTCTGTCGCAATAGCCCCCGGCATGATGCTGTTAATACGTACCCCTCGAGGACCAAATTCATGGGCGAGAGTCTTTGTCAATCCGACTATCGCAGATTTACTGGCGATATACGGAGCAAGTCCCGTGCTAGGAATAGCCCAGCTGATGCTACCCATGTTGATGACCGAACCAGATCCTGACCCTATGAGCCCTGGCATCAATGCTTGGGTCAAGAAAAATACATGTCGTAGATTTACTGCAACGCCACGGTCCCACTGATCGAGAGTGATGTCCAGCGTAGGTTGTCGTGCATCATTTGCGGCGTTGTTGATCAAGCCGCCAATATTAGGAAATAGTTTCAGTATTCGAGCTGCGACCGGTTTTATCGAGCCCTCAACATCTGTTACGTCGCATTGCATGAAAATCGGGATATGTTTCGGGTTTTGCGCCTTCAGTCTCTCGATAAGATCGACCGAAGCTTGTTCTTGAATGTCAAGAAAGATGACCCTCGCTCCCTGCGCTGTAAATTCCGCGACAAAAGACGCCCCGATACCAGTTGCACCACCACTCACAACCACAACTTTATCACTAAGGCTTGGATATGTAGCGTATATAGATGAGGCTGCCATATCAGATGAAATAAATTCATATACACAGATTCAGCCTGTCACATTCATCTAACCCACACTCCGAGGGTGTGCTAATGGCGGCAGGGCGTTTTGAAAAATGGAACTGATGATTACTTTAGTGGTATGGTGCATAATGACAAATAGTAATACTCTGGCTTGTTTTCCCCGCACGAATCCCCCGCACTTTCCTTCTCATCCATCATTCTAGGCACTGAAAGTTATCCTTTCTTGCGCGAGGTACTCTGCGTTATTGTTGTCGTATGCAGTGTTCAAGTTGATTTTCTTCAGATCGAATAACACGTACCAACAGGAAGCATTGTGAGAACGAATGAACCTGGCAGACAATTCCACGTCAAATAGGTCATGGAGCGACGATATGTCCATTCTTGCAATATCTAGAATATACCCATATTAGGCTAAAATTAGCAGGATGTTTATTTCAGACAAAATCAGTTTCTCGACGCATTCCTCGACAAATGTGCCACCATCAAATCCAGATAGTCATGAGCGCGAGGGGTCTCATTTTCAATACCAACAATTTTAGCCGCATCGTCCCATCGTCTCAAGGATACCATTTCATCCTTCAGTTGATCTTGTTCGAATGCTTTTAGTTCGTCCCCTCGAAATGGCCCTCCTTGGAATGTTAGAGATTTTTGCGAAGCGCTCGACAAGGAATTGTAGTACGATTGATCGACAGCCGTGAGATATCTACATCATTGATTAACGTCCGGCCCGCCCGGTGAAAACGGGTGAGTCCAATTTCTGAAGACAGGCGACCTTACCTCTTAGCCGCTACATGGCTGTTTACAAGGCGACACACAGTTTCACTGAATCCAAGCGAGTGTAGGTACTGCGCACCGATTGTCTCATGGCCAATACGACCGACGTTTCCGGCAACTCCTTGATTGAGAGTCATGCGAACCTCTTTTGTTTTTTCAAGCGGGATAATCTGGCCAATATCGTGAAGAAGCGCTGCAAGAACGAGTTCCTGACGGGCTCCTAAGTATTATGTCAGTGAAATGATAGCTTCATTATGATATGGTCTTGGAAAACTTGCCAGCTCGTTTAGCTTGGTGGGCGGCTTGCAGCGAGTGCTCGAGCTGACTGATTGACTCCCCAATGTAATCGCCCTGTCCATACTTTTCAAAAATAGCAAGGAGCGATCTCGCGACTGCCTGTGGGTTATCCATCCTCTCAGTTCTCGACCTAATTAATTATTTGCGGTAAAGAAAGGTGCGTTTCTACTATTTTCTTCTTTCCCTTTTTTTGTCTCTCTCTTTTGGGCGTCTGGAGGGAGGAGGGATGAAAACTTTTTCTGGAATGGATGGAGGGCTTGTTGCTTTATAGCTCGGAGCGCAGTGACAAAAACTAGCGAATCCAGCTAATGCGCCCTTATTGTGATAAATAAAGCATTTTTCTAACTAGTCGTCTTATGACTTATGGTTTTACGGGTCACATACTTATACACCTATCTACAGAGTCGGCTTTCCCCTCCCTTTTTTTTTTAACCTCGACGGTCTGTGTATTGGAGGTTGATATTGAGTCGACGATCGATGAATCGCCGGGCGTGTAGTAATTTGCATGGATACCTGCATGTACAATACGAATTAAGTCTACACTGTTTATATACTGGTTTTTGCGCTTAATAGTGTCTTTTTGTCAATTTTCAGCATCGGCGAACCGTAAGCAAAATGCTCCAGTCCCTCAGTATACGATTCGCCCTCTTTGCAAGTAAGTGGCAGGCCAAAGTAACCCTCGGTCCTCATAGTACTGATCGTGCAATCCTCCCTTAGAGGCTGCGTTGTACGTTGTATGAATTGCCTTCCGATCATGGGAATTGGGAAAATTCTTAGCGTAGCAGAGCACCAAGTTCCAATTCTCATGCGCCTGCTGTAGGTCTATTTGGCCTCATTATCCCAATATGGGTAAACTGACCTCATATGGCATCCACGCCACATCGTCCGTCCAAGAAAGACCATGAACTTTTGGTGCCCATTTTTACAGCGTCAAGGATTCCGCTTGAGACAGAAGCTAGATAACGGTCATTGTTGAAAAGAGAATTCCTGATTATATATAGAGCCCTAACCCTAAGGGCTCCGGCACGAAGTGCGGCGAGCTAGGGTTATTCCCAGCCAGTGGCAGCACCACGTGCAGTCCATCTCGGAGATGATCACCGCCGACTGCGCCGTAGCGTCGTCCGATCATATATTAAGCTTGACCCCGTGCTCCTCGGCTAGCTCTACAGGGCAACCCTCCATACACAAGGTGCACTATCACGAAGGCCACATGGATGTTGTTACCGCTGGGATTGGGCCCGGTCGTCTTCATCTGCATCCCATCGGAAATGGCAAGGATGTACGAATCGGGAAGGTACAATCAGGTACCGGGTTGGCGACCGATTCTAACTACATTGAGCAGCGTCAAGTCGACAATGTTCAACGTACAGAAAGGAAGAGACACAGGGATATGGAGAAGAAGCATATATATATCTCTCTGGAGCAGTCCAGCTCCGTCTTCAGTCTGTCAACCCATCGAACTGCTTGACCCGGCACGCAAACCTGCACAAAATTCCCGTCGTCATCATGGACCCAAACGCGCCAGATGTCATTGGCGATGACAAACGTCAGGCAGAGGAGACTGTCAACTCATACTCCAATGATAACGACGAGGGAGGTGTTTCAATCCGCCGCAAGAGCAGTGTGCTGAACGTGGTCGTGGCTGGTTTGGCTCTATTCAGTGATGGCTACAATGCACAGATCAGTCAGTTGTCCATCAGATCTGCAAATTATAGAAAGAATGGCTGACACCAGTTTTTTTACTAGTTGGCTATATGGAACCTTTCTTCTCGGTGCTGTCAGTCATCCTCACAACAGTGATTTTTGCTCATGCAACCTGCTAATGCGTCCTCAATCTGTTAGGTATGGTTCTGCCATGTCCTCTACCATCAAGTCGCGACTTTCCAACTCATATCTCATCGGTGAGATTTTTGGTATGTTATTTTTTGGCGTGTTGATTGATCGCATGGGTCGCCGAACCGGTATTGTGGCTGCCACTGCTTTCCTGGTATTGGGTGTTGTGCTCGCCACTGCGGCCCATGGTACATCTGATTTGGGGTGATTTGCCTTCGAGATTTCCCGAAAAACAAAAGACTCTTACTGACAAGCCGTCATAGCATGTTTTGGATGATGATCGTCGCACGAGGAGTTGCGGGCTTTGGTGCCGGCGGTGAATATCCAGTGTGCGCAACAAACGCAACCGAAGCTAGTGATGAAACTTCCCAGCTGAGGACCAAGCGTGGTTTCCTCGTCGCAATGACAACAGATTTTGCTATTGATCTTGTACGTGTCATAAATGAACTCGTTCCGGACTTGAAACTAATTAGCTCTGGCGATCAGGGCTTTGTAATTGCAGGTGTTGTAGCTTTGATCGTCCTTGCATGCTATAATCAAGCTACTTCGCCAGGTGTCTGGAGAGTATCATTTGGACTCGGCTTTGTGGTTTGTGCCCTGGTCCGGAAAAATCATAGTTTGGTTCTCAATACTGATGCAATTTTTTTTAGCTTCCTGTTGTAATTTGTTTCTTTCGGCTTCGCATGATTGATTCTACTCAATATCGCAAACACAGCATCAGATCGAAATACCCATACTGGCTTGTATTGAAGCGTTACTGGAGACCAATGCTTGGTACATGTAAGTTAATTCTACTACCGAGAGTACTACCAAGTCAGAAAAAACGGTCAATTTCTAACACGATCAGGTCTTGCGTGGTTTTGCTACGATTTTGTCACATATCCCTTCGGTATTTTTTCATCCACCATTATTGGGCAGTTGAATCCGAACAATTCAACTGTACAGAATATTGGATACGGCGTAAGTATCTTCAACATCCAGACGTAAACGCAGGCCTTCACTAATCAACATAGACGGTGGTCAATTGTTTCTACCTCCCGGGTTGCATTCTCGGAGGCTTGCTCATGGACCGCATCGGGCGAAAACAAACTATGACGCTTGGATTCATGCTTTGGGCAGTCTGGGGATTTATATTGGGAGGCGCAATCCAACCCATACAGACCGTATTCCCTCTCTTTGTCGTGATGTATGGAATCTTCAATGCGCTCGGTGAAATGGGTCCTGGCGTAGCAACTTTCTTATGCGCCTCTGAGTCGTTTCCAACTCCACTCCGAGGACACTTCCTTGGCTGGGCTGCTGCCGTTGGGAAGGCTGGCGCTTCTATTGGCACACAGGTTTTCACTCCAATCCAGAACTCCTTCTCGTCTACAGAAAAGGGCCAACAGGCCGTTTTCCTGATTGGCTCTGCATTCTGTGTCGTTGGTGGGTTAATTTCTTGGTTCCTCATCCCAGACATGTCGCGTGAATTGGAAACAGAAGATGTTCGATTCAGGACTTATCTGGAAGAGAATGGATACAGGTACAAGGATGGAGTGATTGTCTCTAACCGGGATACGTCTTAAAATGGCTTGCTGAAAGGTTGGAGCTTATGGCACTATTTACCGGATTGACGAGTCCCTAGAACGTAGCTAGGCGTCTTAGACTACCCGCAGAATTTAGTGCTCCGTAGACACTTGATATGGATTTAAAAGTTTGACTATTCAGCGTCAATTTTTACCGTCATAGTCCAACGCTCTTAATGATACCTAGGTAGTCAGATGATTATTGCGTGTGACTTTTGTAGCGACCAATTTTTCTATCCGGTAACTTCTTGGTCAAGCACATATAATAATGGGATATTGTATGACGAAAGTCCGATATGTTTCATCTATTACCTCGAATATATCTGGAAAATGCGCGGGCGCACTGATAACGCTAGATGTGCTGGCTTCCCTCGTAATCCGAGAATCCAAAAGCAGGAAGTCTTTGGTACTAAACCAAGCATATTCTTCTACTCCTTAAAACCCTCGGAGCAACATCTCCACTGGAGCTTCATTGCACTATTTCGCCAGTCAAAGAGTAGCGTGTAGACTGGAGTAAAAGATCCTTGAGACAGTCACAGATTACCACCTAATACAGCATTTCGTAGCAGGTTCTCGATCCTACTCAAGTCACGGGGCGTAGATTTCATGCTTGCCATGAGATATAGCACGTTGCCAAGAACTCTTGAATGCACATTGAAATTTGAGAGATTGCTTTCACCGCGAGCGAGTTTCTGCTGCAAACCTTTAGCAGCAGTTGAAGTGTATCCTATAACAAAAGTTAGTGATGGTGATCGTTTTGTGCTTAGATCTTTGGCTCTGGGCCCACCTCTTTGTCCAGTCTCATCGTGCAATGAGATACTAAACACACTCCCGATAGCAAAGACACTTTCTACATTTTTGGCGCAACTAAGATCTTGGATCAAATTGGAAGACCAATAACTCCATACATCAGGGCCGGCAGTTTTACTCGCTGTCGGGGTCGTCTGCCATGGATCTTGAAAGCTGGTCCAATCACCTCGTTCCTCCATATCCATCATCATCCTCACAGATGTCTCCGCAACGTGACAACCTATTGGATGAGCTGTATAACTGTGTCCATGAAGGAGAGCATCACTTTTCTCGCAGCTCAAAAAAGCATCGAAAACCTCCTTGCTGGCAAGTGTCACCGCTAGGGGAAGCAAACCACCAGTAAGGAGTTTGGCGTGAACAGATATGTCGGCATCAATGCCTAGAAATGAAGCAGATGTCCGTCGGCCAAGGCGATATAGGCCAGTAAAAACTTCGTCGAAGATGATCGGTAACCCGGACCAGTTGGTGTTTGTTTCCATATAATTTGGACTCGCTCCAAACAAATCGGGGCTTGATCGCACAACATCCGCCAAACAACGTTGAAAGAGAGGATCGCTATAAATGGTTAGTTGGGATAGATTACTAGGACTATGAAGATTTTTTCATCACTTACGCAAAAAGCATACCACCCGCTCCCAGAATTACTGGTTCCATTATCAATGCCCCGAATTTAAAACCATACTTATTGACCAGTCTATCGAGAGTTTCCTTGATGAATTTTGTATACCTAAGTCCAGTCGAAGACTGCAGCCTCTTGTCGAGATCAAATACGTCATTCAATGACTCGAAATGTTCTCCCTCACCTAGTTCTTGTGCGAGCATATCTGGGACCGTCACATGCCATTGGGCATCCTTCATTCCAATGGTCGGGAAATCGAACCAATAACCTCTTCCTCTGTACCATTCTACCTTTTTGTTATATGTTGAAGGCTCGGAACAGTCCATCACGCCAATAGTGTCTCCATGATAACTTCCTTTTAAACCAAGAATCTTGATATCTTCCGTCGATGAGTCCCAATCGTATCGCAAAGAAGATGCTCGAAGAGCCATTTTAATAGCAGCTTCCATTCCCGTGCTACCATTGTCAGTGTAAAAGACCTTTCGCAACCTTTGATTTCCCAGGCTCTGCAGAAGCAGCTCGGCAAGACTCAGGGCCGGTTTGTGAACAGCCCCAGCAAACATAACATGTCCATACTTCCCAGCTGCATGCGCTGCAGTAAGAGCTAATTCTGGATTTCCGTGGCCTAAGCCCTGCGTCCACCACGAAGCAGAGCCATCAAATGTCGACTGCAGTAGATGACTTTCATGTTTCTTGTCGACATCCGGTGATGTCTTTATTGTCTGGAAATAATCGCCATGTGCAGATTCGATAACCGTTATATCTCTTGGCTCCATTCCTTGGTGCTGTGTAAAGGGGTACCATATAGCTTCATGTGCCCGTGTGGCCATGCTCTCTAACTCTTCGATACGCTGTTCTGATCTTTCTTCCATTCTTTTTAATAATGAATCAAAATCAAAACTTCGCTGCATTGACTTATAATAGTCGTTCATGAGCTCCTGATCTTCGGCTTGAGAATCAAGAGTCCCATTTCCTTTGGGACGTAATGGAGGCTTCGAAAATGCTAGAAGAGGAATGTCCTTTTTCGAAAAGTACGCATCAAGGTATTTGTGATTCTGATAGTAGTCGTCATGAAACAAAAGAACAGATTGAACATCATATCCTCGTATGAAGAGTGACTCGAACGCAGAAATTGAAGATGAAATGCCACCCAAGCGAGAGTCAGCGACAAGAATTATAGGGAGTCTCAAAGAGCGATAAAGATCTGCCTGGCTGGTCGCATTGGGACCGGGAGAGTGTACACCTCCTGCAGTCTCGATCAGAGCATTTTTCACTCCTTTTGCCGACCAGGATGATAGTGTATCGTGTATAGAGCTTAGTATCTCATTGTCTTCGGGTCGCTGTAGAGCTCAATGAGCAAATATGCGAGTAGAGCCGGTATAGAAGTAACAACTTACCTGGCTAGATTGTGCAGCAAGATGTGGGCTGACCGGGTCCGCAAACTGGTACAGGCATTTTGTCAACACATTGTTGTTGCCCGCCGTGAAATGCTTCACGTGCCTAAGGATGGATTTCAGACACAAAATCGATCGCGTCAATCGGAGTGACCATTACCTATCATCTGCCTCATCTAATGGGCCGGTTGATACAGGCTTCAGAAATCCTACTTTGCTCCTCTCCGATAATGCCTTCACCAAGAGTGTGGACACAATTGTCTTGCCAACATCTGTGTTCGCACCATAAACTTGATGGACGCGTAATTGACGCCAGAGTGCCGCACCAATGGGTGTCATCACTGGCAATTATCAACCTCAATGGTTGCAACACAATATGGTTAAATGGAGATGCAACAGAATCGAAGAGTCTTACTTGGTTCTCGACAGTCTAGGACATACAATGAGACGGGTCACAACGCTGTTACGATGAACCGCCGTATTACAAGGGAAATACCAGGACCATACCAGTACGATATAATATAATACCCGATACGGAGGTATTGAACAAAGCCGAGGTTATGAAGTAAAGATTCGGGTGAAAGTTAGATACACAAAATTGTTGGATTATGAATTTCGTGCCCTGCATGCTACGTAAATATCTTAGATCCATTTACAGACTATGGATTCCGAATTCCGTCCGTATTCGTAAGTTGTGTTGAGGATCGCAGCCATCTATTGTTGAGGGGCCTACACCCCAACATTTAATACTCGTGAAACAAGCAGTGGACGCGCTGAGTGTTGAGCCACAGTGGGCCATCGGTGAAATCGTGATTTCCGCACTCCATACAAATAGGCATTGTTGTAGTATTTTAACCCGGTTGACCGAGTATCGATCTTACCATACTGTCATGACTAATCTGGCGATTTCAAGCCGACAGGGATCCGGTTTTCGTGCTCTGTGCGCAAAGTCAAATTGATTATATGCCTATCACTCCAAAATCTCATTGTCGTGTTCCAAGCTCCGATATGATGGCGGAAGCTGCTGACCGGGGCAAGTCGAGAGGAAATGGTTTCTCTGCTCGACTCTTTCCAAAAAGCTCTGGACAAAAGAGAAGCTAGGTCGGCACGTCGAAGGCTCACTGTGTCGCCGACTAATGCTGTCGACTTCTCGTCCAACGACTTTCTATCACTTTCAAACTCGACAGTATTAAAATCCCGATTTCTGCACAATTTGAATACTTCTTACAATCCTTTGAGCAGCGACTCTCCTTCGCTAGGAAGCGGAGGTTCTCGCTTATTAGATGGTAATTCTACATATGCTGAGGAATTGGAGAAATTTATTGCTAGTTTCCACAATGCGCCCACCGGGTTATTGTTCAATTCCGGATTTGATGCAAATGTTGGAGTTTTTTCATGCCTCCCACAACCGGGGGACATCATCGTGTATGACGAGTTGATTCATGCCAGTGTACACGAAGGGATGCGGCTGTCTCGCGCGAAAAGGAAAATCCAGTTTGCGCATAATTCGGTTTCTGACCTGGGGAGAGTGATAAAACAGATCATCAATGATGGCTCAAACTCTCTTCAATACCGGTACAATGTTTTCATTGCCGTCGAAACGTTATACAGCATGGATGGAGATATGGCTCCCTTAGAACAGATCGTCCCATTAGTGCAAAAGTATTTTCCGGAAAGGAATGCGTATCTGATCGTCGACGAAGCACACGCGACAGGAGTTTTTGGGCCTAACGGAGCTGGGGTAGTTCAGGATCTAGGTGTTGAGGAACAGATTTTCATCAGGACACATACGTTTGGAAAGTCACTGGCTAGTCAAGGTGGTATGTCTTGTGAAGCCCATAAGGTCAAGGCTATGCAGCTGGCTAACAAGCGCATTGATTCCTAGCTATTGTTCTGTGCGATCTCCTGACCAAAGAGTACTTAATAAATTATGCTCGCACCTTGATATACACCACCGCAATGAGCAATCCTTCTCTGATTGCAATTCGCTCCGCCTATGAACTGATGGCGGAGGGAAAAATACAATTGGTACGAATTCGTATCAGGCAACGCAACTGATCACTCCCTAATTATTTGTACAGTTTCAGTCAAACTTGCAGAACAACATCTCATACTTCCAATCGCGCTGCGACGAAATGGGCAACAAAATCGAGTCGCCGGTTCTCCAAATAGAATACAATCATCGATCGCCGATTTTCTCGATCCGGACAAGGCTTCCGCGAGAACTCGCTCGGTATTGTCAAGAGCGTGGACTTATTGTTCGACCGATTATGGCACCGACGGTACCTCTTGGAAAAGAACGAGTCCGTGTTTGTTTGCATGCTGGAAACACACGACAGGAAATGGACAAGCTGCTGGACACAATTGAAATGTGGGCTGGCCTGCATCATCAGCTGATAGCGAAGCTTTGATCAAAAAAAAATGAAAAATGGAAGCAGTCCAGTCCAGTCGTTGCGTCAATTTGTCGAGACATGAGAACCCCATTCTTAAGGCAGATGATCGTCGGTGGCGTGGTTAAATCATGAACCCTACAAAAGTATTAGATACTCAGTTGTGTCCACGAATATAAAATTGTAATCGGATTATTCTCTCATTCACGGCATAAGTATAGGAATTTCTATTTCATTAATAGGGTGATTTACGTCCACCGCATCTCGATTCTGTGCCTTGATGCAGAATCTTATATAGAAGCTGCGACCATTCCACTATCGCTTTCCGTAATCACAGCCGACTTGGTGCCCTTAACTTCCTCATTCTCGAAGCTTTTCATTGGATAGAACCCCCATTTGCGGAACATTTCATGATCTTGGTCCCAGCCATTGCAGTCAGTCGTAAGCATTTTTTCGCCTGTGAAAACTGCATTGGCACCAGACATGAAACACGTTACTTGCTGCTCTTCAGATAAATTTATACGACCTGCTGCGAGACGAACGATAGTTGTAGGGAGAACGATGCGGGCGGTAGCAATGGTTCGAAGTAACTTGTCGAATGAAATCATCTTACGGTCCCCAAGAGGTGTTCCCTTGATGGGCACAAGAGCATTCACGGGAAATGATTCAGGGTGCGATGGCAAGGTAGCGACGGTATGCAAGAGTCCGATACGGTCTGAGTCTGCTTCGCCTAGGCCTAGAATTCCGCCTGAGCACACGTTGATACCGGCATCACGGACATTGCTAAGTGTCTGAAGGCGTTCATCGTAGCTGCGCGATGTGATGATAGACGGATAATACTCTCGTGAGGTATCAAGGTTATGATTGTATGCTGTCAACCCCGCATCTTTCAACTCCTTAGCTTGCTCAGTGTCGATCATGCCCAGAGTCACGCACACCTCCAGTCCCATGGATCGCACGCCTGTCACCATCTCCTTTATGTTCTTTAGACTAGTTTTCCGGCCTCTCATGTCTCGCCATGCGGCGCCCATGCAGAAACGGGTGCTACCATTTTCCTTAGCGACCCGAGCCGCTTGTAGCACCTCTTCGACGGGCGACAATCGGGTGGCCTTGAGACCCGTGTTGTATCGAGAAGATTGGGCACAGTAGGAACAGTCTTCACTGCATCCGCCTGTCTTTATGTTCATAAGTGTACACATTTGGATCGCGGCGGGGTCGTGAAAGCGACGGTGGACTATTGCCTATAACCGATTTTGATTAGTTCGCCTTCTTTTAAAGAAACAATAACTTCAATTGAAGGCTAATGACTTACCGCGGCATGCGTCAATTGACTTAACGGAGTCTCATAAACTTGTTTCACTTCATCTCTTGTCCAAGTAGTTCGAGGCACCTGGGCAGCGGTGGCATTCTTAACGACGGCAGGAATTGTCGATGATGTCCATGGAGATGCTGGCGCACCTGTAGCGATTGATGTTGATGCCCCTTGAACAGTGCTATATGATCGATTTAACAGCCCTCGAGCCACTGGGCGAAATATTACCGGTGCCATTCTGCGTACGTTGATCTCTTTACACAGGGTAGTGACGCTCTCTCCTCAAGTCGCAGTGGGATATGTATATCAGTCAGACAGTAATCCCGAGGTTCGGGGCCAATTTCAGCGATACAGCCAGTACTCGGTGTACTGGGGTGGAGTGTGGACAAAATACTAGGAGCAAATCAGGGGTATCCCACTCGTAATCAGACCCTAATCAACAACCTCTTATTCGCTGTTCCTCAGTGCGAGATCATATGTAATATATTCGCGACCCAGTCTGCGTAGTCAGCATTTGGAAGACCTGCTTGTTACAAATGTGATTGCCTACAAAAAATGCCCAATTTAAACGACCTACTCATCAAATACAAGGCACAGACTCCCAAGCCCGGGTCTAACCGTAAAGTGGATGGCGGGGTAGATTCGTCTGTGCCACGATACACGCATTGCAGTGTTTTACCGAGAACCCGAATGGGCAGTCTCGCCTCTGTGCAGCGCGAAGACAACCTTCGGGGTTTGTGCTGATCCAAATTTGGCGAGACCATCCAGCCCCAAGCTTTGTGTGCTGTATGATACCGTATCGGAGCGGTTGTAGATCATCGTAATACCGTTATTGACCATACATTACACATTTAGTGAAAGGACGCCAGCTTGGTGGACTTTTAATTTCTTCCAGACTTCTAGTTGGTCCGCTGTGTAGATACATCCATAATGGCTGTGATATTAATCAATGGCTACAGATTCAGGAGATAGGCATATTCGTTATATTAATCAGATTACGTGACAAGAGATAAATTTGATCATCCCATTCTGCCCTTGCATTTATCATAGCCAAGCATGTAGTCAAGGAGGTGCGTCAATTCCCAGCGAAAATACGACCTAGCTCCAGTAACTTATCCCATGCTGTGTCTTCTTGATTTTCTATACCTCCCTCGCAGGTCAACACTTTGAATTCTCGGATATCTGTAGCGCCGAAGCGGTAGGTCGGATCATCGTTGAAGAAAGCTACAAGGGTGGCAACCCACTTCTCTATTCATTTCTCTTCCTTTGGGCGTTGGTTCATGTACAATTACAGAACTGTATCATGCTAGGTAGTGGCTCTATCATATCCTGTCTGGAATGTTGCCAATATCGTGGTACACAGGCGCTGCTTGTTCTACTTGCTTCCATAAAGGTTTGTCCATTGCATATGCAACTCCGATAGACAATGGAGCGACTCTTTCATCAATGAGCGACAAGCGGCACGAAATTTGGTATCGCCATAGATCATTCATACCCACTCCGTGCTTAAAAAGACTATTGACAAGAGATCGCGAAGGAGCGCAAACCTGAACGTCGGCAGCGATGTTACCATCAGTTATCCTCCACTCATTCGGTTCAGTGTACTGGGGTAAAAATTGGTGTTGCAGAATCTTTTATATCGTTTCTGGGGCATACTAAATGGAGACCTTTAGGATGAGGGATTCTTTGTCGGGCTTTGGGGCGTCATAAGTCGAATACGGGGTTTTCTCATTGACAACTTCACCCATCAGCAGCTTTAAACTGTGCTGTTTGAATTCTTCGGCAAATTCCGGGCCTGTCCGATAATCGACCACTCCTGTATGTATGGATGCCCCGTCGGTAACCGGACGGAAAGTATGGTGTTGCAGATTTTTGATCGCGTTAACGAGATCATTTTAATTGACGTTTCTTGAATAGATTTCCGATCGAGTTTGTTTAGAAGTGGCATTCTGTTGTATCTATAATTATATAGTGTACAGAAAGATGAGATGAGAGCTAATCTCTCGCTTCCACGAGATTTGCCAACAAAAAAATTAGGTGAGGTTCTATCTCGAAAGTTTCATAAAGGACTGACATAAGTGCGAAAAGCGTCCAACGTCTGCGAAGTCTGTAGTATCTGTTGGAGCAAAGTGGCGTAGTCCCATCCGATGCCTGCAGCAGCAATAGCAGTAAGGCTGTCCTGATGATCTCGACCTGGTCGACCTGGCCCTGTCATGTTCTTGTATCTGATTTAGCCAATGTGACAAAACAGAGGCAAACCCATGTATAGCTTACCGGCTTCAGATTGATATCAAACAATGCAAACTTTGACCCCGTTGAGAAGCGTCTCACATCTATACGGATAGGAGACTTTGCTTGAATCAGTTTCGCTACGTTGCGGCATTCGTCCATTATGGCATGGTAACTCAAATCCGCATCTAATTCGCTCTGTGTCACGACTCGAGAATTAGCCGTGACAGCAACCACACCATTATATGGTGCAATTCCGTCCAAATGATTGAATCGGGTTACTGGTGGTAAGGGCCAGTACTCTCGTCGTTCATGGGAAGGGGGCATCACAGTGATAGTCGCTTCCTCGCCTGCAAGATACTCTTCGACTAGGACTGTAGGAGATTCCTGGAATAATGTATCTAGGTGATTCTTGAGACCAATCAAGTCATAGCAAACTTTGACACCATGACTTCCTCGACCTCGCACAGGCTTGGCTACCACTGGATAGTCCTTGATCGACCGGACGATGACTTCGATGTTCTCGGGATTCACTAGCCACGACTGCGGCAAAGTGTACGATCCAAGTGCTCGAAGCTTATCATTGAGGTACGCCTTGTCATCAAGTTTTTCAACAAGCCGGGGTGGTTGGCCAACAATATGAGTTTGCGAGGCAAAATGCTGTAATTTAGATGAGGTTTGCAACGGATGCGCCTCGAAAACAACAGTATTAGCCCAGATATGAGTGGCGCCTTGTCTGATTGCAGATAATATTCCTTCCTCTGTATCAGAGAAGCACCAGTCTGAATCCAATAGCGGATTGGGGCTTGTCTGCGGCGTTAGGACCTTGACTTTACTCCGTTGAAGTGTGAAAGCGATGTCTGCCCCAGAATCCTTATACCCTTGGATGAAGTCAGTCCACAAGCCAAGCTTGGTCGGTGGTCACTATAAACTAGCAATTGAGTACACATACCATTCGGCTTCTTAGGCTTGCGAACGCCATTAATTACTGGCGGTTCGATATCCTGGAAGAGTACTGCTACCGTCACATCTGACAACCGCGATTGCGATGACATATTTCTCCTACAACTTTGATAAAAACCAACCGACCGTAAGATTCCTTGTCGGACAACTCTTGACATCGAGAATATCAGCACTGATGCGATCGTTTGAAAGAAAAAATCTAACGAAGTGATTCGAATTCTTTTTAACATGATCGACGAGCTTCGGCTTTGCTCCGATGCTCGGAAGTATTCTTGAATGAATCCGTAAAGTGGCTGCTATTCTATTCGCTAACAAAAGGGCACAGTAGGCTCCACCGTTGAAGCACTAACCCCAGCCCTGACGATCGCGAAATGAAGAAAGAGATCTAATAACAATTTAATTACTCCGCATTGAATATACAGAGCAAGGAGATAAAAGATATCTCCCCTACATAACTAAAATCCCGATTCATGGTTGACCATATCTTCTTTCAGCTATGCGCAGTACAAAACATGGCAGTCTCAAGAGCCTGATACTTGACGAGCTTCCGGAGACACCACATTCCTTAGGGTAGGTTCTAGAGGGAATCTCTGCTCCTCTTCCGATAGTCCCTGGTATATTTCATCCCAGCGATCTTGTAGTTGAATAGGAGTTTCCCATGCATTTTCAGAGTCTCGAAGCCAAAGCCGCAGCAAATGCCGTCTAATACTCATTATCAATCAGGAACTTGAAAGACATTGAAGATCTCCAGGGAAGGAAGCATGGAGCTCATACGTACTCTTTATTGGGGGCATTCGAGAACCCTTTTCTGGCATGAAAAATTGCTAGGTTGTTCACATACTGTATATCACCTTTTTGGAAATCCAGTTGAACGCTATGCTTTTCACCAAGGAAGTGTAGGGCATCCAAAGCTTCCGCCTGTGCTTCGGTAATTGGGGGGATATCAGATGAGCGTGGTTGAGCTAGGAATCCCGTAAAGTAACGTCGAGCATATTGGACGATGAGTCGCTCTGGAGCTAGGGTCGAAGCGGGTTGGTAGTACAGCAAGGGTCTGGCTGTATATGGCTGCGTCGGATTTTTGAAACTGTTCAGTGACTGGTTAACAAGTCACATTCTTCATCAACGATCCAAGACTCACCCGTCAAATAACCAGTCTTCAGTCAAAGTCTGGATGAGATCTGGGCGGGTTTCTGCTAGAATGTTATAGACCTGCCAGATGCTCGCCAGTTGAGACTCGCCACCTTCCGCTGCCCTCTGCAGACAGAAAAGAGAGACAATGTCCCCAGAATCTGTATGAAATACCTGCTTATCATTTGTACTAGCGGGGCCGCCGATGTTGTCTCTGCTGTATGTCCCGGTCAAATCTTTGATATGTGACAGAACCACAGCCTTTCCGTCGGTAGGGTTTCTTTTTTCCTGCCTGCCGCGCAAATTACCAACGTAGGACGAAACTCCAGTGTATACTATGATATTCTCCTCAGTAGTGTACTTGTCAACTGGTATTCCGCGAAGAACAAAGAATCCTCGCCCAAAATGAAGCTCTCGTGACCCTTCCCGAAGAATGCCTCCAAGACCGGGTAATGGAAATGTGGTTCGGTTGATGTACCCAAATGGTTTTCCCAATGCTGATGGGAGCCTTGTTAGCATAAATGTAACATGTATGAGGAACTTTGTTTTGGCGTTCCCGCAACGGCGTTCGGGATCTACCTTTGAAATGACCCAGTGCTTGATCGATCTCTTCCAGATGGCTGTCAGTCAAGGAAATGACCCAGTCATCACGGCCTTGAATCTCATTTCCGTCCCATACAAAGGGGGAAGACAAGCGCCGAGGTAGTCCGGCTGGAAGATTTTTCGTAAGAGTCTCGGCCTCCCTGCGTCTTTTGGAACGATCTAGAAATTTGCTGTAATCAGGATGATATTGTATATCAGGCTGACGTTGAACCTGTACCGCTGCCATGATTTCTTGCTTCTGTCTGTTACTTTATAAATTGTGATTATTATGATTAAGACAGTCGAAAGGAACGGAGGAGGAAAGGATAATCGAGTCGAGGATGGACTTCGGGCGGGGTGATTGCGTGACGCGAGCTACTCTTGTGCCATCCAGTATCCATGTACATGACGTGATAGTTTGTAAATAATTAACTATAAAACGAGTGCTTATTAAGAATGAAGAATACACAATAATATCCATGCGTTTGCCTCTATATTCTACGGAGGATTCACCTAACGATTTCTTTCAATTGTATGTTTTGTAGGTCTGGTCTCGAGTTTTCGGTTACAGAAGTCTTCTCACCCATTTCCCACATAATGCTCGCATGAATCAATCCAGGTAGTATGTAGCGATTATCAACGAATTTTGAAGTGTTCTACAGTATTAGATCACGTTGTATTCAAAGGTTCCGCATGAGATTTGATACGATTTAGAGCAGTTTACTATCGGGCAACGGACCATGGATACGTCAAAGATGACAGTAGGTTCCATCTAAACATCGACATCGCTATATACATGAGTAGATTGGAGAGACGGACAAGCCATTTCTTGATCTTGCCCACCTACCATAAGGTATCTTGTTTAGAAAATCTTGGTTTTAGTGACCTACCCTCAAAATATCCAACGGTCACGAAGTGGTAGGAAAACTCCAAAGCCCACGAAAGCTGGAAGTATGTAATTGCGAAGCTGGTTCTCGTTTGCAAGCCATGAATGAATGATCAAAATGATGTGGTGTCAGTAAGTAGACCTTAATCTTCATGATCTTCCACTGAGAACACCCACCATCACTCAATCTAAGCAAGAAAAAAGCTCATACTAATGTTTCCCTGAAACTTACTCTGTTCTTTGTGATAAGAGCAATAATAGCATAGAATGGAAACAGATTCGAGGGAACTGACTGCCACTAAACATAAACAAGATATCTTCAGCTCAACCACCTGGGCAGTTAGGAATTTGGGGCCATTCATCCAGCCGTGTTATTAAGACTAAATACATCCCAGGTAGAAAACGATGTCGATCAGTAAATCTTAGTTCCATTCACAATCCTATAACGTATTTTCCACGGGTGAAGTATGCGGTAGCACCGGTAAGTTGCTCACTTTGTAATCCCATATAGCTATTTACACTATAATTTTCAGTATAAATGAGGCGATTAATGATACATTCATGAAATTCACCAACACATGTAGCTAATTTATAGACTGTCATAGTATAGGTATGTCTAGGTCAGAGGGATACTGTGTATACTTATCTGTCAATGTATAGGATATAGGGGTTAGTATGGAAGTTCGTACAAAATAGACCGTGCGCGACTGACCCATTGTCGTACTTATAAATTCTATGACAACAGCACAGCCCAAAAAACATCTCATCCAATGCATAGTAACTACCACTGTGTAGTCGATTTTTGTGAAAAGTTCAAAAAATTGTCGGGTGTTTCAGGTGTCGAGCGATCTCTGAGAAGCATCGCTCAGCTGACAGGTACAATCGACGATCGCCAATATTGATTTCAATATGTACTTATAATGAGTAATGCTTTTCAGAATCTTTGAAACCACCTTCAAATCCGATAGGATCATCTCAAATTCTGCCATGTTGGGTTGGTTTCAAGGGACTGACATACTCCGAAGATCGGAGATCTCAATAGTCTCGGAGGACAACCATCAAATAGCATCGTGTAGTTCTTTGTACCGCGCATGTAGTCTGAACATTACCTATATGATTTCCTACTGGGCCCATAATGAAAACAGATGCAGTATCTGCCCAAGGCTGAGAAGCAACTCACTTACCCCTTTGATTTCTCGACCTGTTGTGGCTTCGTAAACCAGATGAAAAGAAGGGTAGTGTAGAACTCATTTCTGTTACTTAAAATCCTAAAGTAGATGATAGTTGGACAGGTTAGTATTGGTAGCAAATTGTAAATAACAATTTGTTGTTTCTTTCCCATGCAACTTCAGAATCGCTGATCGAAACCCGTAAAGAAAGTTCGAAATGCGTCCGGGTCAGTACCACGTAATGACTACAATGATACTTTTAATTTACGACGTAAATTAAGAATGAAAGAGATGCAAGAGGGTCTACATATAGATACAAAAAGCAAATCTTGACATGGTGATCAAATGGAGAGTTGTCTACTTTTGCAAAACTTAAGGACAGTCGGCAGTATAAAGTCCTCTAGAACGCCGTTGTTAGAAATCTGTTATGTTGGCGCATATCTAATCTTTGTCTGCTTTACTTAGCAGTGGCTTTCCTATTCAAAGCACAAAATGACAAGGCTATGATTGGTCATTTTGGGGCTGCCTTTTCTAGTAGTAGCACAGATTTATAACCTCTCTGCTCTTTTCCAATCCGTTCTATCTCCTGGTGCAGAGATATATTATGCTAATGACAGCAATTGGGCCCAAGAAGTCACTCAAAGATGATCCACGTGAGATGCGCCCACATATACGGGCGCTATCAAGCCGTTTACTGAGCGAGATGTATAGAACATAGTATGTACCAGTTAAGAATCCTAGACTCCGGACTGTTGATACTCAATAAATAGGTTAAAGTTGCGTCTGCTCACGACATCTCTTTCCTCGCTACCGGTGGTGTTAGGGTGTTTCACAGGGCTACGCCAATATCCAAAACGCGATTGATATTGACTTGGGTAACTTCAAGACAGTCAATCTAGATGTTGAGAAGAATCAGGTCACAGTTGGTGCTGGCGTGACTTATGGCCAACTTTATGATCTTCTGTATGATGCTGGAAAGGAGATCCGTAGGTTTCCGATGCACTGCACGACTTTCAAGATAGGATCGTCTTAACTAGTTGACTTGGAATCAAGCGACCGGTAACGCACCATGTAACGTAGGCGTGATCGGTGCCACTGTTGGTGCCGGTGTGGGATTACTTCAGGGATCGCATGGCTATACATCCGAGGCATTGATTTCAGCTCGAATTGTCACCGCATCTGGAGTACTATTCGAGGCGTCCGCCACAAACAACACGGAACTTTTCTGTGCTATTCGCGGTGCTGGTGCAAATTTCAGAATCATTACCTCGGCGACATATCGGGGTTATAATGCGACGAATGCTGGACAGGCACAAAATGCAGATTTTGCCTATCCTGAGACCGCAAATCGATCAGTTTGGGGCACTCTCCAAACTTTCGATAAAACGCTTCCAGCCGAGTTATCGGTCACTATTTCATCTACGTATAACCAAACGTCCGGAAAGCTAAGAATGTCTCTTGATCCGCGATCAGGTCAACTTCTGACATGAAAACCCACTCATCAGGCTGCCATCATTGTGAATATCGTGTTTTTTGGGTCGTATGATAACTTCTAACCCTATGTTGACCAATTATTTGCAATTAACTCAACTCAATGGCGGAACGTCACTGTTCCATTGAATCAATTGATAGCACCAACAAATTTCGGGATACTGTCAAGAGGCTGCAAGACAAATTCACATACCAACTTTTTCAGTGTTGCCTTGAATCAAACTGATCCTTTGACGTTCCAAGGATTCTTTGATGATCTTATACTTTTCTCTCAACAAAACCCTTCGTACAGTGGAGCGTAGGTCATTGAACGGTATGGCACACAAGGGCCATTGGCGATTCCGGAAGAAAGCCGAGGTGTTTACCCCTGGCGCGAGCCGAAGATGCAACTGTAAGGAGCCACCATGATATGTCTTTTCATTGAGCATGCTTCAAGGATGTTCGAAAAATTAATCGTGTACGGCGCTCTTTAGACTTTGGGAAAGTGACTACCCCGACCCCTCTCTAGATGATACCGTACGCGCCTTCTATTCTCAATAACGATAACATTTTAATGAATTCAGTGGTTTCACAACATTCGCCACGTACATCAACTACGCACATAGTGATGAAGGCCCGAATGTCTGGTACGGTGACGCAGATAATCTCGCCCGATTTAGCGCAGCCAAACGGAAAGGGACTCGAACAATCTTTTCGGGGCTGCTGAGCCTGTGCCACTGTGAAGTGGTGATGGCGTTCGCTCTTGGGGAGAATCCATCAATCATGTGAAAGATGCCCTGAGTGGAACTTGGTGTGAAAATGATATGGTGAAGTGAAGAAACGGACAGTGCACAAACATCCATCGATGAATGAAATTACTGGAATGACAACCTAATCAAGTCGATTATAATTCGACATGGGGAATTTTAGAAAAATGTCTTTAGTATCCAAACACAGGCTCAGATACGTCATCACAGTGAACCACTGGCCAGTCTTCAACTAGCAAGTACTCTTCATTGGATCTTTGACCGAGCAATTTCATGGTATTGTATGTATGAAATCTGCAACATGGAAGGGGGGGGGGGAGGGATACAATTGACGCAACGTAAAATTTTTATTCCTTTCATTCCAAACCTCTTATGGAAACAGGATACAGATCGAT
Organism: Talaromyces sp. F31; assembly: GCA_037356135.1. NCBI lineage: Eukaryota > Fungi > Ascomycota > Eurotiomycetes > Eurotiales > Trichocomaceae > Talaromyces > Talaromyces sp. F31. The sequence goes on from JAYXSF010000034.1 coordinate 2,519,009, forward strand.
TTTTGACCCTAGATATGTTGAACTTCATTGAAACTTGATGCATTGTTTTTGCTTAATATGCTTGAACCTCCTGATTATTAAGCACCTCAAACTAGATGGGAAACCTCGTCTGACAACACATTCTAATCTTGTGGTTAGTACATATGTAGCTCCTTTTCATTGTGTGCTGTTTTCCCGCTGATAGTAACAAGACTTCTTTGCCAGCACTCAAAATGGAATCTTGACATAGAAGTACCACCTCTATCAGTTTTCTTAAGGTATGAGATAAATTACGGTCGCATGATCAATTTAATTATCTACAAATAAAATGACAATTGTGTTGATGCTGTACGACATATTCTCACTACGTCCCCTCAAAGGCCTTGAAATTTGATTGAAGATTCCTTCGATACTCACTTTCTACTTGCAACGCCATCTTTCGAAGCCTCCAAATATCATATTACGCATCTCCGCTATTTCATGTGGTCTCAGGTTACTTTTTTAAGTGATACTGCATCTATTTGTGACTCACAGACTACTTAGTTTAATCGAGTGGAAGAGCAAATTGGTGGTGGCACCAAAGATCGCGCGGATCTTTGAGAATTTACCTGAAAAGAGTCGACGGAATCATAACTTGGCTACATAGAATGCAGTCATTTTGTTACATATTATATAATCGTGATAAAATCATTCTAACGTTTTAAATACAGAAGGTATATATGGTAGAATCCTAGTGAGATCTACCAAGAAAAGAACAACAGCTGCCCTGACCCGAGAACATAGGTATGATTTCCCCCTAAGCCACGCACCATAAATACAAAAGAAACATATCGAACACTAGACTAGGCTATCAACACTAGATGCCTTTTCCGGATGATCATCTCGTCGATCTCTCTGCACCGAGACATTAGTTGTCTTGACAATGGCGATGCTTCCCATTGCGCCGGCAATAATTCCGTCGTCATCACTAAGACTCAGACTTTCGGCGGTCTTTGAACGTGGTGGTAGACGTCCACCATGGCTATTTCCACCACTAATCTCTGTCTGTTGTTTGTTGTGGTAGTTTTTCTGGCCGAGCTCGTAGGAGTCATTGGGATCAACGTTCGAACGAATGTATGTACCGTGGCCGTATCGGGTATTGCTTGACTTCCCATATGTACCGCGGCCAGACGTACCGAGAAAACGAGGCGCAAAGCGAGTGATCAGTACCTTCAGTGCTGGACAACATGCCGAAATGACGGCCACATTGACCTCAATGGCTGACGACACAAAGCCTATACTGTAGGTATAGTCCAGGTTGACTGAAGTGGGGAAAAAGGCTTGAACGAGCTGATCAAGGCGCCAGGCCCCCACCCCGGTGGCACTTTTCATACTTATTAGTATGATGTATTCTTAAGTAGGGGACCAAAGATTATACGGGGGAACTTACACCAGACCAAGACACAGAATACCGACAACCATGAGCTTTCTGCGTAGAGGCATCTGCAGGGAGTAGACAATAATCATCGGAATAGTCACGACCAGCAAATCCGTAAATAAAGTCATCGTCGCAGTGGCAACAAAGAAGGCGCCCTGCTTGACACAGTGTCCGCCTGCAATGCTGGTATCGTAAACATAGGCTACCGGTGTGCATTGAAAGATATCAGCGATCAGGATGGATATTCCGAGCACGATGGTGAAGTACATCGTCCCAAAAATCATATAGCGAACGACAGGGGATCGTGACTCCAGTCTGAGAAGAAAGAGAAGGACAGAAACTTTGACGAATGAGAGGATAGGATTATAGAGCAGCTGATTTGCGTAATTCCACTGAAAGACTCATATATTAGGATAATACGTTTCTTTGGAGCCGTTACTACCACTTACAACTTGTCCCATTTTGACATCTTCCGCGGTCTGTGGAGGAATGTCTGCAAAATGAATACCAACATGATTCGCTTTGATATCTGTTTGATAACTCGTTAGTTCGCATTAAGAAAAACTATCAGGGAATGCCATCATTTACAGAAACAGCCCGTGATTGTCTGCGCGATGATGAAGACCTATAAACAGCATATTCATGGCCAGGTTAGTTGAAACCAAAGACTTGGCGAGAGAAGAGTGTCTTCCATGAGAACGTACACACGCGACCACTATAAGCCAGTCATCTAGGTTGTAACATGACAAGTCAGTTGCCTGCCTCGGCTAATTCAAAGTCACCGAATGTTGATGATTATCATCAATTCATCTGCAATCGAGAGCTCACCAAGAAACAGTCGGCTACCTGACATCAGTCGACTCCATATCCTCAGGATCACAAATATAGTGCCAACAACACTAAAGGCGATTGTAAGGCCAATAGCCGCCTGCTGATGGCTGTCGTCCACCATCATCTTCGTATCGCCCTTACTACAACCATGAAATCACAGGAAAGAGAGAGGAAGAAGACCAAAGCCGAAACGTCCGGGCATTGGCAATCTATGTATGGATATTTCGTATTGTATACTTCAGAGACAAAAATTTTCACCGATAATAATCGAGTAATCGATAGGGTCGATTGTAGACTTGGTTCGAACGATCTCTATAACCTAGTTCGCACTACGAATACCAAGGCGAGGGGTACTGTCCACGTTTTCTGCAAAAGAGTTTCGGAGCCGGCGCCACAGGGGTCTAGAAAAGGTGCACAGCGTCTGGTTTACAGACGATAGGGGTCCTTGTCAATTGAACCGCAGTAGAGGCAAAGCTGAAGGGAAATTGGGCGAAAAGTAGCAGTATGCAGTAAGACCAGAGACGGATTATTCCGCAGTCGTCAAATGGAAGCGAGGTCAGTAAATCCTTTTGAGCCTATAGGGTGTTTGAGATTTATTCAAGAGGTGGAGAGACACAAGCTGCTAGTTCTTCATTTGTGAACTATTGATAGTTTGACTTTTGTCATGCAGATACTCGGAGTCTGCATTACTGCTAGGACAGGTTTGACGAAAGCGCCAGCATTTAGTCTTTCGTCTTTACAGTTTAGAGCCCAAATTTCCAAGCACGGCGATTGGGTCGACAGTCATACTAGTAAGTGATCATTTACCGGATTGAGGAGGATTGCGCCGAAAACTTTGGTAACGCAATTGAACTTTGCTTTTACTTTCGAACGTGCTCTTGTGGGTTCTGAAAGTTACCGCGATATCCATTCGGGGAATAGAATAGTTATTTGATTTCATGTTCTATCAATGACCATTGGATACCACAGTCCATTCCTGAATCTATGTAACTCTGCTTCAGCGAACGTGGGGTTCAAATAAATAGTCATGCTGGCGATTCTCCCGAACCTAAGTCAGACTTTCACCTCGGCTGTGAAATCGCCCAAACGCAATGAATCAGTATTGCAGAGCTATATTAACTAGATGAAGCATAGCGATTTATACACACGCAGTCTAATACGTAAGCAAGCCGCCTGACACTCTTCGAAAAAGGAATTCTTCGGCAGACGCCAAAGTTCACCAAATTTATTATGTACGCCACGAAGAGGCCGGGACGAAAAATAGGAAGAAGGGTGGGAAAACTCTTTCTTTGATAAATCGGCTGTTCCGGAGACCAGAAAGTCTATGTTTCACTCCTGCATTTTCCGAGCGTTCTAAGTTTCCAGGAATTCCCCCTGAGACTTTTGGGACATTATGATTTGACAATATGTCATTGTCCTTTTCCGGGGATCCGGATACCATACACTAATCCCATCTAAGACGGTGGATACTGAAGGATGTATATTGGACATTTCTCCCCCATTTATTATTACTCGGTAATATAGGTACTTGACCTTCCGGATTAGTTTCACGCTGTAACGGCGATCGAGATGGAACTAATCAAGAGATCTCTCGCTATTAACCAAGAATTCCCACGTGCGCAGCTGTGCAAAGCCGATCGATTTGCAGTCTGAGTATACACTGTACTAATACCAAAATGAACTTCCCTTGCTCAGGGATTCAGCTAGACGAAATCGGTAAGATTATCTTGGTTGCATGACTCTAATAATACTAGGCAATTAAGACATTTTAAACTCTACCAGAAACTGATAAGCGAGTTACCAGCCTCTAGGCGCTCTTCTCTGACGGCGAAACTCTCACTTTTGCGGAGTTACCGCAAATGGAAGTTCAGTCATCTTATTAGGGACGACTTGGTGGCGTAGCACGTTCCGGACTTGGGAAGTGAATTGCGAGGTTGCATTCACACCTTTTAAAGTCGAAGTTTGGGGTATTGCCGAGTATCAGCTCATATCCATGGACTCACCACAATCCTCTTCTCTCCAAATTCTTTTGCTGCCTTTGTCGATTGTCTCTGGTCTGCGGCTACGTCCGAATGAGAAGCTTACCGATACTCTACTCAGCGATGACAATTACGACGGTGCGCTGGAGGAATACATCCGTACAGGACAATACGCACTGCAAATGCTAAATTTACCACTAATAAGTGCGCTAAAAAAGTGCTTAAACTTAATATTACATTAGCATTGTTCTAGATCCTCCAGGATGAGGAGTCATGTCTTTCGAGCGAGCTCCAGTTTTTGTAGTTTTGGTAAGCGGAGAAACTGGGTCAATGTAGAGAGATCTCCCGGAATCCGCTCACTGAGTTCCAGAGCTTACTCACGTCGGTACTACGGCTCCAGGGTCCTTTGACCCATGGAAAACTGCTCCGTACTTCACGCTCGTATGAGCCTTCAGGGGAAAAACATCACGAGTAATTTCTGCAGAAATTGGACTGGACTGTGGGTAAAGCTTATTCTTCCCCAAATCGGAAAATTTTTGTTTTCCTTCCGTATTGCAGAATCCCAAGCCAACTAGCACGGGTTGGCCTAGTGGAGCACGAAGCATGTCCACTAATCATCTTCCCTGAGGCTGTAGGGACTACAACATCCGTGTCCTACGCGGGAGTCAAATTCATCGCTCCGTATTCGCTGCTCGGTGTTTCGCATCTCCAATTTGCCCTAGTACGTAGTCGTTGCACATAGTGCGTGCTACAATGTACCATGTTTGAAGACTAATATTCCATAGTAATGGAGCAGATGCCAATTACTTTGTAAGTGGATAGTTAATACGTACTTCTAGGGAACGCTTCAGCCAATTAGTACGTGGCACCTCAGGATCTAAGAGTCAAGACTCGTACATTTCGGCATCGGTAGTTGCTATTGAAATTGCAAATGGCCGCATTGGCTTCCAAGTTGAGAACAACTATCGAATGAAAAGCCCCGAGATTCATTCTCTCGGGGGCCAAAACTTCGACTACGGTGCGATCGATCTGACTTGGTCATTTACTCTCGGCGAGGCTTTGCAAGAGCAGTTCTCCTGGTTTTCAGCAATTTTGGTCTTCGATCTGATTGATAACAATAGCTCGATAATCATTCCCCTGTTCTGGCTCGATCTTATGATACAAGTCGGGTCGAGCAGATGTATTCAAGTTTGACATCATGATCAAGCATACAGCTAGTAATAATAAAGTGTTTTGGAGTACCGGCAATTCGATTATTGTCAATGCATGCTTCTTTCATGTGTTTGTTAGTTTGAACTGAGACGAACGCATTAGAAAATGCAGAAGTAAGAAATGAAAGAAAACAGGATCGCAGGTACTTGACATAACCATCTCGCTTTGCGCAGTGACCCAACTTACCAATCTCGTCGAAACCCACACTATTTCCCAAAAGTCTCGGGAAAAAGACACAACACTTTTGAGCAGTAATTTACGAGGACTCAAGGAGTCTTGCTAAATAAATTGTACGGAGCTTTGAACGGCATCGAACGCAAGACATGTGTCACCACGTGGAATTTTGACTCTGATATTTACCACGCGAGAGACCCACCAAATCATGGAATGGAAGCAGAACTTGCCAATGACAGTAGTTGTAGCCAAAGAAGCAAAAGCTTGGGCGAGTCAGCGACCTTCGTATTCAGAGAAAAATAGGAATGTACTTAGGGTTATAGGAGCGTCTTACCGAAAGGCAACGCTTAGCGGTTGGATGCCTAGCCGGGCGAACGCTGAGTGGTCACTGACCTGCATGAAATCGGATAATACATTACTATCGATCTGACCGACCAATTCCAATCGCGGATTTCGGACCGTTCAAAGATATCTAGCGAGCCTAAGCTAGGTGCAGTGCATAATCAAATCGCTCGCAGTACGACGGGGGGAGCTCCGTAAATAGTGTCTATAGCGGGTCCGGAGTCTGCGTACCACGCAAATTTCCTGGTCTTAGACTCTTAGCAGTCTCCTCTAGTCCCCTCTTCTCACCGTGAACTGGCTTGTATAACGAGTTCCTTCGGTTGTTGGAAAGGTATATATATACCGGCTTGGAGAAGGGGATACCGTCTTTGTATTCTCTTCTTCTCATTGCGGACAATTCCTCAATTATCCGGTGTCTGTCTTTCCCTCTGTTTTAACCCACGCACTCCACGCTCAACTACGAGGTGTTTTTGGCAGGCGCGCATTCTTATTTCTTTTCATTTTTGTTATACTCGGTCTTTGTGACCCCCGCTTTTCTATGGCATCCGTCCTCCGAATTGGGAGCGCTTTGCTGCTTGGAGCTGCTCTCGTCAACGGACAGACCACAACAGCCACCACTACGTCGATCGCTCCAGCTCAGCAGACCGTCTCTTCGGACTCTGATTCTGGCGTGCCCCTCAACACGGCCGAAACTGTGCAATTGACCACTGAAGTTCTCCAGAACTTGACCACTCAATTGAACGATACCACGGTTTCGTACTTTGACTTTGGGAATGACACTGTCACCACTACAAAGCGATCCACGGCCGGATGCAAAGTTTTCCCTGGAGATAAGGCATGGCCCATAGATCTTCTTTGGGATATCTTCGATTTATTGCTTGGCGGACGTCTAATCAAGACTGTTCCTTCTGCTTCCTCATGCTACTCCGGCTGGGGTGACCAGAATGCAGCCGAATGTGCTTACGTTAACTCGGAATGGACTGACTCTCACTTCCAGTAAGTTTTCCTTTGGTTTATCCATCACTACTTATACTTAAACGACATCTTAAAACGAATATAGCCGATTACAAACCCGATGCTAATAATTTCCTTGCAGCATGGAAGATCCTACCTCAGTCATGTGGCCCCTTTTCCAAGGTCGCACATGCTTGCCTACTAGCTACAATATCACCGGCACCTGTACTCTTGGCGGCTATCCTTCATACGCCGTCAATGCTTCCAATGTAGCTCAGATTCAGCTAGCAGTCAACTTCGCACGCAACCTCAACCTTCGCCTTGTTGTCAAGAACACCGGTCACGACTTCAACGGCAAATCCTCTGGTGCTGGTGCTCTCAGCATCTGGACTCATCATCTCAAGTCTCTGTCATACATCCCCGAATACTCAGATAGCACCTATTCAGGACCCGCTGTCAAGATGGGATCTGGTATCCAGGCATACGAAGTCTACGAGTTCGCCAATGCCCACGGTATTTCCGTGGTCGGAGGTGAGGGGAAAACCGTTGGTGTCGCTGGTGGTTACGTTCTCGGTGGTGGTCACTCCCCTCTAGGCAGTGTCTACGGTCTCGCTGCCGATCAAGTTGTCGCTATGGAGGTGGTTCTTCCTAATGGCGTATTCACTACTGTCACTGCATCCACTAACCCCGACCTATTCTGGGCTCTTCGTGGTGGTGGTGGTTCTACCTTTGGCATCGTCACCTCTGTCATTGCTAAAGCTCATCCTAAGATCGGTGTGACTGTCGCTCAGTTCACCTTCGGTACCTCCGATGTCATCAGCGCCGACACTTTCTTCGAGGCTCTGAAGACTTACTACTCATACTTTGATGCATTCACCGCCGCCGGTACCTATGTGTACTTCTGGGTCTTCCCTCTCGGAAATGACCAGTATCTCTTTGAATTCAATCCCTTTTTCGCCGTCAACCACACCTTGGACCAATTCAACACTCTAATTCAACCATTTGTTGATGATTTGAGCCTTCTCGGGATTTCTGTCACCCCCAATGGTACCTACTATGACAACTTCTACGATGCTTGGATGTCTGCATTCCCTCTTGAGACTGTTGGCTCCGTAACCTTGCAGACTGGGTCTCGTCTTTTCCCCCGTGAGAATTTCGTCAACGCCACTCTCCTGAACCAGACTGTTGCCGCTCATCGCTACACCTTGGAGCAAGGATATCCCGTTCTTGCTTTCCAAATGAAGGCAGATGCCCCCGCCGATGCCGTAGCTAACGCTGCCAATCCAGCCTTCCGTACCATGCTCATGCACGCCATTACCTCCGTCTCGTGGGCTGCCAATGCTACCAATTCCGAGATTCTTTCCGACATGGAATTCTTGACTAACACCATTCTTGGCTCCTGGCGTGAAACCTGTCCCGAGAGTGGTGCCTACATGTCCGAGTCTGACATTCTCGAGCCTAACTTCCAGCAGGCCTTTTATGGATCCAACTATGCCCGCTTGTACTCCTTGAAGCAGAAATATGATCCCTACGGTGTCTTATACGCCCCTACCGCCGTCGGTAGCGAGGACTGGACTGTCGCCAGCGCTGATGGCTTACCGGACCAGAACGGTCGTCTCTGCCACGTTTAAGTGTAGAACTTGGTCAGAACGTTTCTGGGCGGGCGACACTTGGTCATCCTTATCGAAGCACCGCAGTATTGTCTTGTTTTTTTTTTCTTCCAGTCACATACTTCATACAATCTACCTAGATACATCCTGGCAAAATACGTCAGACATTATAATAACTGAAACTTCATAGAAGAACTATGGCCATTTAGTTTATCTACGTACAAATAATTACCATAATTTCGAATCGGATATGCTCATGATAGAAAACTTCAAGATTTGACTATTATGCTTTGTGAGGTAATCGAGGCCTGTGAACAGCAAGTAGTCAATGTCATGAGCCAACTTGAGATGTTTGCATCCTATGATTCTAACCCCATGATACGGATCACAATGTCGGCTGATACTTACAGATTATGAGATTTACAGGCAGCCATTGGTCAGAGCATGCACAAATACACTACAGTTACATACCGATACATACCTTTACCTTCGCCCCCGATATCGGAGCTCCTCGCCCTAACACAGCATTTCCGCATTGGGACAGCCCAGCTATATAAACGTTCGTACAGATCCGTGAAATAACATCTTTTTTACTCCTGAAATTCATACACAACGCTATTGTCGCCTTTCTTAGCTCTCATTCACTCACTATGGTGGACAAAACAGAATCTGCCGTCTACACACATGGCCATCATGCATCTGTTTTACGGTCGCATACCTGGAGAACGGCACTGAATTCCGCGGCTTATATTCTTCCCCATCTAAAGCCACATATGAGGATTCTAGACATTGGTTGTGGACCAGGTACTATTACTGTCGATCTGGCAAGCTATGTTCCCCAGGGCCACATCACTGGGCTCGAAAGGGCTGAAGGGGTACTCGATCAGGCTCGAGCTCTTGCTGAGGAAAAGGGCGTCAAGAACGTTGAATTTGTCGTTGGAGATGCCAATGGACTTTCCTATGAAGACCAAAGCTTTGATGTCGTCATTTGCCACCAAGTCCTACAACATGTTCGCAACCCTATCGGCATTTTAAAAGAGATGTACCGAGTGGCTAAGGTGGGCGGCTTTGTGGCCGCACGAGAATCCGACTATGGCGGATTCGTTTGGTACCCGAGTCTGGATGGGCTTTCGACATGGAGCAATCTCTACGACAGAGTTGCGAGAAACAACGGTGGTGAGCCTAATGCCGGTCGCATGCTTCATTCTTGGGCACGACAGGCCGGCCTCACCGACATCAAATGTAGTACAAGTACGTGGTGCTACCAGACAAAGGATGAGATAGCCTGGTGGAGCGATTTGTGGGCGGAAAGAATTGTCATGTCGTCGTTTGCAACAACAGCAATCGATGCTCAGATTGCCAACAAGGCTGACCTTGAGAACTTGGCTAAAGTCTGGCGCAAATGGGGAGATGAGAAAGATGCCTGGTTTAATCTGCTTCATGGAGAGATTATAGCCTATAAGCAATAGAAAGCTGAGTTTCATGGGTGGTAGTTACTCTGGTTTAATCAAGTGCCTGGCCTGCGAACATGACCTATGTTGGTAGGAAGAGCTTTCATATTGTCGATTAGGTACACTCAGTCTGGTGCAATGTATAGCCACTACATGTAGATATCTAGATATGGAACGGGGTAGAAAGATAGCCATAGAATTTGAAGCTCGACACGAAATACAAATTGAATTTCTTCACTGGCTATGAAAATGAAACCGAATAAAAATATATATTCAATTTATTATTCTCATTCTAGATACATGCTTGATTCTACATTGTGTCGTATTATTGCAGGACGCTTCTGAAGCCTTCCCCTTGCCTAGTGGGGAACATGCCCGTCTCGAAGCCTCAGGAATCAAAAGCAGGACAGAAATGATCTATACTCCAAGAAGCGCACCCTTGACGCCCTGTCCGTCGAGATTCACTCTCCACAGTCCCTTCTCGTTTCATAGAACATTTCTTCTTTGCCGAACAGAAAGTGGCAGCACCACCTCGACTAATATACGCCCGAGAAGTACTTCTCCTAGGGACTATACATATACCCACCACCACAACTACTGTGAAAATTTCTTGCCAAATTGAACTCGTCGTCGTCCGGAATGGTCATGTAGACAATTTTGGTGATTTCGACTTCTGATACTCCCGTAGACGGGTTGGTTAGGCGGTTGCTGGTGATGAAAAGCGTACTCTGACCTTCTATGTAAACACACCGGCTTCGCGCGCGAAAGAAAATGGGTGATTTTGCACCAGTAACTCCAGTGTTGGACTATCGCCTATCATGGCGCGAGATTGTTGATCAATTTTATTTGATTCACTATGCGCCGCTATAATCTTGGAAATGGCCAGCAGAGTGATTCTTATCACGAAGTACCTTGGTATCTAAGTATTTGTAGACCCTCAAGTTGACGCACCACTGGCGTATTGACTAGCCTAGACTCATCTCATCTCTGTGCATTGCAAGTAAGCAATATCATTGGTCAATCTTGCGAAAGAAAGCCTTCCTAAGTAAAATGCATTCAATCATTGCTAATGCATCTTGTGAAATAAAATATGCTGCAGTCTAGAGGGTGGAACAAAGCTCTAATCCTAACCTGCATAGTCCCTTGGGAGCTCTGAGACACTCACGAGTCGATCTCTGGACTATTGTTATGCTCATTTCCTTTTTTTTTTTTTTTTTTTTTTTTACAAAATCGGATACTGATTTTAGACCACTTATCGACGGCAATTGCTCCCATCGGATATAGATACAGCCGTCAGATCTCCACAAAATCGCGAAGTTTGTCTTCCCATCACTCCGATATGACCCCGCATCTTCAAATATGATAGTCATCGTATGTCTTTGAAGCTCTCTGACCTCACAACTTTACTACATACGACGTTTCAAAATGATTACCGGGATTCATCACATCAATTTACTCGTGCCAGAAGGCACACTGGAGGATGCAACTGAATTTTATGCAAACACTTTGGGTCTGACACCAACTCCAGTCCCGCATTTGCAAGTCGGCCGGATCGCTTGGTGAGTCATATTGATGTTATCGATTCGGAGGTGAGAAGTAGGACTCATCATTGAGAATGAATAGGTTCAATATCGGAGAGCCGGGAGGTCAACAGGTCCATATCGCGTTCGGACAGAATGAACCCAGTTCGTCGCGCCATCCATGTTTCAAAATTGCATCACTGGACGACCTGCAGAGGTTACAGAGGAGAATATGGGATCATCATGTAAAGGGGGGAAAAGCGGCTCCGAAGGCAGCTGATCAGCCGGGTGAAGAGAACTCAGGTATTTTGTCTTTCTGAAAACCTGGTATTCGTAGACCTACCTGTACTAATGCTAATCGGATTGATATAGGAGCAAAAGGTGTCGAATATCCTACTAGGTTTTTTGCTAGAGATTATGCGGGGAACAGACTTGAGTTCACACTTTAGTAAATGACCTGGTCATATTTTGGCTGAATCTGAGGATTTTCTTACAACCAGTGATGCGATTTTAGGACCTAGTATTAGATGAATGGACATGCTTTTGACTTCGTATGTTTCAATCTCACAAACAATCAGTCCATCAGACAAATTATTTTACAGACGTGATGATATCGTAATCAAGCGTGATTCAATAAGCATACAACTTCGCCCCCGGTTGTCTTCGTAGACGTCTGTTCATGTACACGTAGTAAATATGAAGTAGAATGCAACCCGCAGCCACGAAAAGTAAGAGTCCCGCATTTGTCCAGTGACCGGTTGGATACCCCCTTTTTGCTTCATTTGACTTGTAAATCCATACTCCAGCAATTTGGCCAGGTGCGCCAAAAGAGATGTTGAGAGCGATTGCAAGACCAGCAGCTGCAGTGGTGTTTAGATTGGACGAAAGCCATCCGAGCAAAGGCGGAATACAGGAAAAGGAGCCACTCGCAGCGACGATAAGACAGCCATAGCGATGCTATCCGATTTTAGCTCAAGTAATCAAAGGAGAATGAATTTTATGCATCGTGTGGGAACTGTTTCATTTGACATACCTGATAAGCATCTGGCGGTAGAACAGCAGACGCAAGAAAACCCATGGCCCCGATGAAAGAGGCAATAGCCGAGTGAATACCACGCCTATATCACAACAAAGCACTTTAGAGACCATCATGCAAAGATATAAAATATCGTGGACTTACGCATTGAAATAGTCAGCAGAACCTGCCACTGATATTGTGACAACATATGCGACGGCATACGGCGGCACAGTCATCAACTGTGCTTTTAGACCTTCATATCCTAAACCAGCAGTGATGGATGGTGTGAACAACGATAGGCTTGAGAATGGGGTGGAAATACCAAAATATACCTATTCGAATCAGAATGTGTTACACCAAATGATCACATAAATCAGTGGACTGGGCTAGAAATGGACACATACCGCATAGTGGGCATAAAGACGCCATTCAGTGAGCACAGTCTTGACATCCTGCCATGTCATTGCTTTAGCTTTTCCTTGTGAGCCTTCAAGACGTAGTCGACGTTTGGCCAAGTCCTTCTCCTCGGCGTTCAGCCAGTGTGAGGTTTCAGGATAATCCGGGAGAAAAAAGAAAATGAGCACGGAAGAGAAGCAGGAAGGAGCACCTTCAATAATGAAGAGCCATCGCCAGGCAGAGAGTCCGTGAGACTGGTTCAAATGACCGACTCCGTAGGCTATTGCACCGCCAAATGCCCCCGCGAGTGTTGCAGACGCAAGAATAAGCGCTACTCGGATTGATCGTTCGTGAATGCGGTACCAAAAAGTAAGGTAGTATACCAAACCGGGGAAAAGACCTGCTTCAAAGACACCGAGTATGAAGCGAATTCCAGTGACCTGGGCGGTGTTCTTCACACCGCCCAAGCCCATCGTGATCGCGCCCCATGATAACATCAGAAAGGCAATCCATCGCTAACAGTCGCGTCAATAATGTAAATCTATACGGATATCGAATAGACGACGCACGCTAGGTCTCAACTTTTTCAGGAGATAGTTCGAAGGAACCTCAAACAGGGCGTAAGCGATCAAGAAAACCATCAGGGCGATCCTATTTTTAATAGATCAATACTGGTTCTTCAGCTCCGGCACAATTTATTAGGATGGAGTTCTACTAACGTGTACTGGTAGTTTGTCATATGGGTCTCGGTAAGCAAGTCATTGTGCGTACCTGCGTTCAAGATTTTGGCATTTCCTGAAATTTGTTTTTCGTCAGTCAAACGTCGTCTATCCTGTCCAAGATCAGAAGCCAATACCAATGTTTGACCTATCCAGATAACACAATAAATAGATAAAAGCCGACAGCGGAACGATACGTAGGTCCTGCTTCCACACTAGGTTTTTTGTGACGGTGTTATCGAGATCTTCTGCATCTTCGACACTTTCGAGCGTACTCAGGGAGTTCTCCTGTGTTATCAAATTTTCAGATTAATTGGCATTCCGAGCAGAGATTATGATCAAACATGCCTGTAAAATATTGGTTTCGACATCGTCGATAGTTTTTCTTTGAATATCAGGCTGGGAACTGGCCATCATGGAAATGAAGGCGCGGCGAAAAACCGGTCAAATTGGAAGTTCTGAGGTCTAATACGAAAAACTTGAAAGACGGTGTGGAACTCGGGTGTGATGGGTGACACCAAATCACTCAGCGAATTGGAATGAAGAATCAACTTCAGAGAACTGTCCGTGACAGATCACTATTTCAAGTCAATTGAGGTCGTACTTCGCACCGCATCGGATATTGAAGAATGCGGCAAAAGACTCTGGCTGCCTTTATTGCTACGATAGACTCGGGAACACGCCCGATGTAGGAATGTAAGCTCTTTGCTTGTGCTTCCCCACGCTAATTTGTCGATCAATTGCTAAGTTACAACAAGGCGTGCAGTACATAACCAGATACGGAATGGCATCTGAGCTGGCTCTTCATACTAATGAGGTGGTCATGTCTGATTGGCCTATGCGATGCGGAGTAGATGCATTCGTTCCGTTAAGCCTAAAAGACAGGAGATTGCGAGATAATAAGAAGACCATCTGAGGCTGTCCTTGATAGAAAATATGGCTGAACTTCATATCGCTTTTCTAGCATGAGTTGATAGTTAATAGAGATCCAGAAGCAAGATGCTCAAGATGAAATTAATCGCGGAAAAAGAAGATTCACGATATGGATTCATTCTCGGGCCTATTTCAATTTCCACCAATCGTGGTAGAGAATCCACTCATGAGGCCCAATAAAGCTGTTAAACACATGAAAGCAGCGTTAGTCGACGGGGAACCACGATAGTAACACATCGAGTGCTGGAATCGGATTAGGTCTGTCGGTAGTGGTTGGTCAATCGTGTTGACTTTATCCCCTTGCCTAACCAACCTTATTTTCAGGGCCATCAAGCTTAAAGAAATTCTGCAAAACATTACATATGAATAAGTACAGTCTCTATATCTTCGAAATAGATTTCAATCTCATGCTAAAACCGTCGGGTAGACGCTATGGCCGAGCTGCTGGCTCTAGTATGCGAAGCTTATCGCTCTTAGATTTGTAAACACGATAATCCGTTCGGAGTGGACTTCCTATCAGACCGACTATACGAATGTTAGCTTATGCTAAGAGTCATTCATAAAAATATAGTCGGTTGTACAAATTTGTTTCCCTGTCACGGCATAACACCCTCACATTTTTTGTGCCTTAATCACTCGTCCACAGGGAATTATCCCGCAGATATAGACCTTGAACTTGCTATCCTGAAACTCGGGCAGAGCACACTCCACGAAATAATCTCCTGGCTTCTAGTATAATTGCAAGTTCCTAATCCGTAGCGTCGAACCCTCATATCGCACCTTCTTGAATTCAAGCAGCCCTAGGTCAACCTCGTCCTTGAGCTTGAACCCGCTTATGAGGGCGATCAAACAATTCTTGCATCTCTGGCAGCGTCTCTGAGGTTTCCTGAAAAGGTTGTTGGGCCTATGAAGTCCACGATATTGCCAACCGTTCTACCTTGTATAGCCTTCATCACCTCTTAATCCTATTGAGCTGTGGATATTGAAGGCAACTGTGCAGCCGAGGGTCTCAGTACAAAAGTTCAATTTATCTTCTGACCTCGCCGTGACATAATTTCTGAAGCACCACCGGCGATAGACAACTGTATCCCACTAACGAGACACGGGAGCAGGCAGCGTGCCAGATGATTGATTTAACAACCCTGCCAATCTCATACATCACCTTAAAGGCAGTCAACTATGTCTAGAAATTAGAGACGTCAATAGATTTTGTACTATGAGAGGGACTATAAAACTCCCCTACTCCGAAATGCCCGTGTCCGTGGCTGATTTCAATTTTACTTCCTCTGACACCAAAGACCGTCGCACGGCTGTTCAGTACACTGCATTAGAGCAGAGACATTTATCAGCTATTGAGATTTAACGACCCTGCTGCGATCTTGGATGCAACTTGTCGTGCACAGGACGTGTAACAGCATGGGACTATCGAGGTTCAATTCGATCATTAACGAGAGCGGAACATTCTCTGCAAACTCTCCTTTCTACATCCTGTCGTTCCCAAGCATGGGAGAGACGGCGCAGTAGACGTGTCGCTCTTTAGGCGTAAGAAACCCCCTCAGAATCGACGTGAGCAAGTCTTTCAAGCGCAACGATAACGCCCAACATTGTTTCTTGTCATGATCTAGAAGTAGGTATCGAAATTAGAGAGCACCGAAAGCGAACAAAATATTACATAGATGCCTTAGAAGAGGAAATCCGCAGTCTTCGTGCCGAGAAAGATAATTTGAAAGAAGTTGCCGCAAATTAGAAAAGACGCCTACAGCCTCTGCTTCACGTGGAACAAATAGAGGACTCAGAGAGCACACGTCCTCTACAACTCGGACCTGGCATATTCTTCTGGGTAGTTTCGGATAAGTCGCACGCATGATTTGTCAACCATGTTGCGCCAATAATTGCTGTAAACTCTAGAATTATTGTCACAACAAGACCAAACATTGAGATATATCATATTGACCATATTTTGCCCTAGATCTACACGACAATATAGCACCCGTGCTTTTACAAGACTGTGAGTCAGACAATCGGAATGTGTGGTTTAACGTAGTGCTAATAAGGAGTCATCTAGTAGTCTGCGGCTACAAAATTCCTACTCTGAGTTTAGCAGAGACTTATGGGTGTAGCTATATTGACTATTCTTTGCCACTAGCATGAAGCAATCAGATGATTTTGAGCTCCGTTCTAGCGGCTTCAGCAAATCAAGCAAACATTTCCCACTTCTGGGAAGTAGCTTTCCATCGATTCAAGTACAGATCGATAACTTTTGTGAATCTACAGCAGGCCTCATACCAACAGAAATCTAGAGCTATGCTGCTAATGCTGGCATTGAAAGCTATCTTGGGACTTCTCATCGATGATATTATTGCTGGTGCAGGTGAATTTCAAGCGCTGTTGCACATGGACCAGTTTTGGAGCTGTATTAATCAGAATGAGGGCCATGGATCACGAAAGAAGACTACGTTCTATTTTTTATTAGACCAAAGAAAGATGTACGTTCTAAAACTACGGAATATCACGTTTAATTGTTTTCTCATCAAAATCTATACTTACTGATCATAGCATGAGAACATTCGTATATCCAATGTGCAAGACCGACCATCGCCTTGCTAATTCCACAGCCGCTGTCAGAGTGCATGTCAACTACCGCTGATCAATAATCCCAAGAAAATTTACGATATATTCACATCAATGGAGAGTGCCATGGCATACGCTTGCCGGATCTATCAGGTCACTTGCACCTTATCTGGCGAAAATGGTGGGCAGCTATCGGTGCTTTCCCAAGAGATTGATACTGTCTTAACAGATCTTAGATCAACGGTTCGTAATACTCCTCCTTTTGCCTGTGGAGAGAGCTCCCTCGTGTGGGTCTATTTTGTGGCAGCAGTCAACAGCCTGATGCCTGCTCACTGAGCTTTTTACGCTTCACAATTGGCAGAATTACTCTAACGCATCGGTCACTGCAGTTCAAAACGTGTATTGAAAGCCGCAAAGATGGAATGGATCTTATTAAGACGCTCTAGGCATCTTCTTGAAGATCGGAATTGATCGTTTCATTTGCTATGTAGATATCGCGTGTACTTCAAATACGTAAACCAGGAGGGCTATGCAGTGGCCACAACCTGGGTGTATCATGAAAACCGTAATCATCGACTATTAAGCTTTAATAACCCCAGATTGCTGCATGACCATTAATGCTGACTCTTCGCCAGTCTCTTCCACGATTTTATTATCTTTTGACCTGAAGATAGTCGTGCCGGAGAACCGCATCACCTTGCCAGAATTGTGTACGGGTAGGCTTCCAATGAGCAATTCGTGAAAGGCTACTCCTGTTTGCAAAGAGCAACCATATAACTATCTTTTTCGATCAATGTAAATGGTGAGAGTGGCCTAATCGACAGATCTGGGAAGGCTCTTTTGAAAAATCAGTTATCAGCTGTCTTCAGGCAACTACTCGACACAATTTTCATGGCCTGAGAATCACTCATCTTTTATCATCCAGCAATCCTTTCCTTTAGAGCGGCTCTGCCAATTAGTCGGCTAGGTATGGCTTAGAAATGTACAAAGTCGTCGGAACACAGCTCGTCGACCACGTTAAGATTTGAGTTGGTACAGAACTGTTCACAATAACGGGTTAAAGTACGCGGAATACGCTGTTGCCGAGACAAAACTGCCGTTGTGGCTCGTGGAATGAAAGTACCCTGTCCTGATTTTCTCGTTGTGGTGGTATTATGGTTGAAATTATTAGAGACATGGTCAATGTGAGTACGTATGTCGAAGAGGTCTCGGTGGTGAAGTGCACTCGTTATCAATTAGTTTCCTCTCTACGTTTCCTTAAAGTTAATTTTGCATAAGGATGTACTCTCGACTTCAAATCAAGTCATCGTCTCGCATCTTTAGTAGCTGGCTTGGAGTTAGGGGCTACTTTGACTGACTTGTATCACAAAGTCCTCGATATAAATCTCTCTCCGGTGTAGCGCAATCTGTTATCACTATCAAGCTTCTCTCGTCTGGTCGAATGAAAATTATGATTCTCATTTAGACGATGCCAGCAGCTTTTAATGTCCTTGTGACAGTGTCGTTCTCGGATATGTTGCAGGTATGACGGTCGTACGTCTTGCAGGTCAAGCCTGGCCCGAAGAGGAACCGCCATGGCACCTCTTTAAACCCTAAGCCCTAGGAGCCATTCTTTGACGGGACATCCCTTTGTTGTCATGCCTTCCTAATTAAGCACCGCCAAAGAGCCTGCGCGCTTTATAAGGCGCTGTAGCGAGCTATCACACAGAGCCTTCCTTTTTCCCCTTTTCCTGTATGCTTAGTTTCTCATCGATAGGCTGCCCTAGATTTTGGATTGAGCGAACGCCACAGCAGGCTCCTCCAAGCATAGGTACATGTCTGCATACATGGTATAATTCAACAACGACTTCCACAACATCAGTAAACGTACACGACCCAAGAGCGGGCGGTTAAGTGCTTATTAAATCAGTATTAGGGCCAGAGTCAAGGCTAAGATTCTTGTAGACCTCAAACCACTCACGGTAGTTGCCAGTGTGACATGCCTTAATCCTAAGAAAATCACAGCAAGCCAGGGAACGGACTGATGTCGTCACTGGTCCACTTGACTAATAAAGCTAGTTGTGTTTCTATTCATAGCTATCAGTCTGTGCTTAGCTCTTCTCCATTCTCCAATCTCTAAACGCTGCAATTGTATCCATCTAACTGGGACGTACTCGTAGTAGATAATGTCGAGAGGCGAGGCATTTATTTATGTAGTGGGCTGTTCACAATTTGTGTTCCTATTGGCCGGCTGACCGCTGGGAAGGTTCCTGGCTGGCGCTTGGAAGCCAATCACACTACAGTTTCTGGAGCCGGGCCCACCAAATCTGAGCCAGCGCGTTCTCTCATTGGTGCGTACGTAGAAACCTACAGCTGTCTCCGTTACTTATACTCTGATTGGCTAGACTGTATCAACATTCAACACCGACACCGAATCATGAATGGCGTAGACAGGAAATGTCTCATCTTTCCATCTTTCACAAGTCTGCAAATCATACGAGCTCCAGAAAACCCCTCAATATAACAGCACAATATGTTGGTTGGCTGGACACCGTACAAAGATGCGAGAACAACACAAGCTCTGCTCCACCCCCAGTTCCAGTGGAACGGCCATTCGGTCTGCCATGGAACACACCATCCAGCTGTTTGTTGACAAAGTTCTTTGTGCGCGAAACCTCCAGCTCGTCACACTCGGCACAAATCGCCTAGTCGGCGTCTCAATGTCATGGTGTCTCACCTCGCCCACAGTTCGCATTCTACAAGTCTATTCTTACAGTATGCTTAAAATCGTGGAACTACCTTCCCCAATCGACTCTTCCATTCTCCGCATTAGGATCCAAGGCCCCCCATCATGACGTGTATATGGATCTTGTTAGTGCTCACTTCCAGCATCGGCTCATTCGGGTCTGCATTTTGATAATTTCTGGATCGTTCATCTCTTGTTCCTTGGATCTTGCCTTCAGCAGTAGAGTCAAATAAGGTGAAAAACTCGATCGATGATATTATTATGATCCCAAAATTCCCAGGATGGAGCACCTAGATGCTACTGTAAGCATAATGACGTTTTTCATTTCACTCCAAATTATAAAAAGGTGACTTAAGCTAGCGAGAACAAAAGCCTTTTCTTAGAGAGGTCAACGTTCGCTTTTAGGTCTTCGCATTCTGCTGGTTTTGACGTGGCACCCAAATTTTCTGTCTACTCCAGGCCCTTTCAACGCCCAACGCCATGAAAACATGTGCTACTGTCGCAGCACTTGCTGCTGGAGCCAATGCTCTCGCTCTTCGAGGTGAAAGCTGTTGCTTTACTTTGACTGCCTCTGGCGGAACATCTGGCACTGTCGGTCAACTGAGTGATGGCCAGAACCGCATCGGTGGTGGATTGCCTCCTGCCACGCTTTGCATTACTCCTGGAGGTACTATCACTGATAGTAGTGGTCGTGAATGCATTCTCACACGTTAGTAGCTATCCCTGATACCTGTCATTGTCGATACGCTATCATCAAATCCCTGTACTGACTGTTTGGCGGCGTGGAGTAGCTCCTACAACCCAACTGCAATGTGATACAGGAGCTGCTCCTGACTCGGGCTTTTCTGTCAGCAGCTCTGGTCAGCTAACTTCCAATGGATCTGCCGATTTTGTCGCCTGTCAAACCGGCGATAACGGTGCATTCAATATATACACCAACCCTTCCCCCAGCGATGTGACTGGCTGTGTCCATATCACTCTTGCAGCCGACCAATGCTCATCCTCTGCATCTTCGTCAGCACAACCAAGTACACCGGCAGCTTCTCCTCCCGCTGCCTCGGAGACTTCACCTGCTATACCCCCTGCTAGTCCCCCTGCAGGCTCTCCTGCTAGTACACCCTCTAGTTCTTCTGGCCCTGGAAGTCCTCCTACAAGTTCTCAAGGTAGCCCACCCGGAGTTTCCCCCGGCAGTCCATCTATCGTCGTGGTCACCGTCACGGAGACTGTGTGTACCCCTGGGCCGAGCACCGCGTCTCCCGCCTCAACTCAGACCCATGCACCAGGGCCATCAGGTACCGGCGTACCATGTAGCACTGATCTCGTCTCCGGCAATTTCGAATTTCCTCATCTCATTGTCCCTATAGACTCATCCTCTCCTGACACTGCAGGTGGCACTCAGTTCAAAGCTGAAGTTACGTCTACCATTTCCACTCTTTTCAATTTTGATATCCCGGCCTCTGATGCTGGAAAGACTTGCACTTTAGTCTTTCATTTCCCAGAACAGAAAAATCTGCAAACTTCTTCCTTCACTTTTAGCGGTGATGGCAAGGTAGACTTTGCTGAATTGAACTCCCCCGCTACTCAATCTACTACATTCAACAATGCCCCAACTGTCAAGACGGACTTTGGTGTAACTACCATTGCGCCAGGAAACTCTTACGTAATTTCCACTTTCCCCTGTCCTTCGGGTGAAGCTGTGGCATTTGAATTGAAAGAAGCTGGAAGTACCGATTTCACTTTCTTTGAGGATTACAATCCTTCTCCGTATGTTTCCGTGGCGTCTGATCTTTACATTTTTGAAATGCTCTACTGACAGTTTGCCAGCATCGGTCTCTTCATTACCACTTGCTAAACGCGACGCTACGAGTGACCTAATATAGTTCCTAGAGCGCAACCATACCAAGAGCCATTCAATGCAGGTAGAAACAACCCAGTCTCACCCAGTGGGCATGATATTTACTTTACAATCCTTCAAGGTGCCATGAGTTCAATCATTGGTATCATCCACCGACAAAAAAGGCCTCGAACCTATACTTAAAGAACATAGTATTTAATCAGAATGAATTGCGACCTCTATTGCTTCAGTAACAATAATGGCATTAAAAAAATTTCTGTTCATTACTTCCAGGGGGGATGTTTGCTAGTAGTTGACAGATGATGCTGCGTGACGATGCTCAATCGTTGACCGAGAAGTTTTCTTACACAAATATACACAATATATGACCTATGTGCAGACTTGATTTCTGCTCTTGATGTCTAACTTCTAGGGGTTTTCCAAGCTATGGAGGGAACTACGCGATGAATGGCGAGTATCTTGGCCTTTTTTAAGGGAAGTAGTGTATTATTTCAGCTCCCTTGGAGAATCAGCTGCAGTTATGGTGGTTTTTTGTTTTGCACTTTTTTCCCCAGAAATCAATATGTATGGTGAAGATTTCGTGCGAATAAGATGATGAACCAGTCATGCATAGTTGAACCCTTGAGATCGGAACTGAGTATTAATTCCATAGGCTGCAGGATACTTGTTTGGCCTAAAAAGCTATAATTTCGTTGGATGACAATAATTGCCCTGTCTACTACCTATTCGGAACGCTCAACATGGGTATGGGATGAAAGCCTTAGTTCCCAAGGATAAAAATCTAGCAGTCCTAGGACATACTTTTATGGGCTTGATACGATCGCCATATCCGATGGTTGGATGCCCACACAACACCTTTTGTGATCCAATAATCCCAGGCACTTACGCATTCTGATCTCGAGAGAAAACGGTTGGCATAGCCTAGTCGTGCGACCTACAGGTATGTGACAACAACGGTTAGGATTAAAGCAAGAAAAGCACAGTTAGGAGCAAAGATAGGTGTCAGCCTCCAAATATACGCCCAACCCAATAATTGTGATATTACATGACATTAGAATACGGTAAACCGAAGGAGCCATCACATTTCTAATTCAGGGCATAGATACGTACGTACTTTCACTTAGACTTGCTCAACGCACCTGCTTAGGCAGTTTCAGGTAAATAACAGTTCGACCCTTCAGATCTCAAACACATACGTCGCTTACAAGCGTCACTCATAGCAATGCAGAATACAGTGCGACTTCGCTAGAACATAATAGGTGAGGCGTCAATTCAATTGAGCGGTGTAGAAAGCTAAACCATCACTATCTGATTCGACAGTCAATATCAGTCGCTTTGATCTGATTGGTACTTTGTTTCTCAATTACCTATCGGATTCTGGGTACATAGGCAGATGTATCACATGATGGAATTGGCACCGACACGCTTTTTGTTGAACGTAAAATACTTTGAGAACTCAACCTGCCAAACTGTCAGCATGCAAGAAAGAATGACTTGCAGACAAGGCATCCGGTAGCCATGCTCTCGGAACGGAGAGACCGCCCCCATGATATGTAGTTACCACCAATGAGTGTGTGTGGTGGGGGTGGAGGGGATGTGGCACCAGGAATGGGTTAGCTATCGAACTGTGAAGTCACAAGCACAGGTTTGTCATAGTATGAAGAATCTTGTGTTATGGTGATCAGTCAGTCCCAATTGACCATTGTGCAGGAAATCATAACAAAGGCGAAAGATAGCCAAAATACAGACCGGGAAGCATGGCAAGCGTCAAAATGCAAACAATTCGAAGGTCTAAGGAGGCTATATCCCCTCAATGCGACCCT
The DNA here is from genome assembly GCA_037356135.1 of Talaromyces sp. F31. Lineage (NCBI taxonomy): Eukaryota > Fungi > Ascomycota > Eurotiomycetes > Eurotiales > Trichocomaceae > Talaromyces > Talaromyces sp. F31. The sequence continues at coordinate 2,542,518 of JAYXSF010000034.1, forward strand.
GTCATGCAGAAACAGCGTGTCCAAGGGCCAACGTGTAAGTATGCGTTGTTCGATACCTACAGGTTTTACCCCGTTTCAAGACTCGCAGCCATCGTGCCTGATTCCAAATTCTTTTTTTTTTCTGGTGCAGCGTAATAAAATTCCAACATGAACAACATACGAGTCGCATGAGTAAACGTCGTTTGATTTTATCGCCCAAAAAGGACAAGTTTCGAGGCAAGAATCGAAGTCTCCCATGAGTAGCTAGTACTTGCTCAGACTGTCAACATATCAGACTAGAATACTATTCTAGAAGAAAGAAGTTTATAGGCCAGATATTGCTTCGTTAATCATGCCAGCATAGAGATGAGTTGGCGAAAGCATGAGGTAGCGGGTCTAACTTCGTTGACGCACTGAATAGGATAGGCTCCTAGTTAGCATCGTCGCTGTACTCGAATCAAGTCTGTACAACGGTATCTCAAGGCCAGCTCCGCAATCGAAGTAATCAACGACGCTGTTTGGAAACCAAAGTACGCATACAAGTTTTCCTGCAGGTGTTGCGAGTAAGTCTTAAATCTCATGTTGCAAGTGCCTAAGTTACTTAGTGAGTATTTTGCGTGATTTTTCATACATTTCTTAATCGATCATGCATAAGTATGGTGCAATCAAACGAGAATGACTGTGCAAGGTTACCATCGGTGCTTTCCAGTGCTTGGTCCTGGTATGGATATCCCACACTCATGGGACTGTGTTCGTGTTATGGTCGATTCTTGTTCGTGTCCATCAAGATTGTGTTTGTAGATAATTGAGGGTCACACGAAAGACGCACAAGATAGCTTCAGCTTCTCGTTGCAGTTCTGACGTGACAGGTCCGAAAGGATCCTCAGGCAGCACACCCAAGATTGCAAGCCTTGCACAATAAGAATATAAGTTTTCTGTCCCGAACTATGTCAGAGCCTTGACCAATACGAGGTAAGCATGAATTTGGAAGAGGGTCCTTGGGCAGCATCAAGGGCCTCGCAATAATACTTGCAATTTCAATACTCCGGAATGTACAATCGTCCAATAATACCAAAGACAGGTGGCAACGCCTCGAAATTTTAACCTGCTGCTACATCACTGGACGCGCCTGGAGCGTTTGTGACGCCTTTGATGGTGTGCAAGTTCCCGGGCGGTTACCATTTGCGGCCTGGGAAAAATCTGAAATATCAGCCGAAACACTTATTTTCGGGAGGCAAATATACCCCAAAAATGAATTGATAGAGACCGTAATCCAATATATCGGAATGGACGATTTGACACCCTCTGCTGCAGAAGATTCAAGTTTCGGAGGAAGTGCTTAGGAGCTACTTCTGAATTCCAATGCGATGCGCTCGTGTTGTTCGGAGCCGCTGCTGCAGCGACGTTCCGTAGGCAACGAGTCCCGCAATGCAAATCTCTTGGCCAGGCCACATTACCGTTCCAACTCCTGGCTTAGATTCATAGTCTTTCATTCTTCTCTTCTCTGCCTAGACTGGCATTCAGATGCTGACGTCGCGCTTTGTCATTCGAAATGTGGTGCAGAACACTTTGATTGGAATTGTACTAGTGTAAATGACGCACTAGTTGATCTCGTCTCGGCATAGTATCGAAGGACTTTTCATCTCGTACCAACGGACTCTAGCTGTGTCAGCAGCGCTCCGAAACCTCCATACATGGTACAATAAATCCCAGGCATACGTACCTCTGTGTGTGCAGATGGTATGCCGTAAAATTGTCGTCAGGTCTCGTATATGTCCCAACTTGAATGACGCCAGAGCCACAAAGTGTATGCATACAAAGTCGTGAAGTTTATGACAAAAGGTTCTCACCGGAATTGCCCTGAGTTCACTCTCGATATTTTAGCAAGCTCCAACTCCTGTCTTATATCTCTCTCGTCATCCTAAGACTTCCAACCCCTCTCCTCTTTAACCCCCTCTTCTACCTAAAATAGACTTAGTGAGCATTGGGTAGCCATCGCCGCGAAAATCCGCCACAGTCCGAAACCAGTCTTCGATGACCCAACATTGTCCAATTGAGCACAAGCCAAGGCAGCGGACGCGAGAATAGGCCGGCGGAAGCACACTAGCACCAATCTCTCAAGCTCCTTGCCCATTTTCCCGGCCTCTAAGAGGATGAACCTCAATGGCTGGAACAGCGGGACGGGGCCTGGGTGGGGGTCTTTGACAAAAAGAAGCGCATATAGCTGAACTTTCAATTCCTCTTTCTCCGACTATGAGCGGGGTTGAGGAGGCGTAGATGGGAAGGTATTTTTTGATTGGAGCAGAGGAGATGGATGCTGAGGCATATTCGGAGCACCGGGGGTCCAGATCCAGTTTCCGATGCTCATCACTGTGACTATCAGCCTGTTCCCATCCCCCTCCTTCTTCTTCTACCCCCCTCTACGTGCTCGACGAGTATTTTCTGCCGGGTTTGGCATTGCTCTCGGAGTGAAAAGTCTCCGATGACGGGTATAAAAGCCAGCTCGTGTTCTCCTTCCCATCATGGTCCTCCTTCTTCCTCTTTTATCACTCTTCCTTCCAAGATTCCTCATAGAGCCAGAGACTCCGCTGCATACTCTACCCCTTCCTCATACTAAGGGCCTTTGGATAATCAACCCTTCAAATATTAAAGTCATACTCTATTTGTTTCTCAAGACATAAAAGCCCCCACGAGTTTTATAATCTTCCTGGTGATCTTCACTTTCAGTGCAACCTGTTGCAGACGAGATCAATCATCTTCTCTTTGGCTTCAATCAATTACCTTGGTCAACGGTTCCAACACTTTGTAAATCACGATGGCCACTCACCAATACTATCAGCCGAGCATGGCCATGAACATGCCTTCAAAAGCGCCTGCACCTGCCGGTCTTTATCCCGTCGGCCGCGTGGCTGTTCAACCGGCAGATTTCTCAGACAGCAGCACAACCGGTGGCAGCCGGACAACTGGCTACAGCGGAACTACCAGCAGCTACTCTGGCAGCATTAGTGGCGATTATGAATCCAGCACAATGTCCGGCATCGACGTCGTCGACATGTTAAACGAACGAGTTCATGGCTCTTTCGATCCGATGCCACTCGATCGAGGATTGGCAACACAGGCACAAACGTGAGTTTTTGATTCCAATATAGCAGCACTTTCCTCCACCGTTTCTCTGTGGAGGCGTCTTGATGCGGTTTCCGCTATTCGAGCAATGTGCGAACATGGTACTTTGTCGATTGCTCAGATGCTCAATTCACTGCGATATCAAGAGCTGCTGCAGCTGACAATAATCCGATAGGTCTGGACACTTGAATGCGAAACAGCAAGAATTGCTTGAACTTCAGGCACTTGCTCAGCGTCGCTTGAAAGGAGTGCGCTCCAGCTTCAACGAGGGATTGAAAGCGGCGAAGGAAACGAAGAGAGATCTCGAATGGACTTCGAAACGCGTGAGGTGAGTTTCTTTGTGTTTTTGGGGATGTCGCATTCCTTGGTCGGTGGAAAGGCGCAAGGGGCAACTCGCTCCTTTTCCCAGGACGTGCGTGTCTTCCGCTCCGCTCCGCTCCACCAGCAGCGGAGCGAAGTTTCCGCCCTTGTTGCAGTTTTCTTGGCGCGTGTGTGCTGTCTGCAGGAACACATCATCACAAAGGGGTGATTGGGCGGAAATTCTACGACGAACGGGGTCAGATTGCGCCAGAATGATCGAGCTAACAGAGAATTCTGATTAGTGCCCTGAAAGCCAAGGCTGAGAAAGCACACCCAGAAGAGTATCGCCGAGCGACCAGCAAGTATGCCTTCGACGACGGCTACTGAAGTCTCAGGCACCCCTCGCCAAATTGACTCTGGTCACTGTTACCTTAGCTTCTGTGACGACGTACGAAACGACGCTGATGAAATCTTACGATTCGGTTTGGGAAAGTAAAACTAGTGGCTACTTTCTGTTTTTTTCTTGATTTTGGGTGTGTCTGCATGCTTTTCTTGCCATTTCCTGTGGACACCCCGTTTTTGATTACGTATGACTATGTAATTCCGTATTTCTTTCCGTTAGTTTACCGGCGTTCTGTCACGGCTGGCTACTTTGCTTGGAGGGTTGCTGTTTGGGTGGTTAAATTGTCTCTATTTCGTGTAATCTCATTACAGCAGATACTCCAATACGGTACGGAACGTAAATGGCATCTTCTTAATAGCCTCCCCTATATTGAAAAGAGTGTAGGAACCTGAAACCCTAAGAGGTGGCCCGTTATGGTTAGTGTTAGGGCTTCAAGCCATTACCCTAACTTCTTGTTGAGAGAGTCGGCACAAACTTACTACATCATTGATGAGCTGAAATTCTGAGTCAGCCTATGTACTGTTATGTAGAATAATAGTACGAGCTAAGATCTTTTTGTATAAGCACAGTATTTAACGCTCAACGTCTTGGATATTGCCCCATCTATAGGCGCAATGCACAGTCAAGGTGATGCTCAAAGTCTAGGGATATCAATATCATCCTATTCCATCCGCAGGTGTGCAGTCAATCGAGTTTCACTATCTCCCCTCAAATGCACCAATCCAGGAATTATGAATTGAGCGTCAAAGTTTTCAACTGCAATACTTCCAGACGCCTAATGTCTTCGCTTAGTGACTATCATGAAGCTGAAAGACACCATCTAGAAGATTCAACTTGTTGAATTTGCTGTGAATCCACCATGGCTAGAAGGGCTGACTGGTAGCTGGTCTCCGATTGTTGGTTGCCACCTCGTTACAAGTTGTTATAGTGTACAAAATCCAAGTCTCATACGCAACGGAGAACTAGCCGAGATCGCCAAGCATGTTGATTGACCTGTGGTTACCTCTGCGAATCCAGCTTCTACTGATACGACAGCGCATAGTGTTCGGATCAGCTTCTTCATTGCTGTCCACTAGTTTTTGCAGTTTTTGCAGTTCCAAGGTTTTCATGTTGAGCCGTGACACACTCACATATATTTTAAACTGACTGCTTGGCCGTCAATTCCCGTGCTTTTACTGTCTGTGTTTTCTCATTTACATTTTCATACCTTCATTGACGTGCATTGTGTAATGGCAATATGTCCTCGATATGATCGAAGCTTAGATTCGCGATGCGACCTTACAACAGCCTGTACATATAAATTGGTATTAGGGCTTTATGTTTCCCAGTTACCTAGGTAGGTGCGAAGCTTATCGACCTTCCGACATCATGATAGGTATGTAACCCCAGCCCAGATAGATAGTCAACTTTGGTGCCCTCAGACTACATACAAGTAGAATCTCATCGAGACTGTTTACTTTCTCTCCTCACGCTCCGGTCTTGGAGTAATGAATTATGTTATGTTGAAGCCCTCGGTCATTGTAGTATGCTGCGTTGTCATGTTGACTATTTATAAGTGCAATCTTCCATCTGTTGGGAAGGATATATGGTTAGCGGTTTCACGTACCAGGCCCTAGGAGTACATGGCCCGACTCATGCGTCGACTTTCCTAAGGTGATGAAAGTAAATTTAGTTTGAAATATAGAGTGTATTGTTACTACCAAACCTGAAAGGTTACGAAGCTTCTAGAGAACATTGCCCACACTCGCGTAAATCAGCTGTGGTGATTCCGCTGCCGGTGGCGATGTCGATGCTTATGCCTGTGGGACCGTTGAGACCATTCAAGTGGCTCACTTGTGTGCTTCGTGTTGTTGCGATCAAGTGAGAATCCTTCCAGACTTTTGAAGGAGTCTCGGGATTGCGATCTTCGCCGTCTTCGTTGTCTAGAATCCGACCTGGAGGCTCTTTCCAGATCTTCAAGTTCATGTAATCTTTCTTTTTGCCACTCTTTCCGCTCTTTTTGGGCGTCTTTGAGCCCGCGAATCCCCGCCTTCATCGCTGCCAGGGGATCATTCGCGTCGAGACGGGCTCTTTCCCGCTCTTGCCTCAGAGGATCCTCATTTCCCCAAACATCAGTATTTCGCATCGCATTAGGGGCTTTTACTTCCTTAGTAGAGCCTGTAGAGTACCAAGGCGTCTGACCCGCAGACTCTTTGAATCCAGCGGCATTTGAAAGGCGCATTGTATACTGATCTTCAAAAGCACGTTGTTTCTTTTGCCTTTCGACCTCCGCTTCCACATTCTTTTCAGCTCGCTGGTTTCTTGTCATGTCCTCAGTGAAAAGGTTGATGTGGCCGGCACTATCTGTTATCGATATATGTTCGTCGCGCCTTTTCCCTTCGCGGTGAGACGAAAGTAAATCATCCCGTTTCGCGCCATATTGAGCAGCCTCCTCTCTGGCAAATCTAATATCTCTGTCCGTATCATCTTCTCCTGTTATACGCCGCCGTTTCTTATGCCTTTGTGTACCATATTCCGCTTCTGATCGCCTATGTTCCGACTTGAGAGCTTCGACGGGTGTAGACAGGCGCGGGGGGGACAGACTAGGAGGGCGCTCGCCGCGTAGAATTTGCATCCGACGTTCGGCATCAACTTCTTGCATGCGTCTCTCCTCCTCTTCCTCTCGAGCTTTCGCTTGCTCTTCGTCGCGGCGGACACGCGCGATGTTGTCCGGATTGTAGACGTTCCATGATTTCTTGCCGAGGAGATGCCTGTCATCAATTAACAAGGAGTTTTGGCCACTTCAGAGAGAATATCGACACTTACAATGGCATTTTTACTGTGGGATAGACAGTATTTGGAAGCAATAAGGGTCCCCTTGAACCAAAGACGATGCGGCACGGCACGGTGTTATCTAACAGTTTAGATTACGCCTTCATAGCGGAAGCGGCTGGTGGCGCCTGAGGTATTAGGCATCCAATATTTATAATGCCTCAGGCAACAAACACCTCTGTTCTTTTTTAACCCTTCAGTTAAATCTTTATGTAGGTTACTTAGTCTTTGGCCAACATCAAATTTTTCTAGTTTGTATTTTTGTGTCTAATTGTTCTTGCATTCGGGTATGATGAATAAGAGAGGAGGTTTCTCTGTCAAATACACCTCTAGAAAAGCTTTATTCTTTACTGCAATGACCACAGCTGTCTTTTTTTGTCTCCATCAATCTCCCAAGATATCTCGATATCCAGTGCGCGCGACCCTTTTTCCTTCTTCTGATAGCCAACACTGCCCTTAATAACCTGTCCTTTCTTCAACGGAATAGGTTCCTTTCCACCGTGGTTTGCAAGAAGCACACATTGTTGCCAGTGTGTTTCGGTGTCAAAGGGACCAGTAGTGAACGCGACCAAGCCGTTCTTCTTCAGATCTACAGGTTCAACATTCTCGTCGAATTTGAAAGTAGGGGAAGGTAAGAAGAAAGTGTCGAACCAGATGTTCCAACCGTCGAGTCCAGGAATGTCTTCTGTAAGAGTCACTTCGAAATTCTTGAGGAAAGTCAATTCTGCAACGGTAATTGTGTGTAGTGGAAGCGGTAAAAAGACAGCTGATGAACCGACAATAGTCTCGGGTTTAGTTGTAGTAACGATTGCCTCATCGTGAATGTGTTCAAGCATGCTCGACATGTCAAAGCCGTAGACGGATTTCCAGAAAGTCACGTGGGAATCCAAAAAGTCACTGTCAACGTATGGTGCAATGCGTAGTGTAGTATGTGATGGCACCATGAGGCCACCCGGAACCAAGTAATGGTCTCTAGCCCACAGCACCGAGTCCAACATTGCTTCGAAAAGTAGTCCATATCCCATCCATTCCGATACAATGATGTCGACCTGGGGCACAGGCAGACTAACTTCTTCGATCTTGCCACGAACACACCTGGATTCTGAGTAAGCATTATTGCAAAATTATGTGTGAATTTTCGGGTACGTACGTTATGACATCTTCGAAGCCATTTTTGTAGATATTCTCACGAGCTTTTTGGATGATGTTGGAATTATCCACCGCAATGACCATCTTAGCTCCGGCCTTTGCACAGAACATGGATAGAATGCCCGTTCCACAGCCAACATCAAGAACAACTTTGTCCTTGAATAAACCTTTGTTGTCGTATATGAAGTCGCGATAAGCATCGGTTCGCACGGTGTCCTTAAGCATGGTCTCATGAATCGCTATGATTATCCATTAGTGATTTTGACAACAACATCAATATAAAGATAAACAGGGTGGATTAAGCGAACCATTGAATGAGTAAGATGTGAAATAGTCAGCGTCTGCTTCTTCGATTTTTCCTTTTTTTGGTGCTCCAGGCCCTGCTGCGTTTTCATCGATAGACACATCGGCTAATTGCTCGCCCAATGACTTTTGTACCGCCAATCTGTACTCCGAAAATTGATTTTTTAGCTTCTCCAATTCCTCCTGAAGCTCTAGGATGCGTTTCTCGTTGGGCGCTTTTCCGTCTTCGACTTCCACGTCGTCTGTCAGGTCGTCGAGGCTATAGAGTAAGGCGTCGTCGTCGAGAACCGGTTTCAGATAGACATCGTCGTTGAATAAAGCTGAAGAGCTAATTGAGGGTTCCCTGTTTCCTTTCTTGATCTCTGAGCGCAAATAATTGACCAGTCGAATGGTTCCTAGAAAATCCAGGTCTGCATGTAGTCAGCATCAATTGCAATTTGAAGATGGGGAGCTCAGGGAGCCCTAGGTGCCCAATTGACAAAATGAAGGTAACACAACGAATAAGCACACACCAAGATCTCTCTGCACCTTGACGAGGTCAAAGTTGTACCTTTCCTTGGTATCTTTCAACATTACGCGGACATCAGGATAAACATCTGCGCTGAACAACCCTACGACTGGCTGACTCTCTTCCTCTGGTTCAATGTCTTCCCAGCCCTCATCGTTACCATTGACGATGTTCAAGCTATCAGCTGCAGAATCGCTGTCTGAATAGCTATCCTCCCCGCGATGGGCGTCTTGCAAGGAAGCCGACATGCTAGGCTCTGAAATCCGATTAATTGAGAGGTATACAATTTGAAAAGAGAATTAGATTTATTCTTTGTGTGGAAGATTTGGGGCAAGTATCCAGACTCTGATGGAATCAGAAGTAAGAAGAAAAAAGTTTAGCAATAAATTGTATTAGCAGCCCCGCCTGCCATAAGCAAAAAGTAAAAAAGTTCCGGCCCAGCGACGGCCTGGACAACCAGGCAACCCCGCCAGACTCACCGCCCTGCGAGCTTGTTGTCAAACTGCCCCTTCAGGAACAACGCCAGACTCACTGCTCATCACACTGCCAGAAGCTCTATGTTCTTCGTCTGAGCATGTACATACTTGCAGACGTTCATTCACTAATAGTGCTTCCTCATTTGATACCCACTCTTTGATCGCATCAGCGGCTCGACCTCAATTGCGTCTTCTTGAAGAACCGTCTTCCGTATCCGCCGACGACAAACGAATCCTATCTTCAAGAGTCCAGCCGGTCCATTTGTTCAATTCGGCGTCATGGCGTTTCTGTTCAATCGCAGTGCTCGTCCGCGATCACCGTCAGATTTAGCCAAGGTGACTAGAGATCTCCTATCAAAACTATGGGAGCTGCCCGATTCACCCAAGGTGTGTGCCACGCGTATCCGAACTATCGGCTGTTGAGATGAGCCATGGAGCAACTGACAGAGTGGCAACTATAGCTAGAAGAAGACATTTCCAAGCAACTTGCGCAAATGAAACTGATTACACAAGGGACACCAGGCAAGCGGACCATTATACAATGGCTCTAGTCAACAGCTAATACCTTGAAGAGATGGATAGTGCCCCCGCCCTTGTACGCTCCTTGTTCGATTCGGTGATACGAGAAGATCTTCTTTTTCAACTGGCGCACAGCATTCGCAAACTACCATTTGAAGCGCGTAAAGATACCCAAACGATCGTGACACATATATTACGGTACAAGCCAAACAATGGACCTGGAGACCCGCCAGCGATCGATTATATTGTTCATCAGCGGCCGGAAGTCATAATCGAACTTTGCAGAGGCTTTGAGGAGCCTCATAGTGCCTTATCATGTGCCTCCATTCTCAAGGAGGCTGTCAAGTCCGATGTCATAGCCGCTCTCATTCTATATGATCAATCAAACGAATATGAACCGGCGGTTCGGCTCAACGACATAAATGCTGAGCAACCGCAGACGGGGGACGGTATTTTTTGGAAGTTCTTCGAGTGGATTGATAAAGGCAGTTTTGAAGTGAGCGCAGACGCGTTTACCATATTCCGGGTAAGAATTTCCCCATACGTCCGAGAGGTCAATTTCTGACACATATCATACTAATTGTTTTTTTTTTTTTTTTTTTTTTTTGCTTCCAAGGATCTCTTGACACGGCACAAAACATTAGTCGCCTCGTACCTATCCGCAAACTATAGCCTCTTCTTTGGCAGATATCACCAAATTCTCATACAATCCGACTCCTACGTAACGAAGCGACAAAGCATCAAGTTACTTGGCGAAATTCTTTTGGACCGCACCAATTATAATGTCATGACGGCATATGTTGACAGCGGAGACCACCTCAAAGCGTGCATGAATCTCCTCCGAGACGACCGGAAGATGGTGCAGTATGAGGGATTTCACGTTTTCAAGGTCTGTCACACGCTTATCTCGAACTATCCAGCTAGTATAAAAACTAATGGAAATTTTTTACGTAGGTGTTTGTCGCAAACCCGAACAAATCGGTGGCCGTACAGAGGATTTTGATAAACAACCGGGACCGATTGCTCAAGTTCCTGCCGAAATTCCTCGAGGATCGCACCGACGACGACCAATTCACCGATGAGAAGGCCTTTCTTGTTCGGCAAATTGAGCTTCTTCCTAGTGAGCCTATCGAACCGAGCCACTCCTCTACATCGCGACCTGGCGTCAACACCACCGCAGCCTAGGACGCCATAATTTCGAGGTTTCTTTCTGCTAAACCTATACATACATACACGACTTTGCAAAAGACCGTTGGGTCAGGCAAAGTCAACGAGATGATGACTTAAGACCGGCGCTTTACGCCCTGCTAGTTATGAGCAGATCTTTTTTTGTTGCATACTCGAACTGCTGCTCGCGACTTGGTTTCCTAAATTTCATTTTTCGTTGGGCGCTTGGGGCTGTTTGCTTACAAAACACATTCATTGGCGTTGTTTGGGTTTCTAGTTTCATGGCCGATGGTACATTGCTGTTGCTTGTCTGGTGCTGAACCTGTAATTGTTGAGTGTATAGACAATGGGTCGACATCATATATTATACATTAACTGGGACTGGGTAGCTGATCAACTCGGTACTCGATCGATTGAGTGTATACACAGAAAGATTTGCACATAACCCTACATATTTACTTACGTATGTACCTAGGTATGCCCTAACCCACCTACGTGCTACCTAACCCTGAGGTACTCCAAGGTTGGTACCATCGATACCTGACACAGGGACTTTCACAGAACCTTCAATGTTAGGGTACTTCGGTAGGCATCCGTGTCGACACCTGAGGCACAACCGGCTGCTCTTCGGACTTGACTTCCGCGAGTGAACTTTCCTCGATAGTTCCAAGCACAACCCGATTCACTGACACGCTTCATTCATGACATGGAATCCCCTATGTAGATCTCCGAGATTTTAAACATTGGACGATTAAGCTGAGGCCATCCCGGAAGCAGTTAGTGGCCGTCAGCCAAAGGCCTAGCTGGGAACGCCACCTTCATTCTCGCGAGGGAACGTTGGATAAACATAGACGGGATGTATACAGATAATATCATAATGCTTCAGATATAGTATACAGCACTAATAGCACTCACAGGCATTTGTCGATCATCTTCCATCTCTTGTAAGTTGTAGCCAGTAGCTCGGAGGATCAGCAACTTGCCAAGTAAACTGGCCGTTGGTAATTCAGATACACGCTACTCCACAACAGGCATAGCCCCAGCTTCCCCTTTCACCAAAGGAGAACCACAACACAACAACCTCAGCCTTCTTTCTACCAAGCTGATTCGCAACTCAACATTCGTCCCTGCTGATAAACACCCCTGCTACGGCTTACGCTTGCTCTGAGCCCCATCGTTTCATAGAAATCCGCGGGTTCTGCGTATATATCATACTTCTTTGGGAATCCGAAGGCTCTGTACCCCGGCGCATCGACCTATATCCTTAAAACCCCTTGTATGAACGCTCGCTCCACGTCGACTGATCTTTCGCCAGTACTGCAATCTGGTGAACAATGCGTCCAATCTCCTAAAATAACGACAACACATATATAAGATGCCGGAGTCTGTTCCTTCGATACACGCCATCGCATTTGAAGAGACCGCCCCAGCAATCGCCTCTCATTCGATCAAGCCCATATACTCCTCCGAAAATACTGCGGCAAGTTCGAAAGATGACAAAACACAGCTTGAAACAGACGATTCAACCTTAGGCCAGACTAACAACTCGACGCATGCGCCAAATGGCACTGAATTGAATAATGACGAACAGTCGCAGTCAACTCAGAATAGTCTGGCCATTCCCGGCTCTGCCGAGGACCAGAGTCTCACGCCATTTACGAAAATACCAAGTATCAAGGTAGATGCTGCGTCTTCCAGACCCAGCTCGCGATGGTCTGAACGAAAGTGGGGTGTGCTCAAATCTCGCAAATCGACCGAATCCGTACGACCAAAGTCTGCGAACGCGCCGAACAGCTCGGACCAACCTTCCTTTGAAGGCATTACCATGAACATTCCTACCACCGACTTCCAAGATCTGACTCCAAGCTCCATGGAGTTTTCCAAACGGGGCAGCTTAGTCACAGCCAAACCCGCCACACCTGCGATGTCCCTCCCGAACAGTGATCCCGGTCCCTCGTCCTCGCCACGTAAACGAACATCGAACTCACTCCGTGTCAGACATTCCGTACTCACATCCCGAGCCGTTTCAGCGGACGAAGATATGCTATCGCGTAGGGTTCGGTTGATGTACGAAAAGGGTGAAGATAACGTGACGGATGCTGATGTCACTCGAGCAATCGCAGAGGAAAATGGTATTCTCTGGGAGGAGCAAACTCCTGTTGAAGGCACTTCGGAACAATCATCCGAGCCGAATGGGTCTACCACGGACTTTAGGAGTATCACTTCGGTGGGCGCAACCAGCTCTATAAAGCGGGAGTCAAAAGAGCTTGCGGGAGGAATTGAGGACTGGCAGAATGTTGAAGCTGCCGATGTTGACAGGTATGGTTTTATTGTCCCGCGAACTAAGGGCGGGGACTCTGCAGAACCTCAACCGATCCAGCGCGTTTCAACTAGTCTGCTTCTTGCCTCGGAGTCACCGCGACGGAAGAATACATTTAGAAGATCAGCTGCGACTGTAAGAAGTAGCAGCAGGTCGCTTGTTAGTAAATCACCCACGCGTGAACGGAAGTTGTCCGACTCCTCCACCAATCGGCCGAGTTCGTCGCAGAGCGCATACAGCCCGACATTGAAAAGATCGCCATCCAAGTTTCGGTATGCGACAAATCGATTACCGCACAATCGAGATCGCCGAGTCAGAGACGAGGCGGGTGACATGCTCACTTTACCGTTCGAAGTCCCCGAAGTCGCCGCCGAAGATACTCCCGTATCAATGGCTATGAAGAAGAAGGAATGGGAACGAGAGGACAAGTGGATGAAAATGGCGAAACCGACGAAGAAGACGCATGATGGAAGCGGGATGACATTTGAGTTTGATACTAGCAGCTCAAAGCTCATTGAGCGGACATGGAAAGGGATTCCTGATAGCTGGAGAGCTACGGCATGGTATGCATTTCTGGAGTCCAGTGCTAGAAAACATGAGGGTAGCCCGTCGGCTGCAGAGTTGATCAGTGCTTTCCATGAATATCAGAATGTGTCTTCTCCCGATGATGTGCAGATTGATATTGATGTCCCGCGCACAATAGGCAGTCATATAATGTTCCGTCGGCGTTATCGTGGTGGACAGAGGCTTTTGTTTCGAGTTTTGCATGCCATGTCTCTTTATTTCCCCGAGACTGGGTACGTGCAGGGCATGGCAGCACTCACCGCAACGCTCTTAGCATATTACGACGAAGAAAATGCATTCGTTATGCTTGCTCGTCTTTGGATGCTACGAGGGTTACAGCATCTTTATAGAGAAGGATTCTCTGGTCTGATGGAAGCACTAGGTGATTTTGAGAAGGAGTGGTTGGGTAATGGCGAAGTTGCCGGCAAATTGGTAAGCTTGCTTTTATCCAGGGATATCTGTTTGATGCTAACTTCATGAAGAATGAGTTGGGTATTCCTCCTACATCTTATGGCACCAGGTGGTATTTGACACTCTTCAACTATTCGATCCCTTTCCCTGCACAACTACGCGTTTGGGACGTATTTATGCTTCTTGGGGATGCCGAACAACCTTCATCAAAAGCCAGCTCAAACGGCACCCATGCGTCCAAGGCTAAGCCAGACCAACCGGTCAGCTCCTTTGGTCAAGGCCTGAACGTTCTGCATGCGACATCTGCGGCCTTGATCGATGGGATGCGGGACATCGTGCTAGAGTCTGATTTTGAAAATGCCATGAAAGTGCTCACTAGCTGGGTGCCCATTAAAGACATTGAACTCTTTATGCGAGTTGCTAGGGCAGAGTACAAGGTCCACCACCATCGCAAAAAACATGGATAGCTCAGAAGCTATTTTCATCACTTTGTTTTACGCTCGCGCTTGGCGAGCCACGATCACAGGCACATCGTGGCCCATGACTAATGTTACTTGCATATGACATGCCAATGAACCGACGAAATCAACTACTCCTATACGGATTACTTATCGCTTTTTTGTACCTACCCCTTCAACGACCGTGTCCGGTATACCTCCTACACATTTCCTTCGTCTATGTGGTTATTTGCATACCTTTCCGAGGAATCTAGGACAAGGAATATTCATTTCGACTCTTTCACTTTTCTCCTCCTCTTTCGACGTTTGCTATTCACTTATCATTGTGATTGTATTACTTTTTTCGTCGGCTTTCGAATGATACCCCCCTATTTAAGTTTTCAGACATCACTTTGGAACAGATCGTTGGCTCTGTCCGCGAGTATGGTGACTTCGCTTTGGGAATACTGTCTGCAAATTACTATAATCTTTAATTGAAATCTAATCCTTCCATTTCATGAACTTTATTCTTTTCGTCGAAATAAAACTTGCCTACTCGTTATCTTTTCAGCACCGAAGATTTGAGTTGAAGGAACATGTCTATAGAGACGTATGAAGGGATAGAATCATAAGTTAATACGTGTTTAAGCGAATATGTGTTCAAAATGGAAGGCATTTTATGTATTAAGATTAAAAATGTAGGAACAGAAAGATATTATAATCAAAAGAAGCTCTCCGGAAGATACCTTGCCAACAGTCTATAATTTGGTAACCTTCAACTGAACACCGTCTCTCGGCCTTAAGACCAATCTCCACATCTTCAGCTCCTCTGGATCCTGGACCGACTCATCACGTGCAAAAGTGAATTGGCTAAGCAAGACACAGAGAAGGATCTTCATTTCGGTTTCGGCGAATTTGCGACCAATGCAGCCACGGGGTCCCTGGAGGAAGGTCATGAATGCGTTTGTCGTGTATGATTCGGGTAGGCTGTCCCAACGGTCAGGATCGAAGTCATCTGCGGTAGGACCCCAGTACTCTGGCAGCCGGTTGATAGCGTTGGAGTAAACCAGGACAGTAGTTCCCTTGGGAACAACGTAGTCACCAAGCTTGTCATCGTCGACGAGTTCACGGACAGTCATTGGGATTGGAGGAATGTAGCGGAGTGATTCGCGACATACATTGTCGAGGTAAGGTAGGTGATCGGGATCAATCGTGGAGGTGTCATAGCCTTCGCGGGTATCAAGATCGAACAGAAACGGGTAGTGACTCCGGATTTCCTCACGCAATTTCGACTGAATACCGAGGTGCTTTGAGAGAAGGTGAAGTGTCCATGTTACACCAGTAGCAGTCGTATCGTGACCGGCACCGAGGAAGGTCATGACCTGATCACGCATTGTCTCGAAGCTCAGGCCAGCCTCGCCTGCAGCTTGCAATTTGAGATTGTCGCGAACCAATAGAGAGAGGATGTCTTTGTCGGCAGGGTTGACAGTTGCTTGCTTCTCTTTGATAATCTTCGTGGCGGAACCAAGGATGATACAGCGTGAAGCCTCCATATCCCGATTCATCTTTGCAGGGATGTACTTGGTCAAGGGAAAAAGAGTCTGAAGGCCATGCATCAAACGAGACAAAGAATCGAAAACAAAGACCTTACGATAGGCTTCTCGCAGAGGGGTCTCGGGGTTCTCAAGAGAGTTGACATCGGTACCAAAGCCGGCTTCGCTAATGATATCGAGGGTTGTCCGATTGAGCCATTCCAGAACTTCAAAAGTTCCCGTTTTCTTGTCTTGAGATCGGCTGATTTCTTCGTCCCAGAGCCTGGCCATGAGGAAAGATTTACGCCAAAAGATGGGCGCGAGGGTGCGGATTGAGCCGATGGAGAAGCCTGGGGTTAAGGCCTTGCGCTGGTGGACATGTGCGTTGCCTTCGGCTAGGAGAATGCCGCCTTCGCCTAATATACGTGTCATCCATTTGCGAGCACCGACGGGTTTCGGGTAGTTGTATGGATTCTTGATGGTCATTTGCTTCAAGGCGTCATCATCGGCAATGGACAAGCGCTCAGTGCCCAGTGGGAAGAAATACCGGACGATTGGTCCGTACTGTTTGTGCCACTGGCGCTGGCAGACGCCCACTTCGTTCTCGATGATCTCGAACATCTGCCCGTAGAGAGGATTTCCAGGAACAGTAGGCACATGACGAAGTGGTGAGACATAGTAAGGGTATATCCAGGACCAGTACACCACATAACTGGGGATGGTCACGGCATACAGCAAGACAAGGGCAGCGGTGGTGCTTAACGATGAGGCTCTCGAGATAACACCGGCTGCCAGCGTTGCGGATAGCATCAGCGGCATAAACCGTGGCTTGAACGGAGCCACGCTGCTCGTTGACCGCGTTGCCATATTGTGCTATTGACTTGAACAACGATAGACTGAAAAAATGAGCGTGTATTTCCGACCCGAACACGACAGTCTTTGTAAGAGAGGAGGGGGCAGCACAGTCATTAGATATACTCTCCAAAAGCAACCGGCACTTCTTGTGCGCCCCATCTGGCCGAGCTGTTCTCTTTTCATCATGTGAAAAGCAGTCGAAAAGGGGGAGGCTCCTGCATAGGTGCAGTGTCTAGTTGGACAATTTCTCCGTCTATCTCCTAGTATGGATCAATCATGATGCACTCTCCTTTTAGGTTTCACAGCCCTTGGTTGCTGATTGGACCCCAGCAAGTTCCAATTCTTAGATTTTTAGTGTTGACATTATCAGGGGAGCAATCACATTTGACCCCAATACGGAGGTTGAGTAAGGTAGTGATGCGTATGGAGAGGGTGAGAGGTAGAAAGGGTCTGAGAGGCGAGTACACAGTACAGCTCCGTGCATCGTATGATACTTGTGGTATTGTGACCATACAGTGCTGGTAATGACAGAGGAATACAGAACACCTGTGCTCGACTCCCCCTTCGATCGATAAGCGATCCACTTAGACCCACTTCTTTGCCGGGAGCCAGATCACGGGCTCCGCTCTTGGGTTGCGCCTTTTCCTATTTCGGAAAGTGTGGCGTGTTGATGGCTTTCCAGATTGGGAACTCTCCCCCTCCACAGCTCATCTGAAACCACCATTGGGCATTTAAGGTCTCAGCCCTAGCGCATAACAGGGCCTATCGAAGTCTCTTTTGAGCCATGCATCAAGCTCGCACAGATAGTGGCTGACAGTGGCATCACCCACGACAATCACGGTCCAGCTATATCGAATATAGGGCGATCATAACACCTAGTGCAGAGCATCCTTGCGTCGGCCAGAGACACGATACCAGGCTTTTGACGTGTATTCCCGTCCAAGTACAAAGAAACATACATACGATAGTCAAGTTATGTCGGTGAGAACCGGCCTATGACGCCATGCCTTTGGAGACATGCCTCCAGCATTTTCGGCAGGGAAAGTGCGACTCGCGCAGTCACCACCTTCCTCCAGTTGCAACGGATATTGGTTTCCTGGGGAAACAGCGAATCAAAGACTAAAAGGGAAGGTGTATGTAAGCCTTATGTAAGCCCGTCAGCAACTCCCTCGACCCTCTACACTGGACACTCGACATCCGCTCTCTCTCCTCCTGTTCTCCTACATCCACCTCTGCATCTTTATCTGCATCTCAGGCCCCTCCGCTGCATGGAGTGCTCTTAGAGACTCGCACTATTGATCCGACTCATTCTTATCCCAGGGATCCGTTGTGTTTCTTCCTCTTTCCACATCATTCGTTCTCTCCTGGCCTCCGATCGTCTCCACATCTAATTTCTTATCTCGCTCGTCTAGTCTACGCCACGGCCTTTCTGTACTCTCCTGCAAGGTTATTTGGATTGCACCAGGCGCAATCACCGTCGAAGCGAACGCGTCAACTGGGATATCACAAGCGAGCACTGTACACTTGTACGCAAGTGCCAGAGTGGGTCGTCAAGGGCTTCAGTACGTTAATCGTCGACTTCATCCATCATGCCCCTGATTTTCCATGGCCTATGCACTTGCATGAGCATCTATATATCACGTCGTTTGCTGGCTGAGATTTTCCGACTTTTACTTCTCTGCTGCGTCCCGCTCGCTTGAGTTTTCACTGTCTATATATGAAGGCTGACAGCTGTATATAAGCAGAGGATCGGGAACATTGCACTGCTTTGCAGCTCTTCGCCGTGTGATAGAATCATCAGCGTCTCATTCCCTACCTTTGCTATCTTTATATATTGCACGTACGATCTCTCCAAAATGTCGACAACCACGATTGACGCCATCTTGGGTCCTGTCCTTCTCAAGACATCGCCATGGTCGCTCTTTAACCAAGCATGGACCGCGGTCATGGGATACTCTGCGGATGAGTTTCGTTTTACCAAGGAAAAAACGCCCATGAGCACCCTCAAGGAAACCGGTACTATGATTGCTTTTTATTACCTCACAATCTTCACCGGCTACCAGTGGATGAAGAACCGAGAACCTTTCAAGTTATCCGCTCTCTTTAAGATTCACAACTTGATGTTGACTGCCGTGAGCGGGGCGTTGCTTGTTCTCTTTCTTGAACAGCTCATTCCCGCACTTTGGAGTAACGGCTTGTACAAGTGTATCTGCAGCACCCCCGGTTGGACTGACAAACTGGTCGTTCTCTACTATGTAAGTGCCTAAAAACCAACGTCCTGAGAAGCTCACTGACAGAACTTAGTTGAACTACCTCACCAAATATGTCGAGCTGCTGGACACTGTATTTCTCGTGCTGAAGAAGAAGCCACTAAGTAAGTTGATCCAAGAATACAGGATCTAGTACACCGCATCTAATGATTGGTCATAGCTTTCCTGCATACATATCACCATGGAGCTACAGCATTTCTCTGCTGGACGCAACTGATTGGACGAACCCCTGTATCCTGGGTTCCAATCACCCTGAACTTGACCGTCCATGTCGTCATGTACTGGTACTACTTCCAGAGCGCTCGTGGAATTCGTGTAGGCTGGAAGGAATGGATCACCCGTCTTCAGATCATCCAATTCGTCCTTGATCTTGGTAACACCTTTTCCATCCTACCAACCACGATCTATTGCTGATACTAGTAGGCTTCGTTTACTTTGCTACATGGGACTTCTACGCCGATGAGTGGGGTCTTGATGGTCTGCACATTGGGCGCTGTGAGGGCGAACTAGTCGCTGCGGTTACTGGCTGCCTTACCCTCAGCTCATATCTCCTTCTCTTTATCTCATTCTACATTGCCACCTATCGGAAACCTAGCGCTCGTGGCCGCAAAGCAGTCCCATTCAAGAAGGACCAAGCTGTCACCGCAACCGGACGCGCCGCAGAGACCTTGAAATCAGCCCGTAGCCGATTTGGAACTGCTACAATGGATTCTGTTGAGTCCAGCAAGAGTCAATGGGCTGTCTCCCGTGATTGATGACGGGGTATCTACAATTGGGACTCTTCGCCATGAAACGTCCTCACTTCGGCGCTTCGTCTACTGGAGGGGTTCCTCGAGCAAACAGTGCTCTATGATCATTTACTTCATGCACAGAGCTATTCCTGAACAGTCGTCTTTCTTCTTGTCACCGCTGCTGATGTTTTATCAAGAGGTGTCTAATCATATATTCTTAACCAATAATCTTAATCAGTTTGTATCAAGTTCTATCTTCTATTTCCTTTCTCCACTTTGTAACTAGGCCATATAAAGCCTGTATCCGCCTCATTTTCAGTAAGCAGGTCAAGCGAGGCATTGAAAAGCGGTCTAAAAGTCCAAAACTCAATCAGGAGAGGTACTCTCAGTCAAAAATGGATGGTGTTTTTTCACTCAGTGTATCAGAAGAGAGCAAGTCTATCGAGGCTATGGATTACTGATAAGGATAATTCGGACATATTACATTTTTGTACCCAACGATGGTACCAACAATTTGACGTGGCATGTATGTTGCCTACTACCCTTAGCTATCATTTGCGTGGAACATGGACATCGGGAATCACACAATGGGAATGTAACAGTCGAGCTGTCGGTAGTGCCTCATACGTCCATGGCGACCGAGTGTGAGCATGCATGTTGAAGATGCATTGACCCAGGTATACGAGAGGGGCGTGCATGTTGACAACATAAGCGCACGTTCTGGGTCAATGTATCAATTGCATGTTTAGGCCCTGGTGTAGTAAAGCGAGTTTTTCAGCATGTGACTCGTTGGTTTTATCAATTGGTGGAGACCAAGCCCTACTTCCTTTCGGGAATGTGGCTCATCAAGAATAAGTCAATATGCTATCGAACAAAAACATAACATGTAATCTTAAAAAGCAGAATTTGTAATGAAGAGAGCGGAAATAACTGAAAAATAAATTTATACTAAAATGGTAGCATTGGTGTTCGAGTCAGTGTGCATTAGATGTGGCAATGTGCATTAGGTATGTATCTAGCGAAGTAAGCAAGAACTATCTACCACTGTCTATGGCAGGACGCAAGGGAAATTCTACAAAAGAAAGAACAGCTTTCCAGCCTAATTACTCTATGGTTAAGTTGTCTACCACAGGTCACGACGCATAGCCAACGCATCAGTGTTAGCGGTGAACTCGCCATGCAACCGATCCATATCAGCCAAACTCCTGGCAATCTCCATACCACGCTGACGCTCCCGATCCACTCTCTCCCATGTCCATTCTTCGCGGGGTGGCTGTTGCTGCTGGCTGTTTTGGATGGGATGAGGTGGTTTTCCGCTTTGGATTCGACCCTCTTCGGCGACATCTTCGATTTCCGTGGACAACTGCGCCCTGAGTGCGTCCCATGCATCCTCCATCTTGGCGACCAACTTGAATGGTAGATCGTAGTACTCTTCGAACTGTTTCGTGATTGTGAGTTTTCCTAATGGTTCGTCGCGGAGACTAGCCACGAAATCCTCCTGGCCAGGTCGTGGGGGCAAAAGTCCAGAGACTTGGAGCATGATTTCAGGTGAAACAGTTCGACGACCCTTCTTCCACACACATTTACTCAACGCAGAGGCAAAAATCGCGTCTTCCTTTCGAGCAAGATCGTTGAGTTTACCCTGTCGAGAACTGTACCCTTGAGGTAGAAGCGTAAAGCTGCGTGGTCGCACGGTATCCTTTCGCACGAAGTGTGTAACGGTGTATATCCACTTTTCGTCCCAGGATAGAACTCGCGTCCATATTTCGTAGCTTTGGAAAGGTTTCACTTCCTTGCGAAATGTGCAGCTGACGGCGCCAAGGGCTAGACCGATCAGATCATCAGACACGGCGAGGATACCGGTCCTTCGTGGTGCGTTTCGAGCGTAGTCCACACCGCTTGAGAAGAGGGTGCACATCAGGTGAGCTCGCGCAATGTCGAGGTCGGCAAAGTATGTGCTGTTCGACTCTGATTCAAGGTGTTAGTGTCCATAGCAATACAATCTTCACGTTGTAAAAGCGTACTATGGCCATTGTAGTCCAACTCGCAGAGCGCGTTTCCAGAAGACAGAATCAGAGGTTGAAAAAGCTGGGCAGGTGAAGGACCATCTTTTGATCGATTTGAGCGTAACAGCCAGCGATATCCACGGAGAAGACGAATCTATATCATGAGCAGGGCCAGTCTGTAAGAATAGCCAAAAATGCATGGATTTTAATACTCACATGCCATGCAAACGGAAAATTTTTGAAGTTCTTCAACACCAGAATGGTCACTAGAATTTTCCACACCAATGACCAGGTCAACGAGACCCAGAAGTTGACGAGATCCAAAGGCTCTGTAGTTGGTGCCATATTTCTGAACATAAGTAATCTTGTCTCCTCACAAATATTGTATATTATCGAGATTGACCATCCAGTTGTCCTAGGTGCTTTATGCAGCCTAAGTCGCGTCTGAGATAAAAGCAAAAGGGAGGCGCAGAAGACAAGGACAACCTAGATTTTTCATAGATGACGTGATTCTGGCTTTCAACAATATCTTGATTAGCTGGTCGTGTGTAGATGGACAAAGAGGGATATGTAGGGTCAATTACTCAATCAATTCGCAACATTCGACCTAATCAGATTGCGTATTGCTGATCTAGACTGAGCCCTTTATCCCTCGGAATCCGCCCGAAGACTGGCCTCAGAAGTCTCAATTACGATAGCTTATAGATAAGATTCTTGGGCTCACGTACTCCGATTACTACTGCAGATTGGATAGCTCCTTCTAGCGGAAATCGCCGCTGTTTGTCATGAAGAAGTCCGGATCCTTCTCCCCTGTTTGTCAAGACCCGCTCTAGAATAATCCTCAAGTTGTGTCTACTATAGTATGTATATCCTTGCATGTAGAGCCACATTGTAAAATGATTTAGAATACAGTGGACATTGACATAACCAATTAGTTGCCATGGCTTGTACTCATCGAAGAGCATAGATAATAGCACAGAAGACTCGCATATTTCATAATACCCTAGTCCGCATTTGTACATATTGTGATTGTGTTAAGCACTCAGGAAAGAGTGTGAAATACAGACTCATATAATAATGACATTGTTCCTGCAGCAACCTGATCCGGGTCAAATGAAGATGTAGTAATAACAACGATATCGTAATGTAATTACGAGTATTAGTACAATACAGGACAGTCTACATCTTGATCTAACTCCAGGTGGGCCACCCCACATGAACAGGCCCTAATCTCGGCAGATGCGAGGGGGATCGATAGACTCCCGTCTCCAAGGACGGACTCTCACTACGGTGTTCATATCAAGGTTTACAGCTCCCTGCCAATAGCCCACCCACTATTGATTCGTGCAGTACTCGGCGGGCGTAGCTGTCATATTGATTATGCATCCTGTGCAAGGCACAGGTATGCTTGATCACCACCAAGGGGGAGACTGACCGTGTATGTAAGTGCTGATATCCTCGTATTCATGCAACTCCTGTATACTGACAGTCCCCCCGTCAACATTGACGCACCAATTGACGAAAAAGGCAAAAACAAATCAAATAGCCATGTGTCTATGCAAATCCCTGGCGTCACACCGCCTCTGTCTAATGTCTTCAAGTCATGTACTCTGAAAGGGGGTCTCTACGCTATGAAGGGTGCCACGAAGGGTGCACTTCGAGGAAAAAATTCGCAAAGCACGACTATGCATCTGTAAATAGGAGGCTCCAATTCTACTAGGAAGTAGTGGGACTCTTAGAATGGGGCGAACCTCCTTGCAATCTCATACCATCTATTGACATGAGCGATCGAAGAGCTTCTTCGGGATCAAAACTTTCGTCAGCTCAAACTATTACATCTACTCATGCACAATCTGGATTCTACTCAAGCTAGATCCATTTCTTTCAAATACTTATGGAACTAATATAGAGGGACAACGATGCAATCAGACCAACCACCCGTCAGTGGACTCCCCGAGGAGCCAACCTCTTCACTCGCGTTGTCACCTGTGATGGAGACTCAAGAGGAGGACAGTGCCTTGGAAGAGGAGCGCTTCGCAGATGCTCTGGAAGAACATACAGTTGCAGAGGAGAAGGAAGAAAAGAGAGAAGAATCAAAGCGGGACTCTAAGTTTGAGGATGATTTTGAAGAAGTCCCTCAGATTGTTGAAATAAAGGAAGTGCCGGTGATGCAAGACGTCGTTGTCGACCACGAAGACTCTCGGAGCACGAAGCAGGAGACGAATAACAACAACAACAACAACAACAACAACAACAACAACAACAACAACAACAACAACAATACTGAGACAACACAAACGCAGACACAGCACGAACATGAAGATACCAGCAACGACAAGCCTGTGTATCCCAGTCAACCTGTATTGATTCTGCTGGTTACGGGTCTGTGTCTGTCGGTATTGCTCGTTTCGCTCGATCGGACCATCATCACAACGGTATGTGAAGTGCTCCTATCCAACCGCATCTTAAGCTATATTGACACATGCAGGCTATCCCGGCCATCACCAACGAGTTTGGCTCAACGTCAGCAGTAGGGTGGTACGGCTCGGCTTATCTCGTCACAGCCTGTGCTTTGCAGCCGACGTATGGCCGGATTTATACACTCTTCGATGTCAAATGGACTTTTCTTCATTCCGTCGCTATTTTCGAGATAGGTAGTTTGATCTGCGCTGTCGCTCCAAACTCGACAACTTTGATTATCGGCAGAGCTATTGCTGGCTGGGGGAGCGCAGGTATCCTTACTGGCGCATTTGTGGTGGTTGCTTTCACTGTACCATTGCAAAAACGTCCTATATACACTGCGTCTATTGGAATGATGTACGTTTAGTCATTCTCACATTAAGAAATTTCCACTAATATGCTACCAGGTACGGAGCGGGTGCTGCTGCTGGCCCAGTTCTTGGGGGTGTCTTTACTGGCAAGGTTACATGGCGTTGGTGGTAAGTACAATCCTAGTGTTCTAATGGCATTCGTTTCTCGGAGGACGCAATGCTAATAATATTGCAGTTTCTATTTTAACCTACCAGTAGCCAGCGTGACATTAATTGTAGTGTTCCTTTTCTTCAAAGGTGTCACCGGCGTTTCTACCCGAGCAGGGTACCTACAGCGAATGACTCAGATCGATCTTCCCGGCAGTGCGCTCATCTTAATATCCTTTACTATGCTCTTCCTTGCGCTTGAATACAACACCACCGGCCACCCATGGTCAAGCTCATTGGTTATTGGCCTCTTGTGCGGTTTCGGCATCACACTCCTTATCTTTCTTGCTTGGACATGGTACCGTCAAGACAAAGCTCTAATCGTACCAAACATTATCCTCAGAAGAACAGTTGGGGCAGCCTGTCTACTCGCGTTTTTCATCTACGCTGTCCTGATTCTCCATGGCTACTTTCTGCCTATATGGTTCCAGGCTATCCAAGGGACATCCACTGAAAGCTCCGGAGTTGATATGCTGACCTATGTTCTTCCAAACTCCATCTTCAGTTTATTGACCGGTATATTCATTACTCGAGTGGGCTACTTTACCCCTCCAGCTATTATCGGTTGCGCTATTACCACAGCCGGCTCTGGCTTGATAAGTACTCTTCAACCATCGACTAGTACAGCCACATGGGCCGGATATGTTTGTCTCGTGGCTGCTGGTGTTGGAATGGCGATTCAGCAAAGCTTTACTGCGGTGCAGACTGTACTTCGACTTGAACATATCCCAATAGCAACTGCGGCTGTGACGTGTTTCCAGAGCTTGGGAGGCGCTGTCTTCGTCTCAATCGGTAATAGCATTCTGGCCAACGAGCTCCGTCAAGCAAGTCAAGCCAATGAATTGACCGGTATCGATATTGCAGCCGTTCTCTCAAGTGGTGCCACACAATTCCGTTCTACTGTTCCGGCAGATCAACTACCAATTCTACTCAGTGTGTACAACAGTGCTCTACAAAAGGTCTTTGTTGCAGCTATTCCGATGGCCGGTATCGCCTTCGTCTCGACCTTGCTCATGGAATGGCGCAGCGTCAAAGGACCCAAAGCTGAGACCCCAATGATCGAAGCAAGGAACAACGATGAGCCACCCGTCTTGCCCGATGTAGAAGTCGAGACACGAATATCGCCTGTTACGACAAGAGCGGGTTTCACGTCGAGGTCGAACAGTAGCCATGGTAACGATCATTGAATGCTGCGATTGGTCTTCGGATTCCTTCTTTTCCCTGCACATTGAATATCCATCTATACCTCTCATTCGCTCTTTCCTTTGTCTTTTCAATATATACCCTTATAAGGGCATGTCTGCATGTAATCTTGCGCGATAAAGCCTTTTTTAATATTGTTGTGTACATAAGCATAGACTGTTGCTTTATTGTCCGCTTACTAAATGTATAATCTTTAAATTCAGGAACTTGATTGATTCCAGTAGCGAAATATTTTGTGGACAGGACGAAACAGGACATTTGAACTCTGGCATGAAGCTCATGGTGCTCGCTTACCGTTTTAAAAATTCAAATGCAGTTAAAGTATCCTCGACTTCGAAAGTCGCATATAAGTGCTTTTGAATAATGGAAGCTGTAGATGGGTCACCGTCGATGCAGGATGCTGGCTGGGGGATTCTGATGCTACACTGTGTATAAAATTCATAGCTTATTTAACCCTAATTTATTTTTCGTTCAGGGTTAGGGGTTAGGATTGTGGCGCATCGCTTAAGACTTGCCCGTACCCAGATCATCTCCCCATATCCGGGCAATGATTTCGCGAGCCAAGCCTACTTTGCCTTTGACAACCCGAGCGTTTGTGATTATGCACACAAGCTGCCAATTCAAGACCTAATCACATATGCTATGGTTCGAGCGTTGCAGCTAAGCAAATTGTACTCCGTCCCTGGAAATTACGTGCAAGCCCTAAATTGCCTCTAACGCTATTAGCCGCCCGTTAAGCCCCAAAGGGGGCAAGGGCAGGCTCCAGGGCCTTGTTAGGCTTGTTTCACCATGACTAAAAGGAAAGGAAGCGAAAATTGCAGGGACATCCGTGACTCGGTTGTGGACCAAGGGGTGCAAGGTTGACGAGTCTGTGAATATTGAAAGGGGCCTGGCAAGAATTGATTCCATTCCAGTCGCTAGCTCGTGTGAGGGTGCGTTTAATACTTGCTGTGCTACGGCAATCCTGCAATCACAGGCACACTGTACACTATCCGAAGGAAAGACAGGTTCAAGAGTGGCAATGTTGTACAACTACATAGTACCGTACTTGCGCAGCCGTATTGGGGATTTACAAGGGTGGATATCCTTCTAGACCTGTCCATGTTGACGAAGACTCATTTCGTCTATATATTATACCCATGCCGTAAACAGCAGTGGATCTTGATCTGGGCGGATACGTGTTCGGCTAACTCGACTACCCACATGCAATTAGGCAAGCTCCGTTTAAATCCGGACATCTGATACGATGATGCCTCCTCTAAGTGTACGTACCTGGTATATGCCATCTCTTTCGGTGAATAATCCCACTCCGAGACGATTATTCAATTTAGAGGTCAAGGTATGATTGGTCCACAGTGACAAATGCAGAGATAGGAGCTGGCCAATCACGAAGCATTAATTAAAGATAAATGGGGCAGCAAGGAGGCCCGCATGTCAGCGCTTTTTCTTGATTGGGCACAGCACGCTAAAGGTAGCATTGCCGTCTTTCCCGTCCGCGCGGATTGGGAGCTCAGAGTTTGGCTATTCCCGAAACGGCATCGGCTCATCGTGGCACCGCACCCGCTTAACACTGTTGACAAACATTTTGGCGTCCGGGCACAGTGGCGCCGAGCTAGATTTCATTGGCTGCAAGAGACCCACTATTGTGGCCCTTAAGATTAACATGTCAGCCACATGGCCTCAGGCTCTCAGCTCTTCGTACTTCTTTCTGGCTTTCTGTCTTTCTGTCCTTGTGTCAGTACGAGCTCATTGTGCGATGCCATGCCTGAATTCTCCAGTTGCTATTTTACTTCAAGGATGCATCAATGCGTCGGAAATGCACCCCGCCAGACTCATGGCATGCAATCTCGGAATCTGATCTCTGATACATATATCGTTTAAATATGCCCATCATGCATACACTTGCATGGAGCTGTGGCACTAGCTGCTTGAGGAAACGCCGCTCGCTACCTGAAGGCCAGTGCTTGACATATCCACTTGGCTGCTTCTGACTCCAAGAGTCCTTATCCTGGTATCTTGACCAACCGTTCGTTTCGGGTTTCAAGCTATGCATAAACTTCGAAAGAAGTGACGAATGTCAAAACCCGAGAGGTTTGGACTGCAACGCACTGAAATTATAGAAGGGCAAATGGGACCATTCAGCGATACAAAGCAAATATCAAGTCGAATCTCTAAGTGTTCCAAGTCAGAAATGTAACGTTCCTTTGGGCTTTTCGCGCTCCCAAAGAATTGACGGCCTTCTAATATCCAATTTAACATTCATTTCCGAAAAGTCCATTGCTGACCGAACGCCATTCTAGCCACATGCAGACCTAGCGGCAGCCCATCTCTAAACCTTGGAACCTGGAAGGTTCTGCGCTGCGTGCGAAATTGTCCGTGCGGGCTGCTCTTTACCCCATTTCCGGATTAGGCCAAGACGGACACAAAAACAGCTCTGATTCTGATTAATCACGACACCTGTAGTAGCTAACTAGTTAGTCAACTCTGTACCTAGCACATAACTTACTGAGTAAGTTAATTGTCTACTACGTAGCCAGCCCATACTAGCTAGGTGCCGTTTTCTTGTCTGCTTCTTCTTGCTTTGGTTTTTCTAACCTTTTCTCTTCCTCTTCGAGTTTATCTTGAGTTTACTTTCTCCTTCTCCCTTTCTTCTTTTCTGTTGCTCCATTGAATGGACCCTTGTGTCTATTTGTTCACTCCTTTGTTCTTCTGCTCTGATTCTCTTGTCTTCCCTATACATTCCTTGACGGACCCGGGGGATTTTCTCTTCTCTCTGCTATTCATTCACACTCAGTCAAAGAGTGCGAAATCTTTTTTTTTTTTTTGATGTCCTTTGCGACCAACTCCAGCTGCAGGACCGCTTTCGCGCACACGTAAATTCGACTTGCGCGTGTGCTTTTGACCACATCTCAGTCCAGGGGATTGTCACTCATTCTTTCATTCATTCTTCATTACATCGATTTTTTTTTCTCAATTGACCCTCGGCGCCAGCAAATCTGGCCGACCCGAAACGCCGTCCACTTTGACTTCGACTTGTCTCCGCTCTCCGGCTGCAGTTTCACTTTCTGGCACTTACTTTCTCAAATTTCTTCTTCTGCGCGCACCGGCCATCCCAGCGACCTGAAACGGTCTAGCTTGTGCCGCGTGCCCTACCCTAGAAAGGTAATTCGCAACCTGTCCAACCCTCTCCTGCCCGTTTTGTCCTAGCTCCGTCCCCCCGAATCGGCGTCTAGCTGCGGTCTTGGTGGCAAGACTAGCCTCGCGCTTGACCCGCTACCTTTGCCTTCCGGGATCCAAACTATTTTCCGTTGGTTGTGGAGCCCGCGTAAGTCCCGCGCTTGCGCCTATTGTCGTCATCGCCTCAGGCTCTCCTTCACTGAGAAAGTCACGATCGTCCGGAGATGTGGCTGTAACTTACACAACTATTTTCTATTTTTGTCCTCCCACTCTCCCTTTTTCATGTTTCATTATGGTCCAACCCCTGCAAGCTGTGTCTGCTGTTCATAATGAACAGTCCACCGGCCTCTTGCTTCCTTAAAAGCTCTGCTTATGGACAGTCGATGCGACTCCTTCCCGCCTGTCCTCTCCCGTGTTCTTTGATATGCCACAACGCATGATCGATAGTCTTTCTTTGCTATGTTGCTCACACTAAAGCCTCTCCCGCAGAACGGAACGAAAGGCCCTCATGAATACTCTAGCGTCCTGCAGTCTGTTCCCGCTCGCCGTTCCCCCTGGAAAACCGTCTGTGCCAATTCTGCTCCTTCCGCTTCATCTTCGAAACAACCTCGAGATCCAGATCCAGAAATGGACAATCATCCGAGGAGAGAGCTTCCCCCTCCATCTGCGATGGCTCGCCCCGCGGAAACGCCCATGCCGGCTGTAGGATCACAAGGCCAACTCCCTACACTGGACCCGGCGTACTATTCGGAAGACTCCATACGACAATGGCTGCGCACCAAAGCGGAGGAGGATAGGAGACGGCAGGAAGAGGAGCGCACCCGTCAAGAAACGTTGAAGCTGGAACAACGCCGGATTGAACAAAGCATGCTTCGCGATGCATTCCAAGCGGGTGTTCCCCCTCAGATGGTGCCTTTGATATTTGTGGGAATTGGCGGGGGAAATCTCAGCATGTCACCAGACGTGGCTCAGCAGATTGATTCGAGTATACAGCAAGCGCATTCATGGCAGCAACAACATCGTGCACCTACGGCCCAGCAACAGGTTGTGCCCACTCAGATAAATCCTCGTCTTCCACCCCCCGGCACAGATCTGTCACAGTCCCTCCCACTGGATGTTCGCCGAGATAATAATAGAGCCATCCCACCGAATCCTTACGCATCTCAGTCAGCGCCAGTGCGAACTACATCCCCACCGCAGCATGTGGCTGTGTCACCAACTCAGACACAACTCTATCGTGGGTCACAACAGCCGGCTCGGCTGCACTCTTTCGGAGACTCACAGCCTCAGCAGTCGGCCATGCCACGTCTAAATACAGGTGAAATACAGTTCTCACATACGTCGCATAATATAGGTACTACTCAACCTCAGCCTGGTGCGGCTCCTTCCTATGTGACCGTGTCTGCTTCTGCTCCACCTCCAGCTACAACCAAGCCCGAGACGCAACCTACTCAGTCTCCTTCTATTTATTTTCATCACTGGGTTCCGCCGAGCCAGTCTCAACCAAGTACACCGTCCACCAGGGGACGGCAAGAATCATCTTCGCGACCTCATGGTCAGGGCGAGGCTCATACCTCCCCCGGACGAAAACGAAAAGCTGTCGGATCACACCCACCGCCTCCGCCGCCGGCATCGCAGCAGGACCAACCCTCACCGGCGTTTTCACATGCCTCGCCACGTCGTGGCTCCACGGCGCGAATGGGACAGGGTGCAAGCCATTTTCGTCGACAGAGCGATCTAAGCCATGGCTCTCGACAAGAGCACTCTGAATCTGATTCGGACAATTTTTCGCGTTTTCGCCCGGGACGTGAATCAATTCTGAATCCTATGCATCCAAGTCCAAGGAGAACGAGCTCGGATGCACCGCCCGGACAGCCGCCGGGACGATAAACTTGACATTAATCGGCACCTGCATTGACATGGAGCACATACCTTCGTCGCTATCATCGATCGCCAACACTTTACCCTCTCTCTTAATAATCGTTATGTTCGATCTACCAACTTATTCCTTCATACTTGTTCTCTTCCTATTCCATTCAATTATCTTATTGAACATACTTATTACATACACTTTGCTGTTATATACCACATGAGTATCATCGCTCGGCAGGAACCGGTTTGGCGCCATGTTTTAGATTCATCACATTCGGGGTTGTGCCATTTGCGAGGAGTAAAGCAAAGGATGGATGGCTTGTTCGGAATTCATAAATGGGGGGTTTATATATATATACTAGGTAGTATGTGGACCATCTACGGATGGTCTAATCAATAAACATTCAATATAATTCTGAAATGATTCTTATAATCTTGTTGTAAACTATTTATCTGGATATCATTTACTCTTATGACTCACACATCAGATGAATTGAAAATAAGTAATCACACCCTATCAAACCGGCTCAATACCTCCGTAGGCACAGTCGGAATATACTTCCTGGCTCTTTCCTTATTCGTCCCGCCAAACCCAGCGCCGTAGCTGATCAGCATGTCGGTGCTTGTGGGTAATATAAAGGGAAGTGTCATGGATGGATCGAGGAGGTAGCTGTCCGGTGCAGAAGAGAAGTGGTAGCTGGGGGACGACATGATGGGTGAGTTTAGAAATACACTGCTTCGAGGTGTTGAGGGGCCGTTGGTTTGTTCGTCATGTTCCTGATCGGGCCCTGTGACGACGGTGGGTGTTTGGGGTGTCTCTGGATGCTCTGTTTTCGAGGGACTTGATGGCGGAAGAGAGGTAGGTTTGTTGCCATTATCTGGAGATGGAGATGGCTGAGTGCTCGCCGCAATGGCAAGCTTCTGTAGCTTCACGTGCTCGCGGTATAAGAGGTCTGGGTCATGTTGTAAACTGACCAAGAACTTTGTAGCGTTCTTGCTCAGTCCCTTCTCTCCAACCTCTGCGCGATAGGACCTGACAGCCTGGAGGAGTTGGTTGGGAGTAAGTTGTTGTAACTGTAATAGCGTTGTGATTAACGCTTCATGGTCATCGCCCAATGATGAAAAGCACTGTAGCCATTGTAGCAGTTGAATTACAGGCGCAAGATGTTTCCTTGCAGAATCCACGGTTGTGTCGTCGGTAGTAGTTGTTGAGCCGTTTTCATAATGCTCTGGCTTCCTGTTATTGTTTCGCGCCCACTCTTCTAGCGCCGATATATTCATGCGGATTTGCATCGCTTTTGTACGGGCGAGGTATTTTTTCGTGAGCATGATGCGATTGAATAGTTCCGCACCGAGCCAGTAGAGTAATTGGGAGATAATTTGTGACGTGATTATCGAATGCACATCGTACAAGTCTAAGACGAAGAGTGTGGAGGAGAGTAGCGAGGTGATATTTCGAGGTGACACCTGTGCTCGCCGCTTTGGCGATGGTGGACGGAATCGTTTCTCCGGAGGCTCAACTTTCGGTTTAGGTTTTGATTTGAAGAGTTTCCATTCATTCTGGAATGTAACGTCGCTTAATCCCGGTATTGTCTCATGGTCAAGCATGGCCTGATCTAGGACACGATTCATTCGACGTTCCGCGTCCCGGATGATCAGAATGAAAATCTCATTAATTAGCTCCGCCAGATGTAGCTGAAATTCCACTGTTGACATCATCAAACCTGGATCCTTCTTCAGATAGTGCAGGAGTAAAGTTGCATTCGATATCCAAAATGCCAATATTGTCATATCCCACTGGTGTCGCTCCACCTTGTCGTTGATTTTGTCTGTCGCAGACATCAAAAGTTGCGCCAGTAGCTCGGGGCTGGCATGGTAATGTGCATACCGCGCGCTTAGGAAAAGAAGATTCGCCGGTACTGGTTTTTGGGAAGGTGACCGTTGTGGTGTCATGTTTGTGATTATTATATCCAGTATCTTTTCCAGCTCATTGTCTTGAAAGACAAACATCTGGTCATTCAAACACTTGTCCCAAACGAATTCCTGTTGGTCATCTTCAAAATCATCGGGCTCCTATTCAACATGTGTCAGTCCCAGTACTCATCACTAACCTGGATTTACGTTTACCTCGATCTTCTCATCAAGGCCTAGACTTGACAAGTCAACCTCCAGATTCAGCGCACTTTCCTCCATCATCATCCGGCGTTTCATTTCGTTCTGCGCCATCTCCTCCTCGAAACGACCATGGCTGAATCCCGAATCATAGAAATCATCTTCAATCCCAACAGACCCTATATTGTATCCGTTGTCATGCAGATATTGCGAAATATCCGTTCCGGGTTGCAGGAAATCGAGGGCTGTGCCCCCGGAAGAAGACTTGATGTCGGGTGAAGCGCCATGATCTAGGAGAACTTTTGCGATAGTTTTATGTCGATTTGTCATTGCCCACATCAATGCGCTCCATTGATTACGATCCTGCTTATCGACGAACGCTCCAGCGTCAAGGAGTGCAGAGACAACTTCTTGGTGGCCCTACGGCAAACTCAATTAGCGATCGTACGCAACGCCGATAATCTCGACACTCACGAAACAGCTTGCATATATCAGAGGTACCGCCCCCTCTTCATCCGATTTATTCACATCCACATATTGGTGAGCATGACCATTGACCAGTTTCCGCACTCGATCGACATCGCCGTTACTTGCCGCCATATTGAGACTTTTCTGGAGTATACTCTTCTTCTCCTCCTCGGACAATTTATCGTCTAGCGCGATATCGTCATCGTCCGTTCTGAGTGAGTCCATCTCGCGATGTGCCGCTTGCGCCGCAAGCATTTCTAATAACCTGGCATCACTATCCTCTAGTCGTGCAGTGGTGTCGTCATCCTCACGCTCGTAGAATGACTGCGCATAGCGTGCACGTAATTCGTGTTCTTCGTCGTGGGAGTGGTCGTCGAGCGCAAGGCTGAATGATAGTGGTCTCGCGGTAATCGGCGTTGTCAGGTATTGCGATTGACCTGGAAAAAAAAAACATAAGAATCAGTTAGTGTTTTTTTCTCATGCGAACTTCCCTAGCAGCAACAAGGTCAATGCCCACCTTGCCATCCGTCATACATCTCCGTCTCACCCGCGTACTCTGGCGCTCGTCTCCGGTCGTCTAGCGATGTCGGTAAGTCGGCAGGAAGCTCCCTGGGTTTCTTCGGTGTGCCATCAGGAGAGAACCCTTCAATCTCCGATTCGAAGTCAACCCCGGCATGGGGGTCGCCAATATCCATCGTGGTGGTGACTGTTCAGCGAGATGTATGCCCAACTAGAACAAATGCATCTGAGGGGATGGAGCAATCATTTGCCATGGACAGCCAGTAAATGCATGTCTATGAGATGTACTGATTACACAGTCAATAGCAGTACTGTTGTCGAGAAATTGAGGCTCGTTCGTGTGACAGCAGGGGCGAGTAGTTGTACGATGAAGCGTCAAAGTGTTTTGATGTTCAGCGGTCGGTTTCGTGGTGGGTCCCCCGCAGGCTGACTTCTTCCATAGTAACCCGACATGACGCAGTCTCATCCGCGGACCGTGGCTGCCATTGTTCTCAGGCTTAAAAGATTCATACATATTTTTTTATCTGTACAAGTAGAGACAAGGCATACATACTTTCAATCAATTTGAGGCGTTTATTGTCATATCTAGGTAGTATTCAGCTGTAACAGATAGAAATGCGGCACGTGACCATCACGGCATCAAATTATAGCTACAAATATATATACCTCTAGGACTACGACCTGTTCGACCACAATGATTCAAGAGACAATCTTGGAAAATACAAGGATGGTCTTGCAATTTGATTCAAGGCCGAGATTATGCATATAATTTATGTTGTACGTTATTATAAAAAGACAAACAAACAAGATGGTGAACCAATGCGGGATATAAATGCAATTATAACGATAGATGTATGAAGATGATGTCGGATTTGAAAATTAGTGTCAAGATTGAAAATAAAACGAAACGCTGGACAAACGAGGGGATTCACGGAAGAAAAAAGACTTGGTACGCGTGGATAATGTTAGTGTCGTTGACATTGATGCTGACGCCGCTAATAATCAATGTTGATGCAATGCAGGCATTTCTGCTATGGGCAGAAGGATAAAGTGAGATTGAAGGTGTAGAGAATTACACCCGATTGATGAAGGCTTCGATTATTCCAAGCTCTTGCTGAAAGCTTGAATCTGGTCCTCCGGTAAGGAACCAATCCACAGACATTTTTCAACGACTCCCGGGACAGGCTCAATATTGTACTTGTTGCTGGCATCGATGAGACGAAGGAGACATTTGACAATTCTAGCCGAGGTTCGATATCGTTCAAAATTCACGAGTGCATCTCCGTCGCGGGTGCCTGCGACTTGAGATGGTTTCTGGGCATTGTAGGTCAGGTCGTGAACGTATAGGCCCACAAAAGGAATACAGCCATTTTGAAGATTCGCAGTCTCCATTTCAACTCTCAACTCGTGGAAATTGCGCAGCGGTTGTATCAGAGATTCCATGCTATCTAGAAGTCGTCGGTCACTTAAGCTCACCAGATTCCAGGTCCTTTGCAGCCGTGTACAGTCGACTGAAGACAAAGCGATCGCAATTTGTAACATTGTCGAGTAGTTGCATGTTTGTCTGGCGTGCGCAGCAATGTGGATGAACTTTGAAATTGTCCGGGCTCGCTCTGACATATCCCGTGTAAGAACAATCTCAGAAAGAACCCATTTCACCATGAGATTGAACCGGCCCACGACAATGTCAATCCCTTTACGCTCTTTCTCAGCGAGGAAATGGACCCAGCTAACGATTGACGGTGAAGTGTTGTTCCACTTCATGTCAACTAGATCCTTCCAGTCAACTTCGTCCAGAGCTGATTTCTCCACAAGTGTGAATTGTTGAGCAAGTAACCTAGAGTTGTAGGCAAGTACGAAAGGGAAATGACTGGGCATGTAAGGTATGTCTATGTGCAATCCAGCAAGCTTATGTTCAATGCTTGTAATCTCATCCGAGTTATGCCGTCCACGATATTGGTCACCCATACGAGTAGGGGAAGGGCCCGGAGTCAATGTTGACGGTGGATTCACAGGAGTTTCCGGTTTTCGATGAGCAATAGTTGGCGCTGCTTGTGGAATGGTCATTGGAGGCGAGGGAGGATGTGCAAGAGGATGGGGAGGAATCTCCAGGGATTCGGTTGCGAGAGAGTCCATGCTGCTTAATGCTCTTAAAGCGTCGTCTTTTTCAATGAATTCGACAGAGAGTTCAGATGATAGTTCTGATCTAGTGTCCACATCCTCGTACTGCTCTGAATGTGGGTCGACGTCAAGATATTCCTCCATGTCCTTTGTGATTTGTCGGATTCGGTCATTGTCGTCGATCAATTGAATGGAAGGATGGGTAGAATCGATACTGGCGACGAATGCGTTGACCGGGGCATATTGTGTAGACTGACGGGGTGTAACGTGTGCACGAACACCACGAATTGGCTTCTTCATAGAGTCATCGCTCAGCCCTCTCTCTAGAAGAGGAATAGAATTATCCGAAAACTCTGACTCCACGACGGACTCGGTGTAAACTTGTGATTGTGAATTGGTTTGGTCGACAGCAATTGTCTCGTTAGATCTCATCGGAAGTCTTTCTGAACTGCTCGCTGCTGTCATGACAAAATTGGAAGAGTCTCCTCCATGGTAAAAGGGTTGAGCTGCGGTTCCCCGACTGTCGGAGAGTGTCGGAGAAGGCCATTTTCCTTCCAGTTTCAGTAGCGTCGACTCAATTCCGCCATCAACATCATCAGGAATGCGGGAAAATTCAGCTATAGCCGCTTCAAAAGAAGGGCGAAGATTCTGAGACGAATGTGTGTTGATTAGGTCGAAGCGTGGTGGCGTTGACTGGGCCCTCGCTTGAGAGGATCGCGAAAAACTTCGTCTAAGATAGTGCCGTACCGAAGATGTGAGCGATTCTGTCAAAGAGGCATCCGTTGCGAATGACTGCGGTCGTTGATCAGTGGCAAGATCATGCACGTTCTGAATCTTACGCAGGTCGCCTCCGGGTCGCCTCCGCAATAGACGACTCATTGGCTTTTTGCCAGATTCTACATCTTCAACCTCGCTATTGACATCAAAAGGGTGACTGATACCACTATGAAAAGATGCGTACTTTCGGAGACGACTGGATATTGACTGACTCTTTGAAAAACGTTGCATGGATATATCAAGCGGCTGGGGTATCAGATGGATTTTGTTGTGTTTGATTAGCTCTGAAGATGCTGCAAAGGGTATATCGACATCGCCAGGAGGTAGATGATCATGTCTTGATACCAAAGATGATGAACTAGCGTTGCTTTTCTGGGTTGGGCCCACCCATCCCAGCCCGCCTGAAACTACAGGTATGTCAAGTCCGGTGTCATCTACAATGACGATGGACTTGCTTCCCATAGTCACTTCGCTTGCAAGGCGTTGTGGACTGAGCATTCGCGGCCTTGGGTGGCCTGGTTGACTTCCTAATCGATCCGAACCCTCTGAGATTGATGGTGTAGGAGGTCTGAGGCCAATGGCTTCGCGGTAGTCTCTTACGCTTTGCTCAGATATACAATCAACTCTCAGAGGAGCTTCAGACTTTGGCAGCATCCTACGTTCTCTGTAAATATCGTTTTTGAAGGCCACATTAACTGGAAGTGTGGCGGTCTGGCCCCTATGAGAACGAAGTGTAGGGTAAGCGGTGGATGTAGCAGTGTTTTGACCAAGATTCCTGGTATGTAACGCACGACGTATGGAGCCAATGACCGTCCTTAGCGCAGGGCTGCCTCCAAGGGGTCTAATATTGCCTTCCGAAGCACTTCGCGCATGGTGCTCCTGTAGTCCATCTGAAGCCTGCGATATGGTAGGTGAAGGGGGAGCAGGTCCTGCAACTTTCGCATCTATAGGCGGGAACAGATTTCCACGAATGAGACTGCCATTACCGCCGTCAGAGGTAGGCAGTAAAGCTTGTTCTTGATCCTGCCTGTCCGCTAATGCTCGAGACAGAGGAGCACGGTCATCACGGATTGAGTCGGAAAAACTGCCACTGCGCTTATGAGCATGAGCTTGAGGGTATCTGAATGTGCTTGAAGCCGTCGGAGACCGTGGACCGGTGGGGGTATTTGGTGACGGCTGAATTGCAACCACAACAGGGTGAGGTGCATCTACTGCGCTCATCGGTATTGGAGGACTTTTGCCCGGGAAAGAGCATGAAAGTGCTTGGACGCTCTGCTCGCTTGACGAACCAGGCACACTGCGCGTAGTCCCCGATGATATTGTTCTCGCATGCATTACCGGATGACCAAAGTTTCGTACATTTTCCGTCGCATTTATTGGCTGGGCGAATTGTTGCGTTTGGATCTTGGTCAAAGGATTTTCTATAACAGATTCGTAGATAGAATTGGCGATGTCGCTTAGACTGGCTGCGTGGTTATTTTGACTGTCGAGAAGCTCCCCGGGCAGAGCAGGGTTGTCGGGACTGGTAAACAGCGGGCTATCCCAGTGCATTAAACATCTTCCATGCCAACAGCGCTTTAAGTCGACCAAAATCTTAATGTCACTGACGCCTGCACTTCTTCGAGCTTTCAAATCATCGTACATATGGTTGATTGTATCGCAAAATTGTACCCTTAAGTCTCGGTTACTAACGAAGTCGTCAACGAAATAATTGAGAATCCAATGTCGTAAGGCGGCAAATGTTCGAATTCGAATAATCCGTCCATCGGGTTGTAACCTGTTGATAGCCCACTCCAGACGCGCCAACAACAAGCTTAAAAGATCTGTAGTCGATAGGTAGGACCGAAAAGTTAAAAAGAAGTCTGATACGAGTTCATAATCCATGAAAGCCTCGGATGAGATTTGCGCAACTATACGCGCAGGCGTAGCAGCGCTAATGTCTGGAGTGCCAGGTAGGTACTTGACCAAAGCTGGGTCATCCATGTTTTCGGCGAGCAGGTCAAAGACAGAAGGTTCAATAGGATGCCGTACAGAATACATGCCAGATCTGTGGGTTGAGTTCGAATTTCTCGCCTTGGTGGCAGATGGAGCCACACCGGAAAACAACGACATTGCGACTGAAAGCGTCCCTACTGGATGGGAAAGACCGGGTGAATCGTAAGTAGATGGTATGCGGTTCTGGCCACCGTTGCCGGTATTGTCCCTCAAGTATACAGACGGGTTGGTGTTATCCGATGTATGCGTATAAACCGAACTTCGCAATACTGGTGTCCCCTCGGCATTGAATTGCATCGTCCCCAGGCGATAATGAGGGATAGGCACCAGTAGAGCAGGCATGGAGGTAACGTTGGTCGAATCATGAGTATCGAAACGGTCGATCACGATTCGAAACTCGTCGCCCGCTTCGGATTGGCCGTACTCAGAGATGGTGGAAAAAGAATGAGCTCTCCTACGTTGAGGCTCAGTATCACTGGCGTCGCCATTGACCTCAGCGATTTCTTCACGGGCGAATTTGGGACGGAGCTCGGAGAATTGAGAGGATGACCAAATACTGTGTCTAGTGTCGGGGCCGGCTGTTGGTCTGGGCGGGGAGAGCTTGATTGCGTTGACCGGGGCGGGAAGACTCAATTTCGGCAGGGATTTGCCATGGCGACGTCGGGAGCCTGACTCGATTAGAGGCCTGTTGTAATTACCCAGTAGTAAGCATTCATGCCATACAATCTCAAATTGGAATCGAGCTGAAATGATGTCATGTCATGTCAATAGCAAGCAGAAATAAGAATTTCCATACCTCAGATAAAGCTTCCCATTATTGCCAACATTGGCGACCGCGAAGGTGTTATCAACTCGACCCGCTGAGACCATGTCATGCGCCACCAATCGTTGCGGAAAGCTTTCGTTCCCGCCGCCCTTCGTTCGGAGTAGCGATGAAGCTCTCTGATGTGGTCTTCGTGCCCGGTCCGCTGCCATTGCTCTGCCAGTCCGTTTCGTCGAGCCGGACTGTGTAACCGTATGGGCGCGTTGGAGACCATTGGGTTGAGCTCGTAGAGGACGAGAAGACGTGTTTGAAATAGCCAACGTAGATGCCCGCGAAATGGGTTTATGTAGTGAAAATTCGTCCTCCGTCACAGTGGCGGGCTTATCAGTAGACTCGTCGTAAAAGGTCGTCATTGTGCCGCCAAATAAGTGAGGCAAGCAAATAGCCCAAACGCGCCTCTCTTTGTTCAGTTGATAGCCAAGGCGGACTGATGTTGGTAAACAGACCAGTTACTCTTGCAGAGCTGGCCGGGTTGATAACTCGATCGTATAAGTCGGCATTGCCGCACACCGCAATGCTGGCGGGCGAATCAGACGTTCATGATTCCATTGAATGTTGTGAATATCTATCTTGGTTTCGGGAAGCTGTGTTTGGGCTTCGTAGTCGGTTCGTCGCGACACAGAGAATAGTAATGTAGCAAAGCGCGGGTAGGGATGAGTGTTTGAAAAGCGTATCCACCGAGCCACTCGCTTGGAAAAGGCCCCTATGACGGCAAGGCGAGCAACCGTGAGATGGACCAAATGAATGGGGACACAAGACACGCCGCAATTTGTCGGACGCGAACGCACGGAGCACACAGTCGATCTTGCCGGCTGACTCTAAGAAACCGATTGCGTACACCGTGACGGTGGATAAACACGCCTGAATGTGTATTGCAAGAAGAGATCAGCAAGACATTGGGCATCGGTTGCAGGTGAATTGATGTGTCTATGCGACGAAGCATAACAATTGGGCTAATCTGCTCCAGAGCGAAGTGACAGATCCAATCAAGTCACGGGATACACATGCTCCGTACGCGATGACAACCTCGGCGGGGTAACGCCGTGACGGTAATTATATGCTGTTCTGCCCGCTCAATGGTGGATGTAGCACTGCCGTTGTGGGTTGGCCCTGGTTAGAAACCGTTTCTTACAGGCATTTACGGTACGGCTAGTAGTTTTACGTTTAGTCACGAACCAATCAGATGATGTATCCCGGTGGCTAGTAATATGGGGCCCGTGATCGCGCTTCCAGTTATTCTATTGGTCATGCTCTAAGTGTCAGTGAGTGAGCTGCGTACTATCCAAAGATCCGTACATGTATGCCACCGGCATGTAGAATCTACAGCTTAAAAATTGCACGGAGTCTTCTGGATATTAAAGCACGAGGACCAGATATTTGCATAGTTACGCATTGAATTCCAACTCAGTATAGTCCTTCCAATGTATACACTCTACCATAATTTGCAGACGGGCTCCTTGTGTGGGCACTGGAAAGCTTCCCGGAATTCCCTCGAATTGGCCATTGTGCCCTGTCTGCATGTTAGTATATCTTTTTCAGAGTGAACAGACAGTCTGACGTACCAGGATTCGTGCAGGCTTCGGGGCATGCGGGTCAGTGTAGATACCCTGCACTGCCGCTTCCTTTGTGGTCTTGCTGCACCACCAGTTCGAGTATGAGATGAAGAAAAGCTGCTCTTTGGTAAACCTCTCCAGTCCGGGCAGCGCCTTGTCCGAGTGTGAAGAGTCGCGTTTTTTCCAGGCGTGGAACGAAGCTGAGAGACCTCCTGCATCAGCAATGTTCTCACCCAAGGTCAATCGTCCATTAACATGCAGGGGCTCTGAATCTGGATCTGGGCCGGGAACAGTGAAATTCGAGTACTGGTCGATGAAGCATTGCGCGCGTTCTTCGAATGCTTCAACAGTTTTGTTATCCCACCAGTTAGTATAGTTGCCAATCTGATCATAATGTCTTCCTGTACTATCGAAGGCTATTCACGACGTCAGTTATACCGTCAACGAGAGATCATTTCAATGATACCACATACCATGTGAGAGCTCATGTCCACTAACAGCACCAAAGGCCCCGTAAGCCAAATACAGGGGTGCCCTCGGTCCATAGAAGGTAGGAGGCTGCATGATACCAGCGGGGAATACGATCTCGTTTCCGGGAGG
This sequence comes from Talaromyces sp. F31, assembly GCA_037356135.1. Classification (NCBI taxonomy): domain Eukaryota; kingdom Fungi; phylum Ascomycota; class Eurotiomycetes; order Eurotiales; family Trichocomaceae; genus Talaromyces; species Talaromyces sp. F31. The sequence continues at coordinate 2,584,580 of JAYXSF010000034.1, forward strand.
GTTATAATACGCGTTGACAGTTGGTGCGGTCATCCCCCATTCATCACGATTTGTGGGGCGCCCCAGCTGAGACCACATCCTCTTGAACTCGAAGTTGGCCATTCCAACCGAGTTCTCAAAAAACCTGTCACCGGAAATTTCCAAGCTACTATAGTAATTCTTGACATCCTCCGCATCCATCAAGTCGGGACTTCGTGTTGGATAACCAATCTTCTGGACGATGTTGGCAACCTTTTGTTTACCAAGCTGCCGAACTTCTCCAGACATCCACTTTGTCCCATCAAGCACATAAACAAATTGTTCCTTGATGTCGGAAATGATCTGATCTCCTAGCTCCTTTGATTCCTCTGGGAAAGCATCGAGAACGTAGAATCGACTTAGGATCCAACCAACTCCAGAATCAAGATCATCTATGCACTTCCGCCATCTATCTTGGGTGGCTTGAGGTTCCTTGCCAGCAAGACGGTTGTTAAACTCTCGTAGTGGCGTAACTTTGGGATCCTCAATATCACTGTAAAATCTCTGGATGGCCTTGAACTTAAAGAAAGCCAAGATAATTTCTCTGGGGGTGTCCTTGATAATCTCCGAGACCTCTTTCAAGTAAGATGGGGAACCAATAATTAGACGATCGGTCTTGACGTCCTTCGGGGAGAGCTCCGTGAGTATATGATTGAATGATATCTCGGGAACAAGCGAGCCAGCTTCCTCCAAAGACTTCGGGTTATAATACTGGGTGACATCCTCCTGTGTCTGAGTGTCTGGTGTCGCGTCGGCCAATTTTTTTTCGAATAGGACAACGTTCTTTGCCAGTTGTAAAGAAGATCTCAGCTCGGAGCTTTTGCCGTGATGCAGGTTGAAGTTGCCAAACAGTTTCGAGGCAAGAGATCTATAGTCGTCCACAACTTTGGTATCATTGTAATATTCTCGCGACGGGAGACCGATTCTTCGTGGTGGCGTCACGAATATGACAACATTATCGGGATCACGGTCGTCGGGCTAGGCTCTATCATTAGATCAAAATGTCTGAAAAGTGACTGTAGAGGGTCTCACAGATATAGAGAAATCAATGAGAGCCGAGACATCAGTCTGCATCAAGTACAAGAGTGCATCGGTCAGATTTCTTTCTGAGTGTTTGCCATGCGACGAGTAGATGATTTCAATATTTTTTAGGATCGCTTCCAAGGGCTCCGATCCACGCCTCTTGAGAGCATCGACGTTGATACACGCATTGTAAGCGGACTTTAATTTCTTGAAGTTGTCTTTGTCTGCAGAGGATAGTGTTTGCTCTTCTGGGGCCTCGGGTGCTTCAAGTATATGGCGTAGTTTCATTTGAGCGTTCTCTGCCATCAAGGTTCCAGCAAAGACGGAGCCCTGGTCTGGTCTCATATCGTGACGGTCCCTCCATCCTCCACAGACATATTGGTCGAAGTCGACGCACGGGTCAATATCTTTATAATGGGGATCAAGGTTATAGAGGATCTCGGAAGCAGCGTGAATGCATTCGGGCTCAAGGCATAGATCGGGACCAGAAGTAGAAGCGGCATTAGGAGAATTTGGGGCTGTGGACGTCAGTCATCATTTTTTATATTCGGAGCAGACATACTTGGGTAAAAGTGATATGTAGTGAGTATTACAACACATGCCATTACCATAGCCCACCTGGCTACCGCAAGGAGCTTGGAGGCATGTGTGCGATTATCAGCCCGTCGGGGTCCGTGATTTGTCTTAAGGGAGTTCTCGGTGGTCTCGCGCTTCTCATCGATATAAGTGGTTTCCTTATATACGCTAGCTCGAAAGACCGAGGATTTCCTATCACCGAAAACAAAATGTTAGTTCATAACTCTTTCAACTAATCAGTGGCTATTGGACCTACTCGGAGGGTAGCCCTCTCATGACGTGACTTTGGTGAAGTCACACTGCGGTGTGGTTTGAGTGTAATGCACTTGATGGCGTTCTGACTATCCGTGTAGATATGATGTGTTGCAGGTTGCTGGAAGATGTTATAGATTGCACGTCGATGGATGGAGTTGGGTGAGGTCATCGACTGATCGGTGCCTGGATCCACCTGGAGCTCACTGACTCGTTTTACGGGATATGATTGGCTGAAATTTAGAGCTTCCTCGGCCCATCAGTGGGGCTCACGATGTCAGCCGGGCACCAATCACAGCAGAGAAGCATTAAAGAAGCCTCACAGACCAAGGAGTCACAACTACTAGGTGAAGGACAAAGGTCTTTGATTATGAGGACAAACCAAAACGACTTCGTTACTCATCAAGAATTCCACCTTACAAAAGTCTCACATATATGAAACAGACTGGTAATAAGCAGCTGCCTTGTAAGGAAGTCCAATATCCTTCACATACTCAAAGGCAATGTCGCCAACGCTTTCCAAAGAAACTGCCTGACACGGCAGATGTGTATTCAAAGACGTGGTAGAAGTACTGTTAGAAGGCCATAGATCATGGCCTGCCCAGTGCTTTGCTGACGGCCGGAGATTCACTTGATGAATCCAATAAATCCAAGTCTGGAATGGAATAGCGGCTTGCATAGTCTTGTCTGGACTGCAGAACGACTTATAAGTGCGCAGCATCAATGATAGATCGCCGCTGATCTGCCAGGGTGTGGTAAATATGTGATCACCGGGTGGTGGAGTGATTGACGAATCAGGCTGTATACTATCTCTCCCGTCAACTCGCCCGTGAAATGTGAGATACCGAGTTTCAACCTGAGATGTTGATGGTGGAACATATACTCGATATGACCTACTAATAGCTGAGCCCCTGGAAGATTCTGGGGTTATAGCCCTGTCACTGTCGTCTGCAACTTCCGTATTCTGTCGATCCCACCATTTCCAGATATCGAGACAAGCCCCGTACATCGCATACCACTGATACGGACACTTGTCACTGGCCGTCCAAAAGGGGTGGTTCCGAAGACCAAACCAGTAGTTGACAACTTGAATAATATAGTTGGGTGCATGTTGAACTGTGTGCTCAATCTTTGCCCATTCCATGCGATACATCCAACAGAGCCACAGTCTGTAGTATAATCCTTTCCGGGGCTGGGCTGTAGCAAGGTTTTGCACTTCGTTGAAATGGCGTTTGATGTCGCCTACTGCAGGACGATCCAGGTGAAGATTTTGTTCGAACTGCGAATGTGCTGGGTTTGGGACGTGATGAGGATCAACAAGTTGAGCTTTATCCTTGGCAGAGTCGTGTAGTGTGAGTGCCTCCACGTCAGTGCTGGGACTTTTGAAACCTGTTCCTGTTAAAGAATCCTTTTAGATACCCTTGAACAGAAATTATATTGCGTTCCTTCCACAGCTTACCAATGTCATAGTCCCGTTCTATATCTTTATACCCCTCCTCGAACTCACTCACCCAGCTATCATCTGCAACCCATGATGCAGTTCTGCGTGTAGAGTCGACCTTGTCATCTCTGTCATAAATTAAAGATGCCCTAGAATTCTGCATCGAAGGCCCAGGCGATCCTTCCACAACCTCCATCCAAGAATCACCATCGGAGTCTTCTGCGTCAAATATATGGACTGCCATATCTCACGAAGTAGTCGATGATGCTTCTAAAGAATGGGAGACTAAATGCTGTAACTTAAAAAATATAAGGTGAGGGCACGATGCATAAAGCTAAATATCGAACATATGACACTCGGACAGATCAGTGCTACCCGAAGCAAGGAGCTATGAGGTTGCACAATTTCGTGGACATCTTGTTTGGACGAGGTGGAACGAGAGGCGTGTGACTCGGTGTTGAGGACGAGGCTGAAGCAGGCAAGGCAGTCACGTGGTTGTTGCTGCACATTGGATGGAATATCAACATAAAATAACATAGACCATCTACATACATGAGCCTAGAATAAAGCCACATCCCTCTATTCTCTAACGCCTGCAATATAAGCTCACAGAATATCTTATCAGTTCGTGTTCAATAGGCACGTACTAAGATTCCCGAGAGATTTAGGTGCACGCCACTTTACAACTGTTCTTCAATGGCGCTCCAGAGACTAGTTCTCAAGACGTTCTTCAGCCACCAATTGCCAGCGGCGTCTTTCCCCATAACAGCAAGGGAATTGCGAGGAGAAAACCCGACGAATTTCCCAGTAACAAAAATAAGTAAAGGTCTGCCTACTAAATTCGCTCGCTCCGATTGGGAGGGATTTTCTTTCACTACTGCTGAAGAAAAGTCCATTTGGAATAATTTTCCTCTGTGCCAGTTTGAACAGGCAAAAAGAAAAGCTCCTATATCACCATACACAGCCGGCTGACCAGTCTTTTCTTTGGCCTCCCTCTGCGTCGCGGCTATAGCTTGTACCTGTTCCACGGTACGGTGCGTGTCAATTGCATGCCGAATCCGCGAAGCCAAAAAGCTTATAGGTTTGCTGAGAATCTCTCCAGCAGTGACTAGAATAACAGTTGGCCAAGTAACGTTGGCAATCAATGCCGTATCCGCCGAAGGAAGAAGGCCCATTTCTGTAAGCACGCCACGAATGTCAAATACATTCAGTATAGTGATTGGTTTAGAAGGCGATGGATTGAGTGCCTTGATAAAGATACGAGTCCACCATGCGAGTAGAACGTCACTTTCACTGACAAATGCGGGGCTTGCAGCCTGCGAGGGGTTGGTGCTCAATTCGGCGAGTGCGGTATCGCGTAAACCCTTCAAGTGTTCCCCTGGCACATAGATGAGTCGCTCTTCATCTTTACGCCACCAGACTAGTTCAAAAATGTACTGAATCACAAACACAATGAAAGCCCAGCCTTTGAGCACGCGATCCGCAAGTACGTACTTGGATGAAGCGGTCATCTGATGAATAGTTGCCAGAGGATCCTCGCCAGCATCCATGATTGGAGGAACCTGATCTTCTCGACCGCGTAAAATTGCTGTCCAGCCTTTGAGGAGAGCCGTAAAGCCCATGGCGTCCATCAGCAAATGTATGAATGTTATTGTCACAAATGTCACATCTTTGAACACAACTACGTGGACTGCTAATTGAGGGGCGTCAGAGAAAAGCCAGTCATCCAGACGTTCCGGCGTCCTAGCACCACGCAAATAGGGCCGTAGAGTATCAAAAGGACCCAGTAGGGTTGGTTTTTCAAGGTTGCCGAAGGCAAACGCGCTCATTTGGGGATGCTCCGATAGAGTCATATCATGCTTGTCTGTGCTATATAAAAAGGCAGGGCGCTTCTCAGTAAATTTTTCTGGAATATGATATTCCAGATATTTTCCCTTTTGCTTGATAGTCAGAGATTGCTGTTCGATATGTATATAGTAGCTTGCGTGGGGTTTCGGCTAATCTTACGTTCTTTCTCAGTCTTGCGCCGAATTTCTCCCATCCTTTCTTTTGTAGAAGAGTATGAAGAGCGTCTCGGAGTTTTTCAGGGTCTAGCACATCGTTGAACGTGAGTGTGATGTCCAGGCTCATTCCACGCGCATAATCTTGGTCATCCCAGAACGAGAGCGGGATTATGCGATCACCCGGGATAGTTTCGGGGGGCGGTCTCCTTGATGAGAAAACGCCCATGGTAAAGACCAAATTCTTGGATAAATGCGTCGAGGCTGTCGTTAATGAATAATATATCAGCGATTTATATACAGCACCGATTGTTATGGTCGCGTCAGTCCAGAGACAGGATGAAAAAAAGATTCGGTTTGCTGACAAGTCGAGCTGACCCTTTAGTGTTGATATCCACACAAGCACCACAGCCAATCGAATTCATAGCTCACAGAGCCCTTAGATATGGCCCCACTTATACAAGAGATAGAGGCAGCCATGTAAAAGATCAAGCACCGATTGAGAAAAAACTTATTACACGAAAAACATTATCTGAAAAGGAACTACTCCTAAGGCTTACCTTCCCAAGTCCTTGTCAGAAAGTTCTCGAGCGACGCAAACTCAAAGTCCGGGAAAATCTGATTGAAGTCGTCCGACACATCCCATGCGCCTTTCGAACTGCTCAGCAGAAAACCAATGGCTACTTGCTTGAGAAGAGCTTGCGCCTGGTCATCAGGCACCGCGTGGTGGACTGCTTGTAGACTCCATGAAGAATTGAGATCTCCAGCTTCAAGGTCTTCGACTTTGAGCGTAGTAACGTCGATGAAACCTCTGATTTTACGGCCGATATCGATAATTTGTGAAAAGGTAAGTCGATTTCCTCTGATACCGCCTGTCACAGGCCACTTGCCGTCATAATCAATTGCACGTGCGACGACTGCTGCGAGGTCTGATACCGTTGTGAATGTTACGGCGGCATACTCCTGATCGTCCACAACCATTATTCGCCTATTGGCAAGATCCAAGAAGGTTTGAAGGGGTTCAAGGTATTTTGATGTCTTGAAAGGGTAGGCTAGGTAGTCGAGGAACAAGCCGGGTTGAAATAATGTGTACTCGAAGACCTAAGGAGAAAGTCAGGTCGAAACATCAAGTCGATCAAGGAAGCACCCACACTCTCTTTTTCATTCACCTTTTCCAAATACTCTCTGATCACTTCCTTTCCACACCACCAAGGCATATGAATGATACCCTTGCTTTGGTCCGATCAGTTATGATACACTATACAGGACAAGAGAAATTCTCACCTGCCATATTCACTCGGTACAAAGCGTTTTACACCCGCAGCAATGGCAGCATCAATTAGATTCTTCTGGGACATTTGATCGGGATCCGAAAGAGTTTGGATAAATGATAGGAGAGTATGAGTTCCGCGGAGGGTATCAACCAGACTTCTTTGATTTTCGTAATCTACCTTTTGCCAGCGTATCTCAGACGCGATAGAGTGCAACGTGGTGTCCTACAGCAGTAAGATTATAATCCGGACGTAGCAATGGTTATGATGATACTTACACTTCGGCTCAGAATAACGATTTCGTGTTTCCTTGCCGCCAAGAGGGCGTCAATGATCTCTCGAGCGACCTCTATGAGCTGTCAGTGTGTCCGTGCTATGTCGTTTGGCATTTGACTCACGCCCAGAGCCACCGGCCACCGCAACTTTCACCATCCTTGGGTTTTAAGAGAAGGAGTTTCTTGATCTTGGGAATAGTTTGAAAGTGTATTGAAGCAATCATGATGGAAAGCCAGGTGCATTATATACTCACTCGAGATTGTTCTTTATGCTTGCGAGTCCATTGTTGCTCGATGAAAACGACGTTGATTGGCCTGCCTCAGTGGTTCAAACAGTTCCCAAACGGGAAGGTGCATGGTGGGTCCAACGAGCGTGTTCCTCCGCCGCGGCGGAGTTCTTTGCTCCTTCTTCCTCCCACCACCGTGATATAACCTGGACAAGGAAACACCATACTTGACACGGGTTGATCGTACTGCCTTGAATATACCGAAATGGACGACCGGAGGAAACGCTCACGGGGCGATCTGTTTGAGACTTGCTCCGTGGCGGAGACAGCAATCTCGCCCAAAAAACGGAAGATACGGAAAGGAACTCTATCTTGTTGGGAGTGTAAACGGCGGAAAATCAGATGTACATTTGCAGCATCTACAGAGCCCATTTGCGATGGGTGCAGGAGTCGACAGACCAACTGCATTAGTCAGATGAAGGGGCGAACAGGGAAGTCGATCGGCTTGGGCGAGTGGAATCTCTGGTTGAGCAGCTGGTCAAGCGGAGTGGCGATGAGGGGTCAGACAACTTGGCCAAGGGGCAATTCTGTCAAGAGAACTCACACTCAGTAATTGGCCTCGCAAATATCGTTTGCTTATGCGCTCTACTAATGATGAGAAGTGTGGAACACATTCGAATGATAGTGAAGCTGGACTTCATCAGCTGATTGGCAGCGACTTTAGTTACATACGTTGTGCCTTGATAGCCGCGTGGCCCAGCCAGCAGGATCTTGATACTATCTTAAGCATACCAGTCAGAGTCTCAGTTCTGCTGCATGGGGTGGTCTGCAAGTCGTATTCTGATTATTTCTGTGGGAAGTTTCCATCACTGCAGCAAGTACTGCAGCTACCTTCGCTAGTTTCCCACCCAGTTCTCATTGCGAGGAGGCTACTACTGCTATCCATTTTCTTGCAAGGCATTCCGCCATGCTTTACTAGTCAGCTAGGTAGTTTGAGTTCGGACTATCTGAATATCATGTCTCGCGCGTTTAGTTCGGCTACCCGGCTTGTGACTAGCAACGATGGTCTTGTCAACTCACTCGAAGGAATTGAGTGTATCATGATTGAAAGCATGTACTTGAACAATGCTGGGAACCTCCGCCTGGCCTGGCTGGCCAATCGGAGAGCTATGGTTATGGCGCAGATGATGGGCCTACATGGAAGTGCCAAGTCATCGAGCATGTTCCTAGAGGATGAATCGCGAGAGCGTATCGATCCTGACTATATGTGGCTTCGTATAGTCTGCTCAGACAGATATCTGTCCTTGATGCTCGGCCTTCCGCAAGGTTCACCTGAGGATACGAGTTCAAACGCTTTGGACAATTTCATGCCTGTGGACCGTATGGAGCGCTTAGAGTCAACTGCAAGCGGACTCATCCTACAGCGAAATAGGACTGAACGAACCGATCTCGTCGCAACTCGCAGGATTGATAAGCTTCTGCTCGAAGCTGCCGAGTCAATGCCACCAGACTGGTGGGTGGGCGCCAATCTTGGTGCCATTGCCGATCACGATGGCAAGGCATTTGAAGAAACGATCCGTTTCATGATGCAATTCGCACACCACCATCTCTTGGTTCAATTACATCTACCATATATGTTATTACCATCGTCTATCAATTCGAGTTACGACTATAGCAAGTTAACAGCTGCCAACGCCAGTCGAGCCATTATCACACAATACATCTCTTTCTACGACTCCATTTCAGCGCCGGCGTACTGCCGAGGCGTCGATTTTATTGTATTCATTGCAAGTACGACTCTGTGTCTTGCACATATTGAATCTCGTCGCCAATCCAAGGATAGTGTTACTTTTTTCCAGTCTCTTGAGCACCAACGTTCGGGTGACCGAGGGTTGTTGGAACGCCTGCTTGTAATTACGGAAAGAATGGCAGATGAAAGCAGCGATGTGGTTGCCAGGGAAATCTCGAGCATTCTCAGACCGCTCCTTGACATCGAAGACAACTCTTTCAAAGGGAGCTGTTACCGGATATGTGCCTCAGAAGCCGTTGAGCCGGAATCTCGGTGTGATGGTCAGACGAAGGGAGCTTTGCACGAGCTTCGCATTCAAATTCCGCACTATGGGAGTATTGTGATAGAACACCATCCTCAAAGTCACAACCTGTCACACACAAGCAATGCAAATCCTTCTGTTTTGGAGTCGTTCTCGAGCCATGATGTCGTTCCAGGTCAGGCAACACCATGGTCACTTGGATCAATACCCGGCCTGGAACTGGACGTAGACGATTGGGCATTACAAGGAGTTGACATGGCGCTGTTTAGTAATCTGACCGGGCAAGGATTGAGTTAGGGTTAGGGCACATATGACGACTTAGGACTGATACGGTAGATGGTGACTGCTTCTAGAAAAACACTCTAGGTCCCTGCGTTGAATATCTACGCACCTACCCGAGTTATCATAGATGTACTTCCCTCTTGTCTCCTATCGTATGATCATACCGTCGATATCAGGATGGTACATCTGCGACTTGCTGAGATGGCAACGTGCTTCTGGCATTATCAAAGTAGATGTACCATCCATTCGTCCGTGATGTACACAACCGCAGAACGATTTGAGTTCATATCAATACCGACAGAGTTGACAGATCCAAGATCGTGGAGAAACTGGATGTTACCAGCTATCCACGCGATACAATCGGATAAGAGGCAATAATTTAGGTGGTAGTATTCAAGCAGATGATACCGTGGCAATGGGTTGAGCTAAAGCTAAGCTGATAAGCGACTGCAGCGAGGGAGATACCTTATCAACGCTAAACAGCATGTTCCAGCAATGCTTATCGCTGTCTACTCTTATTGGTGTTTTTTCTTTGATGTTGGTACGCAGGTATCAGGTGAAGGTGTGCAATGCGACAGGCCCAGAATCGCGCCTCCTGACTCGAAAACCCTGTCACTGTGACAGCTCGAGTCTTTGTTCTGGGATATCATTGACTGTGAGTCAAAGTCCAAGACATGCCTGACATATCGGGCCAGGACAGTAATCTATACGCGCTGATTGGGCTGCCGGGCCCCACCGGCCGCGCGAATCAGAATGGCCACGTGAACACCTTCTCCTTTTTTTTTCGCGAAACATGATGACCGAGTCGAAGGGAGACAGAGACTCGAAAGCCGTTTGGTGTTAGTTGGTGACTTAGTGTAGTCAGCGCAATCCTTCGTATTACTAGTCCTACCGAACCATAACACGGACAACGATGGATGGCACGGTATCCTTGTTTTCATTTACGTACGTACAACAAAAGTGTGGACAACTCCAGAGTCTCGTGCCTGGAGTCGAGATGAATGCTGGGTGAAAGTGAGGGGAAGTGGAGAGAGCTGGACACATGGGAACATGTGTCAAACACGCTGTCCCAGGTGAAGTTGCCATGCGACGAATCTATCGTCTTGGATGCTCGACGAAACAGCAGCATCGATGTTGTAGCGTTACATAATTGTTTCGATGGTCTATTAATAAACTTTTTTCTCTGGCTTGCTGGTTGTAGCTTCTTTGCTTCTAAGTTCTGGGGCGAGGGTTAATCTAGCCTTGCTAGCCGTCTTTGTCTCGGTAGTAGGTTCCGCCACGAGACACGATATATCGTACACATCGTATCGTATACCCTGCAGTGACTGTACAGCGTTTAGTTGATCACGTAGCTGGCTCGATTGTATCAGTTCAACTGTCAATCATAATAGATTGCCAAAATGAAAAGATCCAGCCCGAATGGCACACAACATCCGATGTTACGGTGCAATCCGGGGAGACGCCGCGCTAGGCCCGAACGGGACACGGAAGGTTGCAACGCTGCTATCAAGTGGGACCCTGGGGGGTAGGGACTGGCCAATCAGACACAAGACGCTAGGCTTCATTCCGTAAGGCTCATGGCTGCCCATGGGTCCGGGAAGATAAGGATCACAGCGTGCAACCAATAGAAAGCGGGATACTCGATCAAAGTGGGGCTGCCGAACTGCTGTTGTTTCTGTGTGCGGGAAGCTGCTGACTTTTTTCTGTGCTTTTCGGTTACTTAGTAGATGCTCCGTGTACCTACAATAATAAGGTGCTGTTCTATGTATTGCTGTCCCGGCAGATCTGTAAGTAGTCAGGAGGAAAAGAAAGACGAAGACAGCAGCAAAGTAAAGAGCTTTACCAGAAACAGATCTATACATTCATGCGCCCAATTAACTCCGTCAACACCAGTAGATTTCATGTTATGAGGCTGACGGGGTTGCATTGGAAACACGACCCCAGATCCAGCAGCACAGAGTCCAAACTGACATGTACTAAGTGGTAAGTAACCATAGCATAGTCAAGCAAGCACACATTGATTAAGGAGGCCGTCAGAGGTAACCAAGCGTGCTAACCTGTTGATGTGACTCCACTAGCAGCTTAGCTCCCTGAGTTGTTGGTAGCTAATCGAGTGGGGCGGCTCTCCAGCTGCGATAAAAAGATCAGATCGCCTCCAGTCCAGACTCGACATTTTCTTTCTTCTTGTGTCCGTCTCCTCTTCTGTATATAGTGTATACTGTGTACTGGAGTGCATATATATATCCACATATATCCACACGTATAGGCAAGGTATTTGCTTGTCTGACATCAACTGACCGACGCAATGGCCGACACCGTCGAACCTCAGGCCGAGGCCTACCCCAACGAAAAGGCAACTCACGAAGCAATCATCGACGAGGCATGGACTCCCGACCAGCTGCCCTCAGGATGGATGTATAGACATCGCGGCAGAATGCCGTGGTACGCCTCGCCCGCCGTCCAGCTCGGTCTCGTCGCATTTGTGTGTTTCTTGTGTCCTGGTATGTTCAACTCTTTGGGTGGTCTCGGTGGAGGTGGTAAGACCGATGCTACTCTGGCCGACAACATGGTAAGCTTTTGGATCGTCTCGTTTGAACGCATGGATTCTGACCCAAGTGTAGAACATCGCCCTCTACTCGACCTTCGCCGTGGTGGGCTTCTTAGCTGGTACCATTGTTAACCGTCTCGGTGTGCGCTACTCCATCGGTTTCGGTGGTCTCGGTTACTCCATCTACGCTGGCTCCCTTCTTGCCTCCGTCCACGAGAATGTCCCCGGCTTCAACATCTTCGCCGGTGCTTTCCTCGGTGTTTGCGCCGGTGTCCTGTGGGCTGCCCAGGGTGTCATCATGGTGTCTTACCCAACCGAAGCCCAAAAGGGTCGCTACTGGGCTTGGTTCTGGGCCATCTTCAACATCGGTGGCTGTATCGGCAGTTTGATTCCTCTCGGTCAGAATATCAACGTCAAGGTCGCCGCCACCGTTAACGACGGTACCTACATTGCTTTCATCGTTTTGATGGTCATCGGTGCTCTATTGGCGCTTTTCCTCGTCGATGCCGACAAGATCATTCGATCCGATGGCACAAAGGTCATTCTCATGAAGAACCCCAGCTGGTGGTCCGAACTCAAGGGTTTGTACACTTGTATCCTTGCCGAGCCATATATCATTCTGTTGTTCCCCATGATGTGGTCTTCCAACTGGTTCTACACCTATCAGGAGAACGCCATCAACGCCGCCTACTTTGACACCCGTACTCGTGCCCTGAACGGTTTCTTGTACTGGTTCGCTCAGATCTGCGCTGCTTCCGTTATTGGTCCCCTCCTCGACAACACCAGGTTTCGTCGTTCTGTCCGTGCCCGCGTCATGTTTGTCACTCTCGTCGTCTTGACCGTCGCCATCTACGGTGGCGGTTGGGCCTGGCAGAAGAACTACGACCGTGCCGATGTTGTCACTGATGCTGCTCCCTACTTCAAGGCTTGGGATTGGACGACCTCTGGCTATGTTGGTCCTATGTTCTTGTACTTCTTCTACGGTGCTTTCGATGCTGTCTGGCAAGGTTGCATGTACTGGTATGTTCCTCGCCACTTTCTTTCATTCTTTTGGATTTCATGCTAATTTGATCAGGACCATGGGTGCTCTCTCCAACTCCGGCCGTCGTACCGCCAACTATGTCGGTTTCTACAAGGGTCTCCAATCTGCCGGCGCCGCAGTCATGTGGTCTCTTGACAAGAACAAGCTTTCTTACAAGGCGGAGTGGGGCACCAACATAGGCCTGCTTCTTGGATCTCTCATTGTCGCAGCTCCTTTGATCTTTATTCGCATCAAGGATCACGTCGAAATTGAAGATGATTTGGTCGATGTCGATGAGACCATCGAGGACGTTGTCCCCACTGTGGCTGTGGAGAAGACTGAGAAGGTTTAAACCACTGGATTTCCAGTGTGTGAAATCCGGTCTCATTCTCATTATCAACATCGGCTTGTTTTACATGGTTTGATGTGTGTGATGCGGTTCGATGGATGACGAATCTATATACCCTATATGTCTGCAACTCATTATAATATCGATAAAGTGTGGGAGTGCGATTGATGCGTGTAATTATTGAGCCTTTTTTGGTGTCATTCGATTAATCTACTATACCTTTGTGAAGTCTCTTGCTTGATCGTAGTCAAACTTTGAACCCACCAACCCGTCATACAAGGCTATTGTAGAGGAACGTGTTCAAGCGGGTTCTGACATGTCTGCATGGCAGCATCGTACAACCCAATCTGATGAAGCGTCGACGACGGATACGGGCTATCCCAATATTACCATCTACGTTGCGCACTGCGCGTATTTGGCTTGGATTTATGCCCCCCTCCCAAAATTTTTCTGGTCAATTTGATGCCAGGAAATAATAATTGAACAGTGTAAATTACAATGAAGAAGAAGGATGAGGATTAAGAGAGATCTATTTACCTACTTTCAATGTATGAGTAAGTGAGTAGCGTCTTTATTGTATCCTTTGTCCCACGGTTCAACCATTGGGATGATTGATTATCGTTGTCCAAGTTCGTGCATCAAACTCGTCACCCACATAAGTAGGCATGTATATATTGTACGTTTTTTGAAAATTTCTTCAAAGAAAAGTTAGTCCATCTTGGGTAAGATAATTGCGATCTTCATATGACTCCAAGATCGTACGAAGTGGTACCAAATATATGGTACACTTTGGATATGTGATGATATATATCCCGAGCAAGTGTCTAGACAGCCCTACTTATGCAGATAGGTAGCATGGGGCATTCCTATAGATCCATGAATGGATCGTCAAATTTTATGATTATTTAAATGCTTGAATTTATACTCGAGACCGTAAACTAATTAAATCCGCTCTGAGCGATTGAATGTCAGCTAGCTCACAAGTATACACCAACGTGAGCCCCCGTCAACTTCAAGTTGACAGTGTGCTTCTGTACATTCTGTCCAAGAACAGTAATCTGGCTAATTACCACATTGCCAGCGTTGTAGCCGAATGTACCCGTCATCGAAAAGAGGCCGTCCGAATACTCAAAATTAATCACAGAGGTCTTCGGCTGTTCGATGCTGTCTCCGTCATCTAGATACAAATTTCCGGATGCTTGGCCGAAATTATTCGGTGCAATGACGATCTCAAAGTTTTGCTGACGCAATAAAGCAGTTGTATTGGCAGAAGCAATTCTCTGGGGGATGATACTACCGCCCTTGTAGTACAAAGGAATGCTATCAAAGGCGATATTACTCAAGGTAACTGCTGCTCCATTTCCTATCACAGGCTTTCCGGTGTAGAAGTCGTAGAATGTATCCTTGGGGAAATAGACTGACACGGACGTCGAGTTCTCGTCAGTCACAGGTGCTACGAGAATGCTGTCACCCCAGAAAAATTGGTAAGGAAGTGTCGCGGCCTTAAGATCAGATGGGTACTCGAAGAACATGGGATTAATCATGGGCGAGCCAGTCTGTGTCTGTGTCCACAGCGCTGTGTAGGCATAATCCAACAGTCGGTAACGAATGTCGATGGCAGCACGTGCAGCCTGAGCAATAGCTTCAGTTCGGTAAAGTTCATGTGGAGGCGAAGTGTTGTCCGAGTGATCGCGGAAGAATGGTGAGAATGCACCGAGGAAAACCCAGCGAGCACACAACTCATCAGTAGTCATTCCGTCATAGCCACAAATGTCACTTCCAACCATGGGAACTTGATAGATGGCAGCGAATTCTTGGAGTTCTGCAATTGTCCAGCGATAGTGGTCCCAGTCTGCGTGGTTGTCACCAAGCCAATGGCCGACCTGACGGCCAGCTCCGGCAAAGGTGGAGCGAGTAATCCTGTAGTCATTAGCAACATTCATAGATGGGACCCACTTGATACTTACACAAGAGGGCGGACGGTAGGTCTTCGATTAAGCATAGCATTTCGGCTGGTAGCGCTCATCATAGTGCCGTACATGTTGTGAGTATCGTATTCAGCAAGGCCATTTTCATGAATGAGATCGGTTCGAATAGTCAAGTTGCTAATAGAACCAGCGGTGTCGTTGATGTTGTACTTCGGGTTGATCAAGTCCCGACCAGGAAGACCAAGCATGGAACCATCTCGTTTGTGTAATGCGGCAGCAACCGGCGAGTGAACAAGAGGGACCGGTGAGATTCCTCTCTTCTGAGACCCTGAGCTGGTGGTAATGGTATCTGAAACAGACTGTAGTCCAGTATTGCAGTCACCTGTAGTGATGGTTCGGTTGCTCTTCTCATAGATCCAGCTACCGTCGCTCTCCTTACGAACATATTCATACGAGAAAGTGCTGTTGGCAGGCATCTGCACGGTAAGCTGCCACTCCGGGTAGTCATTGGCGCTCATTGCGACAGCTCCAGAAACAATTCCATCTCCAAGAGTAGGAGAGTTTCCAAGAACATAGATGTTTTCGCCATAGTATGTCTCTGCGTACACAGTAAAGTTCACGTTAGCAACACATTTGGGTTGGAAATCAGGTCCGAAGCCGGCAATAGGCCGAGGAGAAGAAATGCGGACTGCCGGAGGGGCAGGAGGGTCACCGGCAGACTGAGCGAATGCAGCGGGATCAGAGCAAGGGTATGTACAAAAGTTGGACGCTTCGTTCATGTCAATCCAGAGGGCGTCAATATCGACACCATTATCTGGGCTGAAGAAGGTCGAAAATTGATTGTTCCAGTAAGACTGCGTGTTTGAAGCGAACCAATCAGGGAATGCAGCAACACCAGGCCAGACCACACCTTGATATACTGATCCATTGGAGACAGTCAAGAAGGCACCGGTGTCGACACCGTCGTTGAATGGAGCATAATCCTGGTAAGCCACAGCAGGGTCAACCATCACAATGTAATGTTGATCATGTTCATGAAGATAAGATACGATCTGGCGGACGAGGTCGACGGGGTATCTCAATGGGTCGAGGGTGAACACTTTTCGCAAGTCCATATAATCTGATCCATTGTTAGCACTGAAAGTATGCTAGTGGTAAGCAAACCCACCAATATCAGTCCATTGAGTCTCGAGAGGAATGTTGGCAGCACTGTAGTTGGCGATAATTTCGGCAACCTCAAAAACATCCTGGTATCCGTATCTGCAATTGTGAAAACCAAATCCCCAGTATGGCATCATGACTGCCTTGCCGACTGTCTCGGAATATTGAATGGCAACGTCCTTCGGAGTTGGGCCAGCTAGGAAATAAAAGTCCAAAACACCTCCTAGAGTGTTGTACTCCAAATATTGGCCATTTTTATCTTGGTTGATCTTGATGTCCATTCCATTGCTATTCAAGAGGAACACACCATGAGTACCCTTGGATCCACGATGGTCGAAGTATATAGGATGATTTCCGTACAAGTTGGTGTATTGGGGAGTCAAGTAAGCATCGCGAGACCAAAGGGTACGGGAGTAGTTGTTTATTGGCAGTGGGAAAGGATCGGTACTTTCACCCAGGCCATAAAGGTAAGGGTTTTCAGGAAGACTTGTGCGCAGGCCAAGGTATTGAGATTCAAAAATCAAGGGCTGGCCGGCTGTGTCGAAAAGCACCTCGCCGTTGGACTTACGGGTTACTTTGAATGAGAAGGGACTGTTTACGATTGTAACCTTCAAGTCAGACTTTGCCGGCTTGATGTTTGAACTGACTGGTCGAGGTAGAACGGAGGTGGGCACTTGGTAGACCTGCTCAGCTGCGTCGTAGATCTTGACGTGAAGGCGCGTTTCTGGTGATAATGGTCAGTGACAACAGACCTCACGAGCCTTTTGATTACTTTATCTTACCAGTCTCGTATTCAACTTGTAGTACTAAATTGTCCAAATCCGTACCATACACATTGCAAGCAGCTCCCGCTAGAGTGAGATCGGCACTGATAATACCCCCGGCGGTTGTTTTTACATTGGATGCTTTGTAACCGGGGCAGGTAGTTGCATCACGAGTTGCCAATGCCGCAGCACTGGCACTCGCAATGAGGCATTCCGTGGCCACTAGGCCTTTCATGATTGATGTTGACCGCATTGTCGTGGGTGAGATCAAGCGGCACCAACACAGAGCAACGGATTCTGCTTAATCACCCCTTGCATCGAGGGGATCATCGCCTGCCTTTATATAACCCCACCCGATTTTTTGTTTTTTGAATTTTATTCTTCATCTTCCCAGCTTCTGCCGGGCTGTCCTTCCGATACGGCCGACCAGGGGCTCAAAAAGAAGGCAAGACAGTGCCAATCCGTCATCTCTGATCGGGGAGCTAGGTCGCTAGCTGTACTGCTGTGGAGCTGTGCTGCTTTGGCGTGGAGCAATAGGTTAGCACGATGTCACCCTAGGAAGCTGGTGGCTCGCAATCAGGAGATTCTGGCGGGGTTGTGGGCAGCGTCTGTTCTTTTGATTGTCCGTGAGCCAGACGGGTAGAAGCCGGAAATTTGATTTGGTGTGCTTCCGTAGTACAAAGTGGCCGATGGTCGCTCTGGCCGTCATCTCGGTGGGTTGAAATTTCCTGTGTTGCAGTGATCGTCAGGTGGAAAGAATGATTATTCCAACCAAGTGAATTAATTAAGTTCGACTGTTTACAGTGTTTACTCTAGGTGAGCAGCCTGCGCCTTCCCAAAGGGGCGCCGCCAGTACCCACCTTCCCCGTGGGGCGCCTGCCACAACCACCACAACTTCGTTTATTCTCTCCTTTCTGCTTCCTTTCCGACAAAGCTATCAGCCACTGCTAGACTCTAGCCAATGCTTATCTATTACTCCGCTAACTCTTTCAGGTACTCAGTTATACCGATATTCTCTAGCTTCTGCTTCGACCCCACGACCAGCCGAGAATGAATGCCGGCAAACTCATCTCACCGCACTGCAGCAGCGATATCGGTCTTTCTCATTCTGCGAATAATCTTCGATATGTCGGACACATCGACTGGTTGGTTTCGGTTGAAAGAACAAGGAAATGCAGCCGGATATTAAATCAAGTTGTTGACTCCACCTCAACTGTGTTCTTTGTGTGGAAATTAATCACTGCTCAAAGAACAGCGCATTGAAATCCCGACCGAGAATGCCTGGTATGCGCCGAGTTGCTCTAGTCTCCGTCCACGAGCCGATGCGATTGACCGTGACAACAACCGATCAAATGATTCATGAATTATGAAGAGTCAGTTGTATAGTGTATGTTGTTTATTGGATGATTGACAATGGTCTTTCCAGCTTCAACCCCTACGTTTATCAAACGACCCGCAAAATACTCCGGTGGCTGAAGTAGCCCGGCGTGCTCGAGCAATCAAGCTTGGATTTGATTACCTACCCCGCCTCGCGGCGCCGGGATCACCAAGGCCTGAGCCCAAGCCAGGGTATCCTGGTCAATCCAATCTGCAGGATACCGTCATATCTGCGGGCGAAGGATTTTTCCTTGGGCTAAGGCTGCTTAGCGGATCTATCTTAAGAATGAGCTTCGTATGAATTGGGGAGATTTCCTCCATCTATCTTCCTTTCGCGCTACTCCGTACAAGCGTCAATTTCTAAGATTTGTTTCTGCATGTCATGCGTGGTTCTTCTCAAGGACCGCTTCCACAATGCCGTCTCCATCTCCCGGCGGCGCCCAGTACTTGACTAACTGGAGTCCGGCTTTCTCAAGTAAAATTCTCCATCGTCCGACCGTTCTCGTCATGCCTGAATGCAGGACCATCATGCCCCAATCTAGCAAAGCGGGATAGAGGTGGCAATCAATATCCTGCAAAACATTCTCTCCCAGCAACAATCTGGAATACCCCGGTTTCATCGCTTTGGCAACCTGCGAGAAGATTCGCACAACATCATCATCCGGCCAGTCATGTAGTACATGATGCATGAAATATATCCGTGCGCCTGGCCACAGAATAACATATTAGCTGCCATGCTACCAACCGAAACCAAGATACCAGCATAGGGTCAGGGCTTATACCTTGAATTGGTTGTTCTTGAAAAAAGTCGTGTTTCATAGCCTCGATTCTCGGATTCCTGTCGTAAGCGTCGTCGATAACTACAGGAAGATCTTCCAAAACGTATCGTCCCTTCGCATCGGGAAAGGTGGTGATAAATTTGTTCAAGTCATGACCCTTTCCACCGCCTAAATCGACCAGCAAGACATCCTCGTCTTTTCCACTTGATCCATCGATAAGCTCTTCCTGAACTGGGAACCAATGGACCCAGTGCGGCCTGCTTCCACGGACACCGGTCATGAACGTATTGAATCTTTTGGTTACTATTGGATCCTTGGCCCAGTAGTCGAAAGTTGTCTCCTTTATGCCATGGGCGTATTGAAACGGACCATCGTGGACGTCATCGGGAGATTTGTAGTCGTATTCTGCAAAGTAATTTGGAAGTTTGCCATAAACCGGAAGTGAGAGGTACCTATAATTTGATGAGCTAAACGACCGTTCAGCAACGGGAGCCATATACATATGTTTGACGCCAGCCTGAAGGGACTCGCTTTCTTTCAATGTGCGAGTTATGGCCGTTGGTTTGAAGGACGTATCTCCAATCTGATCCACCCAACCCATCGCAGAGAGAAGTCGAAGTATACGAACTATATTCGTTAGTGAATCTCAGTACGCCGGAATAAAATGGCCCTTAGAGACGTACTCAGTAATTCAGCATCAGCGCCCGTCTTCCTAGCTAGCTCGGATATATCCTTAGCTTCCGGTCCATCTCCCAGGTGATGGAAAAGCTGAAGATCAACCGCTATCCGAACCGCAGCGGTTTGAGCGGGCTGTATCAGATGTTATACTTTAGAATAAAGAAGAAATGATGAGAGGAACGATACGACCATACCATGGATGAGTTCATCATTATTACCTCTTGCGGTCTCTCCAAAGCCATGGCCAATTTTCGAACGAGATGCGCGGCGTCGGTGCGAAGATTCTCATTTTCATAAATCGAGCCAGCGGATTGTTGCTCAATTGCGGACAATTCCTTGATCAAGGAGGATATCCTGGTTGACTGTGAAGATGCCATGTCGCGCCAATAACTGATGTCTAGAAAACCAATAAACAAATTCAAATCAGATTGTTCTCTTCTATCGGTGTGAAGTAATGATGAGAGTTCGCTCTTGAACTCCAGGTGGTCGTCACTCCATCTCAACACCGGCATGCACCCGAGGAATGTGAGGTGGGTTACACTGCATCCATACAGCGAATAGATGCATCTGCCAATAGCTGCGTCCGGAACACGCCATTTCCGGAGGCCTTGGAAAGGTTCATTGATGCGGTTTATCTTCTACTTCATTTCTTTTCGAGCGAGATAGTGTAACAACTAGGAAGTTGTTGACATGTAGAGTTAGGACAATCGGACATGGCAACTAGACCGGATTAGGAACCAAAGTAGGGTTACAGCATATCTGTCTCGACAGCCTTTATTCTCGTCTTCTTCATCGGTTTGTTACTTGCGAAAATCGAGTGACTGATTGGATTCTATAAAGCACCGGGGCAGTTCATGAGAGTACTTTTCGTGTAACCTGAAAATATGAGAAGAGTAGCCCAAAATATTTGCTGAAGCAAAGAAACCATAAGTACAAGTATCACTAAACATATTCGTTTGTTTGGTCCGATGATGAAATGTATACCACTGGTCTTTACTTAAAGAAAAGGGGATGCGGGAATGAAAGCCTTTTATGCTTTCCCAAAGGTCACTACTTCATCACCATTGCAAAAGACGAGAGCTATTCAGTATGAGGGTACCATGAAAATTACGGCAGACATCATTGCTGCCAGGCCATCGTTTGATGTTAACGTGGACTCTCCGGCCATTGTTCATGTGATCTTGCAATCCGATCTACCCCGACAGTGAGAGATTTTTATCGCTTTCATGTTGAAGTCAACACCCTATCTGGAGCTTCTGCACAGACAATGTGAGTTCTGCTCTGCTACATATACAAGGATGCCAAGAATTCTGAGGCGTTTACGACCAGATTTCCATCTGTTATCCTCTTGATCTAGAACTAATATGAGCGCGTTGGGGCATTTCCTTCCCTGCAGTCCTGATGGAGGGGTTGAGACTCAGTTCTGGCATTGCAACTCGCATACGAAGAGTCGCACCTACTCGTGACTTGCTGTAGGACAGATGTGTCAAACCAGATGGCACACCGATTGGCATGGCCCCCGTTTGATGTATCTGGACAATGAAACCTAACCAAACACGAAATTCTTTAAGCCAGAAAGATGGACAGACATTGATACGAGGAGAACGT
Source organism: Talaromyces sp. F31 (assembly GCA_037356135.1). Taxonomy (NCBI): domain Eukaryota; kingdom Fungi; phylum Ascomycota; class Eurotiomycetes; order Eurotiales; family Trichocomaceae; genus Talaromyces; species Talaromyces sp. F31. The sequence continues at coordinate 2,606,209 of JAYXSF010000034.1, forward strand.
ATGAAAAGATTTACGCTACAATCTCCAGAGGAACGAGATCTTGTTTAGGTGTGCGGTAAGTCCAATCCACAATATGTCCAATCTTGAGTCTATCAACTGAAACGAAGCAAGTCTTGTATTGACCATCGCTGCACTTGAACGGGAGTTTGATTTCTCGTTTGGTGGAATTACCCCGGAGGACGTTAACCCAGCCAGCGATCAATTCATCATTGGCACTAGAGCTCGCCCTACCTTGAACGAGTGATTCCAGAGTTCGTTCGCTGTAAGATCACTCATTGCAAGGATGGCCACTTGAGATATCACGCAAAAAATCTAGCTCAGCAAGTAACGTTACAGTTCCACCTGACTTAATTTATTACTTATGAACTGTTTACAGAAGATCAGCTTCGGTCGCTGCCCAGCATTTTCACTCGGCCACGTCTGTTAGGATTTTGCTGAGAGTGCAAGTATTAGTGGAAGCTACAACAATTAGTCTTCTTGGTGGGTATCACGTAAAGAAAAAACTTGCCTGAAAGGGTTCAACGTTGGATGAACAGACTGGATATTGCTGACAACCCAGTTCTAGGCCCCTCCAGCGTCTTCGAAAAAAACATTCGCATATCATGTCTGATTGTAAATCCAGGATAATATTGCTCTCCAAGAACTCGAATACAAATTTGATTCTTTACTACATCTGCTCAATCTTTAAACCAGCGCTCTGTATTGATAAACAAACGCGGTACGGAGACATTAAAATCCCATTCAGCTTTGAATCCTCTGATCCATTCAAGCTTGACCGACCAATCACCAATCACGAGTATTTATGGTAAGCTCCGGAGCTATTATGATCTCCATCAAAGGTTAATCAACGTGGAGATATAATTGGCTCGTTCGTACATTGACCTCGAAATGGCGGATGTCAGCCCTAATCTGTTGGTGGATTGTGATTGGTCGGTTCGTACAGTCCTCTATAAGGATTGAGCTGAGACTTCGTGCTGTTACACAGTAGATAGGGAGATGAGGTATAAATTGATTGGATATTTCTCTTCTTTCATTTAACAGTATCATTCCAAAACGTATCCGTTATAATCAATTCAAACCAAGACACAATGGCCACTCCAAAGTACAGCATCCCTGAGGAATTCAAGGACCAGCTTCGCTTTGTCGAGGCTGCCGATACTCGCTCCGACGATGAGATACTAGGATCTCTGCGAAAAGCAGCTCCCTTGACCTCTTCCGAGAAGAATATATGGGCCTTTTGGGATTCCGGCATTGACAAGATGCCCTCTTGGACCCGTCGCAATGTCATCAATTGGGCACGCCTATGTGGTCCATTATGGACAATCCGAGTCTTGGACATGGTCCCTGATTCCCCTAATAATGCACTGAAATTTGTACCTCCTGCTATGCTTCCACAGACTTTTACGAAGGGCACAATGAAGGGACCTTATATCGGACCCCATAGTGCAGATTTCCTTCGTGGCGCGTTGACATACCTCTATGGAGGCGTGTTCATGGATGTGGGTATTATTCTCGTCCGCAGTCTCGACAAGATCTGTTGGGATATCCTTTCCGATCCAACCAAACCTCAACAAATTAGTGTGCCATGGATGTACGGCACAATAATGGCGAACCACTTCGTCGCTGCTCGCCAGCATGATCCCTTCATCAAAAGATGGCACGACCTGTTTGTGTATCTTTGGAATGGAAAAGATATCTATGAAGGTCTATCATCAAACCCGCTACTGGCATTTACTGCAAAACTCGACTTCTCCGCCTCGCAAAGAAGAGGGTTTGCGTGGGATTTTCAGGTGGAACCGATGGTGGTGTTTGACTATATTACCCAGGTTACTGCGTGGTTGAGATTGTGCATGCTAGAGGATGCCGGGGATGGCTTTAGTTGTGCGGATTACGCGCAGAACAACATTCTTTGGTTTGATGCGTTGGAAGAGGATTGGGCGGCGGAGAAAGTCATCGGGTACCAGGGTGAGCAGTTGTTTGAGGTTTTGACAACGAGGCTCGATGAAGACCCGGAGTCGGAGCGATACAAGAAGGCATACGAAACGATTTGGAGGATTTTAACAAATTCGAGTATGCAAAAGGTTACTCATGGGAAGAAGCTAACCAAGACTGCGGCCTTGGGTGTGTTGTTGGATAAACCTGAGAATAGGAACAAGGATATTGAACCTGGGACATTTGCCGATTTATTGAGATATGGAAGTGTGCACTTTGAACAGACTCGTTCTCAGATTACGATCATCCAGACTGAGAAGCCTGCGGAGACGATGAAGAAAGGAGTATTTGAGCCATAGGATCGATCCGATGGAACCTTCCAAAAGATGTAGAAAAGTCGTCGAATACACTGAAATGAAAATGCAATTACTTCTATCTTACGAAAGTTGCTCAAAGTAACCGTAACTATAAAAAAGAAGATAGAAAATGAAACTCGCTCTATGTCATCAGTGAAAGGCTTGAGTACATAATGTCTATTTCTTTCGCTCCGTCAACTCCAGCAATTGGAGGTTACCCTGCTTTTCGAGCGTACTCTGGAGTCTTTTTACCAAGCTGTCCAAGGCACCTGGCTCAAACCTACCCATAGTATTTTCCCATGCAACATTGCCAGCAATCTTTGCACGCTCCCACATAGCCGGTTGAAACTCCGCGATGGCGGCAGCAATATCATCAGGATTGGAAATGATTGCATTTGCAAGATCCATACCATCTGTCATTGCCAAGTTCACTCCTTCACCGGCGAAGGATGTCATGAGATGAGCTGCGTCTCCGATGAGAGTCACTTTTCTGTGTGATGGCCATCTCAATCCCACGGGAAGCATGTACAAAGAGCTGAGTGCAATATCACCATCACATTCATCAAACACTGCGCATAGCTTTGGCTCCCATTGTGCATAGTCTTTTTTGAGAGCAGCTCGAATGGAGTCTTGATCGTTGATATCGATGCCTGATTTTTTGACCCAATTTTCTGGTCTCCGGCCGAAAGCATAGACCAGTATGGAGTCATTGTCGTTGCGTTGATAAGCCAAGGCCATGCCGTCATCCTCTCCAATCGCGAAATAAGTTCCTTTACCGACCATCTCTGAGATTGCAGCGTGTTTGGTGCTTACATCCGTCAAGTGCATAGTGTAGGCGGAAATGCCGGTGTAGAAAGGAGGCACGTAGCAGCATAGTGGTCTGATCTTTGACCAAGCTCCATCCGCTCCTACGATCAGGTCCCATCCTGATTCTGTATGGTCTTTGAATTGAAGGCAGTCTTCAGTGGCGGCGACCAGATGGTGGTCCCACTTGATCACACCCTCTGGAATTGAGTCAAGCAGCATTTGACGGATCTGACCGCGATCGATTTCAGGACGGCCGACATCCCGGTCTCTCAACTGGATGGCTACTTTGCCATGCTTGTCAACAGCTGTTAAATCTTGATCGTCATAACGAGCATACTTCTCAAACTGAGAGGTTAGACCGCATGCTGCTAATGCTGCCTGTCCAGTGCCAGGATGTAAGTCGAGGGAGCCACCTTGAGTGCGGGCTTGGGGGGATGCATCGTGCTCAAAGACGGTGGGAGTGATGCCGTTACGAATGAGGATAGATGCCAGTGTCAATCCGGCTGGACCACCGCCAATGATAGCAATTTTGGGAGACATTCTTCTGGGCCTGTAAATGATCTGACAAGGAAATGCCCTTTATTGTAGAGGTATCGTGAAAGTCTGTTATTTCTGATGTTTGGATTGATTGATTGATTGTTCCGTAATGTTCAAAGACATCATATACAGCGCAGAGGCTGCTATTTATGCCTCTCAGCTCCATAATTTATATATTGTCTTGATTGAGAAGTATTCGGCGCGAAGAACACATCTTAGGGCTGAATCCGGGGTTAACAGTTGAACACGCTGAGAATAAGCGAGGAGCTACCCGAGGCCGACGCCGAACTTCGGTGTTAAGACGGAATGGGGTTGGGGTAGATTAGGGTTGTCCCGGCCCACGGAGCTTCCGAGCCCTGCCATGACATCATATCTTCACATGCTTTTCCTTTCTTTCAAGTCGTTGTCTTAAGTCTTTTACAAATATCTTTCATTGCGTCCAAGGAATTCTCTTCATCTGCAACCTTCCTAAAAGACTGAACTGTACCGTCGTCTCGTCTCATAAGGGATTGTAATCGCAGAAACACACTTGACTCAAGTCTTACGTCCGACGAGAAAGCTATAAGTCATGGAGAATCCAGGTATTCGACATCACAACCACACCGCGAGAAGTAACATACTGATCTATTTATGCTACAGTCCGCGAAATCGAGACGGTCATCAAACTGCTAACTCAGTCTCCACCTACCTTGCAAGCATCTACAATTGAAAGATTCTTCACTCCGAATGCCTCATTCTCGCACCCGTTCTGCCGAACCTGGTCCTTCAACGGGTCGCGATGGCTGATTCAGGCCATCTACCGATTCTACAAGATTTTGTCCCCCCGGATTGATCTTGAAGTTCAATCAATTGGTATGCATCTTCGGTCTTGTTGTACAATGTTGAATGACTTCTCGTGGCTAATAGCTCGTATGGTACAGCTTTCGATCAAGACAACCTCAAACTCTACGTCACCATCTCCCAAATCTTCTCCATCTTCATCATTCCCTTCTACCTTGCTCCGGTATCCCTCACGACTGTCCTTACCCTAACTACCGATCCAAATGAATACCGCGGGTACAAAGACTTTGAGAAAACTGGCCGCCAACTCCAACACTCCGACCATTCCAGCGAAGAAACCAAATATGACGGCGAGACCACAAAATACTGGATCTCCTCGCAGGAAGATTTGTATCAAACCACCGAATTTGTCAAGTTCATCTTACCCTTTGGTATTGGCGTCTTTGCGGTTTTTGTGTGGCATGTGTTTGCTACGGCAGGTTGCGTTTTAGGGTCTTTGGTTTTGTCGCCCGTGACTTGGGCGGAAGAGAGGTTTTCGTTGAAGAGAGAGGTGCGTCAGGTTTCGGGGCATAATGTGTCGGAGGTAACGGGTCATGTGATTGAGCATTATTCCCATGAGGCTGGAGGACTGGTCAATGGGGTTGCAGAATCTGTGCAGGAGAGACTGAAAGAGCTTTGATCTTGGTTTTACCGACTTAATTTGCTCCAGGACTGAACATACACGAATATGCGCCGGGTTTGGAATACTGTTATGATATTGCTCTGTGTATAATTCGTTGAATGTAGTAGATATCATTGATAATCATTCAATTCATTTGTTTTCAGCAAACAATAAATAAATTCAGCGGAGTATCATTCGTAATGATCTAAAGTCCATGCTTGCAAAAAGGATACTAAGCCAAAGCACCCATTGGGTCCCATAGAGGAAGAACAATGGGATCTTGCTTCAACACATCACGAGTCTCCTTGCTGACGAAGCGCGGATCGACAACAGCTTGATAAACAAATTCATCCATCCACTTGTCTGTCATGACGAACCATCCCTTATCACCTGCACTCTCACCCCATGAGTTCTGCACTCTCCACCGTACAGGTTTGCCGTTCTCTACGTGCACAGCCGTCAAGACCATGGCATGTGTCATTGCAGATTCTCCGGTCTTTAAACGTTGTTCTTTCGTCAGGCCCAGCTTGATATTAAAGCCTAGATTAAAGTCGAACAAGTCCGTATCCATGATGCCGGATGCAGAGTCGGAGAATTTGCCAACATCGCTGCCGAAGAAAACGGGGATTCCGGCTTTCAGCATGGATATGGCTGCCGCCTTGATTATCTGATCAATCCAGGTCAGTGGATAGTCCATCTAAGACCCAGCTTAACTTACATCCATTTGGACATTGACATATCGAACGGGAACACCGCCAACCACATTGCCCAGTCTGTTTACTGTCAATAGGCGATTGTATTCGTTCCTGGGATCGTTGACTAGACTGAAGAGCTCATTCACATCTGCACCACCGCATGCTCGCACAGTCTGCCTATCTGATAGCGTTGATGCAAATTGCGTAGGCTTCGTTACAACTTTCGTGTACTTATTGTCGGCATCATAGAATGTCCAAGTAAACTCTTTGTCAGGACTTGGAGGAGGTCCCAACATGATGGTCAAAATGCCATGGATCTCCTGCAGGAAGTGATTTTTATGCACGGCAATTAAATCGGTCGCGCCGGTAGCAACTAGTTTTCGCAGGATCAATGCTTGCTCACGCAGCTTTGTCGTGATGAGAGAACCCATCTTGCTGCTGTTCTTGGCGTTGTACGAGTCAGGATAAAGTGTCTGCGGAACCAATCCGTACTTGTTGACTAGGTTTACCACAAAGTCCCATTGGCCACCATCACCGACTGGACTTGCAAAAAGGGCCTGCACCAACCGCCCCTCAAGGTCCTCTCCAGCTGTCTGAATGGCATGCTCAAGGAACCAATTGGCTTTCTCGATCTTATCCCAGTAAAAGAGATAAGACTGACTGAGCTCGAATTCTTTGAGATTGTACTTCTTCATAATAGCAACGCGAAAGACATTCGTAGACGCAAAGAGCCAGCATCGGCCGGACGACCGCTGGTTGGTGATTGGAGCGCCTTCGAATGGGATCTTGATGTTGAAAATCTGGCTATCGGTAACAGCTGCGTTGTTGTTGGTTAGGATGGCCGAAACAGGGTTTTGTGATAACGCCGATATGGCGAGGCGGTTCTATCCTAGTCAGCTGAAACTCAACAACCTGCTATCAACGGTGTCTTACTCTAGCTGAGGACAAAAGTTTCTCTTCCCATTGTCTGGTTTGGTCCACAGAGATGGTGCTGATCCTATCGCTCGCCTCGTATGGAGGGGGCACTTTATGTCGTCAGTGAACATACTGGCGTGAATAATAGATATCTACGTACAGGTATCATCTTCAACAAAGACATATGCATTTTTGTCGATACTGAGGCGGGCCATGCCGGCCACCGCCTCTTTTTCGTCGATTTTGGAAGTAGTCTGGCCCATGGTTCCCTGTGAGATATATTCGCGAGGTTGAAAAGGTTGAATGAGAGTGAGATGGAGGAAGGAGAGGACGACTCGGGGTCACGCGTTATCGTCCGAAAATGGCAGGTGCGACACGCGGGGTTATCTGATAAGGAATGCTGAGCCAATAGAAACTGACTTTAAGTAAATACTTGATTTTGATTGGTGGGAAGGCCCCGCTATCGCCATTGTGGCATCAAGGTACTCATACGCTAGCCGCATACGGACAGCTTATATAGATATGTTCTCACTAGCTACCTATCTTGATCTTCGTAGTATTTGATTATTTGCAACCACATGAATTAAACTGAATTAAGAATGTTTACAAGCGAAAAAAAAGTTGCTTCTCAAAAAGCCCCAAGAGAACGGCATCGAGTACATCGTTCATTGATCCACTCGATATTTCTCGCATCTCATCATTCCTCGATGAAATTTTGCTTTGTATTTGCAAAAGATTGACAATTGGATGAAGGCAATCAAGCATGATCGGTGCTTAAACCTAGTGTACAGCGAATGAGTTCGGGTACGAGGTACTTTTTCATAGTATGATGCACTGGTTTGTCGGTCCAGCGTTTGATTTCGGAATGATCTTGACACCCCTGGCTTGAAGCTTGACGCTGGAGACACTCGAAAAGTATTCGGTCTCCATCTTATTTGAGATCTCTGTTGGTAAAGGAAGGTCTTGGAGAGAAAGAGTATCTTTGCTTTGTTGTGCGAGTTGTTTCTGTTGAAAACCTAGTCAGTACTCCTTATAAAAGAATGTAGATGTTACAGTGCTCACGTTGATCAGGTGCCAGCAATTTGACGCAGGATAATATCGTGGATTTCAGTATTATGAATGAGTGACTGGGATGTTTGTCTTAGTGTCTCGACGGTAGGGAGGACAAGCCTTCATATAGACAAGGGCCACGAGTACCGTACTTGAATTCCATTGTTTCTGGTTTCATCAACCATGTACTGAATTGTTTCAGAGTCTCTTGACACCATATTTGGAATATTCTTACAACTGCCGACACAAAGGATCAATGTGATCGTACAAAACTATTTACAGAGGAATACAAAGAGCCACCCAATGGAATATGATTACTACGTTCAAGAATATGAAACAACCGTTTCAAGGAAGTTTTCATCCGTTTGAGAACACATTTCTTACACTCTATTGACGCCTGCTATTTCCGCCGAGCTCAGTATACATAACGAAAATTAGTGTTTTCCCCATCCGTCCTATCTTCGGCCTCCACTTGCAAGCCTAGAGCAACTTCGTTGGTGTCAGGCAAGCCGTACGCACGATCCCGTCTTTTGTTTTCAAACATACACAAAAGCCTGCCGCTTGTCAGTATTTTTTCCGAGATAACTTGAAGTGAAACTAACCAGTACATGACTCCGGTGACTGCCATGATTGCAAAACAGACCATCATTGCAAATATGCCCAGTGGATAATGCGGGGATTGAGATGTACGGAAGAACTGTGGTCCGACAATATTTCCAATTGCTATATCTTCGTCAATTTTGATGCTGGTGAACGAGGAATGATATCACTTACAGTAGAAGACGGCGACAGACACAGAGATAAATGTCTTTTTAGTCGTACCGGCATTGTTAGATGACTGGAGACTCAAAACCAGCACCCAAGAGACGTTGTAGAAGCCCATCAAGTACACTCCAATCAAAGAAGCAGTCCTGTGAGAACTGATATCCAGAGCTGAGCCGGGTTCAATGTTAGTGAATATTCATGTCATTTTCAAAAGCTCACATACTGTGGATCATGACCGAACCTGCCAGTGCCGGGAAACAGGAAAGCACCCAGAGGAGGCAGCGGACATTTGGTACCAAGAACGCGATAGCGGTGGCTGTTATCTGAGCAACGAACGCTACGCCAGCCTGTGGTGTTGCCATAAGTGTAGTCTTTGTTTGTGAGAAGCCATAGCCAGAGATAATCAAGGGATTGAAATTGGTGATGCCGGCATTGGTGATAGACTGCGCAACGACGTATATGGCTACAACCCAATATTTGGGGTCGCGAAGGACTTCAAGGACATGTGCTATTTTCCATGTCTATACATGATTAGTTAGATGAGTCACACGACAGAGACTGAGGAACCAACATTTATTGTAGAAATTCCGGTTTGATTGTGGGCTGTTCGCATAGTTGCGAGCTTTCTCTCTTCCTTGCTGTAGAACCACGCTGTGGCAGGGGAGTCTGGCAGCGCAAAAACTGTGATGATACCGAATAACATGGTGACGGCGCCGTATATCAGAAAAATGTACTGTCAAAGTTTTAGTAGAATTTCAAGCCTCATTTTAGGAATAGAATACCTTCCAAGTGGCCAGCGGGCCTGATATATGCCCAATTGCATAGCTTAAGATACCACCAAAGATCTGGTACAATCAGCACATGAGTTTGCATTTGATAAAAAATATTGATACACTCACACCAGCAAAAGTATTATACCATAGAGCCGTTCTAATTGGCTGTTCATTTCTGGTGTACCACACAGATGTGAGAACCATGAAACATGGCAATATTCCAGCCTCAAAGACACCCAACAGAAATCTCACGGCCCCAAGGCCAGCGAAGTTGTTACAGCCTGCCATGCCGCACAAGCATGCTCCCCAGCAAAAGAGCATAGCTCCAACGTATTTGCCTATAGGGATCTTGGTCAAGAACCAGAGTGCCGGAAACTCCATGCCGAGATACCCGAAATAGAATATTGAGCCCAGCCAGCTATATTCTTGACCTTTGAGTTTGGCGTCTGTTTTCATTCCATAGACTGCTGCGTATGCCATCCCATTCTATAGGAGAGTCAACGATGCAGTGCGGCCGGAAGCCAGGCTAGGAAGCTTACCTTATCGAGAAAAGCAAGAGTTGACGCTACAACCATGATTGGCAAGACGACTAGATCTGCCTTAAGTCGGAGCCGTCTATTTTGCTCTTCAGAAAGAATCTCGGCCTCGGAAATGGTAAATCCATTGACATGTGCTTCGAGATTCCGCTCGGACACGTTCTTGACCTTCATATTGGTAATATGCTCGTCCGAATCCATATTTGAATTGACTCCTAAGTATGTGACAAAAACGATGTGCCCCTGGTAACATCCAGGTAGAGAAGGATTGTTTCGAACATAGCATTTCTAGAGGCAGAAAATGGACAGACTTTATGGAAAATTCTGCTAAGCACGCAATCGTTGCCATACTTCTATCATCAGTATAGCCCTCAGCTAACTCAAATCAAGCTTGAGATATCATGCTCGTTATCTCGGACCAGACCGAGTAGCTCTCCACTAGAAAAATTAGAGTTGTGATCAGATGCCAATGAAGTGTATCGGAGTCATAAAGCACGCCATGTGCAAAGAAACCAGGATATCCACTCTCTCGGACTGGACCGAGTGGAGTCGGATGAGTCCGTCGGCTCGGCGAACCAGAGGTCGCGGTTACTGAGATATGAAGGCTTAAAATTCAGATTGTTCGCAAATAGATGAATATGTAATTCTATGATTACATATCCCACATTTGTATCAAGTCAGTAATCATGCGAGGAGCCAACGGCACTGGAGCCACGCATGCGGTAGTTCCCGACTCACGAAATGAGAGCATCAAGGTATGAACCATCATTGTCAATGTTGGACCAAATAGCAGAAGACTCATAACAGACTTGAAGATCGGTATACGAGATGGTGTGAGCGGCGAATTCCAGCTTGTACCTAGAAGTGAAGCAAAAGTGTCCGTCTTCGATTCGAATTTTTTGATAGGCGATGGCATCTGGGTAAGTTATATATCTATCTCGGAAGTGCTTCACATATGCTTGATTGCTGACCCGATATCATTCGTAGGAAGGTTTACGAGTATACAATGGTCGTGTGCAATTCTGTCGCGAACACATTGATCGGCTATTCCAATCTGCCAAAGCAATGGCAATGAATCTCGGCGTGACCAAGCGCGAATTAGTTGGCCTTATACACAAGACAGTCGATGGCAACGGCATGCAGAACGAAAATGACGTTCATATTCGGCTGGTAGTCAGTCGGGGCTTAAAGTCCACCCCATACCAAAACCCGAGCGTGAATATCGGCCTTCCCCTGATAGTCATCATCCCGGAACATAAAGCTGCAGATCCAATGGCAAAAGCGAAGGGGTTGCGTCTCGTTACATCACATATACGACGTGGATATCCAGATACAAAAGATGAAATGTGGAATCACATCTCAAAAGCAACGGACGTTCAAGCTTGTATCGGCGCAAATGTGGTTGGCGCCGATGAAGCGCTGATGCTTGATCCTCATGGGTTTGTGAAGACCTGCAATTCGACCAACTTTTTTGTAGTCCGGCAAGGTGAAGTATGGGCGCCGACTCGTGCTTATCAAATGCAAGGTATTACCCGCCAAAAGACGATTGACCTGTGTCAAGCAAATGGTATCCCTGTGAAAGAGGTTGATTTCACCTTGACCGAGGCTTATGGAGCTGACGAGGCGTTCGTTACCGGAACATTCCCCAGCCATATCTCCGTTTTTGAAATTGATGGCCGGGTGATTGGAGAGGGCAAGAGAGGACCTGTGACAGCAAGGATATCTGATCTGTATCGAAAGATGGTGCAAGACGATATTCAAAGGTCGAGGGATACAATCATGTCGAAGCTCTAGGTTAAATTTAATCATCCAATCAAGTAGCAAATTCGAGTCTACATACTTAATGCTATATTTCGACGTTCATGTTGCTATTTTGCATTGAGTAACCCTAACGTCAATGGCGGATTAGGGCTAGAGCCGTAACGATGGTAATTTTTGAAGCCCTTCTTTGCTCTATTTAGAAATTAAATAGCCCATCAATGGAATTCAAGACCTCGAATGACAATATATATATTTTGTTATGGGAGTCAATGAGGCGGTGAGGTGAATCAGGTGGATGTTCTCCAGTTCCGGTATTCTTGACGAGCAAACTTCCTTCACCTTTTAACAATCCATCCTTATCTCGAATTTAGCGAATCTGACCGTTCACGCTTCGATTCTTTCAAGACCTTTGAACTGAACAATTTTTGGCAAATGAATATAACGGATGAAGTCGCAGAAACAGACCCTGCTCTAATTCCCCCCGCAATAGCTCGGGCGTGCAGTCGTTGCCACGATCGCAAAGTCAAAGTATGTTTTCCACCACTAACGGAGGACGGAAACTCAATTAACAATCATAGTGCGACCTTCAAATACCTCAATGTGGTTCTTGTCAACGTCAACGGATAGCATGCGACATCACAGACCGCGTGGCATATTCCTACGCTGTGGTCCAGTCGCTACATGAAAAGATCCAACGCTTGGAGGCGCGACTACGCTTATCGCAGGCGGATCCAAGGCAGCATCTCAGTGAACCTACTGGGGATTTTCAGAATGAAGTTCATCTTCACCAGACTGTAGATTCTGAGGATGATGTCGGAGACGTACAGACTTTTGCAGAGGAAGTTGGCAATCTGGTAGTTGGCGGCGTTGATACACCCTGGATGCAGTATGGTAAGTCAATGCAAGGAATGCAAAGACTATCACAGCGGATCATATTAATTATATTTAGTTGGAAGTGCTTCGGGCACAACTTTCTCGAAAATCTTCCTTCACCAGATTCATGCTCCGTTGCTCGATGAAATTGTCTCTCAAGGTTCCGGATCAGTCCAGACTCGCCCAATTTCGGATCCTCTCACGACTATGCAAGCAGGCCTACCTAACAGGCGAGCCGCTGAGTATTTACTGGCAAGATTCGTAGGTCGTGTACATGTCTACTGGCCTATCCTTCATCTTCCGAGTCTCCGAGGTTGGTTCGCGGATGCATACACGATACCACGAGATTTGACAAGCTGGCAGAAATGCATGATATTTTTGGTACTTACTTTGGGGACTCATGCCAGCAGGGAAGATCCTCTTTATAGGAAGCTTCTAGACGTCAATACTCCCGGTGAATACCTCTCTACTGCTTTCCGATATTACGAACATGTTTCGGATACACCGAATCTGCAAATTCTACAGATTCTCAACCTCTTGTCTCTGTGTATGGCGTTCTCGAGTGATGTCCGTCATAACTCTAGTCTGTGGCAGATAAGCCGGTATGCAATGAGTATCGCTATCCAACTTGGCTGTCATCGAAAAAACCCCAGATGGCGATTAAGTGCTTTTGAAGTCGAGATGAGGAACAGAGCGTGGTGGTGTACTTATGCATTTGAGCGGTAGGGCCATGTCCAGAACTCTACTTTAATCAAAGTTGTACTCATCAGTATCTGAGACAGAATGGTCGCCGTTGCCACGGGCCGAATATTGTCAATACGAAATCATGCGATCGACGCCTCGTTCCCACAAATCACAGACGAAGACAAACTTACGGACGCGGAAGCCGTTATCTCGCCAACTTTGAATGTTAAATCAGTCATGCCGGCAGTCCACCTTTTCCGCTTAAGGCGTATTGCTGGCGACATACTCGAGTCTGTGTACATTGCACGACCGAGAAATGGCGTTTCGCTGAGCCGGCATACGGTACGAAACATGGCTGAGAATCTTAGTCAGAGTTTACAAAGATGGCACCTCGAACTACGTGATTATGTACTACATGATGCGAACGAGTATTTGGAGTTACAGATCGAGTATGGTCTTGCTTGTTTGTTATTAAAGAGACCATCACCGACCTTTCCGAATCCTACTCTTGCAGCGATTGAATCATGTGCGGATATTTCGCGGATGGTCTTGGAATCATGGGCTGAGTTGGAGGCCAGAAATGAAAAAATCAAAACATGGTTAACGTTTCACGACATTCTTCTGACTGGCATGACGTGGCTGTATAGTCGGTGGAGATCTCAAGCAGACGACCACTCGACGACCGAACAAGTGGCACAGATATGTAGCCGACTACTGGATTCAGCATCCCAGGGCGATCAACGTTCTGTCAAATACGTTCGTTTCTTCAACAGGCTCGTAGAAGTGGTACTGGCACACTGCTTCCAGAACGAACGGGTGTATCAACCTGGACTTGCCCGAAGTGATGGCCGTGAGGGAGAGCTCGATCTGAATTGGACGGATCTTAATTTTGATCAGATATTTGCAGAGATGGATTTAGGATCGCAAGTTGATGTGGCAATGGATGCGTGGTCGTCTTCGCTTTTTTTTCCTGAATAGATCCTGATACTACTTACCCTATGCTTTTATGAAGAAGGAGGTCTAAGGTTTCCTTAAAGCGTTTGACCAAGGCGATCTATACAACGTTGGCTAATTCCACCCTTCACATTTTTTTTTAAAAAAAAAAAATTCATTCTCATTTAAAATTCAAATGACAGCCCTCAAAGTCTGCCCCGTCGTTGTCGAAGACTGCTCTGCACTCGCCGACATCTGGTTCGCAGCCTTTTCCGACCCCGCATCCCGCGTGCTGTTCCCTGATACGCCTGGTGTGCGTCAATGGCTCGAATCCGCTATCTCATATGATTTACAGCAACGGCCGTTCCAGCACTATGTTAAGATCGTGGACTCGGACGTAACTACGAACAATGGCCAGAGACTAGCCGCGTATGCAAAATGGGATCTGTCCACGGCCGAAGAGCGGGGATCCCGGTATCCAGCGTGGCATGCTGATATGCCTGCGGAACAATGCGAAGCTTTCATGATGCGTGGGGAGAAAAACAGGAAACGTATTATGGGAGATCAGAAACATATATGTAGATACATCGCTCAGTCTGCTTTGATCTTTACTATGCTAACTGTTCTCAGTTCTTGATATTATTCTTACGCATCCCGACTACCAACGGCGGGGAGCTGCATCGATGCTTCTTGAATGGGGGTGTGAGTTGGCTGATTCTCAGGGCCTCCCGATATTTGTGAGCGCCAGTCAGGAGGGGGCACCGTTATATGCTAAGTTTGGATTTGTGGAACGTGGTGTGGGAGGTACAACTTTGATGGTTCGTCAGAATAAATAGTTTCTTTTCGTAGAATGCCTTGACATCAGCTTGAGAAACTTTTATTATACCACTTTCTTTCAACTCAAAGGCAGCTGCTTGATCTAGATTGGTAGGAAAGATAACGCCGACAGGTTCTACTGCACACCGGATTTGATGAATTTTGGTTTCAGAAGCTGATAGAATTTGGATTAAAGTATGGTGGTTATCGGAGTGCAAGCTGTTTGACGGTCAGGCTCAATGTGCGATTACATCAAGCATGGCAAGGAGAGAAATGGAGATTTCCCAAAATCTGTACAGCGAGGGTAGGATTTGTTGCCACGTAGCCCTACCTCGGAATAAATCGTAAGGCCTCTAGGCTCTGTACTTTCTATGGTAAAATCTGTTTTTAATGTGTCAATATGCCACACAGATGAGCTTCATC
Organism: Talaromyces sp. F31; assembly: GCA_037356135.1. Lineage (NCBI taxonomy): Eukaryota > Fungi > Ascomycota > Eurotiomycetes > Eurotiales > Trichocomaceae > Talaromyces > Talaromyces sp. F31. The sequence continues at coordinate 2,621,506 of JAYXSF010000034.1, forward strand.
CGACATCAACTATTTTGCCCAAGGCCATTCATTACCCTGAGCTATCGCATAAAGTAAGTACACTGCGATGCAGCACGTGAGAGCATAAGAAAGACATGAAGTCTACATTAGGTTCTCGTAGCCTCTTGGCAGAACCGAGCTTTGTTTAAATGAACATGCAGGGTCTCCCTCGATATCGTAAAACAAATTACCATAATTGCATACACTCCAGAGGCATTGGAGCTGGATGTTCAGAGGTTGACGACCTGCTGGGAAAAATCTAGTCAATTGCAGCAAACTTTGGTCAAAATATGTATGCATGAAATGCTGGATGATGGGGCTACATACAGCCATCACTTGCATCAAACCAATGTATAGAGATTTAATGCTAATTGAGTGTTGTTGGAAACGAAGTTAGCTAACTACTTTCGAGTGGCCACTTGTGCACCTTTCATATCATTTCAAATTTGTCATACTTTGTGTCCTGAAGGCGCCTCTTGAAATAGATAAATACTCCCAGTAACAGGGACTACTTGGATATATGTAGAGCAGCCGGGTGAAAACAGTACCATCGATAAGTCGAGTTCCTGAGATCAAGAGAGAGCAATAGATTAATACAAATAGAATTGTAATCAAAATATATCTTGGGTATGTTTGACGACCTATGTGATGCAGCAACTAAACAAGAAAGACCATCGACAATTGTGTGGAGAGAGACGTTGCTCGTTCTACTGTAGTTTCATGATGATGATGATGATGATGATGATGATGATGATGATGATGATGATGATGATGATGATGATGACGATGATGATGCGGAAACGACAACACCAAGAATGACAAAAGCGAATAAATTGATCTTAAGGGAATCCGTGACTATAACACAGCAAGAAGAGGTGTCGTGTTGTGTAACCCCGTCAATGAAATTTACTTAACTCGATCAAAAAACCAACTTCCGCGCTTGGCTGCAGGTTCTTGATGAGTTGCGCCGTTGGCATCGACACCACCGCCGCCTCGGAGTGGTTTGGCGATGCGTGAGCCGCCGAAGCTGAGGCCGGGTGCACCCTCCATCGAAGTCACTAATCCGCGCGTCGAGCCTTGCTTGGCTGCTTCTAATCTCTCTTTCACTGCTGTCAATTGTGCCTCGAATCTGTGATGGTTGTTAGTCTGCTGATCTTGCAAGACGTGATTCATATAGATATACCTGTGATTTGCTGCCGTGAGCTTTTCCTGGCTATCTTGCAGCAGGTTCTCGAGACTAGCAATGCGCTCATTACGAGCAATAAGCTTGCGTTCTGCAATAGCAACCTCTTTCTTCAAGCTGCTGTTCTGTTCCACCAATTGTCGTTGCACATGGGTAAGTTGCTCAAGATTGCGTTCCAGGAAAGCCATCTTCTTCTGTTGAGCACGATTGTTCGAGGTTCGCAGAACGTTATTGTACTGCTCACGAGTCTCGTCGAGGGAAATCTCCAGCTCGACAACCCGCTCACACCGGTTCTGAAGATCGCGCATAAGTGACTTCTTCATGTTGTCAAAGTCTGCGATCTGCTGTTGCAAGGTCTTGTTGGTGATTGCAACAGCGCCACCGGTGTTACCATTTGTCGCTGCCTTGACTTGAGAGTCTGCAAGGTTTTGGCGTAGCTGAAGCAATTCCTCGTCCTTGCGGGCTAGTTCCATCTTAATCTCGGCCGCAGCTTTGGTCTCGGCGTCGCGTCGTCCAACGTATAATTTCTCCAACCTGTCCCGAATTTCATCGACATCATCCTCGCCTAGATTCCGCTTCAAAACCTCCTCGTACTCGTTTTCTAGCTCAAGAACCCTCCTCTCCAAATCTACTCTCTTGCTGTCCTGCAGCTCATGTATTTCACTTCGGTCATTCATCGAAAGCTCAGCTTGTCGGACGAAGCCCTGTGTTTCTAACAAACTAGCCCGAAGCTCCAAAATGTCATCGGGCGCAACTGCCTCGCCAGCGGCACTGACTCTGTGAAGTGAATCCACCTTCTCTATTAGCGCCTTCAACCTCTGTTCATTATCCGAAAAAACGTTGACGCTCAAGTCGAACCCTGCCATCATCTTTGCCATACGTTCAGCCTTCTTCTTGTCTTTCTCGTCAAGAGCTGCACTAGTTTCCTTAGCACGCATGCGAGCATCAAGAAGCTGTTGCTTGACTTCATCCAATTCAGCAGTCAGTTCAGCATTAGCTTCCTTCAAGCTATCCATGGTAATTCCAGCTTCTTTACTTTCATAAGAAACTTTCTCCAACTGCATCTTCAGTTCGTTCATTTCGGTGTTGAGTTTCTCATTGTCCTTTCCAGTTCGAGCGGACGATTCCTTGAGATTCCTCAGCTCCTCCTTAGCCTCTTGAAGACTTCGCTCCACATTTGAAATGTATGACTCCTTCTCAGCGATTTGGTCTTGAAGTTCGTTTTCACGACGCAGAAATTCTTCCCGTTCGTCTTTTTCTAGAACAATACTTGGCGTACTAGAGCGATCTCCTGTCCGCGAATCTGGTCGACTGGGTGTTTCTGCGCGTATTAATTCTGTTTGCAGGCGCGAAGGGGTCGCAGGACGAGGCGGTTTAGGTGCCACGTTCTCTGAAATCGCAGGTGTCCACCGCTCCTTGGGAACAGCTTCACCAGCTCGCCATAGCTGCAATTCGCCTTCCAAATTTGAAATATATGTCTCAAAATTGGTGACCTGGCCTTGCGCCTTCCGTAGCAGTTGCTTCAATTCTGCAGGGCTCAACTCTGCATTAATCTTCGCCTTATTCTTGATTGCCTTGGCGCGAACACCAAAACGCAGCGTAGAGACTGTTTCAGCATCGTTGTAGCTGCTTGGCGAACAGTTGATAATAAGCGTCGTTCGAGAGTTACCTCCCAAAGATTCTTGCAGAATTCGGGTAAGTTTCGAGTCACGATATGGGATGTGTGTCGATTTTCCGTCGGTAAGCGCATTAATAACCATGCCGAGGGCACTCAAACTCTTATTGATCTTTTTGGCTTCCTCCAAGGTCTGTCCACTGGCACCGGTCTTGCCAACCTTTTCACTACCCGCCAAATCCACCAAAAACAGTTGACCGCTCTTCGCAGATCCCGTTTCGACATTCTTTTGCGTGACGGTAATAACGAAAATCGAATGCGAACGAGAAGATTCCTGGTTCATATTGGTAGCCGAAACAGCTCGAGCTGCTCCACCGCGGCGCATGACCTCGTAGACTTCATCAACGCTAGAAACATAAATTTCCAATAAACCTTTCACATAAACACCTCGGGACTTTTCTTCATGAACAGGCAGGTTGTCGTGTTGCGGCACTAACAAATCTCGAATGCGCTCCATGTATATCTCCATATAACTAACTCGAACGGTATATTCGATATTGCTTGGGCTCGTAAGAATTGAAGCAAACATCTGCTCGACAATTCGTGGAATAATACCCTTACCCATCTCATCGTCGATATCCGTTCCCATCATGGTGTACGATTTACCGGCACCGGTCTGACCGTAGGCGAAGACCGTTCCATTGTAACCGTTGAGGATATCGTCAACCGTCGGCCGAATTGAGAAGTCGAAGATGTCCGTTTGCTTCGAATTCATGCCAAACACCCGATCAAAGGTGAACGAGCTAACACCCTCCCTAGACTAAACGATTGTTAAGGCGAACGTGGTTTCACGGTACTTGGTCGCTTACATTAATCTTGCAGGTGTCATTGGCCTCGAATTCGACGATCGGTTCTCCTCCTTGAGCAAGTTCATTCTTGTTCTGCGGTCGAAATCGCGCGACGACTAAATCAGTTGTTAATGTAAGCTCTTTTGATTTTCCTCTGCGACGACGTACCCTTGATCGTGTTGGGACTCGATGACGACCTGCGTAAGCGAAAATTAATTGATAGCTCCCAGAGATACTTGCACACCTGAAGTCTTATTGTAAAAAAAAAAATTAAATACTTACGCCATCTTCAAATTTGAGTGAGCAACCGCTCAACTCTCCGAAATAACAACGAATAAGGAACGCAACCCCAGCCGGGGGGTGAAACCTGAGGAGAAACGAGTAGACCGAATGAGAATATCAAGAATCAAAGATTCAACACCTGTGTTGGACGAGTATCGCGGCAGTACCGCCTAGTTGTAGACAGAGAGACGGTCGTGCGGTCGAAGAGAGGGAATTCGTAAATAGATACGGTATCAGCCGTCAGGGGTTCACGTGCGCAAAAGACGAAACACGCGCCAAGGACCCGGATTGAAACAATCAATCCGCTTGCCGTGTGCCACTGCAAAACAAGAGCAGAAACCGACGTCGACGAGAAGGGGGGGATTGGCGATAGACGTCACGAAGAATTTGGCAATGTTTAGTGTTGATAGGGACCGTTGGGCCTAAGTAAACAAGTTGGTTGTTGATGCCGATTTGACTGCGCCGGTGGAGTCAACAGCCCGATGCGGTTTAGTGTAGAGACCGTCCCGCATCAAGGTGGCATGCTTTTGCTTCTTGATTATACCATAGATTTAGAATTAAGACTGCTTAGGTCAAATATCGGAAGTGACAAAACATTTCCATTAATGCACAACTAAACTGCATATGTCTGGTAGCCACAGGAATATTGATTGAATGAGGAAATTACAATAAAACCGTTGTCGAACAGAAGAACCTGACAAAAGAATAACATTGTAAACAAGCAGCGGTGAACCACGCCATGAACTCCGCGCTGTGCAAGGCCGAAGCGAAACTGAAGCTATTCAGGTGGAAAAAATTTGTTCAGAAGGTCGAAAGAGCACAGACAGCATAAGTATAGAAAGCCTTCAGCCAGGAAGGGTCGTAATGAAAGTTTCCGAGTTTAGTCTTCCCAGCTTTTTTCCACGGTCTCACGCACTCGCTTGACGTATTCACGACGGTTGTCCTTGTACAAGTTCGAAGCCTCAACATTGGCGGGGGAAGAAGTATTGGGATCGTTGAGTAAACTACCACCAAAAAATTAGACAAATCTTCGTTGGCAAAAAGCTCATGGATCAGCATACCTCTGGATGCTGGTCAGGATAGCAGCCACGTCATACGTGGGACTCCAGCGGTTTTGTAGGATATCCAGACACAACTCGCCAGTACCGTAGACGTTTGGGTGGAACATTTGACTGATGAATTTGACGCCGGGTGGTTTGTTGGGGTATTGTTCTTCAAAGTGCATGACTAGACGAAAGGTTCCATCTTCGAAGGGCGTGTCGGCTGGTCCGATAATAACGGCGTTCCTAAGGAAATACTGTTAGCGTGTACTGAATTTGATGGCTTTTGGATTTGAATACATACCATGTCATGACATTGTCGGCGACGGGAGATGCAGAGACACCGGCCGGGGGATCTGTTTGCATACGCTGCACGTTCTTAGCATATAATGATGACACAATACGAACTTGGATGAGTTTAAAGTAAAAATGGTCAGTCGAACCATGCAAGGGAGAACTAACCTTGAAGTCACGCATCAAACGTCGGCGGGCAGATGTCGACATTGCGGGGAGTCTAGATGGCGAGACAGATACGGCTGGAGGGATAAGTGCTTTAGTTCTGAGCGAAGGGACAATAGAGATAACACACGTGCGAACTACGTGTGTTCAGGTTGAACGCCGAAATGTGAGTTTCGTCGAAGAACGAGAGAGGAGAGTGTGAAGGAGGTGGTGATGATGACTATTGACTCCCAAGGTGAGCAAGATGGAGACGGCGGAGGCGTTTGTCATCAGCCAATCATCCGGTAGTCTTCATGGCCTCAGGCACTAAGGCATCAAACTAAGTCTAGGAAACCAATCAGCGGTAACGTCATTACAAAGGCACGTGAGCAGTCTTCTTCGATTGGCTGATGACGCATTAGATTGTTTCATTTCTCAAAGGCTAGATGATTGACTAGCATGAACTTCTTGATTCAATCATGATGATATCCTTGCAAAGTCAAGATTGAGTATCATCTGCTGAAATTGGAGTAGCGCGCTGATGGAGGGGAAGCACTGATAGCTTCACGACGGCAAACATGTGACGATAGCTGCTGGAGCAACCTGTTGCGCTATACTCCTCCATTGTGTCGTACCAGACTCTATATCCATTTTTCAAATATCATAAAATAGGTACAATTAATTATACAACCGTATTTCACTCTGTATACATAGTTAGATGCCAGAGCTGCTTTGACAAGGAACACAAGCCGCGGAAAACCTCGGCTATTTCGGCCAGCGACGGCGGAAAGAAGGGCGGAACAATTCCCTACAACAACACCTCGTCGCTTCCTACATCGACAACCACGCTATCTTAATTACTATCTGTCCCTTCAACTGCTCTTGTACATTCTCCATTCTCACCGGTCCTTGACTCCTTTCTCGTTGCTTCTTTTTTAAAAATTTCAGATACCCCACCATGCAAGCTTCGAGAGCAACTAGCCGCCTGGCTCTTCATGCGGCCCATCTACCCCAACGAGCATTCAGCACATCACGAACCGTAGCAAAGGAGATTCAAGATGCATATATTCTAAGCGCAGCGCGAACGCCAGTCGCAAAGGTGATTATTCAGTAAAGTCAAATTACTGCTGTCGAAACGTGCTGATATTGTGTCTAGTTCAACGGCTCATTCGCCTCTCTCTCCGCACCCCAACTCGGCGCCGTCGCTATTAAATCCGCCCTCAAAAAGTCGAATGTCCCCGTCGAGAAAATCACAGATGTCTACATGGGTCAGGTCTTACAGGGAAATTCCGGTCAAGCCCCTGCGCGCCAGGCTGCGATCCTTGCTGGCTTGTCTAGCTCAGTTGAAGCTATTACTATAAATAAAGTTTGCTCTTCCGGGTTGAAGGCAGTAGTATTCGCCGCTCAAAATATTCAGTTGGGACTCGCCGAGGCTCAAGTCGCTGGAGGAATGGAGAGTATGACACAAGTCCCATACTATTTGCCACGAGCCAGTCAATTGCCCGCATTTGGAAATATGAAGGTTGAAGATGGTTTGATCAAGGATGGTCTGTGGGATGTTTACAACCAGTTCCACATGGGTGTATGTGCTGAGAAGACTGCTTCCAAGCAAAATATTACTCGAGAAGAACAAGATGATTACGCCATTCAATCCTATCAACGAGCACAAGCGGCCTGGAAGGAAAACAAATTCGCCGATGAGATCGCCCCCGTCACTATCAAGAACAAGAAGGGGGAAACGGTCGTCTCCAAGGATGAAGGATTTGAAACCTTGCAGGTAGAGAAGTTGAAGACTCTCAAGCCGGCCTTTGTCCGCGACGGTACGGGAACAGTTACTGCCGGAAACGCCTCTACCTTGAACGATGGTGCTTCAGCTTTGGTGCTCACCAATAAGGAACTTGCGCAGCAATATGGTTCCGGAAGCCGCGTACTTGCACGTATTGTTGCATCTGCCGACGCCGCTCTAGACCCTGTTGATTTCCCAGTTGCTCCTGCCAAAGCTGTACCCATTGCTCTTGAGAGAGCCGGCATCACGAAGGATCAAGTTGCTGTGTGGGAGTTCAACGAAGCTTTCGCCGCTGTCATCAAGGCCAATGAAAAGGTATTTTGTCTCAAACCCCTCGCCAAAGTGTTTTGCTGATCAGGAACAGATCCTCGGCCTTCAGAATGCCCGTGTCAACCCTCTAGGTGGAGCCATCTCGCTCGGCCACCCTCTCGGTAGCTCCGGTTCTCGTATCCTCACCACATTGCTACACCAACTACAACCCGGCGAGTACGGTGTAGCTGCCATTTGCAATGGTGGAGGAGCTGCAACAGCCGTCGTGGTCCAGAGATTAGACCAGGTCGAATAGCTTCACAAAATTTGCAAACCTTCTTTTGTTTCTTGATGACCTCATGCAATGTAAAACGTTCCATTGAAGCATTTCATCTTTGTCATGTATCGCAAATACCACATTTGACCCAAAGTCAAGTCACAGTCCTCGATTAGTCCATTAAGGCTTTACCAATTCAAGCAGTCGGCCCGCGATAGGATCCCACTCCTGATCCCATCTGCGTAGGCTCTCATTTTGAGCACCAGCTCTGAGATTCTCGAGTTTCTGGGGGTTGCCGAATAGATCCGTAAGATGAATGGCCAGTTCTTCTGAGCTTCCAAACCCGCGCCCATTGACGCCTTCTGTAACCAACTCCGGCCAAGCTTCGAATCGACTCCATCCAACAACTGGCAAGCCAGCACCAAACATATCCACAACCTTCATGGGCAAGTCGACACCACTGCTGCTTGTATGTAAGCTGACCCCTAATGATGCACACCCAAGAAGCTTAGCGTAATCGAGCGTACCCAGCCAAGCTGTTTTGATAGTCACTTTTCCGAGTTTGCCGGCCTTTTCGCGAGTAGAAATTTCATTGAGATACATCTCCTTCTGAGGTCCCTTGCCGGTGATTATAGCTAGCACCCTGGGCAAAGCCGTATTTTCAGTCGTCGCGACTGTGGAATACCGACATAGTGCATCTATTAGAACCGAAAAGTCTTCATCGGCTGTCCACGATGTTGAGCTAACAAGGACGCGCACATTACCACTTGCCAGCTCAGCTTGAGTTGCTGTCACTTCTGCAAGAGATGCAAGAAACTGTACTCTTTCCTCCTCGTCCAATATGGGTACGAAATGGCTCGCAGGTCGATCATGTAAAGTCAAAATCCGCGCCTTTGTGATCCCAAACTCCTCCTTCAGGACGCGAGCCATGGCATTGGTAACGCAAAAATGCGCATTTGCCCATCCACAAAATAATTTTTCGTACCACTTTGATATCCGAACTAAGGGATGTTGAGCGCCTAATTTGAGCGCCAAGATTGAGTAGCCAAAGTTGTGCCAATCAATAATGAGCCTGGTCTGTCGGAAGAAGCAAACAACGGAAGCGAGGGCGAGAGTCGGGATCGATGGAGGATTCTGAACGAGGAGGTACTTGGCAGGTTTTGTACGGTATGCGAGGCATATCCACAAGGATAAAACTTGAAACAGAACCTTGAGAGGTCCAAAGGCAAGGAACAGTAATTTATTGCTGGTTTGGAGGATGTTTGGATGCGGGGGTAACGGAACGATTGAGATGTTTGCGTTAGACGTAATTTCAGGATGAGGGTCGGATTCTAGAGTATTGTGAATACGTTAGTCGCAAATCGCAGTATAATCACGGTGGTCTGACCTTGATATCCAATAATTTCCACCTGGCCTCCATGGCGAGCAATGCTTAATGCATGGTACTGCATACGCGGACTTCGCCCAATGTCTCCCAAGACCAAGATTTGAACAGTAACTTTCTCCTTGCCCTCGTCACCTTTCCCCTCTTGTGCACGGCGCGGAATATACTGCGAAGGTAAAGCTAGGATGAGGACGGTCAAACAACTCGACAGCCAGAAGGCGATGCTAATGGCTGTCTCAATCATGATTGCGGTTTGTTCGGACACTGCGTCGTGCTCATAATCTTGCTTCAATTGATTGGAAGCGTGTTCAATACTCTGAATGGATCAGGACTCTTCGAAAAAATTAATGATCTAAATCTCCATGTCCTCGATGTAGTTCAACGCAAAATATTCACAGGGCAAAATCATATTCAAAGGTCGCTGCTCGTCCCCGGAGAAACTTTGTTGACATTGACAGTGTACCGGACTAAGCCGCAATGGGAAGGTGGTAAATAGGTGAATTTCTGTAGGACATTAAGAGGCACAGTTTTCATTATTTCTGTCTTCTTCTAGTAAATTGAAAACGGGATCTATGAAATGAGATGGAGCCTGATATCAGTGAGAGAGCATGCAGAGGAATAAATAGAGAGAAGGTCGTCTGAGGTATACAGGCAGCAACTCCCATACTTGACCAAATAAGGAGAGAAACAGGCTGCCAACGAAGCAGTCCCAAGGTCCATCGAGCCAGTCAACATTTACAACTGATATTGCCTAATTGAAATGCAAAGCTGCAGAAATATTATACGTGCTACTTGAGCTGGTCTTGTTCGTGTCACCATTGAATTTCAACTACAAAAGATTTGAAGCACAGCTTGATGACATAGACGATCTACTTAAGTGAATACTCTGTGTAAACATACTCTATCGTTCAGGATAAAGCGAATTGGGAACTCAGAACAAGTACGGCTAAATGAATATCTGGTATGGACCTGCTGCTGCGACTGAAACTATACTCAGATGCCTTATAAGGCAGCAGCCGGCCAGTCATTGTAACCCTCATCTGGTGTCTGGTATGGCCCATAGAAGATCTCATTGCCGCGATCATTCTTAGCGAATGAAATGCCATGTCTTATGCGAAAGATGACATCAGGGTTATAGATGAACGGCCTGCCGAATGTAATCAAGCCGAGCTTGTCCTCCTTGATTAGTCTGTCGGCTTCCTCCACCGTATAGTCGTGATTAGCCATGAGCATTGAAGGGCTTCCCGGATATTTAACAAAGGGTCCGAAGTCGAGGACCGGATCGTAGCCTTTGGGTACAGGATAACCTTCTGGTCTAGGAAAGAGACTAAAAAAGTCACTAGTGCTCCTGGGAAAGTCGGCTCCACGACGAGAAATGTTGATAATCCCAACGTTGTGTGAGACCAACTTCTTGATCAAGTAGGTGTATGTCTGTTTCATCTCTCTGAAACCAATCATTGAATCGTTGAAGAAATCTGTAGGGCAGATTTTCACGCAGACAAACTCATGTCCGCCAAACACCTCGCTAGCAGCATCGACAATATCTAAAAGAAAGCGGCATCTGTTCTCTACCGAGCCACCGTAGGCATCTGTTCGTTTATTGGCACGTCTTCATTGAGAATCAACACTTATTCAAACCTTGAGACCTTCCACAAAGACTTACGAATTGAGAAATTGATGGGCCAAGTAGCCACTGAGCAGAGAACACAATATAATTAGCACACATCATTCGTAAAATCAGCATCTTCTTATTCACCCTTGAGCCAGCAGCTCTGTGCCATCAAATCCAGCCTTTTTAGCGAGTACCAGGCAGCGTCGATAGGTCTCAACAACCGTTCGCGGGTCCTGAATCTCTTCAACATTTTCCGTGTGTCCCTGATAGCGCAGTCAGTCATGATGTAGATGAAACAAACCCAGGATAATATCTCACAGGTGAACCTGGTAGGTCACGGTACTTACCATCTTGGGCCTTGATACTGGACGGCGCCAAAACTTGACCTTTCAATTCTTTCATGATAGGCATCTGATCATGTTGGACACGGCCTATAGAAGGTCACTATCATACATGGTTTTGAAGCCTTTTTTTTTATAAATTACCAGCATGCCAGGCTTGGAAGAAGATCTTACCCCCTTCCTTATGGACTGCATCGGTCACTTGTCGCCAGGCCTCGGCGTGGTCCTTGGTAATCATGAAGGGTGCATATTTCCAGTCACAGCCTGTCCAGTCGAAAAAAGTGCCTTCATTGATGATAAGTCCGACACCATCTCTGGCTCGATCAGTGTAGTGCTTGACCTGCGCTAGGCCTGGCTTGTAGCCGTCCACGCAGCGGTTCCTTGTCATAGAACCCATGACTACTCTGTTTCTCAATGAAAGCTTCCCACCAATGGTGATGGGCTCTAAAAGACTCGACATGGTGGAAGATTATTAATTGATGACTTCTATAAGTATGATTCGGGAAGTATCTCTATATGATGAATTTCAAAGTATGGAGTTAGCAAGTAGCACGAGTATTTTATACATTCTGGAAATTTATTGTCGAAAACACTTGAGCTTTGTAAATATGACTGAATAGAAATTCCCAGTGAGGGTAATCACAGAGCTCACTGAAAATTACAGAACCCTGGTCTTTGTAATCACAAGGACACAAAAGTCCAGGGGTCACATCATTATGAATGATATTCCTAGATCCTATCTGACCAATCATACAAGCCGAACTCCGATCCCTGTTCTTCCTCCTAAGATGGATCTAATCAATCACAGATCTTCATATCCGAAACGCCGATTCTTCGTCCGCCCAAAGCCGACGTAAATATCAAGTTGATTCACGTCATCTCTCTCCGATCCGATTTCATGACTGATGTCTCGATAGAACCGCCAGCTTGTGTTTCTAAGACTGAGCTATGAAGGCTGCCAGGTCATGCTTTCAATGCCGACAGTCCAAGCGCAAATGCATAAGCCCAGGGCCCGGCGAATGCTGTGAATCTTGCCGGCATAGGAAATTGACATATAGCGCTCAATCAAGATGTCAGATCAGAGACCGCACGCCCTCGGTTGCTCAACCAATTTCTAGCGACAAACAAGCTAGATCACCTGCTGCGCATAGTGAATGCGAGAATCTGCTGAATCTGCTTTGGGCGACAAAGGTGGAGCTCATTGAGATCTACCTGGAAAAGGTCCATGACCGACCTCATAGCATCTTTCATCCGGCAACACTGCGGTCTGATTTGGGCCGTGGCGCTGTTGGCGAAGCATTGTTGTGTGCCATTTGTGCTATCGGATCAAAATTCTCAACAAACCTTGACCATCGCAGCCTTGAATCCCGCTTGACTTCAGAGGCGAAGCGACTACTGCAAGCGGACCTTGAAAATGTTTGCCTTGAGAATATTCAGGCAAGTATTCTAATTGCAACCTTGAGCTCCGGGAACTACCAAGCCTCGTCGGAAGCATTATTCGTTCGTAAGCGACCTCTACCGATCAATTGTGGACGGTTACAGCGACTGATAAGTGGATAGGTGTTGCTATCAGTATGGCCGAAATTCTAAAGCTTAATTCATCCTTGTCTTCTTCTGGTACCGTGACCCAATGTGAGACGGCGCGGAGAGTCTGGTGGTCGCTTTATACTGCAGATCGCTGGTGTTCTTCAGGGCTCGGCTTGCCTCATCGTATAGAGGACCTCGACGGATCCTGTGACCTTCCTATGGATGAAGTGACCTTCCGTTCGCTTTCGCCGGATCAAAAAACCCTAGATGTCCCTTGGAAACCCGGAATTTGGGCCCATCTGGTCACACTTGTCCGCCTATCTAATCCGATCCAGGATTTAAATCGCCGTGTCGCTAGAGGTAATGCAGATACTGCAGACTTAGACCAAAGCTTTGCAGGTTTTGAGCAAAACCTAGAATGCTGGAGAGAAATGGTTCCAGCGAGTATGCAGTTCACTATGCAGAACCTTCATAGCTATCAGCATAATGGTCTTGGGGGCCCGTTCATTTCTCTTCATCTAGCATACCATCATTTGTCAACACTGCTTTATTTCCGTTTTCTGGAAGATAAGCATATTCCACAGCCAAATTACCGCTCCTATGTTGCCCGCTGCAAGCACCATGCATCATCCTTCAGTAGCCTGCTTCGACTTTCTCGTCAGCTGGAGGGGTGTGTGTCCAACTGCCCCACCGTCGGCCACATGACGACTGTCTCATCATCGGTCTTACTGCATACCATGCTTTTCGGGGACTTGGAAGAGCTTCCTAGAGCACGTCGAGAGCTCAGCGCCAATTTCGAAGCTCTAGTAGAGCTGCAGCAGTGTTGGCCTGCAACATCTGCACTGGTAACCACCACCCTTACCATTATTTGGTCCAACAACTGACTTTGATCGATATGTAGATCAATAGATTGATAATCTTTCAAAATGCGTGTCTCTTTTTCACCGAATCCCACAGACTGGATGGATGGATGGTACGGTTCCTTTTGGAACATTCCCTTGCTCTAGAAAAGAGGGAGTTGCCATTTCCACCCTCGAACGGGGACCTGGGCTCTCAACGCTTGTCATCCAGAGCTAAGGAGTGGATAGACCAAGGACGCTATACAAGTTTTGATAGTTTTTGACTCCTAGTTATGTTATCTTGTTATATCAGGTCATACGAAATCATATACTACATCATTGAGTCCAAAGCTAAAAGGACTCGACCATGCCCTCGTTGAAAGTTGTCTCTTTCTCCTTGTAGATCAATTGTCAATTAGAAAACTTCATAACCCTATCGTAGTATACGAAAAAGTAGGAAGTTGGCAGAAAAAAAAAAGGGGCTAGGGTTGGGGCTAGTTACTCGATATCACGTGGAAGCTGACGATATGGGGAGCTCTGTGATTGGCTGCGGCGGGTCTTCCAAGGTTCCCCAAGACGTCCGCTTTTCGATCTCTGAAGATCCTCCAGGGGTCTTATTGAGAGCTGTTAATTGCAATTGTGATAAACAGATGCCCAAGTTCGACAGTTTAACATGATTTCATAGTCAATATATCATCGCTATTCGACCTTCGCTGTCTTCTTTCCTTCCGCATTTGAGAGTCCGAGCCGCAAGTGAACTGCGCGACCCCCCCGCTCCAGATCGGTCAATCTATGAACGACCCATGTCGTGAACGAAGTCGAACCGTGTGCGCCAAAGCCCGTCCGTATCTTGCTCCTTAGCGGCTGAACAGGATGTCGATGTCCGGACCTACACATATGCCTTCCGGCTCTTTCGGGCATAGCCGACGGCCACCGCGAGGACAAATGCGCTCTGGCAACTGGTCGCAATTACCTGCCTCGACTATGACCCCGACTGTCGAAAAAGAAGAGCATGAAGCATCTGAACCTGTTGAACATACTACGAACGACCATGACCATCACCACGAAGCCGAGCATTCTCATTCGCATTCTCATAGTCACAGTCATAGCCCAAGTCTAATCTCGAATCACAACCATTCTCATTCCCACGGCCACAACCACAGCCACGGTCATAGAAATTCACACTCTGTGGTCGGTGACAAGATCGAAAGCTCAGAAAACTCTCCAATATTAATAACCAAAACTTCGGATGCTTACATAACGCCTTTTCAGGGCTCCGAGAAAATACCCCTAAGGTTAGTGAGACCTCGGTTGTCTGGTCAGTAACATCTGCTGATTTCTACACAGCTATGAAATTACCACAGGTATCTTGACAGCTATCCCGTGGTCGCTGCTATCATGGTACATGAGGCAATACACAGCCCCTACCTCCCACAAAGTATGGCGAATGCTGAAGTCCGCAGCCGCGAAGCAAAGATTCTTGAAAACGTACTCTCCAGAGACAGCAGTTGATACAGTATGGTGGAGGACTTTGTTTTTGGTATCTGTAACAATGCTCTCAATGGGCGGAATCGCATTGCTTCGTCGACAACGCGCTGGTCAAAGCCTCCAAATCGGGTACGACTTTCAGCTTAGCATAGGTTCCGCACAAAAAGCCCTTCTACGCGTGCTATCTCTAACACTACCTATATACGCCGGCATGGTCATTGGTGGTACAATGGTGGCTCTGGCATTGAGTCTAACGTATGCGGCAGGCATTCCCACTATATTCCAGGTCGAATGGAATGGTGTCAAACTGCGAGAAAAGCTGGGGAACAAGAAAGCGTCCTTATTTGTGCTTTCCTTATTTATTGTTTTGAATGTTCTTGGTTATGATTTTCCTGTTGATACCCAACCGTTCCGCGGATACATTGCACTTATAGTTTCGATTTTCGTTCTTCGTCCACCTTTTGCGACACCAAGAGACTCCATTCCGACATTACAGAAGTCTGATATCACCTCAGCATTCCAGCTTGTCGATGGCTTCATGGCTCTCGTCAGTCAACAAGCGTCTGCTCTATCAAGCATCCCGCTGATAGCATCTCCTGAAGATATTCAACTCACCCTAGCCTCCGGCGGAGTTGTCGGCTTGTTTTGTGTGCTGGTAGCGCCGTTCCGTGCGGGCAAAATACCATTTGGTACATATGATTTGATAAAGACGATATTCATTGCGCTCGCCTTTGCATTCTCGATGACGTTTTCATCCCCGGCAGGATTACGATCGCGCCAGAAGATTGGTTTTCTTGCGACGGCCTTGGTGCTTGTCTTAACAAGTGCAGTGCCTCATGAAGAGAGCAGCCGTATCGCACACATTGCCTGGTCAATCTTGGCCGCGTTGTGTTATTTGGCTGCCGCTTTTGATGACCCCAAACCGGGCGAGGTGACACCTGCAAAAACTGAGCTATCGGCTGTGACGAAATTTCTTTTGAAACACGGCGAGTCGTGGCCGATTCTACACAGCATTTTGTCGAAGGAAGACTCGCGCAAGATCTTCTACTTCATGTGGTAAGTTCTTTTTTCCCTAAAGATGATGGACACGTTCGCTAATTTTATAGTCTAAACTTTGGTTTTATGCTTGTCCAATTGACCTATGGGTTTGTCACCGGGTCGCTCGGTCTTCTCAGTGACAGCATCCATATGTTCTTTGACTGTCTTGCTCTTGTAGTTGGTTTATCAGCTGCAGTCATGAGTCGGTGGCCTCCCAGCGTGCGCTTTCCATATGGCTATGGCAAAGTTGACACCCTATCCGGGTTCGCCAATGGGGTGTTCCTAATGATCATCAGTTTGGAGATCATATACGAGGCAGTGGAACGACTGACCTCTGGCAGTGAGATGCGCCGTATAGAGGAACTTCTTGTCGTCAGTATTGCTGGTCTTGCTGTCAATCTCGTTGGTATCATGGCTTTTGACCATGGACACGCACACGGTCACGATCATGGCCATGGTCATGACCACTCTCATGGTAACGAAAACATGCACGGCATCTTCTTGCACATTTTGGCCGATACACTCGGTTCAGTGGCAGTGGTCATTTCGACTATTCTAGTACACTTTTACGGCTGGTCGGGCTTTGATCCTCTCGCATCTTGCTTCATTGCGATACTCATCTTTGCATCTGCTGTTCCACTTGTGTCGAGCACGGCGTCCTCGTTATTGCTTGCCATGCCGGCTGATGTGGAGTATAACCTGAGAGATACTTTGGCCGGAGTGAGTACATTGAGGGGTGTGGTGGGTTATACCGTGCCTAAGTTTTGGTTGGATGATACTTCAACATCGTCTGGACACGGCCATGGACACGGGCACGATAATGGACATGGACATGGACATAGTCACGATCACAGCCACAGCCACAGCCACAGCCATGGCCATGATCACGAACATACTCACGATCACCACGATCATGACCACAACCACGACCACGGTCATGATCACAGTCACGAAAAGCACACCTCCGAACCCAAAATTCTTGGCATGATCCATATCATCGCATCCCGCAGTGCCGATCTCGAAGACGTCCGACGACGAGCAGTCGACTTCCTCGGCGAGAAGAACATGGACATCGTTGTTCAGGTCGAACGGGAAGGTGAAAGCAAATGTTGGTGTGCCGGTAATGGGAGTGTGATTGGGAGTCGATCGCCTTATATTAAATAATCTTTGTACTTTTAGTAAATGATCGCACATATCTTCAATATAAATATTCGGTTCTTCATTTTACTCAGTCTGGTTCATATTTATAATTAAATCTCATATATCTATTCATCTTGATACTTCCCCCCACAATACGCGCAGATACCATATCGTTCATAAAGTGAATCATAGAGTTCCTTCCCGTTTTCATTTACGGCAGCTTCTTCATGCCCAACCAAGGTATAGTCAATACCCTCATCTCGCGAGAGGACATTCATGTCGCATACAGAACAGAACATGGAAATGTAGGGTTCTTGGATTGCGAGGAACGTCAAAGCGCATCGATCTGTAACCGTATATCAGTATTCAAGCAGTATACCTAAAAGAGGAATGAAACGCACTCCAGGTATGACCATTTGCGCATATGGTAGTATTTTGGTCCCGCCAACTCAGACCAACATCCCCCTTTCCGCGGCGGAAGCATGTGCGGCATTTTTCGTAAATCCAGCCTGCCGGTCCTTCTAGTGCGGACGCTGGTTTTGGTGTGCCGCCGAGTACAGGATCTGTGCTAGGCTTGTGGATATCACAGTATGATAATTCCTCGTCGATGGAAAGGTCGAAAGTGGTGGAGAGATGTGTCAATGCTTGACGGACTAAATTCAACAAGACGTCATTCTTGGAAAGTTCCTGCTGTGCACCGTAGTTCGCATTTATCGCGCATATGCATGCTGAATAGACGAGCCTGGCGGAGCGGAGATCACCTTTCTGGATTCTGTTCGCCGAAGAAAGGGTATAGTGCAGAATTTCATCGCGCTTCATGACCCTACATTCATCCGATAAATCAGCGGGTTTAGGAAACACCGCACCAGGCTCCGGTGGCGTGAAGAGTATAATAGTGCTCTCCTCAGCTCTGATCGTGTATTCGAGCACGTCTCCTGGATGCATCGTAAATGCAACTGCAGTCCAGCCGTCGAAAGTGGCGAGACCCCAAGTCCGTACAATGCTCATATCGCCTAGTTCATATTGGATGCTGTACCTTTGTCTGTAGCGCTCTACTTGCTCTAACCAAGGAGTTTGAGTTTGGGACAATGTCTCTTCTAGTAATGTACCAGTTGTAGAGAGAGGGGTTGCCTCGGAGAAACGGCCAAGGGTTGTGAGATAGATTAAGCGAGTGTCGTGGGAAGCTGTCGATGATACTGGTGCTACAATTCCTATTTTCTAGTTAGTATGTGTGTTGGATGGAAACAGAGTAGACATACCAGATATGGGTTCATTATATTGGGAGTACATGGTGCCCATGCTGCTGTATCCTTGGTCGTGGAATGACCGTTGCTGAAAGACAACGTTTTTCTCGTCGACTTTCTTCTGCATTGATGAACTCAGATATGCATTCTGATCGAAGCGGAGTGTGGCTCGCCCACCAATATAGCCTGACACCAGTAAAACTCTCGTCTCGTCCTGTTCTCGTTAGTACCTGGGTCCAGATATCGATGCGATCTATACATACTACAGGAATCCACTGTAGTAGTCCAGTGAAGTTGATAGATTCCAGGTTTTTGGGAGATAACACAGTTGTATTGTGTGTCAGCTGTCCCTCAACCGAGATTGTTTGTCTATCTTCCAAACTCATACTAGCCTGTATACTGACCAGATGCAAGCTGCCCCCAAGCACGAGCGCAATCATGGCATGATATTTCAGCCTAGAGGTTTCTGTGCCGTTCTGTTGGTCATCTGCTCTGCTCCAAGGACCACACGAAATATTCAGTACTCTAGCCTTAGAGTTTAATGCATCAGCCCACAATGACCCCTTGGGAATCGGGCTATACTGCCTATTCAAATTTCCTAGTTCGAGATGATCAATAACATCAATGGAGAATTTCCATCCAAAAGCTTTCGATGAATGATTTCGTCTCACACGAACAAGAACAAGATCATTGCTATCCGTGGCAATCGTAAGCAATTGCTCGCCCCATCGAAAATCTGCACGGTCATCCTCGCCACGAGCATCATTCTTTAGTGGAGGACACCACGCAAATGACCGTATACGACATGCGCTTATCGAATTGGGTCTTTCTTTCGACTCAAAATACTTCTCAAGCGCATTATTAACAACACAGACACGAGACCAGGTCCGTCTTTGCCCATCCGCTTCATACAACGACAATAAAAGATTAGAAGTCAATACAGCAAGAACGCACCGCCGATGCCGTCCCAGACCTTGATTTGACCAGGCCAGTTGAGATACGCTGCTTAGCGATTGCTCGGCGCCGATGGAGAATTCATCTCGGCCAGTGGGCATCATGACTTTCCACTCTTGGTGGGTGAAGACGTTGGTTCGGACTTTGGTGGAAGTCCATGGCATTGATTTCTCTTTTTCAAAGAGGGGATGGACATATTTTGGTTTCCATTGGGGGAGCTTACACTGTTAGCTGTGTATTGTCTGCTTGTTTTGGAGAGAGCATACTTGTAGATGGACCGCGTCTCCAGCTGCTACTGCCAGCTCCCCGTCGTCAGACCAGCTTAAGCAGTTGTAGCACGACGGATAGAGGTTAAGATCGAGGGCTTCGCCCATTTTAATAGTCGAGGAAATCCCTTTTTGACTATTGCTACATTTTCAAACAGTCATGAACAGGTCAAAGAAGGGAACTGATTTTGCAAACGGAAGAATGATTTCTTTCAACCTGAGGCAGCAGTTCACAAAAGGCTTGGCACATTCTGGCTCCAAATCCAGGAGGAATTTATATACTTTCTACGTAGATTGCTTTGTATTTTTAGAATATAACATTGAGATTGTTTGATTAATGCATATAGAACACAAGAATTGGTGATGTGAAGATTAATGCTTCGTCAATATACATGCAGTATGACCAGCGTTGATGATCATAGACATTATTGACGCCAATAGAATGAACAATCAGAAATAAACTCGATCGGACATCGGAATCAATCCTGCTCAAGCCAAGCCATTCGAGATCCTTCAAAAATTGTAACGCTAATTCTGTTGCGCTGTCGTCCCTATGATGTGTCGACAAAACCATGCTATGAATCCCATTCGAAAAACAGATCCGTAAAGCCAATAAAATGAAGATAAACACCGTACGCCGCTGTCCGTAATTCAGGTGCGAAGGGCTGCAAAGCGAATTGAGGAGAATATGCAATATTTTAGGCCAATCAATCTAGTCCTCTCCTAGGCTATCCCTGACGCACTTCCTCACGCGTTTCTTGAATTCTTTCGGGTCATCCCTCCACAATCTTGCTGCTTCCACATTTGCAGGGCTCTCGTCATTGGGGCTTGACAGCATCGAAATGACCGACAAAAGAATAGTCTCCGGTGTTTGCACGGGCGACCATCTCTCCGCGGCCGATTCATAACCATATTTATCTTCCTCGGGAGGATGCAAAATCGAAATACAGACGTCGCCGTTCGGGTAAATATTCGGATGGAAAATGGGAGTCTCGAATTTCATCTTCGGAGGCATATGAGGATATTCGGGGGGGAAAGTGAGTCGGGCTCGAAAGAATCCTCCGCCGTAGAATCTGCAGTCGTCCGAGATCATGAGCATGACTTCCCATTCGAAGACGTTGTTGTCGTCGACTAGGCCGCAGCTGATGCCAGGGATGTCTTTGTCAGATTGCATCTGTGCTAGTTGGCGAGTGAGCATGCGCCCAGCTGCTGTGGTCGCCATTTCGTTGTATATCTGGTGGCTCTGATACGAATCGAGTTCGGCGGGGTTGCGGTATCAGTTACGGCGAGTTCTTATTGATCCGACATCGACAGGGTCATGTAGATTCGGGTTACGATATAACACTGCTCAGAAGAAGACAGCAGAAATTTATATTGGTAAAAGTGCAGAGAAGAGAAGAGATGAAGAACTTTGAGTTTGCGTAGAGATCAGCCAGGCTAAAGGTCCTCGCGGGGCTGCGCCGGAAGCGTCCCACCGCCACTTTTCGTCCTGAGGCTATTCTCGCGCCACTCCACTGAAAATCTACGAGCTTATTCCTGTAAACGTAAAAAAGTCATAATTTGATATAATTTTCATTCTCAATGCATGTATTTACACTCCAAGGGAAAAAAAAGACAAACTATGCAAGAACGGTATGGCAGCAATAGGGAGGCTAGCATATAGCATCGGCCACCGACGATGCTATGGCCGGTTCATGAATAATCCAATTCCGCATATACAAGACTCGTCATTGGATTATACTAGGGGTAAACCCCTTACTTCTTTATGCACTAACATCGACGAAACCTTTGTTGCCGAAGAAGATCAGTATCTCAGCGAAGAGAACCACACCAAACAGTAGACCGAGACCGGCCTGGACAAGGAAAACCTTTCCAACGACGGTCAAGAATCGCATGCGAGAGCCCCAGCTGAATGACTTCCAAGCGTCGACGATGCCAATCTTGCCCTGGCCACCGACAATTTCCGGAGTAACCTTGCCGCCGAAGGAGCGATCGAATGGCACGATGGTCTCGTCATCTTCAGGGAGCATAGAGGCAGCGACACGGATGAAAGTGACCTCGGCGGGCATTTGGATCAGAACATAGAGCACGAGGAAGAGTGCGAGGAGACCAAAGCCACCGGAAAGAGCAGCATAAGGGGAGCGTGAGGCCGGCTCAGAGCCATACTCGAGGACCTTGGTGCCGTATGCGATGGTGAGGGGAACGAATGTGACAATTTGGGCAGCAAGAGAGCGGAGAGCAGCAGCGGGGGCGATCTTCATAAATGTCTTGCGCCAGGAGGGAATGCGAGACCAGAGCGACTTGGTGGATGGCTCCGAAATGACGATATGGATCCAAGCCACTCTCAAGTTCGCCAGAAGGACTTCAGCGACGAATCGTGCAACGGCGCTTCCAAAGATACGGAAGCTTGCTGAGATTGGTGAAGTGATAATGTTGATAGCGATACCGGTCAAGATATAAAGGACAAGACCGCGGAATGGAGCCAAGCGTCCAGCACGAGAAGTAAGGTGAGAGATTGTACCCTTCAGGGAACTGGTGACTGGCTTTTGGGGAGGCACATCGGCAGTCTCGTCTCCTATATTCTCGGGGTTGAGCGGAGCGCGGTCATCGTCGATACGCACATAAACGTCGGGGTTGGGATCTTCGACAGCGGCCAGTGTGGTCACAACTTTGCCATAGACGTAGCCGACGCATCCGGAAACGACGGAAAGGAGGGCAATCGTGGTGTAGAAGAGGATAACTGCCATGAATGGGAAAGGCTGCTTGGGCTCAGGGTCGGAGGGTTCGTTAGGAGTGTCGCTAACGGAGCGTCGCACGAGATGCTCGGCGACTAAAGCGATGGCCGACATGTTGATATTGACTGTCAAATACTAAGGAGAAAGGAAGACGTGAACGAAAAAATGAACAAATCTATACTGATGATAATGGTATCGATGAAATATGATCAAGATGAAGTTGATGACAAACTGGTCGTAAGCAAGAACTTAAAGAGAAGAGTAATCGTAGGCAACTGTCGGACTACGGCATGTTTTAGGCAGAAAGAGGAAAGAGGCTGAGTCCCGGAGTTATCGGATGATTTAGGCTTGGCGTGGCTATAGACAGTCTAGTGCATGTATTAGCTGACTCCTCAGGCGGCGTCAGGCAACAAGGCCATCCAATGATTTATATTGCATGCACAACCTCAGGCATCAAGTGTCTGATCTAAAAATGGACTTCGGTGTTAGGGCTAGGGCGATTCAGAACATCTACAGCAACTAAAGGAGGTGGCACTCATATCTAGATATTGAAGACATAGTTGCTGCAGCCAAATGGCATTTAGCGATACCTACCTCAACTCCGAGGTTGTCATCTCAAAAGAAAGCTCAATGTCTCATCCTTCGCAAACCACTCTCTGTCTCTCTCCCATGCCTTTTCGATGATGTCTCGTCCCATCCTAATCACGTCCTCGACCTGACTTGCCGTAGCCCAGCCAGGCACACCACTCCAACACACCAAATGAACGCCCATATGCACTGCTGTCCTGTAGGCCTGCTCCTCGTTAAGCATATGATACTTTTCAACCAGTCCCTGCATAATCCATAACCCTGCATTGTTGTTTTTGAATTGTTTGATTTCGTAGAGTTCGGCAAGGACTTGACCGAGATCTAGGGCGCGCATTCCTAACTGTGTCATTTCCCAATCTATAATGAAGAGTCTGTGCTGGTTAGGGGAAATGAGGATGTTGCCCGTCCAAAAATCGCCGTGGATAGGGCCCCAGCCGTCGTCTCCAATATTGGCAGAATCGGATGCATATGTGGAGATCTCCTGAGCAGCATGTGCTCTGACTCTTTCAAAGACGGACCGACTTTCCTCCAGAATATGAGGGTATATGTCAATCATTTTGAGAAGTCGATCGTAGTTAATGACGTTTTTAAGCTGTTGCATTGACTTGTTCTCGGCCAGCTTGTTTCTGAGGGCTATTTGCTCGTCTTGTGAAACCCAGGCGTGGAAAGACGCCAGCCATGACCCTAGTGTATGCCCAATTGCATTTGCCTCTGGTCTGTCGATACGCATGCCTTCGGGGGATAAGAGCCATGTCTTGAGATCTGATGACTCTGGTAAGTCTTCCATTATTTGTGTGTGTGTAGACAGGTTGAAGTCATGTAACCGAGGTGTTTTGACTGTGATCGGAGGTGACAGTGCTGCATCTTGTACCGGGGAGAAGTTATTCAACCCCTTTAGAACCAGAGCCTCGAAGACCTACGTACATTAGCAACTCAAACTTCGTCTCAGAGAGGCTTCACCTACGCATCGTTCACGATCCAACTTGAAGTCCCGGTTCAGAGCCACAAAATCTGTCGTATATTTAATGATAACGTTCGGTTTCTGTTGCTCCGTACTTCCGATAGACTCAGGGTCTGTCAGCGTACCCCGGTAAACGAAATTAGCTGTTCCTCCATTCAAGCGCGTTATCGATGAGCAGGCATATTTAGTTGATGCAAGTTGTGAGAGCATTAAGGCTTCGATGTCGGCGTCTGTAGCCATAGCGTTTGGTATGATTGCACGCGTATAGCTGTGTTAGTTACGAAATCTAGAGCACACAGCAAAGAGTACAAAGCAGATCTATATACAGTCAATTACCGTCAAACATATTCAAATGGTTGTGGAGCCCTAAAGTTGTTGTTGTTCCCCACCCTGCTAGCTTGCTTGAGCCCGGCGACTAATCAGCGATTACAATTCGGTGCTAATCAAGACTCAATTTGACTCATTTATTTTGACGTATCACATATGATACCGATTAAAATAACAACTTATGCCCTATATTAGTACACTTATCTTAATTGATTACATGATTCGGTGTTAATCAAGACTCAATTTGACTCATTCACTAGCACATATTTTATTGAGTATTATGTATTATAACGACGTATGCGTATATTTATACAATTATCTCAAGTGATTATTGACAGATGATTGGCTGAGAGGAGAAAGTTATCACAAGGGGGATATAGCCATATAGCTCCTAAACGCCCGTACAAAACGCGCTGAACGGAATTAATATTTCCAGGTATCTTTCTTTTCTTTTTTGGTCACGAACCGTGTCCGTCCTCATTGAGGGAGGTAAAAGTTCATATTTTCATCAACCGGCAAATCAAAAACGTCGTCGGGAAGGAAACCACTAAAGATACCTTCTGCATTGAATGGCATCTGGAAACCAAAGTCTGGAGCTAAATTTGCAAAATCTGTTTGCGAGTCAGAGAATGGTCCGGTAGTCATCACTGGATTTCCGATGTCTTGTCCCAGGGCTGGGTTGAAAGAGTATTGCTGTGGTAGGAAATTAGCTGTTGTCGTTTCGGGACCGCTGACGCTATACTGAGCCCATTGCTGGGGATCTGATGTTGTGTTTGTCAAAGGAGGTACTTTCTTATCGCTGGCATCGGTAGTTGTTGGTAGTGATTGTTGGGAAACATTAGTGGCTGAACGCGATGGTCCTTGACTGTCTTCTTTCGCTTCTTTAGGTTGAGGTGATGCCGACTGTGGACGTTGGTCAGCAATTGTCAATAAAACAGCTCCGTAATAGAAATACCTCTTCTATCGCTCCAGTTTTTTCTGTCTTGCGATTCAGGAACCAATTCCTCAATAAGTTCATGACCATACCGAATCTTGATGCGGTTCGCCCTCCTGGCCGCATACCACTGACTTTTAAATGATTGATAATCCTGTCAAAGTACTCTTCCACTTTGAGATCGGCCAGCGAGAAAACTCGCTCCAGGCCATTATCAGAAGAAACAGCGGAGAACAATTTGAGCAGAGCGATGAATGCGTATGCCGAACGAGCATACAGATGCGTGGGCAAGTTGACTACAACCTCCGACTCGATAGACAGTATGCAGTCTAGACATGTGTGAATCGATGTCAGACACGTTGTGAGAGCATCGATTTGAGCAGCAGTCGCCCTGTCGAATTTGACATCAGTCTTGAAGTCGGAATTGAAAGGGGTTCTAAAATCGTCGATGTTGTGCTCAGTGTGCATTGCAATCTCATGCATGAAAATACTGATGATACACTCCGAATGTTGCAAAATTGCTACATCATTTAGTTCACGTTAATGCGAAACGAGATAGCAAGTGTAAACTCACGTGTATACTCTTCAGTGCGAACCTCGCGCCGCCATTCATCCATTTGTTTCTCAAATCCCTTCAACGCATACTGCACCTTTGTGTCATTCAAAGTCAAATTGCTTGAAGGGTCATCCATAGAGAACTGGAATGCAACCTCTTCCGCAATATGGGTTAATTTAGCCCAGTGTATCAAATTGCGATCAGACGGTTCAGCGTCAGGGGAAGTTTGCAGAATCTCAATACACTCATCCATATAAGGATGCCATCGACATAACAACGGCCGACGAAGTGCCATGGAGGCATTGACTGCCATGACATATGCACCTAACCACACTCGTCTTGTTTCGACAGCATCCGGGTCAAAGGAAGCTCTGTTTTGACTCTTGCCCATGATTTCTCGCAAGAATCCGTATTGTTTATTGCCTTTTCTTCGTGTGACACGACCCATGCCAATGTCCAGCGCCATGACGACAGCCATGTGAATGAACTGGAAGAATTTGAGCTCTTCGAACTGATCGGGCGGCATATACCAGATGCATGCCAGAATAACCGATTGTGCTAACTCTAGGGATTTTTCGCCCTTGACGACGATCTTGTCGGCAAATAAACGGTGCGCCTCATGTACCAGAGGCATTTGCAATTCCGATCTAAAGTGGCCAATAGAAATAGCCATAATCACAAGGAAAAGTGTTGGTTTATCGCGCCGTACCGAGGCCATGGTCGTCCCTGGTGGAAAGACGACCACTGGAAGTCCAGGAGCAATCTTCTTGACATAGTGATCAAAGGCGTCAACAGCGGTCTGCACATCAATCAACCCGCGATCTATGATATCGGTGAATTCATTGGCAGTGTCTATAACACTTTCGCTGTTGGTTGGATTCGTTGAGATCTGTTGAAGATTAGGACCATATCTCGTAATGACTTGCGTCAACTTACTGGACTAGTGAAAGAAGTACTCTGGGGCAATGAGCCAGGCGGCGCCGAAAATTTAGCATCACCGCTAGCTGTACGCTTCGTACTTATGCCAGGAGAGGCAGAGCTAATAGAGCTCGCTGGTGGTAGCGATGGCGGTGGAGGGCCGCCTCCGAGCCATCGACGAGCAGCAGAAACCTCCTGCTCTTGCGATTGCCCATCTGGAGATGTGATGGTATCTACCCTTCTAGATGCCTGAAGACTAGCTGTAAGGGCATCGATTTTCTTTTCCAACTCACTCACGCGACTGTCAGTTTTCTTCTGGCGCTTTCGGGTCGGTGGAGTGACGACACATCTTCGATTCGCTTTGGCACACCTTTTACAAGAGCCCGACGGGTTTTTATCGTCCGGTTCACAACGGACCTTCAATTGTCGGCAGGCGTCGCATGCGCGGGGTCGTTTCAGGTCGGCGAGAGGGTCGTTGAGGTCGTGTTCATCACCCGACAAGCCCCTTGACATTTCATTCAGATACGTACCAAACGCTTCAGCGATACCCCCCACATTATTGCCCGTGGAAGAAGGCGTTGAAGCCGAGCGATGTTGTTGTTCGTTGTTCGGGTCTGGCTTTATTTGTCCATACCCTGGTCCATGCTCCGTGCGTGAACTATGTTCCAGCATTTGGTTGTGTGAATACGACGTGGTATGGTTTTGCGATCTTGAGAATACATCTCTGTTGGAGAAGAAGATGCTGTTTTGCTTCGCGTTATCATTGCCTGGTCGCATCCGTGGATCGTTATCCATGCCGCTTATGTCGAGTCAGTCGCCCGGGCTCGTTCAGCGCGCTACTGAACAAATCCATTGGATCTGTGTTAGCTTGATTGCGATTCAAATGTTCAGATTTGATATGTAGAGTAGGTAGAGAGTGAAGTAGGCTTAGAAAAGCATGGGGACTATTGTCGAACTCAAGAACGCATTGGTCAGGCATTCGATAAACAAGATTCAGGGACTGAAAAGGAAGAAGAAAAAAAAAAAGCGTAATACGCACGCCCAAGCACCACGAGACTATTACAGACTAACAGCGCTCGATGTAGACAGTAGCTCCCCCTTCAAGGAGGTGAGTTCGCATTCAGTGCGACAAGACGCGATCTCGCATCGGAGCACGGCGTGTCGGTATCCGGTGGTCCCGATGGGAGATATTCCTGCTAGAGACACTTATCGACGAGCAATCAAAGGGTACATGTATTTCTTTCCAGTCATGTAGAGATCCTGATATATCAATCAACAGTCGACAAATGCGATGTTCATGAAGGCTTCGAGAAGAAGAAGTTGGATATGACGTCGACAATCTGATGGGGGAAAGTGCTCTCCTCGTATAGCTACTTTGTGCGCGCTAACTCCTTAGGCAGCGACGGGTCGTGGATGCTACCAAGGGAAAATGTCGCATTACGCTCTAAACGCTTTAATGAGTGTAAAAGGAATCGTATTGATGAAATCTGTCTAATATTGGTGCTATTGAAGGCATATACAATGGGATAAATGGAATGCATACGCCGGTCTCTCAAACGCAGAATAGGAGATAGCAACCATCAAGACGATCCAGCGTCGAGTCTTCTAAAACGCCAATGCTGCAGTGAGTCCAAATAAGACAATGAATCAGTGTGTACATGCGAAACTTGTGCTAAGGGTATCATGTCATCATATATATCAATGTGAATGCCAGAAATTGAGGGGGAACATGCTGAAGAAAGCAAAAGACTGCTAGTTGAGTAGAGATCTAAGAAAACTTATGAACTGGACATTCCTTCTTCCGTTCGAACCATCCCACGATGCAAGATTTGTGGAATTTGCATAAGCATTCCAAACGGGCGAGCTTATCGCCAACTTCGTATTCCTCCATGCAAATGGTACACTCTTGCAGCGTGCCGTCTTCACTGACACAATCCTTCTCGGTCGCCGTGAAAGATAGCATGCGTAGCAGGTGCGATGATTGTGGTGAGGCTATTCCGGGCGAGGAACCTGACGATCTGGCAATACAATCGCGAATGTGCGCTTCTCGCTCATCCTCACTACCGTCGCTTCTACGTGGTGGTAGATGCGTGCTACAGATCGGACAGATATCTCTTTCATCCACATGCGCTCGGTGTGGAGGACGAGAAAAGTGAGTACGGTCAGAGTCTGCCATGGATCGTACTCTTCGCGGACGGGTGCCGGAAGGGTCAAAGGGAACGATCCCACTCTCTGTCTCAGGTCTAGGTCTATGTGATGAGAACTAACTCTGGGTTAGACCAAGGTTAAGCGAACAAATCAATGAAAGCCGGTAAAGCTTACTGAGTAAGACTGCACCCTGGCAGAGGATTGGTGTGGCGGATGACTCAGACTCGCGGAGGAAGCATGGCGAGAGGAGCCCGGCTGTTGACTACTGTTAGGCTCAACTGGCGTCGGAGTAGCAGAAGACGTTCGGCGACCTAGGAAATCATCCAACTTGAAGGATGGTCAGCGAGTTTCGTCGTGTATGAGTGATAAGAGGTAAACCTACCACCTGGTTCCGATGAGTATTGTTCTCTGCTTCGTTCTCTAGATCTCTACGAGATCCAAACATTTGAGCACCTGATAAAGAGCGGCGTACCTGATGGAAACGCTGGCTAATAGGAACTGCCGGCATCGTGGCGTCCCAATCCTGACCTGGAAGACGATCAAAACTACCTCGAATAGGCCCGTAGTTCAGAGGTGGATCGGGGTTGGGATCCGGCACGCATGGATTACAGAGTCGCACTTCTTCCCCACCACCAAGTGCAGGGTTGGAAGGGTAGGTTTCCAGCCGAGGTCGGTTTGATAAACGGGCAGTGGTATCACGTATGTCATTAACTGTGAGATCGACGACTGCGCGAGAAGAGTCGCGTCTGTGGCGCGGAGGGGTTTCAGCAGTCGATTGATCGACTGGTTCTGGTGGTCGAACGATGTACTGTCGAGGAATAGTTATACGGTGAGGGGAGCACGCTGCACACACGACCCGTCCGCACTTGCGACAATGATGTTTCCGATACCAAAAGCTAAACTGAGAGTTACAGATGGGACAATGCGTAACCTCCGAGTCTGGCTGCCAGCGGGGCAGTGTGTATTCCATGTAGTTGTGTCGGTGCCGTTGATGCACTGTAGGCAGACTACGACTATGTTGTCGAGATAATGAAGCAGATGTATTGGGAACAACCGAAGGTGGAGATGTAAGATCAATCGCATTTTCCCGCGATGAGCCCGGCATATCTGATGGTATAAGATTGTTGCGGTCATCACCGACAGGCAGTGATGGTAGTGGTCTGTCTTGCGGGAGTCTACCATGCGCCAAAGAACTTGTTACGCTCAAGGCAGACGGCCGTCTGTGTAGGGTTGCGTCATCATTCGCGGTAGCTGTAAGTCTCCTCTTGCGATCCATGCTCACTAAATGTGCCCTATGTTGTTCGTAAGTTATATCGGCATCTTCCGGCGAACTGGGGAGAAATGGTACAATCGGCCTGGTGTCCCCACGATATACGGGAGAGCTGCTGCTCGGACCAGCGAAATCAGCAGGATATGAGGGAAATGGATCCAGCGGACTATGCGTTAAAGTCGGCCGAGAGGACATGGATCGATGATTCTGTCGAACTTGTTTCGAACGAGGTGATAAATGAGATAGAAGTGATGGAGAACAGCGGCGGATATTATAAGGTGGTGCACTAGTCCACCTGAAACCGATCCGATCGGCGTCGTTATCAATTCGTCATCAGAATGCCAGGGTGTATCGAATCGAGGAGTATCCGGCGAAGGGTGTATGGTTGATTGAAGTGTGGAAAATATAAGTTCGAAAT
Source organism: Talaromyces sp. F31 (assembly GCA_037356135.1). Lineage (NCBI taxonomy): Eukaryota > Fungi > Ascomycota > Eurotiomycetes > Eurotiales > Trichocomaceae > Talaromyces > Talaromyces sp. F31. Next base: position 2,651,912 of record JAYXSF010000034.1, read on the forward strand.
AGATCCTCTGTGCCTGCGAAGCCGGGTGGCAACCAAATATTATTGTATTGGATAGGGCGGGCACGTGAGGAAGTGTCTAGAAAGCGAGGACTCCGACGCAACCGTGGAATATTATCAAGGTGGCTGTCCGAGGTTTCGAGGTCGATCCTTCTTCGTACTAGATCGATCTCTTGTCGAGAAGCAGTCTCTAGTAGGATTGTGATCTCTTCTCGATCGGAGAAGGTATGACGATGTCTAGATAGCGTACCAGCGCCCGATAAGGCTCATTCGCGTTGTTTCCCGCGAAACTCAAGGGAGGCTGCTTCCCTGAGGACCTTTCGGCAAAAATAATGCTCAGAGCACAGAAAACAGAAACCCAAGTTCCAAGCACCCAGAGAAAGGGAGAGAGTGCCGGGGATGAATCATAAAACATAGAAGGAGTCCGAGTGCAAGGAAGATGTAGATAGCGCGCCCGGCCTGACGGGATTGGGCCCGCACTTCGCCAGATGGCGCTAACCATATGAAGATGGCCTTAACCATAGGCCAAAACAACGACAATACTTCTTTTCCACCACCCAGTCCATCGGAGCCGGGTATGATAAATAGGATAAAGCTTTAGACTAAAGGGAGTCTGGAGACAAGGGGTGTAACTTATCGTGACCACTTATTTGGGAGAACAGGGGGCATCCATAGCTATTCCCTGAAGTGTTTACAGACATGTGATGAGAATCTCTTACTTCTTACCACTTGCTTACTCGATACAAGTCAACCATTATTACATTCGTATCTTTTCCTAGGCTATTTTGAAGAACGATGCCTTCGTGCTTCAGATACCTGTGGATCTTAGTAGAACCCCAAACGAGACTCCGCCAACTGATCAACGTGGTAACTACGGATATACATTTACACCTTGTCTCTGGAAGTGGATATCAGTCCAGATGAAAGAACCACATAGAGTCTTCAATGCACTGAATAACTAGCATGATTGGTCAGAATTGCTATATGTTCTGCACAGGCAAATAGTCAACGCATCTCCATTCATGGCTCAATTCGCATAGCACCCGTCGATCAAGAGACGAACTGTACGGTAGTATGAGTGAATTTCACAGGAACATTCGAGCCCCTCCATTGGATACTCCTCGTGCGTTTGGGGAAATCATTGGCCCCTTGACAGAATAGTAACATTCCATCCCTCTTTTCACTGTCGAACGGCCCATGACTCGTTTGGTGTGGATCAATCTACCTTGTAGAATCATATTAGCATTATTGTTATTTATCCAAAGAAGGAAGTTAGTTTACTCACTGGTATGATGGTAACGGTCGTGTTTATTTTGGCTGTGGGTTCATCATTGCTTAATGGACGTCTTTCGCCACAGCCTCTACCTTGACTGTCACCAAGTCTTCATCGGAGAACATATCCGTCCCCTCTTTCCGGAAAATCGTCTCCAGTCTTTTCTGTCTGTTTGATTTCTGGAGAACATACGCGTAGGTCAGACTAATGGCAGCACAAAGCTACCTTCACCTGGAGGTCCCATCGACGCGAACAAGCGGACCTTCTTGCCTCAAATCAGCATCCAGCACATCTACAGTAAACAGCAACATGCAACAATCGAATCTGAGCCAAGTGTCCTTCCCTGGACGAGAACCCGAGTCTCCAGCAACACTGACCAACCTTACCATCACCAACTCCATCAAAAGCGACGTGTCCCTCGTCAAGGACCCCGAATTCTGGCGCCGTTTCTCCCTTGCCATTCATCAAGACGAGGAACAAGCCCGACAATCAGAGCGCGAAAAGACCGAAAGGTAAGCTCTACCTGCCGTTGCAGGACATTGAGTCGTTGCTAACGGTCGCAGTGAATCGTGGCTCGCGCGTCAACGAAAGAAAAACCATCGCTCGAAAGTTTGGGGCTTTTTGATCGCTCTCATAATCGTATTGATTGCCTGCGGAGCTGGGATTGCTATTTGGCTTCTGAGCAAAAACAACTGGCTCAGAAAGGATACACCATATGCAGACCACACCCAATCTTGAGAAAACGGGAACCACTTTGTTCCACGCGCTTATGAAAGTTGATGTGTCTCGGTTCGTTATTTTGAAATTATTCCGTCAGCGAGGTTTTTCTGGGTAGTATCGTTATTTTGCTATGTTTGCTCATGTTGTTATGCTTGATGTCGACGTGATGTTGCTAGGAAGGGAGTTTTGGAAGGCGTTCTTCTGCCGAATAATGAAAGGGACTGGGATAGCGAAGGGGTTTGGGCGTCACTGGGATTTTTTTTCTTGCTCTCTTCGATGTATATAGAGCTGACTTTGATTTGTTGATGGCTAGTGCCTGTACATAGAAGCTGGACTGTGGGAGCAGCGCATGAGGAAGGTCGCCATGTACATACTATTTTGGGGGACTCTACTGCATAATGACTAATGGTAACTGCTTGAGGCCGCTGGGTCAACGATACATTAGTGATCGCAAACTATTATACAAAAAGCGTCATGTAACTGGTGCCAGACTAATATAGCTTACAACAAGCATCAGGTAAGCCCGACCGTATCAAAACCTTGAACGCCACGCTTCGCATTTGTAGCGAATCAACACTGCCTTGTAGATTAATATAAAAGGTGCGCACAAACACATCCACACGTTGCTTTTGATTCATCGTCAGAAAGTGTTTCTAGTATCTCCGGCGAGTGGGCTCGGGGCTAGGGCTTCTGCTAACGCTGCGCTCGTCTCGACCGCGTTCCTTCAACCATTTCTTCGTGGCGAGATCAAGCTCTCGTTGCAGTTCAGGTGTCGGCTCCTTGCGATGAATGAAGTTGCAGAATCCACCTCGAACGCATCCTTCGCCGCTGTTTAATCGACAACATGCTTCTCGGAAATCTGTGACGGGCGATAGTTCGCAATACACGGGTCGCGCAGCGTACCATCTGGAGTTGAGTGCATCGCATGCTGCTTGGGCGGAGTCTTCGTATTTGAATCGGGCGTAGACATTGCCGATTAAGTCTGTTGAAAGAAGGATGTTAATATCGAGCTCTGAACAGTTAGGAAGAGATGCAAACTTACGGTCATTGTTATTATCGCAGACAACAATCTCCTCAATCTCGCCGTATTTGCACATCTCGCACCATATATCCTCGTAGAATGCGTCAAAGTGATTCTGGATTTGGCTTGGGTTCATTTTATTCTTCGGGTCGTATGCTGGGTTCTGGTAGAGATTTGGCAATAAGACGGTTTGCGAATATGAAGGCTTGACATGTTTTCGTGAGCAGCGATCGCCGTGGCGACAAGCTCCGATTTTGTAATAGAAGGAGCAGTTGACTTTGTCTTGCTCGGTACCGAAGATCGAGGCAAGATAATTGGCCATATCGTTGTTTGTGGTTGAGAAAAGTCGATCTATGAAGGTAAATGATGTCGCTGAGCGGCGTGGAGTAGGTACAATGTCGAAGAGAATGAAAGTGGTTGTCGAGACGAGATAGCTGATTGATAATTTCAGTCGCAGTCGCAGAAGAAAGTAAGGTACGAGTCCGGTGGCGGATAAATTAGTCGAATGCGGTCTAGCGCCTTCTAGAACCTCCGCCGGGCTGCGTCCAATCAAACGTCTAAGGCAGCTCGACGATCGATCTTTTTCTTGTCACCAGCCATTAGTGAACAACTCTTGAAATATATTTCGTTGGATCCAGGGTTTCTGCAGCTCCAAAAAGCTACCATTGCTTTTTCGGCGCTGAAAAGTGGTTGACTCTCAAAATTGCTTCCTGATCGATATGTTCTTGTGAGATATATGTATCCGCAATCGAATTCACAGTGACCGAGTGACTCAAAATAACATTCCTTGAAGCCTTAGAATATTGAAATTGAGACACAACAACAGCAAGAAGCATGAAATGAACCAGTCACAGAAGCATACCCAGTACCCACATAGTCATTGGTAGCAACAACACTTTTCTCTCAAGTAGGTAGAGCAAGTGCCACAGATAAGCCGTTGACGCTTATCAGCGGAGTTGAGCTACAGCGTCCCGGTTCGGAAGGTCCAGCCTTCCCCGCATTCTATTTATCTCTCGACCATGTCCACTCATTCAATCATTCTCCAAAAAGTACTTTTGTCAACCCGTCGAGCTGACATGAGACAAGATGTTGCCTCCATTTGATTATTTTCAGTATACCCAGATCCGGTATTTCATCCCTGTCTCTCTCATAACCAATCAACGCCGCCCAGAATTCGCCGGTGAGATAGCTTCAAGCTAACGGACCATAGCAACACGAAACGTCGTGAACGTGAAGCGCGATTTTCCTCGCTCAGCCCCGACTATCACGCTCCAATCTCTGCTGCTGACAAAGTTATCATCAATAAACCTATTGAGGAGCTCGTCAGTGAAGTTCAAAATGGAACGGTCTCGCCTGTCGAGGTGATTCGCACCTATGGCAAGGTCGCTGTCAGAGCCCAGGAAAAGACCAATTGCATTACCGAGCTTCTTCTGCCTGAAGCTGAACAATGGGCGATTTCTGAAGTTGATCTCAAGGGTCCGCTTGCAGGTATTCCGGTGTCTTTGAAGGATTCTATTCAAGTCAAGGGATTCGACACCTCGGTTGGCTATGCTTGCAAGGCGCTCAATCCTTGTAAAGAAGATGGCGCCATTGTTAAGCTCTTAAAAGATGCGGGCAAGTCTCAGACTTATTCATGTCAGAATTGCTGTAGATCTAACAACGTCTAGGAGCTGTTCCATATGCCAAGACTGCGCTGCCAATGACCCTCCTCAGCTTCGAGTCAGCAAACGGACTCTGGGGAACTTGCCGAAACCCACATGTTCCAGAATACTCACCGGGTGGATCAACAGGTGGCGAGGGCGCCTTGCTTGCTCTAGGTGGACGTATTGGTGTCGGTTCAGATGTTGCAGGCAGCGTTCGAGCACCCGCGGCATGGAGTGGGATATATTCATTACGTTGCAGTACCGGCCGCTGGCCGAAGACTGGTGTTGATACAAGTATGCCTGGTCAAGAGGGTATCCCTAGTGTTTTCAGTCCTATGGCGCGCACGTTGAATGACCTGACCTACTTTACGAAGAGCATAATTGGCATGCAGCCATGGAAATACGACTTTACAGTTCATCCCATTGCTTGGAGAGATGACGAGAAGCAAGAGGCGAGCAGCAAGCAGCTACGTATTGGTCTATTGAAGTCAGATGGTGAGCTTCGCCATTGAACTGAAAACAAGAATTTCGTTTCTAATGCTCCTGTGCTAGGTGTCATTCCGCCGACACCCGCTATTGAACGTGCTATTGATACGACTGTCGCCGCACTTACTGCTGCCGGACATACAGTGGTGGAAATTACACCTCCAGAAGCGGCTGACCCATTCACTGGATTCAACCTAGCCTCTCAGCTCCTCAACTCTGACGGCTGCGTGACGTTCAACTCTTTCCGATACTCATTCGAACCTACTGATCCCGGCGCCGCCCAACTGAGCAGAATCGCATACCTTCCTCGGGCCCTTCGATACGTTTACTACCTCTACGTCCGATACATCAAACGCGACGTCAAATGGGCAACTGTGATTCGAGGATTTGGACCCAAGAGTGCAGCAGAACTGTGGCAAATTACAGCTAAACGTGAGGCATTCCGCAGGACATGGCATTCATGGTGGGATTCCGAGCCCCAGCAATATGACTTCATCCTCTGTCCCGCAAATGCCACTCCCGCTCTTCCCCACGGTGCTATGCACGATGCCGTATCCTCATGCGGATATACGTTCCTGTGGAACCTGCTTGATTACTCCGCCGGTGTCGTCCCTGTCAGCCATGTCGATCCGAAGTTGGATGCATTGCCATACAGCGGCAAGCGAGGGTACAAGATCGCATTGAAGGAGTTGGGTCAGTACCATGCCATGGCTCGTGGCGCGTGGATGCACTATGATGCCCAGAAGATGGCCGGACTTCCGACTGCCGTGCAAGTGGTTGGCCGTCGATGGGAGGAGGAGAAGGTTCTAGGCTATATGGCTGCAGTTGAGGGTGCTCTGGAAAAGGCGGGGAGTAAATACACCATTCTAGATGTGGATTAATCGTGTAAACACTAGTTCGCAAATCAGTATTCCAAACCTCCTGTTTCTCAGACTGAGTTGAGTAGATCAGATGATCCATGCACCGCCAAGTCAGAAGCGATAAGCGAACATCTCATGCGTTGTCAGTCACTCGCCGCACAGGCCGAAGTACACCGCCATCTATTGGCCTGTTACCACGAACATGAACATCAAGTAACGCGAACGGCAAGCAAGCAGAAAGTGGAATGACGCGCGGCTGCAGAATGACGTCGGCTAAGCATCGTATCTGAATCTCCACTTGACTGGTGAACTGTGTCAGTATCATAAATTCGAGGCATCGTTGGTATAGCATCAGACGGAAGTCGGGTAGAAGCGGGGGGGAGGGAAGTCGAGCGAAAAGCAGGCGTCGACATGATATCGCATGGCACGATGTACGTAAAGAAAAAAGGATAAATTTCCGAAATATTATCTTCCTATCTTGTCCGTGGCAGGATGAGTATGAAAAAGTGTAAATAGTCCCATGTGATGGTGGCATGGCGTGCATGTTACACCGCTCTATCAGTCTCACAGCTCGTCATTCTGTTCGTTTTCCTTTGGGGTTTAGACTTTAATGTGGTCGATAGAAATGGCGCATAGTGAAGAGAGCCGCCAGAGCCGCTAGGACTGGCTCAGATCAATCAGATCGCGAACAGACTGTATGATTGGAAGAATGGTGACATTGTGATGTGTTCAAGAGACTCGTTCGGTGATCACTGCCCGCCCCCACGTGTTGTTGTAAAGAGACGAAATTACGGTACGGTACATGTATCGCAGACCGTCAGACGGTACACGGACCGGTAGGGCCACTGACTAAAGTGGGGAGCGGCCCGAGATCCATACAAAACCAGGTGGACTGTAAGCAGCACACACGCTGACTGTATTGGGACATTGAAGACTGAGGATGTGTTGAACAGTGATGAATATTCTTATAACTACTAGCTATACTATTTGAATTTTTTACCATGAAGATAAATCATATTATCAAGATAATATTTTTCATATTTAAGCATCCAAATTTATTAATTGCTCATTACTATGTAGATACACCTTGAATTAATGAGCCTCAAGCAGCATCATAAAGATTCAGAACCATAAAATATATGATTACTAACTTTATCAAATAATCGACTTAGAAATCAATCAAGCCCTCGATTAGCAATGACGAGTCAATGATATATGGATAAGTATCTTAGGGCGTAGGGCTGTAGTGGAACGAAACTCATAGTAATGTAGAGCTGGACCGTTCACACCCACCTCTCCTGATCACCGTTTTGACTCAAGAGCAAGCCACTGGAATTTTCATCCAGACGGTCGATCACCTGGAGACATTTTCGGACACTCTCCTCAGGCTGTATCTGCCCCTTGACCTCAGGATCGACTGCCTGGAACTGCTTCAGCATAACCTCTTGCATTTGTACCAGCTGAGCTGGTTTTTCCCCTGCCATAATATTAGTATAGGCTATATTTGCAGTAGGGTATGGAATAGGCTTTTACCGTCATGCGTATCGACCCAACCTGGGCTCAAAGCCAACACCTTGATACCCTTTGGCGCAAGTTCAGCTGCGTACTTCGCGACCTGGACATTCATTCCGGCCTTTGCGGCTGAGTACGCAACGGCATAACTGATGCCAGACTTTTTGATAAGATCGGGTAGCGCCATGGCGCTGGAGATGTGCACAATCTTCTTCAGAGTGCCTTTCTCAATCAGGGGCAAGAAGGCATTCGTCGTCCACAGACCGCCATAGATGGCTGTCGCGAGCGGTGGCTCGAACATCTTTTGGACAGCCTCAGCATCAAAGGGAAATTGACTCGGACTCGAGCCCATAGTAGCAGAGTCAACGGCGTTGGAGTTGTGGATAAGCACGTCTAACTTTCCGCCTGTGATGGTGGATGCGCTCGAGGCGGCTTCGAGGATGGACTTGGGGTCTGTGACGTCGCCTTTGATGATGTGCACATTGGGGTTTGTAGAGGCGACTTCATTTATGTTGGATGCTTTGGGGTTTCGTACTATAGCTAAGACTGTATTGTCTGTGTTGGCGGCGAGTTGGCGTATGAACTCGAGGCCAATGCCTTTGGAGGCTCCGGTGACGGCGTATGAAGGCATTTTCTTTTAGCTAGTGATGAAGATCGATCTGTTGCTGATGCCATTGTAAAAGTTATCGGCCCAACTCCTTTTATAAATGTTTGGCAGGTACAAAGTTGAAGTTGAATTAATAATGCTGAACGGTGACGGGTGACAAATCGGCGCGACCGGAAGATCCGTTCTGCCCGGTCGGCTTTTTCAGCAACATCTACACGACCGGCCGCTCCGTTTCGCCCATCTTCCTTTCATATACATCATAATGACTTCCTTAACACCAACTGTGAAGAGAAGAGCATGTGTGGCATGCACGACTGCCAAGGCGAAATGTACTCCACAGACTGCCAATATGTGTCAGCGATGCGCTCGTCTAGGAAAGTCATGTACATACCTTGATATTCCGCAGACAAAGCGGAAGCACAGAGCTGCTCCAAGGTAATTCTTCCAACCTATTCAGACATTTTATTATTAATCAAGGATTCAGCCGAGTAGAGCTGCTGGAGAGAAAGGTCGAGCAATTGACGTCGCAGCTGGCTGTCTTGACCAGACAGAATGGACAGACATTGCCCGAACATTTCACACCACTCACTGATAATGACTTGAGATCCTCTCGCACCTCTGACCTAGACTCTGCAGATATTTCTACGCTGCTAGAGGTTGCCAAAGACCCAGCCCATGGCATCCACCCGCCGACCAGCTCTGTACTCTTAGGCCAACTGTCTATCGTGGAGCGAGGGCTGATGAGCGAAGCAGAGGCTGAACGCTTAGTTGCGACTTATCGATTAGAACTTGTGGACAGATTTCCATTTGTAGTCCTCGCACCTGGTGAGACAGCCCTGCGTATGAGACATCGAGAACCTTTTCTCTTTTTATGTGTCGCGGCTGCAGCTATGAGTAGCGCGCATCCTCTACGCAAAATTATCGCCGAAGAGATCATGAAGCATATTACATTGCGAATTGTGGCATGTTCCGAGAGGAATATTGAATTACTTCGCGGCCTATTAGTTCACATCGCGTGGTACTCGTATCCTGCAGAAAGACATCATCCACGACTTTTATTGTTGAATCAGTTTTGTGTTTCTATCGTGTACGATTTGAATTTACACCAAAAGCCTGATATGAATCCGGATGAGCAGCGAGCGCTACTTGGTACATATCGGCTGTCGAGTGGGTGAGTTTGTCTGCGCTAGGAGAAAGGGCTTTGGCTAACTATTTAAAGCCTGTCTTACTCACTTGGTCGGCCGACTGGTATGAAGCATAATTCTCGGATCGACGAGTGTATTGCAAGTCTAGGATCTACAGAGAATCCGTCGGATCGATGTATTATACCGTTTTTTCGCCTACAGTCATTTGTGACGACAATGGATGAAGTATATACTTCGGTACAAGCGAGCGGTGGGACGGCTGCTATACAAGTTATACGCAACTTACTGCAACGACAGTTCGATAGTATGAGGGTACTTGTAGAGAAAGACCTCTCAAGCTGTTCCTCCTCGACAGGTGTGTCTTAATCTCAAAGTACTTGGTGGATATTGACTGATCAAATGGCAGGGAATATAGTGCTCATCGAAACCAAACGCGCGGAAATGCGGCTCGACGAACTATCTCTCCGGGAGGAGCTATGGAATACAGACCCTGCGAGCACTGTCCGGATAACTATGCTGATTGGTATAATCCAGCGGAGCAGAGAGCTTATTCATATGATCAGAAACCTCTCGTCGTCGGAGATTGACCATTTGACGATAGTAACAAGTGCCAATTTATGCGCCGCAATAGGCTACATGCCCATTGCTGTTTTGATTCTCATGAAGCTTATAAGTACCAGCTCTATCGACTCTACCATGGAGGCCCAGGTGCAGGCCGTCGCTGATGTTGCTGAGTACCCTCGTATTGTCACAGAGCTTGCCAACACGCTGGAGATGAAGTTTGAGGGAATGTCTAATGCAGACAGAGAGGTGGATATTGTGGGGAGCATTTCCTCGAAGATGCGACTGTTGGCACGTTGTTATCCATATCAAATCAGGGCAATTGCTGAGAATGCGTCCCTATCCCAAGATGCAAGGCAGAATACGTCCACGATGGCAGTTGACGCAAACGAGAGTGCAATAACACAAGCCTGGCCTTCTACTTATGGAGATCTGGAGGATATGTTTCCTATCGATGACATTCAGTGGGACCAGCTATTGAGCGATTTGACCGGTTTTAGCTAACGTGCTAATATTCTCTTCGATGTCGACTCAGAGTGGTAGAAAATCCAAACTCCGTAATACTACAGCATATATATTGATGTCCTTTAGGCCCAGGGCAACGGCCAAATTACTCGATTTGGCAGATTTCCTGCATATACATACGCTCATGGAGTAGTAACAAGGAAGGAAGCCCTGACGGGTGGAACGGGGAACGGAGTTTCCGATCACATCGCGGGTCCACAAATCCACATATAACTACCTAGTATGTTCAATCCTAACTATCCGAACTTTATAAATTTATGTGAATTTATCATGATTCTAGTATTTAATTCGTGATATATCATGAAATATGACAACCAAGATGAGAAATTCAGTCATCAATGCTTGGTATATCTGAATCCTTTATTACATATTGCTTGGTATTGACCTGCGTTACTAAGATCTCCAAGCGCGGGGCGCCTGACCCAGCCGATCCTTACATAATCCTCCAAGTCGGTTAGCGTGCTATGGTAATAATACACAGAGCGTAATACCAATACGATCTTGAGACTGTCATTCCACCGTGGGGCATGATGTTGATCTTTCTAGTATCTCGTCTGCGGCGTTGCTCGATTCATGAATCTGTAGTTTCTGTCAAGGGTTCTTCTGGATTCTTCTCTTTCTGACGTTCCTCGTTCCTCGTTCAATTATTCGTTGCTCGCTTGAAGCATAGTCTAGGCTACAGCAACAGCTGACAGGAACTAGTCGGACTTGGTCCACTCTGAATGGCAGTGGATGCCTTCGCCACGATTCCCCGATTTCCGTCGACTGTGCCTGACTAGGTTGTGTGCTTGGTCGGTTTATTTATTACAGGCGCAGTCGCAGTCAGTCGCAATCTAAATAAAGTAGTTGTGAGTTCTTTTCTTCCTTTCAACATGATTCCTTCCCCGTTTGAAGATAATTTTTATTGTGTTGACTCGGTTGCACAGCAGTAGCTTCAACCTCCCGCTTTTTACAGTCAGGTCTGAAACGATTTGCTCACGAATGATTGACAACAATCACTTTCCGATATCATTACTGCAAGTCTCAAGACTTAGTCCGCGGGAAGATTGGAGTATATGTAGGCTCGTTACGCCTAGGTTATGGAGAACCCTAACAGTTCGGGTGGAGATTATTGGGGAACCTTGATCAACGCCGACAAAAGTCCGACTCCTTTGCTAGAGGAACTTTGTATCGGGTTGGCGCAGTTGATGGTAGGAATGACGATGTCGATCTATCACACTAGTACTGGGAAGCTGATGAGAGCCAATTGTAGATAAAACACGATGCCGGCAATGGGTCGACCGATCTGACTCCTGATAAACTCGCTCGTTTTTATCGCGAAGTAGGCGGAAACTACGATGCCCTCTTTCTGGAGACGAAAGGATCCGCGCTGTCATTCATTTATCAATCACTTGGGTGTTTTCATACCCTGCAGCCAACGACAAACCCATTTGAACCGCCCTGTATACCGGCTCTATTGCCTACTGGATTCGTGCGATGGCAAGTCATCAACCTTCTGCTATGTCCAGATGAGCATGTGAGATACCTGCAAGAAGCCGTCAGTCGCTGGGATGTGCCAAACCCGTGTGGCGGCACATTTCCAAAAGTCATCCCTCGTGAAGCATTCCCGCAAGCTCCAGACAAAGACATGGTTGAGTGGCATGAAAACGTGAGCAAAAGACTACAGCAGGACCATGCAGACCAAAACTCGTCCCGTCGAAGCCCACCAGCTGACTTTGTTCGCTACTACTCGGCCGCAACCGGTGCACGCAAGTATCGCCACCCTTTTTATGAGAGAACCCATCGCTTCCAAAACGGCAGCCCAGCACCAAATTCGCGAGACTTCAGCGATCATGCAGACGAGACTCATCACCATCGAAGGCGTCATAGCCCCGAAGGCAGAGGTTATCGAGCGCGGGTATTTGGGGATGGTGCAGATATTCGATCCAGTTCGCGGACAAGTTCTCGCAATCCATCACCGAGACAAACGGCATCCCCAGCGTCGGCAGCTCGCGTTCCGATGCGATCAAAAACGACTAGCGCGCGACATCGGGATTTTGCTTCGGAGCGGTTGTCTTCGTACCGTAAACACCGACCAATGAACTCATCCGACTCTTCGAACAATGATGATGGGCTCCTTCCGCATAGACGACATGGATCAATTGATGATCGCCGTCATGGACGTTCCACTCACTTATCACCAGCTCGTCCATCGCGACCGCCACGGCGTCATTCGCATGACGCAACTTCGCCGATGGCAGGTGATTCAGATGTGTCGCCAGAGAACTCCCGAAAATCACACCGATATAATCGCTACGCAGCTCCTAGGACGCAATTCCACGAGGATATGTTTGACGACACGCCTCGTCCAGGTCGAAAAGCCGATCAGCCGTTACCATACGAAATCAACCCTAATATAACCAGTATACCGCGCGTCCACGTCAAGTACGATGGATCCCCGACCGAGCCTCGTGTATCGAAACGTGGAAGCGGATCAAGCGGTTCTGAACGGGCGCGTTCGTCGAGTAACGGGAGCGGCGGTGGTGGTGAAGCAAGCTGGAAGAGACATATTAGTCCGCATCGTACAGGAAGGAAGCTTTCGCATTCATGATTAGTCAGTGGATTGACTTTAAAGAAACTTTTCCACTCCCTCGTATCTCGGGCAGATCCTGGTATCTCTGAATCGTTATCTTGGATAACTCCACTCAATCTATTCACCGTCACGACGTCCCATTTTATGTATTGCTGCATTATCATTTTGAGCGCGTCGATTTCCCTGTACATACGCACATACCATTTTGATTCGAACGAAATGAAATGAAGATGAAGCTTCAATTGATGAAGATATTTTCAAGAGAGAGTACTAGTTGGTCCTCGAAGGAGATGATTTCATGCTGACAATTCCAGGCTGTGGGTCAGTCAAGCCACTCCCCGCTTTCCCTGCCGCTCCCAAATCCGACGATAAGAACCTGACCTCCAAGCTTCCCATTTATTGTTTCTTGCCTTTCGACCATTCTCTTCCTTATCACGGATCGCTTTCATCAGTTCTCGAGTCGATTTTGATCATATCTTCGAGTACTGTCGCTGCACTGCAACCTTACAAACCGTCTGCACTCCGCAGTTGTGATCTAGCTTCCGGATTGCAGCCAGCTCCCCCAATCACATCGCGAAACGGCCATAGCTTCGCTATATGGGCAGCACATAGGCAGAAGCCACTCAATCACATCATCATAGCCAAGGTTACTGTCATCTTCTCGAATGGTAGTTACTATAGGCACTCTCAAATCATTATGATCGTATAAATCATCATTTTTTGTTTTTTCTTCTCTCAATTCGGTTATTGCATCCAGAAAACGGAAACCTTATGTAAATCGACCCGTCCAACGAGCATCTTGAGCAACACGCAACATGTCGCTAGGCCGTGTCTCATACTTGGAGTCATGGGAACATCATCCGCCGCCCTTTATTCGACGACCTAGTTTTGGTGACGTGACAGCATCTGGCGACGAAGAATCTATCAATCGGCATCCTCGAACACAAAGTCCAGACCCACGGTTTTCCCCTTCTTCATTACCGTCAAGCTTTCCCAGTAGGGCTGTTCGTCACAAGCTGAGCTTCAATCCTGTTGCGGGAAGAGGTTGGGCTCATAGTTCTGCAACCGAGCCGGATGAAGAGCAAAGGCCGTTGTTTCGGCCTGATGTTAGCCCTGATTTGACTATTCAAGATGCGGGTCCGGCAAGAGTTGCAGAAGACGGCATTGCAGCTGAGGATGTTTTTCAGGATCCGAAATGGGATACTGCAGAGACAACACCGGCTTTTGAAGTGAATCGTGGGAAAAGAATATGTAGGTTATTTGTACTCCGTCTCATGGCGTATGTTGGTACTAACTATAAATTCAGTCCAGGTGATGGTGGCCGTTATCTACTGTTTGCTTGCTGCTGGTCCAGTCTTTGGATTCGCAGCTATCAAACCGGTATTTATACGAGAGGGTGTGTATCGGAATCGATGCACCAATGAGGAATTGGAGCATGGATTTGGATTATGCTATGGGCAAGAGACTCGGTAGGTACTTCTAATACAGCCCTATCTGCTCGGCAATCAACTCACTGGACAGGCTGAATTTGATGTTCACCATCGCAGCAGTTGCTACGAACATTTGCGCCTTGCCTGTTGGCACATTGCTCGACACTTATGGTCCCAGAGTCAGCGGTATCGTCGGAAGTTCCCTCATAGCCATCGGTGCTGTTTTATTAGCCATTGCTTCTAAGATTCCATTTGATGTCTATATTCCTGGATACCTTTTCCTCGCGTTAGGTGGCCCTTTCGTGTTCATCTCGTCATTCCAGCTATCGAATGCCTTTCCTTCACGCTCCGGTCTGATTCTGTCGCTTTTGACTGGTGCGTTTGATGCGTCGAGTGCCCTGTTCCTCGTCTTTCGAATTATCAACGAGAAAACTGAGGGCGCCTTTACCGTCCAAAAGTTCTTCACAATCTATCTGGTTGTTCCGGTATTCATTCTGCTTGCTGAGTTGTTCGTCATGCCGGGTGCATCTTACAAGACAGCGGGAGAGCTTGTCCTTCAAGCAGAACAGGTCATTGTTGCGGAAGCTAACGACGCTATCGACGAGTCGCTGCCAGAACCTGACGAGGCCGAAAGGCAACGCGAGAATCGACGTGCCGAACGACAAGATATCGTGAATAACATACAAGACCTTCTTGAAGGCTCCACAAGCCGAAAGATTGATGACATCATCTTCCACGAAAACGCCCCGGAAGCTGCAAACTACCAAACCCAGGAGTCTATTTCAAAACCAGATACACAGTCTCCAGCATCCAATGACAACAAACACAGGTCAGGAGGCGTCTGGGGTGCTATGCACGGAGCCTCCGCTCTGCAGCAAATCCGCAGTCCATGGTTTATTCTGATTACTGTGTTCACGGTGTTGCAAATGCTTCGCATTAATTACTTTGTTGCCACAGTCCGCTCTCAGTATGATTATCTTCTTGACTCACCTGAGCTTGCTAGACAACTAAACGAGTTCTTTGACCTTGCTCTCCCGGTCGGAGGCCTCATTGCCATCCCGTTCATTGGCACGGTTCTTGATAACGCTAGTACCGCAATGGTCCTCTTCGCATTGGTCACCACATCCACAATTATTGGTATTCTTGGTTGTATTCCCGGCAGTATTGGATTCGGATACGCCAACGTTGTTCTGTTCGTAGCTTATCGTCCATTCTATTACACCGCGGTGTCTGACTACGTAGCAAAAGTATTTGGATTCCAGACATTCGGCAAGGTGTATGGACTGGTGATTGCTCTTGCCGGTATTTGTAACTTTCTGCAGACGGGTCTTGATGCTTTGACGTTCAAGGTCTTTGATCGTAATCCGACGCCGGCCAATGTGGTGTTGACTATTTTGGTTGCTGTTGTCGGATCTTTCCTGGTGACTTATGTTTCATCCAAGGCTCGCGAATTGGCGCACTCGCAGACTGATATGACCGGTGAGGAGCAAGCATTGATATCGGAGGGGCAGAATGGGCGTCAGAATGGGGGTTCGTACGGGGCTGTTTGATTTGTTGGCGGTTCCGCGTTTCTACCAATCTGTAAATCTGTACATAAGCATATCATTTAGCCATGTAGTAGATATCTCATTGCTTTTGGCGTCTCTCAAATTGATACTCGTCTGACGGTGTGCAGAAGTCAGTGGTTCCGTCCGTCTGGTGATTTAAGCGCTAATCGTCAGCTCCTTCCATCCCAACTCGATCTCCGTTCGTAGTGCTCTTCTGTAGTGCGTTTATAGTTTTGTTTCGTCTCACTTTGGAGTAACGTCATCTTGTAGAGCAGTCCGCAGCATCTATCTGATGTAGTGCCATGGCGGGCTGTAGGCTAATAGAGTATCGTAGTCAGCTTCACCATATCTACGGGACCGAGACTGACAGTCTCTACGGAAATTAGATGTATCTATCTTGATCAGTCGTAGCGGTCCTTCCTCTGACTCTGGATGGTAGTCACGATGCCAGTGGTAGGTGCTTCTCTGGTGGCGTGGCACTGCCCAATGAGCCTTCTCCCAATCCAACGTAGGAAGGTAATCTAATAATATTCTCGATCATTTCCAAAGAGATTCTGCACTTCCCTATTGATAGACACTAAATCGAAGCTGTAATAGACGCTGTGTGGTTGGTGCTTTTCGGTAGTAATCTGGCAATGGTGCTTATAGCACCCTCTGCGCTGAGGTCTCTACGTTCACTAATCTGGTCTTTTTTCATATCAATCCGTTCATCTTGATGAATGGACCAGTTTTACGGTTTCAGATAGTTGATTACGATGTTCGTTCATCTCCGTAGGGGCCTCCAAGTCCGGATTCTTGAATCCATCCGGCCTTCATCCTCCCGATCTTCTGTCTCCGAGGTCCCATACAGCGCCCCCTGACACCTTTCAGTCTACACATCGAATATGGGAATGATCTTGGTATTAATGAATTCGTCTCGTCAATCTGCATGAACTACACCCCAGTTCGACTATCCGCAGCTCTTTCGACGCCCATTATCCTCCGTTTCCCTCCCATCCCATACAAACTGGTTGTCCTCCTATTCTCCCACTCTGCTGCTTCTGAACCTGCCCATTTCGGCAGGAGCGCTGTCCTCGCACCCAACACAAGCCAATGAGAGCACCAAAATCTCAGAATGACCTCAGCTCTTGCCTGTTGAGCACTCCCAAATCCCAGCATACCGCCTTCTGGACTATTTCTAGCTCCCACTCCCGTCCCTATTCTGCTATCCTTTCTTCTCTTTCTCTCCTCACAGCACCGCTGCTCACTTTGTTCGTTTGGTCCGTTGCGCTCCTTACTGCTTAGTTCCCGCCTCTTGGTACCCCCGCGTGTTTCCATTGACTATTTCTGCAGGCAGTATAGTCGTGGATCCTATTCTGTCTCCCCCTTCTTCTCCTTTCCTCACCACTCCCCTTTCGGACCGGTCGTCCTCTCCTTTTCTTCTGGAACCGATACCAGAGCGTCCTTCTTTTGATACTTCGTCTCCTGACCGATCCTCTTCTCCTTTTATTTTGGAACCGTCTGCCTCGCCGACGCCTCCTCCTACTCCTGTGGTGATTCGGAAAAAGGTGACGCCTCGGCCCACGCTTATCCCACCACCTCCTTCTGGCCAGCTGCGACAGCGACCATTGCGTCCCGCCTCTCGATTGCCTGTACCAGTCATTCGTCAGGTCCAACCGCCACGTATGGTCACTCCCCCGCAGCCTGCATTGGTGTCACAGTCTCTGATGGACCGTCGACGAGCTCGTCAGCAACGTGAATGCCCTTGGGCTTCCGCTCCTCGTTCGACTCCTGTTAGACTCACCTCTGCACTGGCCCGGTCCAACACCTCTCGTTCAGCCGTTCAATCGGCACCGCATAGGCCTACTCAAGGCGCCGACAGATACCGGAGTGTAAACTCCGCCAAGGCACCAGCGAAGAAGGTTTCTTTTGCTGAGGTGAAGACCGTGAAGGTTGTCTCGCGCTGGATCAATGACGTGCCTGCCGATTATTCGGCGTGGCGCCATTATTGATTCAAAGTCATCCAACTGCCGACATTCTTTCGACTTATAGAGACAGGGGTCTTCCTCCCTCTATTGTACTAGCCGTTAAGGTCTATGACTCTCCGGATTCGATCTTGTCCAACGCCGACGATCCCTTGGATAAGGGCGTGCAGACGACACTGGTTTGCACTCGTTGTACGTCGGGCTGTTGCTTCGTTGTTAGCTTGGCTTTCGACCAGCAGTGACGAGACCCCCACTCCTTGCGTTTGGGTATCTGGGTCATAGTATCTATCGGCCGCAGGCAATGCGACGTTCGTTCATCGGTCTCTTGGTTTCTGACCAGCCGACGGTCGATGTTATTACTTCATAGCTCCGCCCAGTTCAGCTTTTGAGCCTTCAGTCACTCGTTTACGGATACACCTGTACACCCTGAGCTTTGTCCCATATTCATTCATTGCACAAATATGTGTGTTCGTCAGGACCTGGGAAGGTCTAGGGCGGGCTGACCAGCTCGTGATCTGGCCAGCTCCTGAGCTCGTGATCTCAGCTTTTAGTGGTGCAAACCTTACCGACGATTTCATTTCGGAGACTCGTCGAGGGGACCTGGTGATGCACCGGCTTTTTCCATTTCGATAAGATGTATGTATTCTCCTGGTTCATGAACCGCGCTGACCACTTTTCTTTCGGAGTGTCATCGCTCCTAGGTTCCGCCGACGCGACACCAACTACATACATTCATTCTGGTCGTCTTCTGGTTTAGTTCTTAGATTAGTCGCTCGCTTTCATGATTTCAGTTCACGGAGGGTTTTTTTTTCTTTTTGTTTTTTCCCTCATAACATCAACTGTCTCGTACATCGAGGCGCTTGGAGTCGTGAGGGGAAAGGCTCTCACGTTTCCTCGTCGTATGTCATATATTACCCATTATATATTACCCATCATGTATTGCCCATCATGTCTTGTTCGCCACGTCTTGATCACCATCTCTTTATTTTCTCTCGCTTGTCTTTTGCTCATTTGTTTTTTCATTGCATCACTCTCTCGTATATCGAAGTCTTTGGGTTGGCACTTGACAAGACATTTCGCCATTTGCAGCATAACTTTGAGAAGAGATGTGTATTGTGATGAAGGTTGCTTGGAAAGGCTGAACGTCTTCGGAAGATACTGTGTCGTTCGGAACAAAGGGGTTGGTATTCGGACCTAGCCTGATTGGGGAAATTAGGGCTAATCGCCGTTCGAATCCGTTTCTCGTTCGTCTCCCCTTTCCTTCTCTCTTCCTTCTCCTCCTTTGACAAGCAATACTAACTTCTATGGGAAGTTCTATGGGAAGATAATACTGAGGTTCGGTCTTTTTCACTATCTCATTCGCAGAGTTCAATCGCAAAACCTCGCACCCGTCATTGCAAAACGGTTGAGAGAAATGAAGATTGTTCATTTTCCAACTATGAGAATTGAGACTTTATGATAATTTATGGATGAATTTTTGTTTTGATAGTCGTTTTTGGATGTTACTGAGGGTAAAGTCAGATTCAATTGACCGTACTGAACGATCATAACAGTTCAATGACACAGCATTACCAACCATTTCATAACGCGAGTATTACTATATTGATATCGCCTAGCATTTTTACTCATCCAAAGGAAGAATCTCGGGAATAGGTCCAGCAGGCACGATCAACCCCTCTCCATCAACGCCCTGCTTCCTCCCCAACGCCTGCAAATAATTAATCTTATATAAATGCAAATAACTCGTTTTCTTAAACACCCCTCCTCTGGTTCTCTCCGACTCATCCCAGTATAGCAACCGAAGCCAGCGATGAATACGCGGGTAATCATGCCGAATCATTTTGATATTGCACTTGAAGACGTGATGATACGCGGGATCAAAGCGGATTAACGTCGTGTATAAGCGTATATCTGCTTCGGTAATGTGTTCGCCGAATAGGTATGGTTGATGTTCCGGAGTCCCGAGGTGCTGCTCGACTCTGTCTAGTGCTTCGAAGAGGGGATATACATTCGCATCATACGCTTCCTGCGTAGTCGCAAATCCGGTTTTGTAGACTCCATTGTTGATTTTGTGGTATACCCATTCATTCATTTCGTCGATCTTAGTGCGTAGATGAGCTGGATAGAGACCTCCACCTGGTTTATTCTCTTCTCGCAGGTCGGGCGGAAGTAAGTCATCGAATTCGGTGTAGAGCATGCGAATGATTTCGCTACTCTCGTTGTTGACGATTGTTTCTTTCTTCTTGTCCCATAGGAACGGAACGGTGTATCTTCCCGTATAGTTCGGGTTGGCTTTGAAGTAGAGCTCGGAAAGATATTTGCCGCCATACAGGGGATCCCTTTCGGCGGCACCATCGACGCCGGTGAAGTACCACCCGTCGGGTCCCAGGTCGTTGCCAACTACGACTTGCTGGATTATGTCTTCGAGGCCCTTGAGGAGACGCACAATGTTGGCGCGATGCGCCCAGGGACAAACGTAGTTGAGGTAGACGACGTATCGGTTTGGTTCGGCGGGGAACTCGGCGGTGGGGGAGCGAGAGATGGAGGAGCGGAATGCGGAGTCGCTGCGTCGGAAGTGCCCGTCTTTGTCGGCGTGTTTGTATATTGCTGGTTTCTGTGAGAAGTAGTTAGTTGGGTTGGTGGTAAATTGAGGGGATAGAGAGGTGTACGTCAGCCATGGTGTTGTTCTCGTGTTAAAATCCGGGGTTGGAAAAAAAGGGGGGGGGGGTGTTACAGTCGTTGATAACTTAATTTTTGCTCCGGAAGCATAAGTAGACAAGTGTCTATATATTCCCTCGAGAATCCGACCATTTCGATTTGTCAGGATTTGTTATGTTCGAGTCATGGCTCAAGTACAAAGTCCCCGATCATAGAAATTATTGCGACGAAGGAGGGGCATGACGTAATCTAGTGATTGCTAAGCATATATAGTCAGAACTCTATTTCAAATAACTTCACTATATTCTTCTATTAATACTTAGTATTCTATATCCACGCAAACAGTAGGTCTGGTGGCTTACCTAAGTCTGATTGTCTTGTATCATACCTACATCTGACATCCTTTGCGTCCTACATGTACCTATGCACCATTTCACGGAGAATATCTACAGTCGTCTTATGTATTGGTCCACGGCCCCTGAGACGGTCAACCGAACGGTTTTAGGGGCCTCTGTAGCAATCTCAGTATAAGAATTGCCGTTCATAATACTGGACTTTTTAATAAATCCAAAGATGTAGTATATGTCTCCTCCATTCACTTATACCGAATACACTCGTCTTTGGGAGAATTCGTCGTGGTTAGGATCTCTGAGAGACATCGTTAGTCAAAGCACCAAGCAAAGTATTGGTGAGACCAAAGGGGCAATCGAAGTTCGACTTGCCCAGATTGAGGGCTAGTATAGATATGAAGCACTCATTTAATCCTTCACTGCGATGAGGATATTGGTATTCGTGGGTTACATCCCGGTCGGTAGGTCAGTTGTGATGCTCGGAATAGGTTGGAAGACTTTGGTGAGTACGTGATGAGTCGAGGAATCTCAGTCATCGACAGCGACGAAGATGTCGAAACACGATGGTTCGATAGGACCGTGTGTCGACATTCAGCCATCAGAGTTTAGGTTTTGATGATGGTAAGAGTGTCACTCGTGTGTTCCACGATCGATTTGGAGAGGAATCGGCCTGTAAGTACTCAGCAGTCAGTTGGAATTCAATATCAAGGTGAATAAGTTCGAGGATATCCGAGTTTCAAAGGTATACTCAGCCCAGTTCTGTTCTTGAAGTGCCTCATGTCATGAATCATTTTTCCATTGATTGTCGTTTTTCCTCTCTCAAAGCACTAAGGTTCGGATGCGTCGTTGCGTCCTCTGTTGCAAATCTCACACTTGATTAGTAGGCTGACAAATCTTGGAAATCTCAAAGGCTGATCTATCAAGTCAAAAAATGAGGCCGAACATGTCACCTGCGCTTCCTGTTCTGATTGGTTAGTGGTGGGCGCGGTGGATCTTGTCATACTGCGCTTCGGTTTGTGATTGGCCACGGGTTTGAAGATTATTTATGCTTATTTCTGACGACTGGATTGATATGAGGATCAAGAAACTTTTGAGTAGGGGATAATGAGTTGGATTTGTAATTCAAGATAGTATTCGGACGAATACCGACGATGTCGTGATAGGTCCAGCGGTCTGATAGGTATAAATCCGTTCGCTCTTTCCAAGTATACCTCGTGTTGTATTTGATGCATCAAGGAAACAGCCAGATCCATCCTCTACATTGTACATTTACTTACACAAAAATGAAGACCATACTCATCCTTGGAGGATCCTTTGCTGGCGTCAGCACAGCCCATCGAATCCTGAAACAAGCCTCGAAAATCGGACTAGCCGTCAAGGTCATTCTCGTATCTCCAAACACCCATCTCTACTGGAACATCGCCGCTCCTCGCGCCTTGCTACCAGGTCAGTTCACGGATGACAAGCTCTTTCAGTCTATAGTGGAGGGCTTCAAGCAGTATTCGAAAGATCAGTTTGAGCACATTGTCGGCTTCGCAAGTGACCTTGACGCGGCCAACAAAAAGGTGGCAGTATCTGCTGATGTGGAGGGGAACAAGTTGGTGAGAACAATCGAATATGACTTCTTGATCATTGGAACAGGATCCAGAAGCAAAGAATTTGATGGGGATATCAAGGCGCCGTTCAAGGGATTGGGCTCAACCGAAGAGACAAAGAGTGCGCTGCATGAGTTTCAAGAGCTGGTGAGAAAGTCAAAGACGATTGTGGTTGTTGGTGCTGGTCCGACTGGTGTTGAGACTGCCGGTGAATTGGGTTATGAGTATGGAAAGAGTAAAAAAATCATTCTAGTAAGTTGGTCTGCTTCTTGGGTAGGGTTCTTGCTGACTTGAATAGGTTACGAGTGGAAACACTGTCCTCGAAACTGCCATTTCTAGTGTGTCCAAAACTGCATTAGGCATGCTCCGAGATTTGAATGTTGATGTCAAGCTACAAACCAAAGTCATCCGCTCGTCCCGTACGAAACGCGAAGGCCCAAACCAATTCGAAATATCGCTCTCCGACGGAACCACACTATCCGCTGACCTTTATATACCCACATCCGGTATCGTGCCTAACTCGTCATATATTCCCGATAAACATCTCAATGCAAATGGATTCGTCAAGGTGGACGGATTCTTCCAAGTAAAGGGTCTCGAGAACCAGCATGTCTGGGCTATTGGAGATGTCAATGATCTGGAGTCGCCACAATTGATGGTTGTTGATAGACAGTCGGGACATTTGGCGAAGAACATAGTTCTTATGTTGAATAACAAAGCTGCCCTTCCGTACAAAGAGGGCATACGCGGTAAGTTTACCTGTCCTGATGACTGTCATAACATGATACATAGCGCTGATGTTGGCGAATCTAGGTATGGGATGCCAAATTGGCAAAAAAGGCGGTACTGGACATTTGGGTTGGGTTAAGCTGCCGAGTTTTATGATTACGTACTTGAGGAAGAATTTGTTTGTTGAACGGCTGGCGTCCACGGTGGATGGTTCGGCATATTGATCTTTGTTTTCCCTCTACCTTGCCGTCGCACATGCCCTTTGTTAGAACTGAATCGAGATACCGCGTTGACGATAAACTCAAGAGACACGTAATTCTATGAGCTGGAAGCATCTGTCAAAGCGTCCTGAAAGGGACAAAGACCGTCCGGAACGAGGCCGATCACAGGCCATAGCCCTAAACCCTAATCCCGTCACTTGCTTCACATGGTTTGTAGTCCCAATGGCATGGCGAATATCGTGGAGTTGCAAGTCGTAACACCAATGATCTGTCGCGGCTTCATTGGCTCGTTTTAAAATTCCTCTTCATGCAGTGTAATGTGCTGAGCGTAGACTTCGTACATGATAAGGGCTGCAATGCGTGACGTCCCATAATTTTGAGTCTAAGCGTCAGTTTGGATACGAGTCAATTTTTCATCCTGTCCTGTCACACTAGATGTGCGCATGTGCTTCGTGACGGAGCGATATTCTGCCACGATTTATTTCTTTTGCATGATGTTTGACGAACGGCGATCGGCTCGGAATTCCTCGCACGAAGCATCAGGATCGGATCTCGTGTTAAATGACTAGCATCGCATAGCATGCGCTAGGCCATTGTTTGGCAATGTCTGCTAGCATGATGGTGTCCATCTTTGTGGCCACTATTGGTCAATTGGGAATGGCTGAACCACTCACATCTCGTCGATCCCCACACAGTGTCCACTAGATCTGTTCCCGTAGACCGAAAAAAACCACCGGAAAAAGCGATGCAGTGGACAGAATGGCGGATTCGTCAATCGATGACTGTGAGACTTGCCTTTAATTGGCAAACGTGTGTATATGTTAGTGCTAATGAGTCGTCTGGAAGAAAGAAAATAAGTGACATCGTAGTAAACAGTAAAGTCAACTAGTACGTCGCAGCCTGGCAATTGTCCCCGAGCGACATACGTAATTGTGCACCAGCCACAATCTGCGTGTTTACAGAAGTGGCTGGGCACCTAAGCCCAAAACAGCCTAGATGGGGCTGTATTAGTGCTGCCTACAGCAACCGAGCCGAATGATTGGCCTGTGCCGGCGCTAAGGTCGTCGATGGGATCAGGGCTAGTCCTCTTTCAGCGACAGAGCTATCAACCACGGACTTCTTCTTCCTTCCTTCCTTGCCTCCTCGGTACAGAGTATGGAGTGACTGCGGTGCAGCCTGAGAGACCTCTCTATAATCAGTGTTTCACAGAATGCCCTTCGTCTCTGTCAATCTACTGGCTACCGATAACAGCTGCATTGACAGAAAACAACAATTGTATTTGGATGATAGGTAGATAAATCGAACAGAGTTTAGCGCTGTTCTAATATTGCGGGCAACACGGGCTTCCTTCCTTGGGTTCTCCACCTTTCCAGCAGGCCGTCTCCGTCATCCCTCTCGGTACGTACCTTCTTTCAGGTCCTCCTTCATTGCTTCTTTTACTCTCACACACCTCTCTTTTCTTCCATTCCTCTCTGACCCCTCCTTCGTTTCACGTTCGTTCTACCGGTTTACCTTCATTTCATATCCATTGTGGACGATAAATTGAATCTCTGATTGTTGATCGTTGATCGCTGTTACTCCGCGGTCCCTGAACCGCTCGGGACCACTGACGTCGTTGGACTCACACCTCGATAGAATCAACAACTATGGCCGCCAGCAGCTCTGAGGCCGAAATAAAACAGCAGGGCATCATCGAGACCGCTCAAGCCGCTGCCTCCGATCCCCAGTCGAAAATACAACCAGAGTTGATCGAGAAAAAGCTCGTCGAAGAAAGCCGCAAAGCCGGTGCCGTTGCATACCAATTCAATCCAAATGACTCTCCCGAAGAGAAAGCAAAAGCAGTGAATGCCGTGAGTCTATGATTCTACCCGCCTTCAAGCTCTGTCGACACAATAGCTAATATACATTGTTGCGTGCAGAGCCTTCCTCCCAATTTCCACAACCCGAAGAAACAAAAAGGACTTGCGTTGGTGTCAGATCAAGTACGAATAACGGCTCTTTTATTTCATAGTCAGGACTCACATATTCCAGGACATAACAGGCCCCGCTGACTACGACCTCCCGTCTACCGATAAAGCCACTGAGGAGGTAAAGCAAGCCGCTACCTTGAACGAAAGCGACAAGAAATCAGCGCAGAATGGACATCTGACCGAAGACCAACGTTGGGCTCGTGATCGTACTGGATGGGCACCTCAATTTGTCAAGCCTGAAGAAAAGCGAGAAGAGGCAGAGACGCTGTTGGACCATCGCACCTTCTTAGAGGAAAAGCTCGGCGACAAATTTTTTGGAGGTACGTACTTTCTTGTCTTTGACCACATCACCCACCGGAAAATTCAACACGGGAGATTGCTTTAAGTTCCATCTAATATATATATATATATATAAAGATTGGTATCATAATGCCGCTGTAATCGTCTTTGCCTGTCTATCGTCGTGGATCATTGCAGTGCTCGGAGGAGGCCTAGGTTGGGTCTTTCTCGTCATGGCAGCGTGTGGCACTTACTATCGAACGTCTATCCGCCGAGTCCGCCGCAACTTCCGTGACGATATTCGTCGAGAAATGGCCAAACAGCGCATTGAAACAGACTCGGAAAGCTTGGAATGGATCAACGGTTTCTTGCTCAAGTTCTGGCCAATTTATGCCCCCGTCCTTTGCGACACCATCATCAACTCCGTCGATCAGGTCTTGAGTACCTCCACGCCGGCATTCCTCGACAGCCTCCGCATGAAGACTTTTGTTCTGGGAACCAAACCCCCTCGTCTCGAACATGTGAAGACTTATCCTAAGACCGAGGTAGATACCGTTATCATGGATTGGAAGTTCAGTTTCACCCCAAATGATACCATGGATATGACTGCCCGTGAATTAAAAGACAAAATAAACCCCAAGGTGGTCCTTGAGGTCAGAATTGGCAAGGGTTTGGTCAGTCATGGCCTGGACGTCATTGTGGAAGATTTCGCTTTCTCCGGCCTGATGAGAGTCAAGATGAAGTTGCAGATTCCCTTCCCTCATATTGAACGTGTTGATATTTGTTTTATGGAGCGCCCTGAAATTGACTATGTCTGCAAGCCTCTTGGAGGAGATACGCTCGGTTTCGACATCAACTTCATTCCGGGTTTGGAAGGTTTTATCAAAGAACAAATTCACGGCAATCTTGGGCCAATGATGTACCAACCTAATGTCTTCCCCATTGAGATCGCAAAGATGCTTGCAGGGAATCCCGTGGATCAGGCAATTGGTGTCCTTGCTGTGACTCTTCACGGTGGTTACAACTTGAAAGGATCTGGACGAATCGGCAATACTGTCGATCCGTACTGTTCTATCTCCATCAACAACCGTGATGAACTGGCCCGCACGAAAACCGTTCGAGACACAAGTGAGCCACGCTGGAACGAGACTCATTATATCATCATCACTTCCTTTACCGATTCATTAACTTTAGGTGTTTATGACTACAACGACGTTCGCAAAGACCAAGAGTTGGGAATCGCTACGTTTCCACTTGACAAGCTTGAATCAGAACATGAACATGAGGGCCTATCTTTGGACATTTCATATAGTGGAAGGAGCCGGGGTGTTTTGAAAAGTGATATTCGATTTTTCCCTGTCTTGGGCGGCCGAAAGCTTGAAGATGGCACAGAGGAACCCGCGCCAGAGCTGAACACTGGTGTTGCACGATTTACTGTGGAACAAGCGAAAGAGCTGGACGGAAGCAAGAGTTTGATCGGATCACTCAATCCTTATGCTGTTTTGTTATTGAATGGCAAGGAGGTGCATGTCACAAAGAAATTGAAGCGCACCAACAATCCCATTTTTCAGAACTCGTCTAAGGAGATGCTCATTACGGACCGGAAACATGCCAAGTTGGGCCTTGTCATAAAGGATGATCGTGACCTAGCGACAGATCCGGTCATCGGAAGATATCAGATCAAATTGGATGATATGCTCAAAATGATGGACAAGGGTCAAGAGTGGTATCAGCTAAGTGGCGCCAAGACAGGCCGTGTCAAGATGATGGTTGACTGGAAACCGGTGGCTTTGCGTGGCATCGTTGGTGGTGCCGGTTATGTGGCCCCTATCGGCGTGGTCCGTATACATTTCAGAGGCGCCAACGAATTGCGGAATCTCGAGACCATGGGCAAGTCCGATCCATATGCTCGTGTTTTGCTTAACGGCATCCCCAGTGGTCGCACAGTCACCTTCAAAAATAACCTTAATCCTGTATGGGATGAAATTGTTTACGTTCCGGTTCACAATGTGCGAGAGAAGCTGACATTAGAGGTTATGGACGAAGAAAACATGCAAAAGGATCGTAGCCTTGGTGAAGTCGAAATTGCATTGTCGGACTACATTCACGAGGACGAGAATGGGGAATACGAAGTTGATGACGAAAAACAAGATATGAAGAGTGGTCTCCGCATGAACGGACGCGGTGCTGCTAAGGGTATTCTTAATTACAATATAGCTTTCTACCCAACCTTGAATGTCTACGACCCTGAGGAAGATGCCGAAGAAGATGAGGAAGAGGGTGAGCTGGCCAGTCTTAAATCCGGAGGACATTCCAAGCAAAACAGCGTCGACTCAACTCGCAAAAGCAGTGATGCCCCTAGGCCTAGCACGGATGTTAAGTCGAATGGCCGACCGAGCATCGACACCGCGGTTTCCAAGGCTGCAACCAATGGTAGTTTGAATTCTCCCACAACGCCAAAGGCAGTGGTACAGGAGCGTCCTAAGGTTCATATTGAGGCTGCAGACTTGACCAAATACGGTACGTATCAGCCTACAGTGACTGAGATGAACGTGGATTGTGACATTCTAACAATTTTCTAGAGTCGGGTCTCATCGTTTTCAAGCTCATTGATGGGCAGCTGTCACACACCAATGTCCAGCTTGAGGTTCTCGTCGACGATCATATGTTCCCCTCGTACACCTCGATGAAAATCAAGTCTCGAGAGGCGACATTCCAAGATGGTGAGTCCACCTAATATTTTAGCTCGCAGCGCAAGTGGCTAGTAGCCATGCTAACCTTTATTGTTATAGTCGGCGATGCGTTCATTCGTGAACTGGACATGTCGCAGCTCACCCTTCGACTTGTGCAGAAATCCAACGATAAGGACGAAAAGCACGTGATTGCCAAATTGACTGGTGACACGTTGTCTACTTTGCAGCGCTGTCTCTACACACCTACTGAATTATCGCTGCGGGCCGATAATGGTGCAGTTAGCAAGATCAAAGTCAGCCTGCGATTCATCCCCGTGCAGATGAAGTTGGATCCTCGTGAATCAATCAACAACTCGGGTGAACTGCGTGTTGACGTGCTGGACGCTGCGGACCTCCCTTCCGCCGACCGCAACGGTTTCAGTGACCCCTACTGCAAGTTCAAACTCGAAGGCAAGGACGTCTACAAGACCAAGGTTCAGAAGAAGACTCTCCATCCTGCATGGAATGAGTTCTTTGAAACGTCCATCAAGTCTAGAATCGGCGCCAATTTCCGTGTGGACGTCTACGATTGGGATTTCGGAGATAAAGCGGACTTTTTGGGCGGAGCTGACATCAATCTCGAGATGCTCGAACCGTTTCACCCACAGGAAATCAATCTTGACCTAGATGGAAAGTCAGGTGCCATTCGTCTTAAGCTCCTGTTCAAACCGTCTTATGTAACAAAAACACGACAAGGCCAATCCACAATGTCTGGTACCTTTGCGCCCGCCGGCAAGATTGTGGGAGCTCCAGTCAAAGGAGTTGGCATGGTTGGCGGTGGAGTCGTCAAGGGTGCATCCTTCCTTGGTCGGGGTCTGAAGAGTCGATTTACGCATAAAGAAAGTGAGGGAAACGGTACTTCAACTCCTGTGCGTGAAGAATCTCCTCCACAGACACCCAGCAAGTCCGAGGGCGGCCTTGCGCGTGCTCCTGGTTTAGTTATCGAGCCGAGCTCGCCCAGTTCTTCTGTCGATGCACCCGAAAGCTTGAACCGTCGTCACAGCCGCACGAAGAGCGTCAAGTCCCTGCTCGGAGACAAGGGTACTCCCGGATCCATTGGTGCCGAGGCAGGTTCAGCCATATTTACTATCGTCTCAGCCAGTGGATTCTCCCCATCAGCCAATGTACGCTGCCATGTCCGCCTCTTGGGTGCCAAAGGTGCCAAGGAGATACACAAAACAAAGGCAGTCAAGAGCTCCAGCGGCTCTGTTCAATTTGACGCATCTCACGAGACGTTCAAAGTTCCTCACGTTCCTGCGGATGCTCAATACCAGTTAAAGGTGGTTGACCATAGCACCTTCGGATCGGACGCCACTCTTGGTGAAGCGCTGTTCTTTGTCGATGACCAGGGGACGGCAATGAGCAAGGAGAAGACCATTAATGTTGGCTCTGGGAGCGTCGTCATCAAGAGTGCTTTTGCTGCTAGCGACGTTGCCAATGGCCGACCCAGCACGTCTCATTCTGTGAACCTCGAGGCGCCGGATGCCAATGGTGACACTCCCGACAAGAAGCGACGCAGCTTCTTGTCGAAGCGCAGCGTTAGTGGTGTATAGGCTATTGGTGACGTGAAAAACTGTCCTTCATTTGGCAATGCTAGCCACCGTAATTGTTTGTTTGATTATGTTGTATACCGTTATGATATCCTGCTTTTCGACCTTTGGTACTCTTACTGTTTATAATGTGTTTTTGAGTGGTGCCTGAATCCTCTGCAGTTGGTATCTTGTCTTGTAGCTAGATGAATGCATCCTGCCATTACTTTGCTACCTTTATCGCTTTATCTTGCCGAAAACTTGGTTGCGACTGTTGGCGAGTTTGCTTAGTGGATCGAACTTGAACGTCGCTGATTACCGATCGGGAAAAATTACCTTTTCGTTGAGTACTCCGATTATTATGACTGCAAAGTGTAAGTAGATAGTGAAATGTGCGAGTAGTCACAAAAAGCAACGAAGCGATAAACAATTAGCCACAATGAACTATCGTCGAATTGGGTGCTGACATGATGTGCAGAGAGCAGCGAACGAGCCTCCAGCGGCAGCTGCACGTGTTTCCCCTTTTCTACGTAGTAATACTCCTATGTACTTTTCATAGTAAAAGGCTAGCAGTGGTACATAGAGCTCCGGTGGTCCAAGCTTTCAGGGAACAAACCGTCATTCCTCCCTCGCGCCTGCCCTGTCCCTCCCCTGACCCCTTCTATTCTTCTTCTTCTTTTCTACTACTTATATCTTTTCCTCTCCTCATCCTCATCCTCGACCTCTTCTCATTCTGCTTCACCCAATTTTCTATCCATTCGTGCTCAATCGTTCGCTTTTTCTACTCCCCCCACGTACTGCCGCTTCCCGTGTGGCCAGACCCCTCCCACTTTTTCCAGGTAAGCAGTGCATACGCCATACCGTCTTTTTGCCATCCTCCTACCTGCCCCCCTCCCAATGGGAACAATCTACACAGACACACCCATGAACTATGGGCCAATCCAATCAATTGATGCGATGGCAACGAGACAATCTATTGTGTCGCTGCGGTGTGGCAATGGCACAAACAACAGCCAGAAAGGAAAAAGAGAGACATTGCCATCCTCTAGTCCAACCGAAGTCAAGCCATGCTGTCATCATTCGTAGAGCTTGCTTGGCCAACAATTTATCCCGCCTGCCGCTTTTTGCCCCGCTTTCACCACCAGTCGATCTCTCCTTTTGAGTCCAAGCCTTTGCTGTTGATTTTTATTCCTTTCTTGCTTCCCTTCAACGCTAACCGAATTTCCATTCTCGCCCGCGGTATAGACGAACACAATTTATCGCCGATTTACTCGATTTCCGTGCAACTCGTGAGAGCTTGAGCAGCTCCAATCATACACCGCATTCTTCAGATAGCAACAAACAAGTGCAATTATGGCTGCGAAAGCGATTCCTTCTCACTTGAGAGCCCAGGCAGAGTCTGGTGCTGAAGGTGAGAGTTTCCAGCGCAAGCACCATGGAAAGTCTCAGTCTCATATGGTATGTACGCGATATTTGCTTTACAACTCTTATCTTTTGAATCGCTGTTCCGAGTGGGGGGCGAAGACGATCTACAGTGGGTTTGATTCCAGAACTAATGATTGTGAAGGCTTTCGAGAATGCTTCCACCAGCGTGGCTGCTTCCCAGATGCGAAATGCTTTGAATGCTCTTGCCGAGACCGTCGAGGATGGCAGCACCAAGAAGCGCTTCGAAGCTGAGATGGACAACTTCTTCGCCCTCTTCCGCCGTTACTTGAACGACCGTGCCAAAGGCAACGCCGTCAACTGGGAGCGCATCGCTCCTCCCCAGCCCAGCCAGGTCGTTGACTACCAGGAGCTTGGAAACTCCGCCTCCGTCGAATTCCTCAACAAGCTCGCTGTTCTCAAGCTCAACGGTGGTCTCGGAACTTCTATGGGTTGTGTCGGCCCCAAGTCCGTCATCGAAGTCCGTGAAGGCATGTCTTTCCTTGATTTGTCCGTTCGCCAGATCGAGTACCTCAACCGCACATACAACGTCAACGTTCCCTTCGTTCTCATGAACTCCTTCAACACCGATGATGACACCCAAAACATCATCAAGAAATACGAGGGACACAATATTGATATCATCACATTCAACCAATCTCGCTACCCCCGCGTTCTCAAGGATTCCTTGCTCCCCGCACCCAAGAGCTTCGACTCCCAGATCTCCGACTGGTATCCTCCCGGTCACGGTGACGTTTTCGAGTCCCTCTACAACTCCGGCATTCTTGACAAGCTTCTTGAGCGTGGTGTTGAGATCCTCTTCCTATCCAACGCTGACAACCTTGGAGCTGTTGTTGATTTGCGCATTCTCCAGCACATGGTCGACTCCAAGTCTGAATACATCATGGAATTGACTGATAAGACCAAGGCTGACGTCAAGGGTGGTACCATCATTGACTACGATGGTCGTGTGCGTTTGTTGGAAATTGCCCAGGTCCCCAAGGAGCACGTCAACGAATTCAAGTCCATCAAGAAATTCAAGTACTTCAACACCAACAACATCTGGATGAACCTCCGTGCCATCAAGCGTGTTGTCGAAGAGAACGAGTTGGAGATGGAAATCATCCCCAACGAGAAGTCCATTCCCGCGGACAAGAAGGGTGAAGCCGACCTTTCCATCATCCAGCTCGAAACCGCTGTTGGTGCCGCTATTCGCCATTTCCGTAATGCTCACGGTGTCAACGTGCCTCGTCGTCGTTTCTTGCCCGTCAAGACTTGCTCTGATTTGATGCTCGTCAAGTCTGACCTATACAGCTTGCAGCACGGCCAACTCGTCATTGACCCCAATCGTTTCGGTGGTGCTCCTATCATCAAGTTGGGTTCCGACTTCAAGAAGGTCTCTGACTTCCAGAAGCGCATTCCCAGCATCCCACGTATTGCCGAGCTCGACCACCTTACCATCACTGGTCCGGTGAACTTGGGCCGCAACGTCACTCTCAAAGGCACAGTCATCATTGTTGCTAGCGAAGGCAGCACCATTGACGTTCCTCCTGGTTCCGTTCTCGAGAACTGTGTCGTCCAGGGAAGCTTGAGAATCTTGGAGCATTAAACAAGTATCCGAAGGCATTCGCACCCAAAATTCTCTAATCATTTTTATTTGCTTGTTATGCGTTTCCAGCTACTCATTGTCCCGCTTTCCTGGGACTTCACTCATACTCTGGCTGTGTCTTGGTGATAACGTTAAGGTGGAGTGACGTTTTTGTGTCGAGTGATAATAGATATTACATTACGCAAGGAGAGAATAGGCTGTTTTAATCTGCTAGTTTACTTTAATAAAGAGTATACATACCATACAATCTTCTAACTTGAAGTGTATAAGCTTACCTGGGGATCTTTTGTGGTAACCCACTGATTGAAGTGAAAGCTCATTAGAACGATCTCTCCCAATTCAACTGCAAGCATATTGAATGACACGATTGGCAACCTTATAACGCTTCTCTAAACCTCACACGCCGAGATGAATCAGGTCAACCAATGAGAATGCGGCTTGGATGGTTATCTAGTGGGGAGACGATAGCATCAGTAAGTGATAAGGCAGATCATCGCTTCTTCTTGCTCCTTATGCTATGCGAGACACTTGGATATACCGTCAAGATTGATAGAGATCTATTCAAACCCTTGACTTGATCTACTCCATCATCTCACTAGAGACGTCCGTAGAGATGCCCGTGGAACCGCGAAGGCGCCATAACGGCGTACCCCAGGCCTGCGAACCATGTCGTAAGTCCAAGATTCGATGTGATCACGAAAGCCCGAGATGTTCGCGGTGCGTCATTCGTAATTTGAATTGTGTCTATCATCCTGCGCCCATGACCAAGCGTCGTCCGCCGCCACAGGTATCGAATTTTCAGACGACAGCTTATGAGGACGCTACTGACCTGGAGCGGTCCATCGAATCTCCGCACACGAATACAGAGTACTCTTTGCCCTCTGCCCCTGATACGAGTCTGCGACTTTCTTTAAATGGATACAAAGTAGCTTCGAAACGGAATTCGCTGTTCCAGAAGGAAGTTGGTCAGCATGAAACAACCCGGTTCTCTGCAGTCTTCTTTGAAAATCAGGATAGTTTCGGCCCTGTGATTGACGACGTTACGAATTCCTCTTCTTACCAAGAGCCATGCCTAGAGCCGGGTCAAGAGCTTGATGCAAGGAGGAAGGAGTTCTGGCCGCGTATGGAGTTGGCTGTCGACACGCTCCTCATGTTCCCTACAGCACGTACGTGCGAGAAACTTGTGGAGGGTATTCATCATATCTACGATGTCTGGGTGTCTCCAATCATGATACAGCAGTGTCTGGAGCAGGTATGGAGGGAATACGGCAATTGTCTGGGCGACCATCGGACGCGTGAGTCGGTCGCAATGATGGCAAGTGATCTCTTCCTTAACGACAAGAAGCCTCGCGCAACGCCTGAAAATAACGATTTCGACCGCGCCGGCTGGATGAACTGGTTCTCTGGGCCTTTGCTGCGGTGGGAAATGGTTGGTATCCTCTTCAGTTGGGCCGGGATGGCATTTAGACATCGACAGGAGTGGGATTCTGTTTTCGATTTACCTGAGCAGCAGGGCCGGGATCGCAATAGTGCTGCTGAAAGGATGAGGGAATGCGCGAGTGCTTGTGTGAGGCTCTGCGATGACCATTCGGAAATCAGTGATATCATGGTCATTTGCATGAAGAATAGTGTTAAATTGCAGAGTACCATCATCAGCGACGAGAGTGAGTTATATGCTGACGCCATGGTTAAGATTGAGCTGATCTTGGATGTAGGCGATCGAATACGAGTCGACTATGGTACCGTCCGCAGTGCTTTCATAACAGCGGGTTTGCATCGTCTACCGCAGCTCAGGAAAGTCACGCCATACTCTCAATACCGAGCATGCATTGCCTCGTCCATGTACTACCTCGACAAATGTGAGAGTTTGTTCAACGCACAGCCACCGATGTTAAGTCGCCATTTCTGTCAATATTCGCTCCCACTGGATCTATGCGAGGAGGATGTCTACGGAGGTCGCGAAAGACTGGATGCAGCTTTGGCGAGACTCGATTCGAATGGCTGGAATACGGATGGTCAAATCTTTACAACGACCTGGCTTCGGGCATTGGTTATGCTGAGTCCTATCCGAGAAGGGATATTGGAGCTTTCATTACGAATTAATCAGCAATTCACGAGATCAGAAGTGGAGTGAGCCTTGTCAATGCCCGTTTTCTGTCTGTCCCCCTAAACTGATGATTTGCAGAAACCTGATCGTCCAGTTGAAGCGAATCGTTGCATCATATCCTCCGCATATTAGGTATGACCGTAATTTGGAATGGCCTGTAAAATCAGGTGTGGGCTCACTCGCACGGGGCGCTCATCAAGTGTACATTATCAATCGCATACAGCTTGATGTGTTACAATGTCACTTCCTTCTACAGCGCCTACTTGTCTCGCGAAGATTCAACGGTGGTCAGGATTTGTTTGACATTGCCCAGGAGACATTGTCTATTATTGTATCGCTGTGGCTTCATCGCGATGAGTTACAGGACGTTACCCATACTTTCGACTGGATTGTAAGTTGCCTATTGCATGGATTTACGGTTACTAATGTCATCTAGTCTGTCTCATACGGAATGCCCTGCGCGGGGATCTTATGCATCGAGCTCCTCAGAGCGACTAATCTAGCACCTCTTACGCCAGCAACAGAGCCACCAACGACCGCCGCCATACACTCTCCTGTGCATCTCTCACGGTCTCAGGTCATCCAGAATCTGACCATGTTCAAAGCTCTACTTGACTGGATACGTCCTACAGATAACAACGCACAGCTCAGTAGCAAGTTCAGCAAAGTCCTCCAGAGAATTATTGACACTGTCTTTGACTCTCTTGGACCTTTGTATGGTGCTCAATCCCAACAGAGACCGGATGAGCAACGGCTTCAGAGAGAGTATGAAATTGACGATCAGCAGCCGCAGGGACAAAATCTATCATCCGCCACGATAGACATTGAGCACGATCTTGATCTTGATCCTGTGCTGATTGCTAGCAATGATATGGATTGGCTGAATACTATTGATTGGACGCAGGGTGATTGGCTGGAGCAGAGTAATCATACATTTCTGCGTTGATCGACCGCGACGACCTTAATCTTTTTCGATACTGCGATCAATCTACCTTTCGACAAGCGATTACATGGATCTGAGCCGAATGTGCTCTACCACATAAATCCTTGTTAGGTTGATCATCTAATGCCATTATCGAGCCAATCATCTCTAGGGCCTGGGCCTACTGAGGTACCGGCTAGGATTCGGACCACTAGGTGTCAAACTTATATGTCACGCTCAAGCCTTTCCCCTGATCCTTGTCAGTGCAAGCTAGGCTCATAGTGCGGTTGATCAAAGATAAGTGATCCTACAAGCACCCGGTAGCTTCGGAGTTCTTCGGAGTGCCATGTCGACCTGTCGGACCTTTGTGGAGACCTGATTCCGGAGCATCGTCCTTCACCAGAACTAGAAGCTTGGGGTGAACATGGACAATTCGATCGGTGTTAGATTCTTTCATTACTTTTGTTTGTGTGTTTTTATGGTCAAAACCTGCCGCTTGAAACAAATTGCCCTCATTCAGCAGGACATTAGACAATCTTCATACACGCTATTGGTATCTCTAAGACCAATTATAAGATATGAATCTCAAATCTTTAGCCAATTCCCTTCCTGCAGGTTGCCTACCCGTCGAGAATTCGACAATTCCATTCTGGCATCAAGATCTCCACGAATTGCATAATCACCGAACAACGGAACAACTTCCCGAGTCCAGCGATGTGGTCATAATAGGCGCCGGCTACGCAGGAATCAGCACTGCTTATCATCTGATCAAAGGCGACAGCGCTGGTAAGAATCTTTCTGTCACAATTTTAGAGGCACGAGGTGTCTGTTCTGGTGCCACTGGACGCAATGGCGGCCACCTACGGCCTGACATGTACAGTCCCATGCCTAAATTCATCGACCGAGCGGGTATCGAGCGTGCTGTGGAGGTTGCCGAATTCGAAGTTGCGCATCTCAACGCTATAAAGTCACTGGTTGAGAGGGAAAAGATCGATTGCGATTTCACCCTTACCCGATCTATTGATGTGTGGTGCAACGAAGAAGCGGCTATCAAAGCGAAAAATTTGTATGACGCGCTGGTTTCGCGCAATCTGGATTATATGAAGGATGTGTTTTTCGTGTTTGGCAAGGATGCGGAGGGTATCTCGGGCGTAAAGGGAGCCAAAGCTTGCGCTTCGTTTACGGCGGCTACTCTCTGGCCGTACAAGTTGATTCTACATCTCACCGAATCTATTCTTGAGACTGGATTGGTGAACCTCCAAACTAATACACCAGTGACATCAATTACAAAGGCAGCCTCAGAAGGATTTATCGTTACAACTCCGCGCGGCACAACCTTGGCTCGAAAAGTGATTTATGCAAACAACGCCTACGTCTCGGGTCTTCTTCCGCAATACAGTCAGGCTATCGTTCCATGCAAAGGACTGTGTACTCACATTACTGTTCCGGAAGGTACGATACCGCCTCTGTTGAACAATTCCTACATCGTGCGTGAAAAGGATGAAGTGGTTTCATATCTGATCCCTCGCGCTGATGGGAGTATTGTCGTTGGAGGGGCCAATACGAAGTATCGCCCGTTTCTTGAGCAGTGGTATGACAATGTGGATGACTCGATTCTGATTGAAGAGGTGAAGGATTATTTCGATGGTTACATGCAACGTAATTTCCGTGGGTGGGAGAACACCGGCGCTCGAGTAGATAAAGTCTGGACTGGGGTTATGGGTTACAGCTGGGATTCTAATCCTCATGTTGGCCCTGTTCCCGGGGGTGATGGCCAGTATATTCTCTGTGGCTTTAATGGACATGGAATGCCCGTGGTTTTCTTGTCAGCGTTGGGTATCGCCAAGATGGTCAGAGATGGTATCGAGTTTGAGGATTCTGGTGTGCCGAGACTGTTCCGAACAAGTCAGGAGAGACTTGATAAGGCGAAGAGTGGTCCTGTAGGAGGGGATATACTCACTAAGAATGCATAGTTAGCTGTAAGGTGTATCTGATAGAATAATAGATTTAATCACAAAACCACGAATTTGAGTGCGGTAAGAAGATAAACCTAGGGTGGACTATCTGGTTTCTTGATGGCTCAACTATATCCAATCCGTATTACATGTTTGATACTCATCTTTGACTGTTGTAATGTTCAGCAAACATCTGGTAAAACTCGCACCATGTATTAATATAGGACGAATATTATACTTCAGAATCTTTTTACCTAAGTGTCATTCAAATTTTCCGTGAATGGAGTACTGCCACCGTAGTACATGTATAATCTATAAACAAAGTATTCAACGAAGATCACCTACTCTACATCTGTACTCAAGCTAATCTTCTCATATTTCTTGAAGTTATCCATCTCTCCCTGCAACCGTGCAAGAATAGCCGGATAAGCATCCGTGCCAAGCAAGATCCTCAAAGGCGGGCTCTCCATCATGGCCAAGTCGTAGAATGCCTTTGCGGCCTTTTTCGGGTCTCCAGGCTGACTTCCGTTTCGGGAGATCATGGCGGCTTTGGCGTCAAGATGGTCGTATGCTGGATGACGGTCGGTGAAAGCCATTGACGCTCCGGCCCAATTTGTTCTGTTTCGGTTTAGACACAGAGGAATAACTTTGAACTTCTTGCAACGTACCTGAAACCACCGGGCTCAATACAAGTAAACTTGATCCCCCATTCTGGCTTCATTTCCTTTGAAAGCGATTCTGTAAAACCTTCAACTGCCCATTTACTAGCGGCGTACATGCTAAAGCACGCAGCTCCACGCTGCCCGCCAACACTGGTAACTTGCTGAATGACGCCACCGCTTGGACTTTGAGTTCTCATGATAGTCATAGCCTCCCGCGTGACATTGACAAGTCCGAAGAAATTGACTTCCATTTGCATCCGGATTTGCTCGTCCGTGTATTCTTCAAAGCATCCCGCAAGTCCGTAGCCGGCATTGTTCACGACCACGTCAATGCGTCCAAAGCGCTCAACGGCCTCGGAAAAGGCCGTTTTGATACTTTTGAGGTCGGTGACATCGAGTTTCAGGGCTAGATAGTTGTCCTCGGTGGTCTTTTTGAACTTTAGAATAGATGGTTTTCGTGCTGTCGCGATGGCGACGTCGCCACGGTCTAGGACTTCCTGGACCAGGTCATGGCCGAAACCGGTTGATGTCCCCGTGATTAGAAAGACCTTTGGCATAACGAGGGCTTTTCCTTCGTAGTTCATATGTCAATATCTGATTTGATTTTGTGGTATGAAAAGGAGCATTCTGAAGTAAGGGATGGTTTGTGATGCAGGAATAAGGCATTGAAACTCTCAATAGTAATTTTCATCGACATGGTGTTATTCCTCTCTAAGTACTCCTGAAGTAAGTACCTTGGTATCGAAGTAAATCCAAGATATCTCGCCTTGACACTGGGTACTCTGAATCACCCTGTCAATTGCATCCATATTCAAAAGTAGTGGGGGATCCTTATCTACCGGAGTGGACTCCGGCCCCTTGTCCACTCCTTCGGAGCAAGTCTTATCTATCAATGTCCCTTTCCTTCACCCTTGCTTTGTTTTTGCTTCACGTTGATTGGGTTGAATTTTTTCTCGTCTTGGATATCATAATCGTCTGTGTGCGTCCTTCTAGCCGTCTGAATGATATCTAAACGTCATAATCCATTCGAGAATCAGCATGGCCTTATCTGTGTGGCTAATATCCGAGATAACGACCGCCAGAGCTAGATTTGTTGGCTGTGCAGTCAGGAGACACTGAATTAGGGCTCTGTACAGGTATAAACCAAAGCTGAGTCGTCTGGGGCGTACACCCGAGCATATGGTCTGACCCCAGATATCAAAACCTGAACCGTTGTTTTCATATAACGGATCAACATAATCTTAGTCAAGATGTCCTCGATTAATAGCTCCGCTCAGGACAATGCGAACGAAGTCGTACACAAGTCAGGCCATGACGAAAAGACCATGCCTCACAACATAATGACACCCGTTCCACTAGCCGACGAAGCTACCGGCGAGTTCGAAGAAGTCGAGGCTACGAGACAAGGCCTACATCAACGACACATTCAGATGATCGCGCTAGCTGGCACCATTGGAACGGGTCTCTTTCTCAGCTCTGGTCGAGCAATCGCTCACTCCGGCCCCTTGGGTGCGTTCCTAGGATACTTGGTAATGGGCTGTGTTGCCGGCGCTGTCACTCTCGCAGTGGGTGAGATGGGCACACTTGTGCCCCTGAACGGCGGCATCGTCCGCTACGCTGAATATTTTGTCGACCCAGCGTTGGCGTTTGCGAACGGCTACAACTTGGTCTATTCTTACCTCGTGTCCATTCCTGCCGAGATTGTAGCTGCAGCCGTGCTGGTGCAGTTCTGGTCGGACCTGAACAGTGCAATCTGGATTACCATTTTTGGCCTGCTCATGTTGTGCACCGCTCTGGTCTTTGTTCGGGTGTATGGAGAGCTTGAGTTTTTCTTCTCTATGATGAAGATTTTGCTCATTATTGGAGTCAATATTATGGTAAGTAATCTTGAGACAGCAGTGACTCCAATTGCAGCCTGCTAACAAGATCCATCAGGCTCTCGTCATCACTTGCGGTGGTGGCCCTAACCATGAGACCATAGGGTTTCAATACTGGCGCAACCCCGGCCCTTTTGTTCAATACCTTGGCATCGGCGGTTCTCTTGGTCGTTTCCTCGGTGTCTGGACCACTTTAAATAACGCACTGTACGCTTATTCTGGCATCGAAACGATCACAGTTGCGGCTGGGGAGACGAAGTCACCGAGACGGGCTATTCCACAGGCGGCGAAACGCATCTTTGTCCGGATTTTGATCTTTTACAGTATGTTGTTGAAAATATACCCTGATGTGTCTTTTTAGTTCTGAATTTCTCATCTAGTTATTTCAATCTTCATGATCGGTCTGGTCGTCCCTTCCAATGATCAAGAACTGGGCCATTCCAGCGGCACAGCATCTACTTCGCCGTTCGTTATCGCAGCCACTCGAGCAGGGATCAAGGTGGTCCCATCAATCATCAATGCTGTTGTGATAACCTCGGCGTGGTCCTCGGGCAATTCCAACATGCTCGGAGGGTCTAGGATATTGGTTGGACTAGCCAAGCATGGCAGAGCCCCCAAATTTTTCACTCGACTCAACAAATTCTCGGCACCTTGGATTGCAGTTTCCCTCTACGGCCTTTTCATGTGTCTGGGATATATGTCGCTGTCTGCCTCTGCAAGCACGGTGTTTGACTGGTTGCAAGATCTTGTTTCCATCGCTACCCTAACCAACTGGATTACGATTCTGGTTACCTATCTCCGTTTCTATTACGGCTGCAGGAAGCAAGGAATCTCGCGAAAGGCTTTACCTTGGGCCACTCCCTTCCAACCATACATCACATGGGCTTCTCTTGTCATTCTTAGCCTTTTCCTCATTACAGGAGGTTACTCGACCTTTATCAAAGGACATTGGGATAACGAGACGTTCGTCTCGTCTTACATCAATATTCCATTGTTTTTGATACTCTACTTTACGTACAAATTCGTGTGCAAGACAAAGATTGTCGCTTTGGAGGATATCCCCATTCAGCCCTTTATCGATATTGCCAATCGAAACGTCGAGCCGCCACAGAAGCCTAAGAGAGGACTGGCCAAGCTTAATATCTTGTGGGGTTAAATTAGCGAAGTGTTGTCTATTTATTAAGGACTGCAAGCATTATTTCGGACGTTGTGCTTGTGGTGCCGAGTGCGCGGTGTGAGATCTCTACATCTGGTACAAATGTAGGATTATGGGGCAAATAAGGTATCCCTCGATGCACAATGATTTTATAGTGCTATACATAGGGTAAATCTGTCTCTTAAACCATATTAAATATTATATCATGTAATATTTCATACTTTTGCAGAGATGTAAGGTACTTAGGTAATAGATAGATATCAGGATAAACCATGCACGACTCGGAAAGATTGATATGTTTCAGTAGGTAGTGAGGCCTCTACCTATTAGTATTTTACCTTCTATCCATATAGGTATGAGGTGTATTGTTTACGCCATCTCTCCGGCTTAGACCAGCCTCGCCCCCTTTTGCTGGCCTAGCATCCTGTGTAGCGTCCAGCTGCATGATTCACCCTGCACATGATAACACCCGTCCTGGTAATGGACATAAAATAAGATAAACTAGTTGGTCTCGTTAATCTACAAGATAAGGTCACTCCGGAGTGCAAATACTTCTACCTGTGTCCACTCCGTGCGGAGTAGGTAGTATCCACTCCGATGTCTTTCCTATCATTACGGTAGTCCGCGAAATACCTAATCAATGAAACCTATTGGAGAACATCGCGGTGTAACAACACAAGAAGATCTTATTTCCTAATAGCAAAGTGTCTAAATAGTAGTCATTAAGAAATGGCGAAGCCTTCAAGGTTTATCCACACTTCGTCTCGCCGACTTTCCTTCTGACTTCTCAACAGCCTGGCCCGAAAACTTGCAGTGAAATTTAGGATAACCATCATTTTTATTTCACGATGGCTGTGGTTGATATCGTTCCCGCCAAAAATGAAGGCGAACACCAAATTGAGCAGCAGATCAAAGTGTCCAGCTCCTGGTGCGGCCCTGGGCCCGCCGCATACGACTTTCGATCCGACACCATCACAACACCAACATTATCTATGCTGCAGCAAATCGCGCAATCGACGCTTATGGACGATGTGTACCAAGAGGACACAACAACGACAGAATTTGAGAAGTTCATGGCCAAGTTGACAGGGAAAGAAGACAGTCTACTGGTGATGTCAGGGACTATGGGAAACCAAATCGCTCTTCGCTCGCTCTTAACACAGCCGCCACATGCGATCCTCTGCCATGTCTCGTCACACATACTCAACTCCGAAGCCGGTAGCTGCTCATCTTTTTCTCAGGCGCACATGCAACCATGTACCCCAGCCAACGGACAATACCTTACCCTTGAAGATGTCAAGCGTACGGTAGTGATCAGCAATAACATCCACATCGCTCCAACCCGCGTCATCTCTCTCGAGAATACTTTAGCAGGCGTCATCACTCCTCTAGAGGAAGTTCGCCGCATATCTGCATTTGCTCGTTCTAATGGTATCAAAATGCATCTTGACGGCGCAAGACTCTGGGAAGCAGTGGCTGCCGGTGCCGGCTCGTTGACCGACTTTCTGGAGTGCTTTGATACGGCCCAATTGTGCTTCTCCAAGGGTCTAGCTGCACCTATGGGTAGCATTATAGTTGGCCGGAAGAGTACCTTGGAGCACTGCAGATGGGTGAGAAAGAGCATTGGTGGAGGCATTCGACAAGCTGGAATCATCTCAGCTGCAGCTCGTGTGGCAGTCGAGGAGAATTTCGGTACGGAACCTACTGGTAAAGGAAATAGATTGCGCGCAACACACGACAAGGCCAAGGTCATCGAAAAGATGTGGGCTGATCGTGGTGGAAGTTTCAAACGACCCGTTGAGACGAACATGGTCTGGTTGGATCTACTACACAGCGGCATCACAGTGGACGAAGTTATCTCTGCTGGCAAGGAAGAGGGTGTCAAATTGATGAGCGGCAGAATCATTGTCCACCATCAGATCGCTGACGAGGCTATAGTGAGGTTGGAAAAAGTTTTCGATCGTTTGCTGTCGTCCAAGGAGAAGAAAAATGGTGAGGTTCAAGAGGCACAAACAGTCTATCGATGAACAATGGAGGATGAATATAGACACTCACAGCATTGGGTCATGTTTTATAGGTTTATTAGTATGAGAAATGACAAGATAATGAAAGTGCATAGGCAATACATCAAATCTAGATACAGAGTAACAGGTTACATGCACACAAGGTTCACAAGTAGAGAGTTTGCCTAATCAAATATTTAATCTCGCAAGTAGGTACATGTTTCCAGTTGAGATATAACCCTTTCGAATTCCACTTCGACTTTGTATCACTGCATGTAGGAGACCGATAATCAAACATAGTGTCTGAAAGTACATGTATTATTTTGTCAGGTTTTCCATATATTGGCAACAAGATGATATTATGATATACACGAGACAGACGTTACAACATATATCTCCTGGAGTAAAAACATTTCTAAACATCGGTATCATTCTCAAAACAAATACCTTGCTATTTTCATATGCTAGCATTAACTCGTTCAACTAACCACTTCATATCACCACATCCATAGCCGATCAAAAAAATATTTATAGGGTGCGAAGACGTGTGAGCCTTTCAATTGGGCTGAGCTTCACTGATCTGGAGGTACAAACGATCCCACGCTGTAAATGAGATTCTTATAATTCAGATATTGCTAGACATTGCAATCATTTTGTCTGCCATTTCAGGCAATGTGTCTGCGATGACGGCCATCTCGGTATTGAAAATCTCAATACAAGACTCTTTCTCGTAGATAGAACAATACGCGCCGCGGAAGCTGTTTAAATATACAGAATTAATATTCATGACCTTCTTCAGGTATTAGAAGGACAGCTTACCCGGCTTTGACTGCAGCACTGACATCCCACATATGCGCGGCGGCAAACCACTTCTGATCCTCGGGAGCAAATTTGTCAAGCATGGGCTTATACGACTCCATGGATGGCTTCATTGCAGCGAGGAGGGCTGCACCTGACGGGGTAGAATCGCGTGGCAAGAATTCATGACAGCTGACAAGTT
Organism: Talaromyces sp. F31; assembly: GCA_037356135.1. Lineage (NCBI taxonomy): Eukaryota > Fungi > Ascomycota > Eurotiomycetes > Eurotiales > Trichocomaceae > Talaromyces > Talaromyces sp. F31. The sequence goes on from JAYXSF010000034.1 coordinate 2,696,551, forward strand.
TGTCCGCGGGCATGTCGTAGCCTGCACGTTTGAAGTAGCCACCAACTCTTTCCGTGTCGCCCGTTGTCAGGCACCAAATAGTGAAACCATTATCCTTCAATTTCTCCATCATCTCTCGGCAGCCTGGGCGAAGCTCCAACTGAGAATATCCAGCTTGACACATATCTCTCTCCTCGTCGGTGGCGAATGATCTTGGGTCTTCGATTCCGGCCATAAATAGGACGCGGTAGAAAAGCGCTTTAAAAATCTCTTTGTAGGGTGTGTTGCGTCCGGACATGAGTAACATGGTGTACTCGAGCTCGGCCGCTTGCATCCACGCGAACCCGAGCAATTTGGCTGTCACATTATGCGTCCGCAGTTTCTGGCCGATGGCTCGTTCGATGGCATCGAAAAAGGCGTCGAATGACACGCAAGTGCCGACAACATCGAAGACAACGTGTTTCTTGGGAGATTCCATGTTTGTACTTATCAAATTGTTGTCGGACGATATATGTATTTTTGACAATCGTAATGCAACTCCTAGTTGAGGTCTTCGAATCAACGATCACTCATTCAAGACAATGGTTTCTACAGAACCACATTATATGCCTTTACATTACTAGTTTTGGCGCCCAAGGTCCTTCTCAATTGAAGCCTTGATGGATACATGTAAAGATAACCCATTGAAGATAACCCCATCGGTGCAAGTGGGAACTCCGCGGTCTTCTGTACGGGTGGGGTGCTCCGAGACTACGGAGCAGAGCTCGCTCGAAAGGGAAAAAGTGCAAATCCTCAGAGAAAAGTACACCGACAGTCACAACTTACAAGCCGAAACGGCGCGCCATTAATGTCATATGTCGTCCCCGGATGCTCTTTCCAGGGGACGCTGACTTCAAACACTTGCAATCGAAGCTGTCGAATGTGCATCAATGACCCCAGTATCTGTTTGATATTGTTGTATGGCACAAGCTCTGGATTATCATTAAGTGGTGCTCCGCTTAAATGTATGTATAGCTCTCGAAGACTCGCGAGATTTGCGAGCACGTTGCAGGCTTGCTGCCATGTTTCCGCGTCAAAGGGGGCGACTAGGTTCGGGTTTTCTATCATGATGTCTGGGTCTGACAGCATACCCCTGGGAGGTGGTATCGCGTCAGATTTGGGGGGAATATATAGAAATCTAGGAAACGAGTACTCCAAGCGAACAACGCGAAGAAGATTCAGTCTAGACGGGAGTATGGTCTGCGAGAGACTTAGTATTGTGTCTGGGCTGTTGAACTCGAACTTGTTTCCGCTGTATAGAAGGTCTATTGTTTCTGAGTATCTTCCTAACCGATTAGAGATCTCTTGCAGATAAATTAGCGAGATTTTGCAGAAGAATCTTACATAAATCGGCAGGTCATGAGTACAGAGAGGAGATTCGCATGTTCGCATTGTGCATCGTCCTTCTTTCCCGTGTAGTACCCAGCCGCTCGCGGACCAAAGCGTACACTAATAGTCGAATATCCCCAGCAGCGGTGGCCACAGTCACCGCTGGACTCTTCTTCGTCACATCGAATAGCCAAAAGCCGCTTGGGAGCACGTACAAGATGTAGATGGTGATCGCATAGGAGAGATCGCCATATCAGCATACGGATTTCGTAAGGTAATCGTGTAATCAGCAACGATTCTTTCTGGGCAAAAGTCTGCTGTTGTACTGTCTTGATCTTCTTGATTATGCTCGATAAGATATTTTTATGAGATCGATTGACTTGGTTTCGGGTGTCATGTTCGTCATTCAAAGGCAATGTGAGCGCTCGAGGCCGGTTTGCTGGAAGCGACTTCGCGCGGAATGCCTTTCTTTCTTTGCTGATTTGGGCGTTTGACGGAAAGGCGCTACCAGCGCAACAATATACCATATTTCTGCAGCTGTCTGCACTCGCAATGTATGGAAATGCAATGCGATGATTAAATGTTACTTTGAGTGCGTTGGGAGTTCAATCGATTCAGACTTGTATGCTGCTAACACAGCCCCTCTATACATGACTAACCGGTCGGAATGAATCCCATTGAGCGGACCAACATTACTCGGTGAAATGCTGACTTTATTGGTTCGCTACACGGACGAGACGACAGGGGATCAGGTCTTTGCTGGCTGCTTGGCACGAAGAAGAAGAGAGATGGTCGAGCTATATCGATATGATGCTAAAGTTACAGAGATCGTATTACTTACGTACGACATTCTCCATCAAAATTAGGGGCAGGGATAACTCAAAGCTTGTTGACTGAGCATTAGCATGCATGTAACATTAATAACCTCGTATCGAAGAACACCCGAACATGGGAATAGATTGGCATGACAACGAGAAAGTATCGAAATCAGTTGTGTTTCTTCTTGTGGTACCAGCTCCATCTCATTCAGGGACATTTTCTCTTACACTAGCAGCAAATATGGGCGGTCACTCGGCCTCATCAGGGCTGATACTGGGAGCTCTTCAGGATGCTGTGAGAAGATTGTAGATCATCTCGCTTGCCTTGTGACCAACGCAGGGAAATGGTATAATCATTTAGCCATCCAGATTGACCGTATAGCTCGAAAAGCAATAGTGTCTGGCATCTGCAGATCCCATTCTGTACCTAGGCATAGAGGTTGGTCCTCTCGGTCCACCTGTCGTCGAAATTTAACCACCGCGGCTTCGAGGATGATCGTCACTTCGCTTTCCTACTATGCACTCATGAATAAATACTATGAGATAATAGTCGAGGGCAGGATGATAAAAAGAGACAGGACTTAATATCCCGGAGAAATTTGACTGGTCGTGGTGGTTGCGCTGCTCTCCCGCTGATCTCAGCACGACGTCATAGGAGATACCCATAGGGCAGGCATTACGTCCAACTGCGTATTCCGTATACCTTCATTATTTGCGATGATAGCATTTTATCGTCTAGAATTAGATAGCTGATATCTCGCGCAACCCTCCCCACAACGGCTGTCTTACCGACACTTGCGCACCGCGCAGCATGCGTTGACACGGCAGCCATGAGCACGTCACAGGATGATCAGCAAAATCAGCGGGGGAACTCAGGCGAGACCGACCATGATGGTAGCACACAGATCGGTGGCCAGAGCACTTTCAGACCGATTGTGTCAGGGCCTTCATACCCCGATCAGGGGAGAACACCGGCTGATTTGAGACGGACTTTGGGACCGGGATGGAAGAAGAGAGTTTCCACAGCGTGTTTGGCGTGTAAAAAGTCGAAGCGAAAGGTATCTCTGAGGCTTATTCTTGTCGTGGCCTAGGCTTAAGATTGTACTTAGTGCTCCGGGACACCTCCATGCGATAACTGTCGGGCTCTCCACAGAGAATGTATATTCGACGAGTCACTCGATCAACGACGGCGCGTGGCTGCCAAACGAACGGCCGAGGAACTGGAATATCATCGCGACATGCTCAATGACTTGTTCAAAATAATTCGAACGGCAGACGAAAAACAAGCGCAAAGGTTGATGGAAATGATACGGAGCGATGCAACCCCGGAAGAACTTCGCTTGTTTATAGATGAGGTCCTTGTCCAGCTACAAACATTTGAGCCGCCGAGTAAAGCTAAACGAGAAACGGCAGCACAACTAAAGGAAATCAGGAGTCGAGCTAATATGCAAGGATCAGCGCCTTCTTTCAGACGCCAAGTTATGGATGTCAATTTCTTGTGTGTCATCCCACCTATTCAAGTACCGGCTAGTCCTTGGACGACTGTGACAGACGACGACGCCTTCGTGTCACATTTGATTTCGCTATACTTTACATGGGATTATCCATTCTATTCGTTTCTGGATTTGAATGTGTTGATCAATCATATGAAGTCGCGAGATCTTAATTCCGAGTATTGTTCGCCATTCTTAGTGAATGCTCTGTTAGCGCATGCTTGTGTGGGTTCTATTTCCTGGCGATCCTTCAGATTGCAAAGCTAATACATGTTGTATGCGCAGAGCTACTCTGAATACTCGGAGGCATACGGTGTACCCGGTGATATCACCACTAAAGGAGCCAAATTCATGAAAGAAGCTGAAAATTTCTTGGAGAAGCGAGGAGATGATGTGAGCCTTTCCACGTTACAAGGCACCATGATTTTGTATGAAAGGTATGCATTGAGCCGACTCTAAAACGGGACTTGCGTCGTTCTGATGTGATACTTTTTAGATATTCGATGACTGGACAGGATGACCAGGGTTATACTATGCTCTACAAAGGCATCGAAATTGCAGACAAGTTAGGGTATACAGGCGGCGAAGGACAGACTATTGATCTAAGCAAGAAGTCCAAGGATCTTTACAACTCCGCGGTAAAAACGGTCTGGGGATTGTTTCAAATTGACACGTTAGTCTTATATATAGCTTCTCAGATTTTTCAGATTATTCTGTGATACTGATTCCGCGCGAATAGGGTCGCTCATACCGCATTTCTCAAACCTTGTCGCATCAAAAACGTCCGTCTCTGCAGGACACCTGCGCTTAGCATAGAGCGGGATGCGGATTACTGGACCGCTTACCCATCTCAAAAACCGCCGCGAAAGGCCTTTTTTGTCACCTACTTTGATAAAGCGTGTACATTGAGCGAGATATCGCGGGATATTTCGACAACGCTTTTTGCAGATGAAATCGACGATGATAAGGAGCGACTCTCGGCTGCTGTGGACTCATTGTATACGAGAATGAAAGAGTGGCATGAAAGTCTGCCGGCCGAGTTTCACATGTCAAAAAGACCGGCTCCTCACATCCTGCTCCTGCAGTAAGTATTCTGCAGAAAATGATATGTAGAGGTGCGATACTGATAGAAAAACAAAAGGATACGATATCATACAATGCTTATCAGCATGTTCAACTGTCCTCGAGGTCACAACTATCATCATAAATCGACAGACATAGGGACACCAGCCAACGCACCAGGATCTCAGATGCCTGAAAGTGGCGAAGACCCAGAATCCATAGCGATTTCATCTGCTCGCGCGATCGCCAGTCTCGTCCGAGTTCACCAAGAGGAATACGGGATAAGTAGATCACACGTCTTCGCACTATTCGCGGTGAATCTCGCCTTGTTCGTTTTGCTAGATTTTGATGTTTATGATACCTACGATCCGGATTGTATATCGTTGACATCAGCGTTTGCTATTATAACGACGAGGTCGATACTTGGGCGGGAAGTGCGGTCTATCTTCCGTCGCTCGGTGAGTAAATCGAAGCAGAACGGTGTGTCTAAATGGGACCGATTGCCAGAAGGCCTGAGAGAGATACTCCAAGAGGATCCTGATGAATCTTCTGATTCTGAGGGCGACCATCACGATGAGCATGAACATGATGATGTCAGCGACAAATCCAACCATGATGGTGATACATCGACCAGGACAACGCCATTGACGCCGACAGAAGAGGACGAAACAAAAGTTCAGAAATCGAAGAAAGGATGGGGTCCTCAAGAAGGGTCAAGGGGGCTATGTGAGATGTTATGCCGATATGAGACTTTGACATTGGGACGGAATGATCAGGTTACGGGGAAGAAGTAGATTCATCAATTGATGTCTCTTGTGTGATTATCTGTACTTTAGCCAGCGATGAATGTGACATTCTTACCTACTGAGATTAATCCCAGTAAAGTGCTGTTTCCCCCCAGTGTCAATGGCAGGTGTAAATGCCTGGTTTCAGTTAGGGTTAGGGCTATGAGTGCCACTATTATGTATGAATGAATTGCACTTCGCGCAGACAGCATTTGAGGTCTGAATTAATAATCTAGCCTACCCCTTATAATCACAAAGAAATAGACATTAATTGAAATCATTCCACTTCATTGATCAGCTCACTGTATAGGCTTGTTGGACAAGCATTACACTAGTACCTACTTCGTGTCTAGGATAGTCTTCCGCGACACCTCGGTATTTCTCTGTTCTCGGCTTTGGAGAGGTTTATAAGCGTAGTATATGGGACCGCAACGTTTGGCTGCCGGCTAAACTGTCTCAGACCTTTTGGCGCAGTGGCTGCGCCTCGTAGGATCGCCGGAGAATGCACTCAACGGAGTGACCCCGTGGCATTTTATAGGGCTTCTAACTCTATACGGGGTCATAGAGCGCTTTAAGCGCCTCATGTCCATATAGGGAGTATGTCCACACTAGCTCGCAACGAAATGGATATTGATGGCCGGAAGGTTTTGTAAACTGCCACAATTACCGTATTTTGAACAATCCCGAGATGGTGCCAATACCCACAAGCTATTTGAGATATGCTGCTTAACCGAGGTTTCCCGAAAGCCATGTTCCGAAATACGAATTTTGTTTTGAAATGGCTTGAGAGCTTACTGTTGCTTATTTTCATCAAGTGTGCTACAAATACATTTTCAATTAGCTATCTGACTCTGTTGCTTCTACTGTATCTCCATCTACATCTTCCAAAAGAACCAATCAAAGATGGCTCCCGCCGCAGAGCAGGACATCACCCCACCAGCCATAAATCCGGTGAAATCCTGGCCCAAACCAACCCACCCAGGACTGATAAAGGTTGTCCGTAGCGACAAACCATTCGGCTCAGGCGCCTTTTCGCTGGTCTCGCTGCCAGCCGGCGCTGTATTCGCGCATATTGAACCAGACGTCATCAGCGTCGTTCCAGAGCAGCGCTACACAACCGTGCAGATTAATCGCAACGCGCATATCGAGCTCAATTCCGACCTTGTGTATTGCAACCACTCATGCGACCCGTCAGTCGTTTTTGATATGCACAGAAACGAGGTGCGCGTGGTGGAAGGCCGTCCCTTGAAGAGCGGTGATGCCCTGACGTTTTTCTACCCATCAACCGAATGGCATATGGATCAACCATTCGAGTGCACATGTGGCAGTTCCAAGTGCAAAGGAAGGATCGATGGCGCGGCGAATATGCAGAGGAGCCAGCTAGAAGAGTATTGGTTGAATGACCATATTGTGCAGTTACTGAAAGAGAGGGATGATGCGAATTGAAGTATAGACTGGACGTTTTCAATTTGATATATGTAAGTACGGGGTAATTCCACTACGAATGTATGGTTGAGTCTTCCAGGGGTATTGCATGACTATAGACTTTAGGTAGCTATCTGCTATATTGTGAGCTTGGCCTTGCTTGACTACTAAGGTAGTATATTTTCAGCGCTGATTGGTTGAAATCTGTAGATCTAGGAATAGGACTTGTACCTTTATTTATGCGGGTCATATGTCTATAAACTGTGCTTGGGTACGATATAACGACCGTAATACATAATTTGCTTCTCTAGAGCATATTTTGTATGGTAATGATCTCCGAAAAAGTCCCTCTAGGCTAAAATCTGGTCGACAGGTGACTATGTACATGACTCGAATGATAAAAAAGTAACATGAGGGAATCCGGTAGGCGCGTTTTACCATCTTCGGAGCTTTGCGAGCTGTTTCCATTTTTTTTGGGAGGATTGTTGAAGTGTATTTAGCCATCTTCCAGCACGAGGGTCTTTTCTCCTTGGTCGATGCAGTTCACTTGAACCTCTCCTGGGGACATGAGTATGTGGTGGATGAAAAAGATAAACATCTCATCGACAGATTCAATGGAATTTGTGTGGACAATGGGATGAACTTGGTGGGGCCTGCTCGCGGGCACTGCATCTGGATTACGCTCATGGTCAGATCTTATACGCAATCTCGTGGCTGTCGAGCAGTTGAATTAGGGTATTCTTACAGAGAGAAGAAACTTCCATCAAATCCATTATGAAGATCCACAATTCAATCTCCCGCGAAAAAATTGGGAAGGTTGATATATCTCAACCTACAAGAAATGACTAGCCTTGAATTTCCGGAAGGTGGGCCGAGATGGGCGAGTGGCTATGCTTCTCCTTCACACTATGTATGCAGGTAGGAGGCTATTCTCTACTCGTAAATATAGTACGTATGCTCTGCTGTCTTCGATAATAGACATCTAGAAATATGGCTAATGTGTCCTTCAGCACCTCGAATCTTAGGAGCGGAAATATGGCACACACACACACACACACACAACACACTCCCAGGCCTCTCCCCTGGGTCGAGAGTCAGATCTATGATATTGGAGGACGACACTGGACTATGGCGGAAATATGGATGAGTGGGGACTGCTCACGGCGTTTCTGGGGAGAGAAGCCAGATATTCAGGCTTGTATTTGGGAGATTGGGGGACTGCTTGTAAAGACGCTTGACGGGCGATGCAAAGAAAGAATGTCTCCTAATTAGTGGTCTATGAGCAAGCCCACATGGGGCTCGTCTCTTGAACTAAAAACCTAAAATGTCTGTCGTCTCGATGTAAGACATCCTTCTGTCTATACAATGTTTACACAGGAGACTCGTAGCAAATTAAACTTAGGGCTGTCATCCAAAGTATCTACCGCGCTAAACCTGGAAAAGACTAGTGTACATGACTCGCAATGTAGATCAACAAAGGTTTGTCTAGGGTTACCACAGAGCTAACCCTATCTTCCATCCTGGGGCTGGGACACCTGAGAAGAATCCGTGCACAAATTATAAGTAGGAAGAGTTCTTTGATGTCTCAAGACTCATGTCTGGTGACAAGATTGAAGCTCGTCAAGTCGGCGATCTTGATTGTGTCGCACTACCACAGTAACACAGGATCGACAGCTAGCCGCTCTAGGTTGTATTCAACACAAAAAGAAACGTACCACTGCGCGACTTCGTATGATCGACTACGTAGTAACCTATGCAGAATGTTCTTAATAATGAATAGAGAGTGTTATTCTGTCTACCTAATAGAGTAGTAGAATACCTACTACCAAGCGTAGAAGCCTCACTGCTGTCATAGATACGTGATAGACTGGAGGTTTCAATGTACAATCATACTTGCAGTAGACAAGTATTTCTAATTACAGTGTAATACAATTTTACTTCCTCTCGGTCTCCTCCACTGGAGGGTACTCGTCTACATCCAATGCATTCATCTCCTCTTCCTTGGCGTTCAAGTGACGGAAGGTGAAGAAGAAGATGATGCCAGCGGCGAATGAAGCACAGGCCAAACCAGTAAACATCCACATGATGGCAGGGTCGTAGGCAACAGGGGTCAAGGCCTCGCCAATGGCAGAGCCGAAAGCGTTGGTCAACAGGTACATGGACTGGACGAAGGACTTCATGTTGGGAGGAGCCTTGGTGTAAGCATACTCCAGACCAGAGACAGAAGCGAAAATCTCAGAGATACCGATGAGCATGTAGGCAGGAGTTTGAATAGCAATGTGGATGTGGTTGCCCTGAGCAACTCCATCGATTTCAGAAGCAGCGCAGAGAGGCGACTCATAACAAGGACCGGCCTTGTAGATGTAGTGCTGGAGAATAGCGGCGTAGACCATGGCCAAGGAGGCGACGATGAAACCGAGAGAAATACGGCTGATGGGCTTGAAGTCGATGTGCATCTTGCGGAGGAGAGGGTAGACCAAGGATTCGAGGAGAGGAATGAACACAATGATGGAAATCGGGTCAAAGTTTTGCATCAAGTCGTTGGGAATACCGTGACCTTCCATTTGACCAGCCTGGGTAACGAAGTTGTTGGAGAATTGACCGTAAACAACCCAGTAGATGGGATAGAAGCAGAAGACCTGGCAGGCAATTAAAGCGCGCTTGACTTCGTCAACAAAGTGGTCGTCCCAGCGCAAGTTGCTGTTGCCACCGTGCTCGGCTTGCCAGCTTGGCTTGGCAGCATCCATGTTGAAGTGCTTAATCATCATACCCATGGCCTTGAAAGCATCGGTGATAACGGAACCTTGTGGGGGGCGAACAATGTAGAACTTGCGACCAATGACCAAGACGGCAGTACCGACAGCAAACATGCATGTGCAGAGAAGGTAGGCCGACCAGAAGCCCACGTCCCGCTCCATGTAAGGAGTGGCCAAGCCCGACAAAGAACCCAGGTTGATACAACCGTAGAAGATCATGTAGATACGCTGGACGGTGACAGCAGGGTCGATGATCACGCGCTCGCCGTCCTTGTTGGTCTTGATGGCCATTCTCTTGCGAGTGTACTGGTCGGCAATCAAAGGGGCGACGTTACTCTTGATACCACCAGTACCGAGACCAATGACGATGACCGAGGCGACGAAGCCACCGAGACCAGCGCCATGCTCGAGAGAGACGGGAAGCGAGGTGAAGAGCAGGATGAACAGACCAGCGAGATAGACACCGCAGAACATGGCGATAGTCTTGTACTTGCCCAAGTATTGATCGGCAATGATAGCACCGAGGATGGGGGTGACTGAAAACCCATTAGATTGTTGACACGAATTATGAAAAACGATCAGGCTCGCATACCATAGCACCAGAACTGGAAAAAAGTGGAAAGACCAGTAGCACCCTGGTGACCCATACCAAGAGCACCACGACCCTCGCTACCGTCAAGAGGGCGCTGGATGTAGTTCTGGAAGATACCAGACACACCGTAGTAGGTGAATCGCTCAGACAATTCGACCATAGCAACCAGCCAGGCGGAGAACGGCAGGTTCTCCGCAACGTGCCTCAAGCGGTGCTTCTCTTCCTCCGTGGGAACCTCTCCATCAGGGGTCACGTAAGGGAGCTTCTCATCCACCTCGGGAAGGCTTCCTCCTGTAATGTCCTTGGTGGGGTGGGATACGCCCTCGACATCGTCAAAGGTGTGGTGCAGTCTGTAGTTGCGAAGGTCAGCAGGTGATGGTGCAAGGTGGCCGCGTTGAGAAACACTCACTGAGCAACCTCAACCTCGTGGTCTGCAGCGGCCATGGTGAAGTATGTTGTTATTTGACAAAGCCGCAACGGCTGGAGGAAACCACAAGGGTGCTGGAGAAGAGAAGGGAAAGGGCAGGGAGGCTCTCCTGGGGGAAGAGAAATATCGCAACTAGGAAGGGGAATGGGTGCGATTAATATTGTTTCGCGACGGGGCCACGGACAATATTTTTCTTGGGTTCCATGATTGTCGGTGCAACAACGACCACGCGGCCAGGGCCTTATCTGCGGCAGTAGGGGAATGGCTCGGATACAGCAATCTGGAGCTGCAAGCAGCCAGCAAATCAGCAATGAGGGCGTGTTTGAGCAAATCAGAGGATAGAAGGGCAGTGGCAATGGGAGCGGACAGTACGAGCATATCGAGAGATTTCGGGGACGACCGAGCCAAGTCCACGCGAGACTTGGCCGGTTTAGGAAGCTGTTCCAGGGCGGACAGCGTGCCAAGCCTCGAAGGGATTCCGCTGGTTGCGCCTACCGTTCTTGGCATGCTGCTTGGCTAATGTAACCTCACTCAGTTCGCACTGCATACTATTACGATTACGACTATCCCAGGTTCGTGTTGATTCATGTACACACGGAGAGTACTTGTGTTCGACGTCCTGTCGCAGCTGTCCATCACCATCGAGTCAGGCCTCAGTTCTACCAGGTGGAGAGACCAATAATGATCCATCGCACAAATCGAACAAAAAGTACGTAACATTATGATCGCCAGACTCCACCCAGACACAAGCAATAACATCGACCCAGTGGGAAAGCTCTTGCAGTGTACGTCCTTGCAGCAGATACTACGCGCCAAGCTTTTGCGAGAATTTTCTAGGGTCAATCCCGCCTTCGCCATTTGTCGGACCCTAAAATCTCTCCACCGGACCCCTTCTACGGTCTATGTGCGATATCTGTCGGCGAGAAAAATCAAGACTGCACGGTAGATTACCGCTCGATAAGAGGCAATGTCTTAGGTAAAACAAACGCTGAGCCCGAACTCGTATACACCAACCTCCCCAATAACATCGTCGTCTGCCTCCCGCCAATGCTCACGGTCTCTCTTGGCAATTTGCCGATGCCTCCAAATGGCTCCAACACTGGGCTTGGTATACGCACCCCAGCTTCGAGAAGACAATTCGACCTTCCTTATCTGTGGCAGGTATCCATAGTATGAGTAGACCCAGTCAAAACGTGCTGTTTGTCCACTTTGTTGGGTTTACAATGCCTTGGGTCGATACAGGTACAAGGGGGACGGCTACAGCCGACTTTGAGCTAGTTCTTTGCCGAGGGCCATGTTTGCATTGACTATAGTCGTGGCTAGTGTTGAGAATATCATATACCCGGATACTATAGCCATCCGATAAAGTGGAAGGATTCCTTAATATAGCCGCGCCCTGACTCGACATGCAGCAGATTGGCCAGGTTCCAATATCTGCTTGACACTATGACTACTGAATCTTGTATCGGTTTATAAACTATCTAAACAATTCATCTTGGCGAGATAGGCACCGCTTAGATTCGGAAAATACAGGCATCTTATCTGTGAACTGTGAACACTGAGTAGATGACTGGATCAGACAATCAGCTCATGTTATGTGACATTCATCTCCGATCAACTGATTCAGGTCGATCACAGCCTATCAGAGCTTACCAAATATCCAGCGTGACATTGCCAATCCGCGCAGCTGTATGGATTCACTCCAACCGTCCGACATGGGTGTGATTGATCGACCCAGATTTTTACTTGTTCTGTCGATTTGCTCCCCAAATGACCTGGGGTAATGTTCTCCCGCATACATGAGGCTATGAACGTCAAACAGCCCTTCTAGACCAATATTGCGCCGTAGCTTGAGCCTTCTACGTAGTATCATGGAAGGTTATTGAGGTCCGCTTCTATTCCAGGATTTCCGGTTGGTGACGGATATTATCAATTTCAATCTTCCATCGTTTAGCTCCGGTTCTCTTTTCGTGGACTTGAGTAGCGTTTGTTTTCGGGATAAGTTCTGGTTCCGATTGAGGAGGGATGTTCCAAGACACGTCGCTTCAGTTATCACGAGACAAGTATGTACCTATGTACCTAGGCATATACTCGGGCGTGAGGGGTACGACATACTTTTCGAACGTGATGGTGATGCGCATCAAGCCACATGTGCGTACTCTGGTTCATACGAACCTGGGCACAACCGATCCCAATAACTCTTAGTCGCTTGTAGGTTCCAGCTCTAGGACAGGTTATTGGTGTTCGCTTAAACTGGCTCTGTCGTTCTTGCTCTAGAGTAGGATATACCACAGTTCAAAATCATTCCATCCTTCCAAATCGTACTCTGACTTGTATCAAAACTCGACATGATCGTACAATATCACCGAGCTGCTATTCTGATTGACTCCGTAATATTCAATAGAACATGAGATGTTTACCTTGCTGAATACTATCCAGTTCCAACCTCCTGGTCACCTTTCCGAAAGACAATTTGAAGTGATTCTCTCAGTCACGGACGCTTTTGTTACGATGCTGGTGGTGTAATCACTACTCGGTCTAGTTTCTATGATGAGCAATTTGGATACTAAGGGCTAACCGAAACATACGACATCGGGACACTGCATCCACTAGTTGATCTGGACAGATTTGCCATACTTACCTAGAAACCTCGGTGAGGGGCGGGATCTGGTACTTCGCATTACGTTCTGCAGAGAAAGATAGCAGACAACATCGAAATACTTGGCTATTAACGTCTCACCAGGCCATCAATCCACGTACTAGCCATCTTGGTAAGCTCTGTCTCTTGTATGTTGTCAACAGTCAATTGCATAATCAATGTTCATTACAAAGAAATGTAGAATATACACGCTGTTCCAGTTGCAAGATCTTTAAAAAACACGAATCTGCCCCTTGCCAGGCAGGTACGATAAAAGATTCAAATCAATGCAAAGATCAACCTCAAAGGGAAAATCATTATCAATGCATGGTATCACTTTTCTATCTCCTTCCACACTTCCATTCTCGCCGATCATCCCCACCGTTCATCCCAGACGGTATGCTCAGTGTGTATTCGTCAACGCTGTGCCCATTTAGACGCTGTATTTAGCCTTGGCACGAGTGCTACCGCTATGTGCGCTGTCGGTATGGCCCGAAAACTCAACGACATCCGCCTCCTTCAGACGCAAGACCTCCTTGAAACGACGTCCGATACTCTCCAAAACCTCTTTACCCTTTGCAGCAGATCGAGCCTCGGTGCTCTTGTCACCGGGCAGACTCTTGCCGACGGTACGAGTCCAGAGACCAATACGATAGAATCCCTTGCGAACATTGACCACGACACCCATGACCTCGTTGTCGTCGTCGTTTTCGAGCGTTTCGCCAATCGCGGCCAGTTGGGCGTGCAGCCAAAGTTCATCGATGGGGACAGCACGCTTATCCTTGAAGGAGTAGGACCATTTGCCACCATGTTTGTTTTGTTGGTCTTCCCATTCAGGGCGGATGCCTTTTTTGAAGAGGTGGTAGTCGGCTTTGAGGCCGAGTTCGGAGGTGGGAGTGATGTTGTTCTGAATAGATATCAGTACTGGACTTTAGGACGGACATATCGAAAAGAAAAACTCACGTAGATACCCCAGAATTCTTCGACTGAGTTGAATGTCACCACTTCTTTGAGGAGGTCGTTCCAGTTGTCACCCTATTACCCTGTTAGCCATCGCCAAGTATTACAGCCTAGAAGTAACGCACCTTGCCACTGGGGGGCTTAGTAAACCACAAAGTCCATTCGTTCATCAGAGGATGCTTAACATTGAAGTTCTCGGGGTCGTGGAAAACAGTGACAACGTCACCATTCTGCGCAGCGGTTTTCTCGTCGATGGCAGGGGCAGTGCCGTTCTCGGTTGCGGTCGCCATGATTGCGGTATTCGTGGTTGATGACTCCCAAATCTGAATTCGGATTCAGGAGAAAGAAAGTGAGAAGAGACTTAGAGGAGAGAGGAGAGCGATTATCCTCAGGAAGGTGGCAGTTGCCTCCGGGGTGGGATGATGGGAAAGAGCGCAAGGCACACCAAACACCACCAAACAACAACCGACGGAGCAAAAAGGTCGAGAGAAAAGAATCCTCTGCGCCAGGCAGACCACAAGTCGGAAAATACGAGGTTATGGTGAAAGGCGACAAGGCCTGTTCAAGTGGTGAAATGGTCGATAATTCACTTTGCCGTCGGGCCCGTAAAGTCAGGAAGCGGATCGATCAAATGTGAAGCAACTTTTTTTGGTGTGGCCACCCAATCTGCGGCAGCGAATTCTCACCGCCCGGGGATTTCAAGGCATTATTTATTATTTACTCAAAGTGTACCAAGAGTTTGATCTCAACCATTTTAGATTATGAAATAAATTTCTTAATGCGTTACTGCAAACATACATTCCAAAAATCGCTATACTAACCCATCTATATCTATGAGTATGTGTCGATATCAACATGAACCAGACCGTATACCAAAGTCCTATCCCAAAATTTTTTCGCTAAAGTGACAATAATAACAATCAAGCCTTGCTGTTGACAAAGCTCAAGTAGCAATTCCATCCTAATATAGATTAGCAGTGTCCACAGCATTTTAATCAGAAAGTAGACTCACCCAAGCTGACCACGTTGACAACTAAGACACGGTACTCTAGCGGAACAAGGGCAAAGTTGCCCAATTGCACTGTCGACCAAACTCCCAAGTTGGTCTTGTATGTGGACCAGTAAGCCTTGCGCAACTTCTCCATGGGGTCGGTACCCTCCATAATAGACATAGAGGACAAGAAACAGAAGAGGTTGACGGGTGTGAAGAGGAGTTGATCGGCGGCGACACGAGCGACGACTGTTGCGGCGGTGCTCTTGAGGACGACGTGACGTTGGAGGACGCCGTACCAGGCAGAGGCGGCAGGACCGAAGATTGCTGTATGTCAAATCAGTTTGCATTCAAGTCATTGAACTTAATACGATGGATGCATTCATACCTCCACCGTAGAGAACCATGCGACCCGTTCGAGCATAATCGTGCTTATCGAAACCCTTCTTGTCGACAGCCTGCTGAGCTAGCACGTCGCCTGCTCCGAAGAGTGTCTAAACAACATATATCAGTATGCGCATGCCACAGTCGCAGCCAATGGACCAAACTGTACAGCTGTGGTGATGCTCGAAGTGAGCAGTGGCCGCTGGGCCATTCTCGCAGCGTACCTAACACATTGTCAATATCCTGGCTTCTTGAGCAATTGCGGTCAACGTATAGGAGGACCCACCAGCGCAACATTTTGCTATGTAGCAAAAAAAAATTGACTGAATTGAAAAGAACGGACTGCTGGGATGAAGACAAAACTATGTAGAGGGTATATTATTTATTATTGATGGATAAAGAAAAAAGAGCGACAGTCAAAGTTGGAGGATGGATGCCATGGAGCCATGACGACAGATGCATAGTTGTTGCTCGAGACGAGAAGCTGGTAGGCCGAGATAAGCAGGACTAGGCCCGTCTGCGTTCCTCGACGGCGCCCAGGGGGTGGAGGCAGCCCAGCCAAGCGCGCTGAAAATGCTGGAGATCTCACATCCCAGTAGCACTAAGTTGACTTCTAACTTCATTGAGAGAAGAAGATGGGGGTCCATCGAGCGTGCAGCCAATCAAGGCACATAGCGATCGGGGGCGAGCCCGGTGAACGGGGTCACCTGACAGTTTAGCCTTTGTTTGTCGTTGCTTTTTTTGACTGACCCTCACTTCGGCTCTTATGTCAGCATCCGCTGGAGGTTACCCAGTTCGGACGTTAGGGCTTAGGGCTGCGCTCTCTAGGGCTCCCACCCGCTCGCTTAGACCCAAAGTCTGCCAAGCACTGTCATTGGTCGGCCACCGGAGCCACACTAATTATTCTGTATAGAACGGTAAACTTCTCAAGGCGGGCAGGTCAACTTACGAAAAAGTTCCGACTTCGACAACCATCTCGACAACCCCCTTTCGTCCCCGGTCGACTCTTCCTACACACACAGCAATCATGGCTGACGCTGCTCCTCGACGTGGAGGTTTCGGATCTCGCGGTGACCGTGGTGGTGACCGCGGTCGTGGTCGTGGCCGTCGCGGTCGTCGTGGTGGTGCTAAGAGCGAAGAGAAGGAATGGCAGCCCGTCACCAAGTTGGGCCGTCTCGTCAAGGCTGGCAAGATCACCTCGATGGAACAGATTTACTTGCACTCTTTGCCCGTCAAGGAATACCAGATTGTCGACTTTTTCTTGCCCAAGCTCAAGGATGAGGTCATGAAGGTACGATTGGGGATTACGCTGTTGGATCAGGCATACCAGACAATTGGATTGGAGAAATCAAGGCCAGATTTCTGGAAAATTGATCGAAGAGCCTGGTTCAATTATGCGGAAATCGTTAAATTTGTCAGAGAAGAGCAGCGCTGATAACTCCAACAGATCAAGCCTGTCCAGAAGCAGACCCGTGCCGGTCAGCGTACCCGTTTCAAGGCCATTGTCATCATCGGCGACGGTGAGGGCCACGTCGGTCTCGGAATTAAGACCTCCAAGGAAGTCGCTACCGCCATTCGCGCTGCTATCATCATTGCCAAGCTCAGCGTTTTGCCCATTCGTCGTGGTTACTGGGGTACCAACCTCGGTGAGCCTCACTCTCTCCCTACCAAGGAGAGCGGCAAGTGCGGTTCCGTCACTGTCCGAGTACGTTTTCCATTCTTGAATTCTTTCGACGTATATCGAAGTATCCATACTAATCATACCAGCTCATCCCCGCCCCCCGTGGTACCGGTCTCGTTGCTTCCCCCGCTGTCAAGCGTCTCCTCCAACTTGCTGGTGTCCAGGACGCCTACACATCCTCTTCCGGCTCCACCAAGACCCTCGAGAACACCCTCAAGGCCACTTTCCTCGCTGTCGGCAACACCTACGGTTTCCTTACCCCCAACTTGTGGAAGGAGACTAAGCTCATCCGCAGCCCGTTGGAGGAGTTTGGCGATGTCCTCCGTGAGGGCAAGCGTTACTAGATTATTGATTTCATGAGGGGTTAAAAATGCATAAAATACCTATTTCTTCTTCATTGTTAATGGCCGGACATAACTTTTACCTCTAAAAGACATTGACTTGAACCATCCTGATTGATTGTAATGTAGATCCGGATTGTAGTTTGATCATGTAGCGTAAGAGCTGTAGGAAACAAACGTGGTCAAATTCACCAACCACTGTAGACACCTTTAAAATCAGGCATCAAGTATACATCATCGACTGGCCATAGTTATATATGGTAATTAGTATAATTGGTATAAAACACTAATGTATCAAGTGAACGCAAATATGTCAATTCGGGATTTAAGCAGAAGGCATAATTTGATAGGCGCCTGGTTGCACAATGCCATCTCCTTTGAGGGTGAATCCTACTTAGGAAGTCGACCTGAAAGAAGGAAGGACCGCCAATTCTTGTTCTTCAGCTTCAGTAGGCAGTCTGGTTCTTTATCATTCTTTCGGTGATTTATGCTTGATGCTCGGTTGTATAGCATGCTCCCTTTCTTCTTCTTCTCATATTTCATAATGCCTTTGTCTCCTTCTAGAGCTCAGAATTCAGGGGTTCTGTTTGTCCCCATGTTTGCTATGCTTATCTTTCAGCATAGTTTCTGAGTACTCTCTCTTATTGTCTCAACTAACCCTCGAAGTATTTGCACATCATTGATGCACACAAGAAGCGAAAAGTCTGATATGTGATGGTCTGGTTGGGTCTATCCACTCATTTCTCGTGGAGCGTTTGTTTTCAGACCTTACATGATGAACAGCGGTGGCTTTCTTGTTTCATTCAGCTCTCCCTCTTATCTCAAAGTTCACATTCATCACTACTGTCTTTCATTTCATCCACTCTCTTTACCTTTTCAGCGTTTTTAGAGCAAAGATTGGACCACATCTCAAACTGATACACACCAAACTCGCCATGACTCGATATGGGAATAGAAGAAAATCAGTCATCCCAAGACTAAGCATGTCGCGTCTCAAGCGACACAATGAGCGTAAATCTTGCACTTCTACGGAGGGAACAACAGGTCTTGGAAAGGATGCTTTGCAGGAGACAGTAGGTAAGAGCTAAAGAAACCACAGCCTAAAGCATGCTTTGAGACAAGACTGACTAAAAAACAGAGAGTTCTACGTTATCCTATGCTACCACCTTGTCGCGTTCGTCTTTTACAATTCGTGTGTTATCAGTCTGACGGGGATAGTTCATCTGACTAACTCATTCAACCAACGTACAGAGAATCCTCAACATGATACCAGCTTGCTTACCCCAGACAACCAACCTCAAATCTGGGAAGATACAGGAACCCAAGAGCCCCCCGTCCGTCGCCGCTCAATGAGCGATTCAGACATGGAACCCATCTACCTGGGCGTCGACTTTGGGGCCCTACTCCGTCTCCGTGATGGCATCGCCTCTCAGGACACTCTTTGGATCGACATGTGGCAGGCCTTTACCCCTGGCAAGACAGTCGTCCCTCTCGACGACCAGTATTTGTCTTGTTTGACTGCTTTCAAGAATCTCCGTTGTCTATGGGTCACCGGAATGCTGAAGTCGTACCAGAAAAGCCTGTTTCAGGCAATCTGGAAGATGGAACACCTCGCAAATCTGCAGTTGAGAATGGCAGAGGAGCCACGCTTATCGCCAGAGGGGGAGCGAACTTTTCGTCCTATCGAACCAGGTTGGTCTCCCATAGAAAATGACGACAAGAATCATGATTCACCGTAAGTTTTGCGTCAATACAGATCCAAGTATTCGTGGAGACTCACAAGTGTTACTTGCAGAGGGGATAGAAAAGGACGCATTCTGAAGCGATACGGAGACGCCGAATTTCTCGAGAACCAGGTCATTGAAAATGCCAAATTAGACCCAAAAATTGGTCATCCGGAGTATAACGCATGGTCAACTCCCCATCTCCCTATCGTCCACCTTACGTTACGCGGCTTCGTGGTCGACGCAATGCCGTTCTGCAGCTGCTTTGATGCCAGCAAACTGCGTACAATTACATTCAAGGACTGCTACGATGCTGGGTTCTATCTTCCGGATGACATGAAACATGTGGAGCTCAGGATTGATTCAAAGTATAAACACAAAGCCACAGATGGACGAGGGATTTGGGCGGACCAAGAGGTGAAGTGTCTTACCTACAAGGATGGGAAGAAAGTCGGTGAATCCCGTTTTAACTCTTCGTCGTCGTCGCAGAATCCTGCCGAGCAGTCGAGTTGTCATATGAAGCAGGTTGAATCGAGATCCTCCTCTATTCCGCGCTACGCTACTGCTTCTTCTTCTTCTCCGCCTCCTTCTGCTTCGTACTCATCGTCCACCACGATGTTATCTGGTCAGGGATTGAGAAAGTCTCGTTTCTCGTTGGATTTCCGGAAGCGACCGGTCAGTTCCGTTATCGAAGAGAACGAGAAAGAGGAGTGAGCACTTTGTTTTTGAAGGAAGATCGACCTTTCCACACATATGGTGCCCGCGGTAGATATGTGAACACCTTTATGACGATGACCTGCATGTGTTACGACTCATAACATAAGATCAGTTGAAATCCTATACGTAGAATACAGACCATTATTAATTTCTTACTGGAACCTTCCATGCAAGGCCAGTAGGGGGGAGGGGAGAGAGGGTAGCCAGCTGTCAACATCCTGTTTGCCTTCGTGTCCCTGACTTACCCATCTACGTTGACACTTAAATTGTACAGGACGCAACTCGGTGGAGAAGCGTTGAATCATGACTCTGCTCATTATTCTCCTTGGCTTGTTGGCACCACCTTTCCCATGCTAGCGATTTGAATGGGTGTTGGGAAGAAAATGGATCCTACTCCCAGCCCTCCCATTCTATATCTTCAACAAGGAGAATCTTGAATTGATTACCGGTAATAAAAGTCTGATGAGAATATTGCAGCTTCTTAAGGCATCACTTACCTAGAGAAGATCTTGACGGGGATTGAAGTAGAAAGCATATTCTAACTTAGTAAGTCTGGATGTCGGATCAAGGCATATGGTTATAGCGTATATTATACAAGCAGGATTCTTAACATATCTGAAGAGCGATGGGCATTTCTAGGGACAGTGCTTTCACGGATCTTGAACTGAAATTCAACTGCAGGAGTGCATCAAGAGAGCTCAGAGGATAAAATATTATGAAATTATAGCAGTTACGAATACAGTAACAAATTTCTTGCGGCTTGCAACTACAACAACGTATGCAGCAGACCATGCATGTTCCCAGATCATCAATTGGACTCCTGGGGGAAGAGACTTGAGGTTAATCATCGGAGTTTCTAGTTCTTCTGATCTTGGGCGTTTATAGACAGGGTTCATCTTGATTAGAGGTGTCATTTTGAAATCTTGGAATAAGTTTAGCAACGGGCGGTAATTATGGTCTGAGATTTTTACAGCGCTTAACTGGTTTATTTTCTGTAAAGCGCAGCCGCACAGCGTAAATAGGAAAACATGCTAGTTAGCTGGCTAGATGGAAGTTTGATAGATGAAAGAATTACTTTACCGCTATCCGGTCCTAGTACTTGCTAGCGTCATGCGGCGAGTTGGTTCGTAACAATAGAGTAATCTGATTGGCTTGTTGGCTGCGCGGGAAGATGGCCCCCCCATCATGTGGAGGTTGTGATAACATCCCCTCCCCTGACTCTAGAGATCCAACTCGTTCATTCCTCGCACCTCGACACAAAGCACCAGACTGGATGAACAACACTGTGCCATTTATAGTTTTGCATCTGAGCGATAATTGGTCTTGACTTATTTCCTATATCTGGAGGAAAATCCATCCTACTCCAACAGAACTCCAACAGAACTCTAGCATACCCTACAGCCCATCATGATGATCACCAGCGATGCAGGCCCTCGAATGAACTTGTGCCTGGAGATCCTGGTCACCTGTTTCTTTTGCCCCCTTATAACCTACACGTACATTGAATCTGAGATCCTAACGCGTCATACTAACCCACCTCCTCCCATTGTAAGTTGCTCCGCTCCTCCTTTGAGGGCTACATATACTGATTCTGTAGACAACACCTCCAAGGTCACCGGCTCCGCCAGTTGCAGTGCCTGAAGAGACGGAGGAGCGTGATTTGGAGATAGCTAAAGACGTGCCGACAATAATATCCTTACCAGAATCAGCAGCAACAAACTCTACGACTAAAAACTAGCATTGTCAATTGACGCGAAAGGAGATGGGCAAAGATACAATTATTGTCGGGGTATTTAAGAGAAATCTATACAATTTGAAATAAAACCGCAACTAGTTTTGTAATTATGTGTTTCTCCAAGGAAGATTGTCTGTATCAAGTATGATTTAGCCTATCAAAAAATCGCGATGGCAGGTCAAAGCTAGAGGCATGCTCTCATAAAAGGATGCTAATAGACCTATCAAAAATGGTGCTATAAGGGAAGAAATTCAAGCTTAAAATGGTGGCATGGTGCAATGAAGCCTTTAGGTTTGTATAAAGGTATCTATATATATAAATTTCCTGGATGGCTCAGCTGAATGCTGAAATTTCGAAAGATGGAGGCTGAGAACGGCGGATATACGGGCGACGAGAAGAGATGCGAGGAGTTTGTAGAGAAGGTCCGGTCGGAGAGATGGCTGGTCGCAAGCCAAGCTACCCATGATTGTTGTACAATAGTCTTGCCGGTCAGCACGGCTTTTATCTACAGAGTAACAGGACGTAGCATGCTTATGTATCAAGACGAGCTACATAATTGTGTATATGAAAATGTATATATCATTCTTCTCTGAGACGAATTTGCGTTAGAAATAGATAAGTCGCGCGTACTGTCCGATACGATCTGCCAGATTATGGCTGCCACTTATGTCTGGCATTTGAGGTGTTTCAGCCATGGCGGGTCTCGCTAATGTCTTCAAGAATAACATCAGTCGCCTTCTCACTGATCATATAGATGGGAAGTACAATAAAGAATCCAGGAATGCGCGGAAAGACAGATGCATCAACTATTCGCAGATTTCTCACGCCGCGGACACGAAAGCGAGAATCAAGAACGGCGTTTGGGTCGTCATCTGGCCCTATAGGGCAGGAGCATGAAGCATGATGACCCCACGACTCATTCCTGATAAACTGCTTCACCTGCTCTACAGAAGAGACTTCATAGCCAGGTATCTGCTCTTCAGGAGGCTTATTATCGAACAGTGGGGTCTTGTCCATAACGCGGCGCGCGAAGCTGACGCCTTCGGCAACGGCGTCAATGTCCCGCTCGGATGCCTCTGTCGCGGCCGCACTCATGCCAAAGTAATTGAAATTGATATCAGGCATGTCCCGAGGATCAGTTGACTTGAGCCTAACAGTTCCCTCACGGTTACGAGTGTGAGCCTTAAGTACGGCCCACGTGAAATGTTTCTTGTCAAATGTGGCGCGTTCAGAATGCCCCGGATAGTAGCCTTTGAAGAGGGTAGGTCCACCGAAGATAAAGAGATCAGGGTCCCCATCAGCATATCTGGACTTCTTCGTCATGCCAAGATCAAGTCCATTTGATAGATAGGGTCCACACTCGTGCGTCCACTCTTTGAAGGCTGGGTCCCCTGGCTTCCCGAATGTGCATTCTGCTATGGTTTGGAAGTCATCCTGTACTTTGCTGATGACGGGGACCTCGTAGCGATCCTGGAGATTGGTGCCAACGCCCTGCAATTCTTTAACAACAGGAATCCCAAACCTCTCTAACTCGTCTTTCGGGCCGACCCCGCTCAGCTTGAGAAGCTGTGGTGTGTTAAAAGCTCCCGCCGCAAGGATGACCTCTCGAGAGGCGAGGACGCGGTGCTTTGTGCCGCCGGCGGATAAACTTGACCGTGGATCAGCCTTGTACAGACTGCTGCCTTCGAGGAACTCGACACCAATTGCTTTGGGTATGACAGTATTCTCCTCGAAAAGCACACGTGTAGCGAGGCACCTTGTCCTGATATGTAGCGGATACTCCTTAGCCGTATTTACGAGAAAGTCCCGAGGGCCGCTTCGCTTTGCCTGATTCTTGGACAGGGGTATATGATAGAGGCCTTCAGTCGCATCCCGATCAGGATCACTGGAATTCACGTCCCGCTGCAGAAGTCCAACGAGTTGGGAAACTTTCTCGGGGATGAGTCCGAGAATAGTATTTCCCATAGCAGTAGCAGCAGACGTGAGGATAGAAAGAAACTTGGAATCCCGCAGGGTCAACTCCAGATCAGCGCGGCTCGTATGCAGCCAACCGGTGAAGCCGTGACCAGAGCTACCACTTGGAAGATACTCGCAGTGTTCTAGGCGCCTGAAGTACTGGCGCATATTCTTCGGGTCCCATGAAGTGTCGCCGGTGAGATTGGCGATGTTTGACCAATCACTCTCGTGCGGATAGATGGTAATCAGAGCATTGTGTGCCGAACAGCCACCCAGCGTTCCTGCGCGCGGGTAGAGGATGCCTTTCGGCTTCGATCCGCTTGGTGGATTCAGCCCGACATAAAGTGTTCCTGCGGGTGTCTCCCAAGTCATTTTCGAGTCTTGCCGTGCAACGGTCTCATCCGCATAATGCTTGACGTAATAGTCCCAGCGGAACTTCTCGTCCTCTGTAGACAAGAAATGAAAGCCTGGCACCTGCTGGTGGATGTTGGATCCCTGATCATCCCCTGCTTCGAGCAGGAGGACTTTATGGCCGTTCCGGGCGAGATTCGCAGCCAACGGTCCTCCGCCGGCGCCTGAACCAACTACGACGTAGTCGTAGCTGTCAACTGTGTCGACTACCTCCTCGGGAAGCGTGTCATTGTCCACACTCATGGCACTTACAGCTGGTGTTGTGAAATGTTCGCTCATGACTACGATGCGCAAACTCAAGAAGTTTCTTTTTGACGAGCCGCATATCTTCAGGTTTAGTCCTGCGAGCGTTTTTTAAACCCTTTGTCAGTGTAGAGCAAGGCTGACCAAGAGCAAGGTCGAGAGCGTCATCCTCGCCAGACAACTAATACAAGATGAAGTAATTATTACCCTGCCTCTTAATTGAGACATTATTGGACGAATTATTCTTCAGATAGTCCAGTATCGCCGGACATGGAAACGTTCCATACTGGTATAGTAAGTAGACCGTCATGGTTTTGGTGCAAATCAGAGGAAAATTAAGAATTTTTATTTAATATTAATTCTTTAGGACAGTAGATTGAGGCTTTGAATACAATTTTTTCCACCCACGATGGCTAATCAATCTAAAGATCAATGGTTGTCAAAGAACTCCCAAAGCTTTAAAAAAACTCCACATACTATATACCTCAGTGCTGTAAACAATTCAAGATTACTATGTTCATACCGCTGGTGATTATTTAAATACCACTAGAGTTCATAGTGGATGCTACCAAAGATGTGCTGGAATCAACCTTCGACAAATGCTATAGCTTTTGTCCGTCCGACTTACCGGTACCTAATGGGCCTGAGAGAAAGGCTAACCGTACTTGCCACCGCCACCTAGTGCAACGTACATAGTAGAACTTGCTAAGTTCTATGCGACGTAGGACAAAATTTCTGGATCTAAGAAATATATCTATGAGTCTAACCTAGAGCGTCGTGTATTACCTTTGCATGACTTGATTGACATCAAGCATAGCGAATACTGCACATATATTCAGCCCCCCAACCGTACCCATTTCGACACTCTCCCTTCGCTCCCATATCGAACAAGTACTAATACAACCATCCAATATTAAGTTAATCCGTCATACATCATCTGCAGAGCAGCAATCCATTTTTCCACGACAGACTCACAGCATATTAAGCAAATTTATACGCCATGATTCGTGCTCCTCGCATCTTGCCAACTGATCCAGCAATACTGCTGATGGAATCTGGCCCTGCTACTATTCAGTCGCAGCATTCCCATCGCCCCGGTATGTACGATGATCCTGGTGCTATTACACAAGGCACCTCGGAAATTGAAGCGATTGATCTGAGCGTCCCACCGAGTGGCCCCGGTTGCGTGGAATGCGAAGCTAACAATAAATGGTGGTTCCATCTGCGTCGTTGTGCTAGGTGTGGACATATTGGCTGCTGTGACTCATCTCCATCACAGCATGCCTCCAAACATGTATTGTCGACGGAACATCCTGTCGTTCGTAGCTTTGAGCCTGGCGAGGATTGGTTCTTTGATTACCGCACCGAGGAGACATTTCTGGGCCCGCCTTTGCGGCCGCCATTACACCACCCAGTCAGTCAGCCAGTACCCGGGCCCAAAGGAAGGGTGCCACGGGACTGGGAAGCACACTTGAATCTATGATGAACCCTGTGTTTTTTTAAAAGTTGGTATTTAGAGAGCAGGTTTTGTCCTTTTGTCACTCATTTGTTTCTTTGTGTTGCAGAACCTTTATGATGCCGTCTTTCCTCCTCTTTAGCTGGCTTCTCAGTATCTATCTAGCAACTCTAGAATGTATCATCTTGGACTCCATCTTTCCTTTCTAAGAGGATACGAACCCGGCGGTTCACTGCTAGAGGATCTCACCGTGCTATTAGCATCCTGAGTTTCGTCGGTTTTACCGGGAACCTCCATGTATGCCCCTGATGCAGTCCCCTATAATGCGGGTAACGACGGTATGATGTACGCGGCAATAATGCTAGCAACTGCTACATCACAGGTTTGAGACACCGTGGGAAACTTCAAATGTTGCAGCTTTCGACTGGAGGAGCCTGATTCTCTTATTACATGATACTATCTAGATCCAGAGATGCACAAATCCAAGGAACCTATTTCGACTAATATAGTCATATAAAGGGAATGACTTTCCGCTGTCTGCTCTTTATGTTTGCGAGCCGACCCCTCGAGATATTTGATATTGAATATGTGGTCCTACTCTGTATCCTTGGTGGAGCTTTCTTTTTTCATTTACCTCTTCTTGAAGTAGATGCATACAGAAAGCTAGACGAGTCAGACATATTGACTGCCATACAAGATTTAAGGGCCGCGTTCCAAGTTCAAGTGCAGCTCATCGACTCATAGTCCTTGGGTATTTGTGAAGGCCTTGCTAGCGCTTTCCCCTTCCGACCTTTTGACGTCTAGTTAGTGGGTTGGTGCGAGTGAGACGTAGAGATGCTTTTTGTGCAGAAATGTAGTGGATTGTACTTTGTTCGCCGCTGTCACAGAGCCATCGTGAGAAAGCTGATCTCACCGCGCCCATATTTACTAGATCTCGTCTTCTTGTAAAGAGATGAGTTGGCCATCGAGACGCCGAAACATCTGCCTCTTACCGTGGTGCGATCGCGCTACAGCCACTGCATCCAGTGTATCTATCCATAAGACCTTATTTCGCAAACGCTTAAACAATCTGTCTGTATCTTTGTCTCTCCTTATTACTGGATTGCGTGCATACACGAAAACAGATTCCCCTGTATGTACACACGAGCTCCTGTTCCTTAAACGAACCAAACAACCTTGTTTCCTTGTTCGATCTCTTAGTTGACTAGTCAGTAGTTACTCATCAATCACTTTGTATAGATTACTCACTCTTGTCCGTCACGGTAACATCCTTATTAGCATCGAATTCCACATCCTCTGATAGCTGCCAGGGCCTTTCACAATGGATCTCATAAGGTCCAACACAAAGAATTTTTCCAGTAAAATTTCTTTTGGTGTCTCCAGGGCAAAGTATAATTGAAGATTCATCTGTATGTTTTTCATCGCTGAGAGTCAACCTCACATCGGCTTCTGCCGACACGGTGATATTGTTATTGACAAATCTTGCCATATGCGTGGTGGAATGAATATTCATGCTTGGTATAAGAATATTAGGGCTCGATGAGGTTGTGGTGAATGCAATGTCTCCCCATAAATTCCATAGGTTCTGCTATGTTTGTTATATGACCTCATGCCGAGTAGTTATATTGTGGTTGTTATTATAACGTCATAGTATCAGCTGCATCCGTCTTTATATCCATGGGTTCCGTAAAATCATAAGTCAGTAGTTAAGTGTGTTAGTTAATTAACTAAGACCATTTGGACTTTCAATTAACCACTGATCACTTTACCAAGGGCCGGAAACCCATGGAATGCCTTTCTTCTCATGACAGACACATTATCAAAAGGATTATTAGATCATCCTGCTGTCATTCGAACCATTAATTCATGAAAACCCCTTGGGTAAAATTGATCAATGCATAGTATTTGGTTTGCATGGAAGTCCGGTTCAGCAAAGTCGTGGAGAGAGCCTTACCGTACTGTGTCACTTGAACATGAGGTTGCTAAAGAAAAGTCACTAAATAATGTCTGTATTGATTAGGATATAACCTGTCTTACTCTCTAGTAATTAACTGATTAACCTTGAGCATACTATTGCTCATAGTTTCAGTCTCTCTGTTAACAAGGGCCCTCGTTTATTACCTTGGCATCCCGCCCTTTCTTAAGCAGAATACCACCGAGTGCCGTTCAGTGACGAGTTAATTCTCATCTAGACGCTCGAGGAGCATCGGTTTACGACAGATATATGGCTCTCTAGTAATGATCAAGACACGTATTTGGCAAAACTCGGCTGATCAATTCTATAAAATCCCAGTGATGGGCTGGATAGAGCAGATATGACAAAGTATTATAAAGCTG
The DNA here is from genome assembly GCA_037356135.1 of Talaromyces sp. F31. Lineage (NCBI taxonomy): Eukaryota > Fungi > Ascomycota > Eurotiomycetes > Eurotiales > Trichocomaceae > Talaromyces > Talaromyces sp. F31. The sequence continues at coordinate 2,724,830 of JAYXSF010000034.1, forward strand.
TCTAATGGCGAAAATCTTAATGTTACTTTTAGCTATGGTTGTTCTACTTAGGATGAGTTAACATTAGTGCTATAGGATAAATCTATCTTGGGCACCTCTCCATATGTAGATATAAGTATTTAGGAAGAGTGAAATCTTCTCTCTGTTGGATTTAATAATGGGTGATACGTTTATTAGCTTGATATCGATCTTGCTTAGAACTAGCACCCTTTGAATATGTCAGCATGGAAAGAGTGTTTACACGTTATTCAAAGCAGAAAGCTCTACATTCAAGATGTGTCCGTCGAGGATATGTACTCTTACCATGGAGCGTCAGTTGTTGATCTGGACACATTTAAGCCACTGCAATCTTCTACAACCCAATGTCATTTATGCAAGGCTTACAGAAACGCGTCACCTTGGCTGCTAGTACGTGGCAGACCTGGAAAGTTGGTTTGGCAGCCTAGAGTTACTTTACACCCATCTCGTCGCGCTGACCGTGTGGTAATCTGAATGTGCTCAACGCGCACCATCAACTTACAATTCCAGAGAGTATATATTTCACATTGCGCCCAGTTTGTTTTGATCCGGACGGGGCGTCAGCAGACATCCTATGCAAAGATAAATGGCCTAAAAGAGGTCGCTACCAAACAAAGTTCAATGAAGATACTAGAGTGATTGAACAAGCTAGATAGATGCCATAAGTAAGCAAATGATGTGACTAGGTAAGCCAAATTCGTAGTTGCCATTGATTACAAGCCCTAACCACAGAGCCCTAATCCTGATGCTGATATGATAGTTTGATTTCCGTCTATCACAGCAGATTACACCAAACGATTGTCAGCACATGATTATACACTGGGGCACTAGAAGAGCTAATCTATTTTTGCTGATTACTTGTGTTTTAAAACCTACCTGCTTTATGGTTAGGACCACATTTCCAATGTATAGCCCGGCGGATAGTAGCAAGAATACGATAGTCATGACTCACTAAATGCATAAGGTCTAATGGCAGCATTTCGAGAATGTCAGAAAAAGCGGGCTTACCTTCAAGGTGGACAAGGTAGCTGAATGGTTATTCCCAATCAAGCAACCTTTTGACATTATCCCCACCAACCTAGTTCACGGACTCTTTCCGGGGTCATGAGGTGTGTTCCTTGGTCCGGATATTTTCCGAGCACAATCCGTCTCCATGATCTTTCACACTCCCAGCACTAAGCCCCAGACTAAGATTTACTTACCCCATGGGCAATGGAATAGTACAGATCTATATATCTTGGCGCAGGTGTAATTATGCCCCTGGCTCGTATCCCATCTCAGTTCCTCGCTGCCATGCTAGCTGTAGGAAACGGGCCTTGAGATTCTTTTGTTACTTTCCCATCAGAACGTTTTCATACTATTTACGTCCATCCATTATAACTGGCAGAAGGATCTGACGATGACTGAACATGAATTAGAGACTGCCAAGGCAGATGCTGTTCACACTGAGAACAATGCTTACAATCCATATGGCATCCTAACTGATGAGGAACTGCGATTCATGCTGGCCTTTGAAGGCAAAAGGGAGAAAGCCTTGACTCGAAAGGTTGGTCAATACGAATTTAGTAACCTCTCAGTCTGAAGGAGAATTACAATCATACCCTGAATTCAACTCTAACATCGTCATCTATAGATCGATTTCCGGATTCTACCCGTTTTTGCGTTTCTCTATCTCTTATCCCATGTCGACCGCACCAATCTTGGAAATGCAAAAATTGAAGGGATGAATGCTGACTTGGGTCTGGTCGGAAATCAATACAATGTAGCCTCGACTCTCTTCTTCATCCCATACATCATCTTCGGTAAGATGAACTTGAAATTAAAACAGAAATTAGCATCCTTTTCTTACATACTTGAGCAGAAATCCCGTCGAACATGATGCTGAAGAGGGTCAGCCCTCATATTTGGCTCACCATTCTGGTTCTTGGATGGGGTGTTGTTATGACCTTGATGTGTGTCGTCCAAAACTATTCAGGATTGATTGCTTGCCGTATATTTTTGGGTATTTTTGAGGTATGTGGCCACCCTCCTTCTAATTGTTGTCCTTCTCGTCCGGCTATTGACTATTTCTCTGATTGTTGCTAGGCTGGCTTCTTTCCCGGAGCAGTATATATTATCAGTTCATGGTATATCCGCAGTGAACTTCAACAGCGTATCGCCCTACTTTACACCGCCTCCGCATTCTCCGGTGCTTTCGGTGGCCTTTTGGCCTTTGCAATCTCTAAACTAAACGGAATTGGAAATATGGCTGGCTGGCGTTGGATCTTTTTGATTGAAGGAGGTGTGACAGTAGCCGTTGGATTGGCAATGCCATTCGTCATTCCTAGGAGTTCCGAGAAAGCAGGCTGGCTCACCGACGAAGAAAAACGATTTATTGACAGTCGTCTTCGCCTTGCAGGAGTAAGAGCTACCAGTAAGGAAGTTGAGAGCGAGAAATTTTCGTGGCGTCATCTCTCCGCTAGCTTGTTAGACTGGAAAGTCAATCTGGGTGTCTTAATGGCATGGGCCAATGCAGGGCCCTCGAGTGCTTTCTCGTTCACTATGCCAGAAATTCTCACCCAGCTAGGATACTCATCGACAATTGCACAGCTCATGACCATTCCACCTTATTTCTGTGGAGGTGTTTCGTCTTACGTATTCGCACGCATTGCGGATCGATACTCATGGCGATTTCCATTCATCATCGGGCCAATGTGTGTCCTCTTGACAGGGATCTGTATCATGTTCGGGTTTGCAAACAAGATTCACAGCCATGTGCCAGTAATGTACTTCGGTACTATTCTCGCACAGATTGGTATCTATCCTCTTCTCCCCGGTATATCGGCTTGGACGGGAAACAATGTTGCTCCAGATCAGAAACGGTCCGTCAGCATTGCATGGCTTCTCGCGGGTGGTAATCTTGCAAGTGAGTTCTTACTTGTTCATGAATTTTAGCTCAAAATACGGGTAGCTAATCAGATTATCTGCAAGGCTTGATCGGAACCAACGTTTTTCTTCAGAAAGAGGCTCCGCGCTACACCACTGGATACTCGACGTCCATTGCCCTTGTGCTTTTGGGAATGACAGCTGCTATAATCAACGAATTCTATTTGATGCGTTGCAACCGAGCCCGGGCGCAAGTCTCTGAAGAAGATATACGCACACAATTCACTCAGGAAGAGTTAGATAAACAGGGTGATAATAGTCCTCTGTACAAGTACACGTTGTAAGGTACTGGGGCATCAATTTCTGTCTTCTGTTTCACCTTGTGAATATACTGTTCGAGTACGGAAACTTTGGCATGTTTTGGAAAAATCAGATTTCTCTTCCTTCTTCATGGCTCTCCGGAGTCTGCCCGTGGCTAGATCGGAAATTTGCCGATATGGAGACAGGATACATTATAAAGATTTCCATAGCCGATCATCAATGCAATCAAGTGAGAGATCCATACTTAAGGATCAAGATTAGTCGATTTTTACGAAGTCAGTTATTGACATCTTTAAGCACTATCGGCAAGTATGAGCGCCTCTAATCCTTTCCCAACGTATACAGACCTTCCATTGAAGAAAGATGGACCTCATGGAAACGCGTGGGGAGCGTGGGGACCAGACGACCAAATAGGCACGCTCAATCATCTCACTCCGGAAATTGTCGCTCGCGCAGCCAGAGAAGAGATCAGAATTGGTGAACGTGTTTCTCTCAAGTATATCTGACCAAGTTTGTAGTCCTTCTCCGAAATCCTCTTGCTGAGCATTTTTAGTTGGTCCTTGGCTGGTCCTGTTCATCCTACTCTGGGTAGAAAGGGTCTTGACGTAAAGGTGATCAACAAAGAACCGATAAAAGTGGCCCATGATGAGGAAGTATGCTTGCTTACTCCCTTTGAGAGCAAATAGATTGGTATGCTAATTGGTGAAAACGGTTTAGTTGTCGTTCAACTCTCAAATAAGTTCACAATGGGATGGATTTCGACATTATGGCTATCAGAAAGAAAAGGTATACACTTTGGCGCTTGATGTCTATTACAGGCTCCATGATTTCCAAGATCGAAAGGTTTTACTGATCAGAGATAATTCTAGTTATATTTTATGGGGCACACTGCCAACGAGTTTGAGAATTCAACTGTCAATGGTATACAAAGTGCGTATTATGTTGGATTTCATGCCTTCAGAGGATTTGCCAGTGGTAAGACAGAGATACTTAGCAGTTGATAGGCATTGCAACCAAAGGAATTGCAGGTAGAGCCATTTTAATAGACTGGTACAAATGGGCGCTTCAACATCATCGAGAAACCGAAATCGACGCATTCACAGCATACGGCATCCCGTTCTCTTCACTTATGCAAGCCACAAAGGATCAGTCCGGTCTCACACCCAATGATTTTCGGCCGGGAGACATCCTTTTCGTTCGAAGTGGCTATATTCATCAATACGAAACAATGCCCCAAAGCAAACGTGATCTACTCCAGAAGCGCTATAAGACGACCAAGCCAGAGAACATAGGCGTTGTTCCATCAGAAGACTTACTACGGTTTTTGTGGGACAAAAAAGTTGCTGCTGTTGCGGGTGATGCGCGTTCATTTGAGGTTTGGCCTTGCTCAGAGCCTGAATGGCATCTTCATGAATGGCTGCTGGCTGGCTGGGGAATGCCTATCGGAGAATTATTTGATCTGGAGGAGTTGAGTCGAATTTGTGAAAGGTTAGGAAGGTATACATTTTTTCTATCGAGTGAACCGTTAAATGTAAGAGACATTTTACACTTGGTCATCAAAATGTTTTTGACGATTGACGCATGCTACAGGTCCCCGGCGGTATCGCGAGCCCTCCCAATGCTTTAGCTTTTTTCTAAACTTTTATTCGATACTACTTGCTATATTTGCAGCAATAAGAACGGACATAAGCACTTTATTAATTGTTTATATAATTCACATGTAGGCATACCTTAGTATTGTGTTGTATATCTCAGCCAGGACTTGGGAGGATCTGTTCTACTTCCTAATTCCCAGTATTGGCTGCTCTATTTAACAACAATTGTCACATGCGAGGGCATACTTTACTACTACAAATTAAACATAATTCGAAGGTCGCCAACCTCACATCCATATTGGGTGAGTTAATACCCCAGTTCCGATGGCTATGTGAACGTCGGACATTTTCCGATGGACATCCCGCCTATACAGAACCAGCACATCAAGGTCAACGCATTGGTCCAAGTACATATAAATGACAAGAAATCTTCATTCCAAATCTTTACATCATGAAATTTTGTAAAAAAAAAAATTGCAAAAATCACTTCAAGTACTTGCGAACCTTATCCACAATGGCAGTATCTGTATCGAATCCCTTCCGTACGCGGATCCTCAATGGTGAAATCACGCCTCTTTTATCAATCAAGTTCTGTACGGGAAACGAGATGGCCATGATGTGCAAAATGGCTGGCGTTCATGGCATGTTCATTGACATGGAGCACTCTTCTATGGACATACGTACCGTTGCCCAACTAATTCTTGCTTGCAACTTTGTCGGCATTTCCCCGGTGGTTCGCTCACCATCTAAGTCTCACTGGCACATCAGTCGCATACTCGACGCCGGTGCCGCCGCTGTGGTCGTACCTCACATTGAGACTGTTCAAGAAGCTAAGGACCTCGTCAAATTCGCCAAATTTCCTCCTCTTGGTGCGCGTGGAAGTACCAATAATCAGGCCGTCTTGAACTTTCAGCATGTTCCCACTCTTACACAAAATGAGCTACTTAATCGAGAAACAATGCTTATTCCAATGATTGAGACACCTGCTGCCGTTGAGATCGCAGAGGAGATATTCGCAATTGATGGCGTTGATGGTGTTTTGATTGGCTCAAATGATCTATGCACCGATCTAGGTATTCCGGGACAGTACGACAACCCTGTATACCAAGATGCCGTCAATAAGATCATACAGGCTGCCAACAAAGCTGGAAAGCCCGTTGGAATTGGCGGAATTGGAGGAAGGTTGGATCTCTTGGAGAAATGGTTCAAAATGGGAGCTACGTGGTCTTTGAGTGGACAGGATGCAGGCATCTTGCAAGCCGGGATGAAGCAAATCAGCAAGAATTATGCCGAAATCACCGAAAATATTCAGAAAGCCAACGATTTGTCGAATGGGAAAGTCACAAATGGAAGCCATTAAGAAAATATCCATTCTCGCGATATCTTCAATCTGTACTCTATCTCGGTGACATGTGGAATAAATTCAATTATTTAGAAAATCATCAATAAAGGCAGGAAATAGAGGCGCAGAGGCATCTCCATAAGCATACTGACTAAGCTCAGCGTCCATGTGCCAGATGCTATTGTTGTTGAATATATTCCACGCCAGAGAATTCTCTATTGTCGGAATCGGAGGGTCACCGTTAAGGTTTTCTGCTGCATCGTATAATGCGGGAAGCTGATGGTGAGCAGGTAGTTGTAATGAAGAATGCAGGGGTTTCGCCACGGGCTCTTGTCGGTCAGGCCTATTGGGTATATATGTGTGATGATATGAATGGAGTTCGCTACTCCGCTCGGTCATCAAAGTCATGTGCTCTTGATCAGGTAGGTCATTCGTAAATATGGAAGGTGCATATTCCAGCAAGCTCCTTGGTTTTGCTAGCAGGTTCGCACGTAATGCCTCAAAAACCGTGACATAAGGAACTGCATCAGGTAAATCTTCAGTCATTTGTCTCAACACCTTTTCAGCATGCTCCACGGCGTTGAGAGCTATTACGATCATTTCCGTATCGTGATCGTCCATCATGACAGAAATACATAGCATCACAGACAAGCCAGAGATGAATATGAACTGGAAGTAGCTCCGCGTATATGTGACATTTCCATGTGAGAACATGTCGTAGAACTTCATGATACCTTGAGTCGCATATTGTAGACACGTTGTGAGTAGATCATGCGGTGGTATTTGGTTGTGCTTCGGGACAAGATCAATTGCTTTGCGCACAGCAAGTAGTTTTTCCCTGACAAGTAAAAAGTCATACCAGTCTTGCATCTGATAAAGGCTCTTTGGGTTCTGAAAAATTGGTGCCGTATGGCGCCACTTGTCTAGTTCCAGTATGAGCTCATCTAGATTGCTAGAGATCGACTCAACCATTTCTAACGCTGAGAATTCATCTATGGCCCCCTTTGATCTCAGCAGATGAATCTGCGACTGTTGAAACGACGTGTAGATCTTAGACGTGATCTGTCGTAGTCGCACGCAATACAGGAATACGCTCATTTCTGTAGGTTCCGTCGAAGTATTTTGTGTAATGGCGTTACAAAAACTCTCAATATCTGGAAAAGACCCGGATGCCTCTCCAGCGTCGATGTCTTCGTCATCGACGTCAGCTGGGAATCCAATCTGAATATCTCCTTCGGCAAGAGCGGGAGGTCGATCCAAGGTTATTGAGCTGTAACGATCGATCATATAGCATTGCCAGAAGACCCTGCGTTCCAGTTGTTCTTGGAGTAAGCTCGTTCTGTTTCTTCGTGCATTCTGCTTCGTCGGAGGTTTCTGGAGGCCCAATTCAACACACATTCGCATACATAGCTGCAAAAGTTCCCATATCGATGTACCTGCAAATTTCATGAGTTGAGATGCGAAGTACAAGCGAAACATGAACAAACCACAATCGGCAACTCACCAATATGATGATAAATAGCAAAACGGCTAACTAGTAACAGATCTTGTATAGATTCTATACCTCTTGAAAGGATATCGGGCCCGATTTTCTTCATGGCTGCAAGAAAGTATCCATAGGGATGATGCTTGTGTCTGTTGTTTCGGTATAACACAACTGAGCCTATGGCAAGAATCATGAAGGTACGGAAATGGTCATGTTTTGATTGCCGAGTCTCATCCTCGCTTTTGCGTCCCGGTGACGAGAAGACAGAATGGTATAAGGCCTTCACATCTCGTCGAAGTAAGAAGGGATTTTGAACATGAGAGTGGTTAAGGCTACCCTAGTATTAGCGTCTAGAAGATTCAATTGGGCCAGCAAGTAGTGTATCGTACTAGTTGTTGAAGACAATGAGAGCTTCTTCTGCATCAGGTAATGGATTCGGCTTGATTGTCGTTTCCACAATGACCGATGACTTTGACAAGTCCTGAAGCAAGTCGAAGTTCTTCTTCCTCCAACCAGAGTCAGTGAAAAGAAGGCTCATAAAACTGTCATTTATCTAGTTAGCAAAGTGATTCATTTGGACCTCAACTTAGTATATATGAAATAAACTTACCTAATCCCAGCGCCGTTCGCAAGCATCGAAGACGAATCAGGATTGGATTCCTCCTCATCCCGTGTATCTATTTGAAGCGTATTGACATGTTCGACTTCTGCAGGAGCCTGATTCACCAAGAATTCGGGAGGTCCTGGATGCTGTTGGTTGCCACCGCTTTGTGCCTCAATATCTTGATATTGCTTTTGCAAGCGCTGTATATCCTGCTCCAATTGATGTATAGTCCTACATTGATAGAAATGTCAGATTTTTCCCGGGGTGGTAGGAAGGTCCAACAAATGCACGCACGTACTCTCTTGAGATTGGCTCACTGCCACCGATATTTACGACGAAGCAATCCAAGTGATTTTTAATACAGGGAGTGCATTTCGGGCGAGCATTATCGCACTAGCAATATTTGTGAATGGAAGACTTGGCTACGCGAAAGAAGATTTCGGAGGGGTGCATACCTTGGCTTTCTTTGCGTAGCATGACTGGCAGGCAGGAAGTCGTGCGAATTGCCCGTCACTCTTATTTCTGGTGTCATTCGTGTCCATCCTTTTGCTACATAAGGTGTCGGGGGCGAGGCGCGGTTTGCAATGCCCTTTTGACGCAGCCGGTCATATGAGACTTGGACGCGTGGTATAATTCTGGGGAAACTGCGGGGAAGGCTTTAATATCTCTGATTGGGTGTACGTCTGTCGGACATTTATTACCACTACACCAAAAAGGGGATCCCTGTAATGGGGTATTATGGTATCGGTATGTAAGGTACTGTGTGACGTTCGTATCACGAGATTTCTTACTCAACAGTCTCAGCGCGCCCCTCACCTGCAAAAAACATTGACGAAGACCATGATGATTTTCGGGATATGTCAACTGCCGATAAGACTTGGGACAACACTATGACGCAGTAAGGAAACGAACATAAGTTGTGTTAGTTCTGACCCTCTTCTGACGTTAATGGGTTAAAGCATTTTCTCTTTTCTTTCCTTTTCTTTTTCTGTTCACTGATGTTATTTCGCGACCCAACGTGGTCTTTTGTAGATTGGTAAAATGCGACTGCTTGCTACAACACAACATTGTCATCATTTGCGTCTTGAGTAAATCCCATTCATACATTACAACACAAGCAATAAAAGTGGCATCCTTCTTCTGTTTGCTCCAAGTCTTGAGAGTTCATCTTGTGACGGTCCCAAGTGAGAGATACAATTCACATACGAATTGCGTCTGACTGGGCTCGCCTGGGCTTAAGTATGTAGGGAGACATGACCGCTCAATAACAAGATAATACGAGTTCTTATAACATTTCCCAAAGTCCCTCAGACTGTCATGATTGACGACCTTGCTAGACGGGGTGAAAATATGTTCCTCACACCTTCTCAATATGATCGGCATTCGACTTGGGATCATCCGTCGTTTCTTGCCTTTCATCCGCAGTGGGATATGCCACCCGCCAGACAGGATACCAAGGACGCTGGAATAGGCTGTCCAAAGCTTCGATTGATCTTCCAGTGGTATCCTATTTCACTGTCAGCCTTTATTCAATTGCGTAATCCAGATCGACTAATATACGTACTGGCATTGCGAAAAACACATATACCAGCGAGACGGTACAAATAGAACCAAAGAACAGAAAAGCACCCCATTTATCCGTCGCAGCCAACAAACTAGGCATTGCCCGCGAGGATGCAAAGTAGAATAACCAGTGAAACGCCATCGAAATCGAGACATTCAAAGACCGAATCCGGATAGGGAAGATCTCAGGTCCTAGGATGTATGGAATACTGAACCAACCGATACTCCATGCAACAGCGTGAAGATAAATAGCCACAATTGCAGCGGTAGATGCGCGTGAAGCACTTGGTGTGTTGTTGATATGGTTTGCTGTCATGTCCTTTGTAACACCCAGATATGCGCCCACAAAGACGAGTGTGGCTATTTGTAAACAGATACCGGTCATGAGCGAGCGACGGCGGCCGATAAAGTCTACCACGAAGATGCCGAATAGCAAAGTACTGACGAACTTGACAATTGCGTATATCCCGGTAGCGAGGAAGCTTGATTCAGTACCCTCGATGCCCAAATATCCAAAGATAGTGGTTGAGTACTGAGTAATGGCATTGGCACCGGACCACTGCGAGAATAAGGTGGCCATCAAGATGAGAAAGAATCGGCGTCTGTTATTAATCGGGACAAGAGTCTCCTTGAGTTGATCCCATAGGCTACTGTTGCTCACAGCTTCGACTTCATGGAGGATCTGGATCTCAATAGCATTGATTTCGCTGACCATAAGAGGGTGGTCGGCCGGTAATTTTCTGATATGGCACAATGTGGCAATTGCACGTTCACGTCTGCCGGTAGCTAAAAGCCATCGAGGGGACTCGGGACAGATGAATGTTCCTACACCCCAGATGACTGCTGGCACAACTTGCAGCAGAGTTGGTAGCATCCATTGTCTGTCAGTTCCTGCATAGTGCTTGGTTACGCCGTAGTTAATGAAGAAGCCGAAAACAACTCCGAGCATCTGACAGGAGGCAAACTGAAGGATGAGGAGACCGCGAATGGCTTTAGGAGAAATCTATACAGTATACCATTCGATCAGCATGTATGAATCCCAACCGGAATGGGATAACAAACCTCTGCAATATACACAGGTGGCACAATTGTAGTCACTCCAATACCCATACCAGCAATGACCCTTGACGCGTAGAATCCTGATAGGTTTCCATTGCATAGACCTTGTCCCAAGATGCCTGCTATGTAGAAAAGGGTGGCAAGTCGTAAGGTCCATCTTCGACCAATTCTGTCGTTCAGGGGTAAACACTATGTAGTAGAGAAAGTTCTGTAAGCATACACCCCTTGGATCAGTAGAATACTCAATGCGCTTACCCCAAGACAGCCAAAGACTGCACCTGCAGTAGCAATGGAGACAATCCAACCCTTTGTGTTGGCATACTGACTCGCTGTCTGATCTGCAACTCCGAACTTGACCATGAAGCGAGTCTGAGTCACGAGAGATGCAATATTCCCTGCCAGGTTGGAACACATGAGTTTTAGTTACGACTGGACCTGAGTGATGATCGGAAGCTGTCCGAAGACGTGGCAGCATGATGGAAAGGAGTCTCACCTTCATCAAACCCTTTCGAGACACCGGGCAAGGAAAATATCCATGTGTAGAGGAACAGGTTCAAGTTGAAAATCTCTCTAGGGGATTCCTTAAGAGCCCGCTTGGTATCTGCAATCAAACCCATGATCACAAAGTCTGCCTTTATTGATATGAGTTTCAAAGAAGATTATATGAAAGAGAAACATGTGGCGGGAAAAAATTTATCCCGAGTGCTAGGAAAGATTGATCACATCGCTAGGATTGCTGGGGTAAGTTATATACCTGCAAATAACCATTTTAGTGCATGGTGAAAGGGCTGGGGATTCTGGGGAAGTTTGAACGTAAACGGGAAAAAACCCCAGCTGGGGTCGGAAAATGTCCGAAGCCACAGAACTGACTTTTTGTCACTCTCAGTGCAGTACATCTGAGGGAAAATATTATACAGCCGATCAAAGACATTTTCTCCGACTGTTTTTATTCAAAACTATCGTTTGATATTTTATAGCAAGAATGAATTTCTTTCCCACGCCTCCAATTATCCAGGCTGAGGTGTACGTTCGCATCCCAGATGCTCTTCGTTGCACTGGTCAGGAGACAGAGTGGCGGGGAGGATCCGCTCTTCCTGCATCTGATATTTTTCTCGAAGGGCCAATATATGTCTCCAATGGAGATTTGTACCTAGTGGACGTTCCCTATGGCAGAATATTGAAGATAGACAGCAATAAGACGGTGACGGAAATTGTGCGTTATGATGGCGAACCTAATGGTCTTGTTGTTCGGGAAGATGGGTTCATCATCATCGCAGATTATAAGCAGGTATGACCTTCTTGGATTTCAAATTGTTAAAAGAGAAGAAAATGAATTGAATTAATCTTTTCCCAGGGAATTCTTCAATTTGACCCATCTACGGGTAAAATATCACCGCTCCTGACTCGTCGCAATCTGGAAAGGTTCAAAGGGCCTAATGACCTGATAATCTCCTCAACAAACGACATCTACTTCACAGATCAAGGCCAGACCGGCATGAGCGACCCAACCGGCTGTGTATATCGCCTTTCACCTACAGGCAAACTCGATTGTCTGATCTCAAATGGCATTTCACCAAACGGGCTGGCACTTACCCCTGACGAGAGGTTCCTATATGTCGCCATGACACGATCAAATTCTGTCTGGCGTCTTCCGCTTCATGCAGATGGAACGACTACCAAAGTGGGATTGTTTTTCCAATCCTTCGGCTGCTCTGGACCCGATGGTCTGACTGTTGATGAAGAAGGGAACTTGTTCATTTGCCATCCTAGCTTGGGCTCGGTGTTTGTCGTCGATTCTGATGGAGTACCAAAGGCTAGGATTGTGACAGCTCCGGAGGGAGGTAAGAATCTGACTAATTGTACGTTTGGTGGTGAGGATGGCAAGACCTTGTTCATTACGGATAGTATTAAGGGTAATGTGCAGTATGTTAAATGGCATTGTCGGGGGGCTACAAAAGCGAACGCCGTAAAAGCAAAGACCAACTAGTGGGCTCTCGAAAATGCTATCAATACAACGTGCATTTGTCTATAATTTAGATATGTATTCATACAGGTTGTTCACAGCGCCCAAAGCACATGCATACTGTGCTCTTGAAGTCGCAGCTCCGATGTGCGGCGTACTGATGACATTCAGGTTCTCCCATAGCTTTCCATATTTCTCGGCTGTTGGTGGTTCCTGCTCATGGCAGTCAAGACCAGCCCCCCACAGATGACCCTCAGAGAGTGCCCTCGCTAAGTCGTCCTCGTTGACTATACCACCACGAGCCGCATTGATCAAGATCGCATCCTTCTTCATGGACTTGATTTGCTCGTAGGAGATCAAGTTGCGCGTCTCCCCAGTTAAAGGTATATGCAATGAGAGAACATCGGCTTTGACAAGCACTTCATCAAGGCTCTGTGCTCTCGTATGTCTGATATGTCGCCAAGATTCATGGCCTTCGGGTAGAAAGGCATCAAACGCGATGACATCTGCGTCGTAGCCCCCCTGAAAAATCTCCGCAACTTGTCTTCCAATATTACCCATTCCAATAATACCAACTGTCCTTTGATAAAGTGTAATCCCATTACATGACTCCTTAGGCACCGCTTGTGACATTTGGCGAACTGTGATAGATCGAATACATCGTGCCAGGGACAGAGCTAGTGTAACAGCCAGCTCGGCTACGTCGCGTGCATTGGCCCCAGGGGTATTCAGAATCTTGATTCCTCGCTTTGCGCACGCCTCTTGATCGATTTTATCAATGCCAACTCCATGTTTGCTGATTGCGACTAAGTTCGGACAGCTAGCGATATCATCGGCGGTAACGTACGAGCTCCGGACTAGCAAAGCTTTCGCATTCTGTCGCCAATTCTTGAATTCCTCGTCTTCTTTTTGTATGACGTTGAAAAGTGTTTTGGCGTGTTCAATCGCCGCGGGGTGGAATTGGTCCAGCACGTAAACGGTAGGCTTACTTTCAGTCGTCATTTTGCCAGTGAAGTATTGATGTTTGGTTTGCACAAGAATTGTAAAACTACTATATAATTTTCTGGTGAAAAACTCTCGCAGAGATACTGCATTTCTTATATTAGAATGAAGGATCACGAGCAAAATTATGTATGATGGCATTCACATGGGTTGGTAAAATCGTCTATATCGGACTCCTTCCGACGAACATTTACCTAACGTTGGTGCGTACCAGTTAAGTCCCTGGCATCCGCTGTTTTCGGACAAAATCCGTGATCATGGTCTGGATGGACGTAGGAACAATATCCGGTAATTCATCGATAACCTATAGTACCGGGTTTTGCCCGATGTGGTCAGTACTCACAGTTCACTAGTTTCAATCAGACGAATTTCGGATATACCTGGTCATTGCAAAATCCCGCCAGAACCAAGGTCGATAGAGCCGATAGGATCCTATGAAGCACTCTTAGCGCCCCGAACCGCTCGCCGATAATCGTTAGAAGAGTAGCGCATCTGCTGAAAATGCCGGTTTTCTCAGATGCCGACGGTTGTTGCGTCCCTCGTAGACAGACAATCAGCACAACACCTGCAGCAAATAGGTCAAACGCATCGATGAAAGACCGTGAGAAGTGTCCGTGTTCATAATTATGGTATTCGTCTTCAATGAAGTCGGTACAGCTACGAACTACGTCGTTTTCAATTCTCTGCCGATCTTTCATCCGGTCAATCCCCGATGTCGGGTAATTGACCTTAAGGAATATATGGATCAGAGCTCTACAGGTAAGCTGTTTCAGGATCGTCCGACCGATGCTGTCAGTATTCTTCACTGATTTTGAGGTATCACGCCAATAACAGAAGCTGCTGTAATGGGAAATAGCGCGGCGGGGCTTGGAGCTTTGGATGTTAGACATTAATTTCGCATGCATGAGAATGCATGTTTGTAAATTGAGTTGGTGCTTGTGGTCTGTATTCAAGTTCACGTTATAGGGCTTCTCATAAATTATTAATAATGTTGCTGCTCTTGGTTTAAAGGGCGGCCTCACCTGGACTGAGATATCGTCGTCTTGTATACTAAATGGTCTGCCTAGGACAGAGCATACAGTCCTGTAGATTGTGTGAGATCATTGATTCAAATTGGGTCAAGAAGCGATATCACGTACCGCTCAAGGATATAAAGGCTCCAGAAGAGACTCTTTTTGCGGTTACTTTGATGTGCAGGAACTTCTGTGCCATGCTGCGGTTCTTTATGAAACTGAAATGTTATACATTTCGCCATGGCATATCCAATTAGGTGCCAGCTTGAACCTCCGGTCGAAGTAAAAAGGGAGTGAATGATTAAGGACAGAATGCAATGAATTACTTCGGCCTCATCGCCTTTCTTCAGGATGACATCGAGCTTGTTTACCGCAAGACCCTGTAGTTTCGAGGCAAACAATTCCATTGAGGACTCGTCAGATATAGTCATACCGGTAGCTAATTCCATATAGTTGTTGAATTCCTTAAATGCAGCATCCCTGTCTAGTCCGTCTTTATCATTGGGCACCGGAGTGCTGTCGCTATCGTGGCTATTTGAGTCAAGATGGGGAAACATGATGGCTATTCGTCGACGAAAGTGATCCAAATACGGCGTTGCAGCCTCCCCGTCAAGAATATCGGCATGCCCCAATAATGCAAGCAGTGTCTCTCTTCGGCGAGATGGTGACACATATATTGATCGAGTAGGATTGTCGCTAGAAATACGAAGAGCAGATTTCAATATATTAGCCATGGCCAATTCCTTTGGAAATGATCCTGTCTCGTCGTCAAGTGGCTCAGCCATAGCATTGCGTGACAGGAATCCAATCTGACCCATCGCGGTTTGGACTGATTGCTTTGGAATACTGCTCTCCGTCGCTGTTACCGAATGATCGGCTCCGACCGAAGGAGTATATCCAGCGCCCGGTGTATCCTCCATAGGAAGGACCCGTTGGTTGGAAAGAGGGGATGCCGATGGGCCTTCTTTACTCAGGCGAGCACGTAGTTGTCGAACATGATGGTTCAAGTCATCTGCTTTCCTCTTAAGCGACTCTACATATCTGTACCGAGTTTTGCGTGAGGCCGTCGTTAGTTACAATTTTCAAACAGTTTCTCAAGCATTCTAGACACCTGGATTGACGCTCACTCACCCTGGTAAAGCAGCATTGGAGAGCCCACTTGCTTCATCTGTGGATGAACCCACGGGTATAGATCGTGCATTGCACTGACTGTTGGCTTCAATACAGTTGGTACATGCCGGTAGCAGCTTATCACACTGCGAACAATGTTAAACGTTTTCTGGGGTAAGTACAGGAGAGGCCATGTTCTTACCTTCTGCTTTCTCTTCCAACATCTCTCACAGGCTTGGAGTCGGCGCCCCGGCGTTGACCCTTGTTGCATGATGAGTGTATTCTAAGATTTTTGATCTTAGCTTTCCATTTTAACCATCAATTACTGGATGATATGCTCTAAAGCGTCGGAGGTTCATGGAATGCTTGATGATATCTCCACTCCAAGACCGAATAAGCACGGAATTAGATTGTTCCGCTTCTTTTTCATGGCAGCTCTTGTTCAATCAAGTTTAATGTTCATGCCTGACAAGCGACTATTTGCTCATCCTACACATGATACTGTTCGCCTCAGATCTTGGTAGCACAATTTCTAAGACATGCTTCAGTCGGCCATGGAGAACTTCCGGCACAGAGTGCGGACTGTCTCCGCCGGATGTCCAAAATGGGCATGTAGCACCGACATGTTGTGAGGTCACCTGATACAATCTAGTTTTTTAGTCTGGCTATGAGCTTTAATCACCTCGGTTAGCTCCACTAGCTCTTGCTTGTTGGAATCCGCGTATAGGCTAGTAATCGGGTAACATACGTGACCATACCAAATTAACATGTACGGTAATGTTGACTATGTTGGGCTCAGTACTATGAAGTCCACCGGGAATCCACATATAAAAAGCAAAAATAAAAGAACCGGTCGGTTACACACAACGAGCATAAAAGAAACAAAAAGGCCTAAAGAATTTTCAAGCTTTCAAATGAAAGAATTGCGGAGGAGGTGTCATCATCCAATAACTTATGAGCTTGCAGTCATTTTGAATGAATCATAATGACAAAGTCAATCAACCTGCCGAGAGACTCCTGGGATTGCCACATGCACTGCTTTGATCCTATTCGATTTCCCTTCAGCCCAAGCCGTGTCTATACGCCAACTGCAGCACCCCTTGAGTCTTTAGTCGAACAGAGTCTGGCGCAAAACATAGTTCTTGTACAGGCCTCCGTAGAAGACGGTTCTCAGGGCTTGCTCAGTCATCTCGCCCAATGTCAGACCCGGTTTAGTCAACTGACAGTTCGTGGGACAATTTGCAATGACAAAACCAATCTCCAGGGACTCACGCCGCAAGAATTTGAGCGCCTACATACTTTGGGAGTCAGGTCTGTTCGGATACACGGTAGTTACAGCACAGATGGACACGACGTTGCTCTAATCGAGACGCAAATACGTGCTCTCGCACGTAGCGCTGGGATACGCAAACACAGATGGAGTATCTCCGCTCAGCTGCCCTTGCAAACTTGGGCATCGCTGGAACACCTCATATTGCATGCCGAGGACATTGCGCATGTCATCTTTATCGCTGATCATAGTGGATGTGCCACACCAAGAGACGTAGAAACGCCTGCTCTTGATTCCTTTGCTAGATTGCTAAAGACCGGAAGACTATATGTGAAACTGGGTGCTCTTTACCGCCGAAGTCCCGGAGATGTACAGGCCATGAAACCAATTGTCCAAAGGTTTGTTGGAGAAGCACCCCATTCTCTGCTCTGGGGGAGCGATTGGCCCCATGTTGATAGTTCCCAAAAGGGGCTGGAGACATCGAAGCCTCATCCTGACGCTAATACCACGTCCGAGTTGCAATCATTGCGTTTATGGTTAAGCACAGAGCAATGGAAACAGATGCTTATGGACAATCCCCGGCGAGTATTTGGTAGTGATAGGTAGTATTTTATGTATGATGTCTCAGTATGAATAGTAATTATGTACCTGTACATGCTTAGTAATGAGATTACGTGGATCAAGACATCACTGTTGGCAGCTTCTTCGTCACATAACTTGACTTTGCCACGGTATGTATCGACACTGACCATTTTGTTAGAGGAATTTTCCTACTCGAAAGAAACTAAAACATTTTATTCACTCTGCCCATAATAGGATTGCAAATTAGGTATCTGTCCGATCCCTTCGGACTGGGTCCGTCGTGAAACTCACATGACATCTTTTTAAAAATACCCCGGATTGTCTCCGGATTCTCCGCATCCCTGTGTATACACAACATGCGTCTCTGTTTAAAAAGCTGTGTTCACGAACGCTGAAACTTAGGTCTTTTGAAGTTTCGAGAAGACATTTCTTCTCCATTTTCGACTTCCTCTCCTTGCACCCAGTTGACGGAAAGAAAATGGCAGCAAGCAGCGCACCAGCATCCAAGGGGGTGGAAAATACCTGGATTGAGAACAGCCACGAACAAACTGTTTCTAATGTGATGACGGTCTATCGATCCTACGATGAGGATTTCGTCAAGAAGACAGAAGCCCAATTGCTGAAAAAGATTGACCGACGCATCCTTCCCCTTGTCTTGCTCATCTACCTATTCAACTACCTTGATCGTAACTCTATCACTCAGGCTCGGCTATACGGGCTTCAAAAGGATACGCATCTCGAAGGTGCTCAGTATCAGACCGTCATCTCGGTTTTCTCCGCCGGTTACATTCTTATGCAGATTCCTTCAACTCTGTTATTGACCAAACTTAGACCATCAATCTATTTGGTAAGTTTTTTAGAGAGCTATTGCTTTTTTTATTTATATATATATATACATATATTTTTCTAGCTCGATAGCTAATCTGAGATTCCATCAAATAGCCAGCATGCATGGTATTATGGGCTATCATAAGTGGTTGCACGGCAGCTACCGACAGCGTCGCAAGTATTATGATCGTTAGGGTCTGCCTTGGATTTGTCGAAGCACCATTTTTCCCCGGAGCAATATACTTTCTAAGTTGTTGGTATACCAAACGCGAACTCGGAATTCGGATGGCTCTCCTCGTCTCCGGCATCATGCTTTCCAACGCATTTGCGGGTCTCATATCGGCGGGAATTCTCATGGGCATGGATGGTACAACTAGGCTTGCTTCATGGCGATGGCTTTTCATCATTGAGGGACTCGCAACTATCGTCATTGCTTTGATCGCTATGTGTTTCCTTCCCGATTTCCCCGCAACGACAAAATGGCTCACCGATGCAGAACGTATCGTAGCCCAAGGGCGGCTTGCTGAAGATGCAGGCTTAGAACATGCCTTGGAGGACGAGGAGGGCGATATCTCTCTTCTGAAGGCAGTCGGTTTGGCAGCCTCGGACATCAGAGTATGGTTGTTTGCCTGTCTTCAAATGGCTACCACGGCCATGATATCCTTTTCACACTTCTTCCCCACCTTGGTTCAGGACATTGGCTTCTCGGATAACACCACGGTCTTGCTTCTTACCTCCCCACCCTATGTTGCCAGCTTCTTCTGGTCTATTGGCTGGGCATGGGTAGCCGACAGGCGCCAGATCCGGTCTTTACCAGCCGGAGTATGTAATCTTGTTGCAATTATCGGAACGGTCGTATTGATTGGCATGCCCGAGAAATTTCGTTGGGCTCGGTATGCCTTCACATTCCTTGTGTCTTGCGGCTCGTACGGGGTGTATTGCACAACGTATGCATGGCTGTCTTCAACGATCCCACAGCCCCGTGTTAAAAGGGCAGCATCTATCGGTCTAGCCAATACTTGCGCAAACATTGCATCGCTTTATGCGAACTACTTTTGGCTGGATCAATATGCACCACAGTATCGTGTCTCGTGGGGCTGCCTCTTGGCCTTTGAAACACTAGGCATGAGCTGCATTTTGACACTACGGTTCTTGTTAAATCGAGCAAATAATCGCTTTGAGAATCTAGCGTCCACAGTCGATACCAACGATCTGGTTACATTGTCGGAATTGGATGGCGACTCAAAACGTGCAATCATCAACGGCTTCAGATACGTCATCTAGAACAATTTTGTTCCCCCCCCCCCCAGAAAGTAGGCAACTTAGATCAGAATTAAGGATTTGTATAGGCCGATGTATGGGTTGTGAACCCCATAAAGCCCATATATATTAGAAGACTGAAACATATCAATATAACATCCTTTGACCCAATTGTGATCAGCCTGTATATAGACAATTCACATATTTCAAGATTATCAATATCTCAAAGACTGGCACCATCATAATACTGAAGCAGCTGAAACAAGGCTTTCTAAGGAAATGAATAAAAAGGACCTTTGTGCGCCTTAGAATAATGTAAAAGACAACGCTTCATAAGAAAAAAGATCAAGATTAAGTAAGATTTTTTTAAAAGCAGACAATAGAGTGTAAAACAACATCAATTATCTAAAGGCTCAGTTCCCTCTACATCTTCTCAAAGGACACAGTACAGTCATCCACATATAGTAAAACAACTAATTCATCTTAGACATCCTTTCAATCTTAGTCAGGAGTAAAAGCAGCAGTCTAAATAGTCTATTCATAAACTATATCACAGAATGCTCCCCTCTGCTACTGCAGCCCCGCTTAGGAAGAGAACCTAGAGCAAGATAGGCGTAAGAAATATAGTAAAGCCTTTGAGCAACAAGTCGCTACATGAACGAGGTATATCAGTCTTCCAGAGACTATGCCATGGTTATGACAAATTGATGCTTATTGCTCTATAATATCAACCGGCCATTCCATTACACGAACAAGTCTTTCATCCCCCAATCCACGAACTAACCCATCAATCTTTCGAATCTCAGTATCACACGTCTTTCCGAGATACCAAATATCTTCCAAAATGGCTATGATCACGTATAAATGCGCAAGGATCGTCAGACTCACACCGAGCAGCTGCGCGTCGACATTGCCTTGATGCTGCGCGGAGTCTAAGATCAAGATGAAGGTTTCAGGTAGATCGTGAGGCCATGCGGAGATTGCGGCGTCTTCGAGATCGGTTTGGATTTCGAGATCTGTTGGGGATGCAGAATTGAGGGGTTTCATTTTTTGGACGTAGAGGATGCGCATATATATGTCTTCGGCTACGTCTATGGCTTGATCGCATGCGTTGAGGGATGTCTTGCCGCTGTATTCGGATCGGGGGGTGTCAGTGAATGGCGAGTCGTCACTGCCATCCATAACGGTCTCAGAGTCACGTAGGGCTGCGCACATCTCTCGTAAATCTGACAAGGCGCGATTGGCGCCCGAGGAAAACTTCCGAAGTCTCTTCGATTTGATATTCTGGTCGAATGCTGCCAGCCCAAAGCGCAATTCACTCTCGCAAAGCTTCCAATCGTCGTTGGCGTTGTTGAAGAAGAAAAGTGCTCTGAGCCGGCATCGTCTCAAAGTCGACCAGAATTGACTGATAATAGACGTGGTGCCACGAACAAGATGAAGCCATTGTATCTGAAGCGGGATTGATGAGCTGCCATGGGTAGTGAGATTCTGCGGATCTAGGTCTTTGATTCCGAGGGATGCAAATGCGAAACCTGTGACTAACATAGACCCTGCCAGCAGGGCTTCTTCGTTGAGCTCGGCGGTAGCACAGAGCGCTTTCTGTAGCCCTGCGAGACCTTGTTGATGATGTTCCATGATCAGATGTAGCGAAGCGCTCCAGGACACCGGACATTCTTCAGTGATTAGTATATCCGCACCAGCTAGGGCCAGGATAAGGTGCATCAGGAACTCGTTGGTAGTAGCCAAATCAAGAAAAATGCGCTCCCAGACCTCCGTCTTGATCTTGTGGAGAGTCATCTTTTTGGAGGTGTGCATGATAAAGTGTTGGAGTAGATTGAGATCAATCATGTTCAGACCGGATCCGACATTCTGAGGCTCCTCCGTAATTGAATGATTGAAATTCAATGGGCGAAAGGGTACACTCTGTCTGCCGTTGTGACTGCCCTCGGATGATGGCCCGCGAGAGACGGACCGCTGCCTTCGTCTCTGGTCCAGCGCGCCTCTAGGGCTAGGATAGACGCAATCGTTGCCCCGAACGACACACGCATTACACATTGGCCGTACCTCATCACACTGGATGTTTCAGCAAGGTCCTGTATCGGGAATATAATTGATGTACCTTGACGCGACGCTGCTTGCACGTGTAGCAACCATTGCGGGACTTGGTGTGGCTAATGCGTTGCTTAGGGCGCAAGTGCGAATTATTCGCGTTGCGAGATGTATCTTGTGGGGTTGTATTTGGCGGCATTCGCAGTTCATTAATGTATTAAGGGGCTCATATGATCTATTTAATTGAGCCTGAGGTCGATGTGATATGTAATGGACAAGTGAGATGTGAAAATAAGAAGAAAAGTTAAGGTTTCAAGGGGCGAGCCGCAGGTGCGGATGACTTTAGGGTTATTAGGGTTATTTACTGAGCTAAACGATCTTTTCTGGCACTCATAATCTCGACTGAACAATATTCTCGATATTGATATGCTTAATAATTAGATTTAAAGGACAGAAAAGAAAGCAATATATATATTATTCCGAAACCCAAATATTAACACTGAACAAGATGAATAGCAACGCAACCTTGGGAAAAATCTAACAGAAACATATCAAAGCTCAATTCTTACGTCCCATAACTTGTATCTCCTCATCTGTAGACGTAAGCCGTAGTGCACTCTCTCGCTTGTCGTCAACACGCCCCAGAGACATTCCTGGGTAGAAAACCACCAACACAACCCCAGTCAGAGCCATAAGACAAGCGTCAAAAATGTACAGAAGATACTCTCTTTTCATAATATAGCCGTCATTCCCCTCCACGAATTCGGCAACGCGGAAAATTGAGCGTACGAGAATGAGGAAACAGGCAGCGTACAGAGCCCACATGATCGATTCCCAGCTCTTGCCGCGGCTGGAGGATGAAGATGAGACGTGATTACTCGAGTGGGTTTGTCTCTTCACGCGCCAGTGGAATATAGCTGATACGATAACGAAGAAGCCGAAGAAGAGGAGTTGGATGACAAGACCACCAACGACGATGTTGGCCCCGGTGTTCATGGCCGAAACCGTTCCGGCGGCCATATAACCACCCCCTAGACATCGAGATTAGAACCGAGCAGCAGAATTACATATACCAGGGTCTACTCACCCCCACATTGAAGTAAGAACGAAAGTACATCTCCAACCACGAATATCTTCGTGAGGAATCGGACGGGCACGATGGAGAGCTGTTGAGAGTTTAGAGCGACGATGACTCTACCCAGAGTCATGTATATGGATGCGGCGAACAGGGGCGGCGCGACCAGGATCAGCATGGTCTGTACGATATACGGGCCGAGGGCTAAGGTGTTGAAGTGCGAGAAGATGCGAGCAATGTAACCGGCACATTCAACTGATGCTGTTAGTCTCGTAAATACCTTCCAGGACGGAATGAGGGATCCTCACATAGTAGGCCGATGATAAAGGGAATGAAAAAGTAGGCGCGGCAACGCCATAGTCGAATACAGTGAACGATCGTGAGAGCTAGGAAAATCACTGCAAATATGATTGCTGCTACGATTGAAGGCGTATATCTATAAAGCGCGAAGGAGATGGTCGCGTCGCTGCCTGAGGTGGTCATGGTGAGAGGGTTGACTAGAGAAAATAAATGATTGAAGATGAAGCGTGAGTTGGTAAAAGTAATTTCAATTCAATCTAAGTCTACTTATACTCGTTCTGTTTAAAGATCCCTCTTTAAAAAAAAACTCTACAGTCCGATACTAAAAAAAAAGGTTCTCCAGCCCGGATCCGTACTATGGCCAAAAACGAGAATGCGAGAATACGAGGGCGGAAATACGAGAATACGAGAATGCGAAACTACGTTCATGAAACACGAAATTATAGACATCTAGTGGCTGTGTACGACAAAGAATTGTCCTTCATGGAAAGCAGTGCCCTAATGTCATATCTATGTCCATTTTAGAATGTACCAGCAGAATTCGAATTTTTGGAAGTAAGCACTCGAGAACATTTTTAGAAAAAGTGTCGAAGTTGTATAGAACGATCCGATCTCTTAAACTTTAAATAATCCATTCCTCCATTTCATAACAATTTTACATATATTCGCATGTTTGATCCATCTTTCCACGCAGTGAGTTAACAAAGCCAAAGCTAAGCTAATTTTCCAAGCAAAATAGCACGTTGTTGCAACATAACTTCATCGCCTTCGTATTTACAACAGACATCCGCCTTGGTATTATGGCCACATAACCACAAGGACACACCTTACCAGACACTTTGTCTGGCTATTGCTCAATTTTGACCGTAGTTTCAACCAAAAAAACGTATCGACTGGTTGTTCGTTTATGCCCCATCAGACTCGCCAACACGAAGCGCGCCTTCATGACTGATGCCATGGGACCAGAAACCATCGACGAAGAGTTGTCTGCACATAATCAGATCCTGATAACTAATCACTACCAAAGGTCGACTTACCCAGTCTCGCTACGATCATGGCTAAGCAGCAGCCAGTATCCAAAAAGACCCTGAGTCAGGATATCATGGATTGCCCATGCGACAGTCTCAGCATCGACGCTGATGCGATGGCTGAGCGGTGACGCAGCGAGGATACTATTTCCGTCAGCTTAGAACCTAGCCATAAGATAACATGGACATACATCGGATAAAGCAAGAAAACAAGCAAGTTCGCACCCGCAAACGACGTGAACAGGGCGCGATGTTGGTCTGCGCCTCGTCGCACGGAACGAATACCATTAACGCCAACCTGGAATCCGATCGTCAGGAAAGCGATAATCACAATCGTGTACCAGACCCAACGGCGCTGGTCATGGGCGAACGTCGCCGTCAACCCAGCAGCGAACATGATCAGATCAGCAGCAATGGCGACGACTAGGTTTGCACCGTTCAGTCCGCCGAGCAGAGCGATGTTGATAAGAATAAGAGGAGTGGTGATGATCCAGTTCAGGTAGCGAACCCAGAATATTTGGCGGAGGTATTCTTGGTGGGTGTCTGGGACGTGTTCGTGGGTGTGGTGGACGATGGAGTGTTTGTAGGTAACGCCTTCGCCGGTGGCCATGGCGAGGTAGGAGAGGAATGAGACTGTTGTGATGAGGGCTGTCAAGGTATGGAGGAGGCGGGTTTGCTAGATGGATTATGAGTCTCTCGCCCAAGCTCAATGTTCTTCAAGGGGAACGTACAACTCTGACTCGGGCAGCCAGGGAGTAAAAGGCAATCGATGAAATCGCCATGAGGGCGACCACGACCCTAATACGGACATCAGCTTTTACTCTTATGTCTTTCTGAAGTAGTGATTACCATAATGTTCGCTTTCCGGTGCCATGAATCTGCAGGACAATAGGCCAGTCACCCGGAATCACCGTCGGAATCGGTCCAACAGTCGGAGTCGAGGTGGGCAACGTAGCCGTGTGCTTGAGTATTTCTTCCATGCCGGCCACAATCATTTTGTTTGTTATATGTTTGTGAAGGTGATGCGTGATATGGGGAAGATGGGCGAATGCAAGAGAGTTGAGGAAACTACTTGGAGAACTTGACGTTAAATAGTCCACGAGGCAACATGACGACATGACACCAAAGGCATGTCCATACCTTCGACGCCCCTCCTACATTCCCCTCCTCCTCCTCCCATCTCCATCTCCATCTGTCACGGGACGGACGTGTCGCCATTCCAGGCATCAGCGTTTCAGTCGGTTGGCCATCCTTGTTTCTGAGCCATTACACGTTGTGCAACGCATACAAAACCTGTTCTGTACATAGTAGGAGGTGGCAGGCGCCAGTGGCACCAATGATCTCAAGCAGCGGTCATCAACCACTCAACCACGCGGGGCAATCCGATTGATCTGGGCTTCGTCTTAAATGCCAGAAGGAGTTTAGACTGCGAGAGCATTCTGAATCAGGAAACAGATGTGATACGTCATTGATCTTGTCGGTTTGATTGGGGCTAACCCGTTACGGAAAGACGTTGGATTACCCCGGATTTTCCATCTGCTTATCTTCTTATCGTACATTTGTCTTCTATACATAGTAGTATGTCATACTACTCTACAATAATATATATGGTGGAGATTATACTATACATCCTGAGCGATGCTGCAAGGAAAATGATGCTGTTAACTGTTAGTTGCCGTCCAACTGGCCGATGACGTCGTCACATCGCTCGCACAGAGGAGCCTCCTCTGCCACTGGCTCTGGGGCAACGTATCGCCAGCAACGCGGGCATTTGGCCTGATTGGGTGCGTACACATGCGCCGTTGCCTTCTTTTCTGAATTAGGCAGCACAAACTCCTCTGCGTAGTTCCATTCAGCACTTGTGATTTCATTCGGAATATCCGGCCCCTTGACACTAAGAGACACCGAGGATACAACGAAGAGATCCGGGAGTTCATGTAGATAGCGTTGGAAGGTATCGAAAGACGCATCATCGGGCAATTCGAAGTGCACAAATGACTGCAAGGAAGAGCCCATTTGTTTCTTCGACCGGGCCGATTCTTGGGTGACTTTGACAGCTGTATTGGCCGCCATAAGATCGGCAAAGTCGTTACTGATCGCTTCGTCAACCCACTCAGCTGGCGCTGTGCGAGAAATCCGTTGCAGAGGATGCTCAAGCTGATCCTTGACAAGCTCTGGAGTATGTTCCCAAGACTCTTCGACAAGTAACGGTGTGATAGGGGCCAACAGTTCTTGCAAATAAGTGTAAATGTGGAACAACGTGGTCTGTGCTGCGCGTCGGCTGGCGCTGTCTTCAGCCTCAGTGTATAGTCTGTCCTTGAGAGTTTCCATATAGAATGCCGAAAACTCTAGGTTGGTCCAACGATTCAAAGCGTTTACAGCCTTGTAGAATTCAAAATTGTCAAAAGCGCTACGGCAGGTGTCCACCAGTCGAGTCAATTGCATCAATGCCTGGCGATCAATTTTATGAAGTTCTTCATATTGACGTATATTCGCTTTAGGATCGAAGTCGCCCAGAGCACCGAGGAGCAACTTGAATGTGACGCGATATTTGTGCAAACTTGTATTAACGGTCTGCAAAACCTGCTGCCCAATGACAACGTCTCGAGTGTAGTCACTGCTGGCAACCCATAAGCGTAGAGCATCAGGCCCAAGGGCATCGTACACCGGGTTAGGAGACTTCTGTTCTTTGGCGCCCTTGGAATTTTTCTGCTTGAGCGGAGGAAGAAGTGTGCCGTTCATGATAGAATCGGGATGCATGACATTTCCAATGGACTTGCTCATCTTGCGAGCATCTTGATCGAGAGTAAAGCCGTGGGTGATGAGATGCTTGAACGGTGCTTTGATAGTCGACGGTTCGGCTTTCTCTGAAACGACTTGATGTGAAACGTATGTAAGAAGGCTGGACTGGAACCAGCCTCTATGCTGATCAGTCCCTTCGAGATAAATATCTGCAGGACGCTCTTTTCGAAGCGATTCCTCTGCCACTTGAGTCCAACTGGTCCCACTATCAAACCAGACATCCATCGTATCTGTACCACGACGATATCCAGGAGGATTTTCCTGCTGAAGATGATGAGGTATCCATGCGGGATCTTCAGGGCTGTCCGTCCACCAAGCATCGATGCCACGCTCGTCAATGACATTCATGATATGAGACACTGTTTCTTTCGTCAACACTGCTTGACCCGTCGTCTTATCATACAAAGCTGGAATGGGGACACCCCAAGCGCGTTGCCGTGAAATACACCACTCAGTGCGATTCTGCACAAAGTTCTTTAATCGTTGTCTACCCGTTGCTGGAACGAAATTCACTTCCTCTAGCGATGCCAAAGCAGGTTCTCGAATGTTGGCTACGTCGGCGAACCATTGCTCAGTAGCACGGATGATGATGGGCTTTTTCGACCGCCAGTCATATGGATACTTGTGCTCGTATCTGTGTTGATTGAGAAGTTGGTTTGTTGATTGCACATATTGCAAGACTAAATCATTTCCCTCGTCTAGCACATTTTTACCCGACAGATAGGAAGGATCATGGGGCATTGCTTCGTCCGTAAAACGCCCCTCATCGTTGACGGGAGCAAACGCTCGGATTCCCTGCGCAAGGCATACTTCATAATCATCCATACCATGGCCCGGCGCGCAATGAACCAAGCCGGATCCGGAATCGGCAGTCACAAAATCAGCAGCGATGATAGGCTGTGTTTCGGTTCCTTCTCTAGGAAAAAGTGGCCTATAAGTCGTTCCCTGGCACAGCTCGGATCCTTGAATGGAAGGAACTAGGACTTGAAGTTCCTCCTTTAATATGTCTTGAAAGTAGCTCAATCTGGATTCCGCTATAAGTAGCTGTCCATGGCTGCTTGATTGGACGATCAAATAGTTTAGTGATTCGCTCACGGCAATCGCTGCATTGGCGGGGAGCGTCCATGGCGTTGTAGTCCAGATAACAGCACTTAATGAATCGGTTTCAACCAATGGGTTATTCTTAATCTGTTCTGGCACCTTGACCAGCGGAAATCTGACAAGCGCAGCAGTCGAGACATGTTTCTCGTTGTACTCCAATTCAGCCTCAGCCAATGCAGTCCCCGTGGACGGAGACCAGTAAACAGGCTTGAATCGTCGATAAATCAGGCCTTTCTCGACCATCTCTCTGAAGATACCCAATTGTTTCATTTCAAATCTCTTGTCCAATGTCTTGTAGTGTCCCTCCCAATCTGCCATCACACCCCATCCCTGAAACCCACGCATTTGTTCCTTAACCGTCTTCTCCGCTAATTTCCGTGCGGCTTTGCGGATCGTCGCTGCGGTACCTGGACCTTTACTGAAATCATTTCCATCTTTTTGTTGAGCTTGAAGCGCCTTCAACTCAATTGGCAGACCATGGCAGTCCCATCCCGGAACGTAGTGTATCCGCTTTCCTCGACTTAATTGTGTCCGGTTGATGATGTCTTTCAGGATTTTGTTGAGGGCATGACCCACGTGTAATTCGCCATTTGCATACGGCGGGCCATCGTGTAGTACGAAAGTGTCGCTAGCAGGTCGGTTTTCGCGCTGCCAGGCGTACAGCTCTTCAGAACATCGTCGCAAATACTTCGTTTGGTCTGCGACGGGGACTCGTGCGGGAAACGTCGAGCGAGGGAGCTTGAGCGTGGAAGTCCAGGAGCGCGTCATGTCATGCTACTTGGTCTACCACCTCCGTGGTAACGGCAGACATGTGCGGCTGGATGTTGAATTGATCAAGTGACTTTGTTGTGGTTGATCATGCTGCTCGGAGACTGAAATTATTTCGATCCGGATGTTTACTATAACAGCCAATGGGAGAGATCCATATAGACCCACTCCTGAGTCGCCAAGCAGACACCTGAGGTGTCCACAATCACCCCCAGTCTATTGATCTTCTCTTATTTCTCTTTCTTTCAGTATCTTACATATCTATTGAACACTGGCAGACATGCCGCGGAACACTTGGAGCTATCGTACCTCGGTGAGCTAGTCACCGGCTAAGCACTCATGCAAGGTCAACACCTGCAAGTGATTGGCACGCGTTCTAAATGTACGCCGACACTCAAAGCATCGTTTGATCAAAACATCCTAGAGTTCTAGCTGATGGATGGCTGCCCTATACTACTTTTATCACAATTTTGCCTGGAACAGACTGTTTCATCAATGCCTCGAATGCATCCTTGGCTCCTGTCCACTCAAACACCTGCCCAACGACAGGCACAATTCTATGCTTTTCCATCACCTCTACCAGCTCATGGTACATCTCCAAGCTAGCAGCCATTTGACCTCGGACTAAAAACTTCAATCAGTACCATATGAATACTCACATAATGAGGCATGCACTCACTCGTCTTCGCACCGAATATGATCGCATGTATTAAGTCAGGATCAGACGGCCGAGGCTCCGTCATGAATCCTATCGCAGCCACCGTTCCCCCAAAACGAGCAGCTTTGATGCTCTGCTCAAAAGTCGCGGATCCACCGACGTCAATGACGAGATCGACGCCTTTACCATCTGTAAGACTCAAAACTTCATCGGCCCATGACTGGTGAGTTTTGTAGTTCACTACTTCATGCACACCGAGACTTTTGAGTAGTTCAGATTTTGTGTCTGAACTGGTTGTGCCAATGACTCGCGCCCCAGCTGCCAAGGCAAATTGCGCGGAAAACATGGACGAGCCACCAGTGCCCTGTGTCAAGATTGTCTTTCCAGAGAGGTCCAGACCGTTGGATATGCCGTTGTGAAACAGAGCTTGAACAGCGGTTCCGCCAGCACCAGCAACGCTGGCAGCTTGCTCCCATGTAAGATGGGCGGGCTTCCTGACTAACCATGTTTCATCGAGCAGTAGATACTGACTCAAAGTCCCATGAATATCTCCACTCCCTAATCCATTCCCCTTGAAGTTGGATACATCGCCATCATCCCACGAATTTGTGACTCGGAATATAACCTCATCCCCGATTTTCCATTTGTTGTTTTCACCTGGACCCAAGGCTTCTATGGAGCCTGCTCCATCAGAGCAAGGAGACAAACCGGGTATGCTTGGGACTGGATATTTGGGCGAGAAGGCTGTAATGAGCAGGTCACGGTAGTTTAGTGCTGCTGCATGAATTCGCACGAGGATCTGTCCATGGCCTGGAATGGGCTTTTCGACTTCTTCTAAAGCGAGATTTTCTAGGATTTCGACAGATTTTTCGTCGTGAGTAGACGCCTTGGGGTAGACTCGCCAGGCTTGGTATTTGGTAGACATAGTGCTAGCTTATCTTATCTTTTTCTGCTTCGTTCAGACAAATCGGCATATGATTGAAACATAGGTATCCATCTTCATATCCGATACAAAACGCTTAATTTATATAGTCTACTACGGAGGTCAGTGACTTGTATCACAGGGCTGAGATTACTTCCAGAAAGTCACCGAGGTTCTTCCGATCCAGCTTGATAGCGCAAAGTCTTTTGATTGTCCATACTATCTATGTACAAGAGGTCCTGGGTTTATTTCTCAATTGATGCGAACTAGATTTAACGATAAGCAATATCATGGAGTAGAGTTTGCCCGTTGTCCGTTGATTTCGGAGAGAAATTAGAGGCGACTCAGCCGCTTACCATTTTTGGACACTTCGGACGAAATGGGTTTGCTCCGGCAGACCTCTTCACTAACAGATGTGGTGTGTGGTGATAGCATCTTAAGTAGGGAGATGCTCTAGAATTTGGTACATTCCCAGTGATTGGACTCGGAGCTTTTGGGAAAACAGGAAGGGCGAACAGAGACGGGGGCTTGGATGTGTATGCTAGAATGAGCACCTATTTCAAAGCTCGTGGACCAAAAGACTATAAGGAATGGGTGTTACTAATATGAGGCGGTTAAAAGCGAGTATAGGCTAAAGGTCAAAATCCAATCTTTCCAAAATCTGAAAGGGGAATACTATTGTATAAATAAAAATAAAGATGTATCATCAATCCTGTCCAAAATCACCAGATGCAATAAACACCCAAAATGATAACACTCAGCATGTTTCAATATATTGTCATGGAACTGACGGCGCCGTTCTTCAAAACCTCGAAAAGAAGACCCGGGAAGCCGTAGAGCTCTGTATTTCCTAGACCCTGTCCACTGTCAGGGCCTGAAGAGGCTACTTTGTGTTTACCACCGACACTTTCCTCCCATCCTCCAAGGAATTCTACGCTGCTTTCGGGACTGTCGCCCCAGCCTCTATTCAGAACCATGCCTCTTTGAAGAGCCGTTTCCTCTGAAGATGATGCATAAGCCCCTTTCCAAACGGCTTGAAGTCGTTCCGCTACTTCATCATAATGCGTTTCTGACGTTAGAACTTCTCTGCCACTATCATCGAGAAGAATCTTCCAACGGCTTCGTCGATAACGATTAAATGGATACGAGCCTGGAACATTGCCATGCACGATGAGCTTAGTGACGGTAAGTAGAGAGGATGTGGCGGGAGGTGGTATATCTGACAATCCCGAGCCTGGAAATGCCGGGCCCGAGGGCGTGGGATAAGATATAAAGGCGTCGAATCCATGGTGGAAGTAGTTAAAGAAGCATTCTGAAGGAAGAGATGAGGGATCGATCTTGGAACTTGAAAAGGTCTCTTCATCAGAGTCTTCCGGACTATTGTTTGAAGAGTGGTCTGTATCTGGTGTATCGAGGCCACGCCCGGGAGATGGGCTTAGTAAACGTGGTTGATTAACGCCGCGAGCATTATGTATAGATATCCTACGATCATTCTTGCGATATATTGCATCAGGCGGTCCAAGTTCCGCAATTAAATCTTGGGGTGTTGTTTCGGAAAGGTTTATGACAAGCGAAGGGCTGGATCTCCGTAGAAGCTCTATCCTTCCCGCTCCGAGGACCCTGATTTCCTCGATTTCATCCGGAACTGCTTCCTTGCCCTTTCCGATCAACGCCGGAGAACGCGGTAGCTGAGGCGGGGCAGTAAACAATTTGTTTCGAGCTTCAGACCATGATGCACCTTGAAAGATGGCCATCGAAGTGGCTGGAGATGCTGCAGAAGACGAAAGTAGGGCCACAAAATCGCAGTTATTGGACCAGGCTGAGTTTTGTAGCGGGAAGGAGAATGCCACCCCCGGATATGACAACACATAAGTGCCAAAAGGAGAGCCGTCTGCTGGCGCAATATATTCACCGGGATAAGAAGGCCCGAAAAGCCGATTGTATACATGACGAAAACTGGGTCCGGTAGGCAAGGGTTGCTCTTGCGGTTTCGGAATCTTCACGACATCGTGGTTCTTATATACAAGGGGAACTTTGGAAAAGTCGAGAACCTCAATCAGTCGCAATCGTTGATCGGGTCCGTCAAACCTCAGTCTCAGCCCATTCTTAGGAAGATTGAGTACAACGGGCTCGATAAGTGGTTCTGTCGAGGAATATGCGAGGTCGATGGCGGGGTATGTTTGGGGCCGCGACTTGATGCGACTCAATACATTATGAAGAGAGCTTCCCAATGCTGTTTCGACCCCAAATTAGCAGGTTCTTAGAGAACAGGGGCAATAAGAACATCTAGCTCACTCAGACTACCAAGGCCTTTGCCTGGAAACACCTGCATTGCTCCTGGCGCGCTAGCACTTGACATTGCGGCGCGATCACCACTCGGGGTTCATGGCCAGTGAACAGAAATAAATGAAACTTCCCCACAATGAAGCAATATCCAGATAGAAGATATTCTAGATAGCAACGGTATTTCGGACAGTTGTCAAAATGAGGGATCAATGCAATGTTCTTCGTCAAGTCACAGCTTGGATCATGTGAAGGTCCCCGCTGACCGATGACGCCGGACGCCCATTCTGCCAGCTTATCGTCACCGCCTACACCGATAAGAAGCATGCAGGCTTGGTGTCTTGGCACACGAGGCACTAAGGCACTAAGGCACTAAGGCACTAAGGCAGAGGCTTCGGCATGCTAACCGCTTTAGGGGTTTGTTTATGTTTTGCCCTGTCCATGGACAGCCTAAACAAACCCGGGTTGCTGCGAACTATTCCTGCATGCCTACTCAGCATAACTACGCGACACACGACAATTCCGCCCTCCCCGCCATTGATTGCTTAAAATAAATTCCGGGCGAATTCCATGTGTGCATCTTAGAATATAGCATACATTCGGTTCCTCCTCCTCCTCCTATTCCGACTGATACCTCACTGGCAAAACCATGCCGGCTCCTCATACACGGCCTGCCGCCGGGACGGCCACCAGGAAGCCAACGTTACGCCAGCCTACTAGACGTATAGCTGCGTCTGCGACCGACAGATCACACTCTCCAGCAGTTGCCTTGAAACCCACATCGACAAATATTATGCGCCTACAGAGATCACCAAGCGTGCAGTCGATCGCAGGCGCCAAACGGAAAGAACGTGAGTATGAACCAACTGGTGGCGAAGATACTAGTATACACGTTGTGGTTCGCTGTCGCGGTCGTAATGACCGGGAAATCCAAGAGAACAGCGCGGTTGTGGTGTCGACAGAAGGTACAAATGGTGTCGAGCTTTCCATGGGCCCGAATGCTCTAAGCAACAAAGCATATCACTTCGATAAAGTGTTTTCTCCGGCCGCTGATCAGACTACACTCTTCGACGATGTTGTCACGCCTATACTGAACGAGGTTTGTCTGATTCAATTGGTTGTCTGTGATGGTACTAATTTGCCCTCTCAAAGATGTTATCCGGATATAATTGTACAATCTTTGCCTACGGTCAGACTGGTACGGGAAAAACATACACAATGTCGGGAGATATGACCGATACTTTGGGCATACTTTCAGAAAATGCGGGTATCATTCCGCGCGTCCTATACTCGCTTTTCACCAAGCTCGAAGACAGAGAGAGTACAGTCAAGTGCTCGTTTATTGAATTGTATAATGAGGAACTACGAGACTTGCTTTCGCCTGATGATAAAGCCAACCTCAAAATTTATGAGAACGAATCAAAGAGAGGCCACAACAGCACCACTTTAGTACAAGGCATGGAAGAGCATTTCATCCATTCTGCCACTGCCGGAATCAAACTCCTTCGAGGCGGAAGCTATAAACGCCAGGTAGCTGCAACGAAATGCAACGATCTCAGTTCTCGAAGTCATACTATCTTCACAGTCACCACGAGCGTCAAGCGGACTACGGAGGCTGGCGAAGAGTATATAAGCACTGGAAAGTTGAACTTGGTCGATTTGGCTGGTAGTGAAAACATTCAAAGGAGCGGAGCAGACAACAAACGCGCGGCTGAGGCTGGTTTGATTAATAAGAGTCTTCTGACACTTGGAAGAGTCATCAACGCGTTGGTCGACAAGAGCTCACATATTCCATACCGCGAGTCCAAACTCACGCGCTTGCTCCAGGATTCGTTAGGGGGTCAGACAAAAACATGCATTATTGCAACGGTGTCACCAGCGCGAAGCAATTTGGAAGAGACCA
Source organism: Talaromyces sp. F31 (assembly GCA_037356135.1). NCBI lineage: Eukaryota > Fungi > Ascomycota > Eurotiomycetes > Eurotiales > Trichocomaceae > Talaromyces > Talaromyces sp. F31. The sequence goes on from JAYXSF010000034.1 coordinate 2,759,600, forward strand.
TCTCCACTCTTGACTATGCTTTCCGGGCGAAGAATATTCGCAACAAACCGCAGATCAACTCTACATTGCCGAAGAAAACCCTACTACGCGAGTATACCCTGGAGATTGAGCAGCTGAAAAGCGATCTGATTGCAACACGACATCGCAATGGAGTTTATCTCTCATCAGAAGCCTATGAAGAAATGAAGATCGAGAGTGAATCACGCAGAATCATCAACGAGGAACAGCGAGCGAAGATTGAAAGCAAAGAAGCGAGTCTGAAACACAAGACAGAGGAACTGTTTGCGCTAACGAGCAATTTCAACACCCTGAAAAAAGATAACGAGGAAACACGCGCCGCGTTGAACGAGACTAATGATGTGTTGGAGCAGACCGAGATTGTTCTTAGAGATACCAAGAAGCTATTGGACCAAGAGGAGTTAATCCGCAAAGCACATGAGCAGACCGAAGAGAAGCTCTATGGTATTGGCAGTGAGTTGCTGTCCAAATTGGATCAGACAGTTGAACATGTCAATGGGCTTCACCAAAAATTGCATCGCAAGTCGGATCTTCACAGCCTCAACCGTGATACTTGGGAAGCATCTACCGGCGATGTTGTTAATGTTACCAAATTGATTGAAGACAGGGTTGAGATCTTTGAATCGGAGCACTCGGCTCTTGTTCAAGGCCTATCTACAAAGATTGCAGAATTCATCGCTACGGAATTGCAAAAAGTCACAGCCGGTAACTCACAGATCAATACGTCTCGATCTCTTCTTGCGGAGACGGAGAACGAATTGAAGGAGCAATCTACCAAAGCTCATGACGAGATGAACGATGTTCTCGAGGAGATCAAGGTGCTTCGAGAGGATGTCAAGGGAAAGGTTGGCCAGGGATTAAATGGTCTGTCAGCGGCCGCAGAGCGGATATCAAAGGAAGTTATTGATGAAATGACCGACTTTCATACACAGGTTTGTCAATCATATTTCGTTGAGTGAACTCTTCGCTAAATGTTGTAGCTTCATTCCTCCTATAGCAGTCTAGGCCGGGATTTCAAAACAATGTTCGAAAATATTACGGGGCATATTGAATCGCAGAAGATGGAAATCGAAGTACTTCGTGCGCAACTACTCAAAGCCAACCGGGAAGCTATACAAGAAAACCAGTCGGCTGCCACCGATCTCGAGAAAGCGTTGGAAGAAGAGAGACGGGCCGCCGAGACCGATCGCGCTGATTTGCTTTCTCAGATTAGCTTGCTGATTGAAGCCTCCAGTCAGAAACAGGCTTCGCGTCTCAAGGGACGAGTGGACACTGTTACGTCAGATCTAAAGTCTTCTGGCGATAGCTTGCAAAAAGCTACCGATAAATACCAAGAAGGAATGGAGAAATGGGCTGAAAAGGAAGTTCAGCTGATGGAAGATGTCATTGGGTCTAGAGATGCTATCAAAGGGCGTATGCAGGAGGACTGGGAGGTAAGTTGTGAAGGAATAATACTCACGAGAAGCTACTCACGATTCATCAGGTCTTCGAGCAACGCAATGAATCCATTCAAAAGTCTACTGAAGCAGTTCACCAAGAAACCATTCGCATCGTTGATGAGCAAGTGCAACAGATGGCCGTTCAGATGGAAGCTTTGGATGACTTTGTGACTAGAGCCAGATCTCAGAACGGCTCTCATCACGAATCTCATATATGCAACCTAGAAGGCCTGACAAAGAATATCAAGGACTCCTTTGCGTCACTAGAAGAAGGACTCGGGAGCATGAACACCCAACTCCATACGTTCCAGGAGACTGTTACCGAGAAAGAGGACAGTCTCAAGCAGGCTGTTACTCCTTTCGTCGAAGAAGTTCGACAGCCGCTGGTTGAGCTCCGAAATAACATTCAAAATGCTCCAATGACTGAATACAAGCCAACAGGAACCACTCCACCCAGGACTTCTTACGAATATCCCAGGACATTACCGCGAACAGATTCCCACAGCACCTTGCTCGATAAGCTAAAGCAAACCACCCAGCCTATACTCACACCCCTTGAGGAGGAAAACCTGGACCCAGGCTTAAAATCACCAATCAAACATCGCATGGGCTCACCGATGAAAACACGGGTCTACAATGACGCCGAGGACGAGGTAGGCGAACCTACCATTACCACCTCAACAATCATCACATCATCCAACACGGGTCTTAGGGAGGTCGACTTAAACGTCGCCGCGAAACAACTCAACTCTAGTTCCCCCGAGCGCGGTTTTTCCAAACCAATTATCGATGTTTTGGAGGACTCGGCTGAGCCACCTCATAAAAAACGACAGGCTGCTTCGGAGAGTAAGCTCCCTCAAAAGGCTTTGATGCGCCGCGCGCCACCTGGAATTGCGCTGGAGGGGAGGGAGAATGTCCCTCTTGATGCGAGTACTGGAAGACGGTTGCGCAATAGACCGTCCATTGGATAGAATTGTGCGTGTTTGATTTTAGACCATATCTGATAGATACCCCCGGGCGTGTTTATTTGTACCATTCGCTTGACTTTCATTTTGTTTTTATAAGGAGTATTGCTTGGAGGTGGGGTGGCATGTTATTCATAACTAATCAAATTCTATTCATTGATTGCATGAGATCGTATCTTAAAGCAAGTATTCAGCTTATAAGCAAAGCTAATCATCAATTTCTCCAAATCGTAATCATACAGATAGCCCCTAATCGTTCACATCGGCTTCTTCACCAGGCCCCTCATGTCTCACTTCCTCGGCACGAGAAACGTCATCTCTCGGCGGTGCAGGTGCAGGCGCAGTGGCCGTCGCTGTCGCCGTCGCCCCCAACGGCGAATGATCACCACTCGTTTCGATGACCCTCCTCAGCTCCGCCATGCGCTTATCAAACTGCTCCATCATTTCTTCCAGCGTCTGTGGTCCCTCCTTGTCCTTTCCGATGGGTATGTCACGGGCATAGCCACCCGTGCCTTCGATGCGGAGCATGAGCGTGTTGGTCACACTCGCCTGATCACCGGTGGGGGTGTCGAAGGTCGGCGCTGGACTCAGTGAAGCGTCAAGGACTTGCCAATCTGGCGTGAGGCTGTGTGCGGAGACAATGCGGTATCCACATGGCTGTTGTTGCTGCCTCTGAGCGGGCGAGGATGATACGACGGTTGTCCCTGTCCCTGCCGACGTACCAGCCAGAAGCGCGTCGGGCGCAGATGACGGGTTCCCGATTGCGCTGGCTGATTGCTCAACGTCTAAAACGATGAACCGCTCCTTGACGCCTGGTATTGGCGGCGGTAAAAGGGATGGTCTGTCATTGTCAAGTTTATGTGACAATTGCTGATCCGTAGAGTCTAGTCTTTCTTCCAAATCATTGCGCGGAGGAAGTGATGTCGCATCGTGCTGCCCTGCTTCGAGGACTCGCAGTGACGCTTCGGTCATTAGTTCCGCGTCATCGTCGGAGAAGATGTAGTGTACGGTTGGGTGATGATAGTCAGAAGAGTTCGCGTCTTCGATTAGTGTAAAGAAAGGCTTGAAGTTTGTCGGTATTGATTTTGGTCTGCTGTCTTGGTCGTCGTTGTAGCCTGATTCGGTGTCTTCGAAGGGGCGCTCGGGGGCGACTTGGTCGTCATCGTGTTGTTGCGGATTCTCGCCTAGCTGGGTGTACGATGCATCGCTGCGCTTGTTGTGTTCGGACGAAGGGGCGATGGGTCGCGGTCTTGATGTTGCGGTGGATGGATTCGCGCTGGTGGTGTTTCCGGCGCGGAAGGGAGATTGTCTAGGTGAAGAGGATGACTGGACGAAGTTGTGTTTGGGCAAAGACGACATCTCCAGAATAATGAGTACCTAGTTAATTGAGAGGCACAAGAGGAGAACAGATGATGGCTACATGTTTGTGATGGTTGGTCGAGTCAAGGCTTGGAGGTCGAAGGAGGTAGAGGTCAGCGACCAAGGCGCAAACAGAGGGCGGATAGGATCCACTTTAGCTTAGCTTCACGCGATGTTCGACATCACCAGACTCAATTGACGATTTATTTCCTATATTGACTTTCCAATGAACTGTCCAATCTGCATGTAATTAGACTATGAAGAAAGACGTAAATAATTCATTGAAGTAAGTTCGTTTCATTTCGAGCGGCAACACAAAAGGGTATCACAATTTTTAAAACTCCAACCAATGCAATAGCAACGGATATATAGTCTACGAGGCAGGCTCGGTAGGTTGACCGGGGTCTTGCGACTCCTCCTTGTTCTTTTTCCATTCGAATTCTAACGAAAAAAAAACAAGTCAGTCTTGTGAATTCCAGACTTCAGCTCCATGACTTACTCTGGCGGCACATGGGACAAAGTCCTTTCGAGGATTCTTGAGCAATCCACGTAAGAAGACAGTGCTGAACAACGTTAGCCGGTTGATAGCTTGAGGCGACTACCGTCGAACGTACCATGTGGAAAGAATGACCGCACGTCCCGATTACTGATATCGATTAGCATTGCTCTATTGTCAATTGCTGAGAGCACATACACAGCGCGCAGTCATCGCCGGGGAACTTGCAGGTTGGACAAGTCCCGTCGAACTGGACACGGCAAATACCGCACACTTCGTCTTCGGGCATGTCCCAGCGCCAGGATGCCACGGCGTTCCATTCTTTGATTGTGACCTTCATGTTGTCGAAAACTGATGCGCGAGAAGCATATGGCGTGGTGTTGTGGTGTTGGTGTTGGTGTTGGTGTTGGTGTGTTGCTGGGTAAAGAATCAACATAGACATGCCGCACTAAGCCCAGAAGAGTGGCGGATAGCTATCCGATAAGCGGCAGCCCGAGCTCGGAGCTTCCCCATCTCTCTCCGTCCGTCCTCTTTGTCCCTCACACTCGCCCTGACAAATACAACAGCGACTCCACATCGCGCCATCACGCTATTCATCCTCACAGAGAGGCTAATCAAAGTATTTGACATGTAACTCATCTATCCTGCGACCATGACTTGGACAGCCCTTCGGTCGTCGTTGCGTCCCTCTCTCTTCACACGTCTCCCCCGCCAGCAAGCCACCATGACCCGTACACAGCAGAGGTTCAACTCTTTCTCATCTTATCTTGTCACCCCCCAAGAACTCAACAACGCTTTGAAACACTACCCCTCTAGCGAGATTTCCACCGCACCTAGAGTGATCCCTCTCTGCGCAGCATGGTTTATGCCAAATGATCCCGAGGGCCGTACAGGCATTCAAGCATTCCGCAAAAGCCACATCCCGCATTCACGATTCTTTGATATCGATGGCGTCAAAGACGAGGACTCACCATATCCTCATATGCTGCCCACTAAAGAGCGATTTGCCGAAGCAATGAGCGAACTAGGTATTCACCGTGATGACGAAGTTGTTGTTTACGATACGGCCGAGCAGGGCATTCTCAGTGCGCCGCGTGTCGGCTGGACGCTACGTTTCTTTGGTCATCCTAACGTGTACGTGCTTAACAACTTCAAACTGTGGGTTGAGCAGGGCTTGCCTACGGAGTCGGGAGATGCCAAACCGTTTTCCAAAACAAATTACCCAATTCCGTCTTATGACGTCGACCGAGTAGTGCATTTTCCCGAAATGAAGGAAATTGCAAAGGATTACGGTAAAGAGGGCGCTGATGAGGTTGAGATCTTGGATGCGAGACCGTATGGCCGCTGGTCGGGTGAATCTCCTGAGCCTCGTGCCGGGTTGTCCTCGGGTCACATTCCTGGTTCCAAGAGCGTGCCATTTGGTGAACTTCTTGACCCCAAGACCAAAGCATTTTTATCTCCGGAAGAACTGCGCAAGGTGTTTGAGTCCAAGGGTGTCGATCCATCAAAGACCATTATTACTTCTTGTGGCTCTGGTGTGACTGCGGCGGTCATTGAGGCAGCGCTTACTGTTGCTGAGTTTGGTGACCCAGCGAAGCGACGGCTGTATGATGGAAGCTGGACGTAAGTTTCCCCCTTATTGATGTGCGCAACTGCTGAAATCCGAGTGTCTAGTGAGTGGGCTCAACGGGTGAAGGAAGACAGCGGTCTGATCAAGAAGCTCACGACGTGATATTGCTCACCATGATTATGTCTCAGCCACTTCAGCAAAAGTATCAGTATTCTCTGGTGATTGCTTCTACGATCATTCCCAAATGAATGATTTCGTACCAGATGTTCGAAAAGCCAGCACTTGTATCTCTAAAACGAAGCCGCGGTAAATACTGGAGGAAGCCTGCACCAATTAGCCACGCGCGTGATGTTCACTTGTCGCAAAATCGCTGCCAACCTGATTTATGACTCTGCTTATAGCAAAAATGACACAAAAATCTGAGCACATCCAAATCGTAAGCTGTAGTGGGCGAGATCTAAAGGCATCATTCTCAAAGGCAGAAACCGGATATGATTGGCCGGCGGGTGCTTGGTCTTGGCTGTTGTTTCGGGCCTTTCAAGTCCAACGTCGGCGGCCTCCCTCGCCGTCTTGCTCTTGTCCCCGACCAACAGCCTTTCTACAAATGCACCAAACACTGTCCATGCCATGAACGAGGCATTCGATGATACAATGCTGGCTAACATTAAGTCTTGTTTCAACTGTGAGTCACCCCATCTGTCTTTAGTCGTTGCGCCATCTACGAGATCATCACCAACTCAACCCCCACATTGCTTGTAGAGAGTCAGCACGGGCGAAGCGTTGTTGATTGAGCGCCTATTGACTGACTGATGACTAGTCTTCATTTTAAACTACGTCTACTACCCCCTTTAGGGTCTGCTCTCTTTCCTTTCACCTTATCTGCCGATTCCCCCATTTTGCGAAACTTTCGGCAACATGTCAGCGGCTCGGAAAGTGTTCCACTGTGCTGTGGACGACACCGTCCTAACCACCAACGTTAGCGAAATCAAGCGCTGGGCTTCCAACGGGGCAATCACACTGTTTGTTCCGCTATACAGTAGGCCCACCGACATCCTCGGCAGCCATCACCGACCGGCTTGCGATCTTGGCTAACATACTGGTTATTTGCAGCTCTCGAACGTCTTCAAGAACCCAAGCGTGGTGGTTCTCAGGTCGCTATCAACTCTCGTGAAGCCGTCCGTTTTCTCGACCGCGTCACATCCGGCAAAGACAGCATACCAGCGGATCGGGTTGTGCTCCAGGGACCAATGGAGCAGTATGATAACTGGGCAAATGCGGAGCAGTTTTTTCTTCCGGAGTTTGAAGAAGAAGTTGACGAATACGCCGCACCGACCGAAAGTGACATTACCACACCTAAGTTTGAGAATGCACCTAAGTTTGAGAATGCGAAAGTGAATAGCATTTCAGCAATGTCGACACCCGAACAAAAGGGACCTGGATTACCTGGGTTGCCTAGTGATTTATCGCAGATGCTGCTGAGCAAGCTGAATTTCAAGGGACCAGCTGCGGTTGGTGCTCAGAACGACATCAAGTCTCCTGTCTCGATCCCTTCGGTCGGCACTCAGAGCGACGAAGGATCGCGAGCATCGTCCCGTAGCTCTCAAACCAGCCCGGAATATGCGAATGGAAAAGCCAAGCTTGGTCACAATCGTTCGACTTCAACATCCTCAAACGCACCGCCAACACCTGTAGTACTGCGACCATTGTTAAGTGCGTTGTTGTGGCGTCTACATCACGACGAGGGCTCTATCGGCGTCCCGCAAAACCTCACACTCATCAGCAACGATCGCGACATTCAGGTTTGGGCCCAGAAGTTCGGAATCATGACCAAGAATATTCATCAGCTTCGAACGGCTATTCAGTACGAAGAGAAAGAATTCAAGAACCGCGTGAAATATGCCGAGAAGACACAACATGTCGCTCCATCGCCAAAGCCGCTTTTTTCATACGAGAACGACAGCGAAGAGGATGAGCTAGTATTCGTTCCTCGCGGCGGTCGAGGAAAAGGTGCAGGCCGTGGCAGTGGAAGCCGAGGTGCCAATGGTCGCAAGACTCGAGCAGCTACCGCTGCAGCTATTGCGCAGGCTGATACTACCGTTGAAGTGCCTTCGCAGCCTATCGATCCAGATTCCTTTAGCCGTTCGATTGGCGCTACGACAATTGTCAAGCAGCCTGCCTTGGACCTGAGTTCTCAGACTGGGTCTTCTCGAGGTCTAGCAGCTGCTTCTAGGCGTAATGGCGATGAGCACAATCATAGTCAGACCAATGGAGGTAACGGCAGCAGTAGTCGCCGTCGTCAGCGCGGTGCCGGAAGCACTCGAGCAAATACCTCCACTCGTGGTGGACGTGGACAAGGAAAGTTATGGGTTCCTTAAAGGTAGAAGCGTGGATTTCACTTGAAGTCCTAGAATCTAGCTCTCTCCATTATCACGAAAACGGGACTCTGTTTCCACTGCAATCGATACACGATGGACTTGACCGTCTTCCTAGGTGCGGTATGGTACCAAAATCTACTTGCTGGAACCGAAAAACTTCCTGAAATCGGAACTTTCTTATCTTCCAAGATTTGAGGTTACTGTGTCGTGCCTTAATATACTTGGGGATTCGTTCCTCTAGGCTTGGTATATGGTGGCATTGTCTTCTTGACCGGGTTTTCTGCTTTCTCGTCCGTTGCCTCTCATTAGATGGCTGCACTAATTTAGTCACACTCGATTTGACAACGGATAACCCAGCAGCAAAAGACATGTTACAAGTTGATTGGCATCGAAAAACATTTAAACTACAAAAAAACGGGCGTCGACCCGAATCATTTTGATTCTATAGTTGACTTGGGTCGATTATTACCTCGAGATTGATACGGGACTTGTACCGTCTCGCGATGTGAAGGGTTCATATGGTGTGATACTACATATCGAAAGTGTGACAAGTCTGGTTATCTTGCTTTCTTTCAATTTTTGCTGCGTTGATCTTGTGGTGCGATTTTGTGTTGGTGGTTGATGGCTCGTTTTATTGGCTACGCATAGCAGACATCCCAATTGAATCTATTTGCCTATAGGATAAAGAAATAGTTGTTTTTATGCATGATATTTTTTTAAACAATCTGTAATCCATCAATTTATCTCAAATGATATCAAACCCACCGCGTCGAAAGCTCATTCCCATCATTCAACGCCGCCTCCTTTGTCTCAACATAGACCCTACTGTCATTATTACCATCGACAACCTTTTCCCTCAAATACTCTGGTATAACCTCATCTTCCGCAAAAAATCCCTCCGTATACCCCATCGCCTCCCACGATTTGTCTCTAGCATCCATTTCTGCTGGGAAGATCGCAACGGGCCAGATACGACAGGCAATGTAGTATACTACTCCAGCCACGATGGTGGATAGTAGGAATCCCATGTTGTAGATTTTGACTGCTGCGGGACCGATTGAGCCGGGTGACAGCACGGATGCGACACCGGGTATGACAAGGGCGATTGCGACGATCCAGGCTATGAAGGCGCGCGGGTTGAAGCCGTGGGTGTAATGGTAGATTGAGTCTTGGGAGGGTTTGTAGAGGGAGGGGACGTGCAGGTTGCCTTTACGGATGAGCCAGTAGTCGACTCTGCTGGTATGTTAGTAGATAGTAGAGAGGAGATAAGAAGCGTTGGGCGACGTACATCATGCATGCCACGATGGGACAGATGAAGCACAGATAGGAGCCAAGGAAGTTGAGGAATGAGGTTGCGGAGTGGGTGAGTTTCCATGGGACTTTTCATCACGTCAGTCGTACTCAAGTTGTATCATACAAGGCAAAGGGTACGTACCGCACACCCAGGCGAGGATAAAGCACAGAATCTGGCCACGGACAATGGTGAAATGTCTCGGAAACAAGCCTGTCAGATCGCACCCCACAGGGATCGAGTTACTCGTAAAGTTCGTGACGAATGTTGCGAATGCCTTCAATCATCAAATCAGTATTGCAAACCTGTACAGATATTCGGATGAAATACCTGAATCCCGGCAGCAAGAAACACAAGCGTCCTCGCGCCCGGACTCCAGTAGTGATCCAAAACACTAGAGTAGAAATCCCACAGATTCCAGTACGCCTCTCCGAATTGCTTGTATCCCGCAGCAGTAATCACCATGCCCAAGAACACAACGAGTGGTTTGCTAACCACCAACCCAATGGGCATGGGAAGCGTATCACGCGGCTTTTGCACGTAGCGTGCCAGATCCGCGATGTTAACGAGTGGAGGGATGACGTTTGAAACGATGGAATTGATGGCTTTCATGAACGACCAGCCGAGGGCGGCGCCGGAGACAGTCTTAGAACTTAGGCCGTTGAAATCTGCGCCGCGACTTGATGCCTTTTTGCCTCGAGGGTCATGTTAGTATCGAGTGCGAAGGGAGATCATCAGGGCTGGACGCACGAGAGCCCATATCATGGTTACTATCAATCCGATAGGTGCAATGACGGACTTGATCTGGAAGACTCTTGACATTTTGCTGGGATGCACGAATGCGAATGGGAACTGGATGAGCCATAGCAGGCCAAAGGCTAGAAGGTTGGCGGAAGTGATGGCGGCGCTTGCGGGGAGGTCTAGGTCACGTCAATTGTTAGTGAATGTAGGATTGTCAGAGGGCTGGGGGCATACGATTAGGAAATTCGGTCCAGCGATGTCCAAACACGCAACGTAACATGACCGCGAGGAATTCGCTGGCGTAGTATGTCTGGATACTCATGTATAGAATTGCGACGACCTGAGAATCTTAGTATTGTCTACGAGTAATCGAGAGAGAGGGGGAACCTTACACCACGAATGAAAATGAACACAAGAGAGCCATAAATACCGGCAGATGCACGGACAAGAGTTGGATATCCAATATGATATCTCGCAGGTCCTCTCGCATTCAGGAATAGGAGAATGGCAATCATAATCGACACGATAACTACACAAACCATCAGTCCGCCGGACATCTCACTGATTCACATTTAAGATGCCCAGGTGAGCTAACATACTAGACGCAATGAAAATAGTCCACCAATTTAAGCCAATTGCATACAGGCTAGCACCAGCATTATACGTCGTCGGCGAAAACGCAATACTGAACTGGAACGCGAAAAACGACCATGCGGACCAGATCCGTTGCGACGGTGGCGATGGGTCGAGATCCTTGTTGGACCATTTTCCGAATTGGCCGCTTTCTCCGCTGTTGTCTGAGTTGTTGCTTACTTTGAGTTTGTTGAGTATTTGCTTGGTTCGGTGGGCGAAGGGAGTACGTGAGGAGGCCATCGTTATGAGATGGGTGCTGGTTATGAGCCAGAGCTTTGATTTCCTACATGATATCTAGCTAGACAAGTCTGTCTGTCTTATACTCCGTTCTAGTTATCATCTCTTATCATAGCATCTATCAGATGTTATCAGAATCATAAGCCTCAGCTTGCACGAGCTGACCTTATCGGCCGCCTATCATCGGTGCGGGCGATAGCCCGATACGGATGGATTAGGGCTTCGATAAGATCTTGAAATTATGTATACGCGTGCGTATCGCTCACTTCTTTTGTTTCTACCGTTTACTTCACATCCTTCTTACTACACATCTCTAGTTCAAGCAGTAGTATACCGTCAAAATGGTCAATAGAATCCGCCTCGGCATCCTTACCCCCTCCTCAAACACAAGCCTCGAACCACTCACCCAATCCATCATCTCGCAACTCCCCAACGTCAGCGTGCACTTCTCGCGCTTCACAGTCCTCAAAATCAGCCTCGAGGATGATGCGCTCGCGCAATTCCAAAACGAAAAGATCATCGAAGCCGCGAAACTCCTGGCTGATGCGCACGTTGACATGATCGGTTGGAGCGGCACGTCGTCCGGCTGGCTCGGGTTTGCGGCCGATGAGAAATTGTGTGAGCAGATTACTGCTGCCACGGGGATACCATCAACGACATCTGTGCTCGCGCTCAACAACGCCTTGCAAGTCCTCGGGGAGAAAGAATTGGGCCTGGTCACGCCGTACAAGGACGACGTTCAAGAAGCCATCATCAAAAACTATGCTACCATCGGCATCGACTGCAGCAAGGAACGCCATCTAGGGCTTTTCACAAACAGACATTTCGCAGACGTCACGGAATCTACGTTGGATGACATGGTTGCTGCCGTTGCCGCGAAAGACGTCAAAGTAATTTCGACATTTTGTACGAATCTGTATGCGGCGCAGAGAGGAGCGATTTGGGAGGAGAAGTATGGGATTATCTTGTTGGATACGGTTGTTACGGTTGTTTGGGAGATGTTGCGGCTTTGCGGGGTGGACAGCAGTCAGATTAAGGGATGGGGGCAGTTGTTTTCCGTTCCTCTAAAGACTGAGAAATGAGTATTATAGCTGTTGACTGTTGATTGTACAAAAATACCATCGTACAACCATCGATCGAGTCATAGATCATTCATACACCAGAGGCTTGTCGGGATGTACCGCTTATCTCGGGTAAATATAAGGCCGGCCAACTCTATTCATAGCAGATAGGCTCAGCTACGGCCGCATGTTCCAAGTATTGTCGGTTGGCATCTCGCCATGTCCTGTAGTCCCTGTGTTCAATACCTCAGCCAAGTGTGGAGATACAATGAAGTTACGCGCCAATCCATCTGCCATCAAAGTACGTAGGCGTACCAGACCCAGTGACATCAGATTCTCGTGGTTCTTGTATTGGCTACTGAGATTCTGTGACCAGATATCAAGTAAATGTTTCGTTCGCGAAGCATGCTGCAATGTGGGCGCTTGAATGAGAAGGAGAAGAATGAAGTTTGAGACCGTAGCAAAGGATATACGGGTCCCTGCTTAGATCAGCAAAGATTCTTGAGCCTCCTAGGTAAAATTCGACTTACAAGGATACCAGAACGTGTCGAAATCAGCTGGTGTCAAAGCACCAACAAAGTTGACAATAATGCCCGCACACTTCTCAGCAGCATTTAACGTCGCCTCTGCAGCATCGCCCAGTTCCGAAAAATCAACAACAGGAAGCTGGTCTAGACCCTGCCCGTCATATCCTAAGTCTTCGAGCAGCCAAGAGATATCCTGGGGATTCTTGTCATCGGCTATCGGTGGCGGCGGGGGAGATCGGGCTAATGGGCGTAAGATAGCGCGATACACAAATAGCTCGAGTATCAGATACGCGAAATGTAGAGAGCTCACACCTTCAATGCGGGGCGCCTGATAATTATCTTCGTGTTTTTGTCTAATACGTAGAGATTCAGGAAGAGAAGCGTACCACGCCTGCAACTCTTCGCGGATAGGCCGAGCAGCGTTGATAGAGATTCGAAAATCCTCGCACATTCTTTGAGATGCTCTTAGGGTATAGAACGTTTGATGAATATCGTCTGCGATGATAGCCAGTTTTGTAAATGATCTAAATATAGCCCCATTTTCAAGACTTTCATCTTGGCCGTCGATAACAAAGTCATTTTCATCCAGACTCTGGACATCCCATTCTTCTCGATCAACAAACGGCGGACGTCCGATGAGCAAACTTCGCCACTTGTCCTCCACATAGACAGCCCACCACAATCGCCGTCGAAGCCGTTTCTCCCAAGCCGGGATACCCCATGGTCGAGGCTCAAGATGGAGACCAAGGGATGATGCCAGACCTACCGTAGATCCAAGGCACGACCACCAAAATGGACTATCTGCCAGTGCACTTTGACTCCCGACTGGTAGTCGTTGTAGATACAGCAAATAAGCTTGGAGAACAGACAAGTGTGGCGTGTGAATTTCATGCATGATGAGTTGATACACTATTCGCCATAGTTTATCGCATAATTGGTCGTCATAGACTCCGCACAAGACTAACTCTGAATCATGAATTTTGAACGGTAAAGCTGATGCATAGAGTGCCGCCAGTAAATGAACCGGAATATTTTGCAGAGACTGTTCAGTAATTTTGGACGCCAAACCCATTTGAGACCGAGAAATGACTGGCATCACAGGGAAAACGAACTTCATGAATCTTGTCGACGGTCAGAAAACGAAAGCAAACAAAATCGAGGGGAATTTTGGTACTTACAACAAGATCAACCGTACTCCAAATTTGAAAGGAATCATTTCATTCAGCTCATCCCTAATCTTGAGTACATCCACTTCTACAGAACATGATGTGGCTTCCTTGGATGGCACAAGGAGGGAGTCTTCAGTCACCAAAAAATGCACGGGGACCAGACCCTCCACTGGTACCCCACCGACATTTCGAAAATGAATACCATGGAGATGTCGCATGCCATTATCGTCGTACTTGCAATGTCTCAGTAGCCATGGATCCGATTCTGCTGACGTGCCGAAGAGCTGTGCAGTCGATGTATTCAATTGATCAAGAGAGCGAATATGCTGGATTTTTGGAGTGTCTCTGATAATATTTATGGCATCTAAAGAGCCAGAGGTGGCTGTTGGTTTGGCTTGCTTCCCATTAATTGTAGGTACGGCATGATGAGACCGGTTATGATATTCTGTCGGGTAGACGCTGGTATCAACTTGAAAAGTAGTGTTGCCGTAACTTGTTCTTTCGAACCTCACATGCTCACTGGATCTATCGGGACTTGGCGCATAGTGTGGCGAGTGGTCAGTTGTTTTTGTAGATGCTCGTCTATTAATTATCTCACGATTCCGTGGATTGGGCGGCTTGTCGAATGTACAAGGTTTGCCGACATTCAAGCAATTGCGACAAGGCCCGCTTTCAGGCAAGATGCAAGCTATCTTCCTGCAGCGACAGCGATCACAAGGCCGCTTCAACTTAGACCGATAGGGTCGAGAACCAGCTGGACTAGCGTCTGCATCCATCGTATGCACGGTGATATAGAAGGTGGTGATATGTTGGCCGAGAACCTTAGCCTCGAAAGAGTAAAGATAAGGAAGTCCCACTTGTAACCCTAAGGGTTACCGTCCACGGCCAACGCTTTGTTACTCACCCTAGAGTGTTCATCTTCTCACAGCCGTACAGTGAGTAAATTTTTGATTTGAAGAACGCTATCAGGGGCCAGGTAGGTCCTCTAAGAAATTCTCAAGATGCATGGAAAGGTGTACGAGAATGGAGATTCCTTTTATCATCTGTGTGCCTCATACTTCCCTGGCCCGAAGGGCACTCCGACGGGCACATCAAGCTCCAGAAGGACCTGGAAAGTCCTAATCCCCAGGGAAATGTCCTAAACAATATACTGATGATAGCGCGATTATAGGGGAAAAAGGCCATAAATTTTCATGTCAAAACTAACCCAGCCACATCTCAGCGCAGTTACCATATTCTCACTACTAGTATGAGAAATGGACCCTATCATGTGCATGTCTGATAGCGGAGGAAAGGATATGCTTTTCTCTGAATAGTATTACCGTTGAAATAATTTTCATACAGTCACGGGCATCTATACTTGCCCACTGTTCCGATTCGTCTATTGACATTGTAACATCCCATGTTAACAGAACCCATTTTGAGAATGGCTATGGTATAAATTCTAAGACAATTCTTTGATACTTCAATCTGATAAAATATAGGTTCAATTAGCCGCCGAATCACATCCGATACGCAATCGCAGGAGCTGTCCCTGGTTTTTGTCAATCAAAATCTAAATATGTAGTAAATGCCTCCTTTGTTATTGCTGTACCATGGCGGGTATTTATTTGAACTTGCACATGCGTAGTCACGCAAATCAATCGAAAGATCTACACTAAGATAGCGCTGGTATTGCTATAGAAGGTAGATGGCCAGAAACGTTGCGCATACGCTCTTCAGAAGTAGAGTTTGCAGGAGAATCTAGCATTCCGCACTTGTAGATTCAGGTAGATTCAGATGCCTGAAGTTGTTCATTCTATTCTAATTATGAGGGGTCAACAGCCTTCTTGTATATAAACATGTGTGTGCACAGACTGGAACCTTATCAGAACGACACATACACCTAGGTACATGTATACTTTTTTCAAATAAATTGATTGCGGAAAGTATCTCCCGACTTCTATGCTTCAGACCATTAACTCCCTGTAAAGAACGAAAAAGGGAAATAGGATGATAGGAGGACTTGTAATTTCAAAAGACGACTAGATTGGCAGTATGATCTTGAAAACTTCATTCGGTACATTGTAGAGTTATAAAACACAGATACCATAGCACAGAGACAGCGAAGCATTGCTCATTTTGACGGCGTTTCTAAACAACAAAATATGGCAAAGAACCATAAGCAAGCAAAGAACTGCTATAGATTGAGCGTTCACAAGGCGTAACTTTTCTCAGCACCAAGAGCCGTAGGTTTGGGTTGAAGCGAGAGTGAAACCTACGGTAACAGTGTCAAGATGATTGAAATGGAACCCGATCTCACGCAGCCTGAGCGTCTTCAGCGACTTTCTTGTCTCCTTTCTTTCCCTTCTTTCCTTTTCCCTTCTTTCCCTTACCCTTCTTTCCCTTGGCCTTATCTTCAACCACATCTTCAGTAGACCGGGCGTCAAGCTCTTCGGCATCTTCGGTTGAGACATCGATAGCGTCGTCATCTTCTTCCGTGGAAGCGTCTCGTTTTGCGACTTCAGCATCAGCTACCTTCTTGGCTCCTTTCTTTCCCTTCTTTCCTTTTCCCTTCTTTCCCTTACCCTTCTTTCCCTTGGCCTTATCTTCAACCACATTTTCTTGAGCATCGACTTCATCTTCAGTAGACCGGGTGTCAAGCTCTTCGACATCTTCGGATGAGACATCATCAAGAGTCTCGTCATCTTCTTCCGTGGAAGCGTCTCGTTTTGCGACTTCAGCATCAGCTACTTTCTTAGCTCCTTTCTTTCCCTTCTTTCCTTTTCCCTTCTTTCCCTTGGCCTTATCTTCAACCACATTTTCTTGAGCATCGACTTCATCTTCAGTAGACCGGGTGTCAAGCTCTTCGACATCTTCGGATGAGATATCATCAAGAGTCTCGTCATCTTCTTCTGGCGAAGCTTCTCGTTTGGTGACTTCGGCATCAGCAACTTTCTTAGCTCCTTTCTTTCCCTTCTTTCCCTTCTTTCCCTTTCCCTTCTTTCCCTTTTTGCCCTTAGCCTTATCCTCAACCACATCTTCCGAAGCACTGGCATCGTCTTCAGTGGCCTGAACGGCGCGTCCGACGTGTTTAGAACCTTTGGCTTCTGCTGCCTTCTTGGCTGCAATTTGAGCTTCCGTATGGTGACGAGCTTCAAGAGGAGCAGAGAGTTGGGCCCATCTACTGGCAAGAGTGGAAACCGAGCCCTGTATAATTCAGACGTCAGCAAATCACACCCTATTGTTTGAAGAGGTAAAAGAAGAAGAAGAAGAAATGGGTTAACTTACGACATATTTCTTGTCTAGCTCTTTACCATCGCTCTCAGATTGGAAAGCAAGGGCATTCGAGGCCAAAAGGCTCAAAATAAATGCTTTGGAAACGGTGACATACATGTTGGAGGAGTTGAAGAAATTGAGGTTTGAGATTTCAATGAATGTAATGAAGAAGTTTTGATGGATAATTTAATGATTGATTGAATAAAGCTGACCAGCAGTAGTGCAAAGATTGAATGAAAAGTTGGAAGTACTGACCGGCAGCACAAACTTGAAAAGAATTGGATGTAGAAGGAAATGTATTGAGATGGTTGAAGAAGAAAAGACAGTCTGACTCTACACATGGCTTACCCTTATATATCTAAAGAGGCTGACCGAATTAGGCATATAGAGAAGTTACCTCGTGTTTTTGCTTGCGCCCTTCATCTCCTACCTCCCAAATTTGTATTTAATACACGGGGAGTATCAAGGTGTAGAAATGTGGAGGGGCCACCTATAAAACCGGACTCTTAATCGTTTCGGGGATAGTCAAGCTTTTTAGAGTGAAATGAAAAATGCTTGTTAAGAGTCCTTGCGGCGCTTTCGCGACCAATAAAACTGGTTCCTTAACTGCCGTAATGCTAAATAAAGTATCGGTCAAGCTTTTTGAGGCAAAAATTAGTACTGCATATTATCGCTCTTTCTGGGCGTTCCCGAGCATATCCAGGAGCCTCATGGGTTTCAGGTTCATTGATTGACCCCTAAGAGCTCACATGGCCAGTTTATTGGAGCTTGATCCCTTAGAGCACTAACTAAATGAAGCTGAGAATCGCTGCTCAATTCGATACCGATATTTGCCGTTGGTATTAACATTTTAATTTAGATTCAGAGTCCGTACCTGAATTTCAACACCGTTCCATGAAGCGATTCTCAAGGTGGTGGCGCTGCCCTGTCTCACTCTGAGTCTGACGGCTATACGAGAACAATAAAATCATTGGATCAGCTCATCTCTGAATATAGTGCAACATTTATTGGTTAAATTAATATGGGAGGCGGCTCCCGAACGAGCCGCCAGGCGTCCAAGCTCGCGGTAGCTTCGTGTCAAGTGCGTGACTCGTCCCCCCCGGCTTATTAAAATAGAGAGTTGGATCAGCGATTTTTTGTACGACTCACAGGTGGTGACAGGGCTTCTATACATGTCTGTTGTTCAGTGGACTTACCAAGAGACTCTGCATACCCAATTATATTACCAGTAGTAACCACGCTTCGGCTTGTCGAACAACACCCTACCTTAAGCCCAAACTCATATTATACCTGGTTTCCAGGAGACATTAGCATCATAAATGTGGCTACATTGTTATCTGTTTCATCATAGATTAAATGCAAGAGCATAGATCCACACTCTGATGTTGATAACCATAATTAAATTAAAAGCCTCGAACACTTTATCGTATATGCCCATAATGCCATCCACATCAGCTGATCAGTTCTCCAATCAGATTAGTCTCAACAACAGCAAGTGAATAAAGTGTTACACGGCCGATTTCTCTTTAAGCTAACTATAGGTTACCTTCCCAGGTTCCCAAGCTGGCTTTGTCACAGACAGTGCAGTTGCCGCTGCAAATGCCTGCCAATCCTTGTTCTTGTGGCTGTCAGCATGGTTAGTCGCAGATGCTTTTGTTAGCAACACAAGGAACCTCATCCCACGAACCCCGAGTGCCCTCCATCTCAAATGCGATTTAAGCTCAAATGGTAAGCAAGTTTGATCACGGAGTAGCCGGCAGAACCCGAGGCTGTCCTAGACCTCCCTACACCCCTTCCCCAGCAAAAAAGTGGATATCATAGACATATTGTCTTAAATGATATTTGACATCAAGTAGTAATCCACACGTCCCACGTTCCTCTGTTATTCTAGCCATTAGATTTATATGATACAATTCTCGTGACGGTTTCGAATATAGTTTTCTATAATTCTGAAAATCTGTCTTTATATGACATGACCTTGCGTAAGAAATTGGGTAGAGAGCGTGGTAGAGCGTGATAAAGAGATGCGAAACGTAGAGGAGTTCCGAGAGTACAGGTCCGATTTGTAGGGCAGCTATTTGCTAGGAATCGTAACTAAATACATAGCGAATCCGTAAGCATGTCCAGGCTCAACGGTTATCTAAGCAGGATCGGAGGGAGCAGTCGACTCTGATCGACGCGCCCGTGGTCACGCAATCGAGACAACCGAGCCCTTATGCCGCTGCACGCCGTGGACCACGATGGGTGACGATATTCATCAGTGCACCGAGTTAAAAGGAGGAAGTCTAAGCTTTCTCCGGACGGAAAATCAGATGGCGACCAAAGCTGCAGACGGTTCAGGCTGCAATCCAGTCCGCGATCGCGACAGGAAGATTGGAACCGGAAGCAGATTCCGAAACCCAATCCACGCATTGCCAGGTGAGATATTTTTCTTCCCTTCACCTCTAATTCTTAGATTTCGTTGCAGCTGCCGGAAAGGGGACGCTGCATACTTGGAGAAAGACAGCCTGTAAGATCATCTACTAGCCCCAGTTCTTGTTTTCTTTATCTCATTCGCGATTATGATAAACGTAGACAATCTTTCAGACAGCAAACCAACTAGTACTGGTCACAACTAACGAGACATGCCCGTAAGATAGACAACAATACTACTACAATCCGTTGTACGTCCCTCTCGGGTTCTCAGTATCTCTTGTATCTCTATAAGTTATTTCTTTTCCGCCGTCTTTCGATGTATCATTTCAATTTATGGGTGTGATCACTGCTCTATCTCCAATAATACAACACCACCAAGTACTGCTCGTTCGAATCCCGTCTGCAACTATTAACGTGGGCGATACAGTGTTCTCTCGGTGCAAGTAGCAATCAAAGTTACATAACCCGCACTGTATACCTCGGACATCTAGGGCCGATTCACGCACCAGTTCGTGCGTCTAGATACATAAATCGGGTTTAACGCCCAAATTAACACTATTAAATGTTGTAATTTCCAAAACCTGGCAGAATTTTCTTAGCATGGTATACTTCGTATAGGAACTTTTTGACCCACATATAGTTTTGCGATCTTGGGGTAGCGTTACAACCCGCCAAATCTGGCCCCCATATATCCACTAGATATCATCATCACCTGACTGCCACAATATCATCCATACCGATGCACAATCGTATCAGACTAGGCGGATAAAAGTGATCAGGCTAAAAAAGGACAAACCCTGGCCTTCCGGAGAAATACGGAGCACTAGATTCATCAAGGCGGTTGACCAGAGTTTCCTAAGACAGCATCTTCAAAATACCTGGGGACATCTGAAGGTGTAAGGCAATCTACATATACATAGCAGATCTCCATTAACCTCTTGAATTCGATGAGAGACATATGTTGGGGGCACGTTGTCGCCGGGGCTTCTGCTAATGTCTGCGTCCTATCAAAAGCCGTTCTGGTGGTTCTAAAGGCGAATTAACTGCGCTGTGGAGATTTATGATCCTCTCAGCTCTCACCACGCGATCAAAGTCGTTGACTCAGTGCTTGGCTGTTTGCTAAGAGATTTCCTGAACTATCTAAACACTATATGGCCTACAGTCTTATAGCATGTTTTGTAAGCCGCGAAGCCTTGGGGGCTAAAAGCGGCAATGAAATTCGTGCATTGTTACTAAACGAATCCTCGGAACGGACCAATTCATGCTGAAGATCGTAGCGAGTATTCTTAGTGTTTGCAAAGAGCACTGCTGATACTGGATACAATGACCTGCGATGCCAGCTTCCCGATCTGGACGCCGACTTCCTGTTCAGGGTATAAATAGTGCTGCAGCCTCTGACCTTAGCCTACATTCCCACTGGTCAAGGCAAAGGAAAAGTAACAATTCAATATGCGCGCGTCTTTGGCAAAATTGCTTGCTCTGAGCTGCCTCTACGAGGTCAGCCAGGGGAGTCCCGTTTCATTGGGAAATGAATATCACTTGCAGCCATTCCACATAGATCTGTCATCGAAGGTGCCTCGAATGCTTGGCCTGATCAAGGGAACAAACCTGCCAGCGCAACCCGTCTACATCAACACAGGCACCTCGGCGGGGATCAGTTTGAGTCTCTTGGAAAGCTTTCAAACCGAATGGCTGACCAATTTTGACTGGAATCTTGAGCAACAGGAAATGAACCAGTATGTCTTCACATTCGACCCATAATTCTTGTCTCATTGAAGAACATGCTACTAAATCTTTCAATAGATTCAACCACTACACAGCCATTATTGAAGGGCTGAAGATCCATTTTATTCATGAGAAGTCCGAGGCTGAAGATGCTATCCCCCTGCTTCTCGTCCATGGCTGGCCCGGCTCTTTTCTAGAGTTCGTTCCCATCATCAACGAACTCACCCAGAATGCCACCACAGCGACCGGAAAGAATGTCTCATTTAATGTAATTGTGGCTTCTATACCTGGCTTTGCGTTTTCTTCTGCGCCTCCTGTGAACTGGACCGTGGCAGATACAGCACGTGTCTTCAACACCCTTCTCACGAACGTCCTTCACTATGAAACTTATGCCACATTTGGAACCGACTGGGGTGCAGCTATCGCATACAGCTTGTACAGTCAATTTAACACTACAGTTCGCGCACTGGCCCTGGATTTCCTTCCGTTCCAACCGTATTCTCCAGCTCAGCTTGCTGCTGAGAACATCACCCTATCGCCCTTGGAGGAATTCGAGCAGGCCGAGGCAACGGAGTGGGAAAATTCAGGCGAGGGTTATTTCATTGAGCAGACTACCAAAGTATGTACGCTTGAGGCACAAACAGACCCTGCCGCTATTCAATCTATGTGCCTGCTACTAACGGTCTACCTAACAATGGCTAGGCCAACACAATCGGCCTCGCACTTTACGACAACCCTGTCGGCCAGCTTGCCTGGATCGGAGAGAAGTTCGTCAACTGTAAGCTTGAAAATTCACATCTTCGACCCTTACACTCAGCCTAGAGTGAAATGCAGTCGAATTGACCTAACACTGAATTGTAGGGTCCGATCCCAACGCTGGACAGCCGCCTTCAGTGCTCACCCACAATGAGATTCTTCGCAGTGTTTCTCTCTATTACCTCTCCGAGAGCTTTGCCTCTTCTGTCGTGATCTACCAACAGAACGCCAATGCTTTCCCGAATGTGTACACCAAAGCGAACAACGACGCGCCATTACTCTTCAGTGCATTCAAGTACAATGTTGGGTTTTGGCCCCCCGCAGTGGTCGCGAAGACTGGAAATTTAGTCCTTTATACTAGTGAGAAAACCTAATTGCCTGACTTGAGTATTTGAGAATGGATCGGCTGATTGAGATTGGATGCGACAGACCATGAATCGGGTGGCCATTTCCCTGGTCTAGATAACCCCCCGGCTTTGCTGGAGGACTTGCGCGAGATTGCGACATATTGGTCCAAGTAGGTAAGATGCCGTCGCGTGGTTATAGAGAAGACAAGACCGTACTGGAGGAGTTCGGATCGGAATTATTATCCAGAGGTTGCTGTTCAGGGTTGAACTTGCTTGCATCGCGAGTGGCTTATATGTGCCGAACTTCGGGATACCAATGTCATTACAACGTAGATAAATGCATGATACATTTCATTAGGGCTTCCAATGGATCTATATTCATATCTATTTTTCCATGGTCCTTTTTTTTTTTTTTTGTTTCGAAGGACGTTTTGGAATTTGGTATCTGTATCCGCCTCCGACAATCACGCTATAAACCTGATTCGCAGTAGAAATACTCACGATACTAAAGACGTACTCTCGACGTAAATTTAGGAGGTGTAGCTCAGCGCACTGATTACAATGATATTCAGATCTAGCCACACTTGACTAGAATTGTTAGGGTAAGCATACCGAGAGAATAATCTCATAACTCGTGGGGCCGGATCGACGCCTCTCAGATTCTTGAGTATGATCTCATGAAAAGTCCAATTACAGCCTTACCAACTGCTCTCTCGCTTCGCGGGAGCTGGATATTACAAACACAGATGTTGCCGAATGCCTGGACAGGAGCTTTTCCAGGGCGTGCTCCTAGGTAACGCGGGAGATTTTCCTATTGGCTGCAGGTTCTATAGGCTTCAGGAGATGCTCCTATTGGCCACTAGTCGACTCTTTCACCACCAAGGCCTCAGAAACTTTGATATTACTATTGTATGATGCAACTATGTACATTCTATAATTGAAATGACATTCGCAAAATCTTTGGTTTGATGCTCTTTGACGTAATGCAATTGACCATGGAGAATGCAATTGACCAAAACACCAGCGCATCTAAAAAAAGCTTTTAATATTGTAAAAACGCCAGCTACATTCGTCTTGACCTAGGTATACGAAGAAATTTCAAAATGTCATCCAACGGCGTCTCCTTTGACGTATTTCGTGGCGTCTCAGGCAGCATTGTAGCAGATCACGCGACCAAGTCACTCGGACACAATGAAGTCTTCATCGAGACGACGCACTCAGGCCTGTGTGGAACTGATTTGCACTACATGCACTCCGGCAAAGTACTGGGACACGAAGGCATCGGTATGGTGCGCAAATTGGGCTCAGATGTGACCTCGGTGAAACTTGGTGACCGAGTTGGATTCGGATATACTAGAAGAGTTTGCGGCAGATGTCAACATTGCTTGTCTGGTAAGTCAATAAATGTGTCTTGCAGAGGTGAGATACTAACGCGATTGAACAGGATGGGATCAATTCTGTGAAAATGTGGTGGATTTTGAAACCAGAGGAGATCCTGATATTGGCTCCCTCTCGAACGGTGTTATTTGGGACGCCGGTACCGTTGTCCCTATTCCTGATGGATACGACTCTGTCGATGCTGCACCTTTACTCTGCGCGGGTGGAACCGTGTGGACCGTTCTGACTGAATATGGTATCAAGGCCACGGATCGGGTCGGTATCCTTGGGCTTGGAGGACTTGGACATTTGGCAGTCAAGCTCGGTGCTGCATTGGGTTGTCGTGTGGTTGTACTTTCCAGCTCCGACTCGAAACGACAAGAAGCCTTTGAATTCGGGGCGAAGGAATATTACGTCTTGAAGTCGGGCAAAAGGCCCGAGGGTCTCAAACCTCTGGACCACTTGTTGGTTTGTGGAAGTTCATCGAGCATGGACTACACGTTGTATGTTATTTGGCTATCACTTTTCAATTTTCTCCTGGCCAAATAACTAACATGGCCGACAGCCTCATCGATTTATGGCCGTCCATGGTTCCATCTATCCCCTCACCGTCTCTTTCGACAGGGTTCCCGTTCGTCTTCATGATGCTGTTCTCAAGGGCGTGCGATTTCAGGGAGTTTTGACTGCCTCTCGAAGGAGCCTTCGTAAGTTGTTTGAATTCGCGGCGGAGCGAGATATTCATCCCACTGTGCAAATATTCCCAATGTCTGTTGAAGGTATTGGAGCAGCTGCCAAGACTCTTCATAGTGGTAAGATGCGCTATCGTGGTGTTTTGTGTTGGAATTAGAAGATAGAGATGTATGTGGACTGGATGAAATGGAAGTTCGCATATAGGCACAATAATTCAATATTCTTTTACCCTGATGCAACACGTTGCAAACCTTACTAAATGATCTGTTCGCTCGAGAGCATCTGTACATAACCTCAAAGTTAGTTATCATATACAGCACTGCAACAAACGAGCAAGCTTTAAGGATGCTGAGCCAACCTGCTGTCTTCAATATGAGCTGGCTCGTACTAATAAGACGGTCGCCAATATTAAGCATCTCTCCGATGTTGCTGATGGCTTTTCGTCTTGGCGGCTGAAGTACTGTGCAGTGTCGCTAACGTGTAGTGATAGTAATGGACTCATAGCAACTTACCAGTGCACTCTCAAAATATGCTGTGACACTTTGGCAGGTAAGTAGCGGTGAACAATATGGATGGTGACGAGAGAGGATCATTCCACGGATGCCTAGGAATCCGTGAGTATAAATCTTCCGCGATGCTCTATACGCCCATCCATGATGAATAACAGGTGCTAATGATATTGCAGAGATTATTATGCTACGTTTACGAGCCTTCCCGGTCTGTTTGAGCATAGCTCAGGAACTTTTCTGCCAATTACGTTTTATAAAACCTCGGCATATAACTGGGTGGTGGATGGTACATTTCTGGACTATTTGGCGGTTGAATTACCCGAATCTCGACAAGTCACTGATTCTCAATATGAATTAAAAAAAATAGATTTCGGCTGAAATGAAAGGCAAGATTTCAAAACGAAAGAGCAAAAAAAAACAAAATCTAAGCAACGAGCGCCGAGTCAAACCCAGAGCTCGATCCAGTATGCGCAGTGTTGAACAACTCGCAGAAACCACTTCCAGCATCATAATCAACTCCCACACACGCAGGATACTCCGAACACAGATCGAGGCATTGCTCAAAGTAAGTGAATGTTCCAGTCGCGACACTGCCGCCGCCTTCAATAGGATAGAAATTTCCGCAGTTGAGGGTAAATTTTTGGCCATAGGAGTTGGTGTAGGGGCTTGACAAGGCACTGCAGCTCTGCGTAGCGGCGGCAGGAGCAACGGTCGTGGTAGTGGTTTGGGTGGCGGTCACCGTGGCTGATGCTGTTTGATCAATCGTAATGGTATCGGTGATTGTGGCTGTGGCAGAGGCGGTTTCATCGATGGTCACGGACGTGACGAGTATTGTCGTGGCACTGGCTGTCTCATCAGTGGTTGTTGTGGTCGTCGTTGTGGTGGTAGAAACAGCTGTAACATCTATCAACTCGGTGACTGGGGAAGTGACGGTCTCGGTGGTGGTCAACGAGAAGAGAGACGTCTGATCAATAATGGTCGTTGCAACCACCACATGGCTGCTGGCATGTGTCACGGTTGCTGTTATATCGTCGGTGGCGGTTGCGAAGATGGTAGACTAGGGCCAAGTTAGATTGTGAACTATTTGGGCTAGATAGTAAAACAACTTACTGCCGCCGTCCGAACCACCGCGGAGCCAGTCCTCGTAACCGTCTTTGTGGTAGTTGAAGGTTCTACCAGACAGGAACATGCACTACTCAGCTCTCTCGCCGCGATAGTTCTGATCTCGTCCAAGAAGCTAGAGCGAATACATTCTGGAGAAGTGCATTCGGGCTCTGGCGCGGGACAACTATCGTACTCTTCGTCATCATGCTCATCGTTGGCTTCGACTTCGTCGTCTCTTGCTACCAGATAGGCTGTTGTGGTAGCGGTCACGAGGCTAACGAAGAATCAATACTCAGTCTCATTCCTGGTCTCGACTATGCTTGCTTACCTAGTGGCGGTGCTGGTCACCGTGGTCGCAGTGATGGTGACATCCAGAGTGGATGTCTGTGTGGCATACACAGTGGTATCAGTGGTGGTTATATCATCAGTACTGAAGACTGTAGCATACGCCGTCGCGTCGGTTGTGCTAGTCGTGATAGTATCTAGTATAGTCACAACGACTGTCGCATCAGTGGTGGAGAACAAATCTGTTGTCGAGATCACATCCTCAACCACGCTTGTGAGGGTGAGAGGGATCACTGCTATGCTGGAATACCATGATGTTCTCGTCTGGTCGACCTCAGCAGTCGCAGTGACGGTGACATCGACAGTCGCATCTGTAACCGTGACAGCACCTGAAAACGCAAGTTGTGTGGCTGTTGGGTTTGCGGTGACTGTTTGCGTCTGTGTCGCTTCGATGTATACGCTGCAAAACGCGCTTGCTTCTGGTTGCAGGCGAGACTCTTGAAACAGCAGCCAAACAGGGTCATTCGCGCACTACGCACATGGAAATCTGGTTATTTCTCTTTCTTGATCTCGAAGAAAAGGCGCAATTTCTTACCTGTGACAGAGATGGATGGGACCGTTCAGTGAAGGAATGGCTTCCCAGGGGCCGGGCAGTGGCCTGAAGGGCTGCGAGACCCAAAAGGAGCAGAGAAAGCATTTTCAAGATTCAAAACGAGTGACTGAGAGCTTGTCGTCAAAAATTCTGACCACGCGGGACTGGGCACTCTGGGGAATCTTAGTCGTTTAAATACGTGCTACGCGCCCCGTTTCCGTATGATTAAGCTTTGTTAAGCTTCATCAAGCTTTCGCCTGCGACATCTTATTCCAAGATTTCCAGGCAAAAAGCCCTTGTCTGGTCGAAAAGAGGAAATTCTAGTCGACGCCCAAGTGCAAGATCTGGCTTCGCATTAGCTAGATCGTTGGCCTGGATCATCTCCACAGCGGCCGGCAGTGGAGCTCCAGGTAAAGTCGTCCATCGTAACCGACGCTAAAACATTCAGGAACCAGTCTATACTACTATGTATGTAGACTAAAGAGCTGAGATGGACCAAGTACCTGATGATAACTAGCGTCCTTACATATCCAGTCTTCCTCGTTCTGTGTGTTGTATATCGTATACTTCCTACTTTGGTAATCATCGTAAACGCGTGGGCTTATTCTATGATTAGTGCTGTATCTTACTTAGCTTACGGTCAATGTGTCTTGAGAACAGGGACTGTATTCACAGGATGGAGCCGAACAACTTTGAGAACGATGTGCTTAGTTTCTAGGAATGCCCTGGTTGCAGGAATCAGTCAAGATTTCGTGAGGAACGTTCTTCTCCCGCGGCAAAACAGGTCAGATTCTGAGTGCACATTTTCATCCGCAAAACTCCTGTTGGAAAGGCGGATCAAATAAGTTCATCAATTACATGTATAGGAACTCCTATATACTGTACCTTTCATCGTAGTTGGGGGGCTCTACATGACCACGCACAATTGATTACCCCGTGGTGATGCATCGAGAGTTTTATCGTATACTTTTTTTGGGGGGGAATATTCAACAAGATTACTGTACCGCTATCCCGAATGTGGTATTGCCACAACCAACCCCCTTACTAAATTAGCGTGCACAGCGATGCTCTATTTCCCACTTCGTATGCTTCGCGTGTTATGATAAAGCGCGCCATTCATCTTTGACTATTTGATAGTTTAAGCTAAGTTCAGTGCACTACAGCGTTTGCCCGACTTTCCAAAAGTAAAATTTCACCTATGTTGTCCCTTATCCCACTCTTCGGTAGAACCATCTAGATGGATTATGATGGCTCTGCTCACATTCAGAACTTGTTTCGGCGCCACACGGCGCTGCAGTAGGTTACCTTATTCGACCTAATCGTTGTTGAGTCAGTCATTCAATGCAGATACCAAGTCGGATACTCTATCATACAATATCCAATAGCGGTAAGATGCGCTGTCGAGGTGTTTTGTGTAGGAATTAGGAGATAGAGATGTACGTGGACCGGGTGAAATGGAAGCTTGCATTTAGACACAATAATTCAATATTCTTCTACCCTGATGCAATACGATTCAACCGTTACTAAATGATCTTGCCGCCGACTCGATGGAATGTCTCTATCGAAGTTTCATATACCTGATTGATAAGTAAAGTCTGATTGATTAACTATATTGGATAAGATGGGTCGTGGAGATCTTTGTATAAGGTCCTTTTTCGTTACTCAAGCCTATTCAAAAAAGAGGAGCTGCGCACCCCAGTCTTTTTCGGAAAACATAATGTAGCGAGTCCGTAATCCTAGAAGCCAAATATTCGTGGAATGTAAATGACCGAAGCACGTACGGGGCCCAATTCCTGTGGAAACCACAGCTGTGACATTCCTACTCAAAGAGCCAGACGTGGTGTCGGTGCCAGGACAACAAATCACCGTTGAAATGGGAAAACCGACCGTAGTTTATAAGTAGAAACTCAGATTCGAGCTAGCATGACTGAGCGACAGGTACGTCAACCACATCAGAAGGCATGTCCATGATTCCTGCGCTATTTTACATGGCAACAGCAATTCATGCTCCAGGACCGTGCAGCAAATGATGTCCTGATGGATAGTATTAGGGCTATTGTTCTCTCATTGCAAGAGGTAGAATCGCAGGAAACGCAGATAATGGAAATACCGCTGTATTCGGAGTACCGGAGTTCGTTGCATAAATACACAATGGAGTCTCGGAGATCAACTCAATATTGAACGAATGAAATCAAACCTAGAGCTGGAAATTGGTCAGTGAAGTCAAATAACAAAAAATGAAAGATGACGTGAGCATTTTTAGAATTACATTGCAAGTAGAATTTTGGACGAAATGAAGTGGCTGCTCGAATTTCCAAAGTGCATAAATACTGTGATGCCACCCCGTCCTGGTCATCAAAGTTCCTTACTTCTCAAGTACCAACCAGCCCTAAATCACCAAAACACGAGCAGCACAAAATGAGCGTCACGAATAAATCAAACTCCCACATTCCACTAGCTGGATTAGCCAGCGATGGATGGTCTACTGAAGATGAGGCCACAGCCACATGCTTCTGTGGTGAAGTGCAACTGGTTTTTGTAAGTTTAGACTGTCGTCTGACTTGAGGTCTTTGGCGCCATTTGGTGAACATATCTAACAGTTACAAGCCCACCCATGGACCAGGTCTGGTCGATACGTTCGTTTGCAATTGTACCGACTGCCGAAAGATTACTGCATCAATGTTCGCATCCAATTTCACCGTCGATGACCAGTACCTGAAGCATGTACGTGGTCAGGAGAACCTCAAAACCTTTGGCCAATCAAAGACAATTGGATCTGGCAAAAAGATGACGAATTATTTCTGCTCCAATTGCGGCACATTGATGTATCGTCGCGGCGAGGCTTTCCCAGGCCTAAGTATCCTGCGTATTGGCACAGTTGATGATTTCAGCCTCCATGAGACGAAGTTGAAACCAAGAGTGGAACAATTCACCAAAGACCGTGTGGGATGGTTTCACGGTGTGGAGGGTATTAGACAGGTCGAGGGTAGTGCTTATACCTAGTCGTTGGAGATATGTTTGGATCATGTACTATTACAGAAGTTGATTTATGACGAACAGAGTGCGACCATAATACAATCTATATGGGATTTAAATCATTACGGATTTTTTATCATCTCCTATTTAAGAAAAAGTGGCCCATGAGTAGGCTTGTACATGTGTTAGGAAGAATTTAGACCCGAATACATAGCGGACTGCTATGCCATATGTTCATTGCTTTTCTTATCGTTATTAAGGCTAAAGTCGGGGTTCTATCGATGAGTAACGAAGATAAGATAAGGCTTTCCCGAGTCTCTCAGATAAGAGCCGTTATCGTAAGGTGTCAGATGGAGTGTATGCTTGTCCACATCTTATGATTCTCGTCATGCTCTAGTATCTGTATAAGGGCATCAGTATGATAAATGAGATCACACTCGATAATCTTTAGAGTGAGATGGATTACATAAGCGCATCGTGATTGGATCACTTGACCCTGAGGAATGTGGCCGCTGATTCGACGTCATCACTCTGCGACTTTCCTTCCTTAGGCAGGCCACTCGTCATGTGAAACGCGCCAATGTCACTTGATTCCTCTCGACCGTTTATATTAATTCCTGTTTATCCAATATCCTTACACTCATATCTTCAATACATCCCTCTATCATATCTACCAGCGCTGTTGCGCATACTGTGCAGTAGTGCGTACAGAGTGACATACATGAACCCAGCTTCCCCGCATTTGTGATACCGTTATCGACATCGATCAATCAATCGCCCGATCACCTCACATCTCGTCTCAACATCAACTAATCAATTCGAACCGGAAAGAAGACGAAGAAACAAAATGTCCTCCGCAATCGACGACACTCCCATCTCGCCCACTCTCAATTCCACAACCAACCAGCAACGCCGTGACTCTCTGGAGAAGCACCTCCAGACCCGCCCGGAGCTGCAGGACCTGAAGGACCGGCACATTTTGCTAAATACCAGTGTTGCTCCGTATGTTATTTCCCTGTCTAGATGATAACTCCCTTATTGATGGATGATATCAGCGGCCTCCAAGCCGCACAGGCAGAACTCGCCCGGCAGCAAGCAACCGATAGTCTCCGAAAACATCTCGAAAAACGCCCCGAGCGCGATGAACTAGTTGATCGTACGCCATCTTTCATCCGGTCTTAGCTTTCTGATAACAATGTTAACTTTTTTGTAAACAGGAAATATCCTTCCCGTGCGCCCCGATGTGGCGCCCGCACTCCAAGCTAACGCAAAAGAACTAGAGAAGCACATGCTCGCCGACAACTTGGAGCATAAGATCAAGGAAAGACCCGATCCGGATCAACTGATTGAAAAGGGTATCCTTGATAACAGTGAGGATCCAAGGAGCCCTTCTGAGTAAGAGACGAAGGTTTGCGAGTTGAAGATCCGCGGGATAGTACTGTCTGAATGGATGGTGGCGTTTATTTAGGGTTCGATGGCACATGTATTGGTTTCATGGATTTAGTTTATTACATTGCTATGTTGCTGTGGATGAAAGGTCGAGATTGATTGGACGCCCGTTATACCTCGACATTGCAATCGAATTAGTCTTAACTGCTCTAAAGTTATCATTCCATGAACTCCATAACATAACCTTCTACATGTACCGGTCGTAGCTCCGTCAACAGTATTCCCACAGCACGAAGGTCCCGACATGGACAGATACAGCTCAATAACTTTCAACCTCCACACTGGCGGCGCCTGCACCTGTAGTAACAGACGACAAATCCGGCGTCCATCCGCTCGGTCTCTCACTGCCCCTAACTAACAATCCATACGCAGCCCTCTCCACCTTCTCCACGCTGCTCTGCATCACATCCATCTTCTTATTCATGTCCTTCATCATGTGACTGCTATGCCTCCTCGGAACATTCAGCTTCTCCAACATAGCCCTCATATCCCTCAAATCAACCACAATACCTGCCTTCTCAGGCGGGAAAATAGGGTATTTTTGCGCCGGCGCACTCTGATTCTCGGTATCAACATCCATCTCACTCTCATCCTTCACATCACTCTTCTTCACCTGTCCGCCCGTCGAAAGCGTCGTGACTGCAAACCGCATCATCTCACCAGTCAAATCATATATACCCATTAAATAATCATCCTCTGTAACGATGATCCCGTCCGATAATTGAGCGGCAACCTCGTCGCGCGTGATGAGGCTTTGGGTTTGGATGTAGTGCTCGAAGGAGATGGCTTCGATGAATTCTTGGATTCCGCCGGAAATTTGTCGTTGGTAGCGCCAGGAGTTGGTGCCGGTGAGCTCGGGAGCGATGGACTTGAAAAGGTCGATGATTTGGGTAAAGCGGGTTTTGTTTTCTTTGGCGATATTAGGTGGTAGGGGGGCATTGATTGTTCGGACTCTAAAAGTACAAGTAATGTCAGAATATGTGAGTCTTGCGACTCAGAGTAGGAACCGTACCGTTGTAAGGCGAATATGCTATTATATAATACATTAGTCCAAAGTTGAAGGTATCTATTGGGGTATCGGCTGGGGTCATACATTTTTTTGCTCAATGCAGTTATGTCTCGGGATGCTTTGATAATTTTCTCGCGTCGGTCGTGGTGTTCATCAAGCTCGCTGCGAAAGTTCTCAAAGATCGACTGAATGACCGGTCCCTCCTCATTTCCCGTATTTTCGGAAGCCATGGCAGACGACACCGTGTTGGGCTTTTCTGTTTGACTGGGGGCGGGTTTTGTATGATTGTTGATAATATTGCCTTCCCAAGATCTTTTTGAGCTGGCCATTGATTGGTATCAGACTGCTGCACAATTGGTGAAGTTGTGAGTAATTGGACAGGTAATTGAGGATGAAATCATTATGGAGCTTGACTTTTGAGCGGTGCGGGGAGCATTCAGCTTGATTGGGTTAGCGTGCTCCCCCGTAGCAATTAAGGAGCTCAACTACATAGTAGATGTTCCAGATTTGACACCCTACTTTTCACTTTCTTCAATTCTTGCAGAAGTGATCTTTGTTGATCTATGTCAAGCTTTTTTGTAAAATAGCTAGGTTTGTGCAGCATTACGCAAGGCAAATTGGACAGCATTAACATAGAATTGTACACAAAGAGCCATCACCACAAGCTCAAAGTCCAACCCTACTTTTATTCTCACACGATGCCTTAACTGTCGGCAGTCAGGCAGCTCAGCTAGCAGCATTTGCCAACATAACAGGCCGATCTCTGGTACTAAATAAAGGAATTTCATTACTCGATAAAATGGTTGGCTGGGAATGTTATCGAAATTACTTCGCATGGCACGTCATTCCACGGCTATTCCGAGCGAATCATTCCATATACGACGCCCCCTGCCACCTGCCCGGTTGGGGTATAGGCAAGTAGCATTTCTCAGGGTTTGGCTAAAAATTATGAAGTCTAACAAGTATGATTTCTGGCATGGATAGACTAATTTACCAACCTCCGCGAGCAGGCGTAGATCTCGCTCCTAGCCCTATGATATCTCTACGCCTCCCCTTTCTATTCTGTAAAGTTATAATCATGATAGTAAAAGGGTATGTATTAATTCTACGGCTCTGCGAAGATAATCACAGATTCATATGTATTTAAAAATTAACCAGTATACTTAACCAACACCTCAGAGTCACTAGGAACAGAAGCAGAAGTCAAAACTTTGCCGTTCTGAGAGATGTCCAAAAGATCGACACCCGAGGTACCAACACTACCCCCATCAGTAGTACCAGCAGCGGCGTTTGTAAAAGCTACCTGTCCAAAGTTGGCAAATGAAACCTGGGCCCCATTAGAATCAAAGTCCTCGACAATCCATTCAGCGTTTTGGCCACCGAGAGTAGCGGTTGACGAGGGGGCGTTAAGGCTTTGGGTTACTGATTGACCGTTTGTCAAGTTTTCAATCACGGCAGAACCGGCTTTGTTACTGGTCGATGTGACAGTGATTTTGATATCGTCTCCGGTGCTGATGTCGATGCCGGAAAAGTCGTAGGCGTAGTCGGGGTACCATTCGTACCAGGCATCGTAGGTGACCTGCCCCGATGTCGAGATACCAAAATCGACACCAGTCTGGAGAATGGCAGCGGTGTAAGTATCACCATCGATCCCAACCCATGCGGAGGCGTAAGAGTCCTGTGTGGCTCCCGATGGCAACGATGGCTTTGGAACGGTAAATTGCGCAGTCACCGAGGTGAAAGTTGTTCCCGAAGGCGGCGCAGTGAGAACACCGCCAGACCAGTTGGAGCTGTAGTCGACATTCGTACGGTTGGCGACTTCATCGGCGTCAACGTCGACGGCAGGGATCTTGGGATGTGTCAGTCGCGTCATCTCGGCGCGAGCGGCCATTCGAGCAGCCAGTCCATGGCCACGCGTGACTGCTGCTGCAGCAGAAGCCGCAAGAAGGAGGATATGAGAAAGGGCGATGGAAGCCTTCATTGTGAAAACACCTGACGAACGACTTGAGAGCGCTTGGCTGTGAGAAAGTTTCAAATCAACGTCTGGTACCTGATGGGTAGGCAATATAAATGAAAGCGTTCAGGCAACATACCCAAAGCTAGTGGCCCTGGAACCATATCCTTATACATCATTTTTTGCCAACCACCTATGCCAAGGCTGGGGTCCTGCTGTGGCATGAAACGAATCTTTGTAGTGTAGAGTATGCAGGATCAAGTCGTACCTGAATCTTGTTTTCGCGTGATGGACTATCCATACCGACGATGGATCTAAATCTGCATGATCTTGATTTCAGCGGCAGGTCTAGTCTTTTTTTAATCAGTGTTAGATTTGCCTGTGACGCAACCTTGCCTTGCTCGTCCCTGAATTCTTTGGCTCCAGCCTGCTCGGTCAGGGAAGCCTGCAGTATCAGACGATAAGCAGTGTGATCTGGTAGAAGAGAGGGTTAACCTTACTCAACTTTGGGAATAGAAGGCATCCCACAAGCTTTTCACAGGCCGGCCCCTGGACGGAGGTATGTGTCGCACGGGCCGGGATCAAGTATTGTTTGCACTGAGGAATTTAGGTCTGCTGCAGTAGCGCCTCTGAGAGGAATGTTGATAAAACATGATTTGTGTACACGGGCATTTGACATCGTTTTGTTTAGGTAACAGGCAGCAGATAATTCAGTTTAATAATGGTAAAAGAACCACTTGTTGTATTACGGTTATTTAACGCTAATTATAATTATCTTCATGACAATTCACTTTCTCAGCTAATTTTGTAAGAGGCAGAGCCCTTACCAAGAGTTGATGCCTAAGGCAGTAACTATCTGATGCTTATATAACGTGCAATTACTCTTGTAGTTATGCTTTTGGTGCAGTGGTTGGTGCCTCACGGCCTTACAAATTTAACTATTTTTGGTTGATCTACTTTAGGCCTCGCTATTTCTCATATGGTCGCTTCATTTTGTGATAGTACATGTTGCCTTAATTTACATGAAATTCATAAAAATATGAAATCAAGAATAATACATATTAGAATAATTATTCTAATAAGATATATGTAGGTTCTCAAATGATTCGACCAATCACATAAGTGCGTGCATGATGGATCGCGTATGCTGTGGCTAAGTAATTTTTGTATACAATACATTTTGTCGCTTTATATAGATATAGATAGCGGTAACCACCAATTTCAAAAAAGACCATCATTAAATAATTGCTCGTCGCCAAGAATGCAATTGTCTCACCAATCCAGTTCCACGTTTCTCAAGATGGTCGATCATAAGGATGAAAATGTCCTGCTAACGCCGTCGATGATTCCCAAAGAATGCAATTTCGATGTGAAGGACTCGTCTTTTTTTCAAACATGGAGCGAGCTACCTTCCCCAGAAATGGTTCAAGCACAGGCCAGGACTCAAAATTTTGAAGACAATCCAGACAACAGCAAGACATTTGCAATGAGTATCCCACGCGCTAAGCAACCACCTGTGATATTCAAAGAGATGGGAATATTTGTAAAGTGGGGAAGAGCTGTAAATCTGTCCGAAGCCTGGGCATTATACGCCATCAACCGATTGCTCAAAGGTCGTGTCCCAGTTCCCGAAGTTTACGGGTGGCGTACACACGGAGAGCAAAGGCTCATTTATATGGAATACGTTCAAGGAAAGACTCTGGAGCAAGTATGGGAAAATATGGAAGACACCGATCGCGCTGCGATCTGCTGCGAATTGCGCGCAATCTGTGACAATTTACGTCAACTTGAACAGCATCCATCGGACAAATTCGTGGGTAAGCTCGCTCTTCGTAAACTGCTAGTCGCTTGGTTCCACATTAAACCCTATTTTTACAGGGAACATTGTTCGAGCTCCTCTTTATGATAGAGCAATTCACCTAAACTCTATGTCAGAGGCTGGTCCATTTGCTACCGTCCAGGAATTTCACGACTGGTTCACATTTATTCATCGAAAGCCAATGCCTGATCCATACTCGGTTCCATTGGAGCCATTCCGTTACGATCTTCCCGATGATTGTGCCATTAAGTTCACCCATGGGGATCTTCACCGTAGTAATATCATTGTCACCCCTAATCGACCATATCGTACTCTAGCTATCATCGATTGGGAACAGTCGGGCTGGTTACCTGCTTACTGGGAGGCCCGGAAGGCGCAGTATACTGTGAGTCGGCTGGAGGACTGGTCCACAAAGTATTTGCCAATGATCTTGGATCAATACGCTACGACCTGGGAGCCATGGGACTACTATACTGTGGCTATGGGCTGTTAGTGTTAGGGTTTATTTGCTGCACATGTCGATTGAGATGTCAAGCATGGATTAAGCTTACTCGGTTTCTCAGTCCAGAAATAAAACTCTGAAGTGAGCACTCAGCTTACCATTTGAGCTGTTGGAAACTTGACTTTAAGGATGGCTTCTTATCCTTGGTTGGCAAAGTTGGGTTGTTAAAGTTAACTGATCAAGTTGAACTCACTTTGTCCCACATCCCCTTACAGCTGTACGAAATAGAACTATATAGCAGACTCGTTTCCCGCCCAGGTTTCAAACCAGTGTTTCCTTTAATAAGAATTTGAAAATTTGTGCTCCTTTCCAGAGTGGACATTAACACAACGGATAGTCTTGGGCGCACTGCATTGCACTACACAGCGCACGGTCGAAGCCTAGATATTGCCCTTGTCTATAGTAGTACATCAAGCCCACTGTGTCGGTGTACTCTGGTTTTTCGCACATCGAAATAAGTGAGATTTCCGTACGATGCTGAAAAAACCTGAGGACTTCATGAAAATCCATGCACGTCACTGTAGCGCTCATGTTCCCCTCTGAAGCTCAGCTATCAGCTCTTCGTTGAATTGCCTCTCCTCCTCTTGATAGACTTCGAATTTAGTCCCGCCCATTCCCTCAACCAAATCATGAATTTCAGCTAGCAGAGAATTCGCTTCTGTTCGTCTCGAAGGTCCCTGAAACCACAAGGCTCTCGCAATGATCCTGCGAGAGTTTAGGGCTTGTGGGGATGACTTTCCTAGATGCGGTCCTGCATCCATCCACGCCAGAACCGGCCTTGCAGTTTTCTCGGCTTCCTCGTACTTCCCATGCTTGACAAGGTACTCGGAGAGCATGTGAGGCGGCACCACATTCGATGCGTCTGGCCTCCTTTCTACAAGAATGCGAACAGTTTGCTCGGCTTCAGGCAAATCGAGCTCGTTTTCTATCACATAAATGCCCTGCATTAACTGATTCCATTGCGTGTAATTCTGCGTATTGAGTGATCCTGGCGGTGAAGTAGCCGCCTCTTCTCTGGCTAATTTATCGCGTAGTAGATGAAGGAGAAAGTGAAGCTTGGTCGGCTCATCATCGGTGCTATTTGGATCAATCGGCAGTTTCCTCAACTCTTCGTCTGAAAAGTTGATTAAAATGCTGCGCACGATACAGTACTTGAAGCTGTTCCAGAAGCGATTTGCTGGTATAGGGGCCTCCCAGGGAAACTCCTTTGCTGCGTCGGAGCTGGCCACAGCGTCATTCGAGTATCGCACGAGTGTAGCCATTGTAGGAGGAGGTTTATGAAATGGCTGAATTTCCGGATAAATTGTGAAGTACATGAGAAAGACAAGAAACAGCAAATAATGATCAAGATGGTAGGTTATAAATAATTTAAGTAATAGCCTGGTTTTCATCTGGTATCCAGGCAACAATTCTGTTACTTCATAAAACGACCAAAATAACACCCGGACACATTGTGTGCTCACCAAACCTCGCTCATTGGGCTTTATATAGCAATGGCGTGATCACTAATGACAATTAATAAATCAAGTATGCTCTCTTTTTGTTCCATTTGGAAGTTGGCATCTTTTTTAAATATGGCCCTTCCTGAGCGTACGCGCTCCTCCTATCGGCCTGTTTCCAGGGAAAATTCCAGCTCAATTCCGCAAACGATCAAGTCAGAGAAAGAGAGTGTGTACATTGCACAGTTGCTCCAAAATAAAAATTCACTATTTTTGTATCGTTCATAGATCTGTTTTTACTTGTACTTTGCATATCAGAATGACAGGCCTTGGCTTTCATATCAACACAAATGTACAATGTAACCGAATAGGGGTGGGGAGCCCAGTACCAATTCTACAAGTATGCTCAGAAAGCCAGGGAAATAGTTGAAAAACAAATCCTGTAGGTGTAATCTATTTCCATGGACTTTTCGAAATTTTACGCGGAATCTTTCCATGACCAACCCGGAAAAATCTCTTTGTTGCCAAACAAGGATGTCTGGTCACCGAGAACACTTGCAGGTTGTTTTGCTAAAAAGAATAACTTTCGATTGGCGGGATAATCGATTACTTATGAGCTAGTCCGATGCGGATAAATGCGCAGCTCTAATAGCTGAAATGATCAATTTTGGGAATATCGTGTATTGCCTATCTGGTGTAAATTGCAATATGGAAGTCCCACTTTCTATGCATCTTTTTGCGGCGCATCACCACCACTTATCCTGCCAAATCATGTATTTGTAGATTCAGCGACCCAATAAAAGGCTCGGGTGATGGCGTTGGCTGCAATAATGGGTCTGAAATAGAAGAGAACGTTGCACTGTACATATTTTAAAGTCCTGTTGTATTGTAAAAAATCAAGTCGACATAGAATACTTGAACTACATCTAGCCTTCACCTGTACAACTCAGTAAGTACATGAGTTAGGGCTTGCCAAGTCATTCACTCACTAGTCCAAGACAACCATCGTTTGCCCTAAAATGTTTCAGCCAGATTAGCAAGGTACAGATGTCTCCCATGCCTTGCAGATCTGGAGGATTAGGAGCTGATTGGCAGATGCTTACAGGTATCATCAAATTCACTAGCCAAGAGATAAGAACTAAGTTCTTCTTTTTGCCCATAATGGTGTGGTTTTGTGGCACAGGATGTGCGTCTGGTTCTGTCCCGTGTCAATAGAGTAGTTGGCCGTGCGCAGTGCGTGAATAGAACCACGCCTAGAATTCATACTGCCAAACAAGATTTTGCTTCCGAATCCCCTATACAGAAAGATTGTACTGCAGCAAGGCATAGTGAAACTTTCAAGCATTCGTTCGCGCTTTGGGTGTTGTGACTGTTATAGCAGCTTATTTGTGGGTGACAAAAGTTGTGACCGTGAACTATATTCGTAGATGTCAACACAACTAATATGAAGGTTTGAACGTTCCAAAATTTGTATTGGGAGGTACACCCGAAGTCACCAAATAAGTGAGAGTAGAGATATCTATGTACATACAAATCTCTCAATGACATATTGAGCAAAACAATACTATCTATATCAAAATAGACATGAGCAACAAGGAGGCAACATGCCATTCAGCCGGCAGAAACATAACATTAAATCCGTGCAGACAAAGGATATCTGTGTAAAGAGGCAAGAAAAGGAATACACATTGTTTGATTCATATCGACATAAATTGCGCAAGGGTTTGATATCCGATATCAGAGACACAGCCCGAAAAGAAATTAGACAGTTGTGGTTGGCTTCTCCTCGGTTGGTTCAGGGCTCTTCGAAGCTTTGGACTCCTTTTCTTTTTTCTTTTTCTTGTCGTCTTTGTTCTTTTTAGTGGCGGCTTCCGCCATGAGTTGTTCGAAGGCTAAGTAATCACCTTCTTCGTCGGGATCACGAGCAGCCTAATTGTCCATGTTAGTAAAAATATTCATTTGTTGTATCGGAGAAAATACCTTTTGGTAGATATTCCCGGCAAGGACCAAAGCATGCGCGCGCTCAACTCGCTTTTCCAATTTCACAGACTTGTCTCCTAGTACTCTGTCGCAAACATCCCGTAGCACCGACTGAATCTCAAATTTGCTTCCCCGCCAAGCTGCTGCGAGGATCTTTCCCGTGACTTTTCGCTCGTATTCGGCCTTCTTCTCGTCTGTCCAGTCGGCACCTCCTTTCTCCTCCAACTTGGCCATCTCCTCCATCGTCATTTGGGCGTCGATTGCAGTAGAGATGGTTCCCCATGTCTCTTTGGCTAGTGTTCCCTTGTCCTTAAGTCGAGAGAAAAAGCCAGAGATACCCAGGAATTTTTGGGATTTGAGGAATGAAGTAGCCTTCTGTAAGTAGGTCTGTCCGATGGCGTGAAGGATCTCCAAACCAAACGACTCCATTTTCAAGTTCTCAACTTCGAGACGAATCTTCTCCTCAAAGGCGTGTGTAACCTCCGGACCTTTGTCGGTCTCTGTCCATACACTGATGCGATCAATAAGCTTGCGCACAAGGGTGTCAACTCGCTCCTGGCGGGCTACGCGTCGCTCCTCTTCATATTGAGCTAACCGCTCTTGTTGTTCGCGGGTCAAGCCGCCCTTCTTCTTTTCCTTCTTGCGCAGCTCCTTCTCTTCAGCCGTAAGACCAGCAGCTTCCATTCTTGCCTCTTCCTCTGATTTTTCCATGATTGCCTGTTGTCCCCAATTACGCCTGGGGGTGCTTGTGCCGGAATTGTTGTTTGACTCGGGAATGGGGGTTGCGGTGGCCGCTTCAGCTGGAGCAGCTGACGGGACGGACGGTACGGACGGTGCGGACCAAGTCTCACCGTGCGTCTCTTCGTCGTGGATATTCAGTTTTTCTTCAGCAGATGCCGCCAGTTCCTCTTCCTCCATTTGCTGCATGGTAATATCCATAGTGGTGGTGAGGTCTTTCATCAGCGAAATTTCGCCAATAAGGTCCACGAAAGCTTCGCCGCCAAAGATCATAGTAAAGAATTGTGCCGGGTCCTCTGTGAGCTGTCAGATAACCTGTTTCTGACACCATATATTCAGAATCCTCGCAAAAGGTCTTACCGAAACCTCCGCCGGGAACGGCCTGGTCTTTGCCGAACTTGTCATATTGTTTTCGTAGTTCATCGTTGCTCAAGACTTGGTATGCTTCTCCGATCTGACAGCCAGGTAGTGATTAGTTTCGTACTGCAAAGCATTTGCAACTCATCCGCGACATGAGGTTGTGGGTAATACGTACCGCTTGAAATCGGACATGCGCTGTTTCATCGCCAGGGTTCTTATCTAGATTCACAGCAGATGTCAGACCATATCACTAAATCGACTACCGATCCGTTGCAGCTGTAACCCACCTGGATGCGTGGTGATGGCGAGTTTCCTGTATGCCTTCTTAATCTCAAGCTCTGTTGCCGTTGGCGGCACGCCAAGTGCATCATAGTAGGTGGTGTCAACAACCATGGTAGTTCAGCGCCGATGATGTTTAATAAATCGACTCGAAAGAAGCAGTTTCCCGCACGACACAAGCAGAGCGAAATTCGAAGCGGTAGGTGACAAGAGCTGAACGGCTTTAATTGCACTGATATAAACTGACACATACAACCAAATGTTTCTTCCCGTCCAGTGCTGAGGTCATGTTTTTCCCTCCCCGCTATGTTTGCACTGTTTGCTGGGCTATGCCGTCAGGCAACCACGAAGGTGTCAAGGCGTCAAGGCATCCAAGCGTCAAGGCCACGAGCGCGCTAAGATGCCAAGACACGCTCGGACAGCTGAATTGACTAGCCGGGCCGGGGGTTATTCCGTGCTTTCCCCAGTTACCCACCCCCTTTTAGTCGCATTTCCTCCCGGCTAAATTTTTCGCTAAACAACTACCTCCTCTTTCTTCTCCCTCCTCTCTCACTCTCCATGTTCTTCTTTTCTTCGTACGCTTTCGGGTGATGGGGCGATTTACGATTTCATTAATTTAAATTTTCATTGCAACTCTTTTGTCTCCCACTCCCGAACCCTTCTCACTATTGTCAGTACCATTTGTTTGGTCGGCATAGCTGTCATCGCCGTCGTATTCGTTTAAGTGCTGGAACACGAGATTACAACGCGCAACCGCCAAGATGGGTTTACTGTGGAACATCGCCTACTACACATTTCATCCTTCGGAGCTCAGATCCATTATTCAATGGTACGTTGTGACAAGACTTCAACTTCAGCCTATGATCCAATCTAATGTGGCTGATCTACAGGAAAGTATGGCACAACCCTCCACACGAACGTGATGCTTCTCAGGATCCTGAAACACGGAAAAAATGCTTCCAATTTTTGAATTTGACAAGCCGAAGCTTTTCAGCTGTCATTTTGGAGCTTCATCCTGAGTTGCTCGTTGCCGTCACCGTCTTCTACCTAGTCCTGCGAGGGTTGGATACAATTGAGGACGATACATCAGTGCCGCTCGACGTGAAGGAGCCGCTATTGCGAGACTTTAAGAACATCATCGAGAAGGATGGTTGGACCTGGAATGGCAATCGCCCCGAAGAAAAAGACCGTCAACTCCTGGTCGAATTCGATAATGTGATTACCGAGTACAAGGCATTGAAGCCTGCTTATCGCAAAATCATCAAGGACATGAC
Organism: Talaromyces sp. F31; assembly: GCA_037356135.1. Taxonomy (NCBI): domain Eukaryota; kingdom Fungi; phylum Ascomycota; class Eurotiomycetes; order Eurotiales; family Trichocomaceae; genus Talaromyces; species Talaromyces sp. F31. The sequence continues at coordinate 2,802,318 of JAYXSF010000034.1, forward strand.
TGATAAGATGGGCAATGGTATGGCCGACTTTGTCCGAAAGGCCGAAACTGAGGGTATCAGCACACAGACTATTGAAGAGTATGATCTGTATTGTTACTACGTTGCCGGTCTTGTTGGAGATGGCCTGACTCAGCTGTTCGTGGAAGCCCAGTTTGGCAACCCTGGATTGTTATCGCGACCCAACTTGCACAAGTCGATGGGTCTATTCTTGCAAAAGATTAACATAATTCGTGATATTCGTGAGGACCATGATGACCAGAGACATTTCTGGCCCAAAGAAATCTGGTCCAAGCATGTCGAGAAATTCGAAGATCTTTTCGATCCCAAATACAAAGAAGCTGCTCTTAACTGCAGCTCCGAGATGGTTCTTAACGCTCTTGAGCACGTCGATGAGTGTCTGTTCTATCTTGCCGGTCTCCGGGAACAGAGTGTCTTCAACTTCTGTGCTATCCCACAAGCAATGGCTATTGCCACCTTGGAGCTCTGCTTCCGCAACTACTCCTTGTTTGAGCGCAACATCAAGATCACAAAGGGCGATGCTTGCCGGTTGATGACTGAGTCGACACAAAATCTGCGAGTATTGTGCGAGACATTCCGCACATATGCCCGCAAGATCCACCAGAAGAACACACCCAAGGATCCTAACTTTGTAAAGATTAGCATTGCTTGTGGTAACGTAAGTGGACTTGTCCGAAACAAGTCACCGCAAATTGCTAACTCGTCACGATTAGATTGAGAAATTTATCGAGACGCTCTTCCCCTCGCAGACCGCTGAGGAGGCTAAACTTAAGTTGTCTGGCCAATCGACGGAAGACGAGGAGAAGAAGAAGCAACAAGCCAAGGAATCCTGGGAAGACATTAAGATGATGATGATAATTATGGGTGGCATTATTACCTTCATCACTGTCTTATTGGTACGTATATTTTCGAAGTGCTAAGAGAGTCCAAACTAACACAATTTAGTTTGGTGTGGCTTGGTTCCTCGGCGCGCGATTCGACCTGGCGTGGGCAGAACTCACGAAGGGCAACTTCCGACCGCCTAATAAGATCGAGCATGGAGAATTATAATATCACGATTGATATATCGAGGATGTATTCCTCCTCCCTCCCAGACCTGTTTTTTATTTTCGCCTACGCAGGGAGGGCGTGTTTTACCTGACTATTGACGAATCTGTACGGTTACCCTAATGTAATATAACTAACAACTACAGCATCAGCTATAAGATACTGATATCATGATGTACCCTGTCCCTTTCCAATCATTATTCTTCAAGGAATAGCACGGATGTCAAATTGCGATTCAGCCCTTTCATGGCTGCAGTTGTGCCGAAGAAGTGCTTATATTGAGTTATATTATCGAGGACGTACTAGATGTTTGCCTGACCTACTTTAGTGTGGGCGGTGGCCAACATCCATTGAGGAACCGATACATGCCGTAGAACTATAGTAAATCTTTTGAGTTAGCAGACACAATGAAAGATTGTTCACTTATTGTTTCATCTCTCTGTTTCGTCCCTACATGTACCCACAAGGTTGTAAACATCAAAGTGTTTTCACTGTCTAGTGAGATTGAACTTCCCGTATTTTACATGATCATATTAAATTTATCTCAAAATACAACGATGTCCGCTGTATGGATTTTTTCTCGAGGTCTTAGCATGAACTGTTATGCATTGTGCATGACCTGGGGTTGCTTATCAAGAAGATCTTTTTTTTTAGTCATCTTGATCCGTCGTGTCGGGACAATTGATCTGATCGGCCATTCGGCAGTCGGCCGCACGTGGAATTACCGACCCGCCTTGCAGCATTAAGTATTTATTCTTACGCCACGAACTATAACTTCGCCAGTCCAGCAGAAAGATTTCATGGTCTTGATACTTTGTGTTTCCGTTTGAATACTTAATCCCTCTAGCCTTTGAAGCGTGGTTGCGTTGATACCCTTGCTATTTCTTCATCATCAAAACTTGCCTCTTACGGCAAGAATTTTCACTTGGCTGATAAGCGTATCATGCGCCTCGCCCTATATTCAGCCAACCTACATTCTAAAGTATCTCTATTGGGCGTCAGAGCTACTATTCCGGCACTCAGAGTTAGTTATCGACTCGGTCAAAGATTTTTCACGCCAGCACACACCCAATCGATTGCTGGAAATTCTTATATGGGCAGCAACAGCAACAAAATGAGTGATCAATGCGACATTAAGAATTCAAAGGGAGCAGCTTCTTCACAGGGCGCTGCAGACCGCAGCAAGCCAAAGGAAGAGCTCCCCAAGCTCACCCCTGCTGAGTTCAGGGTATATAACCGTTTGGCCGAACACATGGATTACTTTGTATGTATATACCCCGTCTCAATGAGGTAAAGGATATATAGACAAGAAGACTAATATCAATCTAGCATAATCACTTCCGCCACAGCTGGAAAGAGCTTTACACAGCCTGCTGCGACAACAAACGCCCTCCCGGCGTCTCGATCCGCCAATTTCTCAACATGGGCACACAATTCCTCTCCCAGTTAAACATGCATCACAGCATCGAAGAACAGAGCATATTTCCCGTTTTAGCGAAGAAAATGCCCGAGTTCAAGAAGGAGGTTCATCTACTCAAACAGCATAAGGAGATTCATAAGGGTATGGATAGACTCGAGGCGTATTTGATGGATTGTAGATCGGGGGAGAAGGAGTTGAGGTTGGATGAGATGAAGAAGGTTATGGATTCGTTTGGGAAGGTACTATGGGATCATCTGGATGATGAGGTTAGGACGTTGGGGGCAGAGAATATGAGGAAGTATTGGACGCCGGAGGAGATGAGGCGATTGCCTATGTAAGGATTGATTTGCCGCAAATGATATCTCATGTCAAAATGAAGTATAGTTTCAGATGCATACATGCTCTATCATGGTGGAGAACAGGTAATAAACATCAAACAACCCTTCTCGGACCTGAAAGGACCATGATTCATACCCGGTTTTCGATAAGCATACGCCCCCTTGACCCATTTTTCATTCAACCGAATATCAGCTAAATCCCCTTCTATGATGAATATTTCTTCTATATACGGGTGGACGAAGTTGTCTCTGGCGTTTGCCGTATTGGGATCCCATCGTTGTAGCAGTGTTTTGCGACCTAATGTGGAGTCCTCGTTGAGTATCATCTCATAGATTCCGGGCTCGACTTGGACCCAGGAACGGCTGGGATGACTTGTCGCGTCGTGGAATTCGAATTGTTCCATGGGAGAATGTTCGACTACTGTCTGATTGAACGACTGTTTAGAAGGGCTTCCGTACATCCAACATTTTTATACCAACCTTGATCAATCTATATGACACAGATCACAACAGAGGACCGAAATCTACCTGTACATCTCAGGTGGTGCTGGAAAATCACCGAGGTCAGGTAGGCCTTGGAAAATATTTATAGCATATTATATCAGCAGACAGAACATGTGGAGAGATTGAACAGATTTATAAGCAAAGAACGATCACGCTCATAGATAGCAGGTATGATGTCATGCAGCGACAAATTAGTGTAACATAGCCTCCACGGTCATGCTTTTCGTTTTTCAATTATAGCCTGTAGGACTTAGTAGTAAATCTTAGTAAAAGCGGCGAGTGAATGAGCACTAAGTGTTAAAAGGAGTGGTACATTGAAAATATTACGTACCTAGACAAATTTCACCTCCAATACGCTTTTAAATGCGTGGTCGATCATCCGTCAATACACACTAGTCTAGAAAGATACTAGTGTTGTAAAAGCATAGGCACCGACGGCCCCGTCACCGATATTGTTTCTATATGTGTCACTTTTATAGGCGCGACTTTCAGTTGTGCTCGTCTCTTCATCTTTAAAATATCATGCAGTCTGTCAGGTAATCATGGATGATGTTGGAGACAGTGCGAGCCCAAAGGAGCGCGTGGAGGAGCCCGATCCTTCGCCGTCACAAGAGCATAAATCTCTGAAATACTCGTTACTAGGGCCGTCTTTACTCAAGGCTGGGCAAGACGCGGTTGATCAGCGCAAAGTAAGCATTCATCGATTCGGCAATCAAAAGAATCATCATATGCTAAATTAAGATTGCAGGTCTCGGAAATTATCTACAATGCCTCCAAAGGCTCAAAGTTCTTCAACCACGAAGAAGCCCGAGACAAAGTTCTCACGGAGAAAATAGAGCAAATCCAAGCCCGCAAGGCTCGTCTAGAAAAGCTCGATTTATCAGCCGATCTTCGGCGTGCCGACGAATACATCGTTGAACTCGAACTGAGTCGAGACCTATCTCAGACTGTAGTCCATGTCGACTGCGATGCCTTCTTTGCTGCTGTCGAGGAGCTGGATCGGCCCGAGCTTAAGCACCTGCCTATGGCTGTCGGCAAGGGTGTACTTACAACATGCAACTACGTTGCTCGCACATTCGGCTGCCGCAGTGGAATGGCCGGCTTCGTGGCGAAGAAACTGTGCCCTGATCTGATATGTATACCACAAAATTACGAAAAGTATACAGCCAAGGCAGAAGAGATCCGTGCTATTTTCGTGGAGTATGACCCTTGTTTTGAAAGTGCTTCCATCGATGAGGCGTATCTCAACATCACGGCCTTTTGTGACGAGAATAATATGGATCCGCAAGAGGCGGTACAGCAAATGCGCGCGAGGATCGCCGAGGAGACTAAGATCACCGTCTCAGCTGGCATCGCAGCAAACACCAAACTTGCCAAAATTGCCTCGAATCAAAATAAACCGAATGGCCAGTTTTTCATCGCAAGTGAGCGTCAAGCCATCATGGCTTTTATCAAGGACCTCCCGGTCCGTAAAGTAAACGGTATCGGGCGCGTCTTTGAGCGCGAGTTGAGAGCAATCGGCATCGAAACCTGCGGCCAAATATATCCACAACGGGCATTTCTAAAGAAACTCTTTGGAGAAAAAGCTTTCCAGTTTTTGATGCAGTGCTATCTCGGTCTGGGGCGAACAAAAATCCAGCCCGCAGAGGACTACGAACGGAAAAGCGTTGGGACAGAAAGCACATTTTCGGAAATCAGCGACCCGGACGCTATCCGCGCAAAGCTTCGCTGGGCAGCGGATGAACTGGAAAGGGATCTTTCGCGGACGCAGTTCAAAGGACGGACGCTGGTCTTGAAGATAAAATTACATACATTCGAGGTGTATACTCGACAGGTGGCGCCTCCGAAAGCAGTGTGGTTGGCTGACGATTTGTATGCATACTCCTTACCAATTTTGGCCAAGTTGCAGAAGGAGATACCAAATATGAGGTTGCGGTTACTCGGATTGAGGTGCACGCATCTCGTCAGTAGGAAGAAAATTGGTCTTGATTTCTTTGGGTTTCAGGCTGTTCCGAAGCCGTCACTCAATCATACACCTACTGCTGACAGTGCCGAAGATGCGGCTGTTGAAGACGCATCGACTGATCTTGAGAATCAGCAACTTGTGGGCGACGTACAGGCTACGACGGAGCAGGAATTCGAAGATGCCGCTCGCCAGGAAAGAGAAGACGACATGGAAGTACTCGAACAACTCAGTCAAGAAGATGCCATCAATTCGACCATTTCCCTACCGCTCGGAGGAAAATCCACAGGAACAACAGCCCTTGCTCCCGATCCCGAACCTGAACCAGAAATAACTCAACATTGGACATGTCCCATCTGTTCCCGACCCCAAGTCGCCGACGACAAGAAATTCAACCAACACGTCGACTACTGCCTGTCACGGGAAACAATCAAAGAAGTCGTTCAGACGTCCTCATCTTCTTCATCAATGGCTGCCGAGTCCGAAAATCCTATTAACACTCCCAACGACCTAGCCAATACCTGGAGTAAAGAGCAGTACTCAAGGAAGAGAAAGACGAATGCCGAGACAGATCCACGACAAAAGAGATTGTTCTTCTCATAGAAAGTCTTCTTGACGTATACAATTTTTTTGTACATAGAACTAATGAATTCATGATAATGAGCTTTGTCCTGTCATTATACAAATCTAGCCGTTATACATAAGTAAGCAGACAAGAACAAAAGATGACCTCTTTTTTTCTTCCGTTTCTAAATTCAAAGCTCACACATTATGCCTGTTCGGAGGGTATCATACAAAATAATGAGAATAGTAAAAACAGGATAATAGAATGGTAAAAATCGAGTGGCGATGAGTTGGTGGATGCGGTCGAGGTATCATATATATGCGTGTAATGCAAAAAGTTATGCAAACCACGAAGGGTAAAGAAAAAAGATAGAAGACGCTGAGCCGAATCAAGCGCCATGCTTGTGTAAAATCGCTAAGCCACAGTTAAGAGAATGAATAATATGTAATGCTTGCTCAAAGGAAACAAAAGAAAATAGTCAGACCATTGGTCGAAGGGAAGTTCATATCACGTGTTAAGATGAATGGAAAAGAAACGAAAGCCTGAGATCCAGTCTCAGTGTTTTCACGGTTCTGAGTCGACGTTGAGATCAACTGGTTCTGCAAGAAGGCTATTTTCTTCGAGAACGTCATCAAGAGCGTCAAGGGCGGAGAACTCAAAATCTCCTCTAACCTCCGCAGCAGGACTCAAAAGGCCATGACCTCTACCGAGCTCTTCTCCGAGTTCGTCTGGGTCAAGGACACGTCCACCGATTTCTAAGTCGTTCACGTGAACGTTGTACTCTAAAGCCTTTTTGCCTTCTTTGATCAATTCTTCGGTCCATCCAATGCATCGCTTCAGGCTCTGATTGAGCTTTTGACTGTCAATGAGCAGTTCTTGATGTTTGGCGAGATCGAGCATGAATTGTTTTTCATCATCAACGCGATGACGGGAGTCATGTTCCTCAAGACTGTTAGGGCTGACGGTTCCATCATCCAGAGAATCTTGGTCGCTCTCATCCGATAATTCATCATTAGAATACGTAGATGAGAGCTCACTGATATCGCCGGTCTCACTGACCACAGATAATCCACCACCAGAAGTAGACCGTAGAGAAGTCGTAATGGATAAACGCCCTGATCGACTGAGACGCCGGAATCTACGCAACTCCGCGTTTTGCTTTCGTAGTTCACGTTCAAGCGTGCGATTGATAGCTAAAAGAGAGGAGTTGCTGATTTCAAGGTCCAGAACCTTCCGTTCTGTGCGTGCATTTATGGCATCTTCGCCAAATGCATTCGATCCTCCGTCAAATTTAATAGGACTTTGAGGCACAGTATACGGTTGGTCTCGGTGATCAGTGAGTTGAATAAGAGGGTTTGAAGTAATCAGAGGGCTTTGAGAGAGTTGCTCGGGAGGACTGCTCAATGGCTCGGGTAGGAACGGTGAAGACGATGTTGGAGTCACGCGACGGGACGTCACACGTGGTGAATTAATGTTCGCCATGGAATCGACACTACACGACTTTCGGTGGGTAGGATTTGGTGGAAGCTGAGGTGTTCGAGTAAGTCCAGGAGAGTGATGTTCAGCAGGTGTTGCCATCCCTGACATAGAGACCTCTTCGATATTAGGGCTTGGTTGAAGACTGCTTTCCGATGACGATCTAGAAAGAGGGTCGACTAGCTGTGCAGTCCGTAATCTTGGGGAGAGCACTGACGGACTCTTAGCACCTACAGGAAGGCGAGAAGATCCTGTTGAGCGTCGCTTTGGTGGTACCCCTTTGCTGGAGTCATCCGTGTGACTGTCTTGGTCATGAGAGCCATCTGCATAGAAAAACGTCGATGTCTGCGCGGGTTTCGAAAGCGTTCGAGGTCGTGCTTCTGCTTCCTGAGATCCGGTGGAGCGGGCTTCGTCGGCGTGGAAGAATTTCGAGGTCGAATTCAGTCCCTCAGCCGATAAAGGCGGACGGGGCAGTGTCCTCGATCCCGGTCCATCAATATGAGATCCTCTCGAAACTGTTGATTTAGATATTTCTGATCGTGAGTAACCGCGGACAGGACTCCTTTCACTGCGAATGTAGCCTGGGGTGACAGGGGCAGTGGGCCGGGCTGTATACGACCCAGCGTGCGTCGAAGCCGATATGATTTCCGGAGACGAAATGTACCCATCTCTTCGACTTGTCCGAGGGCCCGATCGTGGAGTTATATTGATTCCGAGGTATGTAGGATCTGGGGTTGCAACATCTTCCCGTGGCGGTGGGACGATTGATGAGTCTGGTCTTTTTGGTGTCTGAGTGTTCCCGAGGTGCGCAAGACGGGGAGTCAATGGTGACGGCGACTTCGCAGTCGGTCTGAATGCTGAGCTAAGGGTGGGCGTGAACGGTTTGGCGGGGATGCCATTGTTATGTTTATCTGCATTTGCGGACGGAGTAGGCATGGCGGGTCGGGTGATTGGAGAGCGGCGAAACTGATCGCGCATCATGGCATTGAGCAAGCGTAGGTGAGATCACCAGCATGACGACTCAAAAATAGAATCGTATATTCGCTTTCGTATGCCCCCATGTGCCGCGAAAGGATGTACAAAGCAGTAGAAGAGCGTGTTTTAAGGAGTCAAAAGTGAGGGCCTTTTGACGGAATGGGACCACTTCGAAAACATCATCCCCAACCCGGTTAGCGCAGCGGGCACTCGATAAACACGTGAATTTTCGCTTGTGATTGGCCAGTTTGTGAATCATACAGCTACAACCTTTATGGCAGTATTTTCATAGATTGAAATTCCCTAGATTACCTGTAGGCTCAGAACAAAATGATATTTTGATACTACTCAAGTTAGTAGAGATCCAGCCCTCCAAATACCCTCTTTTATATTTGCCGTAGATTTGGGTTGAAAACGCTTCTTGACCAATCATCCTAATGTTATTGTGCATCTAGGTGACTGTAGAGCTCATCGTCGCAGCTTTATAAACTGTTAACTTGACTTTACAACATCTGACAAGTGAAATAAACACATCGCTAGCTAGAATTTTATTCTCATACGCTACAAAGCTGTGTAGGACAACCGCTGGGTGATAGGTCAGCCCTGACCAAAGCCCTAACTCGAATAACGAGATTGATCTGCCATCGTCTTGAAGCAATACCTATGGGAAATATTAAGCGAAACTTACAGACACTTACACCGTAGATAATCTCATCAAACGTCCACGATGGCCTGAGCATTGCACATGACGCACCTTTTTTAGAAAGGATCAATCATTCACTCATAGATGACTATTGGCCCTTATGTCATAAAAAATGATTACATGAAGAAAGCTCTTAGTAAGTCTGGAAAATTCGAATAATTACTCATAGAGCTGGTAGCTGGTCTAATTCCAAAATCAAAGTCATTGAGAACGGACATGTGTTTCCGTCACCAGTCATCCTTTTGAGGAGTACTGGCACCCTCGTAGCCATGGGGTGGTAAGCACTTGTTCTGTGGACTCTATATACAAAGGGGCTAGAGATTTATGTACCAGCATAGTTGACTAGGTGCCATAGATAATGGAGCCAAGAACCCAATTTATGTACCAGGCTCCGTCATTCGGGGAACTGGTTCCGAGAAAACCTTTATGAGCTAGTCTGCGAAACCAACTTGTTAGCATAAAGTTGTTTTTCATACGTGTAACATTAGTTCTCATGTCAATCAAGGAGAACACCACCGGATCCCAGTGTTTGGTGTCCTCCCGGAACATTGATTGTGCCTGACGACATAGGTGGGTTGATATCCGTCGCCCTCAAGGAGGCACTCGGTGTATGTCAATTAGAGATGAGATTTTCCTACCATCCAGAACAATTTTTGGCTCGAATAACCAGGACCAACGCTTATAGTGCAGCCTATTATCTAGGATACCATCACATATATCAGCTTACAGCGATATACAGATCGTACGGAGTATATTACCCAAAATAAACCATGGGACAACATTAATGTCTAACGATATTCTGGAGATTCGCCTTTCGCTCCGGAAACATGCGTAAAACATTGAGAATTCCGTGTGCTTTTTGTGAATGATAACTGGAATCTTCGGAAATTTCCTAAATAGATAATTTTCGAGTGGCCGTATGCATAATTCCGGAATGAAGTAGACAAGGTCATCCACAGAGTTTATCTAGGCTTGGCCTAAACTTCTTGCACTTTCTTAGTGTATAAAATTTGTGACCAACATCACCAATGGGTTGTGGTATTACTAGTATACTAGTATGTAGTTGGTGAACTAGGCTCTTTGAGCTTATGCAGCAAATCATCTTGGCAGTATACTCCACGTGTAGCCCTAACAAAGAGCTAGTCAGTTGCTATAATCACGCCAAAATCTTACCACCTTCAAAGTTAAGGTTGTTTAATTCTATTTCAACGTATGTCGAATAATTATCTGAATTTTGAAGCAACGTCAAGGCGCTGTCAGAGTCGAATATGTTTTCTTCAGTGATGCACACGCCATAATGTCACGAGCAGAGGAATTGCTGCTCAACAGCAAAGATGACTTGTCGGAAAAGGCAGAAGGAGCCTATAAACGCCGTATCGCTGCCCAACGGTGCTGGCAAGCAGCTTCTCGAGTTCTAATATTGACTCCATTGGTTCTGTCCATTGTCTTGTTCGTTGTCTATTTTCGAGACGTCGCCAAGCCACTGGATCTAGTCGCAAGCAATACTACAACGCAGCCTCAAATTACAGCAAATAAAGAACTAAAACGAGATTTCGGGATCTTTCTACATCCAAAAGATCACGTCTTACGAGAGCCAAATGTTCTTCATTTGTCCTGGAATATCACGAAAGCCATAATTGCTCCCGATGGCGTCGAAAAGAATGTTTTTCTCATCAATGGTACAAACCCTTTAATAATAATAATAATAATAAACTGGTTCTGTACAGTCAACTCATTTATAAAAACTGTATCAACAGGTCAATTCCCTGGGCCTACAGTCGAGGCGCGATCTGGAGATATCCTGGAGGTCGATGTTTTGAACCTTGTGGAAGAGAGAGTTTCTATCCACTGGCATGGTCTCCATATGAAAGGTACATTGGCATTTTATCTCCCAGTATTTTCTCAAAAAGTTAACACGCCGTCAACAGGGGCTAATCAGATGGATGGACCTGTTGGCATTACACAATGCGGTATAAAACCAGGCGATAAATTCACATATCGGGTTCCAATCGGGGAACAAGCTGGGACTTTTTGGTAGAAATCCCGTTTCAGGACCATCGCCTATGTGCGTATCTGACTGTGGAGACTTAGGTATCATGCACATTCTGTAGTCCAGCGAGGAGACGGTTTGTACGGAGCTTTGATTGTTCACAATGTTTCGGCCGAAGTAGACTCTTATGCACACGACAAGGAGCTTTTGCTGTTAGTTGGGGATTGGTATCATCGCCCCGCTGATTGGCTTCTTGCTCGTTTTCAAGATAGAACAAGTACAGGAAACGAAGTGAGCCTTTCCTCGCTGCTACTCCTTCTATAAAATTCTCAAATTTCTTCTTGACGAATGCTTACATCGACTACCAGCCAAATCCTGATTCACTTTTGATGAACGGTCAAGGTCGCTTCGATTGCTCGAAGGCCACTCATGGCAACCCTGTCAACTGCTCAAGCGTTGAATCTCCGCAAATTTCGCTAAATAAAGAATTGCGCTATAAAGTCCGTCTCATCAATATAGGGTTCGTCATGATACGTGTTGGATTTGCAATATAAATCCTAATCGCTGACTATTGGATACACACAGATCATTAGCCGGAATTTCTATCACCATATTTGACTCAGATATGAATGTCACCCATGTTGATGGCGGGCTACCGGTTATTTCGAGAACCGCCAACTCCATTGGAGTTTTGTATCCAGGAGAGAGAGTAGACTTTAGCTTGTCATGGCCAGAGTCCGCTTTCAACACCAATACACAGATCACAATCGAAATAGATAAAGAGTAAGTCCACTATCTCTTCTCCTTTGGCATCACTTATTGCTGTTTTCAAAATGATTATCAGAATTTTTCTAACCAAGATCGCTAGAATGTTTATATTGAGCAACCCTGCTCTCACCCGCAAACAGTCTTTCCTTCTGGAAGCCGACTCACATTTACATCAATCAATTGGCCGCCAGCCAGATACTGAGTTGCGCCGATTGAACCTTGATGGACTAGAGGGTCTCCCACTGGAAACCTCCCTGCCGGAACCCGAAACAAAATTCATGATATATACCACTGTCCAGATTTTGAACGCGTTGGATGATGATATTAGGGCTTTGATTAATCGAACTTATTGGGAAACTCCGAGTGTGCCACTTATTGCTTCACAAAGAGATACATGGAGCAGTCATCAGCTTGTTCCATGGACCGGTGATAAGCCCGTCTGGGTAGAATTGACTATCAACAATATCGACATAAATGGGCATCCATTCCACCTAGTAAGATCATGCTGTCTCTCGGCTAGTTGTCAAGTTCAAGTACGACGCTAATGTCAATAGCATGGATTTGACTTTTATGTCGTCGGCCTCTATGAAGGATATAGCGGCTGGAATGCCTATAACCCGTTTGATCCTTGGACATCGCCACGCGGTGGCCCATTCAATCTTGTTAATCCGATACGCAAGGACACTGTCCTGGTTCCCAAATCAGGTTATGCTGTGATACGTTTCCTTGCAGACAATGAGGGTATCTGGGCATTGCATTGTCACGTTCTGTGGCATCAAGCGAGTGGAATGACCATGGCTCTGCAGGTTCTTGGGGATGAGACAAAGGGCTTTAGCAAGTACACGTCTGGGATGGGTGCGCTGGAGCAATGCAGGACATAGCTCGTCATGATTTGAACAGGAAAATCCCGCAAAGATATTATCGGAATCTGGGAAAGGGTTGTGTGCTACCTGGATCTTGTCAAACCTAAAAAACATTAGCGATGTATAGTAATCAAGATTAGAATTGATGTAGGTTTGCATCTCAGTGAACTTACGCTATGAAAACGCAGAAGCAGTAAAAGAAAAATGCTATCGTCATTACAAGTCACCTCTGTATGCCTCTCTTAAAATAGGCCCCCTTACAATTAACTACAACAACCGTACCTTGAGAATGCAATAGGAAAGAAACCAGAAAATTACCCTCAAGTCTATTCCATCTGTATTGTCTTGCCACAATCCATCTAGGACGGGTCTTTGTGATTTCCCGCAAGATGTATTAGCCTTGGGAGTATTTCCATCGATCAGGGGTTGAGGCCTGCTGCCTGAAGGTACTGTATATGGCTTCAAGCTGTTAATTTGTTCTGATCATACAGGATACATGGTAAATACTCAGTAAAAGATTCTAATTACTGCGTACTGCATTGCCTAGCTCTTCGTATGGAGCACAAAAAGCATGCATCTGTCACCAAACACATTTCCTACTTTCTCGATACTGGATGAACTCTCACAGAATGCCCATATCAAGATAGCCCTGCTACGGTCATTCGTTCCAAGAAAGGTATTATTACAGCAGTCTCTCGAAAAGACCCATGTCGTTAGTAGTAAAGCATGGTAGCTAGAATCCATATATTTACATAGATGGATTGGATGGCGTCTGTCGATAAGGCGGCACGCGTAATATGCGCGTCTCTGAGATAAGATCTTATCAGCGTCCACCTCTCCGACAACCATCCGTCCGTCTTCTCTGCTACAACATCAGATGACCATCTTTCGCTACTGTTGTCTCTCGTGTCTGATATGTGGATACTCGAGTCGGATGGAGATCTGCTCGCAGGTATATCGAAATGATGATTCAAGTGTGGACAGTCGCTAAATAGGCCGACAGGTAAACGTGTCTGGCTGAAGCCGGGGAAGAAATATCTCTTCGGTCGCATCAAGTCAGAAGGAGGTGAGATGAACAGATAAAATGCTGCTGATTTTATGTTCAAATCTCTTACCGCTTTTACTAGTCCGCCATGTCATTCAACATCAATCGATATCGAGAAAGCATTTAGTGATCGAGGTTGCGTCAGTGCAACCCGGCGACGGAGTACGTCTTGTTCATATGCACAAAATACTCTGTGCTACTAACTCCCGTCTAGGCGCACGTACATAAGAAATCGAAGCTTACAGTGACCGATCAAGGATCAAAATGTGGCACGACCGTCGATGGTGTACAGATTAAAGGGTCAAGCTCAGTTCTCACGGAGGATGAACATGCGATTCAACTGGGAAAATATCCACAAGCACTCAAGTGAGACAAATCGCGCGCCCGATTGTTCTGTCCGTGTTCTTTGCTAAATCTAATTTAACGCCTTTTTCCTTAGGATAAAATGGTACTCGGTCGTACTCAGTTTCTCCTTTTCGACGAAAGAGCTCAAAGCTAAAGATCCCCTCGGACCTGTGCGAAGTCGTCTCGAAGAACTCGATATCAAAACCATAATACCCTACGTCGAAAAGACTACACATGTCGTCCAGAACAAGAGAAATACTGCCAAGGGGTTGCAGGCTTTGATCAACGCCAAGTATATCGTCAGTGATTCGTACCTCGATGCGTTGGTCTACGCCGCTACACCGGGGGACTTGGAGGCTACAGAATCTCTTTCACCACTCGAGATCGATTTTGATGCACACTGGCCTGATGCTAATCAGCACCTTCCTCCTGCTGGCAAAGATCCGGTACGGAGACCGGCTGAAGCCTTTGCTCCAAATGTGGACCGAGTTCGGGTCTTTGAGGGATATACGTTTGTCTTTTGCGATGCCAGCCAGTTTGAAAACCTATCGCAGCCCATAAATAACGGTCATGGAAAATCGCTGCTTTTCAACGTACAAAATGGAGAAACAACTGCGGAAGAGCTGCTGCAATTCATACGGAGTGCTGGAGGAGAGAAGGGCATCGAAAATCAACGTGATGGTGAAGGCGGAGTTGTGCTAGTCAGATTTAGAGCTAAAGGATATGAAGATTGGTCCATCGAATTGGGCAACCAGGTTGCTTTGAGGATGGATCAACGTGTCATCGAGCAAAGCGAGTTTCTCGATGCAATTCTCAATGTTGACGCCACATCGCTTTGCCGTCCCCTACCCCGTGAAGAGTTGTCCAGTCTCCCAGAGCCTGAGATAAGAGGAATTGCTCGACAAGGCGTGGTGAATGATGTTTCAGGCCCAGAAGTCGACACATCTCAAGGAATCGCTACACAACAGGAAGATACCACGACGATGGAGACACAGACACAAAGTAAACGCTCAGCTCGATCACAAAGCCGGCCATTTGTCAGCAGGATGAAGAAGTTTGATGATGGATTCGATATGGAAACCGTGCCAGCCCACCACTCTGATCCGATTGAAGCTGTTGAGGATACCTCCGAGCCTTTGCCCAACAAACCCTCTGCATCGTCAATACAAGTCGAAGAACAAGAGGAAGAAGATGACATGGCCGGGCTTCTCCCGGGGGCGAGTGCAATGAAACGCCGAAGGGTGGAAAGCGGTTCTCGCTCATTTCGTGAACAGGCAGCCAAGCAAGAAGCACCGAAACCAAAACGACAGAAAGTGGACGTTATTGCAGAAGCTCGTCGCCATCGCGAAGAAGAGGAGGCGGCTGCGCAAGAACGAAAGCAAGAGGCAGAAATTACCTTTCAGGAGGCAATCGAAGGAATGACAGTTGAAGATATGAAGAAGCTTGTCATTGTCGAAGAATTCGAGATTCCCTTACACGAAAAGGAATCTGTGATGGTTGACAAGACTGATCGGTGGGATGAGCGTTGGAACGGTCGCAAGAATTTCAAGAAGTTCCGCCGAAAAGGTGATCATTCCGTCGCTAGATCTCGCATTCAAGCGGTCATTATACCCGTGGACGAAGTCAAGCGTAAGGAGTACGGAGTTGGTGACCACTATTGGGGGAGTAACGAGCGAGAAGACAGTCCAGAACCAATCTTTAGTCGAACAAGTCAGCAACAGACTACCCAGAAATCTTCTAGCCGCACCGGCAGTCAAGTCTCTTTGGCCATATCAGAGGAGCCAGCAACTGCACTCTCAGTCAATCGATCACGTTCTGAAGTCTCGCGAATCTCAGCACTACCCACAACACAACCCAGTCAACGCGCTGGCCAGAAGAGGACCAGAGAGACTCGACCGCAGAGCGACGACGGAGAAGGCCACAGTAGTGATGACGAGGAACTTCGATTCAAATTCCGTAGACGGCGGAAGTAGGCTTTTTTGTTTCTCACAAAATTACCTGTACATTATCCATATACTCCGTATTTGTAGTATGGCTAAAAATAAATAAGCAATCGGCCAGCCGGGGCTGGGCGGGCGCCAAGTGAAACTGGGTCGGTCTCCACCTTCAAAATTAATGTTCCTTCCCGACTTCATCCTCGCTCCGTCGTACGTTCTTATCAAGGGATCCGACATCGACTCGTAATCTACGTTGGACAACCTATTTCTTGTCGTCTCATTCCTCTGGTCGCGAGATTATTACTCATTCCTCCGCCTGTGTGCTCGATATTCTTATGGCCTCATTTTGGAACGATTCGTGATACGATACCCAATTCTCCTCATTCCATCACCCCGATCAGTTTATCGGCCTAATTCCACGGGTCCCTCGCACCGTTTATCATCGATCTCGACTCAATTTACGTCAAGTCGCTGTGATCATAGAGTCATTTCACACAACCGACGTGATTGAGAAGACTCTCGAACCTTAGTTTACCCACCAGCAGCCCAACCAACAGGGCCACGCTAGGTGGGTTGAAAGTCTTTGTCAAGTCGAGTCCGTCCCGATAAAGACACTACCCTCAGGATATCTGAGCTGGACTTCTTGACGACAGGACTGTACAAAAGCCTCGATCATTACGATCTACCATTCACAGCGCCATCATCACTTATCTACGTCGCCATGATTTCTACCGTACCTCCCCCGCGTCCAGTCTCCGTGAACTCGCCAATACTCCCCTTATCAACCCCCGTGCATTATCACAGCTCGACAAGCATACCCACAAAAGACGCTTACCAGACTTATGATGACGTCGTCAGTGCAACATATTCCCTCACGGCGTCTCTTGACCGTCTCCCTAGCATGAATTTTGAGATGGAAGATTCTGACGACTCGTTGATATTCTCAAACCACGCCAGTCAATCAGAGATACAGTTCGATGATCTACCGTTCGAAATCCATGAAGCCATCCTAGATCATCTGTTTGGCGAGCGGACGTCTGGATCAGGCACCATTGTCCCCGGGCGACCCGACGCCCAGAGTTGGATTAGGGCTCTTCGACATCCTAGACGAAAGGCTCTTTCCAATCTTGCGCTGATCTCACCTATATGGCGAGACCTTGTACAGGAACGGATATACAGACACAGTAAGTTCTCTTCGAAGTCTTTTTGAGACTCGCCGTAACACTATTTTAGTCAAGGTCAAAGGCACGACAGAAGGCCTCGCCGAATGCGAAAATTGGTTTCGAAGCCACCCTCACCTCGTACACTACGTTCGACATATCGAATTCTGGATACCAGTATGGGGAAACAGGGCCCACAAAAACGTAGCGCCACACTTGCGCGAGATACCGCCGATTCGGCGATACTTGAACGAAGAAGCGGGGCTGTTCGGACACGACAATGGCTTTTTGCAACAGCAGATCGTTGCACCGGACTGGGATTTGTCAGATAATAGAAATCGCAGCCCAAACAACTTCGCATTCCATGTGGCCAGTCATAATGCTAGCTTGGAGGAGATCTTTCGACATGTCAAAGAAATCTTCCCGGAGACGAGGATATTGACTCTGGAGGCTGGACACTGCAAGAAACCTCCTTTGGTGAAACACTTTGCAAATGACCCGTCAGGTCTATCAGGAAATCATCAACTCGAACGGCTTCCGAACATACGAACACTTTTCATGCGTGGGGCTTGGAACATCATGCGCGATTATCAACACTGGACGACGATATCTGAAGCTCTTCCTTCGTTACGAGAGTGGCATTGTGCGTATGCGAAACCCAAGATAGAAGCCTATCACACCATATGTGGCGCTCTTTCGTCCCTATCTTCAAACTTGATACATCTGGACATCAGCCTAGAAGGATTCCACAGCAAGGACCAGTCATACTGGTTGGGCGGGAAGATTGGACACCATCATATGTGCCGATTGCTAGGCCGGCTTGCACCACAATTAGAGCATTTATCCGTGACTGGCTATATTTGCGCCGACCTTTTCAACACCGCAAGGACAGTTACCCATGACCGACCACAAGATGCGCGACTTCGATCAGTAGATCTTGTTGTTAAAACGTGCTGCAAGGATGAGAAGAACGAATTGCTATCTCCGCTGTTGGATGAGCCGCCCAGTATCACCAACATGAGGTTTGTCGACTCATTCGAGAAACTGATACTTAGCTCAATCCGCTGTTTAGACACATATCTCGATCTTTCCTACATCCGCATCCGCTTTATTGATCTTGACTCTCAATGCGCTGTCTTGAATCCTTACTTTCACCTGGCCGATAATAAATGTACCGGAGTATGGAGCCACGAAATCGTCGAGACACTTTCTGAAGTCCGCCCTGCTGCTCACTTTGTCGAGCTCGCTGATGGCATTTTCACTCAGTACGGCCCAAATAATGTCATCATCGGAGCCGTGTATCCCCGTACTAGGCCGCTGAGTATCAACGTCAATACCTACAAAATCCTCTCCGATGCAGCCAAATCATGAAGCAGGCAACAAACACGCCTTTCCTTCGTCTTTCTGCGCCTCATCTGTTCGACTTCACGATCTTTGCTTCTCTCTCTGTTTCTCTGCCAACATCTGTTTGTCTATTTTGCCGCATCAATACCCATTTGTTTGTATGCTCGGAGCGTGTTTGGCGCTATGGAATCTGAATTCGGTTGCATCTCTTTGCCCTTCTTCCCAATATACGAACTTCTCTTCGGTTTACTTCTTGTTAGCGTAGTGTAGAAAAATGGTGCCATATATGTTGATAATCCAGTATTTCCGTTTTCATGTGGACTCGAAGAGTATGAAAAAGATTCACAATAAACGAAAATTTCAATATGTACGCATTATACAAATGGCAGTCTTTGAACCGATAGGAACCATAACGGTATTGCACAGGCTTACCATACAGCATCACTCTTACTCCGATTTTTCTTTTCGTCGAGAGAGAATCATTTGTCCTTCTGTGTTACAGTCCGAAGATCTTCTCTCCTCGTCTGCAACGCTTTCGCCGGCCATTTCCCAATATCAGACACAATAATACCCAAAATCCAACAATTCACAATAAAGAATCCCAGGCTGGCAAGCCATAGTCCGGGTAAGAAAGTTGAGAGTCCCATGAACTCAAGTTGAAAACCCTGATGAAGCCAGAATGCCTGGTCGTTGTCAGTGGCTGTGAACAAATTACAAGGGTGGATGATTTACCTGGGATAGTATCCACATGATCAATGCCCCGATACCGAGGATGGGATTACTCATAAACGATGATGAGGGGAGGTAGAGGGGCAGGAAGACGAGATACCACAAGAAATACTATCCAGTCCTTTAGTCAGTAAACGCATGGGCTAGCAGGCGGGTCGCAGAGACTAACCTGACTCGTACAAACTTTATTAAAAGTAACAAACGCAAATGTCTGCGCTAGCATAGCCCCAGGTAACGACTTCTTCCCGAGAGCCAATGGAATCGCAAATGCAGAGAGGAAAAGCTGTGGTAGAAATGCAACGGACTCGAATTTGATACCTCGGCTTGCAGCATCGAGATCATCTGTAGCGGCGGAGAGGTATAGTAAGGTGTTGTAAGGTGAGAAGTTGTGCCGATGATCGATTCTGGTAAGATGGTGGAAGTATGTGTGCTGCAGGAATGAGTGGCCATAAAAGGAATACATCAAGACATTCAACCCGATAAATGTGAGTAATGAGATGACGGTGACTTTGACACGGTCCACAGTGATGAAATTGAGTATTTTCTTCACCAGGCCTGTTGACGGTGTTATCGTAGCAGAAAGAAACCAGATAATACTCGGCGCATAAATGAACGGATAGATTTTGAAATGCACTCCCAGGCCCAAAAGGACACTCGCAAAGACGATGTGTCGATTTAGCACAGCCCACAAAAGCGCGATGACCATAACACCTAACAGCCCCTCGGAGCTTCCTCGAGTACTAATAGTCGCAACCATGGGGTTCAGCAACCATATACTAGCATACCTCAACCGTGCCTTTTCACTCATCCCAGGAAACTCCGTTCGAAGAACAAGCAACAAAAGCCAGCCAGTCACCAGGTCTGCAATGGCGAATAGGACTTTTCCAAAAGAGAACCACAGCCAATTCGGTTCCCATGTTGTCGGGATCAGGAACCATGCTAAAAGGGGCGTGTAGCGATAGGTGTCCCGCAGATATGGCGATTTGCCCTCGGCCATAAAGTAAGAGGCATCAGTGAAGACCATGTAGTCGATGTCGGTGTACTTCATGGCTGAGTGGTTGTCTTGGTAGAGGCCATAGAAGAGGAGGCCGACTCGCATGAGAGCAGCCAAGGAGAAGATGACGGCGGGTGAGGAGAAGAGTGAAGGCATGATGGTGGGTTTATTGTTCTCTTCATCTATTCTAATATTTGTACAAAATAGCAGAGTGCGATTATATGGATGTTATGTCACTGGGGCAATTTCTTGATCATCATATGCATTCATCCATTTTGCATATCGTCAAGTATTGAAGTTGGTGTCGTGTTTTGGTGTTCTTCAGTCCAGACTGCCGAGAGAACGATCGACACACATACTAGTCTAATTAAGGCTTAGTGTGATAGCTCGCTCTTGCCTCAGGCACCAAGGCCACAAACCGTCAAGAAGCCCTAAGAAGTCTCCCAATATCAGCAGCGCCTCGGTTTTCAATAGCCACATCGCCCTGACAGTTGCATTAGTTGTCTCATATTTGATGTCGCGTTTAAGAGCGGTATGAATTTGAAGGAAAGGAATTTTTCAATAAAATATCATTCAATACTTTTCGGTGATCTGCTCACATTCAATGCTGTAATATGTTCCATCAACTACCTTAAAGAGATTCACATACCACCGCAGCAATATATTAAAAGTAATATGGTCAATTTTTACTTGTCTACGTATTTGCAGCTTCTGCTGATACTGGTTGACCATCACATTTATTAGTCAAGGTATTATTGTGGCCCTTACTTGGTATTCCGGTCATCGACTGCGTCACTTCGCATACCCTTTCCCACCCGAAAATGATCTACGCTGTTGTAATGTATTTCAACTGAATATCTACGTACAATTACTACGTAAGCAGACCAATATATCGCATATAATCTGTTTCGTGAACCGTTACGACTGACTCATACCTCTATCCACGCGGCCTCTCCACACTTGGATTTAGTACGTAACGCAGTGTTTCGAGTACGCTAAAAATATCAAGATCGATGAAAAAGCTCCACATAACCTTGTATCTGTTGACTAATTTTGCAGTCGATTGAGGAAGAATGTCACACTGCAGTACGCTAGTTTATTACCTGATACTATGAGAATGTACTCGTCCAGTGAATCCGCCCATTTTGAAGTTTCCAGCAATCCGAGAATTCTTTGATGTAAAACAATTGCTGGGAATTTATTCGAGATGACCATTCTACAGCTCCTATTGTCGATCTCGCTTCTTTCAACATGCATACATGCTGATGTCGAGACCTACTACCAGTCCGAGAAATTTGAAAACGGAATCATTGGCCACTGGCCTACTCAACACTTCCGATCGAGTGACATCAGGGCACCAATACCAAATTTCGTGCAATATGGGCAAGCATGTAGGGATGGACTTTATACGTTTATTGCACCACGTGGTAGCGACGTTTATGCACCAGGTCCTATGATTTTGGATCAAGACGGGCATCTTGTTTGGTTCAAGCCTATGAGCGAGACTTACAACATGAATGTGCAAACTTATAAAGGCGAAGATTATTTGACATTTTGGTCTGGGGACGACTCGATTGTTGGACATGGTGAGGGGACCTACTATATGGTGAGCAGAATAGAGAACTATCCTATAAGAGACTTGAGGCTCATATGATCATAGCTCAATAAAACCTACCAAACACAATATCAGTTTAGCGGCGCAAATGGATTACGCGGCGACCTTCACGAGTTTCATATTACCATAAACGACACTGCTGTTTACACAGTATACGACAAGGTACCCGCCAATCTATCGTCCGCAGGTGGATCACAACAAGGATGGGTCTGGGATGGTACCTTTCAAGAAATCAATATTGAGACAGGAGAACTGCTATTTCAATGGCGGGCATCGGAGCATTTCGGTTTTGAGGAGGCCTATCGAACTCGAGAAGGACATGGAAACTCCTACGAAGACCCTTGGGACTTCTTTCACATAAACAGTATTGATAAGGATGATAAAGGGAATTTCCTCATTTCTAGCCGCTATTATCACTCGCTTACTTATATCGACGGCCGCACTGGTGGTATAATCTGGAAGCTAGGGGGGAAAGACAATAGGTTTGAAGATTTGTCTGATGGTGCTGCCACCAACATTAGCTGGCAGCATCATGCTCGCTTCCGGGAAGGAGGGAAGAGTGTTACTATATTTGACAATTCCTCCCGTGGCCAAGGTGCTCCAATTCATACAAGTCGCGGTCTGTGGATTGATGTTGATCAGGTCAACATGACAGCTAAAGTCCGACAGGAATTCTGGAACCCTACTCCTATCAGCAGCCAGTCACAAGGTTCGGTGCAGGTGCTTAAAAATGGTAATGTGTTGGTCGGTTATGGGTACAATAGTGCATGGACCGAGTTCAACCAGAAGGGTGAACCGGTCTGCGAGGTTCACATGGGACCTGAAAAATGGTTCGGTCAGGGACAAATTGAATCTTATCGAGTTTATAAACATCGCTGGGTTGGCAAGCCGACGTCTATTCCAGTTTGGTTGCTTCCGGACCCGAAGCAGGGTATCGGGTATGTGAGTTGGAATGGTGCCACTGAAGTCAAGACATGGATGGTGGAAGGTTCTTATGCAAAGGATCCTGAACACACTACGGGTGCCTTTGATTTTGTCGCTGCTATGCCAAAGACGGGATTCGAAACTGCCATTTCTATCCCTGAAAATAACACATATCCGCAAATACGAGTCGTCGGACTAAATGAGAATGGAGGACGGCTTGGTGCATCACAATTTGTCTTGGTTAATCCCGATTTCGACCCTAATCTATACGAGACCAGCGTTACAAAGGAACTTTCAAGGTTCATGTTCTTTCTTATCGGATTTCTCACTTGTGCCATGTTCATGATATGCGGTTGGGCATCCAATTTTATACGTTTCCACCGGGAATCACTAAATCTGAAGAATGATCGCAGGTGGAAAGAATTTAGATTTGGTCCTTTCAAGCGGATTAAGATAGACCTCGACGATGAGGATACTTTGAATGAGAGTGACGAGCTGCTTGTCGCGCATGCAGATGATTTTGAGTTGCCAAAACTGAAAGATGATGAAGTTGAGCAAGAAATTCATGTACCTAACACCACTGAGAGGCCAGACACTCTTGAATAACACACATCCACTTCAATTGACCGTTTAATGTAAAAGAAGACATGAGTTCTAGTTCAGTAGCATTTTTAATGCCAAACTGAAAATTCATTGGACAACAATCAAACATGGAATGGTTAGATCTTTCAATATTGCCCAGGTGACTTTGTCAAAACATGAATAAATATTCCCGAAGTTAACTACACATCTTTCAAAGATCTATCTAGCTGGGTATTCAATTAGATGAAAATAAAGGGCAAACAGCAAAAATTTACCTGACTCGCTAAGCGCCTAAATAGTACACTGAAGACATCACAATATTGAAACAGATCTATATGTATAGCAACGCTGTAAAATCAATCATAGACGCCTTTGAAGAAATGTCAATGCAACCCACCCTGTCGCCAGAACAGATCCACTATAAACCGCCGCTTGTAAAGCAGCATTTAACATTTGCATCCGATTTCGAGTACTACAACGTTTTTGAAAGTTATTGACGTCGTTGACCCGTGGGAAAGGACTTTTGGGGACGTCGTCACCAAGAAACTTACACAGCGGACCCCAGCCGTCGCTGACTCTGTATTCGAGCAGATGTTCTGGCGGTACGAGACTGCGAACTTCCTGTAGATGGTCTAAATAAACTTGTTTTCCTTCATTGAGGAAGTCCCCGCGAAAGAATGTATCGAAGAATTTGTTGAGCATGGGATAGTACATGCCCGCTGCCCAGCTCACTTTCGAGGCAAGGAAATGTTCTGGATCTCTGACTCGCCAATAAACTGTTCTCTTGACGGATCTAAAAATTGCATAAACGTTAGATGAGAATTTTTGAGCCTTTTCTGGCAGAATAGGAATGAGCAAACTTACTCATACCACGAATCGACATCGCGGGTGTTAAGAATGACTTTTGCGTTTGGATAAGCTTCAATTAGTTCCTTTGCAAAGGCGCAAGCCGGCCAGTCGCAAACAGCCTAAGTCATTGAGTATTAGTCAGGCCAATTTTCCGAGGTGACCTTTGATGGAGGTGATTTGCAGTCGTACCTGACAATCACCTAGTAGTTGGTCCCATTCCGCGCGACCAAATTTACCAACTCCGTCGTATTTTGCGCAGAAAGCATCGTGCCACATTAAACAGTCCGGAGGATTCTCAACACTTGCAGACATCATATGGTACGTCTTGTTGTAGCCGAGTCTTTGAAGTGCGGCCCGAATCGCTAGAAAGAGTAATTCAGAAATTGAAGTCAAAGTAGCGTAAGATTAAACATACACGCAGTTCCCGTTCTGCCAACGCCAAGTACCAGCACTTTCATTGGCACTGTGCGGTGGCATTGTCGTCGATCAATGCATGTATCACTCGTAAAGACATCGGTCCACGGCTGGGCTGTGAGGCTAGAAGAATGACCAAGAGACATTGTTGCTGATGTGACGCTTCAACAGATAGAGGTTGAAGGATGATGCTATGTGCCGAGCTTATGGTGCGATGATCAGAAAAAAAGTAGGCGCTACTATTTCAAAAATAAGACAGTCCGGGGAACAGGCGCTAGGAGCAGAAAACCACCACCGCGCGAAAATGAAGTTAGATCTATATTTCAATACAGTCATTGTGAAAATTACCGATCAGATACTTGCCTCGTTACCAAGAGACCTCCCTGTCTCTCTGGAAGTGAGTGGGTCTTCATGGAGAACTAGATGTGGTCAATTTCAATGTCCCTGCGTTACAAACATGGACCCGAGGAAAGAACTTGGAAGTAAGCATAGCTGACGTATACAGATTGGATACTGACTCTTAGCTTAACACGTCAACACCATACACGCAAATTTTCCTCTTTTCTAAAGCCTCAGGAGTTCTAGACATACCAAACATGGCTAAACCCCTGAGAAAGGAGATTCGGTCTAATACCGCCGGATCAACGGTTGCAACTACAACCTCAAATGAACCAGTCGTCGCTCTCTTCGCCTTATAGTGACTGAGCCACAATCGCTGCGCCAGCCCGTTGAGGATCCCTCTTTGATAGAATGGGGAAGGAGTTGAGGATATTACGAATCATTAGGCTTGGCAGTATGCAAATGAAGGCGGAGTCTTGGTCGTTACGAGTCCTAAGACTGCTTCTACACACAAATGTATCACTGCGGAGAGCATCTTCTGGTAAGACTTTATGAATTCTTTAAAACTTGGCCTGAAAGGCCTAATGGATATCGATATTATGTCCTGTATATCAATCAATTACAATGGGGGGCCATGATTTCCACTCCACAGTCCGTTCTCCAAAAAGACTTGTACCACATACCAGTGCGTAGTCGTATTTTTCGTAATCGGATTGAAGAGTGGGCCTCGAGGTTACATGGACCCATACCGGGTCTATCCCGACGCGTGGCAGATGAAATAGAAAGCGTTGATTGACTCTTAATCATTTGTGGCGCGCGGCTACCGGGGAGATTGCGCGGATCTCCATTCGATAACCTTTTTCTCTCCGCGTTCGTAAGTATCAGTTTGTCGTTCGTTCGTGTCCACGCGTCGTTTATAGGGAGTCGGTCAAACATGACCATCTATTTGATATTTCGTTGACTAAAGCAAAGTAATGACCCAGTACTATTACTTGGCAACAGCGCCAGCGGACGGACAATACTGATGGCTATCTTCCATGCCTTTCTCGTTTTCTAATTTGTTAGCAGGTCACATTCAGCTGAAAGCCTCTGGAGAGATCTACGCGGGATACTCGAAAGCCACCTATGTAGTAGTATTAATGCAGTGGGAGTCCGGCACCCGGTCAATACTACCATGAACACATGGCCTTTCATGTGGCCCCTCTTGATTCCTCGCTTAGAACTCCGTATGTAACTACAATTCTTACGTCTATAACTTGACCATGGCCCACAATTTTGGTCATAGCGTACACTATTCAAGCCGTAATTTGCACGAGTCATGTTTCATCTTCGAGTGTAATCGCTTCTTGAGAAATTCGAAAGCGTAACAGGAAACAAGTGCACATATAGTCATTGAGGCTATCAATAATCCGTGGGTCAGTGATTGCGTAAACAAAAGCTTTTACTTTTCTAACAGGGCTGTACACGCGCTGTAATTCCATTTGTGACCTTCGTAAGTGTTACTGCGCTCAATTTCCTTGAATGAAAGTGTAGATTACAAGAGCAAGATACCCAGTGCCAAGAGTGGCTTAGTACTCAGCATGTAAGATACTTACGTAGTACATTGGCTTTTTGATGCCCTAATTCCATCGAAGACCCACATGATCTAGAGCAGTGGGACGATTGCCGTAAAGATTTCCCCAAATTGCCCAGAGCATTAATGTCATTCATTCAAGTTGCTTCAACGGTCACGTCTATTCGTTACTTCGTTTCCTTTTCACTTATTGACAGACTTGTCACCCTAGAGCGCTTGCGATTTTCCAATAGGCAATCTAGAACTGTCAATCTATGCCAGGAATTATATCCAATCTCTTCGATTGGTGAACGTCTATATACTACCAGAAAATTTACTCATTGGCCATCAAGTAAGCGAAATAACAACTCTTTGAATGCTGTATCTAATGAACAGCAATGGTTGAGCTCAACGAACAGAACGAGAACGCTTCGAGGACAACAGAAACTACTTTGTATGCCTCGGTAGATACTTCCATCTCAATTTTTTCTGCTAATACGTTTGCCTTAAATTTTAGGCACGATGCCCCATTACAGCCAGTAGAGGACAATGAAAATAAGTGCAAAAGCGATAGCAGTCAACAATATCATGATGGCGTTCAAGAACAGCCACCAGATAAGAAGCCGGCGCCGGTAACATGGATGTCCCTTCCACGCAAAGGCCAGCTCGCCTTACTCGGCCTTTGCAGAGTATTTGACTTTCTACCAATCTCGTCTCTGCAAGCTTACATGTTCTTTCAGCTGAAGTCCTTCGACGAGTCCCTGACTGATTCTGAAATATCAACACAAGCCGGAATATTGCAAGGCGCATTCACCGCGGCCCAATTTGCTACCGCTCTCGCCTGGGGCCAAGTCGCAGATGCGCAATGGGGAGGCCGAAAGTTTGTGCTTCTGGTGGGATTGTTAGGAACGGCGGTTTCGTGCTTGGGTGTCGCTTTCTCGACTTCCTTTGGTCAAGCTGTGTTCTGGCGATTCTTTGGAGGAGCGATCAATGGGACAGTGGGTATTATCCGAACCATGATCTCGGAGAACGTCAAGGAGAAAAAATACCATTCGCGAGCATTTTTGATATTGCCCATTGGCTTCAATATTGCAGCCTTGTTTGGACCAGGTAAGTCACGCAAATGCAACATAGTTTTCTCTATCTTTCATGTTGCATTAACTGACAAGCAAATGCACAGTCATGGGCGGTTGGCTTTCAAGCCCCGTTGAGACATATCCGAATATATTTGGAGGCCCCTCAGCGGTGAGATGGCTCGTAAAATATCCATATGCCTTGCCCATGGTGGCAAATTTCATTTTCTTGGTATTTTGCGCCACGCTGGTAGCAATCGGAATAGAAGAGGTATGTTGGTGTTTCCCGTATTCATCATTCTATACTAAAGAGCGATGCTATCACAGACCCTAGAATCTTGTAATAACAGACCCGGATTGAGACTGTACATTCTCAAACTTTTACAACGTGCTCGTGGATCTACAAACACGCCCTCGCCTCAGCGTTATATCAGCATACCTTTATACAACCCTGATGACGAAGAAGGGCCTCTGTTGAGTCAACAGGGAGGAGAAGGAATTGCGGATTTGAAAGACTCCACCTTACCAGAAAAGCCTCATCAAATCCTACCATTGAGACGAATATGGACTAAGAATGTCTTGTGTACCTTGTGTACGCAAGCGTTCTTTGATTTTCAAATGGGGTAAGTTCAATTCGCCTGGAAATGAACCCATTTTCAAACCAAAGAAGACTACTAAAATCTTACTCAGCGCGTTTAAC
The DNA here is from genome assembly GCA_037356135.1 of Talaromyces sp. F31. NCBI lineage: Eukaryota > Fungi > Ascomycota > Eurotiomycetes > Eurotiales > Trichocomaceae > Talaromyces > Talaromyces sp. F31. Next base: position 2,830,550 of record JAYXSF010000034.1, read on the forward strand.
AACTTATGGCTTCTCTTTCTCTCAACTCCTCGTTACGACTCCAAAGACCCAAATAGTCCTGCACGGCATCTGCCGTTCATCTTCACTGGAGGCTTAGGGATGGCTCCAAAAACGATCGGACTCGCGACATCTATTCTAGGCGTCATAGGCATGATCGTTCAGTTCACCATCTATCCCAAAATCCAGAGTCGACTAGGCACGGCGAAAAGCTACCAATACTTTCTCATCATGTTTCCTGCTGCTTATGCCCTGGCGCCTTACATTTCACTCATCTCCTCATTCTACGCAAGCCAAGCTCAATCAAACGGATTCTGGGTCTGGGTATTGATCATATTCACTCTCTTATTGCAGGTTACAGCCCGTACATTTACGCTACCTGCTTCGATTATTTTGCTGAACAACTGCTGTCCGCATCCGTCAGTCTTGGGAACTGTTCACGGTATTGGGCAAGCGACATCATCTGCTTTCCGGACAGTTGGGCCCGTCGTCTCGGGATGGTGGTACGGATATGGTCTTGATATTGGCGTCATCGGATTTTCTTGGTGGCTTGTCGCCTCTGTTTCCGTTTTAGGTGCTGTGGCGGCTATATTCGTTTATGAGGGTTCAGGGCATGAGATTTTTCTTCCTGGTGAAGAATATGTCGAGCTAAAGCAACACTAGACTGCCGAGTGTAGAAATACCAGATACCACAACTCATTTGAGAATATCAGGCTTTGATTTTCGACCCCCAAAAGGACTTTAGCTCATGAAACAGGTCAGCACTAGCTGGATTATAAACTGCGAAATCTCAGCTTCGTAGATACTTGTCTGTTGCCATGTTTCTTATTCGTGGTCCGAATAACCCAAATCATTGATTGATTTTCTGCAATTCCTTTCCATAGAGAACAATATACCCCATGTATGCTTATGAATATTAAAGCGGCCATGTCCACTTATTGACCGGATCTGATAGGCTTCACCTTATATGTAAATGCCCCATCTCCCAAGGCCGAATCGATAATCAGTACGTTCATACGCACATAGACACGAGAAGCTAGGTGCTAGATGCTCAAGGTGATTAGGCTCGAACTGACCACAAGAGCGATGACTCTATTGTGTGCTTCTTCGGAATTGATAGTTATATTTACACTGATTGCAAAATCGGGATTTGTTTCTGTAATCATGGCTAGAACTGACGCATGGATATCTAAGATTATTGTACGGTGCTAGGTAGTTCTTGAAGATCTTTTAAAATCAGATACACTGATACACCAATCCTTATATATCTTTTCCTTTTTTTTAATTTGCAAGCACAATTCCTTCACAAAAAGTTATATTGCAACTACAGCTGCGAAATTCTGTATACCATCCTTCCCGAGAAGTCCAATATCTATCATACTCCGGGCTTTCAGAAAAAATACCTCGATTCTCTTCAGAGAATTACAAATAAGTACATACTCCATTGCTACTTCAATATCTCAAAGTCTTGCGTCATAGAATCAGCTCTTGTGGGACCCATGATATTAGAATCATGAGTTATAACTTTTTTTTTCTCCTCGATTGCCGAAGCTGTTAAGTGCTAATCAAGTGGTATTTAAAAGGAATCGCTCAAACCTGCTGGTAGTAACAATTAAGATTCCAATTCGAGATCTTTCGCCTTTGTAACTTGAAGATTTCCTAATCACACTTTGCTTCTCCTCCATCCGAACCGTGAATATGATACTTCGAGGCTTCGATCTTTATCTTCAATCTTGAAACAACATCGCGCCGATCCAAATCCAGTAGCCTGGAAGCAAGCTCTGAAAGAAAAGGTTGTGGGATTGATGCCGCTTCTCCCCAGTCATGAAGCCAATCACCTTGCCCATAAATGACATACATATCCACAAGCAAATTGCGGATCAGAGCTGATCCATTTGTATTGTTGTAAGCATACTCAAGTGCTTCTCCGACAGGGTACCAAGATGCTCCATCACTTGCTTTTGATACGCTTTTTCCAATGATAGCATCAATCACTGCGTCTTGGAATTTGCTATCCATTAATTTGTCGCCTAGTATATAAGACTTGATAAGTTCAAGATATTCAGCATTTCCCGCGAGCCCAGGTTCGTTGCAAGACACAGGAAGGGTGTCGTAGTAGAGCCAGTGAATATATAGCTGGAATATTGTTGGTTCGTCGTCTGGTAATTCTACGGCGCGTCGTGAAGATTCTTGCCAATTACCAGACATGGCCTTGTCAAAGAAGGGAGAATAGGCACCAATTAAATTCTCATGGACGCCAAAAACCTCATGCTGATCTCCTACCACTACGTCGAATGTTCTTCCAGAGAGTCTTCGCGATCGATTAGCATTCAGTATAAGCGTCCAAAAAGTACTGCAGTACGTACTTGTTTCTCTCAGTTTGACTCGGATTGTCCTGGATGACATTGTGACTTTATAGTACTGTGACACTTGGCCGCGATGTCAAAGGATTTTCCAGGTATGGTAAAGGTGGGCTTGGGAGTTAATAAGTGGTAGAGTGCCTAAGTCGTAGCGATCTACACTAAAATTTGGCAATAAGTTGACCGATCTTAGCGAGCGATCTCTGAAACTTAGCGAGTTCACCCACGATCATAAAGGATCTAGGCTATAAATGAACACGTCTGGAAATGATGACGACCTCACCGACAATGGCCTCGTAAGCCAAGAAAACAAATAGATATAACAACACTCTACAATTTGCTGGCGGGCGGACGGGAGTTCCCGCTCAGCCTTGCCGCATCAGCCTCATCAAGAAAAGCGGGGCTGAGCTACCCTCATCACAGCTCTTCTCAACTTCACCTTCCGGTGCCAATCATGAACTATTTTTTCCTTCGAAAAATGGAGGAAAAAATGACTGATACCGATCAGCAAGAAGAGATTGCGAGACACAGCTGGCGAACTTTTCCTAATATGAACTCTTCCCGTTTCGGAAGCTCCTCTCGTTTATCGCGTCGCGGCAAGCCGCCCAAAACAGAGAATGAGAATCAGAACAATGCTCAGCTCACCACTGGAGCCAATGCTGTCACTTTTGAGATTGCTCCAGACGATAGCAATGATGCCTGGTTAGGCGCAAAGACGGCCACAGTGGATTCAACAAAAGACAATGATATGTGGGCGATAGCGGAAGAGAAACTGCGAAAAGACCCTCGAAAGCGTGAGAAGTTAGAGAAATACAACGGCATCCTTGAAGCTCATTTCAAGACCAAACTGAAGCCTATTGGAACGCTGGAGAGACGTGAACAATTTCTCGAATTTCTCAACTCAGAAATTGAACACTTAAAAAATACTACCAAGAACGAGACTCGGCTGGGAAGGTGTAGCAACAAGGCGAAACGTTTTCTTAGAACTGCTGCCGATAGCATTATTGCCGCGAGAAGCGTCATCACAGCGGCAACGACGCCATGTCTTCCTGCTTCAGTGGCATGCGCTGGCGTGACGGTACTATTGTCAGTAAGTCTACAATCACGTATGTAAGTAAGTGGATACTAAGTATCTTCCATTAGTTCTGCGTTCAAGCCGCAGATGAGCGACAACTGCTTTTTGATGGCTTGAATACCATATCTGGATCAATTTACCGCATCGCCGAATACGAGAAGCTCCTTTGCAGCGACGGTAGCCACCAAACTGAGGAGGTCAAAGTCTCGATTACAACTGCTTGTTGTAATATCATTGAATTTCAAGCCCGAGCAGCCTGTTTCCTACAAACCAATCCAATCGAGAGCGCAATACGAAACATGTTCAAGTGGGATGGATGGGATAAATTGCTGTCGGCGATCAAAGAAGCCGAAGCAAGGGTCAAAGATTGCGCGGAGAGAAAGAGCATGAATGATATTTGCCTGATCTTTCTTAAGTTTTACGAGGTCAAGAGCGAGATTGGCGAGGGCTTCTCGAAACTGGCAATAACACAAGAGGTTATTGATCAAAAACAGAGAGTCGATGCTTTTCTCCAGCTCCTCTACGACAACGCTTGTTCATACGAGGACAGCAAAAACAGAAACCGCAAGCGAGTCACAGGTACATGTGATTGGTTCACCAACCATGACTTATTCAAGGAATGGAATCTGCCGACAGACACTAAACTTGAGACGTCACGCCTTCTCTTCGTGACAGCAGATCCAGGCTGCGGTAAATCGGTCCTGTCAAGATATCTTATTGACGAAATTCTCCCGGACGACGGAAGGACGCTGTGCTACTTCTTTTTCAAGGATGACTTTGAGAACCAAAAGAGCTCTCTTGGAGCCCTCTGTACTCTTCTCCATCAACTTTTCGACAAGAACCGCCACCTTGTGACACCAGATATTCTGAACAAGCATGGGTCACGTGGGGAAAAATTCGTCGAGTCCTTTTCTGAGCTCTGGAAAACATTTATCGATGCGGCTAGCCGCCAAGAGACTGTTTGTGTTCTTGATGCTCTTGATGAGTGCCAGAATTCCGACAGGAACCAGCTCATTGATGCCATCACCGCCACACAAGTCCCAGGTCTGAAGTTCTTGCTCACCAGTCGACCGTACGAACACATACGCCGTGAATTCTCCCGAAAACTCACAGCTCACATGGCGTCAATTCATCTACAGGGTGACCGTGGACCCACAGCAGACGCAATCGCGCAGGAAATCAAGCTGGTCGTGCACAGCCGAATTGAGGAGACCGCCGATATCTTCCGTTTAGAGCTCGATGAGCGCCGACTGATGAGAAAGCAATTGGAATCTGTTCAAAACAGGACATACCTATGGATCACTCTTGCTTTCGATGGTTTGATGGGGAAAAAATCCAGCATCACCAGAAAGGATATCGTAAATTTGACTAAAACGTTACCACAAGGAGTCTATGACGCATACGAAAAGATCTTGAAAAATAGTCAGGACCAGGAAATGTGCAGAAAGCTCTTGCATCTCATTTTAGAGGCAAAGAGACCGCTCTATCTTTCTGAGGTGTCTGTGGCTTTGGCGTTGAATGGGCAACGGTCTTGGGATCTTGTAGCCGAGGATTTGATTCCGGAGGACAGAATCCAGGATACCATTAGGGATCTTTGCGGCCTCTTTGTCACTGTTGTTGACAAAAGAGTTTATCTTCTCCATCAAACAGCGAGAGAGTTCTTGGTCTGTGATACCTCTGACAAGAAAATCACCAATATCTGGCGTCTTGATAGCTCAAAGAATTACGAAACAGGGGCTATCAACTTCATCGCACAAGGCTTGGGTCTTCTTTTGGCCGCTTTGTTACATTTCATGCGACCGATATTCCACAAGCTCTGGCTTTCCTTCACTAATTCATGGCAGCATTCAATGGATCCGACTTACTCCAACTCGGTCCTTGCAGATACATGCATTTCCTGTCTGGAGCTAGGTTTCGCAAAAGAGAATGCTTCGCTGTTCGAGTACTCCGCTATTTACTGGGCAGACCACTACAATCAGTCAGCGGAAAATTACAAGGTAGCGGCAGCAGAACGGACAAGGTATCTTTGCCTGCCCGAATTACGCACCCAGTGGGCTGAAATTCACAATGGGCACGATGTAATCCCCATAACTGGGCCCGCACTATTTTTGGCATCTGCTCTAGGACTTGAGAGGGCAGTAAAGATGCTTCTACCTGAGCAAGACTCCCAGGATAAGCGTGATGGTCGGACACCTTTGTCATGGGCTGCAATGAGGGGGCACGAGACAGTGGTCAAGCTGCTGCTCGAGAAAGGCGCAGAGCTAGAGATCAAGGATGAGATTGGTCGGACACCACTGTCATGGGCTGCAATGAATAGACATGAAGCGGTGGTTAAATTACTACTTAAGAAAGGCGTAAAGCTAAAGATCAAGAATAAAATTGATTAGACACTACTATTATAGGCTATAATAAATAGGCATGAAGTGGTGGTCAAGTTGCTATTTAAGAAAGACGTAGAGCTAAAAATTAAGAATAAGATTGGTTGAATATCACTATTATAGGCTATAATAAATAGATATAAAGTGATAATTAAGTTACTACTTGAGAAAGGTATAGAGCTAGAGATTAAGAATAAGATTAGTTGGACATCACTATTATAGGCTGCAGAGAATGGGCATAAGGTAGTGGTTGAGCTGGTGCTTGAGAAAGGTGCAGAGCTGGATACAAATAATAATATTGATCGGACGCCACTGTCATTGGCTGCAGAGAATGGGCATGAGGCAGTGGTCAAGCTGCTGCTCGAGAAAGGCGCAAAGCTAGAGACAAAGGATAATATCTATGGTCAGACGCCACTGTCATTGGCTGCAGCGAATGGACACGAGACAGTGGTCAAGCTACTGCTTGAGAAAGGTGCAGAGCTGGAGTCGAAAGATAATGATGATCGGATGCCATTATCAT